>CM062852.1:19510158-20788810 GCA_031772225.1 Eubasilissa splendida | reverse complement strand
GAGATTATTTTCTTAAAGATAAGCGACATAAATAAAGTCCCAGGCGGCGACGCAAATTTTAACACTTTGAAGCCAAAAAATAAATAAATATATCTTTAAGCTTACTTTTTCTTTAGAAAAAATATGTGGCGTATTTACTCAATTTGAATAAATTTCCAGGTTTTTTCGAAGTTCCTCAAATTATCTTATATCTGCTCTCAATTTTGCTATCAAAAATTAAATAAATCTTTTGGTGATTAAATAAAGAATTAAGGGAAATGAAAGTGATATAAAAAATACGTCACGCTACAGCAGTGTAAGCAAATTCCCAGATTTCCATCAAAAATTATAATTTCCCAATTATCAAGTCATATAAAGATTTAATCATCTAAGTACATCACTAAATAAGGTGCTTCCAAAAAAGCCTGTTTACGTCTTATATGGGTAAGATGAAATATTTCGTCATTCCAAGAAAGTAATTGGGTATATTTTACGTTTTTGTTAGTTTCTTATATTCCCGTTTGTTTCGTTTATATAAAACAAATAAGGATGAAATATGTAGTCACGTTATTGCCACGTTTACCAAAGGCTTGACGTTCTAGGTGAGTGGTGAACTATCCCGCTGAATTTACACATTTTAAAACATAAGTGAAATAATGAAATACTAGCAGAAAAGCAACTCGCTACTTTGGCGAATACGTCGAATTTTTTCTTACTGACAAATGACACTTACATATCCAATAACATATTTAGATAAAAGATGAGGAAGCGGAATATTATTGTGAATGTAGTTACCGTTACAGGTTACACGCGGCGAATCACTCGGCTCGTGGGTCGACGAAGAACGCAGATAAATGCGCGTCAGAGTGTGATTTGCAGGATACATAAGCGTCAATATTTTGAACGCATATTGCCGTTCGAGCAAGACGTAGTTTGTCGACGGACCGACCACTCCTGTTTAAGGGTCGCGCACACAACGCGACCAGACGTCGCGCGTGTGAATCATTTTCGTATGCGCGAGAGTGTTGCCGGCATCGCCGAGGTGCAACTTTAAAAAAAAAATACTATACTATATATATTTAAAAATATATATACTCTTCTACCGAGGACCGGGACTCAATTGTGTACCGCTAGTCTTGCCTCGGTTGATAAGTTCCATTAGCTGCAATTCCATTCAAAGCGTCATTCATTTTGTTCCCTGCAGCCACCCTCCTTTCGATATCTTTCTCAGTCTCTCCGTTTCTATCAAACATACTTCCCAAATACACAAACTCATCTACTTGTTCCAAAAATTCATTACCTACAAGTATTTTGCACGTTATTATGCTTTCCTCCTCCTCGAATACCATCATTCTCGACTTGTCGATATTCATAGTAAGGTCGCATTCCTTGCATACATCGTACATTCTACTTACTGGACTCTGTAGTTCTTGTTCATTATTCGCTGTTAATACTGCATCGTCTAATAAACAACATACAGAGACTTTATTTAAGAAGAAACCAAAAACGCATCTTTTCAAAAAATCATTTCCATAAGTGTAAATAACAATTTTTAATTTTAAAAACTAAGATAATTGTTGAACTATAAACCGTTTATATGTAAAGCGCCATTAAGGTGAAAGTTTTTACGAAAATATATACAAATTATCCATTATTATTATTATTATTATTATTATACAATCTAATCACCCACTTTCGTTCATACATTCCATTCCTACATTCATACACACAACATGAAATTGAAAAATCCAGACAAAAATTCTAATTTTGAAATATCTGATAATAGAAATGAAATAGTATGTTTTCTACTCGTTTATATATTATATCAAAAAAATATATTTTCAAATTTCATTTGCTAGCGCGAACAGTCCTGAATGGGTTGAACGTATATAGATGAAAGGGGTTGGTTTTTCCTCTTGAGAGATTTTCCTTGTTTGACACGAGAACTAAGGGAAGTCGCCGTGAATTTCTGATCTCATCCTGTTTATAATTAGAGGATGTCCTGCGAAAGACAGATCCGAGACATTCTTCTTTTATTGTCAAAAACAGTTAGAATTGTAATATCTCCCGCTTTAAGAACCTTTGATATAACGATAATAAGCAGCATAACTCGAACTTCTTGACTATCGCCAGAAACACATTACATGTAAAGCGAGATCATATTTTCAACTTATTTTAAATATGATTAATATTTTGCCTTGTGCGCCTGCTTTCTAAATGTTTAATTATTTATCTTCTTTGGAACTACCTAAGCAATTATTTTAACTAAACCATGCCATTAAAAATACCAATTAGTAATATATATTATATGAAAAAGCATGCCAGATAATGATGTAATCGATGATGATCTGGGTTACATAGTTCGATGAATTCATAATGTAATTATAATAATGAATGTAAATTGATAAAAATTTGTGTATTTATATGTCCATATTCTTATTTCAATTTTAATTATTTTTATTAACTTTGTTAGCGTATTGGAAATATAATAATTACAAATTTTCCATAATGTAAGAACGATACGTAGTTACTGTGGTAACAGACATGAAACAGTAGAATTCAGTATTGAAAACATGTTTAATTATTTATTGGCGGATTTTAACAGAGTAAAGTTATATTATTTAATAATATATGTAAAATATAAAAGTAATAAAAATGTTAAAAATTATTTAAACATAACAGATTTAAATAAATGTTGAAGTTTTGACATCGAAATAATATTAGGCGATAGTATTGATAAATAATAAATCAACAAATATAAAATATAGAGGTATATATACAGCGTCCAACACGTCCGCAAATGGTGCAGGGAGTTCTCCGAAGGACGCACAGACGTCCACGACGAGCAAAGGAGTGGGAGGCCATCGGTGTCGGACGAAGTCGTGGCGAAGATTGAGCGCATTCTCCTCGAAGATCGGAGAGTAACGCTTCGGGAGCTTGCTGTCCAGGTTCCTGAGGTTTGTGAAAAAACCATCGACAACATTTTGACCGATAAACTTGGTTATCGCAAGGTGTGCGCGCGGTGGGTCCCACACATGCTTTCAGAAACCCACAAAGACAATCGTGTCAAGTGTGCCGAGGGGTTTCTTCGAGAATGCGCCGAGAATACCGAAGAATTCTTGGACTCCATTATTACGGGAGATGAAACGTGGTGTCACTACGTCACTCCAGAAACAAAAGAACAGTCCAAACAATGGCGCCATCCTGAATCGCCTAGGCCGAAAAAGTTTAAGCAGACGCTTTCCGCAGGGAAAGTGATGGCTACGGTGTTTTGGGACCGAAAAGGCGTCTTGCTGACCGTAATAAAATCTTAAGTATATGTGAGATGATAGTGGGATGGAAGAGTACGGGAAGGATGGATGGTGAGAAATGGGTGGGGAAGTTGAAGTTATGGTAAAAGAACAGAGATTAGCAGTGAGATTTGATCGTATAATGATTAGTTAAAATCATGATATTTTTGGTTCTTTATTTAATTATTATTTTTAAAAATAAAATAATCTGTATTCAGTCTCAGTATTTTAAAGGATTTGCATTAAAAAAAAGATTTGTACAGTTTTTTAAATGATATATTTATAGAACTCATAAGTATATGTATATACATAATGTATATCCATATAATAGTAAATTATATAACATTAAAGGTATTTAAAAAGTGACTTGTCGCTTAAAACTACTATATTTATATATTTGAACATATTCTCGTGGCAATACAAATTTTAGCTGAATATCTTTAAGTGACCTTTCATCTATTTCGGCAAAAAATTTACAAGCTTGTAAAAGCTCCGCTACACCGATAAATGTAAATAATAAATGCTATCTTCCACTTTGCCACGTATTCATGAGAGGAGTAAGTACTGATACATAAAACAATTAACCACACGTGCAAAAAACATCTTAAACCTTCTGCGGTCAAAAAGCGGTACACTTTGAAACGAAAACTCCCCCGGCAGTTAGCACAAATGAAAATTGCCAGCAGATAATTTCATACTTTTTCCATGCGACAACACCCAACCCTTTTGGGCCCCCTCGTAACAACCTCAACAATAATAACAAAGCCTTTTTGGGGCTAAAAAGGCTTTCCGTCCCCACGAAACATCCCCAATGGATGGGAGATAGCGCTTAATGATAAGAAATTATGGTTCATTTCATGCTTATATTACATGTTTTTTTAAGTACCCAATCAAGCCTACTTAATGTTGTGTGTTGCTTCTAAGTACGGTCTTCTTTGCGACAAATAGTAATTGTGAACTTAGTTTCTATGGAGTGATCAAGTGCGGTATGTGCAGAGGAGTTAAATATTGTTTCATTTGTGAAAGCTTTCTTTACATTAATATGCGATGAAATGGAAGTAGCCTTAACAACATCCCCATCGGTATTTTGATGGAATCCATGTTTACACGTCGATCCAAAGCACACATCAATAATGGATTAATTATTTTTCAACAATCAACACTTCAGTTGGTTTTTCTTTTGTTTTATCAGGATGTACTGATATTCTGCTCCGGTGGCCAGATACTATACATAGGACAACGCGCACACGGTAGCTGCATACAGTGACAAGTGCACACAATGAATTATATTTTTAGGTTAGATTATATCCCTCCCCACAATATAAAGTCACGGCAATACAATATTAGGCTAAATATGTGCAGTTGTCTACGTGTGCACTTGTTACTGTGTGCAATTTTATTATGTGCACTAGACTTATGTGCACCTGTGTGCAGTTGTTATGGAATCTTTGTTTCAAAACACATTTGTTTTGGTGAATTGTTATAGCCCGCGTTCAAGGTGTTCTCTTAACATTGACCACTGAGAGTTATTAAAGTGCGCGTGTATTGGATATGTCATTCTAGTCGGCAAAAAAATTATTTATATGATCCAGATCTTTCATAAATCACTTCGCGCTGAATTTGTGTACCGTCTTTAATCTCGTCTCGAGTCGAATTTCTGAGAAAAGTCTCATACGTGGACATAGGCTATTGTACACGTAACTTGGCTGATATACATTCGAACGTGCTTATCAAGCAGTCAGGTTTGCACCATTGCAAGAATATCACGAATCACGTGTCACTGGTTTCGAAATCGTTAAATAATTTCGTGCATTAATTTAAAGATTAACTAACTAACTAACTTACCATCTTGGACCAAGATTCCATTGTGTACCGCTAGTATTGCCTCGGTTAATAAGTTCCCATTAGGTGTAATTCCATTCAAAGCACCGTTCACTTTATACCCTTCAGTCACCCTCCTTTCGATATGTTTCTCAGTCTTTCTGTTTCTATCAAACATACTTCCCAAATACACAAACTCATCTACTTGTTCCAAACATTTATTACCTACAAGTATTTTCCTCCTCCTCGAATACCATCACTTTTGACTTGTTGACATTCATAATAAGGTTGCTTTACTTTACCTTGCATACATCGTACATGTAATTTAAAGATTAATAATATAAATCATAAAGTAGCCGAGACGTTTTCTTTAATGTCTCAACTAAAGTGAAATCAATACGTTACATTTTCCGATCGACGATGAAATGACGCGTAATGCACCCCGTCATGCGAGGCGCCTCAAACGTTGAACTGAGGGTACGTTGGGGTACGTTGCTCGACCCTGCGATACCTTTTGACGTGCTCGATTGAAATAGTTTACGGTTGATTCTATGGAATTACTTCATCTACTGTGTCTTGCGTACCTGTATTTTATATTCTCAACCAAATACCAATGTTTTAATAAATTGAGTACTGAAATTGAAATACATATCTTGACTTTCGTCGCTTTGCTCTTTGGCTCGACATCATTCAAGCTTCCACCATGTTTAACGATATCCATCGCGCCAAACGCCATCTTTTTCATACAGCCTCAGTACCAATATTGAAATATATTATGTTTTCATCGTCCAATAACGAAAGAATAAAAATATTTTAAGGTAGCTTATTTATTATTTTGTTTGTTTGAAATATACTCGTATGTTAATTATTTTTGATTTCCGTTGATCTAAATTATGCTATGCTATGCTTTGACATAGTACATTTTACTCTAGTCCAATCAGAGGAAGTGCAAGGTATTGGTTTAACATTTCACTGTATAACATCGAGAATAGTTTTGCAGAGTCTCCCATACCATGAATGAATTAATTATGTAATGTACACGATGAAATATTTTTAATTTTTTCTTTTTCGATCGAAAGTTCTTAAAGCTTAAAGAGTTGAAAATACAGTTGAAATTAATATTAATTTTTTAACTTTTTGTTAACATCATTTTCATTTTTTATAGTGTTTTAAATTTCTTAACAATAATAAAGTGTATTCTGTATTCTGTTATATATTATTTCACAAATCATCTTAAAATGTTTCAATATTGTACCTTAATGTCATACTAGAATTATTTATCCGGGTAATTAACGACCTATATATTATATATTAAAAATAAAAATTACATTGAAGTCATAGAGTGTGTAGAATGGCGGCAAATTAGAAATAGGTCTCCATCGAGGTGGTCAGACCGAATAAAAGAGTTGACCAGCATGGCTCAGGACAAAAAAATATGAGCACACTATGCAATTCCAACGAAACAAGACACTTAGCTAAGAATAAAATAAGACAATTTCTTGCCTCTCTTGAATTTCTGAAAATCATTCGCTGGAATTTTAAATCACCCAAAGCGTTGTTTAAGTCGAATTTTGAATAAAATAACACTGGAAAATCGTCTTGAGAAAATCTGCTAAAAAGGGAACACCAACAAGACATCTTGAACTATCAAACAATTGTACGTTAGTAGAAACATCTTAAATTACCTTGTATTTTAAGTTTTCTTAATTTTTAGACTACACAAAATTCTGGAAGCTTTAAAGCCACCGCTGAAGTCAAAATTGTCTCATGTTGGACGGGCGAAAGAGTAAAAGAAACACTTAGAATAAGTGTTCCGCTTAACTTATCTCAAGTGAGATAAATTCTTAGTGTCCCTTTTTCTGTCCCCGCCGTAGTGCTGTCTGTAGTCTAGTCTGTATTGCAGAGCGATAAATAAGCGCGGAATGCCTTGTTTTAGTCCGAAGCAGTTACACGATTTGAATACAAACTTTTTTGGCCTATTGATTAATTTAACTATTAAATTTCTTTATTAATTATTTTTAATTTATTTATTAATTTTCGTTACGCATGATGTCGACAAATGATCGAAACAGTTATTAATATACTAGGAAGATGTCAGTGTTGGTGAATAAAGTAACATAAGTAAAAATAATGCAGGAAAGATTTAATAAATAAAATTATAAAACAATAAAGGAAAGAAAACAACAATGATTGACGGAAGCGATCTGATTAACGGAACATATTTTCTTAATTTTAATTTTCTTTAATTTTTTTTTCGTATTATTTCTAATTCCCTTCTTTGTGGAAAATCGACAATCATGAGAAAGCGACAAATTATTAATGTTATAATATATGTGTTACGTACTTGCCTTATAAGTACGTCTTAGTATACACCTCGTAGATGTTGAAGGTCACAAAAGATACTCTTTGTGACAATTATATATTTATTATAGAATGATACAATTTAGATACAAGGTAAATCACTAGTAACATGTTAAACGATAACGTAGAAGAGCACACAGAAAAAGAGAGCGCGCCTGGCGCGCGTCGCGCTTTTTATCCCCTCACACACGCCCACAGATACACATCCCGCCCCGGTGGTGGGGCGCTCTGACATACACATATATACTAATTCAAGGACATCACAATATATATAATAATATATTTCAATATAATATTAAATTCGTGGAAGGAAGGCTTCCGCATAATAAAGTTAAATGATTAACTTGTGGGTAGGTGAAGCAGGTGGCACTTAACACATATTTCAGTCTAGTTTGAAAGAGTGAAAATCTCCTACGTTATGTACAAATGACTACATCAGATAATACAAATTATAATCTTTCTCAGTTTTTATAAAAGGAATTGATTAAAGATAGCAGATAAAGTATAAATTGTAAAATACTTCATCAAATTACATATTTTTCTAAATCCTGTTTCCTTCCTAAATGGTATTCAATTAATTTGTTAATGTTTATTTCAAAATTATATTTACAAAATACAACCATACTGAAATTGCAGTTTAAATATATTCTTTCTGCGTATCTATGTTATATTTTGTATGGATAGACGATTGAAGTAACTGTAGTGTATCGATCAATTATTTCAGCACGTCTCGCGCACCATGGACGTACACCCTAAGAGTTCATTCAGAGATTTTTTCTTGATCAATGAGTTATCACTTTCAAATCGGCCGGCATTTTTCACGACAAAACCTAACAAATAGATACAATATTTCAACCTTTCTTTCTGAGATAAATCATATTGTTTAGTGAACGTAGAAACAACATTATGTCAATCCTTTGGGTACGTGTATTATTGCAAAAGATACAAATTGTTTATTATTTCAAACCCTCCACCGTATCATTAGACAAATGGCATTCAAATTACCTTCCCTTCCTACCATCGACTCTTTTTCTACCTAAGGTCCAGCATGCCTGATACATTTTTTGCAATTCAAAAATAAAAACTTGTGACAATCGATTTTTTCCTTTCAAAGTAAGCAAAAGCTACGCGGGAAATAATTAATTTAGTTTATTCTCAGCGTCGATAGTAAACAGCAGAATGGAAAATTTTTCGATCAATATATGTTTATATTTGTATTAATTTTAATGAAATCGGGTTCGGTATCGGGAAATTCCGGGTTCGAGTCCCGGTGATGACTATACTTTTTCGATGGATAGATTTTTTCCGCGTTCATTTAATGTTAATATTGTTATTAACTCGTATTCGCATATTCTTTTTTTTCTTCTTCTACGGTACTACATCTCATGGTGGGATTTGGCCTCCTAAACAAGTACTCTTCACCGACTCCTATCCCTGGCCATTCTTGTCCAGTTCCCAGACCTTCCCATCCTGCTCCAGTCTTCGTTCACATAGTCAGTCCACCTCTTCCTTGGCTTGCCTCTAGATCGCTTCCACTGGGGTGTCCACCATATTTGCACGTTTACAAGATTTTATTAATTCATTACTTAATATCAAAGTAATTCTATTTCATACATTTTATGCATTAATTATAAATATATTAATAATTATAAATAATAATTAACCTATAATATTATTTTATCAGAGTTGTCGGGTGTGACTCACTTTAAATTAATTGACGTTTACACTAAACTAAAATAATATTTATGGTAATCTTGATATAAATATTAACACTAAAAATTACCGATTATGATTATGTATTACGATTTTGGACCATTGTCCAATAAAATAAACATAAAACATGTATTAAGGAGGACACATTACACATTTTTACACAGAACTATGTACTGAAAAACTGCAACTTTACAACAATAATGTGTTCTCCTAAATAATATATAATTTGTTTGCGCGCTTTGTTACTTCGATTGGCAAAACTGGGTTTTTTGGTTTATAATAATGTATGTGTGTGTGTGTGAATATTGCCGCCTTTTTATCGGAAAGCTAAGAAGACGGTAACCGACAGGTGTCATTTTTATTACATCCCGTTCTTTGACCAGTCCAGCGGACCAAATAAACCACCAGTGCACGTTTCGGTCGGTCGAAATCTTAGGAAGACAACTCAGCTAAAATAACAACAACATCGGTCCAGAAATACAGCAAAAATAAAAAGGTTTGTATAGTTCATATATCATATGTGTGCTTATTGTTAATCGAAACCTGCGAACCAGCTATCGAAGGCATTTACATAAACATAAGTTGTATTAATCTTTCTAAAACTTAATAAAAATTAATTAAGTCTATTAATTCTGGCATCTCCTGTCGGATTTCACTTAAAGATGTTTGAGAATTTCCGTAAATATTAGGTAGATTGCTTTCAAATAATGAAATAACAGAAGTATCAATTTGAAAATTCAACATATAAGTTCGAAAATATGTCGTTCACTTACAATGTTGACGTGGTATAATAGGTCATCGCACTTCGATTCGTGTCTGGGTGGCAACAAAAATATTTTTTCGATAAATTGATTTTATCTGTATATTTTTTTTATCGATACATTTAATTTGTATAAAATATTTAGGAAGACTAGTAGATAAAAAACACAAATGGCTCAAAAAAAATGATTAAAAATTTTTTTAAATTTACATATTCCTTAAACGTATTATCGAAAAACACTTTGTAAATGATATATTTCACCCTAGTTCAATCCATATTGCAGTAAGGAAATGTCGCATGGGGCGGGGCGTTTAAGATCCACTTATTTCAATTTGAAACAGTTCAAAGGAAATTACTGAAAATAATTATAACGAAACCAAGAAATTTTCCTACACTTGAACTATTCCGCAGTGTTATTATGATTGAATTTATTTATAAAAGAGACAAACGTTATAGATGCATAAAGATGAACTTGAAAAAGTAGTCGACTAAAGATTCTTAGCTCAACACTACTAGTACTGCCTAGTAGCATTATAGATATACTGGTATTAAATACTTCAAAGATCTCCTCTTCCATAAATACTACAGAAAACTATACAAAATTTACAGAAAAAATAACCAACATTTTACAATTTTCTGTTACGATTATAAACATCTATAGTATTGTTTGTAATATTTTCAAATTATTATAATATTTAACCTCATTATATTTTTATTACATTTTATGTACTTTTATTTCAAATTTATTTTTCAGATTTATCTCTTATAGAGAGGTAGTGAGTGTACCTTGACACATGTACATTTATTTAATAAATAAATAAATAAATTATGTAAAAACGTACATCTGCTAACATATTATACATTTATTGTAACTGTTTTTTGTACTTAAATAAATAAAATATGATAACAACCAAGATTCTAAAGCGTTGGTAGATTTTAATAAAAATACATAATGCACAGAAATCGAACAAATGTGTTTCAGTTGAGGCAATTTGTACCAAAAAAAGAACGGGATTGAATGGAAAAAGTTTTTCCGCATTGAGAAAAAACAAAAATGCAATTACAAACAACAGAAAATGGCTTCGGTGCAGCCTGGCTTTGGAACCCAAAAAAAAAAGATTTCCCATTTAGAAAACGACCATTTTTATCCGATTCGTCGTTCGAACAAATGTTACCTGCGTTCGGTAACGGAGGTAAGGTTTCTAATTACTAAAGTGTGAGATTTATTATAACATTTTGTGAGCAGAGTTCGCGCAGAACGGCCGGGACCGTGAACACTACGGCAACATTAATCTGCACGGTGAGAAGATGGGGCAAAAATAGAGCAAAATAAGCAATGCAAGTAAAAAAGCAGCGGTTTTACTGAATATTCACAATCACCGATGTGCTGTACCACAACACACATGCGAAAATCTAATCCAAAAAGTGAGTAAAAATTGACAATTTAATTATTATACTTATTTAAAGCAACAAAAGTTCGACACAATGAGTACTGATACCGCAATATAAGACCTTCGCTGCAACTATTTCCACGAACGCGCTGTAGTAACACGAGCCAGTCGTATTTGAAGACCTCTGAAAATGGATTTCTAAAGTATGTTTTAACCGGTCGCTTTCTACGTGACAATTTTACACAATCCCGTCGTTTTCGTACTCCAGCAAATGTTGTACTGTTCATACAGAACGTTACTTAAATTTATTAAAAACATAAGTGCGGTTAATTGAATAATAAATAAATAAATATTAGCAATATTTGAATATATACAAGTACACACGATTACTGGATTTTTATCTACAAAGGTACTGTTATTAAATAAATATCAGATATCTCATAGAACAAAAGCTATTTTTTATTTTATTTAATGAAAAATATATGGAAGTATGCGGTAAATATATAAATTGTCACTTAAACTAGCCGAAGACAGGTCGTATGCCCTTTAATTACCCCATACTTTCATATATTTTCCATGAAATATAATAAAAAACAACTTTGTCTCCATGAGATATCTGATATTTGTTAAATAAATATTGATTTTTCACTTATTCAGTCCGTTTTTAACGTTATCATCTAGCTCAATGAATTACTATCTTTTTTGTTAATTCTCTCTTATTTTTATTAATAAATTACATAGGCTAATTGAAAAACTACATGAAATCACAATCCTGGAAACTTATTTCATTATTTTTCCACAGCGATGCTTACGTCACCAAACAATTCGCGACCGACTCGACAAACAAACATAAGGCACAAGTTGGGCTAATAACTGCCAGCCAGGGGAGTGAAAAATGGCCAAATTAGATGAAACTCTCCTACTTATACAGGCCACTGCAATAAACCGCCCAGGTGTCGGTATGGGAAACCAAACGGAAACCGTTCCAAGTCGGTATACGCTGCCGCTTGTCCCTATACTTCATGTTTCTCGAGGTTTCTGGATTATTTCCCCCTACTTTGTGAACTTGTAAAAGAAGTATTATAGCTTTTGAACTGGATAACGGACCATTTCAGTTCTTATATTTATTGAGACGCTTTCCATACTCTCAAGCATAAATTAAACTTCTGTAATAATAATCTTTCGATAGCTAGTTAGTTCGCCCTGTGTTTTCTGTTGGTAACGAGTATGCAATCTCTCGGATACTCCCTGATCTGCTCTGTATCTCCTGCTGTTGGTGCTCTTCTCTATGATGTTTCCGCTGTTCGGTCTCCGACTTAAATCGATGAAACGCGATCTGGACCTCGCACGTCGCCGTTAATATTAGATACCAATGGCAGCTTGATTATTTCAGGAAGTCTTTAAGTTATGTGGAAGATACACGATTCACATTTTCAAAAAACCTAGGCCTACTAACCGAAGTATGTATAACCAGGGGCGTGTAGCAGATACACACAAAAAAGTTGTGCATAAATAAAAATTCTGGGAAACAAATATGAATTAAAAAATTGAATTAACATTAACGAAAACATTGAAATTAGTGCAATCTGTGTACCAGTAGATACTTTAATTGCTTAGTTCTAAAAACTCACCGCAACTCACCGCTGTACTCATGGCTCTTTTTTTTTATTTGGCGAATCGTGCTATTTACATTACTCAGTTCTGTTTAAGCTATTGAATTACTCAAGTCATATAAATGGCTATTTACTGAATTGAAAACTCTTTTCGGTTGATCCGTTTTGTATGGAGTCGTTACCTATGCTGATTATTAACAGAATAGTATTAGATAAGGTTACAACTGTGTGAAAATCATAAAAGTGTCTACTTCCTCCTTTACTAATTTGCGAATTTTACTATCTTACTGTTTTTAACCTGTTGATTTCATGATTGTTCTTTAAATTTGGTGCATGGATTGGTTTTTGATTTGAGAAAAACAAAAAGCAATTGGTGTAACTATTTCCTACGTTAACCTTTAATAAAAATAATTATTTACTTTAGTTATTACGTTAAGGATTTTCACACAATAAATTAATCATGTTTAGTCATAGAAAGTGTTCTTAAAAATGTCCATACATTTTTTTATATTGGTAAGAACGTATTATTTTACGTTAAAACTTAAACTTTAAAAACACTATTAACAGTACTCTAAAATTATAAATAAATATATAATATGGTCGTATAAACAACGGATTTATTTTGTCCAAAGACGTGGGTTAAAAGAAAGTATGTATATTGTATTACATATATTATATATGATTATATAATATCATTGGTAACAGCATAACCCAAATCTATACCTACTGCACGCTACTGTGTATAACGCGCAAACAATTATCTTTTGTGTAGGTATATAATGCAAGTGTGAATTATTTGCTTATATTTATGATAAGTAGCCAAAAAAATTCTTACATATATGAGTATTAGTTTTTGAGCTGTTTTCGGTTTAGGTTTTTGGTTCGGTTTCGATGTGAAACCTTGATTTTAAACCAGTACTCGGGAATTCCATTCAGGGCAATACTTGTAATTACTATCGAGTGCGACGTATTGGCAGGAAATGAGGAACTGGTTCGAACAAGATATAAAAAGAATCCAATATGAAGTCTGTCCATATTCAAGCTATCGCACATACAAGAACTAAGCTGTTTGGTCAAAAATAAATAACGAAAATTGTAGTCTACTGCATTTTATAGAGTACTAACTACTTTGTTCACAAAATACTTATGATTTGCTTCTAGAAAATATAACATTTAGTTAAGTACTAATAAAACTGATAGAGCGGGTCAGTACTTTTACTTCATAAATTCTGTAAATATTTTAACAATTATATGATATATGATAATATATACAACTATGGAATGGTATATTCTTTGTGATATTTTAAATTACATAGTTTTTTTTATGAAATATTTGGAAAAGACGTTATAAAAGTGTCGCAAAATACAGTTGTTTTAAAAATTCTCAAATTTTCCAATATTATTTCGTCTCTACTAGAACCAAACCAGATTTATTGTATTTTTACTTAAATTTTGTAATGATATTGTAATTTTTTTAAATGGATCACTTAATATTATATGAAATAAAAAAACAATAAAATAAACGATGATTGTTTTGAGACAACAATAATTTTATTTAAGTGTTTAACTATTTATTACGAATATGTAGTTTAAGATTTTATTTCTAATAACGATATACATGTTAAAATAATGTTTAATTTTATTGGTTTATCTAAGCTTTGATTTTTATCTAAAATAATTTCGTTTTATTTCAAGTAATTTTTCTATGATTCTAATTTAAGTACTATTTTTTACGACGTATTTCACTGAATTTCTAATACACATCTATTAAGTCATTACTGATATTTTTTCTTTGTAATTGATACCATTTAATGCATAAAGTGTAAATACGTAAAGCGTGTTACGTTTAGTGTTTTCGAAATAATCCTCTAAAAAGAAAATTCACAGTTTATATCTATTCTTGTTCACAATTATATATAAGCGGTTACTTGAAATATTGTAACACGGCCTCAACGTACACTTTAAGGTTTCCCTTGATATTTTAATGAAGGTGTTAAATAAGTTTAACTGCAGTCGGGAGATGTTAGATATCGCGTATCATTGCCGTGGAGCTTAACAGTTATGTGTTTATTAAAAGAAACATTAAGGCCAATTCAAATAACTATTTAATAGCTACGCACTTTATAAAAGTGGTTACATTATAGTATTGTTCCTAAATCATCTATTAAGATCCTGAATGCAACTTTTGAGAAGCGAAAACATTTTAAACACAATTTTTATTCGACTAGTCTAGCTCAATACAGGTAAGCGGTGCATAAATATTTTACTCTAGTTTGAAGAATTTCTATCAGAACGTGTAAAATGAAATTAGCATTATTTTAAAAGAGGGGTACAAATAGTTTAACTTTATTTCGCAGTGGCTTACGTTTGCTCATTGTATTTCGTTCATTCTGAAGCTGTCTGGACACGATTGCGAGGAGAAGTATTGTCGGTTAGCATGCTCGCTTTGAAATTCAATGACATCATACTGTCGAGATTGTGTTATTAACATCGCCCTCACACGGAATTTTATACTAAATTACTGCATTGTTCGCCAGTTACAAAGACAGAAATAGCACTTAAACCATTTTGAAAAGTCCACAAAATGAAAATGTGATAGATCTTTTGGAACGTACTAAATACATTTGCCATTCTACACTTTGTTTTATTCAAAGATAGCGATTTTCATTGATATTTTACAATGCAATGTAAGCTTACGTTAACATTTGTATGAGTTTTAAATGATTTTTTATTAATATATATTTTATTGAGCCTAGACATTTTCATAAGAAAAAAGATTATAACGCAAAATGATTTCACATCGTTTTAATATTATATATCAGAAAGCAATCGGCATCGCCTGACGCTATGCACAGTGTTTTTGTAAACCTTATTTATATATTTTCTAAACTGCGGAAAAAATTATAAAATGTGAGACGGTTACCCTAGATCAAGCTTAGCTCAAGTAGGATATTCCCATAATATTATTGTAAAAAATTTCAGTACTATAAATAAATCAGTACTGAAAATATTTTTTTATTTTTATAATAAAGTAATGTTGTACACCAAAAAAACAACTAAATAACGAGTAACCACTTAACCCAAATAGATATTGAATCTAATATATACATATGTAATAATAAATATATACATATAAAATCAATTTTGTCGAAAAATATTGTTTTTGCGCTACCGGGATTCGAACATGGATAATATATATTTATAATTAATACATTAAATTAGTATTTAAAACATCACAAACCTATTTTCTGAATAATTATAACTTCACAATGAGAATGTGTTCTCCTTAATAAGATATTAAATCACACATAACTTAAAAGTAAATAGATATTTTTTTCTGACGTAAATTATGATATAATTCGGGTAGTAACATACATCACGTTTGATGGTTAACGGTCGATTGCGGCGTTTGGTGCGACTGCGGATTACCGACCGGCACGATGGCTGTGAACGTAGCTGCGGAATTAAGCAGTAATCATGTGTTAGAGCTCACCGTTAGAAATGACGCTTATCAAATGAGTATAGAAAGTTTTATCTGATTTGTCAATATACTCAATACTTCAGATAATTACATTATATTTTTCTGCATACATATCGTTGCAATGTGATTAAAGATGAGGGCGATATCGATATTTTAGACCACAAACGAGTGGTCTTATTATATACAAAATTGAGTAACCCGATCTGAATAGGGAGGTTTTCCCTTTTTTATATTCTTAATAGCTTAAAAAATTGTTTCAAGTAAACGCAAAAAAAAATAATGCAAGACAAATATAATTAGTATGAATATAATTAATTGTAGAAAATTGCTATAACAATTCAGCAAGGTTTGATTTAATTTTTTTTATTGTAATGGAACAATACTAACAATTAATTGAATTACTTTATAGCCCCAAAAATACATCAGCATCAGAAAACCGCAGCACTGGTTTCTTCAAAAATATCTAGAGAATTTATAACTGTAATGTTTTTTTTACCACAAGTAAAATAAATCTTCATCAATTAGAAAGATATGCAGAAAAAATCTATCTATCGAAAAAATATTTAGTTGCAACCGGAATTCGTACCTGAACCTCTTCCTATCCGGGGAAGTGCGTTGTTCGATTTCGCCATAGCAATCGAATACATTTTAGACAAATTTTAAATTTATATTCTGTAATGCCAGCAGTTCACTTTCGCCGAGGCTCCTCGCTTCGCCTCGCCTCGTCTACGCTCCGACTGGAACGGAGCGTGGATGGAGCGAGGCGAGGCGTGCGTGGCCAAGCGAGATGGCACAAGATGACCAGTGTCGACACGAGATAGGCGAAGCAAGCCGAGAACTGCGCTACACTCTCGTGCTCGGCTTCTCTCGCCATGCCTCGGCGAGAGTGGACTGCTGGCATAACATTTCCGAATAGGAATAGGTTCAGGTTCATATCCCGGTAGCCACTAAATATTTTTTGATAGATAGATTTTTTTTCTGTACATTTTTCTAGTTGATTAATTTAATTTGTATTAAATTACCACAAAACTATGTTTTGAAAATGCAACTCCACAGAAAAAATGTGTTCTCCTTAATTACTTAATCTTATTTTTAACTAAGAATTTTTTTGAGGTATCAAATTTATCGGGTCGAGTTTTCAGGCCTATTGTCGCTTATCAGCGACATCTGTTTTGATGATGGGATCTAAAATGTTGACGAGAGAGATCAGAGACATACGAGTACTAAGAAAACTCCACACAGAAGATTTTGAACGTTCGTGAAAAGCTGAGAACATTATTATTGTTATTAAAAAGCAATTTTGTTAAAAATTGATAATTTATTTTTATTCTGGGCTCGCAAAGTATTTGAAGAATATCTGAAATAAAAATATTTTCTATCGAGATGTTATTTGTCAATTGAGAAGTCTTTTTTTGGACGTTAAAAACGCTTAGAGAGAAATGTGAACTTTGTCTTTTTGTCGCATCGAAATTGCTTGACGTTGAAAGGGTGTGTGTATTCAGTTCCAAAGAAGGTCCGTTCCATCTATTATTGATATAAAAATTATACAGTTTCTAAGATTGAAACGCTTTTTTTTAAAAGAGAATAATGAATTTTTTTTCTATATAAATGTAAAGTAAACTAAAACTCACGTATAAGAAAAAGAGAAATATTCTCGGAAGAACATAATATCAAATGATTTATCTCACACAATACCGCAATAGTACAAGTACATATTCATACCAAACAATTTTATATGTAGCACCATCTTTTTTCGAGGACCACAAAAATGAAAATTCATAGATTCAAAGATATGAAAGTATTATTCAAGGTACCTAATAACAATCTTTTATTCGTCACTCTCTCAACCCTTTTCTCTTTAGTAGGGCCATGAAGCATTTTTAATTGCAAAGTGTCGGCCAAACAGAGTGGTTTTTGTGGGGTCCCATTCATGTTATCAAAGATTATTTTCATATTATCGACATCGAATATAATGATATTCTATTGATAATTAAAATCTTTATATGTTTTAAAATATTTGCCTACATATCTACGTATATATGTGCCCATTATTATGAAAGTGGCTTAAGTCAAGAAATTGAAAAAAAATAGTTTATCAATTATTTCGCGTCACGTTAAATAAAAATAATATGATGCAAATTGTAACAATTGTCAATAATTTGAAGCGTTATATTCAGTGTATTGTTACGACCTTCAACGGTATTCCGCTAGTGTTTATTTTGATATTAGAGTAAGTCATTTCAACCTTAAATTTTTTATTTCCTTATAAGCTACATGCAACATTTATATGTCGAAATAAATTATAAATCCTGTAGACTAAAAAAATAATTAATCATTGTGTTGTGTAATATAAAAGTATTTTTTAATCAATTCAAACGCAAACCTTTAAACATCTCGAAACGAAAGAAACATGACTTAGACCATTTTCATAATAATGGGCACATATATGGTTCTAAGGGCACAGTAAATGGCTTTCTAGGAATATTTTTTCACGACGTATAACATAAACTTTATCAGTGTCGGGGCGAGGGTGTACAAGGGGTGCAACTATGGGGAAAGTTTGTAAATAAATTGTTCTGATTGTTTGTGTTTCTGAAACTTTGTGATATAAATGGTTCTCAAGAGTTCTTGAAGTTAAATAATTTTACCCGTGCAACACTGGGTGTATTAGCCAGTACAACCTTAAAAACGATAATTAAACATATAATTACAATTTTTTTATGGTAGATTATTCTTGGATATTACGAGATGGCCTAAGCTAAAATTATCTTAGTTTTAGTCTTGTAGCATGTGACAATTTATGATCTTATTAAATCAGTGAAACAAGCGAAGAGAGTGAAGCAAGACAGTATGCCTAAGTAACGGACGACAAAATATAGAAAAATTGTTAAAAATGAAGTGTGCAAGAATGGCAAAAAAATGATTATTTTCCGATTATGTGTAATTTAAATCTAAAAACCATGCGGTCGAATTTAGGATTTATTTTAAGCATTTGTTTACTGATTAATTATTTGAAATTCACATATTTATAATTATAAATAAATTGATATTGTGTTGTGTTGTCTAATAAGTTTTTTTCAGTATTGTTAAATTATTTATTATAAAATTTAATTTAAAAAAAAAAATTTCAGCGTTTCAATCAATGATGTATTCTCTATTATTGTTTACGATTTCATTCCATTTTTGGACCAGTTTGTCGATGCGTTTTCTATAAAAATCGGCTGGTCTGGTATCAAAATAGTTATCGAGGTAATATCTGAAGTTATCGTCGTTGTTGAGCGTGAAAAAAAGTGAAAATTTGACGGAGCGAGGTCGGGACTGTAAAGGAGATGTGGCAGAATTTACTAGTTGAGCACTTGAATGACAATTTTAATCTTAATTGAAGGTGAAAAGAGTATGTATCGAAAATGTTCATTTTTCTCAACTTGACACTCCATTATCAAGCCCAAAAATTAAGAAAAACTACAAGATACAGAAAAACGGCGACACTGACGTTTTAGAGTAGAAAAAAATGTTATCTAATAGTGTCATTTTTGTCACAAAAAAATGGAAAAGTAGCATTTATAATAAAAACCGCAGTGACTTATTAGACGACCTATATGATTTATTTTAAAAATATAATACATGTTTTTTTGATAGTCAGATAGATGTATTAAAAAAACTAGATTTTCTATCAATTACGTAATGCGAAAGTGTTGGATTATCGCCCATTATAAATAATAAAATCTTGAATGTCTGATCTATGTAATAAACCCTAGAAATATCTCGTTTAATATATTATTTCAGTTGCTGTTTTGAGACTCGTGATCTCGAATTGTCATGTCGCAGTTCCTTCAGTTATCTTCACGTAAAAGCTTGCAAAACGTATTGTACAAAATCGAATGTATTTTATGCATCCAACAGTGCATCTACCGGCACATATTTGTTCCTTGCTTTACTTTTGAGATTTCAATGCAACACTCCTTATCTGCTCTCGCTGTTGAATGCTATTTCTCTGACGCCACCGTCACAAAGTCGGGCTGATATAGTGCGCTTCGTTTTTCGTCATCCCAACATCGTCTTAAGATGGAGACACTCAGTCTGCCCTGAATCTTGGAATATATCTATTTAATGTAGCTAGTCTTGTGTGAGATCTTCACGCAGTTTTTGCATCGAAATTATGTAGCGATAAATTAGTTTTTAAAATTGAAGGAAAATGAATGATATGTAGGGGATTCTTTTTTGTTTTGAAATTAGCTTGATTCCGGTGCTGTAACTAAAATAATATATGTTGAGACTCGTTTAATATTTCCATGCTAACAACAACTCACCCCAAAAAATAAATCATGGACACAACACAAGACAAACAACGAAAATCTACACGCCAGTTCAGAGAGCAACAACGACATTTTATTGAAGATTCTACATGTTCTTAGCTCCGAAACTACACAACATACTCAGCACCAACTGGAAAACTGAATTGAAAAAAAACTGGCAATTTTAACACAGACGACAGTCTAGCAAAGTAACCAGAACAGTACTGCATATATCAGAGGTGGCTCCATCCCACACATAAACTACGAGTATATACTAAATTGCAATATAATTGTATCTTATGTTTATCATGTAATATTATAATATATTCACCTCTGTTACAACAAAAACATGTATGTCAATAAAGTCTTATAAAGTCTAATGTCTAATGTAAATGAAATTAAGGGCCTTCTGTAAAGATATATGAATATTAAGAGAATTTAGAGAATCACGTAGACACGTAGAACCATAGACTAGTAAATGAATTGACATGGTATGAGGTGTATATATGGGAGAGGAGTTCTGTACATTATTTGCGGGGCGAGGGACATTCTATTATGTCACATTATTGCGACAGTATAAACTCTTCGAAAATTAAATCTTTATATAAAAAAGACATATTTTTGACATTAATGCATATTATATTGTCAGCGTTCAAATTTTTGTTCCAATCGAGTCATATTTTAAAAAAAAATCGCGGAGCTCATTGATTGTGTGATCACGTGAGTGCCACTAATATGAACATTTTGGGATAAGGAATTAGCGTTAGTTTATGTCTATTTATTTGGTGGTCTGTACGTAGAACAGAGTTGTTTCGTATAATATTCAATTTTTCAAAATATAAAAGTGTGTTTTTGGAATATAAATACGCAGCAGCAACTGAAAAATCCTTAGATGATTTTCGCTTGTTTCTACGATGTTGGTCTGATCTCTAACCAGATAAATAATATTAGTAGACTACTACTGTATACTCGTACATAGATAATGCTTTTAAGTGTTATCGCAATACATGTAAGAAATATAAAAAAAAAGTTACAATTACATTTCTTGCTGTGTTAGATTTTAATAATTATTAAGATACTTGTATACGATACTAAATGCATTGTAGAGTGCAGACCATTTAGACCCCTATCTAATATGAGCCACATTGCAATGTATTGGCTGCATTGACGTAGTTACGCCACTGGCCTGATTGCGTACACATGTGTGCCAAAGCGATTATAAAATTATTGGTAAAATAATAAAAAATAAAAAAATGTTAAAAGTTGAATACTAACAAAATTCGGGATCGTAATCTTGTTTGGAAACTTTTTTGAGAGA
The DNA here is from genome assembly GCA_031772225.1 of Eubasilissa splendida. Taxonomy (NCBI): domain Eukaryota; kingdom Metazoa; phylum Arthropoda; class Insecta; order Trichoptera; family Phryganeidae; genus Eubasilissa; species Eubasilissa splendida. The sequence continues at coordinate 20,766,788 of CM062852.1, read as the reverse complement.
TTTTGTTTTATCATAATTTATAAAGTGCTTTGTTCCTATGGAGGGTTTATAATGTTATGTTTTGTTTAACACATTAGGAACACTGTCGTTACCAGATTATTAATGCCCAACAAATATCTGCGTTTTTTAGACGTACGGATTTTTGTTTAAATTTCTGATATTTTTATGATTTGGTTAATGACAATTCACTAAGCACACGACCAATGAATGACACGGAGAACCGCGATCTTAGTTTACCAGATGTGTTGACCACTAAGCTACTGAGCAGTCAGTCACCGGTGAAAACCTCTCAGGGAGATGGAGTCCAGGGGGCAACGGAGGAACTAGTAGTGATACCCGAAAACAACGTGCGTCTATATATAAAGTATATGGACGACGAGAGTATAGTATTATTAAATGAAAAAAAAAATATTTTATCATTAGATATGATCATATTCGGACTTATATTTTAATATTGCACAAATTATTTCTCAGCCCTATAGTATCTAAGTGCCCAAATAGATCTTTTATCAAATATTCTTTCCTTATATATTCATATTCTCTCTTTTCTATTTTAAATGGGGATGAAATTCACCGCCAGCGACTCAAAGAATCGAGCACCGGTAAATATTATACTCAAAGCGCGAGTCATTAATTTAAGCGTAGTCGTTGCATCTTGCATGGAAAGAATACTCTACCGAACGATAACCATATACTATTTTAAAGCAGTAAAATATAGAATTAATGTTTTCTTTCTATCCCAATTCTTTAAGTACGTTATTATATCTAAAAATAGTCATACATTTAAGTTTTTAACTAATCTACCATTACGCCGTTTCTCGCAGAGGTAGGTAATGAGGATTGAACTCCGCACTTTTCTGTGCTGACAATAATAATAATGAATAAGTCTTGCCTAATTCACATTCTTACATTTTCTCACACAAGCTCGTCGGTTGTTGAGGCTTCTAAGATAACAATCTTCCAGTATCTGGTTTACCTGGTCGCGCCAAGCCTTTCGCGGACATCCTCTATTATTGGTGCTATCAACTATATATCTTTCTTACCATCATTCGTTCTACATGACCAAATCACCTAAACAATCCTTTTTAATCCTGTTTACTCTTATTTATTTAATCATTTATGCATTCTGACTTAATTTGTTTATTCTTTACTCTACTATAAAAATATATTTGCATATATAGGTATATACAGAATGTAACAGACCTAGCCCACATAACTTTTTGGGTGGATACCTGACTAAATTACGAGTCAAAAATGTTTAAGTGATATGTACCTAATCTCAAACATGTCAGAGATATAAACATTTCAAAAAAAAATCCAAAGTATGTAATTATTTCGATTAATTTAAATATTTTATTGATTCCTAATGATATAGTGAATACAAAAAAATAAAGATCATCGAATGTCGAGTGGCAGGACTATTTTTTGTTAGATGATTGAAGGTTTGAAGCAAAGATATCGATTAATAATGGAACAATTTCGCAAATATTTATTTTGAAGTACGGAGACACGATTTTGAAAAAATAAAAAAAAATAATATTTTCTGTAACAGTGTAGAATTTGAACATATTCTTTGAACATTTTCGACTCGTAATTTAGTCAGGTATCCACCCATAAAATATTGTGGATCAGGTATGTTACAACCAGTATATAGTTTTATTTACATTGCATTCAGTCTACTTTCGTTCATGGCAATTTATCACTGTCTTATATACAGAAAATCACATTATTTTATTATTATATATTATTAGATAGATAGTAAAATTTGCATATAGTAGAACTAGTATTTAGAAATGAGGTCAATATGGAAACTACAAAAGCTCTTGTAGTTGAAAGTCAAATTCACCTCAATATGTTTCATAATAACAAACATTCAAAAGACGTTCGACAAATTTGTGACGTTTGGAGAATATTTTCATTCCGCTTTTATATATATATATTCATATCAATGAATAATTACGCAATGATGTTGATAGATCTATTGACGTTGACTCAGTTGAAATAAATAAGAGCGCTATTTTAAAATACATACATCAATAATAGTACGGTTAAAAATACAACTTTACCGTATATTTAATATTTAGTTTTAGCGGGAAAAGTTTAGATAAAAATTCTGTAAAAATAGGAGATTTACATAAAAAAGTAGACAATCGTTATTTTAATGATAGTACTGAATCAAGTTATTATTTCTGTCAGAGTTTACAATTTATTTGCATTTATATTGCGTATACATACGCCATTTATTTGAATCACTATATATTATAAAGTTTTCTTATTTTTATTAGGATTCTAAAATCAAGTATTAAACGTGGGATTTGTTCAACATAAATTATACAAACTGATTCAAAGTCATTCAGAACAAATTTCTGGAACATCTAAATTCTGCATTAATTCAATCATTAAATTATCGCACTGGGATCAAATTTGTCAAACGTGTTCAATTTTTATTTCTTTTAACACAGAGTTGCACATCGTGTTTTAATTGACGAAATATTTAAATAATCTAAACAATTTAATAGTCTTACTGAACTTATTAATTGATCCTTGCTGTCTCCTGTTGTTTGATATTTTCAGCATCATCTTCGCTTAATATGTTTGTTTTATTTTTTCAACACCGTGTAGATGTATGTAACTTTGCTAGTTTATGTTAAATAATATTGTATGAACTGGAATAACTTTTTTATAACTCATATAAAATGTAACATGAGTTTTAAACAAATAAAAAAAAACTGTAAAAATATTTAAAATAAATACTCGGTACATATAATCCAGCATCATCCTTTAGAGACTAATAAATTGGTTTCTCATGTTTCCAAGAGCTAGTCATAATTGATTTCTCGTTCACCGTTAACCAATTTGAAATTATATTAAGCCATCTGTCAATCGCTTATTGAGCATGGTGTTATTGCACGAGGAGAAGCTATTATGACTGATATTAATCCGTAGTAGTAGCTAAGAAAACCACTTTAAAACTTTATTCATAAAACCCCAATTACAACAAGGACAGATGGAGTATTTAATACATTATGTGTTTCAATATTAGACAAATTTTCGCTAATACTATTCTGAATTTCGTTTATCAACACAGATAGATACACTTTAAAGCAACATAAAAATAATTACTACACGCAAAAAAATCTCAATAATATGGGCAAATACATTTACGAAAACTTTTTATAATGCGAACAAAATATTCTGATAATATAAATTTAAATAACCTGATTTTTGTACACTCGCCCAAATAAATTGATTAATACCATTATTTTTATATTGTTAAATTTATTACGAACACCAGTGTACAATTATTATAATTGATTTAAATACGTGCAAAATTTAAAATTGTACCGGAATTAAAATTTTTGTAGTAGCGTATAAGGTTAGGTCGCATCTCTACCGCTTGGCTGCATGAAGAACCCACCCAATCAGTAATATTTTCAGTAGTCACGTGTGGTCTTCTTTCACAAGTGTGTGTGCTCTTTATTGTAGCTAAATTTTGTTCAATTACAGCACGATGTCGAATGTTAAGTACGAGAACAGTGGTGATTATTACAGTAAATGCTGGTTGGCTGGGCTAACTTTACTCGACTTGCGAACGAGCTCTCGGAATGGAAATTTTTCGTGTGCAGAGGGCTTAATGAATTTATAATTATAATTACTTTATACAACCACTTGATAACTATGCCTGTCTAATACAAATTGCTGTAGTGAGACAGGCATAGTACAATATAAATTTATAAATCAATCGCAATTATATAAAATATTATAACATACGACGGTGTCGTTCTATGATGAAGGTATACAAAAATTGGTGCACCGTTATGACAAGTGTATTAATAATAGTTGCGACTATGTTGAGAAGTAGTTTAAGGTGTGTAGCGTCCAAAGAAAGTGTTGTAAAAATGATTTTGTGTTTCATCTTTACTCATACTTTAAAAACACGCCTCGTATGTACCGAAATAATAAAAATATTTCTTATTTGGATAATGTTTTCAGTTTAATATTTTTATAAAATTTTTTACAATATGAATAATTGTGTTCAAATTAAATGTATGATAGGCGGTATATGGATGTAGGTGGCGACGAATGCGTGAGACTTTCTTGAGAGTTTCTAATAAAAAGCTTAAAGTCTTATGCGTTTTTTATAGCGCGGGTATATAATATCATGAAAAATTCAATATCGCTGAACGTTATATGAAACTCCATGAAGTGGAGCGGTGCTTTAGGTGCCGTAAATTTTACGCAATATTTCATGACAATTCAAGACACTTATGTTGTGATATTACTAGTTCAGAAAGCTATTAAATATCAAGCATAAACCCCATATAAAAGCTTTCGTCTTTTACATATTAGAACTGTTTTTATTAAATTACAAAAGTAATTTTATATAGATTGATACAGAAAATTATTCTAATTTATTTACGGATATATTACATAACTTCATTTGTCATTATTATAAGTATTATTAAAAACAACTTAGATAAATCAATACAGAAAAAAATATATTTGACGAAAATTTTTTAGTTGTCACCGGAAAACCACTTAAGGTAATAAATTAATCATTTATAAAAGTAGTTTATACATTAATCTCAAATTTTTCGGCAAGGTAAGTTCAGAGTTCGTACCTGATGGTAGCCAAATATTTTTTCGATAGCTAGATTTTTTCTGCATATGTTTCTAATTGATTCACTCGATTAGTTTTAAATATCACAAAATTATGTTCTAAAAATTGCAATGACTCAGTAAAATATATTTTCATTAAAAATATGAATGTATTTATTATTCATTATTAAGCTGTTTTATTCATAGGTTCAATGGGTTTTACAATAATGCTAGTAAAAACCCGTTAATAATGACTGGAAATCACAACATACAGCTATTGATATTGCCGTGTTACATGGATGGACGGAAATTAGGAAATTGTAATTGTGAGATCCGTAATAAACTGTATTGTTGTACAGCGATATCTTGAGTACCTGAATTCCCGCACATAATAATACATCTTTGTTTGCAGTCGTAATAGTCGGATCAAGGATATAACAATGTACAACGGATTTGTAGAATTTCAAATAAATGAGTCCTAAATATCAACTGTTCTAGAGTTGAGATTTGGAAGAACTTGAATTGTCCAAAAACATCCTAGCCGCGACATTGAGTGAAGTGTATGTTGATATTTTAGATGTCCTGAGTAGATGCTGTTGCAGATACCAATATATAATATAATAAATATGAGATGATTAAGGACTTTGTTACATCTGCAAGCGGATATTATATGATTAGTTATATTTATTTTAAACCGTTGAAGCCGACATGATGAAGATTTCTTTAACTCATAATTGATGGTTAATGAACGGTGTTAATTCCACTCCCAATATCACCTCAGTCCGTTTCTAAAATATAAAATATAACAGCATTTTACGACAAAGACTTTAATTTTAATTTCTACCTTTTGTTCGCTTGTATTTAATTTACTCAACCGCGGGACGTTTAAAAGGACATTAAAGCTTTATATTTTCTTGTTTTTCCAAAGGGAGATTTCTAGATCTGAGAGCAAGAAAGTTTCCCGAGATGAGCGTGATAGTGAAGTTCTTAATTTCAAGCACTGTCACACTGAGAATGAGTTACTACGTACTTGAGAGTTTCAGCCCGACTATCTTAGCTTTTAAAAGGTGACTTTTGGATTTTTAAAGGCACAGTTAAGTGATACTGTCCTCTTATCTGCGCACTTTAGACAAAGTAAAAAGAAAAACCGGAGACATTTTGTGTTTATTTTTAACAAGGTACTTTTAACAGTTTATATTTGATTAAATAACTTTGGTTTCAAGTCTTTAGAATAACAAGTAGAAATATTTAAATCTTAGCTCCACCCTTTCTTCGTTAATGGGACGACTTGACTCCGAAAGGGCTTTCATTAGGAAATAAAAATTATACTAATAATACAAAACACTCAACAGAAGATTGCCTCATTGGGTGAGTGGGTGCACAGCTTCCTATATTCGAGAACTTGACCCACTCAACCGGCAATACAAAGTTAATCCTATTGTTACGGAGCAAATCTAGTAAAATATATAATATAATGTTATCACACTAATGTTTGAAAAATAATTTGATCGGCCTTTTCACTATTTTTTCCCAACCCGATGTTACATTCTATTTTCTATTTAGTAATATTGTTATTACATTTAGTTTGATTTTTTATTTTTCTTATGCTAGCCGCGGTCAAAGGCTTTTCAAATACACCCATATATCTTACTGACTGTATTTCTTTTGAAATCTGTCATTTACTTAATTCTTACTTTTCTTGTGGTAGTCGTGGTCAAAGGTATTATAAATACAAAAAAAAACTAAACAAATAAATTTCTCAAATTTCACATAATTTATTTATTTTATTTTCAGGAGTCAGATTATATTATAAACTGGTCCATAATGATCACAATAAGCCACCCTATAATGATATAATAAAGAACATTGTGAAGATAAAAATGAAACAATTATTGTCAATTTTATTGATTATTAAATAGTTAAAAACATATTAAGATTGGTAAGACTTTGTGTTATATTTAATTATTCCAAATTAAATACAATATCTTCTTAATGTGCCAATTTTCACAATTTAAGAAAACAAATATGTGGGTTGATTCTATTTTTATAATTATTTTAATTCTTTATTTACACAATAATTAAAAAAACTGTATTTGTTTATCAGTATTAAATTCGTTTGTAAGATAAATTATTATGCGAGAATGTCGTGTGATGCAAACAATAATAAAGTAAATTTAAAAAATACGTTATAATTTTTGTGATTAAGGCATAATAGATGTGAACCTTTAATATCGTATAATATGTAAGTATACTCGTAAATACAAAGTCGTAATAATGTATTGCTAACCTTGTCTCCGATCATTCAAACGAATATTCTGTCCTTCCCTATTCGACATAATGAATAAATCAATATGACTTTGTTAGGTGGCTACCTTTATCCGTTGGTCAAAGAATCAGAGGTTTTTTGTGAAACAACAAAGATTAGGTAGATGCAAAACGTCAAATATCTAAAAAATGACTTATTTGTAGTGAAATAATAAATAACATACACATTATCAACGAGTATATGAGTTCTGTCCTAACAAAACGGCCAATCATCCAGATGTGAATCACAAATATCTCCAAAACAAGTTGACACACTGATAAATCTGTATTTCTTCTGTTATTCTCTCGTGTCGAACAAAATAATTGGAACAAATCGTCACCCTCCAGCCGGTACTTATAGCGGAGCCTCTCGACGAGAAAAACAATTACCGAAAAACGAGTTAGTCGTTATTTCTACTGGCGTTATGTGGAAGGGTGAAAAGGCTCAATTTATTATTTTAATGAAAATACTTATAGATGTCTGTCTAGCCAATTATGTGACTCACAAATAATACGAGTACGTTGGATAAAATTTATTTTGCCAGAAAATATAACACCGAGCGAACGGGCCAAACCAAATTGCAAAATGTTTAACATTGTGGTTAATGTTCTTGCCCCGCCCTCCGTGGAACACATAGTATAGATGTTGTATAATTAAGAAATAGTAATCGAGAAATATTTTATTTATTTGGAAGATTATTTACGGGAAAGTGATGTTATACTCTGAAGATATGTTACATAAAATACCTGGTATGATTAATATTCCAGATCAAACGGAAAATAGCATGTAAATGGATATTATAATACAATTTTAATCAATAAGCCGCTTTATAGGCAGTTTGATTACTGTTAACGCAGCCAAATTGGTAAATTATGAATTAATTATAATAACAATTAAAAAAAAATAGTTGCGCATTAATGTCTTTCATAAATAAAATTTATAGTAGTTATAATACTACCATATATGTGTATTACCAGTAAAGTTATACTTTCACAAGTATACGAGTGAATATAATTTCACTAACTCAGCCAGTTAAAATGCATCAAATGATTGATTAACAATTTCACTGCTCAGTATCAGTGAAACTGTATTTGTTCATAAACAGATGATCTTGTAAACGTACGTGGGTGTACGCCGCGCATACGTTATGTTCGTGTCATTGATGCCATTTGACGTCGGAAGAGCTTTAGCTAGTGATGTGTTGAAATTTAGTTATGTTATTATTAATTGACATGGCAGTTACTTTGTGGTATAGCATGATTTTTTTTATTTTTAACAAACTGAAATTTGTACCACATACCTATTGATGGCCGAAAAAACCCCTCTCCCTTCCTCACTCCAACCTTCTACCCCAATCGGTCAGCACCGTACTGTATTTAGATTAGTTATCATTTACACCCGATGAGAGGGACTGCAAATGACGAAACTAATAAATGAGCGAGAAGTACAAAGATTAGTTCATTAAAAAATTGAGTGTTTAACTAATGTTTAACTTTTATGTGTTAATTATTATTAATATTAATTTGGTATTGTACCCGTTATTAAAAGCAGTTTGTTTTATTTTATTAAATCCAATATTGAAATTAAAATGTGGCATAGGAATATTGCGAGACGGTGTGTCATTGAATGAAAAGCTGAATATTTAGTGTCAGTAAAAATTCAATAAATTTTAGATTTATTTTTCAAATTATTTTCTAAAATAAGATTCAAAAAGCATTAAAGATGTTTAAATAATCATGTTTATTTTAGATTTTTCTTATCATTTATTTCAAAATATAAAATATACAAATTTGGGATTTTACATATAAACAATGTTGGTCTTAAATGAAATAATTAAGAATCATTAGAAATAAGTAAAGCATGCAAAATTAACCAAATATTATAAATGACAAACAAAATTTAACTACAAGTCCTATCATAAAAAAACCTATTAATTTTGGATCATTAAGTCAATTTTCACGTCTTTCAGCATCGTAACAATTTATGTTAGGTCTACTAGATTTATTTTATATATAAAATAATTATTATGTAATTAATTATTTAATTTAAAATTGAATTCTAAAACATTAGAACAATTTGACATGTGGTTTTACAAAATATATTTTCCGAAACCGATTGTTGTATTAAATTGAACTCATACAAGTGGTTAAAAAGAAATAAAGAAATAAATAAAGAATAACCACAATGTAAAGTTTGCAATAAATATTAAAAAAAAAGTATTTTGATATTTACAATAAAAGGTTACAGCTTAAATATGGACTTTTATTCTCAAATACTAAGAATTATGCAGTGTTAACCGGATTACCAATAAATGCAAAAAACTGGATTACACAAAAAATTTCCGTGTGTATTGTCTTAAAAATGCTTTACTTGTACTTTATCCTTGTAAGCAAATAAATATGTAGAATTATTTATTAAGAAAGCATCTTGTCGATATGATTTGATACTAGATTTATATCTCGCATCTAAATATTGACAGGATCGCGAATATGTCACTTGACTGCGAATAATGCATCTATCATTCGGCACAGCATCCGGCTAGCGACTGAAATTTAAATACGATTGTGCACTATAAATGTGAACCACTAGGGCGTGAAAGGAGACCGTCGTTAGAATATTAATAATATGACGTTAAAACCAAACTATTGTTAGAATGCGAAATTACCCAAAATAATATTTTGTTCAAGGATACAAAAACACTTAGTCGAAGTAAGGGACGGAGGGTAATAAAACTCTGCACAAGAGACACAAGTGCACCGACACAGCGTGGGTACAGCAATAAGGAATGCGGCGTACGTGACCAAAGTCACGTCGGAAAATGCACCATAAGAGATGCATCACCTTATGCGGCAGTCTTCACAAAATCTCGGCCGGGAGAACTCGCTCCACAAAGACGAGATCTAATTTTCAATTAGAAAATAAAATCAATATCGTCTCTGAAATATTAAGCAAGCGCTTTATAAATTGTGATTCCGGGGAAAATTTAAACCGTGCACCTCGACTTTAAGCTTGGACTGTGATGTTCTCTGCGTTTAATCATTGATGTGAAAGTATCAAAAAGGGTCCCGGTGGATCTATAAAAAAAGGTCGATCAACATAATTTCATGTAGCGAGAACAAACTGTGGCTATCAGGACAGACGGTATCTTATAAGGCACGCAAATATTGCATAAGTCGCGTCCAGAGTCCCGGTTTGCCTGGATAATTGGGCATCGTCTGATGGTACAAGCCTGAACTCCATCACCCTACGCTGGCACCACAAGCAGTTGGCCGCACTTCACGTCCAAGATCCAGGACCATCCTAAGAGGTAATCCCTTACGTGAGGGACCTGCATAATCTAAATCAGACAAGCGTCAACATAGACAATTTGGTAGAGAACTTTATGCTGGCATGATGAACACACATATTTAATGTAAATTTTATTGTAATTATTTTTGAATAGCCTTATTTTTAAGTGTTCAACTAAAATGCTCATTTTCCACTTCTAATACATGCAAGTATTATAAAATATAGATAATAAACTTTCTCGTATACAATGGCATTATTTACCATTTGACTTTACAATATTTAAAAAAAGAACCAGTTAGGCTAGATGCCTCCCCCATGAACATGAAGCCGAGGTAGAAAGAAATAACCTAACACTATTTTATTGGTTGTGGTATGACATTAATCTTGGAATTTTTTTTACCACTCGACAAACTGTAGTACTGAAGAAACATTGTGTATAATAAAGATATCAAGATTTTTATCTATTTGTTAGCGTTTTAACACAATTATAAAATAAAATAAAAAAACAATATGCATCAACTAATCCATACAAAACAACCTCATTTTGCGCGATTAATTCAGTCTACCTTACTTCACGCTAGGTGAAACGCGTACATCGAATACAATAAAGAATAATTGTATTAGTCGGATAAGTGAATTGTATTAATCCGCAAATTGAATACAATACACGTAAATCGAATACAATAAAAAATTACTGTATTAATTGGATTAGTTAATCTTATTGATCCACCATAATATGGATACTTGTAAAAATACACAACATACTCGTATAGGTTAAAATAGTACAATAATAATAGCGCGAACTTTTATTTATTGAATTAATTCATATTATTAATAGATTTATAATAAATAATAGATAATTTTTTTTTTAACAATATTGGAACTACGGTGTTGAAGCAGAGCTTGACTTTTTCGATAACTGGCTTATTCCACATTTCAGTGTTTTTTTTCATACTTGCTTATACTTCTTATCTTCTACGTTCACACGCTGTTCTTCTACTTGGAGGAGATCATTCTAACTTAAGTTCTTCTGAAGAGAAAGGCAGACGATAACCGCGTTAACTAATTATTAACTGATGATAATAGTCGCCTAAAGCGGTAAATTGTATTATTTTACTTAAGTGCTCCAATTGTTTTTCGTCTAAATCGAATTCGTGTTAACGAAGGTTTTCTTGTAATATATTTTCCTGTATTGTTTGCGATCGACTCCCAAAGTTCTGGCAAGTTTTTGATTCCACGCCTAAAAATATGGTTTTTTGGTGGTGAAAAAGCCAATTTTTCTATGAGATCTTTGAATATATAGCTAAAAATATGAAAATCTGAAGAAGATCAGGAAAATAGAGTAGATGTGCAATAACCACCCAACTGAGCTTTTAAATAGCCGTGTTTGTCGTGTTAGCAGTGTGCGGACGGGCATTATCATTTGGTGCTGTCTTTCCGGTTGTTTTTCTGTTGTTGTTGGTTGTTGGTCTCAATGTGACGTAGTTGTTAACATTAAATTATTACATAAAATTCAACTCATACTTTTACTTTCGGTTAAACTCAAATAAAATATGTCGGAAATGTAATTTTTTTTGTTTACCTAACAATTAACACACTCTATACAAATTGATACATTTAAAACGTAGATTTATAATAAAACATTGCTATGGCATTGAAATGATATATTATGATTTCTTTTTCAAACACTACTGCTTTGATACACGCTGTGAACTTATTCATCAACGCAATATATTGGAAATGTATTATAATATAGTTATTTAAAAAATTATGTCTGTTTTAAAATGCTGACTTTCAATAAATACATCCATTCTAACTGTGTGATCATTGAAACATAGCAAGGTCGACTCGTCAAGAAATAAAAAGTAAAAAAATACGATTGAAATGTTGACAGACATGTTAAAATTATATTTTTAATAACTACACACTTTTACGTAGAGCGTAGAATTAAAACAATATGGCTCAAATGGAGATCATTGTCTGAAGTGCAAGGATAAAGTTTATAAAACAGCAGTTGGGTTAACTACGCTGACAAGATGGGCCGATGGGTCATAAGATTGAACAAAGTTCACATGGTTTTTTTACGTGGTTCTGTTAAGGTGGTCCCTATTTTCGAAAAAATAAATGGAAATGTGATGCGAAGGGAACAAGAACACACAATTCATAAAACCATGAGTATCGACATCGATAGGAAAATACCAATAAACTACGAAGATTTACCATTTCCCAAACCATGCAGTAACACAGGTCTACAGGTCTACCGCTCTAATTAAATCTGTAATATTTCGGTAAATATACGCAACATTCTCTTCGTATTTTAGTTAATTAGAAGGAAATTTACGCTTAAAAATGACTAGTGAAAAATAAATTATGTAAAGCGAATTCAACAAAAATAATTATTTTTAATTCGTTCCGTTGTAAAATTAATACGTTGATAAAAATACCAATTGTGGCAACACAGAAAGAAATCACACATTAATTTCACAGTGAAAACAATAACAAACAAACGAATATAATAATGTCTCTTTTTCACTAATTAAATGAAGATAGATAAAAAGGAAGGTTGTATTATAGAATGCAACCTCATATACAGAACTTTGATGAATGTTCCGAATTATAATATTACATATTTTAAAAATATTTAATGCTTTATACTTACAGTAAATTTATGGCATTAGCCATTTTTTCACATTTTAAAGGCTAATAGAACTCTAATTTCTTACGGTAACACGAGTTGACAGCATGGCTGCGTGCGAGTATTTTATATCACGGTATGGTAAAGGGTAAACGTGACTAAGGATACAGCCAAGGACAGAATAAAGTGAAACAGAATGCTTAGAGTAGTCGACTCTAGACGAATGAACAATGGCGTTTATTTATTTTTTTCTATATAACATGTATGTTCTAGAATTTTTTATCAGATGTGCTTCGTGAATCAAAAATGAGCGACCCCTTCATTAATCACTTCTGCTCGTAATATTTTATTATTACACTCGTTCTCTATACAGCCAGAATTTCTCATTTCTTGACACCATTTTACGTCATTTTTCAACACATTTATTTACGTGACGACAATTCTTCCGCATTCAAATGGAGAAGTAAGCGAAAAAGAAAAAAAAAACGAAGTTTGGCGAAGAATATAATGTAGGTACATTAATGAGAGAATTTTTTTTTTTCTCTAATAAAAATCATTAAAACACACTGTTATCATCAGGTGATAGATAATATCACGTTACAACATAAAGTAACATGAGTCAATTTCTGGTTTTATTCCCGCCCTTGTGCTAGCCAAAAAAAAGGAGTTGGTTCTAATTGGATGACGCATTATCATCTCCAGTTCTGTATCTCAAGTTCGAGAGATCCGATTAAAAAAAATCGTAAATTTAAAAATATATATTATCGGCGTTTTTTATATCATCGAAAAGAACAAGAGTAAACTCATTTTATTAATTATAAAACAATGTTCCATATATTCCTATTGAATCAATAAAAATGTTCAACGGAGCTAATTACTCGATTTTTTTTTATTTATGCTGGGAAAAATATACAATATGAAAAAAACACAAAAAGGTTTCACTGAGGTTGAGTTTGCAGGCTTAGCAGAGTGAATATTTTGCTGTAGAATTTTGTGTATTATTTTGTAAATAAAATTGCAGTATAAAATAATACAAACTTGAAACTAGGGTTAATTTAACCTGTACTTGATCAATACAGTTTCTGCACAACCCTCGTCAACATGACAATAAATAAGGCCTTTTAAAATCAAAGAAACCTTTGCACGTATGTTTTTTCTTTCTCTTTTCCATTGCCTCATGACATGACTGAGGTCAGTGATCATCGTGACCATTCACAAGTCATATTTTGACGGCAAGTGCTGACATCACTGAGGTGGACCCGTTGCGGTCCGTCAATCGAGTTGTCCTTCCTCTTCCTGTCAATCTCTCTAACCACACGACATAAGGTTTATTCTTGCCAGTAGTATATGTATTAATGATTGAAAATGACAAATAAACTGACTTTCCAATTCATATATTGAATACTTTGACCGGAGACTTCATCTATCTTACGTATCAGTTTTTCCCATCGATAGAAAATCCACGCGGCATTAAAATAAAACGGCGGAACCGAGAACGGGAACCAGAACGAGAGCGATGTATTTTTCCCGGATGCTTAATTCGTCAATGTCTCGCCGGGGTTCACGCAAGCTACGTAACATTTCAAACGCGGACATAAACGTTCTGACCTGAAATTCAAACAATTCACGGGCTATTGTGCTTGATTGTCTGACATATTGTTTCAGACCCGCCAAGAAAATTGTGATTTTAATAAAAAATTACGGCTCCTTATTAAAAGGTGTTTATCTTTATCAGGAAAAGTAGACTATTTTATATACTACTATTCTAACTACTTTTTATGAGCCTAACATAATAGTTGATTCAAATATACGTATGTACGTACAGCTGACTCTCGATTAATATGAAATATTTTGATACTACTATTCTAAAATATTCAAAAAAATACATGTGTCAGAAAATTAAACGGGCAAAATTTATTATAAATACTAATAAAATGTATTAATTAGAAAGATATACATATAAAATTACTTTAATCGAAAAATATTGTTTTTGGTACCGTGATTCAAACCTGGATCTCTTTCCAATCCGGGGATGATGCATTAACCAACTATGCTACAGAAGATAGTACTTTTGACGACAAATTTTCGAACCCATATATTACACTGTTGAAATTAATACATATATCGTTCCATTATTTGAAAGCCATCTACTTTGTTTTTACTGAATCTTAAATACCTTTGAGAAAATCGATAGCAGACGACAGAATTAACAATTAACTTTTATTAAATTTTGGACACATTGATACAACTTATATATTATTAAGGAGACAGGTACTTATTGTGAAGTTGTTTCAGGTTAGAATCGAAATATTTTCGATAAAATTAATTTTTTATGTATATCTTTCGAATTAATACATTTAATTAGTATTTAAAATATCACAGACCAATGTTCTGAATAATTACAACTTCACAATAAGAATGTGTTCTTCTTAATAGTAAAATTCATAATATTTACTGTTTCCGAGATAAGTTTGTTGAACCTGTTTTTTGATTCTACTCGTTTAATTTATTTGATGAGACGCGTTTCGCCTTACAAAAGCATTATAAATTAAACGAGTAGAATAAAATAACGAGTATTTTATTTTCACATACATGTGAAAATTGATAATATATAGTAAATGTGGCGAAATTTCGAACATGTCATCAACCCGGATATTCTGGTCAATGACGTGATGCAAATAATTATTTGAGCGAGCTTAGATTCAGCGTTAACTTTTGATATTAAATTATACATTTAAATTATAAAATGTAACGGTTGATTTGTCGTTAATATTTTAAATATTTATTTAAACTCATATTATATATCATTAGTTTTTGCGTTACGTGAGAGCTAGTACGTAGAATAATTTTTAGTTGTTATAATTTTTTCCTTGTTTTAAGCATAGATTATCAGGGTTTTTTATATGGTTTTTACGAATTTTGCGGTGTTTTAATTTTTTCATATAATAGTTGATTAATATAATATATATTTTTTAATGTTGATAATAAACTTTTATGGTTCAGTACCCACAAATCATGTTAAATCATGTTTTTGTCGTATAATACAAAATAAATACGTTTTATTATAAATGATTGAGTCAAATCTATTTAGTAAAGTATTTGATAGTACTTGATCATCTGCAAAACTCCCATAGCATAAATCATAAACATAAAAATAATAATTAGACATGACTGATAATCTTGACAACTAAAAAATCGTAATGATCGAATAAAAATGGTACAATACTTATCACTTGTAAGAAAATACATTAGTAGTTGAGTTGTCAAACGCTGGTAGTTTAATTGGGCATAAATGTAGAGTTTGCATATCTTCTGATTGTGGGTTACCAGGAAGTTTGTAATTATACTCTTTATAAATAAATATTTATAAAGGTAATAGGTAACAGGTCTGTGAAGGGCTATAGTTTCCAATTTCATTATCAACGTCCGGCAATGCTGAACACACCCAACATCTAAGCTCCATTAGCTTAAAAACACTCAGCCCTAACGGCGTGCAACAATACCAATGCAGCAGGAAAAAAATAGAGAAGGCCGTCTCACAATCTTTACTCTTCGTATCGTCATCTTTCAGTAAACACTGCCACAAATCGTCTCCAATAACATTTCACGCAGTAACTTCATTATGCAGGTTTTCTTCTGCATTTGTAAAGTTTGATTACAATAAACTAAATGTTAACAGTATGTGGATTCTTTCTCATAACTTGCAGCCTATCCCATTCACATATACACAATACAGTTTGTCATGTTCAAACGAGCACGAAAGTGGTGGATGCAATACTGGGGCAAACCTAAAAGTCTTTGTAAAACTTAAGGATATTTGGCAGCACACTAGGAGAACACTCGCAGCACACTGTTTGAAAAACACTGCATTAGGTCATCTCATTGAAGATCACAAATTTCAAAAGATCACTCGTATAAAAATAAATAAATATAATATTTCGTTCCAAAAATGTCATGGTTCGTGGTTGTTTACAGAATGTACCGTGCAAACATTCCAGAAGGATCTAGATATTTCTTGACATTACAAATATTGAAAACTCCGCTCGGCATCGTGCGATAAAATGGAAAAAAAGCGATAAGTGAGCACCCGAGCTCCCTTGTAAATACTTGATTGATAACTTTTTACTTTCATCCTGCATAATGTAATCCATCACAGGTATAATTCAAAATTCCGCCGATGTGTTCTCAATTTCCGGCACAATGTAACACAAACACAGTTTTTTTTCAATGGAACAAAGTGGAAAAAAATGTAAAAATACGCATACTAGAAGTAATCCGTCTAATAATGACGGGAAATTAATAGTATTTATAATCTTAAATTATTTAAAAATCAACGAAAATAAACATTACTTTGACACAACACTCGTACAGTCTCACGTGATAAAATTGATTTTGTTTCCTATACGATCATGACTATCATGACAAGAAATTCTGTGTCAAGATAACCCGGGAATAAATTCCCGGGAAACTCATGGTTTTTTTCTGTCTCGACTCCCGGGAATTTAAAAAAAAAAACCGCAGACTCGAGACTGACTTTTCTTGATATTATTCATTTTTAACAAGTTAAGTTAAATACATTATTTGAATCAACTAAAAAGATTGATAGAAAATAAATCTATTTATCGAAAAAATATTTTAGTTTGCTGACCATTGCAGTACAACAGGTAGCGACCTAGCGGCGAGCGGTGCACGAGTGTCAATTCTTGTATATGGTCAACTGTAAGATTCTGAAGGGAAAAGTTTTGTCGGTTTGTTCAAACGGGTAATCATATTTCTTTGTAAACTATGATTTGTGCGATAGTTTCAATATCGTTTATTCGTCTCAATTATCAATTTACTTCATCACATTTATTTCCTTTTTTTTAACAGTGTTTCTATTTTCACAATTATATATACATATATTCCGTATCAGGGTTATTAATGTTCTGTTAATGGTGTGTATATTAAAAATAAAAAGAAATAAAGATTTGATTTATAATAAATAAATAAATCATCAAAGAACGTAATTATTTGTTTGCGGTGTCGTTGTTACTGTAGAAAGTTTTTCTTTGACCCCGCCAACGCCATTGTTGTGTTATAGAAAAATATGCATAAATTTGTTTATTTGTTTGTGTGACGTTCGCAGAACGTTATACTTTTGTCTGTAAACGATTTAAATTATTTTATTAAATAAATACTACTTCAATATCTGCAAAATTACATTGTGATATTGTGGTAGCAACATATTATATAAATAATAAGAAAAAACACTTTATTAAAATCGTAATATACATCGTATCCTGAAGAAGAGTCCATTGGACTTGAAACATGTTGATTTATTAATAAATATTGGTTTTAATAAAGTGTTATTTCTTTTTATTTATAAATAAATATTTCTAAATTACACATTTATAAATTTTGATATTCAATATTTAAGACATGAATACGTTTATAACGATATTAGAATGAAATACATGTTTGAAATACGGTGACAGATTTTTTTAAAACATCATTATATCTGTCAAAAGTAGATTAAAATTTTTCAAACAGGTAAATAAGATTGTTTGATTAATTATGAGTTTATAATGTGAAAAAAAAAGGGCTGACTATCGGTGTACACCTCCTTTGAGCCTCTCGGTTGTGCAAGGGTTCGTCTAATTTCCGCAGGCCGCAGCCAGGCCTTGAGAGTATTTGTTGACTGCGCCACCAAAGTACAGGAGCTCGACCCTGGCTAACGTCCGAGGTTAGGCAGCTCTGTTTCAATCGGTAAATAATATACTGTACAATTTCATAACCGGAAGGGGTCTCGGGGTTACGCGGGTAGAGCTTTGGAGGCTCTTCAAAGCTACTCCCTTCGGGCCCACTGACTCGTCTCGTAGCCGGAAGGATAGACTGCTTTTAACAGATGCACATCACCCGAACAACCCTTCCTTGCCCCTTTCTCTCTTCAAACCTTCCCACAAGCAAACAAAATTATACGAGTGTAAAAATAATATTTTAAATAACACTTGTAGGCCGCAACTTTTTTCCGCAGATTTTTGCGATATTTGCGGAAAAAAAGTAGACTAAATGTAGTAGAAATAAGATCTTTTGATGATAGATTAAATCTTAGAATAGTAATTAGGATTAAAAAAGGATCGCATGGGTGGTTTGGTAATGCTGAACGAATGAACAAGAGAGCGGTAAGATATATGACACCAGAAATGGAGGACGTCCGCAGATAACTTGGCATGATCAGGTAAACTAGATACTGGAAGATGGTCATATTAGAAACCTCAATAATCGACGAGCTATCATGAGAAGATGTATGTATGTATGAGCTCCATTATCTCTACTATCCTCGGTAATGATGGTCAGTTAGGTAGTTACTAAACTCGTACGATAGCAAAAGGGACCTAAAATTCTTGGATTCCAATATTTTTATTTATTTTTACCACTGGAAATAAAAAATACTTAGTCTCCAGGCAACATGTTCAGCTTGCCCATTTAACATATTTTTTCAAGTCTAAAAATTGTGTCAGTCTTTATGATTCAGCAAATGTCAGCACTGCCAGGTTATTAGGTTTGGAAGAACCTCAACGTTTGGAATGTGAGTGAGTAAGCATAAACTTTCATGCACGGTAAAGTTCTTTCGTATCTCTTTCGTCATTGAGCTATGGCGATTTAGGTTCTAACGAGCTATTTGGGTACCTTCAAATGACTCCATTTGCAAAATAATTCACGTGTAGATTACGAGTAGGTAGGTAGATACCTTCATTCTTACGTCGATTTTTAGGGTAAGTACGTATTTTTGGATCAAGAAAATTAAAGAACATATTTTTCATTTACTTATGGAAAATAAAAAAATCTATAATATATATTATCGATGTTAACTTTGTAGAGTTTCATAATAATGGATGTATATAAATGAAACAATGTTATAACTCTACTTGAGTTTATTAGCACAACTCGAGTTTCGAGAGAAACAGTAACTCTCGCGGACAGGTGAAGTATTAAACTCCACCTGTCGATGAGAATAACTGTTTCTCTCAAAACTTGAGTTGTTCTAATAAACTCAAGTAGAGTTATAACATTGTTTCATTTATATCCATCTATTATCTAGAATACAGTCGAATTATGACTTTTATTAATTTGATGATGTATAATAAGAATATATTAAAAAGAGCTATTCTTTTTAGGTCAAGAACAATGAAATTACATAAAATATTAATATTTCTTAAAACGTAGCTTTTATTATATAATTATTTTTTGTTAGCCCGAATAATTAAAAAAAATAACCGTGTTTTAAAAACACCCTGTTAATTATTTGTATTATCCCAGGGCTGGCACAAGTAATACCCGGCGTTACACAACCCGGAACATATAAGTGTCATCTGATAGCGGCGTCTTGCAGACATCCATCATCCTGTCACGCTGAGTCGGCAACCCTTAAACTTTCCTCCATCAGGCGGTTCCCTAACCCTCCACCGGTGGGGTGGGTTTCAGTATATAATGTGAATATTATTATTTTATTACACATTACTTAATTGCTGTAACATTGTTGACATTTATTAATTTACCAATTTTAATCTAATTAAATAGTATTTACTTATATATATTTTTAGTATGTGTACTAAAAACACAAATATTGAACCAGTTTACGCATTTAATAAGTCATTTTTCTTAGAAGGTTGGTAAATGCAAAAGATATATAATTTCCAATGATATCATTAGTATTATTTTTGATATTTTGAGAAATTTAAAGAAACACCTTCAGAACCTTGTGTTTTCTGAGCAATTTTATATATTTGACATCTCGACCCTTTAGAATAACAAGGTTCCAACTAACATTTTGAGCTAATTTGAGTTATTGAGTGAAAAGTGTTCCAAATGCATTATTTTATATTTCTTCCACATACACCAAGTCTATTTAACAGATATTAAAGGAAATAGCAAGAGCTGAAAGTTCCTACTGCATCAGTTATTTATTTTAATTTATGGATTATTATTGGTAATTACAATGTTTTATTGTATTTTTAATTTCCATCATCTCACAGTAGTCATAAGTAATACTGAAAATAAGTTAAGAACTTAAAAATGATCATATTTGCATACTCAAAATACTCAAAACAAAATATATATGAATATATGTTGAAATTCAATCAGCATTTTTGAGCTCATTATCTCAAAATAGTGTTATTGTCAGATGGAACTTTGTTATTCTAAGGGGTCGATATGACAACTCCAAATCCACTTCAGAGCTTATATAACTGTCGTAGAATACTAGTTAGCGCTCAAATACTTACCAAATTAATAAATAATAATGGTAATTAATAAATACATTTAAAAAAAATCAATAGATTTATCGTAACATTTTCATCAGATCTTCTGGATAGACTCTCAACCATTTTATTTAATTTTTTGAAAACTATTTGTGAAAATAAGAGGCAACCCTCCGCTAACTCATTCGCCGCCAGGCTGGAATTTTTTACTTTACATGGCAACCACGCTGTGCTGCAGTACAGCATTACAATACATCACGACTACCAGGATAAATTCATTCACTCTTCAGATAGTGCAAAGAGCATCCATAGAGCTTAAAACAATATCATCGGTGTTAGAAAATTAAAAAATCAATACATAAAAATAAATAGACATTCACGACAAGACAATTATATACGGATACAGTGAACATGAAATATATAAGAACTTTGAATCATAAAAGGACTATCCTCATAAAAGAAGAAAGAAAGAAAGGAAGATTCCTGCCCGTTGGACCTATCAAGTGGAAAAAGCAACAGGCACCCTTAGATTTGCAAACTGTCGAGAAAAGTGGAGGAACATAATCAAAGAGGGGGAATTCATGAATATAACGATCTTCAGCTATGAGAAACCGATGTACAAGATGGACTTAGGCTCGTATAAAACAATTACCACGGTATCATAAATATAAACGTAAATATATGTAAACGTCTTTCATTGAGGATAGAACCTTGAATTGCTAGTTTAAGACGAGAATATGTGTCTATACATATTAAATAAACAATTATTCAATTCTCACACTAGGCTTCTTTTATGCGAGTTTAGATGTTGGAAGTGAATAACGATTCAAGAACAGATAAAATTGTTATTCAAAATGAGCACGTTCTTGACTGTGGGGTTAAAATAATTCCACTCGGCTCTTTTAAATCGTTGTTCCAAACTTTCGAGCCAGAAAATAATACTCTAGATGGGCGGTTAATTACCGGAGCGAGAGCAGTAACCCTCACGAAGTTTTCATTTCAATTCTGTTATAGGACTTATGTCCGGTACTGTACACTCAAGTTGTTATTCACATTTTCCGCCGTTTAATAAAAGGGTTTATCTTAAATCACCGCCCAAGACAGAGAGGGAATAAAGACCGGGTAGTTTAGCATATTTCGGTAGGGGACTGGAATTACATTTTGAATCGCCGGGATGATAGTTTCGTTAGTTAGGTGTGTCGGTGGGAAACTCAGAGAATAAATGTGGATTCGGCTTTTTGTCGTCATGTTTATTCGTTTGTTGATGTTGGTGTTTATTTATGGCAACTTTTAAACTAAATTAAAATTTTATTTAATAGTGTTTAGACCTAATATCGAGCCAAATAACGCGCTGTTTGAAACGATAACATTTTACAAGATTGAAATGTTTTCAAAAAGTAAGTAAAAAGCCTTGGTAATGGCACGTGTTGAAATATTGGACAAGGTTTCTTAAAAAAATCTATCTACAAAAAGTTGACCTAATCTAGAAAAGATATGTACCAGTTTTATATGCTAGTATTCGCGGTAACAAATATATATTATATTGTAATTACAGATAATTAACAAATAATAGAAAATAGTTAAAAAATGCCATTTCATACATTTGTTTTTCTGTACCTATACATATTTCTAAACATTCTCACTTATGTTTATTTTAACACGAATATACAACAATGAAATTCTAATAATTTTACATATTAATAATAATTAGTATTTAAATTATGATCATACTAAAATTGGAGAACAACTGGTGTAGAAAATTTTATGTGTGTGTTGGTGTCTGTTCATTTGTTACAGTGTTTGCGTGAAATATTTTCACATTAAGCAAGAACTGAATGTAATGATGTCAGCAATATGTTATATCGTTTTCAGGAATATTACATTTGTACCTTCATTTTGTATGAATACATTTGACACGGTCTGAAGTGAGTGACATTTATTAATAAAGATCGAGAATTTTTCTGAGTGTTTTTCATATTTGTTGAGAACTAACTGTGCGGTTGTCAGATATTTCAAGCAACTAAATACTCGTATATAGGACGCACAATAATATAACAAGTAAGGAATACACAAAGTGTCTTACTTTTCAATTCAGGGGTCACAATTTACTGTTGGTAAAATAGATTTGGATTTCGACGTGAGTTATATATTTTTCAAGATTGTTAACTTTGTTTTATTAACCACTTAATGAATTAAATACATCTACCGGTTTCGAAAAATATCATTTTCTTCTTCAGGACTCAGGATCAACTAATCAAAAACATATGTTATAACAGAAACATATCTTTAACAGAATCTATTTAAAAAACAATAATTATTTAAAATTAAATTTAGTACCTAACTTTAATTGTTACTTGTTGATACAAAAATTATTAGAATAATATTTTGGAATTTTTTTTAGAATGGGACTTGTGGTTAAATTTAGTTGGTTGTTCATAATATAAACCACAAAGTTGTTTTTTAAAATCTTAAAAACATGAGTTATATATGTTAATTATTGTTTAATTAATAATTATTTTGATTGTAGCGTTTAAAAATGAACCATTAACTCGTTTATTTGGTCTACCCACCCTGTAGGAGACTATCCTCTTGCTCGTTTTTCATTAACTGTCCCTGTGATTACAAGTTTCTCGAGATTTTTTTTCTGGAAAAATGCCATTGAAAAATCAAATATTTTCGATAATCATTAATTCCTGGAGGATAGATACAGTTATGCACCTAACGATCCACGGGATATGTAGTATTTGCCTTCAGCATCACATTTTGAAGGCATCCAAAATGTGTTTTCCTTATTTTCTCAATGTCTATATTTCCATTCCAGACAGTGTTGTGGGGACGGCGATTCAAATTCATCGCTGTCCCTAGCCGACATCTGCACTCAAGACCCTGGCTGTAGCAGAGAGCAGCCGGCCCCAGTTTGGTTTGATCACTCGTCAACGACACATATTCCGTTTCGCCGCACGCTACGATGAGTGTTCGAGCACCAGGTGGGACGTAGACCGATCACCACCGACTCGTTTCCGCACTCTTCATACTTTACGCTCCGCTATCTCCTGTATTCTACCTATTCTATATCTGACCAAATAAACAACCCTTCATCAATGGCGCGTTTCATTTTATTATTTCTATCATCACTACCTCCCACAGGGCTATGGAAGATACCAGAGATTTCACCAGACAGATTATGGTTCATTTTAGAATCGACCCATTTCTCCATATCGTCATCGCTGATTTTCCCATTCTAGTTTGTCGTATTGTTCTTTTAAAATATTAAAAACATAAAACTAATGTTTTTTTTATGTATATAATTTATTTAAAAAATATAATTTTCACATGGCAGTATAAAGTTGATTGGTCTTAAAAGTGGAAAAATATTTGTATCATTTATAAAAACTACAGAACTTAGGTAAGTCCCATTTTATTGTGAATGGAAATAAATAACGAATGAATATAAATGGTTAACATGGTGAAATAGTAACGAGTTTACATAATTTTGTTCTATGTAATTCATTAATTTCATTTGTGTTAAGTAAATAAATGCAATTACTAATTAATAATGATAATATTATCAGTAAATCATTAGTCTATAAATAGCGTTATGTAAATACATTTTAAAATTAAATTAATATTAACAGCTCAGATGGTCATCACAATACGTAATTATTTGTTTTCCAATGATAAAGTTTGCCCAAACATTTCATATAACACACACTGAAGCACATTGGTTTATTACAAACGATTGATCTAAAAACTCGCTGTTTATTTTTTGAATTGTTTAAAAGTGCTTTTGAATTGTGAACATTTAAAAAAAAGTACCGACGCGATGTACCAACGTAAGCTGTATGTACGTTTATCTATACATTTAAAACAATTCTTGACATTTCAGAATTTATCACTAAATTTTATTGGTTCTCAGTGATTTAAAAATGATCTAAAAAAATGCATTACGTGTCTCAAACGGATGTATCACACTATCCCTGCATACAGTATAGCTTGTTACAAAGTCCACTAAAGGAAATCATTTTATAAATAAAAATTAATATTAGTACTCAAATTTGATGTTAAGATTATAAACAAAAAACGTTTTACATATCCCAGAAACATGTATCATCTTATTATCAGACTATTTGTTACAGTTCACAAGGGGTATTTATTTTTGAAATAAAATAATAGAGTTTATAAATAATAGAGTCTACCAAAAATAAAAATAAAAATATCAGTAAAATAACAATTATGACACCATAGTTGACTAGGGGAGTAGCTAAGATAGCTGAGAACTGGCTTACCATGTGAGAGGTATCGAGATCGATAATTGTTGCTTTTAAAGTCTTTTTGACTTGAAGAAAGGCCGGTAAAAGCACAAAATATGTATGTTTGTTTCTCATCTCATGTTTTATTTAATAAAACACACGGTAAAAGTGAGAATATATAAAATGTTTCAAAATTTTCTAACGCTCTATTTCTAACACAGTTTTCGTAACTGATTTTACAGAAGTAGGTACCTTCTGAATAAATATATTCTATGCTAAACATGTAATAATTTCAGTGAAAAGTTGAATGCTGATAAATTTATATTCAATCGGAAAACCCATTGGAAAAATAAATAATTTTCCGGATTCTCACATATATCGTTTGTTGATCTTCTCTTTGAACTGATTTATAACATTTTCTGTATACTAGGGCTTACAGTACTTCTATTATAAGGTTAATATCACGTAAATGAAAATATTCAGAGGATTTCACAGCCTTTCAGATATTTTTAAAATTAATTTGCTTGTTCATTTGTTAATAACAGTTTTTATAATATTGTTTTTAGAGCGTTAATTAAAATATAATATTAAATATTAAAGTAACGTGGTGCTTAACATAAATATCTCGTACTTACAGAGGAAGATCGTTTAGAATATAAGAAGAAAAACAAAATTGACAATTAAACATCAACCGACAAATAAATAGAAATAAGAAATAAAACAATAATAATTTAGAAAATGAAAAAACATGTGCCAAAATAAGTGTATACAATGTTGATTATATTTAGGAAAAAAAATATATATATATATATGTATATAATAAGATAAGAACAAAACAGTATTAGTTTGCAAATATTTATTATAATACATCAAAAATTCAATAACCTCCTCTCTGACGTTTCGGGTCGCATTGCAGGGTTCATCATCAACAGGATTGAGGCCGCTGTTGCGATATCACCAACATACGATATCTACCCACCCAGCAATGGAATATTGCATTAGTATTTGTTATATTTTCTTTAAAAAAACCTCTCTCTTGAGTCATAAATATCATTTTGAATAACCTTTCTTTTATTTTTTTAATTTTAATTTGTTAGTTATATATTCCTATGTTTATGATATTTCTGTTACATCTGATATTTGCCAAGAGGATGTCGCTAAATATTCATAAGAGGTCGCCATGAATGGTTATTATTCTCGTGGCTCTCATGTCTACGGTTATTGAGGTTTTGAAGTGTACTCTTCAAACATCTTGCGTATTTATCTTCTAACATATAAAGGAGAATGTTTGTAAGTTTCATACTTAAAACACGGACTCAATAAAAGCTATGGAACCGAAATGGCGTAGAATCGTTTCATTTTTATTTTTTCAACCGGGAAGTTTTATTGTACTTTTGGACCCGATTTCAAGTTTTAAAAGTAATATTTACATACATATACAAATACACATATACCTACTATATTTATAAGTGTATGTATATATGTTAAATTTAAGGTTTCCGCGAGCATTACTGTATGGAACTGGCGTCTCTTTTAGGTTAGATCGCGTTTTTTGTAGACGGTTTCCTTAAGAAAACTATGCCAACGATTCAGCATGGTAACACGTGCCATTGTCAAGGCGTTGCCTTAAAAAAATAATTAATTAAAATTAAAAAAGTTAATTTTCTTGGCGTATTCTATTATATCGACTACTATTGTCCGTTCTATTATTCATACGTTTTATTTTCTACCTCTTCGTGTGATGCCCATATACATCTTTCCATGCACCATTGTGATACTCTAGTCCGTGTTTTGCAGCAATACGTAAGCATGTTGGTTGAACGCTTTCCGATTTTTATATTATATAGTTAAGTATATTCTATTTTATATAAGAGACGCGTTTCTTAAGTAAGTACCGGAATATTTTTAAAAAGGCACGACAATATTTTTACAACACTACTTTCTTCGGACGTTACACACCTCAACTATTTATCGACATAGTCGCCACATTATTAAGGCATTATTTTTCTGCTCTTTATCCAGTTATACTTCTGGTACCCATGCTATCAATACTCTTGAAGTCCTACCCACGTAAATGCATGTGCATAAAATAATTTGAAATATCATTTATATACAGAAAAAATACCAATTGACAATTGTGATATTATTGTGTAATCGCAAACCAATTTAAGTGCGTTTCTAGAAAAAAATAATCAGTATCGCTTCATGAGTGATGTCAATTCCCGCGAAGAGCATCTGGCATTATAATTGTTGCAGTTGTATCGAGTTTCTCCATATTAAGGTCACATGTTTATAAATACACTAATTAAACAAATAAAACCTATTTATTTAAACGAGTGCATTTAAATGCAACTTGCATCGGATTACATTTTCGGGCACTGCACGGTGGCACGTATGTAGGTAAAAGTTTGTTGCAATAAATTACATTATTTAGAGCAGATACTTTCTTGACTGACTGACTTGATAGACTGTATTAAAAAACTCACTATTAAGGTACTTGTCGTAACGGGGCACCAATTTTTGTATACTTTCATCATAGAACGACGCCACTTGGGATGAAAACCATGTATGTACTCCGTATTTGTTTGGTTGTACGCTTGTTACCAAGGATCTAAATATGGAAATCACTTGGTGCCAAATCAGGACACACTTGATGATAAATGTCAGCTGGTTTTATGTTTCGTGCATTCAAGAAACAAATCATTGACCGTATCACACAGTCGGCGGGCTTATCTATTGTCTTGAACATTTCAACCAATCGCTATGTGAATATCTCTAACGCTGGATGTGGTAAGTCAACAGATGAAGGAAACCATTGCGTATGCGCAACATCAGAACCAATATAATTCTATATGTACTTACAATAAGAGTCTAATGTTCCTCCGCGAATCCTAATGCCTGTTATTATATACATTATATAACAACAATTTTCAATAAATAATTGTAAAGAAAAGTAGACTCCGAATCTGTTTAAATAATTTTGAATGTGGAACATCATTAATCAACCATAGGAAAATTAAAGTAAATACTTACCACATAAGCTAAGTACATAGGTGCTTGAATACTAGTTAACTATCAAAATTTGTAGGAAAAGAATATGTATATCTTAAATATTAAAATTTAGAAATCAAGAAGTCCATAAATAATAATAAATTCATAATTAACAACCAAAAAAATGTAACCTACAGTCCTATATTAAATATGCTCCCTTTCACCATATCATCTGTCTCCGTTCCTTCCCGCCCAGTCACCCACCACCACTTTAACACCTGAAACCAATGTGTTATATAATTGCCCATATTCTGTAATACTAAGTTAGTATGGAACGGTGGTTCCGAAACCGGTTGGTGTTAATAAAAATAAAGTGGTGTTTAAACAAAGTGAATTGTTTTTAATTATATTAAAATTGTTATTGCATTTTCGATGATTTAAATAAAGTTAAGGTTGTCTATTGTCATTTGATGGATTATTTCAGGTATATTATATATATATATAAAAGAGGTATGCTAATAATAATAATGAATAATTTGTATAGCGCCATTTTCGTAAAAAACTTTCACCTCAAGGGCGCTTTACACATAAACTGTTTATAGTTCTACAATTATCTTTATTTTTTAAAATAAAAATCGTTATTTTCACGTATGATATTTTGAAAAAGTGCGTTTTTAGTTTATTTTTAAATAAAGTCTTTGATCCACTGTTTTTTATAACGGAAGGCAAAGAGTTTCACGGTTTTGGGCTTGCCACAGCAAATCCCACTCACTAAATTTAGACTTGCTACATAGCATTTAATAACAATAATAGTATAGATACACGTATTTTATTTTACGCAACAATATCTTGTGGCAGGCACACTTCTCAATTGCTCTCGGGACACCAGTGTGTCGCACCACACCGGTTGTGAACCACTTATATATATATATCATCTTTCTATTTTCACACGGGATTAGGAAAATACTTATGAATGGTACTAGTTATAATATATTACAAGTTATTGACGACTTTTTTGATTAATTACGAAAACATATGTTCAGTTCTGCGTAAACAATTCGACTGATAGACATAAATTAAAGAATGCAAAAGAGAATAGTTCCTATTTTAAATACCATTGAGAAATTTATTTATCATTAATTTGTTTTATTATTATCATTAAAAATTTTCATTTATGATAAGATTTTTTTTATCATACATGTACAATTTTAATAATCCGCCCCGATATATTGTTAGGGGTACACATCAAATTTGAGGCGGATGTTATTCGGGATGGGAGTATATGAGTTCTTGAGAGACAAAGGTTAATCCAAATCATAAAAATACTGTGATCATAATACGAAAACTTCATTCCACATTTAATATATATATAAGAATTACTCAGAAAATTAAATATAAATATATAAATATAGATATACACGATATAAATAGTATAATCACATGAAATATACTCGTGGTATTTAATAAACAGTGAAGAGATCAACTTATATGATTGAATTCTAGAAATGTATGATTTTTTAAAGTATACATTATTTGTTGAACAACTTAATTCAAAAAACAAGCTCTGAAAAGGATTTGAACAAACCACTCAGGGGCTCTCCCCTTCAATAGCTTTTCAATTTTCCTGCTTCCAGTTAATAAGGTTTTTCACAGCAGCAACTCCCGTGAAATTAAAACTCAAATTCGCATACGTGCTGAAAATAGATTGAATCTAATTTTAAATACCGTATTCGCGAGGAATTAATTTTTGTCTGTTTTGATTATTTGCTTTTAGATTTTTTACCGTGACGTTGAAGCGTCCTTTTTAATAAAAATATAATCAAATTATTTGAGTACAATACGCGAGAAATAATCACTGTCGAACAACACGTTGTTCATAATATCCACCTCTTATGACAAATTAGACTTTTTCAACAGTGCACGTACACAAAATCAAGAATCGCAAAGATCACCGCCTTTCAATTATATTTAAGAAAGTAAAGATAAAATAACAAAATTAACACAAATGTCTGCTTGAAGAGGCTGAAAAAACAAACACCGGAGCTATTATCATTCAGCAAAAATTTCAATGGGGCTATGTAGTCACAATATCTGAAACCAGACTATTAAATTTTTTTATGTACTCTCAGTGTTCGATCTTTATGACAAATACATGGATCGCCGGTTGCCGTGAGCGCTAATTAATGTAACATAATCGTTTCTGTCCTACTAAGACAACTGTTTCTCCCGCTTATACCTTAGAGCAGTGGTCGGCAACCTTTTGAGAGACTGGGTAAAAAATTTCATTTGATAAGTGGGTAAAAGTTAAAAAAAATTATAATTTTTAAAGAAAAATTTTATTTTCATAAAATAAAATATATACATGTATGTGTAAATACAAATTTATTTTATAAAACAAACATTTATTAAAAAAAAAAATTTATAAGTGTTTGTTTTTAATGTAACCTTGGTTTTGAATTTTCTTAGAAAGTTTTTCGATATTTGGCAAATGTGTGGTTAATTTTAGTCGAACACAGGAATCGAGATTTGCTAGCGTAAATCTATTCCGCAGCGTATTCTGGACACATTTCATTTGAGAAAATGTTAGCTCACAAGAATACGTGGAACCAAATGCTGATAATATAGCAAATGCAATTTTTTTAAGCATAAATTTTTTTGTGGTAATGTCGCCCAGCATGATGATATTGCATGATATGTTTTAGAGATGCTGGCGAAGATCTTTAAATTTATTTGTCCATAGAACTGAACATTTGAATTCAATGAATTCTAATTCTATATCATCATCATATTTTCTTGGTGGGTAATACGAAATGTCGTAGTGGGTAATTCAATTACCCGCGGGTAGTAGGTTGCCGACCACTGCCTTAGAGCATGACCTTTTTTCAAATGGCGTTGTTATATATGACTAAAAATGAGTTAACGTCTTGCAATTGAGCGTGTCAGACTGAAGATTTGATATTTGTGCGTGTCAGACATGAATGTGTACATCTTTCAATTGTACATGATGTGTGTTGTCCGCTTTTCACGCTATCAACAAGTGTGAGTTTGAGAGATTTCTTGCGTAACAACGAAGTCAGAAGATCTGTAGTCACTGCAAGCAAGAAATTTAAACAAGGAGTATCAACACCGGCAGGTAGGTTGTGTTCTTATTTTTGGTTAGTCCTTGAGTCTACCTGGCTTTCTTGTTCCTGTTCCAAATTCCTTCCACTCATCTCATATTTCAAGGAAAATGTTTACATGGAAGTCAAAAAAAGGCTTCAAAGACTCCCTGGACCAACATTAAGAGCGATATCTGGGAAATAGCTGCAGGAGAGAATTAGCTACTACGATACATAGTGGAAGTAAAACATCAACAATACGCTGCGATGAAAACATAAAAACATTAAAAGCAAATAGGGCATACTTATAAGTTAACCAACAGCTACTATCTTTCCATGTCCAAGATAATCTAGAACTTGTGCATTCAGGATTGGACTCTTCAGTTACCTGAAAACTCACAATCATGAAGAGCAATCTTTCTCGGATACTAAGGATAGTCGATAATGATTGTTAGGAGAACACATTCTTATTGTGAAGTTGTAATTATTCAGAACATAGGTCTGTGATATTTTAAATATGAATTAAATATATTAATTAGAAAGATATATATATAAAATCAATTTTATCGAAAAATATTGTTGTTGCGCCACCGGGATTCGAACCTGGATCTCTTTCCTAACCGGGGAAGGTGCATTATCTTGTGTTCTCCTAATAATAAAATTGTATCAATGTGTCCAAAATTAATAAAAATGAATTGGTAATTCTGGCGTCTACTATCAGTTTACTCAAAGGTATTTGAGATTCTGTAAAAATAAGGTAGATGGCTCTTTCAAATAATGAAACGATTAAATGTATTAATATCAAAAAGGTAACATATAGGTTCGAAAATTGTCGCTAAAAATATTGTCGCTGTAGCATAGTTGGATATTGAACCTTCCCCGGTTAGGAAAGAGATCCAGGTTCGAATCCCGGTGACGCAACAACAAATTTTTTCGATAAAATTGATTTTATATGTATATCTTTCTAATTAATATATTTAATTCATATTCAAGATAATGATTGTATTTTATGTGCAAAGAAGAATGATCAACTAATATGTCTGACTTTGTCACCAAATCTCCGGGCAGCGAGAGTAAAGTTTGCTTACACATTCAGTTTGTTAACATATCTTGAATCATCTATGAATTCCCGCCCTCTTGACTATGCTCCTCCACTTTTCTCGACATCCTTCAGATCCTAGGGCTGTCACCAGAGAAGTGCCTGTTAGCTTTTCTACTTGGTCAGTCTAACAGGTGGAGGATTTTCATCTTTCTTTTGGTTTTTTGACGTGGCCTACCACAACAAGCTTCCCCAAGCTATCTTCCCTTCTCGCAAGATGATTGAAGGATCCGTCTTAAGCAAATAGTTGAGAGTCTGTTTCTCATGTTCAGCTCATAAGAATGGAGACATTCGTGCGTTTTGATATCCATGGTATACGTACCATGTGTCTCCAGCACCACATCTCATAATCTGTCTTCTCTCCCTTGCCTTCAGAGTCCATGATTCCAAACCATATAAAAAATTAGAATGCACGGTTTACCTTGAATATAAGAAGAAAAATAAGTTTTTACCACTCTCCTAAATATAAATTTTTACGTCGGATAATTATTTGGTAATGGATGGATATAAATGAAACTCTACTTTAGTTTATTAGCACTACTCGAGTAACTCTCATAGACAGGTGAAGTATTAAATTTTTTTTACTTAAAATTTTAATTTAATACTTCACCTGTCGATGAGGTGAGAATTACAGTTCTCACGAAACTCAAGTAGTGCTAATAAAGTCAAGTAGAGTAATAACATTGTTTCATTTATATCCATCCATTATGATGAAACTCTACAAAGTTAACGCCAATTCTATTAATAATATAATTATTTTGTAGTTTTGCCAGAAGCGGTAAAGAACTTTAATTTAAAATATAAATTTAATACATCTACATTAGATAATTCCCTACAAAGATATTTGATGGTGGATTCAGCTTTGTGGTTCATAACCTCGCTAATTTATAATACGAGTTGAGCTGCTATACGGATGTATAGAAGGTCACGTGCTCTAGCCATAGCGTGCAGCCGGTCACGTGAATTAATCAATTCGATTACAGTTCAGAATGGAAATCACTTTAGGTCAGTTCATTAATGAATTTATTTCATTAAAACTCACAAAACCTAACCTAACTAAATGGCAACGAATTTGATAACCATAAACGGACAAGCAGGGCGCACGCACTAATAAAAATGAAGGCTTCACGCAAGAATTACGTTTAAGGTTATATAAATTTTTATACAAGAAAAATCTGACTCTATGTTATCTTAAAATTAGACTGCTGAACCGATTTAATCTAGGTTTAAAACCATATAACAGTATCATCATGAAACAAATATTTGCTGCGCGAAATAAAAAAGTTGAGCAGTGAACAAATATTGTTCGTAAGCCATTATATATCAAATTGGATTCGATGACCGAGCTATAAGAGGTAAGAAACAATATGTTAGACTTTTAGTGTTTGATAGTTCTACAAAATAAAACGCATAAACATGTATTATAGATCAATAGAAAGGTTGCGGTTTAATGTTTTGTTTATACATACATGGGTAAAGCCGGGTTGTCTGCCAGCCAAATTGTAAGGGAACCTTTGGATGATCGTTCTTTCGCAGTTGTATGATAAATAGCTAAGTTCAAAGGGTTCAATATCCGCGACTAGAAAGGCCAAAATGTACGATAACCCGGGTCGCTTATGACCCGCGCTTAAACTAGTTTCGAACACGCAAGGAAGGGACGTGACGGAAGGAGAGACGGGAATGTAGATTATTGGGATACAATGGAAATAGAATGATGTTAAATTATAGATGGGTGAAGGATCAGGCTCCAGTCCAGGAAATGTAGAAGGGAGGTTTGACTTACCTCTTCGCTCACCACCAGCACGAAGATAAATAATTGAATAATTTAATCACGGAAAGATTGAACAAAATTAGTGTAAATGATTAAAAATATTATTATACTACAATTATATAAACACACATAATAAGGAAAATCTTGAAGAATACCACTCAAAGGGAGTGCTTCCAACAGCGCTACAAATATAAGAATACTATGAATTTTTAAAATCACTCAAATGGAATAACTAGTCAGTGCGAAGTTAAATAATAAGTTTAATATGACTATCGGATGATGCTTCTTACGATAACAATGAAAATAATTTATATAAACTTTATCGATCCTTGACTCTAGCATATAATATTAATTTGGGCATAGATAGGGCATTGTATGTATGTGTATAGGAGATTTTTCGAATGAAGACTGGGTGGTTGAAATCACTCGGCTTATTTAGAATATTAATATAACGAATGAGAAGAACAGAGATAAAGGAGGCCCCCGGCATTAAATCCCTACTTATATATGTAGAAAGATATCAATAAAGGTTTCATGGACACGACTTATGATTGCCGGAGGAACTACAAGATGTATCTTCTCGGCTACTTCTCGCCGCAGACTAAACTGAGAAAAACAGCAAGACTGTATAAAGACAGATTGGGTTTTGATTGGTCAAGAAGTACCGAAGGAGCGCAAAACAAGGGAAGATAGAAATGTCTTGTCGAGAATTTGGTCCCTCCTTGGATAAGGGACGAAAATTATAATGATTTATAATTGCATGATTATATGTAATATGTACGTTACATTTATCATCATCGTAAAAATATCGTTGTTTTGGCAATTAAATTATGGTAAAAAAAAAATCAGTTTCATGATCGATATCGGTCAGTTTAAGATTTTTTTTTTTTTAAATATAAAAGTAGAGATGCGTACACGGAATATATGTCACATCAATATTCTAACTATTTTAAAACTATGCTAAACGCTTATGCTATGAAAATAAGACTAACTTGTTGGTATCTTGGAACGAGGCGCGAACACCCCCGACCACTAGATCTTTATATGCTTTATTACTTATTTATTTATTTTTATTTTGTTTTATTTATACTTTATTTTGTGGTAGGTGTTTAGATATTTGATTCGAAAATTTATTTATGAATAAAATCCAACCTCTATAATCAATTATTTTTATAATTTATTATTATGTTTTATCTGTGATTTTTAACCACAAAGATTCTTTCTTTCTTAATTCATCAATTCTTCAATTCTTCAATTCGTCAATTCTTCAATTCTTCAATTCATCAACTCTACAATTCTTCAATTCATCAATTCTTCAATTCTTCAATTCATCAATTCTTCAATTCTTTAATTCGTCAATTCTTCAATTCATCAATTCTTCAATTCATCAGTTCTATCAATTCATCAATTCATCAATTCTTCAATTCATCAATTCTTCAATTCTTCAATTCGTCAATTCTTCAATTCTTCAATTCATCAACTCTACAATTCTTCAATTCATCAATTCTTCAATTCTTCAATTCATCAATTCTTCAATTCTTTAATTCGTCAATTCTTCAATTCATCAATTCTTCAATTCATCAGTTCTATCAATTCTTAAAAATATTAAAAAATTGTTTTCATCACTGGATTTTTTATCTTTTTTCATACACCGTTACGACAGTTTCTTTTTGAAAATATCGACTCCTGTGTAATAATAATAATTATGAAAATAATATTATTTCAGCAGGATTAAGAATGAGTGCAGTATTTAATCTGTTATAAAAATATATTTTACTTTTAATAAAAAATTAAGAAATAACATGAAAATAATTAGAACAATGACTCTGCCAGACATAAAAAACATTTGCCTTGAATCAGGAGAGACCTGTATTATACCTGCATTCTGATCGTGCTCCTACCAAGATCGAAACTTGCATGCAATTATTACTTTCATTGCTTCAAGACCTGCATTTTAATAACTGTATTGCATTGACGATATCTTGTTGCTAGCATGATGGAATGATATCTTGTTGCTAGCATGATGGAATTTTGCACTTAGTTTTCTTATGTACAAATCTGTATCTTATCATTCTTCACATTTTTCTGGTTTGTCGCATTTCGTATAAATATCGTTCTATTTTGTTTTGGTCCCTTCAAATCTATTCAAACTCTTTAATTATATTAATTTTATTTCAACTTCAAATGGTGGTTTTTGTTTTGTTGAAAATAATAAGGATATTTGAAGCATTCGCTTCGTATTATTTTATAAAATATTTTGCAGTTTTGTTACAAATTTTATCTAGGAAGCTTCCAAAAAAAAAAACAGAAATATTAAACTTCCTTCAGCGGTACCGAGCATGAATTAGGCACCAAGTTTGAATTGTTTTACATAAAATATAAATATTTAAATGAAATAAAATACTTTAAAAAAAAAATTGCTATTTTAATTTACAATTTTTATTTTCATATCATAAGCGTTTTGTATACTTTAAAAATACAAAGATAATTGATGTGATGTCATATGTATTCCATGTACACATGTAAAAAAAATGTTGAGAAAAATGCATATTACGTAAACTACTTTTTATTTAGAAAGAAAAAATGTTTTAGTGTGTGTAACAGCCCGTTTCAAAAAAATGTAACACATTTTTTAAAAATAATAATAAATACATGGTGTCGTAAAACTCATAGGAAATTGAACACACAATACATACAGAGCTCTAATTTTCATATACACAGTTTTTTTTTTGGGTTATATAATATATTTTTGTGTGATAGAAATAGGGTTAAGTATATTTATGTACTGAGAAAAAAGTGTATTGGAATGTATAATGCTTTTAGGAAAATTAATTTTTACTATATGACTTTTATAGTATAAGTACGTAGTTATATATTTATAACAATAGAAAAACCAGCTATAGCATTAGATTAAGATAAATGTTGGTAATAATATACAAATATAAAAACACAACTAATACATAAAAAAAATTAACAGAAATAAACATAAACATAAATATAAACTTTCCTAATTTAGAATATTCAATTATTTCTTGTATATATCATGTTTATAATTAATTTGAAAAATATAATCCCGCCCACTGACCAATTAAAACGCTAGGCGGCATCGATAAACTGCTATAATGTGCATATTACTCACACTAACACAATTGTTCTTTCTAAATAAAAATGAGTACATACTTTATCTTACGGTGCTAAAATAAAAAACGCGCATTCCATTGCTGTAAACTAAGTGTACATGTAGATTTTGAGATTTTTAAGTCGAATAAACATAAATATTTTACATTTATTACTTATATTAATCGTTAAAATAATAGTTGAAATAAATACAGGTATATATCAATTATTGTGTACTGTAAAAATTAGATAAAAGCATTGATTGTTACGAATGACAGCATAAAGACTCATAATTCACGTCTAACTCGGCCAGCGCACGCTCTGTCACTAAAGCCACTGCGCCGTCCGCACCTCTCCGCACGAACAAATACACGTTTTGACAAATTCACGTCAGGTTCTTCGGGAAAACATTTTTTATTGTTGCGTATGGTAATTAATTATATATTGTAATTTATTTATTTATATTTTATCCAATATTACGGAGGAATACTTAAAATATGAACTTTGTATTTAGTACATTTACAGAGATATTCACATAACTAGAGGCTCAGTTTACATCAACGAAGAAAAAAGAGTATCTATACGACGCGTCTATGCCTAAGTTCGGTAAACATATTATATCAGATAGTGCAGGTAGCACAAATATAAATTTAAAAAAAATAAAATAAATGAGAAAGACTCTTTCACAAATGGATACGTTCCTCATACGAGATTGTACGGTGAGATTCACATTCACATGATAATATATTAAATTGTGACAAATGTTATCGCGTAAGAAAAACAGATTGCTCCCACCGATACAGAAGAGGCGACACGTTTCTTCGCCTCCTCTCGCAGATGGCGCATTCCATTTCCTTTCAGCCGTCCGTCCGCCGACGCGCTGAGATATGAAACATTGATTTATGATATTTGGGAACACGCGAGACTCCCGCCTCGCGTAACCTGAAGAATGGTCGCGCTGCACCTTTGTATCCGTCTGTTTCCATTACTTTCCCGATAATACATACTCTAGATCTGTGACTGCTCTTTAACGCGAGATTCATCAGCTGAACAATATGAATATATGTAAATCAATACAAAATACGGGCGAATAAAGCACACTTCTGTGAACATTACGAATTCATATAGTAAATTAAATATTTTCGTAAAAAGCAATCACATTGTAGTTTGACAAATTAGATTAAATAAAACACAATTACTTTGTATAAAACCACGAATTTTATTTAACACCAACCGGTTTCGCTTAGCTCAAGATTAATCAAGGCGTATTTAAAACTAACAATCAATTAAATATACATTAACGTTGTATTTTCCCCTCTCTTGGTGTTCTGTATATTGTCTTAGTTTGTTTCCCTCTTTTCCATAAACGTATATGTATTATGTCACTCTCTATTGCATTTAATTTTATATTTTGTCTCCCTATTAATGTACATGTATAAGTGCACTCTTTTTGTATTTATTGTTAGTTTTAAATACGTCCTGATGAAGCTTGAGCTAAACGAAATCATTTGGAGTTTAACAAAATTCGTAGTTTTATACAAAATGATTGTGTTTAATAAATTCAATGATAATATTAATTTTTTTAGACATGTAAACAAATGCGAAAGGCACATATTTCTGGATGTCAATAGTCATCAAATTGTAATTATAAAGGTACTATGTACAATAGATATGGTTGTTAAAAAATTACATAACTATACATATTCAAAGGTATATTTTTTTTATTTCCATATATAAGAACACATAAAATACAATTGTAATAACAATTTTTTTAAGCTAAATTTGTGTTTTGCATTAATGATCTTGTAAAATCAAAATTTACAATAGTACAATATGCAATGTACAATTAATCACTTAAATTGTATTAGACAGAGAAAAAAAAATTGATCAAATTAGTACTAATGAATAAGAAATAATGAAATACATTATCTATTTTTTATTTATAATTACTTTATTCTTTTTATTTATTTATTTAGAACAACTATTGATTATAGTACAAATATAATGTGTGAATTATATATATATATATATAATATCAATAGAGTTATAATAATAATAATATGTTTATTCCAGCGTGATCAGGTTTTTTTTTAACCCGATTCGCCATAAAGATAATACATAATATATTATACATTAAAGTAACAAAATAAATATAATCTTATGAAAAAGAAAACCAAGGAAAATAGTAATAAATAAAATAAATAAAAGTTCAAACATGTATAAAAATATAAATATTACATATATATATATATATACTTCAGTCACGGCCATTGTTGTATATGTAGCTATTCTGTAGGCGTTGCCATTCTCTGGTCAGGGAACCAGCTTTCTATGAGAGCACTGCTGCACCAGAGAGTTGGTGCTGAGCTCCAGCCGCAGCTTTACGCCCGCAACTCATGTCATGTCAATGTCTTAGAAGCGGAATGTATCCATGTATACGGCCTTAGGTAAACATTGTACATGCGTTGCAATAACGCGGCAATCCGAACAGTATTCTGTATGAGTTGTTGTACTGAATTCAGAGATGGTTATTCGTCACTTGCTTGTATTTCGACCAGAGCTCGCATGTATCGCTGGTGAATAACGATTTGAATAGGATCCTCTTCACCTCCTTACTGCATCGGTAGAAACGCCGTGACAGCATATTTGCACGCACGCTCGACTGTCTTCTCTGCCGTTATGCACCCCCAAATAAGAAGGATTTTGAATTATGAGGGCTGGCCATTGACATTTGTATAATTATATTTATTATGTATTTATATTGAATAACTTTAAGGCATTGTATGACTTTTTAATAAATATATATCTGTTTTTATTTAATTTGCAAAAATACAACGTTAAATAAAACACCAATAACATAAATAAAACTAATTAAATGTATCAGCTACAAAAAATCAATTTATCGAAAAAATATTTTAATTGCTACCGGGATATTATATTATTACTACTAAAATATTTTTTCGATAAATTGATTTGATCTTTCTAGTTGATAGTTGATTGTATTAAAATACCACTACATATGTTTTGAAAAAACTGTAACTTCACAATGATAACGTAAATTTTAGTAATTTGTAATATTAATGAATCTTTCTTTTAATAATAACAGTTTATACAACTAACCGAACGTGGATGTAACGATATTATTATATTAATCCTATATATATAATCGTACACATTAATTTTAAATGAACATTTCATAAAACTACTAACGTTAATAAAATTATTATTGAGCATACTTAAAAAAGGTCTTTTCATATTCTTGATATCAGTTTTATTTACATTCGGATGAAACTAATTACTATTACAATAAATATATTTATATCATATAATAATATAATGCAAATTAAATGTATAAATTAGAAAGATATACATGTAAAATTAATATATGAAAAATATATATTTGTCGCTACCGAGATTCGAACCAGTCTCATCCGGCTTAAAGAAAAAAAAAAGTATCGTCTGCATAACAGTGAGGTCATAACTCTAACGATATTATTATATATTCTATATCTTTCGTAAATAAAATATACAATAGTGGTCCGAGAACTGATCCCCGAGGTTCTCTGATGTTAGAAGTAGAAATCTGCATAGTCGGAAATAGGTTGAAATCGCAAAAATTACAAAAATATGATTTAAATCAACTACGCAATAAAGTATAAGTATTCAGTGTTATTAATAAATTATAAATATCATAGTCATTGACGATAAATTCATCTACTCTATTTAAAATTGCGAAATGAATTTGGTTTCTGAAATCAAATTAAGGGAAATAACTTAGTCGTGCTGTATCAAACTTTTAATATTAGATGAA
This sequence comes from Eubasilissa splendida, assembly GCA_031772225.1. Classification (NCBI taxonomy): domain Eukaryota; kingdom Metazoa; phylum Arthropoda; class Insecta; order Trichoptera; family Phryganeidae; genus Eubasilissa; species Eubasilissa splendida. The sequence goes on along the minus strand of CM062852.1, from coordinate 20,725,584 downwards.
GTTTGATATTTATTTTCCTTTTGGGAATAAACAGATGCACTTTCAAACCTTTCTCCGGGTTCATTTAAAACTAAACAGCTTATTTTAAAGTTTAGCGACATTATTTCGTCTGGCTTTCGTAAAACATTTGTCGTTATCACGTGGTTTTATTACTCTTTATCATGCAGGACTCTATGACTGATTTTTTAATATTTTCCACCCGCTTTCTAAATATGACCCATGAATTTGACTCTATTTACTGGTTCTAGTCCATATTAATTTTTTATTCTATCGCGAGATATTTTTGTTAATGAATTTATTTTTGTAATTTATAATTTTTTGTACATACCATTTTTTTGCGATTCAATAATTAATTTAGCTATTATTAATCGAGCGAATATAGATCTTCTTCAATACATGCAAATTTATTTTGTGGAAAAATTAATATATAATACGTAATAATGAGAAAACACTATGTTTATACCACTGTTTATTGATTACTCAACATGTTTCGGGGGCAATAGTCAAAATTAAAATTGCAAGTATAAACATAAACAAGTCTGTAAATATAAGTGATGGGAGTGGATAGGAAAAAAAGATGGGAAAGGGGGTATACTATCTGTAATATAATCGAAAGAATTAAAAAAATCTAGATTAAAAACGTGGGTGTGGAAATATAATTAAAGAACTTAACGTAGAAAGAAATACAAAACTTCTGGATTCAAGTCTCTATCAATTAGGATACGAAAATCGTACATAGTCCAGTCGCAGATATTGGAGCTTAATGTCGTAGACCAGTCGCGGAAACAGGGGCATTCTAACATCTACGCCTTTACTAAGAGTGGAATATAAAATGTTGACCAATCGCAAATGTTGGGACATAAAACGAAGATGAGTCGACACTGCGTAATAAAGTCGTAGACAAATTAAATTAATCAACTTGAAAAATGTACAGATAAATATATTTTTCGATCCCAGATCTTATCCTATCTAGGGAAACGTATTATCCAGTTTCGCCATATCAACTTAAGATCCAGGTTCGAATCCTGGTAGCAATTTATATTTATATATGTCTTTCAAGTTAATTAATTTAATTTGTATCAAAAATACCATAGAACTATGCTCTGAAAATGCAATTTTACAACAATGTGAGAATAAAATAAGTGTTTTATTTTCACATGTGTGATATTGAGTTAGTTATTTTTATATCGAAAGTTATTTTTATTTATAATTTGATGAAACGAATCGCGACTTTTATTTTTTGGCTTGTTTTATGTATCATCATTTCAGTGGTTAATAATAACAAATCTCAGTACGTAATGATTATGCCGCGTGAGAAATACTATAAAGATTCTGTAATTATTATAGTAAAATACCCTCCTTTGGCAATTATATGGTCAACGGAGCATTATACGGACGTTATATGAACCTTATAATGATAATCGAAAAGTCCTGGGCTTGAAGCATAGTCGGCCCGAGCCCACAGACCATACTGTACATTGTTCAAAGCACCGGGAGACATATGTTAACGTTCTCAGAAAATGGTTTCTTCTACAAATGATTAGAAAATAAAATGATCAACGTATTTTTGCAAAATAGTTAACATCGCCATACCAGTAAAATGTGTAAAAATGGATCTTGAGAATGAGAGTGGAAATTACTAGATTTAAATGCAATTACAATTTATAAATTAAAAAAGGTGGAGCTGACAAAATACATAAAACGCCAATAATGTTTTCTGTTTATTCTTTTAAGAGGGAGGATACGGTATTTTGATCAAGTTCGATGTACGAAAAAGTTGAGCCTGTACTCAAATTTTAAATAATAACAATGAATGTTTGCGTTATTGAATAGGTTCACCGCAGAGGCGTAGCTACTTCCTGGGCAGTCACCCGGGGGTTCGGATACTAGGGGGCTCAGAATCGTTGAACAACTGGAACAGTCGTAACAATTAGAGTATAGGTTTAAAAATTATAGTTACGAATGAATGAGTAGGCATATCTAAATTAAAATATATAATAATTTTGTGGTATCATCGCATCATGGTCCAATCAGATATTCCCGATTGACAGCGATTGAAGTAACATTCTGCGGTGAAGACGATTTAAATTCACCGTCGTCCCCAGCTGACATCGGTACTAGCGACATCTGTATCCAGGTTCCTAACTTCAGTGGAGAACCAGTCGCTCAGTTTGATCCGATCGCTCATCGACGACAGTTCTTCCGTTTCGTCACGACGGGTCTTGACCGGCGCTAGAAGGCCGGGCGAGACTAAGACCAAACGCCGCCAACTCGTTCCTCTAATTCTTCGTATTTCTCACTATCTCCTGTATACTACCTTCTCTATCTCTGACCAAATAAACGACTCTATACCAATCGCTCGATTCATTCTCACCATTTGAAACTACCCCCACAGTAACAAACATTAACTTTTTTAAAGTTAAAAAAAAATCAGAAAAATCGGCATTAGGAAGATTGTGAACACTTATTACATTACCATACTTATTAGACATCTCGTCAATAGATAATCATTTTTTTAAAGAATTTCAATAACTTGCTAAAAGGCAAGGTCTTCAATAACGCAGCTGCTGCCAAAACTGCATTTTGAGATTTTATCAACATCAGAACTCCAGAATTTAAACCAACGAAATAAATAAACTAGCAATTAATTGGCTAAAATGTGTCAATTCTAATGGTGATTATGTTCGATTAATATTGTTAATTAATAATGATAGTTGAGAAAAGTGTATATGAATTTGAAGCTTTATTATCAACCTGTAGTTTACATAAATAATTTTTATAAATACCTATAATTGAGATAGCTGTTGAACTACATAGCAGGGCAGTCAAAGGATGCACCTAGTTATTTGATTCCATAAATAGTATGTCAACATATATTTTATCTGTAATCTATGTATCTTTTTCTTCTTTAACAGCCTCATGGGACCTGAAAGTCCATAACCGTTGTTACTACAGATTACCATCCCTTTAACAGCGTCGTTGTGGTCCAGTCTACTGGACGAACGCCTTTCAGGTCTGTTTTTATTAGACATTTTTATATAGATTTTTAACATTACACAAATCGTATTTCATATTGCGTTGTTCGTTGGTCATCTAGCCGGCTATTTCTCTGTTATACTACGGAAAATTTAAAATAAATAATACTATTATAACCCTGATTTAAAATAAACATCTTTGAATTGCGTTAAAAATAAGCCGAGAGTAATGTCCGTTACTCAAAGAAAGAACAACTAAAAATATTTTATATATTAATTTTATTAAATAAACATAAGTAATATAAAAAATAAATATTTTAAAAAATTGAGGACTAGTAAAATTTATTAGGGACCTATTCATGACAAGAATGCTGTTGACGGGAGTTATTTAAATTCTTAAGGAGAACACATTCTTATTGTGAAGTTGTAATTATTCAGAACATAGGTCTGTGATATTTTAAATACTAATTAAATGTATTAATTAGAAAGATATACATATAAAATCATTTTTTTTCGCTACCGGGATTCGAACCTGGATCTCTTTTATTCTATGCTACAGCGACTACTTTTGACGACAAATTTCGAACCTACACGTTACACTTTTCAAATGTATACATTTATCGTTCCATTATTTGAAAGCTATCTATTTTGTCTTTACGGAATCTCAAATAACTTTGGATAAACCGATAGCAGACGCCAGAATTGACAATTCATTATTATTAAATTTTGGACACATTGATACAACTTATATATTATTAAGAATAACACATTCTTATTGTGAAGTTGTAATTATTCAAAACATTGGTCTGTGATATTTTAAATACTAATTAATACATTTATTTAAATTCTCATATGCTTTATATTTATTAGTTATTTCGAACAGCATTTTATATATTTTCACAAATAAATTGAAAGGAAAAACCGTTTTTAATTAAATACAAACGTTTGTAATTAAATACAAATAACGTTTGTAATTAAAACATTAAATAATGTCAAAGTCAGTGCTATATTTTGGTCCAATTCAAAATTCAATATTATTACTATTGTGTGTACAACAAATGGTTCATGGTGATAATATTTATTACGTAATAGCGTAATACATGAAATACAATATTGTATATTATTTAATATTCTCCAGCAAATATGGTTAATTTGCGATGCTACTTTCTCAAAGATGTTTGATTCGGTTTACGGTTTACTCAATTAAATGTAGAACCCCTTGCAATGAATATCTTTTCAAATAGAAAGATATTTTGTATGATTAGTGGATTTATAGAATAGTTATGTCCGCTTCTCTAACGCCATCATTTGTTACTTTGTGTTTAGCGGAATGCATCAGAAAATTCCTTTGTCCTGAATGACTTATTGTGAACTCAAAAATATTTAAGGTTCATAGATTCAACGATATAAATCCACATATAATATTATATCACATTATAATTTATTTCCTTAAATCGAGAAATTTCATTCAATATAATGAATTATTGCAAACTCAAAAATATTTTAGTTTTATAGATTTAATGATAGAAATTTATATTACGAAATTGTTGTAAGAGTGCCATCATGATATTATAAAATATTTTTATATTGGGTTTTTTATTGTATATGCATTGAAAAGGGTTAAAATATCATTAATATAGTTTTAAATTGGGATATTATTATTCTATGTTTTAGGATTATTAAAATGCTACTGCCGAACTACATATAATTATAATAATAAATTATTTTAGTTTAGTATTTATTCCAATTACAATTCAATACGATTACATGAGTAGTCTACGGACACCATACCACTTAATATACTTATGCTATCTACATCACTATTCAATTTAACACATTTACTAAGTACCTATTTTTAGCTACTAAATATTTAATAATTTAAATATTTGGAAGGGTAAAAATTGTAACATAAAAGTATACAAATTTTTAATGCTACTGAGAACAAAATTATTTTTGCCCACCCAATACAGACCCTGGCCAACTAAGATATATTATAATGAATGTATTAAATAAACTAATACAAAATTCATAAAAAAAACATTTTCATATTGTGATTTTTCAAAGTGCAACATATAAGTTCGAAAATTTGTCGTCAACTCATTATGTTGGCGTAGCACATTCAGTTAATGCATTTCTCCAGATAAGAAGAGATCCAGGTTTGAATCCCGGTAGCAACAACAATACGTATATTACAATTTTATACGTATATCTTTCTAATTAATACATTTAATTTATATTATTAACTAACATTCACATATAAAAAGTGTTAAACGTTTGCTTTAGCATGGACATAGCCCAGTGAGACTGGTTTTATGAATACAACTTCGGATGAGGCATGTATAAATAAATGTAAATACATAAACATTCGTCTGCGGTTCTAAAGAAAAACAATAATATCTTATTCAGTTCAGTGCCGACGAAAATATTTAAATTCGTGTAAACCGATGTTGTTGGAGGACTTGTAAGTTTCAAAGAGAATATACGACGGGGTTTCAAGGAAAATAGAATAATGGTCTTTTAAATAATTTTGTGCTAATTTGTCAGCAAAAAGGGCCGAAGTGTGACCACGGGCGTAGCGCAAAATTGCCGTGCCCCGGACGAGCAAATAAACCGCTCCTCCCCAAAGAGCGTACAAAAAATGTACATTAAAAAAATATTTTGCATTACGCGAGTATCTTCATACTAATTACATAAATAATTTATATCCTCGGTAGCCTAGTGGCTATGTAGAAGTACAAGTTCAAATATGAAAAAAATGAGATTTTATTTCAAAATTTCACATATGAAAAGGTACACAAATGTACTATTTTTTGCGATAGTTTAAATTTATAATTTTACTGTTTTGTACGATTTTGAATGTGTTTGATACGAAATATTCATTTTTTTTAAGAATTGATGTTATAATCTGTAAGATCTGTCACTTGTGTGAGTGTATGTGTGTGGAGAGCCTTTATATGTCGTCGCACCCATGTGAATCGCTTTCCTATCTAAGCGACTTCCAATTATAAATCTTGAATTGTTGTATTCATGTACTTTAAAGTATTGTAATAACATTATAATTGTTGTAAAGAAAGCAGATTTTATTTATCAATAATACCTACCAAGAAACAGCATACATAACAGAGGATAGAACACCAAGAGTTACTACATAATCTTTGGTCGAAATGTGTAGGAGTGTTGGACAACTGGTTCCCTGTTAGTTTGTGCAACATGTCTAGATCACACGCAGCCAGAATTTGTAAATGTTCGTCAATAGTTTTATTCAGTAGAACGTGATATAATTCATAGATTTTCTAAGAATAAAATTTCGTAAAAAACTAAGATTAATAAGCTTTGTTAAGTGAGAGTATAAGTACTGATGCGAAATTATATGCATTTTTTACTTACACATGAAATGTAATCATTAGATAATTAAATAGTTCACAGTGGTTTACTGTGAAGTGTTTAAATAAATACGTGACTCATTCTGATAATTATTGTATTTAATTGTTTTTAAATAGCATGTTTTTTTATTCAATGTTAACATTATAATTTTATTATTATTATAATACTAAGTGTAATTTTAAAACAATTTAGTATAGAGAGATAATTGTTTATTTATTTATACATGGTATCCCAGAGACAGTAGTCGAAATAAAGCCTAAATATGAATTAAATATATTAATTAGAAAGATATACATATAAAATCAATTTTATTAAAAAATATTGTTGTTGCGCCACCGGGATTCGAATCTGGATCTCTTTTCTAACCGGGGAAGGTGCATTATCCAACTATGCTACAGCAACAATATCACAGACCTATGTTCTGAATAATTACAACTTCATAATAAGAATGTGTTCTCCTAAGAAATAACGCCTACTTTTAAGGGATATCACTAGCAACCGATTGTGCGTCAAATAGGGTTATCACAATAAATTCAACCTTTGTATATGTTAAATTATATGGTCTTTTGTGACTTTCAGCAAAAAAGTTATAAGTTTTTTTATTAAGACAAATTATAGATATCTCACAGAGATGAAGCTATTTACATTATATTTTATGGGAAGTATGGAAGTATAGGTATAAGTGATCACTTAAGCTATCCGAAGACAGGTCCTAAGCCCTGTAATACCCATACTTTCATACTTCCCATATAATATAAAATAAATAGCTTTGTCTCTATGAGATATCTATAATTTGTCTTAATAACAATGCCTTTGTAGGTAAAAATCCAGTAATTGCGTGTTCTTGGACATACTCATATTTTGTTAATAACTTTTTTTAATTAGTCGTAAACAAAATAGTGGTTGCTTTTGTAGTAGCAACATTATCACAGCATTTGTGTGACATTAGATAAAGTGATGTTCTCTAATTGTTAGGTCCGTTTAGACTAGTGTGTTTGGGACACCTTATAGATTCAAATACATACAAGATGTCATTGATTTAATAAGTAATATTATTATTTTTTAATAATTGTTTTTAAAATGGTGTAATTTTTGTCGTTTACAAAGCTCTAATTCTTAACCGGTGTACAAATACAACTTCCTTTGGCCACAAAGCCAACATTTCAGACTTATAATTTTTAATTTCGATAATTACAATACCAATATATAATATATAAAAAAACTTTAATTTAAAAATATATTTTATAATTACACTAAAAGCCATTTTATTATTAAAATGCCACTTTAAACAAAAGGGAAAACTTATTTAAATTTATAAAATTCTTTCATGCTCAGTCTGCCTGTCTGCAGCAGACGAGGTGACTGTTTCTCGCTTCAGCTCATTTCTTACGCTTTTCCCCCATTTTAAACAAAGCAGTAAATAACAAGATCACCCCGAGCCTCGAAGGGTGGCCTTTTAAAAGCTTGACAAGCATTTTTTTGTATACAACCCCTAGGCGATAAACATCAAAACCAAAAATATAAAGAACTCGAAAAATCCAGAGCGTTCTGCGCGCCACATTGTAGACTAACCATCATCATATTTAAAATGAGATTATTGAAGGACTTGATTGACCGAATGATATGATACATACATATCTCTTAAACTTAAGTATCCCAGTAGGTAATATACTTGACTAATCAAAGATATGTTAGCTAGTAATCTTTTCATAATACAGGGTGTAATAAACCTAGTCCACAATATTTTATGGGTGGATACCTGACTAAATTATGAGTCGAAAATGATCAAGAATTTTATCTATTACCATATTAATAACTTATTGTGATGTATTTGAGATTGTGATGATGTGTGTATGTCATCGCGCGAGCACCGCCTGTTGCGGGTGTAGCGGGTTTAAAAGGGTGACGCACGCCGGGCGCGTGCTCTTGAATGGGTGTATATTATTATACCATAACAGTATTATTGTAATTGGCACCTGACGAGTTTATTTACTGAACTACCGACAATCTTCGATGAGGTACACAACTTTGGGAAGTGCAGACATCTCAAATACGTAACACTTATGTTCACCTGCGCCCTCATGCTGAAGTTGGAATCATTGAAGATGGCAATAGTTAGTAAAACCAAATAGGTCACTTATAGTTGGATGATTGTTTATTCTTGGTTTTATTTCGTGTAAATATTAAATTTGAGCAAAAATATGCAATTCGATTTTTTGAGAATATTTCGCGCGGCCAGGGGGCGCACTCCTGAAATGTATTCTCCAGTTTTGGCTGCTGCTCTCGTCGGTGGATGAAAATGATCTGAGCTCCGTGATCGGCACCAACTATACACTACTCAACGGTATTAATATTATTGAGTATCACCAGAAATGAAAAAAATATTTCTAAAATTTTAAACCCAATTAAATAAAGTTCATGATAATTTAATTTTTTTTTTTAGAATCTAAACAAATAAAATTATGCAATTTTTTTCTAGCATATATCTACAACAGTTGACTTACTATAAAAATCTGTATTGAGATGGAAAAGTTTTGAGTTATAAATATAGATTAGTTGGTATTTATTGTAAGTAATTCAGGAATAAGGTGAAGAAAATAAATGAATTTTATTATTTTTATTTGATATTGAAAAAGCCAGAACGGTGCTTTCAAATTGTCCTTTGGCAACTGCGAGGCGCATTTTTTAAGAAAGTACTGGATTTTTTTAAAAATAAACACAATATCATTTTTACAACACCCATTATTAATTATTATTATTATTATTATAAGTCGCCACCCATTATTAAGGCACTTGTCATAACGGGGCACTAATTTTTGTATACCTTTATCATAAAACGATGCCACCTGAGATGAAAATCACTTCTGTACTCCGTCTTTGAGTTTATCATCGTCATCAAAACTCTTGCCACCGAGGAACCGTTTCAGATGAAGGAAAATATGAAAATTACTTGGCGTCAAATCAGAACAAAACAGGACACACTTGGCGATGATTATTAGCTGGTTTCATGTTCCTCAGCCCGCCGACCGTATCTCATAGTCGGCGGGCTGAACTATTGTCTCGAACATTTAAACCACTCACTACAAGATGGCCACACTTTGTGAATGTCTCTAACGTTGCATGTGATGAATCAATAGATAAACGTACTTGGCCAAATATATAATATGTAGTAGGCACAGATGTATTATTCTTAAATACTAATGAGGAAATTAAAATATTATTATTTGACTGAAATCTTTGTTTACTAAAATGGCAGACGAGACATTTATGAAAATCTTGTATCACATAAAAAAGGGTTGCGTATTTCATTTTTCGTCTGTCCTTTTTCCTAGCTGACCCTTCGTTCGCATATTTAAGATGTTTGAAGCAGAATTTTACTGCGAGGAGACAGTATGATGTATTATATTTTATGAACTGCTGAAGAATTCCTCCGGTCCAACGAGCAGAATAAGTGTGAAGTGTCAAATATTTGTGTGGGCAGTATCGAAAATTGGATCGATGTGAAATATCAAATGTGCCGGGCATCTAGAAAATATAAGTTTGTACTCCATAAAACGAGAAAATTATTAACCAAATATGTTAAAATACCACGTAAAAATTAATGGCTATGACAAAAGTTATAGCAGTAACTAATTTGCAACAGGATGTAGGAAAAATAAAAAATTAGAGTAGTATCTAGAAAATTAATTAAAATATATTTAAACCCTTTCATCGACAGGTGTCAGGTCTGGCTTGTACAGTATCTGGTGCATTTTATATTTATATGTGGTATGGAATCATGGACTCTAAAAGCAAGGGAGAAAATATGGATTGATGTCTTTTAGATGTGGTATTGGAGACACATGTTGTGCATGTCTCCATTCTGCGGGAATTAAGAGACGAATCCTTCAATTTTTTGGGCATCTTGCAAGAATGGAGCTTTTTGTATCGGGCCACATCCAAAACGAAGAGGAAGAAGATCCCCTACCCCGACCAAGTGAAAAACGTAACAGGAACTTCTCTTGTGACAGTCCTAAGGTTTGAAGGATGCCGAGAAAAGTGGAGGAGCGTAGTTAAAAGGGTCAAAGTTCATGGAGATCGAAATTCTCAGTCATAAGGGACTGACGTGGATGATGATGATGATGATCGACAGGTGTAAATAACAACGATGTGAGAAGATATCACCGAAAGTGTGTATGTGTAGATGTGACTAGAGCAGATGGAACAAATAATATGTAACTTTAATTTGTATTAGTTATATTATATTCAGAATTTAGGTATAGCTATATCTGTAATGAAAAAATTAAAGAATGTTCGATATTGGAATGAATTTTTATCAGATAAGTTTTCCTATGACGGCACCAACTTTGTATTTAAGTAAAGTAAGGTACCGAGGGTTGTTACGAGATATTGATTATTGCGCGTCAACACGGATTTCCATAATCTGGTTTTCCATCCTGCATTAGTTCCAAATCCGTACACATTTTCATATTCTGTTAGACGTAAAGTTTTCGTAATACCCATTGAAATATAACGCTTAAGTTTTCAATTCTTCAGTATTGCTGTATTTTAATAAATGCTTCGAAGATTGAAATTTTAACTAAAATATTGAGTATTTAATACCGGATTGTTCTTAGTATCGTTTACATAAGTTGTGTTTAAGCTCTGTCTTAGGATGGGTAATAAAAGTGTACATAGGGTGGTTAGCATGGTAGAGAATATCAAATATAGGCAGGGGTGGGCTCGAGGGGGCTCAGAGGGGCTTGCGTGAGCCACTTGTTAACTTTGACGTAGGCCAGCGAGCCCCATGTTAAGTTGTTGTAAGATAAGAAGAAAAACGATATTATCAGATCAAATCAGTACCTAACTGCAATTTCTGTAAATGTTTAAAATGTATTATAAAACATAAGACTGTTGCTTTTCGAAATTTCTCCCAAAAAAAACATTTATTTCGGGTGCATGACAAATGAGAACTAACCTTTTTTTGTCTATAGTCTAATCATGCTAAAAAAACCCCGATGTTTCATATATATTGCTTCCAGATGTTGTTAGATGTTCAACGCAACATTTTTGTGAACGATTATCTTTCATACTTCACACGTGCACATTTTTTTTGCTTTACCGTATTCGTGCACAGTTTTGAGGACAGTTCTAAATATCTATTACTTTGTACGATCATTTAATAAGGAGAACTTCAGTTTCAATCCAGTGTTCTGTTTTGAAACATGGAATTGGAGCGAAAAGAATAGTACCTATTTCTACGCCAATTTTGGAACGCTACGCTCTTGCAATCTAAGGTAGGTACCTAATTAAATTTTTCATCTATTGATATTAATTATTTTACAGTAGGTATATTGCGTATTGTTACATAATATAAACATGTTAAGTAACATTCTATTGCTTTAATTATTGCGTGTAATTGAATGAGAGTGATAACAAAATCTACTTTTCCCCGGAATACCGCAAATTGCTCTGAGATTAAGAGAGCCCCTTGTTAAAGTATTGGCAGCCTACCGCTAATTACAGGTCTAGTTTGCGTTTGTTACCATCTTTCTTGCATGCCGACGGTGCAATCGGTGACGATTTACTATTCTATCAACATTCACCTTGCGCAGTCGGTTTAATGTCGTTACTTTATTGAGTTCAACATTTTTGCTGTCTAAGCATTGCTTTATATAAACTGGAACATTTTCACAAACTAAGCACCACAAACACTTTTTAATATCCAACGTCAAATAATGAAACCAAAGATGTAGGAATCTACATAAAATTTTAAACACCTCATTTTAAATTCATATTAATTTTAATCATTTTATACAGCAGTCTTGTAATATACCTTTTTTATTTCAAATATCTGACGGTGAATTTCTTTGTTTGCTCTTTTGAAAATAGTGCACCTTCAGAGTCAAATATATGCACTTTAAAAGGGATTTGACACTTTTCCTCAATGAAATTTATAAATATCCCATACAATTTTCATTTTTGACGAACAGAACAGGGTTTTATTTAAAAGATCATTCAAATGCTTTCAAAGAGAATAATAGAATATTATATAAATACTCGTACTCTGGTATTTCACTCGAATATTTTTCGTAAATATCGCGCAATCTAAACACAGCATAAAAATCTCTTTTGTCATCTTTTTTTATTCGCGAAAATGTTTGGTATGGATTAAGAAATAATTCATGCTATGATAATTTGCTATAAGAAACGTTATCTTTGTATAACTGCTGGCTGAAAACGCTGTAATTTATTATCATTAAGCTTGTGAGAAAAAATATTCTTTCGAAGTCAGTTTGTGTAAGAAAGTCAGAGACATTTTGCGTGGGTAATTTTTATGTAACCTTAAGGGAAAATGCGGTGATTGATGGCTTTATAGATTCTATAGTTTAAGGATTTCTTTTTAAATCTCCTAAAAGCCTACTTTGCTACTTCGAGGGGGATTAGATATTCACATTTCGCTTTACATCTAATTCGGGGACATTATGCCGATATTAAAATTATACAAAATAATAATTTCGCTTTAAGTTTTGATAATAATCTATTAAATGGAAAAGGGGTTTAAGTCAATAAATTAAAAAATATATTTTGTTGATAAGTATCTTAAGCGTTATTTTAAAAGAATCCTAATTGTCAATCGTATAACGGATTTTAAAAATAAAATAATAACTAATATTCTTTAGGAGCGGCAATTCAAATCTAACGCCCATCATCGCGGTTACCAGCTGACTGACGCACAACGATACAGGCGACATCTGGACCCGAATGCCAGGCTCCTGCCGACAGGAGTCGCGGTAGTCTTGCTCGATGCTACACGAGTCTCAATCTTATATGATGATTAGCTGCATCCAACAAATGCCCAAACTCTTATGAAGAAGCTGAAACTCGAAAAATTGCAAAGATTTATATACAGGGTATAACAGACCTAGTCCACAATATTTTTTAGGAATGTTCAAGGAATATGTGAAAATTCTGTACTGTTACGGAAAATATTATGCGTTTGTGCCTTTGGACGCGTCTAATCCGTATTATTTGAGTTATCCAAATGTACAACAAACGCACAAAATTAAAATATTATTAATCAACGAAATTTGAAATTAGAAATATACAAAACAGTTGAATCAAATAGGCTTATTCTTGGTTTATTAATATGCAATTAACAAATAGAAGACAATAGTTATTAAAAATACATCATCGAAATAGGTAAAAAACTTCGTACAATTTTGTTTCAAATTTATAAAACCAAAACACTATTAACAAAATGAAAGATTTGACAAAATAGCGTTGCTAGCTGTTATATAATACCCGTATATTTTTAGGGTATTTTCATATTGAATATTGCCAAAGATATTATTGTTGTATAAAGATAAAACCGTCCGTAGGTAGGGCACTTGCCTCTATTTTTTGAAATTTTTACAAAATCATATTAAGGTACGTACTTCGAAATAAATATTTGCGAAATTTATCCATTATTAATCTATAAATATTTTATTTTTTTACAAATTTACATTATTATAGATCGTACCCAGTCGTTAAGGTTTGTCGGCACGTTTCTTAATTAATTCGTACATATTAGTATATCATAACAGTATTCCAGTCAATTATTCCAGTTATCATTTTTATCGTTGGTCGTGGCAAGTACATAGAGTTTTTTTGAGGGTTCATCACAGGAGTAATCATATGAATTCAAATAATTATTTAAATATAGAATATTTTTATGCTCTCTATTGAGTCATTGAATATATTGTCAAAATTGTCAGCAATAATTTTTCCTTTCTTTTCCCAATATTTTTCTTCCTATATTTTTCTTTTGTTTGTTCTTATATGCTTTGCCCTATACCTATTTGCTTCAGGCTCTTAATCATCTAACATAAATAGTTTGGCCCCTCAAAGTTCGATGACCTTTAACTTGTTTTGTTTAATTAAATATTTCAATTAATCGAAATAATTTCATAATTACGTTTGATTTTTAATGCTTATATCTGTTTTGTGGATGAAATTAGGCACACATTGGTTGAACATTTTCGACTCGTATTTTAGTCAGGTTCACCCATAAAATATTATGAACTAGGTCTATAACAACCTATATACAGGTTGTTTCGAATTCGAAAAATATACTTTTGGCGCGTCTTTCGATTCAGCCGCGATCACTGTTATTTACACATTTCCGCGTCCAATTCCATATATTTCCTAATGGTCGTCTTTCCAGTGTGAAATGTGATCTTGACGCCGGTAGACATCAACGTGATCGATATTTGTTCAAGATCTCGACATCGCGATAGCATTTGCGGTGTGAACCTTTCAGCTCCAGTGCACCTGCAGTGTATTTTGTGATATGTGTTTTGATCACGTATTGTTTGTTGTGTGTGTACCGTGGGCAAATTTGTGATATCGCCGTCTTCAATTCGTAGGCGGAGATTGGCTCATCCGCGTGCCATTGTGTGATCTCGGCGGCGACTGTAGGGATTGCGGAGGTGTCATATACAAGGTAAGGCGAGCAGTCTTTCCGAATCCCGGTTCCCCAAAATTCAGGGGTCTTTCCACTAGAACTTCTATCCCCTCACCAACCTCATCCTGTACCAAGGTTTTCCTACTTCCTAACCTACCTTGCGGTGATTCCAATTTACGACCGGAATTGTCGTATTCTATTCTGCGGGACGCGCGACTCTGAGATTGCACAATTCATTTGGATCCTATCGATCCGAATTTACAGTTCAAATTCACACACGATCCATAATAATAATCAATAAAATACCACAGAAGACGTGATTTTATTTGATTTTGCAGGCGTAAATAACAGAAATTCGCTTTTAGTTTGATTTTAGTTCCAAAAACCCTTATGAGATCAGTACTCACACATGCTATTGAGATAAGAAGAATGAACACATACAGGAGGTTTATGAAATAACATATTTAACCTTCATGCGCAGGTAACCGCCTTTTTGAATTATTACGCAAAACTCACTCCACAAAGCTTATAGGGTGGTGGGAAGGACATGTATTCTCTGGTTGCACTCTCCTCCGATAGATACTACTCACAGTTCACTCAACTCACTTCTTTCTGCCACTCATTACAGCTTCAAACTAGGTGAGGTCAGGATCGATGGTCAGTTTACCACATTTTTTTCTACTCGTCAACTTCGGAATGTAAGAATTTTTTTTTCATTCCCCTATGATTTCTCTATTTTGTAGACTTTTTCAGTACTCCAGTGTTTGTGTATAACTTTATATAAGTTTTTTCTTTTCACTATTATTGTTTTTTTCTTCCTTTTTTTTGTACTTTTTACTTCAAAACATTTTTTTGTTTTGTCAAAAGTAACGATATTGGTTATTCTTTTTTAAATTCTAATATTAATATATTCACAACATAAAAGTTTAAAAAAATTTAATTACTGAAAATTTAATAGCTATTTTCATGTTCCATTTGGGTATTTGACTTTTTTTTGTTTGTTTATTTACCTAGGTAATAATATTTTATTGATAAATAAATAATTTTGATCAAAATTGTGTTAGAGATCTTATGTCTGTATTATATTGAAATATGTACTGTAAAAAAACAAAATCTCATAAGAATGATAAAAAATCTTGGGCGGTCAACTGACCGCCCGCGCGAGCGGGCGTGTCAATCTATCTAGCGCGAGCGCATGAAGGTTAAGGGAAATAGATTCTGGTGTGGATGTTATAATGACATGTTGAGCATCGCAAATATTATTCAAATTGAAATGATTTGGTGATTGCGTCATGTGAAGTAGATAACCGAATAACAAATAGTAAAATCGTTGCTGAACACAAGACTCTCAGAACGCAGAAGCATTGAAAGGCCACAGCTTTGATGTAGTGACAATGTCACCAAGTACATAAAAGCCCTAGTGACCCAAGATAGAGATCAAGATAGGAAAACTCTTAACAAGGCCGCGACTCGCTAAAGTGATGAGATTCGATCAGAGGTGTACATTTTTAGTTGTATTAAACTTTTATTAAAATAATATATATTTTTTAAAGATTATTTAATGTTGATTATAATAACGACTTAATGAGTATTAATAATTAGGCAAAATACTTTGTTTAAACCACTATTCTATATGTTTTGCCACCTATGGTATCTTCTTCGTTATACTGAAATTAAAAAATACAAGCACAGATACAAACAAAACTATAAAGTGGTGAATAAGTAAGAACTAATATGAAAACAAATTTAAAAGTTGACTATTTGTAAAGAGGATTTTGTTATTTATAATATTTAGCTTGCTATTAACGCTTTTTATCTTTCTTTGCAAATAGTCACCATCTAATTTTCAAAAATAATTGTTTTCTTATTGCATTTATAGAAAGTTCAATGTTTTTACTTCAATGTAAGTACACCGAAACATGCAGGATGACACGGCACGTGTTCGGTCGCGCGTCGTCAGTACGTCATGTTTTTTTAAATTTCATCGCGTTTTTCTCGAAATCATATTTTTCAGTCTGGCCTGCAATTTTGCGACAATTTAATTTCGATTGACTTGAAATTTTTTTAACATATTGTAAATAAAATTATCTTCAATGAAGCATATGCTTTTTAAAAATATGATACATCATTTGTTAATTAAAAAAAATATTTTTTCAAATTGTTTCCAATTAAAAAAAAAAATTGTTATTTCATTTCTAAATAAGTAAATTACCTTCTTTTCTGTTTTAAATAAACGTGCATCGGGGAAAGTTGTAGGCCAGTCAGGTCGAGTGACGAGTTCTTTTTTTTCAAATATGTACATTAATAAAAAATTAATCAGCTGCTTGTAAATAATCACCCAATTTCTACCTAAATTTCAGGCTCCCAGGATGGTGTAACCCCGTAAGTATACAAATACTTAACCTAAATAAAGTATTAATAAAATTTTATTTAGGGTAAGGTGTTTTTCAAAGTAATTTACTAAAATGTCAACGAGAAAGCTTTCACCCGTATTTTTTCAGTCCGCATAGTGATATTATTTGTCAGGTCGCATCAAGGTAGAGATTTTTCAAGTTACGGTCTGGCGGGTCGTCTGCTATCCTATGGGACGATTAAAAATGACGATGGACGTCATAAATCCGTATAAATATTTTTTGTAGTGCCTATATGAAATGTAATGTGAATTTATACAATTTCTTTTAATATATAATATATGAAGTGTAGTATGAACTTGAGCTTAGGCTACAATTTACAATGCAGAATAATTACTTTTAAGATATAATGTGTTAGGGCGACAAGCTCAAGTATGTATTTAACGATAAAAGGCGATATCTGTCGTCCTATGTGTATATTTTATTTTTAATGAGAAGCAATAACTGGAGATACATATATTTCAATTTCCTTTAATTTCCGATTAACAATAAGCACACATACGATATATGAACTGCACTAACCTCTTTAATTTCGCTATCTTTCTGGTCCGATGTTGTTGTTATTTTAGCTGGGTTGTCTTCTTTAGATTTCGACCGATCGAAGCGCGCACTGGTGTGGTTTATTTGGACCGCTAGACTGGTCGAAGCATGGGATGTAATAAGATGACGCCTGTCGGTTACCGTCTTCTTAGCTTCCGAAAAAAGGCGGCAATACTTGCACACACACATGCGTACATTATTATAAAACAGAAAACCCAGTGGTGCCAATCGAAGTAATAAGGCGCGTAAACAGATACCCACCGCAGAAAAGTTTGTCACGAAGACAACCATGCTCTCACTTTTATCTTGTGTTCCCTTTTATCAATACTGAGATCGATAGAAGGTATTACTAAAAGTTTTTTGAAATCAAAAAGATTTTGCAGTCGACGAGTATCGATCCTGATACCTCTAACATTACCAATCTCCAAATTGTCATAAAAGTATATAATGCCGATTTTTTGTATTAAAATTTAATACACAGATTTATATATTTGATTTAGTCTTACTTTATTATTTATACATCTTTAATATCAAATTTTAATATTGATTTTATTTGACTTTCACCTAAATCTCTGAGATATATCTCATCGTGTCTCATTTCGTTAACACGGACCGTTAGTAATAATTTTAAATGAACAATTACAAAAACTTTTTTAGCTTAAAAATGCACAAATTACTTTTAAATAGTTAAAAACAAATATAGGTATAAACAAATTCGGAAAGGTAGGCGCCAGAAGGTTATTACCAGATAACGTTTTATTTATCAGCGATTTTTCAAAGCAACAGATTGTTAGACGCTAAATTTAATCGTTTATATTATTAAAATAGTCTGCCCAGTACTTGTAAAAATAAATTCATTGATAAATTTCAGTTGACGACAGGTATAAACAAAATGGAATTGCGAAATACAGAATCAAATTTTTACGAGTTAAAATTAATTTTTTCGGATTTTTTAAATTTTATAAATTTACTTTCAGAACAAAAAGGTCACATATCCATCTAATGCGTATTTAAAAGCAAATTGTCAATTCACTCCGCTGTAACATACCAGTCCAGTATAAAATGAATCTACAAAAAATGTAAGGGAAAATTTTGGGTTTTTATTTATATGGGATTAATTAAATTAATTATTTGTACTGTCACCACAGGATACAGATCATGGTGTGATGAACATACATACACACACGTGTACATACATATATTAACGTGACGCGGCGCGTCGTATTCCCATAGGATGAGACATAATATCCATGTTTCGCTTCCTTCACGTCAATTGATCTTCTAAAGTGTGTTAGTCGGTAGTAAAATCTGACAATGTTCTCCGTTAATATTTGTTTTTATTTGTTATGTGAGTTTTCGATAACATTCATAATATTTATTTTTTATATTCGATAAATTTTTTTCTGGATGAAATTTAAGTATTTATTTACATTATAAAATAATTTATATACAGGATGTCCAGTGGGAATTTTTCTATTTTCTTTAACCAGAGACAAACTGTCACTTCTGAGGTTTATTGCCGTATGATTGATGAGTCTTTGGTGCCGCAATTGCAAATGTTTCCCATACACAATAACAGAATGCAGTTTTACCAAGAGGGCGCAACGCAAAAGAAGTTGAGGACAATTTTCCCGAGAAAATTAATTAGCAAGTACGGAAACATTCCATGGCCACCTCGGTCGCCAGATTGAATACCTAATATCTAAAGTGTGGAGTAATAATCCTCGAACAATACAGGCCCTACAAGAAAACATCCGGCGTGAAATCGCCCACATCAACCCAGCATTTTTTTCTCGCGTATTTACCAAAATGAGGGTTCGGTTAAATGAGTGTAATGCAAGAAGTGGACGTCACTTGGACAATATAATCTTTAAAAAGTGAAATCCGCTGATCCCCTTTTCTTGTTAAAATTAAAATAAGTATAACAAACTTATATGTTTGTTATTTTTCAATTTTAAAATCAAAAAATTTCTGTTGGATCTCTTATATAGAATTCTATATACCCGAGTATATAAAATTGATGTCTCTTCTATGTTAGATCGCATTAGATGTTAGATTTTTTATAGATGGTAAATTTTGAAACAAAGCCTTGATAATGGCACGTGTTTCCATGCTGAAACATCGATCTAGCATATCTTAAGGAAAAAATGCACAAAAATGTAATCTAACCTATAAGAGATACATATGTATATGTGGGTACAGATACTATGATTTCCCCCTGCCTGGATTAAATTTTGTAAACATTTGGGCCTGGGCAAAACATAGTGACCCCACTCCCCCTCCTCCTTCTAGATAGCTATTTTAAATTATAACTAATTCTGAATCCCAGGCGACACCGGGCATGAATCGCTAGTACTTAATATAATAACTTTCTTTATGTCTGTTAATTATCTATTAATACACAATAAGAAACCGTTTTCGTAATAAGAAATAATTTTTTAAATTAAATTTATAAAATTCTTCTCAAGTAAACTAATTTATTTGTAATGACAAATGATTGCTTCCGGAACGACTGGCACTTGGAGTCGTCTGTCCTCAGAGTCGCGTGTTACACTTTTACGATTTTATCATAGTTTGGTTTCACGTACTAAATCTTCTTTATAATATAAAGTCTGCTGCTTCACATAATATGGATTAGTTGCTCGTTCTTGAGAGTTTAGGGGAATAACAGCGCAAGTAAGTATTAAATAAAATAGGAAAATATAACGTGTATTATCACATAAGATGTATCTGATGTTTTTTTTTCAGCGAATAAGCCAATTTCAAAAGTAAGAATTAATTCGTATAAACCGGTTGGATCGGACACTTAATTTTTCGTAAATTCTTCTAATTTCTGTATCTAGAGCATTAAAAGATTACTTACGGGCACGGCTTGAATTTTCTGAGTAGTGTTGCGATTAGAAAGGTTTCTATTCTGAGTACTCAAATTGTAAATTATTTTGACCGTATCAAAGATGTCACTGGTTAAATTGTATTTCTTATAAAATATCAAATGATTCTTTTGACAATTTTATCAATTTCTAATACATGATTTAGGATAAGATTATTATTACAAATACAAAGCATATTGATTAATAATTATCATCATTAACAGCCTTCTTTTTTCCACTGCTGGGTGAAGGCCTCCCCGCGTATCTCGCAATTTTCTCTGTACATTGCTTTTTGATGTCATATTTTCGCAGAATTGGATCTATCTAGCGGGTTTTAAAGCGGTTTGTCGTCGTTTTGATTCTCCTCGGATAGGTACCACTAGATGACTGCATTCTCCCAAAGATGTGACCTGCCTATCACTATTTCATTTTCTTAACATATTCAATTTCTTATCCACACGTTTTTGTCTCGTCTCTTCGTGTGATTTCCAACATACATTTTTCTATTCCAGTTTAGTATTAGTTTTTGATCCTTTCTTTTGTTGAGAGGCCATGTTTTGCAGCCATGAATGATCACTGGAAGTATGCATCGTTTATAATTTTTATAACTCTTTCCATGACACTTCTTTTGGTCTTTGTTCAGTTATTTTGTTTTATTGTGTTAAATTAAATAAAAAGTTTGTAATTCATTTATTTTTATGTAATTTAGTATCTGCCTATGACATATCATTAAATATAAATTTTGATGGATGAATATAACAACAATTGAATGAGTCAAATCTGTACATTGCAAACGTTTACAATTTTTTTTGCATAAATTTCAAATAATGTACTGGCAGAAATTTAAGTAACAAAAAAAATGTAGATGTTATAACAAATACAAATTTAATATCAAAATGTTATGAAACTTTAAAAGTAACTTAACAATGTTCTGAAACAATACAAATATTTAGTATAAAAATACAGAAACAATAACTGTTAAAAGATTTTATAAATGTGTTTTTAGTTTTCTGTTAATTATGTTACTTTATATTATATGTGATTAAAGTTTTCATAAGAAAATCACACAATTATGCCTTTGGGCTGAAGTGTACTATTAGTCTGTGGTGGTCCTGCACGCGTCCCACAGACATAGCCGTGTAAAGAATCACCTGATGGCCATATAGTGCCGAAACGCACCGACCAATAACGGATATAATACAGCGTGACGGACGAGTCCTAGGAGCTAGTCAGCTTCTTCTCCGCAAACCATTCTTTCGGTAACACCTAAAGCCAGCCACACCAGTCTTCAATTTTATCCGCGCAATTAATTTAACACTCGTCGTACTTGTCATTGTAAATCATCCCGCAATAAACGCCAACTTTTGTAAGTTCTGTTTATTTAAATACCTTACTCTAGATACAGCATAATAACTCACACGCACATTCATATAAATATACTGCGACATGCACCAACACGCGTGAGACTAGAAGAGAAATAAATCATTCAGTCTCATCATGCACAAAATTTTCTGAATCGCATAACCTACACACGTCGGTCACTCCATCCGGGTGACTCACAACTCAGATCATACAATTGAGATCCTCACGAGTAAATAATAGTCCATAACGACAGCCCCTACAAATCGATACAAATTCCTTTTGTGTTTTGCCAGAAGTATATAATACCTAAATTTGTACAAATCAATTACATATCGAGTATATTATAAATAATATAAAAGACCTCTGCATTTTAGTGAACGGTTCGTTATTAAATATATTAAAATAACAGTTATGTTGAAACAGTTATGTTAAATATTTTAATTAAATAATTTACAAAGCTTCTTAACATTTTCATTAACTTTGCAAAGTAAAAAAGCACTTAGTCCTTTTTAACACAACGTTCACGTTTCAAGCACACTCCGCGACGGTCGAAAAATTACGAGCATCCCCTACTTTAATACCGAATAAAGCCAACCCCTGGAAATTTTGCAATATCAAGCGTTAATTATGATTGCATTAACCACAATGATGGCTTATTTTATCTCGATTAAAAATGATAAATGTAGGTTTAACTTCTCTACATTGTGTTAAATTTTATCGTTCACTTGAGCGAATTTCTCGATATTAACGTAGTTTGAATGGGACTATTCATGCTTACGAAATTAATGATTAAATTATTTTAATGAATTTTTATTTTCCTAAATATCATTATATGTGGTATGTTTTAAACTATCTTACTTTTAATACAAATTAAATGTATAAATTAGAAAGATAAACAAATAAAATCCCTTTATCGAAAAATGCCACCTAATGGTCAGTGCACTTCCACGGATGGGAAGAGTTCCTGGTTCGAATCCCGGTGGCAACAAAATATTTTTTCGATAAATTGATTATATTTCTAATTGACAGTACTTTTTTTTGTATTAAAAATATCACATAACTATGTTCTGAAATACTGCAACTTCACAATAATAATGTTCTCTTTAAAAATATATTAGTTTTTACTTGTAATAATAGATTCATTATTATTGAATAAATATCAGATATCTCATAAAGACGTAGCTAGAAATATGGAATAATTACTATATATCTTCCATTAAATATAATAAAAATAGCTTCGTATCTATGAGATATTTGATATTTAATTAATAACAGTGCCTTTGTATGTAAAAATCTAGTAATTGTGTGTTATTTAAAAAAAATCCTGGGTAATTAATACGTGGTGATAAAAAAGCCATCACTGTTTATATAATCTGTCTGTTACAAAATATATATTTTAAGATGTAGATATAAGATGAAAGAATTATTTTTTTATGTTACTATACATTTTTAAATTTTTTTATCAATGTATAATTTATTTACTATTCTTGTTTATCTTAGATCGAGCTGTATACTTATCTTAGTAAAAATCAATCGAAAAATTCTGTAGGTCTCAAAAACTGCGATCTGCTGGCCATGTTGAAAGAATGCCAGAACAAAGATCATGATCAAGTGGATACCCCAGTGAAAGCGACCAAGAGGCAGACCATGGAAGTTGTGGGCTAATTGAGTGGAAGAAGACTGGAGCAAGATGGGAGAGTCTGGGAACTGGAGAAGAGTGGAGAACACATGTGGAGGTCAAATCCTGGGATGTAGTGCCGTGGTAGAAGAAGAGTAATCTTAGAATGAGCAATGGTCTACGAAGGTGGTTAAAATATTGTTGGTAAGATTTGAAAATGATTGTTATATAAGTTTTTAAAAAACAGCTGCAGAAGTTAGATAAAAATAAAGATTTATTTACCATGGTTTCGTTTTTGTCGTGGTCTACATGTGAACATGAACTGGGATGGGATTATGAAATGAATTACGTATACATTTATTATTAACATTATTATGTCGATTATTTTAAATATTACAAATAATTTACATATCTCTTTCCATACTTCTTTTGGCCTTCTATATACTGTTATTTAATTTAATTGAACGTGTATATTTTCATGTTATATTATGTCACTTCATTTCATAACCATTTCAGGACACATATCAGTGATCATAATCTACGTTAGTATGAACAATGCTGAAGGTATTTTTTAACATTTTATATTTATAGAGATAACGATAATTTTAAAAAAAACTTTAATTTGTATTTAAAGATCTTCCGAAATTATTTCACATTTATTAAAACACATATTTAAATATGTTTTTAAAATTCGTAAAAGAAAGATGAATGTTTAAAAATGAGCGATGAATACTTTTGGATCTTAAATAATTAATTGTAGCATTTAATCTATAGTTGATTAGTGCAGATTCACTGTTGAAAAATTGCTATGAAAATGCCCACAGTCTGTCAAATATGCAGCGCCATCATTCAAATATTCATTAAAGATGACACGTATTGGGCGGGACCTGTCAGTTGCAAATTCTAAACAAACATCAACAATATAGTGCAAGTACAACACTAATGCACAAGTATAAAAAATACCTAAAATATTTCCACCAGAGGGCCTCCATTGTGCATATTATTTATGCATTGCTATGACGAAACTTTCATCCTTTATTTCATTGACGTAGTTATTTCCGGATATGTAGGCTTCTATTTTAATTAAAGTATTTTTTCTATAAAGGTTGTAAACAGACCTAGTCCACAATATTTTATGGGTCGAAAATGTTCAAGGAATATGTGCAAATACTACACAGTTACGGAAAATAGTATTGTATGAAATTTTTACAAAATTGTGTTAATCTTGATGTCTAAGTACTTTGATATAAATATTTTCGAAATTATTCTTTTATCTATATATTTGCTTCAGGCAAAAAATCACCTAACAAAAAATAGTTTAGCCGCTCGAAATTCGAAGATATTTAAATTTTTGTGTTCAATATTTAATTTGGAATTAATAAAATAATTCAATTAATCGAAATAATTGCATATCTCTGACATGGTTGAGATTAGTCACATATCCCTTGAACATTTTCGACTCGTAATTTAGTCAGGCATCCACCCATAAAATATTATGGAAAAGTTCTGTTACACCCCGTATATTGTGAGACAGCGTGAAAAATTCCGGTGAATAGTAAATATATAGAATAAATAGAATATTTCACAGAAACAGAAAGGCTGAGAAAGACATCGGAACCAGGGAATAAAGTGAACGGCGCTTTGAATTTAATTATTTGTAATGTAAATTTATTAACCGAGGCAAGATAAGTGGTATTCAATAAGCATTGTATAAACTATAAAATATACTAAACGTAGTTGAAATTACTTTTTGTGGTATGATAGTGTAAGAATGCAAAATTTAGGAAAAAATGTAAAACTGATCTAAGCACAGCGAAAAGAATTGAAAATGAGTCGCTTAGGTCATGTCATGTTAAACGAATGAGTGAGGACAACATGGTAAAAACATATTTGACGCGAATGTTGATGGCACCAGAAATAGAGGACATCAGGTAATCTAGATACAGGAGAAGTCTATCCTGGAAGAAGCCTCATCAGCAGACGAGCATAAAAAGACGTAGGAATAACGAGGTAGTGAGTATTGTGTCTCAAAAAAAAAGTGTGTCACTCCTCTCTATCTACAGTCCCGGAAAATGGCGCGAAATCTGGTGACATAAATAATAAAGATATTAAACGATTAAAAAATATATATTGTAATGATCGACATTGGATTATGTTTGAGTGTAATCAATAATCGTACATCCAATAGTAGGACTTCTTTAATGATTATTATTAATATTATAATATTTACAATTCTAATATAAATGTTTATTGTAACAATAACAAAAATACACAATATATACGTATAATTTATGAAAATTATATTATATATTTATACAAGATTTGATCTTTTCAGCATAGATTACGTTAGGGGTGTTGAATTGAGGTCATAAGAAACACGCTAAATATAAAATTTCGTTAAGAAACTGATTACAACATTACATGTGTTTTATGACGTCAACATTATCGATACTGAACCGGGGCGAACAGTTTATTCGAAAAACTAAAGATTTTCACATTCAATTTAGCAGCTTAAAAATAAGGATAAAATGTTACGTGCAAATATATCTTATAATATATGCTATGAAACAAATATATAATAGAAATAACCGGTACTGTTTATAATGGAATATCTTCCTTTAAATTAAAAATTCTTACACATACCCGATATTGAAATTTCAGTTGCGCAGCGGAAACTTGTATATTGATGACTTACGCGGAATGTAATAAATTGCACCCTCGGGGTAAGGGTTGGTTCCACATAAGTCAAACCCCAAACCCAAAAACCGCGGGTTCAAAAATTAACTTCCGAAACGTTGATGGACTCGGAAAGAAATTCCGACCAAACCCAGCAAATTCCTCGACACAATATTCAAAAGCCACTTTGCAAGAAGCCTCGCCGGGTTTGTGATATTGAAAAAAGTGGAGTGGGATCCACCTAGCATTCTTGAAAATATGGAATCATTCTCGGCTTCTCTAGGAAGATGCGAGTCGTTGGACGATTTAATAGAACTTTCATATTGCCAGAAGTGCTGAAAGATTAAAAACATGTCTGTTATTTTGTCAGAAGGGTTTAAATGATCGTAAAACCTTTCAATACCCGTAAAGTCGAGATGTCGCAAATTTGGTAGTATTTTAAACGTTAAATGAACATTTAGGAACAGTTACATTCTAACATCCTCACATGACATAATTGTGTTCATAAATGATTCTTACTATGTGTTCATTGAAATAAATGTATCAAGTCCTTCAATTAACATTTTTTAGGGAGAACAAAACACTTTTTTTTTGTGAAGTTGAATTTACAAAACATAGTTCTGTGAAATTTTAATATAAACTAAATTAATCAACATAAAATCTATATAAAGTAGATGATTTTAAAAATGGAATCGGAAAAATTTTAGAAAATAAGTTCAAAATTTGTCGAAAATATATTCGATTGCTATATCGAAATGGTGAATGCGCTTCCCGGAAGAAAGAGTTTCAGGTTAGAATCATATATTTTTTCTGTAGGTATATTTCTGTAGGATTCTTTCTAGTTGATTAATTTAATTTGCATTTCAATTAATATTTATCATTATATGTATATTGTTTTATAAAAATTACTCCCATATTATTGTCACCAGATCTTTTTATTTGTTGTTTTAAATAGGGAAGAGAAATAATTTATCATATATTAAGTTGAAAAAGGCCACTTTAAAGAAAAGTTTCACTAGTTGATGTCGGATCGGCATCATTGCTATACAAAGAGTAATTAATCCCCTTTCTCTGGTGAGACGCAGCCGAGCATTGTGCGTCATCTCCTATTCAAGTAATGACTTTGAAATGCAAGAATTACCATAAAAAGCGATTGCCAAATCAACAACCTGAAAATAAAATTCGACTATCTATTATATATTTGACAAAAATTTGATAATTTTCAGTTTTCAACTGAGTGGTTACCAACTTGATAAGTTGCCAGAAAGGGTGAAATCTAGATACGTATCTCATATCTCATTTTCCAAAAAAATATGACATTTATGTTGATACATGTTGTGGTCTTTGTGAAAGAGACATTTTATAAAAATAACTTTATCAAAGCCAACATTTTAATCGTGTTTGAAATACCACAACAATTTCGCGGTACACCATGTACCGAAATATATTATAAAAGTAATGTATGAAATTATTTAAAATATTTACAAAAATAACATACGGAGAATTTTTTATTGCTCGCTTAACACTTTGTGGAAAATTCTCAAATCGTGCATTTGATAGTTGAACAATTTATGAATTTTTCGTGCTTGTTGATATAGTAGCGAGACACTCGCGTAGTGATCAAGTGGAAGAGATTTTAATCCGTGTTTCAGGAGACCACCACGTTTCTTCTATTTTCATAGTTTAATTTCAAAATATATTTAGAAAAATATAGTAGTCTGAGTACGCTTCTCTATTTAAAAATGTTAAAATAAAATCATTCAAATTTGTATCGAAATAAATACAATTAATATTGGTAGTATAAACGTTGGCAAATATAATTGATTATTTTTCTACCACCTTTCAATTCTTACTATTTTATTTCCATACCTTGTCGATGGCATTGACATGTAGTATATCCAATTCATATTATACTTTTTCCATAAAATGAAGTTTTAACTTGGTTAATGGTACAAATCACAGGGTTGATTGCCAAACAAAAGGAAGAAGAAGACGGATTTATGTCCCTCTCCAAGCACAAGAGTCTCATTTTTGGAGAAGTAAGCGATTCACAAAAATATGTAACTTTAGTCTTGTAACAGATTCAAGTAACTTATATATTATATAAATTTCAAAATAATAATATATATTTTTTTTAAATGTTGCTTGTTATTTTTTGAGTCAATTTATTTTGTCATTTTAACAAGCTATGTGTCTTGTCCCAGTTTACTTTGAGATTATGAGTGGTGTAATTCTCAAATCATCATAAGTTTGGAGGCTGTACTAGTGCTACTTAGGTTCCTGCCAAAGTTTAGCAAATATACTCTCTGGATTTTGTTTCTCACCCCCTTATTTTACCTTTATCTCTACCTTATTTTGCTTTTGAAAACTTCAATTTTGAATTTAATGAGAGTATACACAATATTACAATATGTGTATACTGATGGAAGATTACTAAACATGACGAACAAAAATACAATTATATGATCCATCAATCGAAATCACAATTCAATTATTTCACCTCAAACAAATTGTGTATATCTTTTGGAAATATAACACGAATTATTTTTTAAATTCAATTTGGAAACAAAGAAAATCATACATATTACCACTTCTGTAAATTATATATAAAAAAATAAAATCCGACATTCATAGACACCACTGAGCAAGAAAGCTAAAGTAGGGAAGGTTTTTTTTCGTTAAATCTCAGACGTCGAGATATATTTCATAGGCTTACCGCTTTGGCGTTTAACAAATCCAGAGATATTTTTCACTTCGTTTCTCGATGCTTTCCTTTATTTCATTTCACTCACATTTTTGATATATTTACTCTCAATTATTACGGGTACATTTATGTGACGGCGCTGAAATATATTGTGACAAAAATATATCAAATACGTATAAAACAATGTGATATCATCATAAATAAATATATATCATATGACGCAGACATTTGCTATGATAACAAAAATCTTGATGAGAGTTAAATTATTAATCAGAGATTTAGTTGAGATAAATCTCAGTACTGTACACGTATTGATTTTGATCTGGAGATATATTCAGAGATCAGTTTGAGATCAGTAACAAAAATCGAGCCCGAGTACACAATGTTCAGTTTGATAACGAAAATAAGTATATAACCAAAATATATTGTGAAAGTTAGAGAAGCAAAATGGCAATTTGAGTATATGTAGTTGAATGGTCATCAGTTTGATGAATAGTTTGTGGTAGGCTCGGAGGAGCGAACGTAAAGTTATGTGATTTGTGTGAGTGTGGTCGATGCCCCAATGTTCACCCAATCAATGCTTTGTAATCTTTTGTATCACTGAGTGAATTGTGTGTCTGTATTTGTGTGAAGTATATATAATAGATAAATGTATTAAGTTACATACATTAATTCCGTTCTAACTGCTGGGGAGATTTTAATTCCATATCTAAAAATAAAACATTTGTTTTCTTATTCTACTCGTTTAATTTACTTGAGACGCATTTCGCCTTGTAAAGGAATTATTAATCTAACAATTTAACACAACAACCATTATTTATATCTTTAGTGGAGAACACAAGTAAATACTTTTTTTAATAAATGCAGAAATAAACTTTCTGCCGCGAATTACTTTTGTCTTAAAATTCATCCACTGGTCTTTTTAAAAATATTTTTTTAAAATAAAAATAAAATTTTTTCATAGGTTCTTTTATAGATACTTCTAAAATCAGTCTGCTTCAGTTATTTCTTCACCTAGGACGATAGATATGTAACCATTAGGAATTGAATTATTCTTGCAAATACGTTTGGCATTTTTTGTAAATACGTTTAAATAATTTGTCTTTTTTCCTGCTACAAAAATTAATAGTTGTTATTTAACATTAAATAAAATTGTGTACTACTTTACTGAATCTAAGATTATAAGTTTATATACACAAAACAATATTTTTGTTAAAACTTTTGTATATTTCAAAAAATTATATTAATGATGTTTAATAAAAATAAATGATTGACTGAATATGCACTTGTTTTACTCATGAGAGATTTTAGACATTAGAAATTGGAATTTTTTGGACCAGACGGGTATTTACAAACCCTAGTCATATGCCACTTGTAATAATTCGTATTAGTCAGTATTCTGCGGAGAGTTATGTTTTCAAAAATTTAGATGGCTTCTTCTTGATTCTCCAATAGAAGTACCATATAGGTAATCCCTGTAACTAACTAACTAATTTACCATTACGCCGTTATTGTTTAATTTAAATTGATTTTATATGTATATCTTTCTAATGAATATATTTAATTTGTATTTAAAAAAACATATAAGTTTTCCCATTTTTAAAATATTCTCTTGTGGCTGGGATCCTCTTCTCTTCACGTATTTAATTTTGAGCAACCCGAGCACGGCATTCTGAAAAGATTCTTCTCCATGCTTTGGCAACTCCGCGGGATATTATTACCTTGTTATTATTCATTTTTTGAGGGCCTCGTGTAATTCCGTCTTATTGCATGATGGAAAACAGGGCTAAGCAGTGTAGATTTTGGGAACCTCCTGTTTGAAGGAGGACACCTAATTTAGTTTTCAAGGAAAGCTTTTATGTTCTGCACCTCATCCTTAGTTGCCATGGTTTGACCATTTTCACCGGTCTGGAATTTTTATTTTTATTTTCTGGCGAAAAAGAGTTATTATTAAGGAGAACACATTCTTATTGTGAAGTTGTAATTATTCACAACATAGGTCTGTGATATTTTTAATACTAATTAAATGTATTTATTAGAAAGATATACATATAACATCAGTTTTATCGAAAAATATTGTTGTAAAAATATTGTATGGTTTTCAAATAATGGAATGATAGATGTATTAATTTGAAAAGTGTAACATATAGGTTCAAAAATTTGTCGTCTATCACTTTGGTGCTATAACATAATCGATTAATGCACGTTCCCCGGATTGGAAGAGATCCAGATTAGAATTCCGGTAGCAACAAAAATATTTTTCGATAGAAATGATTCTATATGTATATCTTTCTAATTAATACAGTTAATTTGTATTAAAAAAAAGTTGTATTCAATATTTAGAATCGATACTTTATAACAGATATGAGAAAATAAAAAACTTGTTTTTAGATTCTAATTTTTTAATATACTTGAGACGCGTTTCGCCTTGTAAGGATATTATCAATCTAATAATTTAACTCAACAATTTGTATTTATATCTATAGTACGGGACAGCTATACAATTTTATTTGCATGTGACGAAAAGGGACAACATTATTCATTGGAATTCTGAGGATCTCTATACATTTTTCCTTACTTACTTACCATCATGCCGTTTCTCCGCGGGGGTAGATGGAGAGGATAAAGCGCCATGCTCTTCTGTCCTGACACACAATTCTCGCCTCATCCGCGCTCATACAAGCTCGCCGGTAATTGCGGCTTCTAACAGGACCATCTTCCGGTATCTGGTTTACCTGGTCGTGCCAAGTTTTTCGCGGACGTCCTCTTTTTCTGGTGAGTACATTTTTGAATGCTTCTAATTATTCTAAGTAACCATTCTGTTCCACCTAGAGTAAAATAGAATAAAAAAACAAGTCTTTTATTTTTAGGTGTGTTATTATAGAGTTCTACAAACTTACCTCGGAAACAGTACAATTTTATAACAGCTCAATTTGATCTTCTTAAAAAACTAATGCAATATACATTTTTACTGTCTCGTAGGGAGATCATAAAATGTAATAATGTTCCCAGTAAATGTTATTTATAGATGTGCCCATTATTATAAAACTGGTCTAAGTCAAGAAATTGAAAAAAATGTGTATATCAATTATTTCGCGTCACATTGCTTTAAATTAATATAATATAATGCAAATTGTAATAATTGTGAAAAATTTGAAGCGTTGTATTCAGTGGATTGTTATGAGGTTCAACGTTAGTGTTTATTTTGATATTAGAGAAAGTCATTGAAACCTTAAATTTTTTATTTCCTTACTTATTTAGTACACGCAACATTTATATTTTGAAATCAATTATAAATCTAGCAGACTAAATAAATTTTGAAACATTGTGTTGTCTAATGTAAAAAATTTTTTTAATCAATTCAAACGCAAACCTTTAAATATCTCGAAACGAAAGAAACATGTCTTATACCACTTTCATAATAATGGGCACATATATCCTTTGTATTTCTTCTTATTTATGTTGACCTTAGATAATATTTCGAGAACCTATTGCAGATTTAGAAACTCACGAATAATGTTTGATACAAGCGGCAAAATAGCCCATTCTATACAGCCGCTTCTTCTAAAACAAGATATATATCAGTCAGCACTGCGCAGTCGCATATAGCTTTAATGTAATTTGATAGTGTTTTGCTGGAAAGGCTGTAAAAAACACTTATTTTTAAGAAAAAAATCCCTAGAAAGTGATGAAGCGAGTGGGTCTCCCCCGCAAGTCGAGAGGGGTGTGTATTTTTATAATCAATCATTTGCCAAAAGGGGGTATCTTTACATAGTACCTACTTTAGAACCGCCGAGGGGCGGGGTTCGGTGCTTATGAATGTCAGGTTTTTCAATGAAATACTCTAAACCTTTGATGTCTTTAACCAAAAATATCGCTTCATAGGAATATCCTAATATAGTAAAAATAATACACATAACATAACTTTGTTTGTAATCTTTGAGTTTCATTATTTAAAGAGTTTCGGAACAATGTCTGTTTCTTCGCAAACGCGGTATAAAACTAAATTTAAACATTTAATTTTGTCTTTGGTGTCGTTGATTACCTCGACATTTTTAAAGTCTACAAGGTTTACCCGCAACCTTTAACTCGGCAACCCAGTGTCTGGTAGTACGTCGGTAGAATAAAACGAGGGAGTACAACTAGCACTCCCGTAGTTATATGAAAATAATGCGTATACGTGTTGTGTACAGTTCACTGAGAAGGAACAAGGAGAGGAATTAAATATTACTGCATTTATTTTTGATATTTTAATATTTCATTTATCAGAAAACTTTCGCTTAGTATTTGTAGTGTGTGTGAGCGTGATAAGTGTGTGAGTGAATTATTTTTTGAATTTAATTTTTTAGATATTGTACTGTGTAGGTACTGAATTCACGAATAAGTGTTTTATCTACCTATCTGGAAGTGAAAAGACAAATTTAAATATTTATATATATATATTATATAGAATAAGTGAGTATTGTGACTTTTAGAACCTGCTAATTTTATGGGTATTAAATAAAATATGTAGCCACTATAGTAACGAGTACGATATATATAATTATTTTAAAAATACGCAAACACAATTAAAATGTCATGTGTAACTAACATGATTTAATCAGTATTCCTGTTCTAAAAATGTTTGCAAATAAACATGATGCATATAAGTCTGCTTCAAATTATTAAGGCCCACCTTTATGAACTCGACACTAATATATTTATTTAAAAATATAACATATTACTATGAAAAGTATATAAAGTATACAGTGGATTCATCATAATTTTTTTTTTATTAGTAATAAATTTATACGGAAAACATAGATTTTGGATTAAAAAATGTGCTCTTAATTGGAAGATTCAAGGTAACTTGAAATTATTAAACTAAATCATGGAAATCAAGACAGAAGGATAGATTAGAAGAAATAACAAAACATTTCACACAAGTATTCCGACAGTCGCTCCAAATAATAATATATTTCACTCGGTTTTAATGTTTTTTTTTTATTATAGTAAATACACGATTTAAGTACCTACAACGCGTAAAGTGTTGTGTAAAATTTGTAGTTATTTTTTTATTAACATAGTTTTTATGAAGCATTAACAAAGGGTTTACGAGTTAACAAGTATAATGAGTTTACAAATTTATAGCTTTATCGAGTTTAAAGCAAAATATAAATTTTATCTTTACAATTATGACATAGTTAAATGTTTGACAAATTATTTATTAACACTGATTTATTTCACATGTTTTTTATGCTTAAGACTGAACATTTTGAATTATAATTTATCAAATATATGTA
Source organism: Eubasilissa splendida (assembly GCA_031772225.1). Classification (NCBI taxonomy): domain Eukaryota; kingdom Metazoa; phylum Arthropoda; class Insecta; order Trichoptera; family Phryganeidae; genus Eubasilissa; species Eubasilissa splendida. The sequence goes on along the minus strand of CM062852.1, from coordinate 20,691,334 downwards.
TGTACGAGTAACTCATTAATTATATTTATTTATATATAGATATGCAAGGTATACAATATCTATCGAAATTAAGAAAAAAAAAGGCCAAACCTAAGTATACAATAATGATAGTGCACTAAAAATAAAATAAATAAAGTAAAAAAATATATTTTTTATTACAAAATAAAAATATATTTTATAAGAAAATAAATAGTGAAATTAAAAATAAAATATGAAAATAATACATAATTAGAAGAATTAATTCACTCTGAGAATTGTTTTTACTGAAATATTACTGACTTGTTTGTGAAAGATGTATACAGGCTTGGCTTTATCAACTAATAAAGACTCGAAAGGGTCACCATTATGGATTGTATTTATTGTGTGAATCACTCGGATAGAGTGACTGATGTTTAAAGTTATATTGTATCAGAAAGATTATTTAAGGTGAGTACCGAGGGCCCAATTTCTTCTTGAATTCTCACGCATGTATATTAAATGTCGCAGTGTATATTAATGTTACCAAGTGTGCGCGCGAGTTTAAATGTTGGTGGTAAAACAGTACAAATAAAACAGAGGCGGTGCGGAGCAATGCGTCCAAGGAGATGACCATGAGAAGAGTGATCAGTTCTGGTGAATTCTCGGACTGGTTGCATCTCGATGTATTGTTGTCTGAATTCTTGTCGGTACTCAGCGACGTGGAATGGCTGTAAAGTGTATGAATACAAGGCCAGGTATGTGAGTCGCGAGGAGATCCTCCACAGATGTTTATCCAAGCGTCCCTTGAAATCTAGTAAATTAGTGTTATTATATGTCTATTAAGGAATTATAATCATTTGCTAATTGATGCATCTAATGAATAGTGAAATATATGGGTTAGTTTGTAACCAAATGGAAATAATATGTTAGTGAGTAGTGTCGTGTAGGTATACACCGAGATTTCAGTGTTTCAAATCTAAGTCAAATTGACAAACGTACAGCTATTCTAGAATAGTAGATTGAAAAGTTTTCGGAATCATCGCTAGGGAGTTGTTTTTTCCAAATATTTCAATATGTCGTTATATTGGCAACTGTTTTATATGACAAGTATTCAAGTCAAACAACTTTATGTGTATTGAATTATAAATAAAAACGAAAATGCAATTCATCACTTTAATTTTTCATGATGAGTTTTTGGGCTCCGGAAATCAAGCGTGGTTGCACACGCACAAGTTATGAACCATCTTTAAGACGTTCAAAAATAGATATCACACCAGAAATTGCGGATTAAGTCCATAACACATGACATGCTTTTGTTAAATCGTCAAATAAAAGTGCGTTAATTTAAGAAGTCGTGGAAATCTCTCATGATTGAGTAGGTTATATTATTTTATATATTGAATTGGGTTTAAAAAAACTTTTTGAAAGATGTGCGTTATTCGAGCCTGAACCATAGCCCGTGGTTAAATTTTTAAAAATAGGAATCTAATGAATATTAAGACATGATTTATGACATGGATGAGACTTGGATTAGCCACAATATATCAGAAATTAATGTGCAATCAAAATAAAGTATTGGACATAGTAAATTGGTTCCGAAGAAGACAAATACGATAAAATTGGTTGGAATGATAATATTGTCAGTTTTTAGGATGCCAAAAGAATTACCACACAACAATTTCAGACAAGCTTCAAGTAAAATATTCAAGAAAAACGTAAGAGAATGGTTGAGAAAAAAATGTCGTTTCACCACAATAATGCACCAGCTTATTCAAGTGTGCAATATTGACTTTTACTTGTTTATGAAACTAAAAAATTCCTGGCTACAAAGAGATTTGGATCTTATGAAACTTATGCTCCTTAGGGACCTCAAAGAAAGTCTATTCCAGTTGAGACTCGATAAGCTGGAGAAACGTTAGACCAAGCTTCGAAAGAATCTTGTTGAAAAATAAAATACAACCTGAATCAGATTTATTTTGTTTTCATTGTCATTTCTGAAACATTTCAATCTACTTTATACACGTAATCCAAATGTATAAGGAAAATAAAAGTCTAATAATAATATTGATAATAATTAAGAAACGTAGCTCTTGTAGAATAAAAATTCATCTAGACTTTTCTAAATCTAACATAACAGTCGAACATTATTAATTTCATCAAGGAATTAGATATAGATTTTAATGAGATAGTTAAAAGTTTATTATTATTAAGGAGAACACATTCTTATTGTGATGTTGTAATTATTCAGAATATAGGTCTGTGATGTTTTAAATACTAATTAAATATGCTAATACATTTAATTAGTATTTGAAAGTTTATTATTTTTAGATTTATAAGTAAGAATACTAAGATAACTTGAGTTTAAGTAGCTAATAGTGAAACTGATCTTCAGTGCCTGCTGACTTGGATGTTTGATGTATGCTTGGAGAGTGTATTTTTGATAAATGTTAGTCGAAAATAATAGAGAATCTGTTCAAGAACACACAATTACTGGATTTTCACCTACAAAGGCACTGTTATTAAACAAATAATAGATATCTCATAGAGACGAAGCTATTATTTTTTTAAATAATGGAAAAAGGGGTGGTAAACATTGGGTGAAATGATTATCGTTGCATTGTATAAAGTGACCACTTAAGCCATATTTTTCCATTAATAGAAAAAAAAGCTTCGTCTCTATGAGATATCAATTATTTGTTTTAAAATAGTGGGGCTTGAGAGGAACGCAGCTATGACTGAACAAGGTATAATGGTAAATAATGAACGCTAAGACGATGAAAATGGGTTGGTATGGTAAATGGAATACTATGATTAAGAATGATATCGAAAGAAGGGTGACTGCGGTAAATAAAGTTAATAGTTATCGCCAGTAGAAATTTGTCACCCGATGCAAGACTAATGTAGTTCTGTTACTGTTCTAATACTTTTATATGGAAGGAATTAACAAAATAAGAACGAAAGAGGACTGAATGCAGTGGAAATGCTATCGCTTACGTTTGTGTGAAATATACGATAGAGTGAAAAATGAACAAAATAGAAGATAATGTATATATGTTTGTAGAACAATCGATAGAATTAGGAACATATTGCAAATACGGTACAGACATGTGGAACGTACGTGTGAGGGGTGTTATAGAAAACATAAACTTTCGCGAAAGACCTGGTATGATAGGGTGGATTAGATATTAGAAGATAGAAGCATTAACAATCGACTAGCATGCAAAATAATATATTTATTTATTTAATTCTTAACATAGTGCATACATAAGCACTCCTATATATGCTCTAATATAAACAAGATTAAAGTATTTTCATTTACTAAAACTTATCTTTTACATATTTGGTCAGTTTCACTTTAAATCTATTCAATTTCTCATTATTTCTTATGTTTTCTAGCATTTCATTAAAAATCTTCATCGCACTAAACATCATCGATTTCTGAGATTTGGTCTTCTTCCTGAATGACAGTCTCAGTCTAGCCTTTTCTCTTGTACGATGCTCGTGCTCATGTTGATTTGTATCAATTTTTTGTGTAAATTCCGTTGACATTTTCTTATATTATATTTAAATATATTTTCTGCTCAAAGGTTATCATATTCAGATCTTTCAGCATTGCAGTGATCCGAGTACATATATTTTTTTCTGACTATAATTCTCAAAGCTTTATTTTGCAACACTGACAAGTAGTTGATGTGAGGAATAATAACAGAGTTGTATACTATAAAGTACTAATAAATCTTCTGATCTTTCTCAGAAGTGAGATATGTATATATAAACGAGACTAAAAGTATACTAAAAGAGTGGCGTTTTATCCTCTCTGACTACACCTGTGAGTAACGATGTGATTGTATATTAGTTAGTTAAGTGCTGACCATTTTTTAATATTTGCAATAGTGAATACGGGTTAAATACATATTAAATAAAGAGTAGTATTACATATTGGGTCATCTAATAAGTCTTTAGGGTTGTTTTTGAAATTTGCATCCACCTTGCAGTTCCGACATCGCTCCGTCAGATTATTACCGTTTCGGTCTCTCTTCAATCAAATGAGTGGTGTTACGTTCAACAACATCCAAAGTCATTGACAAATTGGTTGAAAGATGCAATGAAGTCCTGAACAATGATGGAGAATACATCATTGATTAAATTGTTGTAATTATTGTTTAACATTTTTAAGATATAATTAAATAATTGAACAAAACCGCAAATACTTATTAGATAATCCAATACATACTTATTACACTTCATATTATATTAATAAATATTTATATTATTTTGTTTTAGAGGAAAGGTGTATTTTTTAAATAAACTGAGATCGTTAGCACTCAAAAGATTTTTTTTTTGGTTTATTAAAAAAAATTCATTTTCGGTACGAAGCACTTTGATTGTGACTGTGAGTTCTGTTTTATGGTCGCGTACACGCAAAATGGTCAAAAATGATTCCACAGTACGTTCGTGTCATGGTGCTCCGACTAACATTCTGAATCGCAACGGAAATATGTTTTTGTCCGATTTAATAGATAAGTTTTCTTTGATTTTCTCGTATTCTATTCTTGCACAAAATTTTAAGAGATTAATTTTGAGATGTTTTCTTTAATTTTATTCTTTCCTTTTCGTACACAATAACAGATTATTTTGTTACCGTGCATAACACTACTTCAATAAATTACAGAATATCTATTTAAAAAATATTATAAACTGCGCTTTATTTAATTTAAAAATGATGGACTAATTTAATTGAACGTGCTTTGCTGGTTTAGCCATAAGACGTTAGCTTAGTGGCCATTAGGTTGGAGGATAATCCTCATCCCGGGGACCAGCAAGTAAGTAAAATGTTTCTGAGAACAAGCACTTAGTTAATTTTAGTTTTGTATGAGTGATAGTAAAATTATTTAGTACAATCTCCATCTGATAATGAAATTGAATTATAAAACTATTTGCAGTGAATAATATTTTTGTAGTCACACATTTGATGAAATAAAAAAAGTTTGATATATTTAAACGGTCAAAAAACCTTCGACAGACGAATGGAATATTGTTAATTTTTGGATATTATTATTGAGGTAACGCGCATTATTGAAAAATATATGGCACCAAGTGATACAATTCTGAACGGTTAGATTTATTCCAATACCTGAATTATGATATATATATAACATATTATAATTATTGATGTCCTAGATTTTAACACTGGAATAATGGTTCTAGATTTATAAAAAATAATAGCAATGCATGCTGTAGCATAAGTTTATTTACCACAAAGATAGAAAAACTGTTTCTACAAATAACTATCGCCTCATCTACATTATTTCACTTTCTTTAGTGCAGAGTTTACTTGGTCGTGCCAAGTTTTTCATGAACGATTTCAGTTACTGGTGCCGTCAAAATTTTTATTACTCGCTTTTTGTTCATTCTTTTCACAAAACAAAATCACGACTTTCTTTGTATCTTTTGTGGGCAGTCCTTTAAGATTTGTCAGATTGATTGGATCAAAACTGAACCATGTAGGGTATATCGATTTAAATCGTTTGCGACTTAGAACCAATTCTTCAATAATTTGATAAATTGAAATGTAAAACTGGTTAACTGCATTGTTGATGTTAATATTGGATAAGTTAGAGCGGTCGATAGCACTCAAGCCCTCATAGATTTTTGAGTAATCGGCAATGACTTACATTATTATAACTATTGAAATAACTGATGGTTGATGCAAACCTTTCGGGACCAACATTTCTGGGGATTTTCCGATATAAATATTCGCATTGTTAGAAAATACCAAATCAAGAATACCACCAGTCATATTGGGAGTCCTGTTCAGTTGCCGGAGGTTGAGGAGTGTAGACATATTCAAAACCTCACGAGAACAATGATACATAAAGCGTGTTTTTTTTTGGAGATATAGAACTTTAAAATGAAATAAAATACATGAAAATCGTGATAATGGCTATGTTATTAGCTTTATTGGAAAGATAATTTTATACCATTAGTGTTTAAATATGATTTAGCGCATATGAGCGCCGCGGCTGGCTCGAATAAAATGCAATGTAGAAATATAATTTTCGAGCACTTTTAGAGCAGCTGGGGGATGTATAATATATCGGCAATAACACGACGAATATTGGCTTCCAAGTCGTCTATCGTTTCTGGTATATCGGCGTAGACTAGAGACTTCACATGTCCTCACAGAAAATATTCCAAAGGTGTTAAATCACACGATCTTCATCACGATCACGGAGGCCATTATGCGAAATTATGTGCTCATCAAATGACTCCTTCGATAAATTGATTATAGCGCACGCTGTGATGCATGTTACATCTTAGTATTAAAACCACAGCTCTTCCACATTAATGCAATTTAATTGGAAAACGAAAAAGTCAGTAATCATGTATCTATTGCTGTGCACGATGGCGAATCGACTCATTCGGATCCTCCTCAATACTACGCACCACTGCAGCAACAGTTTTTTTGGCGCGCACTGTACGACGTCTCTGCGGATGCATATTATTAATTAGAGCATGCGTGGTGCGAGAACGATCTAAAGTTATTCGGATTACTTGCTCGGATGGACGATTATGTCGACCGTAAAATGGATATAGCGCACAGTAAGTTTCACGAACTGAATCACGATTTTAGAAATAAATTTGCACAATTTTCAAGCGTTGTTCTGGCGTAAGTCTATTCATAGTGAAATGGAAAACCAAATTAAGCACAAATCAATTGTGAGCTGTCAAATTGACTGTTGCTAGAAAAAATGTTGTCAATTCGAAAAACAAACCTCTAAAAAAACACTCTTTATTAGATTGATCGCCATCAGATATAATTGGTTCGTCCGATTACCAACTAATATTAGACAAATTATAGTCTCCTACAATCAATAATTGTGCACTTGGGTGTTAGTACATTAAAAGTTCCACATCTTCACAGTGTTTTATATATAAAGTTCTGCCCGAATTGGGTGGGATGTATACACTACCGATTATAATTTTAATATTCGAGTTCGACAATAAAATAAAAAGTTGCTCGACACTTGAGTGTTTTGTCGGAAGTTTCCTGGATGTAAATATTTAGAAACCGCAATTAGAACTCCTCCACCTCTTTTGTCCTTCGTTGAGTAGTTTCTATCAAGCCGATGAATATTGAAGTGGTCAAACCTTAGTTCAACCGTGTTGATGTTCGGGTTTAACCACGTTTCAGTCAGAATGAACATGTTAAAGGGAAGTAAAGGCGATGAAGCTCGTAGGTCCTTAAGTTTTGTGCGAAAGCCGCGTACATTTTAATAGTAAAATCTATATTCAGTTTTTTTTCAATTTTGTTATTACTGGATTACCATTGAAGTATTTAATGGTGAGATCTCTTCCACCATCATGTGTTCGAGTCACCAGCTCCACTCTAAGTTCTTTGATCCGTTTTAGCTGTAAAGTGGTCTGGTCTTTATAAATTCTTATTCCGTCATTAGATAACAGATAACACTCTGTCAGCTATCTGGGAGTTATTGAAAATGACCTTTATTGATCTTACTTTGCCCAATCTAAAAGTTTTTATTTCATCGGTTTTTACAGGCGGGTCTAATTTTCGCAATAAATCAGCCACTCTCTCATTGTATGACTTGATTCGGTCACCTGCGCGAGTGATTGTAATAGATAGGTCGTTTGCTGCATCTGTAGTGATTATGGATACAGTGCCATGTACCGATGGACATGCTGACTTCGCAGGGTGCGCCAGCACGTGCCGCTAGAGGGCGGCATGACCAGCAAAATCAGGCAGTGTTGGCCATTTGCTCTTCCACGCACTTTCCCTGGATTCAGATGCAAACGGGTAGCTCTCAAATGCACCCTTAAGTTCTTAATCACTTCATTAATTTATTCTTGTCATACTATTGTGTGTACACATTTGTTAGTACCATTTCGTTTTATTAGTTTGAGTTTATACAAACCGATTGAGAACCGGTAAGCTCTTTATATACTCCTTTATATATTTCGAAATTTATCTTCATAAAATCTCATTTTTACTATATTGAATAAATTTTAATTCTTGTTTTGCTAGCTCCAGTATTCACATCTAGTCAGTGTTAATAAAATAACTTGATTCAAAGACAAATATTTCTCACCAGTATGTATTTTTCCGTTATCTTATAACTTACATATATACAGTAATACCCAGACTTACGCTACCCCGACTAACGCGAACCCAGAGTTACGTTTGGCGACACTGCCGCTAGACGTTGACCGTTGACAACACTGCCGCCCGCTATATTCAGTGTTTCTTTTACTGTGATTCCTAGAAACTGATATCGCTTCTTCGAGAAGTTGTTAATCTTGGCAGGCAATTAGATTTGGAAGTCAATGCAAACGATGTCAACGAGCTATTGGATTCACTTAGTCAGGAGCAAACAATCGATGAGCTCATAGAGATGCGTAAGTAAAACGAAAATGAAGACACTTCAGACTAAATTCCACCAGAAAAACACATGACAATTGTAAACTTGACAGAAAATTTCAGCTCAATTGAAAATGGCTTAAAATTTTTAGAAATCATAGACTCCAACGAAGAACGCGTTATTGCTACAAAGCAAGGAATAAAAAAAATATTAGCTTGCTACGAAGAAATTCTGCGTGAAAAAAAGAAGGCATTGTGTCATCAGATGAATTTGTAAAATTTTATGAGGCCATCGACATCAAAATGACTTTTTTACGTAAATCTTTTATTTTTTAAATATTTTGTATTAATATGGTATAAAGAACTGAAATTTTATTCAATATTTTTCTTCTAAACTAGTGTTTTTGTTAGTCCTTGGTTCCAATTAAACAAAATTGTATGTATTTATATGCAAAGTTGTACCCTGACTTACGCGAATTCGATTTAAAGCGATTTTCGTCGGTCCCACCTATCGCGTAACTTTGGGGTATTACTGTATATATATATATTTGAAATCAACGATTTATTGTTTCGATACAAAACAAACAATTATTACGTACAATACAATTTTCTTATCACGTTATGTCTAGCTGCCAAGTTCATTGAAAAACGATACTTTAACAGTATATCTACATATATTAGTTTAGTAAACATATCAATGCATTAAATATTAATCTTAAAATATATCTATACTTATTTAACATAATAGTGTTTTTTTTCCATAGAAAATCTGCATACCTACAAAGTATGGGTAAGAATTTTTATAGAGCATTTGCAAGTGAAGCTGTTTGAGCGATATCAGAATTATTTTTTTAGACATACTCAATGAACGAATTGTATTTCAGTTAATAGTATGGTAGTAAAAGTAATCTGTGATTTCGATATTATTTTTACTAAAAATAATATTGAAATTGACACACGAAAAGCCTTTGAAAGGAAAATACGTTTCTATTTTTCTATTACAAAAATAGGACTTTTTGCGCGTTGAAAGATTTGAGTCGATTTTGTTTCATTTTGTTTCGCAATTTTTCTTGAAATCATATTTACTCAATATAGGTTAACCTACCTAATCAGTGTGAAGATATTTATGAATAAAGTCTTCAGTATTTTCCTGTAATATTTTAATTCGAAAACATTCCTTTCAGTAAAGTGCTTGTATAGATTAACTTAGTATGATACTATCTAGATTAAAATTACATTTAAAATCTTGGTTCACAGAAATTACAAATTATATTGTACATACAAATTATTATCAAAGAAACACAGTGCGTATGATAATAAACAAAAATAGTATGCTTGGTTAAATGGTAAAATTTTGTAATATTCACTGGTTCACTTTAGCGTTATATTATTCGTATTTTAAAAATTCACAATGCTTAAAATATTCATAAATAGTTTATTAATTTTGTAAACAGTTGAATTGAAATAATTGTATGATTTTTTTCTAGAGCAGCGTTTGAGAAGAATTGTCGTACAGAATGGACGTGATCTTTGATTTCAATAGCAAAAACAAAGATTGTAGCACAAATGTCTAAGATTTCACTATCTATAAGTATATAAAATTAATTAATTTTTTTTTATGAAAAATAAAATCTTTATAAAAAATAATATCTTACGTATTTCATTATATTTTAAAATTAATTATACATTATTAAGAGATACATCTGTAAATATTCTATCTAGAATCTTATCTGGCAGTTTATTAATGTTCTTCTTCTAATAAGTTCTACAAATAGACCAGTTAATATTAATTATAAGACAAATTTCTTTCAAACCTGTATTTCACTTGCTGTAATAAATTGCATAATGTAGAAATTCAACTAATTATCGTATCTTATTTAAAAATAACTTTAAAGTTTCATTACAAATTATATACACCAAAATATATATATTTTAAGTAAAACAATTAATTCCATATGATTTCTGTCTTAAAGTAAGAGGAAAAATATTTTTCATAATTTAATAACACGAAACATATATTTTAGTTTAAATATCTGAACAAAAGATACCTACAATAATTGATGTATTTTTTAAATATATCGTATACGGTGTAGGAAACGGTCCAGCCGTCAAGTGTGGCTGGATGTCCTTCAACGGCTAGACAGGGGAGAGCATGAAATATAATATAATGTGAGTTCGTTTCGAGATTTAGATCACCCACTCACCTCTTATTCCATCTACTGGTCATCATCGGAGGAATGTGTATTTATGTTATATTATTTATGATGGTGTGGATATGTCTGTATGAAGAAAGGTTATTCCAGAATGACAGCGGACTTTAACTTCAATTTAACAGATTATTTATTTAATATAATGATATTACAAAAACTTAAATCTCCAGTAAATTTAAACTTCATTGATGTACAATTTAAGACTAACTTCTTAAAATTATTTGTTATCACAAAAAAAAAAACTGTTAATTCGCGGCAAGAAAAAACCTTAATCGCAGTGCACTTATTTAGTGTCCTCACGGGTAGTTTGCAAGTCCAAACCCACTTGCAGGTCCTGGGATTCGAGATACAGAACTCAGCATCCCGCACGTCAGAGTGGTATGCAAATTTTCATTCTGCATCTATCAGTATGTCATCCATCAAGGCTGCGTGTGTCCGTCTCCAGTGTGTCCGTCAAAACATAACGGGCGCACAGGACAAGTGTCTCTGCCCGCCTCTTAAATCCACAAATAAAAGCGAACCATTACCGTAATTTCCGCAGTCAATCATTATGACGGGATTCAAAACTTTGAAATTTTCAATTTATAATAATAAAAACTCGTGATAACAATTTCTCGTCCGAATATCGGACACTTTTACATATTCTAATAACTTCCCGCCACAGCCGAGTGGTGAGTATAAATGCCACCACTCTGCTGGGCTACCAGTTGACGTCTGCCGATAGGAGCGAACCTCTCCCCGCGGACGTCTGTCGCCGTAACGGTATAGATTACAATTCTGTACAGATGATGATCAGATTAATTTTGAAACGTGTGGAACATCATGCTAAGAAACGCCATCGTCGCCGCTTCTTTAAGTTCATTTCAGAAAAGACCGCTGCTCGAATTCCAGGAAATGACTCGGCGATTGGAGTTACCGAGATCATGCACAGGTGACACAATTCCATGACCCCACTTTGGTCAATTCCGCCGGCCGTTATTCTGCATAGCAACGACCGATACGATGGAGCGCCTTACAAGTGGAGGGGTGCGCGCCTTCCCTCACTACACCGTCGCGAGACGGGCTAACGGACCGCGCGGCAGGGATAAATAAGATCGCCGACGCTATATAAGAGGCTACCCAACTTTACCCCAAAATTATCGACCAATTAGCCTGCTCCCTTGCACAGGTAAGATCCTTGAAAGGACAATAGTAAATAGACTAATAGAATTTGCAGACGAAATTTCTCTAATACCTGATTTCCAACACGGAATCCACCGCAAACACTCTACATTACACTAGCTCCTCCGCGTATTAAACTACATTACACTAGCTCCTCCGCGTAAAGGTATTAATAAAAAATAATTCACGGCAGTCCTGTCCGTTGACGTAATAAAACTTTCAAAAGAGTATGGTATAACGGTCTACTCTATAAAGCAGACATCGAAGGTATCCCGCATGATATAATAAAATTAATGGCTAGTGTCATATCGGATAGGAAATTTAGAGCCAAATTAGGTTTCCTCTCTTTCGTAAGATCACCATTAGCAGAAGTCCCGCAAGGTTCAATGATGTCACCTTTCCTATTCAATGTATACTCCCACGACATACCCCCACCCCTGGAAAATAACACCACGGTAGCCCAATTCGCCGAAAATATCACGGTACTATCATCATCAGTTAAATCAGCCCTAGCAATTCGTCGCGTGCAAAGACAAGCCACCCTAATAGAGCGAGTCGAAATAAATCCATCTAAAAGTGCTGCCACTCTCCACTCACGTAGACGTTCCCATCTAAAGTTCCATAAATCCAACATAAAAATGTTCGGAGAAAGCATTCTCTGGACCAGCACATTAAATGTCTCGGTGTTACACTGGACTCCAAACTCACGTAGAGTAAACACATTCAAAATAAATTAAGCGCTGTATCACGTGCATTCACCCTGCGCAATGTATCTACTATTAGGCAGGAATAGCAAACTTGCCACAGATAACAAGCTCTTATTATACAAGGCCGTCCTAAGGCCTATACTCCTTTACACAGCCCCTGTCTGGGGTCACACGGCCAAAACACACACAAGTAAACTTCAGATCTTCCAGAATTAGGTCATCCGGCTAGCCCTGGGTGCACCTAAATCGACGAGGATCACGTAACTCCATCACGATTCGGGCATTCTCTCCGTAAAAAAGTTCATAAAACACCTCTCCGTGCGTTTTTATGCTGGCCTCCCCAAGCACAAAAACCCTACGATAAACGTATTATCAAATTATAATATAACGGTCCCCTCGCGAATTAAACGCCCCAAAACTATCCTCCTTTAGGAGTTACACGTCACTGCGTGAGCTAGCAGTCCCTGACCCCTTTTGCAGATAAAATTTCCAAACTAAGTAAAACTAATAATAAAATTTAACAGGCCTATAAGGCATACATCACGATGATGGAGCAAGGAGTTTACAAGACCCGGTACTCCAAAAGACAAGATGTAAAAGTAAAAAAACACAAGAGGCTCCCAGTTCTGTCCCACGGTACGAGTCGATTCTGGACAGTGAATCCAGTGACTGGCTGAGCGTGCCGCTAACTACAACCGCCACCACCTCAGGATCTTCATGCCGCTGACCTCTATCTGAATAGACGAGACTGCCTCCGCCACGTTATATGATTGCTCTGCCGCCCGCTGTATATTGAGTTTTCATCGAGAATATTCGTTAAATAATTTTTTCTGTCATTTTCCACTGTTTTTCACTGAGCCCTTTTTCTACACTCGTATCAATTTCTATTATCAAATGCATGACGTTACTTTGTAATATCATAACGAGTATACCGAATATTTGAAGCCTCTTCTCACATAGTATAAAAAAAGTTTTTTTCCTTGTCTATTGACGTTACTAGTATAGTTTTTCAAATGTCAAAAACAAATTTTTAATCTGCTCCGAATAAAAAATCAAGATGTACAAAACAACTTTTGAAATCATGGCTTTTAAATTAATGGTGAATTAGTCGAATACTTTATTCTAATTATCGTTTTAATATTCAATTAATTTAAAGTTATAAAGTTTAGTTTTGATACATTTGATGTAACGATTAACTTTAATTCCATAAAACATCCTTTCTCAAAATATAACAATATATTTGAGAACTTTATAATACAGATGTATGAAATATCTTTTCTTATTTCGTCCTATCCAAACGTCCTGCAAATAACACGAACAGAAAACACTAAATGGATCATATAGTCTTTAGAATTGATTTAAAGTCTCGGAAACAAATTGAATAGAGATGTTACAAAGGAAACCTAATATTTAAAATGTTCTTTGAAAGTATTGGAATGGCGGAGCAAACGATATCCTTATTTTAGAAAGTCTGAAAGCAATGTAGACCGTTTAATGGACTGGAAAATTTAAATAGTTTGACACGGGGAAATTAAAAGTGCTGAGATTTATTGTTCTAGACCTCTATAGTTCACTGGAGCTGTGTAAAGAAATGTTGGAGTTCATAAATTCTTCTACCCAATGAAGTTAAGTTCTCGAAAGAAACATTTTAATTCCTACATAGAATATAAATTATCATGAAATACAACCTTTTTAGTAAATTAAGTTGTGAATATGAATATCCACAGGTAATACAGTCGTAAACAAACTAAAACCACTCACTGTTTATGTAAGGAAAATAAATAAATGTTATTTTACTACAAATATATTGAAACAAATAAATAAATATAAAAACTTATTACTAAAAATAAATTAATATTTTTAGTAGACTACACGATTTTGTTAATTTCTCTTTAGTTAATATAAATTATGATTTTTAAATATTTATTTAGTAGGAGTAGTAATTCTATTATTAAAAAATATTTAGTGATGTCAGTGCTATTAAGAAACTTAAATAGATCTATAGATAGCAGTGTGTAATAAAGCTAAATTAAATAATTATTTTAAAAATATTTCTTTTAATGATAAAAAATGTAATTTTATGACATCAATTTTTAATAACTAATTATTTTTTTGCGATACCTAACAAGATTTGTATTCCAATATTTAAATATGTATATTTATATATTAATAAATGTATTTGAAACATGAGTAAAATTACAGATTTCTTGGATGGATAAAAATAAAATAAGAATATTTAACACATATAACAATATTAAACATATAGGGTAAAATAAAAAGTAAACGTAAAATAATTATTTTAGCACAAACACACCAGACAATCGGTACAATATAAGACTGGTTATAAATCAGAATATTTTTTTTTAAAACAGATGCATTGCACGGAATACATGTCATCAATATTTTTACCATTTGAAAACTAAGCTAAACACTTGTACCATGAAAATATGACTGACTTGTTAGTCTTCTGGAACGAGGCGCGAACCCCTGACTATTCGATCACTAGGCCAGCGTCTTAACCGCTAGATAAACATGCTACTATATTCTTAATTGTACCAAAAATCAATCTTCTAATTCAGACATGAAACAAGATAACACGTTAAAATTATCGAATTTTATTTTGAAAAATTTGCATACAACTACCGTTAGATAGTTTATTCATTCTAATATTAGTATGTAATAAATAACCGTTGCGTATAGAAAAACAGGTCGGAACATTAATATTTCTTATATATAGTAATTTGGGATACCAAAAAATTATAAAGCAACAACGTGTCATTAATTTCGCGACTATTGCTTAATGGCGAAACTTTGAATTGACAGTTCTTAGTTGGGAAGACTGAATAATTTTTTTTTAATAGTCGTAATTTTTTTTTGTCATTCTGTGTTATGTTTTAATATTTTTTATATGTGGTAGACTACAGTAGAGCAGCATATTTGATATATATTGTGATAAGTACATAGCGCAGATGTCCAGAAGTTTCTATATTTTTGAACGAATCACTCACCTTATAAATGAAGCCAAACATTTAAGATGTTTTAATCACAATATTTGAATATATCCAAGAACACACAAATACTAGAGTTTCACCTACAAAGGCACTGTTATTAAACAAATAATAGATATCTCATAGAGACGGAGCTATTTTTTATTATATTTAATGGTAATATATGAAAGTATGGGTAATTACAGGGCTTACGACCTGTCTTCGGCTGGCTTAAGAAATCACTTTATATAAATTACCCATTCTCACCCTATTATTAATATCTATTAAATTTTTAAAAGTTGTATATATGTTAACATGTGGAAACACTTCGAGTACCATTACACTATCACCATCTATGGACTAAATTTAATAATTAGTTTCCCTGAAATTCATTACCCATACTCCCATATATTTACATTAAATATAATAAAAAATAGCTTCATCTCAATGATATATCTATAATTTGTTTAATAATAATATTCTCTAAATGTATTATATATTTAATAATAATTTGCGATGGAAATATATCCCGAGGTTCACGAGATATTTAAAACTCTTAACAAGCAATAATATTATCTATGGAATAATAAAAAAAAATTGTTAGTTTTATTTTCAAAGATAGTGATTAAGAGTTTATTGGTTTTTAATTGGAAGAAGTTTCAAAAATAACTAGGGGCTTTAAGAAAATAAAAGATGTGTTTACATGAAAATACATATTTAAAACATTTATTGAATCAAATAAAAGCATGACGATGTCCGAGCATAGAATCACCGTTCGATCCTCATTAACTTCTCACCGTCACTATCCTGTCAATTTCCTCGATCCTATCAGCATCAACAACACTAACTATCTCCCCTCCGACAGATACCTAGCTCCCTTTCTGCGGCTGCATTAAGAGGTGGATCATCCTAGCCCCTGTGCGATGAACCACATCTCTCAGATCAGCTTCTTATGTCTTTCCCTGGGATTTCCTGGGTAAGCCATATTAATAGTGAATAATAATTTATAGATTTTTCGTGAAGTTTTAACCTCTCCCTTTCCATATACAAGGTGTCATATTATGAATTTACCCCCCTGTCACAGATAGTCGCAATTCCGCTGACCATTCTTTCCATAAACCTGTTACATAATTTATGAAAACCGCCTAAGACGCGTAAATAAGCGAACTAATAACAATTCCCAAAAAAATTACATACACAAATAAAAATATAATTTATTATGCAGGGGAAGATTGCAGACGCTTATGTAGAAATAGATTATCTTAGCTGCGTAACTCCAAAAAGTGACTCGATGTCCAAGTTGCTATAAACCATCAGTATACTGCAACTTGATTGTCAATTTTTGATAGATAGCATATGAAGCAGAATACATATTTTTCAACTATCGTAATTGGAGGATATATATCAATCCTATATTGAGTTTTTCGATCCGAATGGAAACTAGAATATAAAAATATATATTTTGAAAACCGAACGAATGTTAAATCCTCGATAAAGGGTATGTTTCAATTGTGTGGTTTTTCGCGGATTTGTTCTCTCTATAAAAATAGCAGGAAGTCGAAATAGAGCCACAGGTCGCCATTTGGCTTCGTACAATGGGGATGAAATATTCACGGCATAAGGGCGCGGGCGCTGAGACCATTTGCTTTGGATATTTGGGACACATTTTTCCGAATCATTAAGTCTTGAGTTAAAATAAACGAATATTTTACTTATTACAATCTACCTACTTAGATAGATAGAGACTTTTAGACACAGATATATTTATATATACGAGGCACGGTTTTTAAATAAGAACCGGATTTTTTTTTAAAGAAACACATTATCATTTTTACAACACTTCACTTTCCCCGGACGCTACACACCTTAAACTACTTAAACAACATAGTCGCCACCATCATTAAGGCACTTTTCATAACGGGCCACCAATTTTTGTATACATTCTTCACAGAACGACGCCGCCTGGGATGAAAACTACGTATGTACTCCGTCTTTGAGTTCATCATCAAAACACTCGTCACCAAATGGAAAATATGGAAATCACTTGGCTCCAAATCAGGCCACTTGGCGATGAATGTCAGCTGGTTTCATGTTTCGTGTATTCCAGAAATGAATCACGGACAGCATCTCACAGTCGGCGGGCTGATCTATTATCTTGAACATTTCAACTACTCACTACGAGATGGCCATACTATGTGAATGTATCTAATGTTGCATGTGGTGAGTCAACAGATGAAGGAAACCATTGCTCATGCGTAACATCGCAACTGCAGCGCTATACCGGGAATATCCGGCAATGGTACGGTGTTGATAACAGCGTTTGAAGAGGATCCTATTTATTACTTTATCTTGCGAAAAACCGTCTTATTACTCGTTATCTCTCAACTATTTCGGTAATCACGAACTTTTTGAGAGATTCATCGTTTCTTCTGGCAACATGTCCAAAGTATGTAAGAATTCTTCTCCTGTATGTTGTCGAAATTTTTTCTGTAACACTTAACTCCTAGAGGATAGAGATACTCGCGTTCTTTGCTGTCCATGGAATACGAATATCTCTATATATAGAGAGAGACAAATATAACATGGAATAGATAAAATAAAATATATGTTAGTATTTCATTCATTTTATCTAGACGTTCATAGTCTAGCTGCTTGTATGAGATATCAAAATTTATTTTTTAGTTTGTATTAATTTTATATAGTATTGGCTTCTTAAGTACTTACGTAGTTTTATCCATACACACGAGTACGTGTATATGGATAAAACTGTTGAAACATAAGTAAAGGACACGGTAGAAGGATTGAAAGGATCACTTAGGTTGTTTGGTCATATGGAATGGATGAATGAGGAGACAGTGGATAGAAATATATATGACCCAAGTATAGATAGCACCGGAAGATGGTCCTATTAGAAGCCTCAATATTCGAACAGCTTGTATGAGAAAATGTATGAATGTGGATGAGGTGAGAATTGTGTGTCACGATAGAAAAGTGTGGCGCTCTAACCTCTCTGTTTACCCTTGCTGAGAAACAGCATGATGGTAAGTTTGTTAATTAAAAAAATTAAATTATCATTTGATGTGTAAAGCATTTTAACCGAAGAGCTGAACAATCAAATGATCCGTACAGATCTTTATCGTCAAATCCCTGAAACGCGAGAGTAAAGTTTCATCAATGCTCACCCTTACGGCATTATAAATGGATTACTGTTTATTGCCTTAAATTTCGAAGATACGAGGGCTCAACCCTCATCACTCGTTTTTTAGCAATCGAATCAGCCTTAAAGTATTATCGTACTATAAATTGATAAAAATTAAAAATAAGTATACACAAAAAAGAGTAATAATGTTATCATTGTACAGGAAAAATAGCAAAATTGTAAACTGTGGCGCCGGGGGCTCCACACCTCCACCGGCTAGTTCAGTGACATACATGAAATGTGGATCCCATCGAGTTAAATCTTTCAGATCTCCTCACCTTTCTAACAATTCCCAAATCTGCATTCGTTCCTTGAGGCAAAAGAAGAATAATTAAAAGTTACAAAATGATAAATGTGGTTTTTCATAATAAATAAAAACTAGATTGTCAAATTACTTGTTTAATATTACTTTAAATTTTACTTAGATAATAAGGATGAAATTGGAACAACTTCACATGAAAGGAAAATTACATCTACATATAAAAAAACAGGAACAACATTATTTACCGACCATATTCTTCTTTTTTAAATCGCACGTTAGCTGCATCTCCTTAGGTCGCGTCGGGATGGATTTTATTTTCTAACCGGACAGGACTAATTTCTCTGTCCGGCTCGACACAATCTAAATTCGGGTGACAACACGTATCCAAATATTGTATACACTATACTACACAAATATATACTCAGCACACCGGCTAACAATAATTCTCAGTTCGAACAGCGGGCGTTTCTTCAAATTTTAAATAACCTAGCCAGGACCAGAGCGGCAAACATAAATGCTGCCTTTCGGTCCGCGGCCCCCTTGAACGTTTGCCGCAGCGCTGTTGCTTTCCGCCGCCCGGACGGGCAGGCATAGATTTTTAATATTATAGACTGGTTATCGCTTTTGTAGAATAACAATTTCTTATACGAATTTAGCTACCGGGGCGAGTACTACAGTGGAACGTTACAATATATTTATTATAAAATTTAAAATAACTTTTAACTATTTTTTTTAGGAACAATATATTGTACACGAATATACTGTACAATACATACGTAAGTTAGTATAGTTCAGTGATCATGGTGTAGGAAATACAGAAGTATTTATTAGCTAATAATGGAAAGAAAAAAATACCCTTGAAAATAATTAATTGATTTTTTCTAATTTTTAGAATACATGAATTGGAGAAAAAAATTAAAATAGAATTGCTACTTCATTCAAGATGATTTATAATAATATAAGTATGTTTAATGATAGGATCTTAGAAAAATAATAGTATTTATTTAATTTCTTTTATTTTAATAATTCAGATGGAAAGATAATCATTTGTCTTTTCTTTTAACCCAACGTTTCACTTTTTATTCCGAATGAAATTCCGTCGTTCCAAATCAAATAAATTCAGAAAAAAATGTACGTTAACGTCTGGTCACATTATGCATGGCTGGAATACGGATAAAAGGAATGTTCTAGAAATCGGCAGAAAGGCAATGACATAGCCCTAACAATGGAAGGAATGTCTTCGTTCAATCTCCGTCTGGTTAACCAACACTAATGGTGTGAAGAATTGAATGGAATTCAGAAAATGTGAAATGTTAAGCTCTATTGAAATGCGATTATCAATAGTTGTGATATTATTCATTATTCTAAACTATTCTGCAAGGTGAGTGAATTGGAATCATAAAAGTGAATCAAATAAATTCAATGTAATTTCTTAAAAATATGTTGAAAAAATGATTAAACCAAACATTGTAAAAATATATAATAGTATTTAATTGTTTTAAGGACAACACTTTTTTGTTATGAAGTGACATTTTTAGAATATATGTAGTTCAGTGGTATTTAATAATAAATTAAATAAATCAACTAGAACAGTAATCGAATATATTTTTGACAAATTTTGAACTTATATTCTGTAATTTAATTCTAGCGTGTTTTACTCAAAGGTATATGAGAATAATAAATGTATCACTTGGAAGATTACAGAATATATGTTCAATATTTGTCGAAAATGTATTTGATTGCTAAAGCGAAATGGTGAATGCGCTTCTCCGGATAGGAAGAGGTCCGGGTTCGAATACCGGTAGCAATTAAATATTTTGTCTACAAACAGTGTTTTTCTGTATATCTTTCTAGTTGATTAATTTAATTCGTATGTATTGTATATTTCACATTTGAGGATAGTTGCATTGACAGCACCCTCCATTTTTAAACTTTTAATACGGTTTACTTTTCACTTTGCTTTTACACATTGTGTTAATTTATTAACAATTAAACTTTGCTCTTTTTGAAGTAAATTGAACCAAATCAATTGCTTTGCCGGCCGCCAGTTACATTTAGATTCGATCAATAGCAGTCTTTGCTTCTTTGAAATTTAAAAAACCGCCAGTTGAGAAACGAAACGGAAACAAATATTTGAAAGAAGATGTTGCATTTATTTTGCGTTTTAAATCAGATTATAGTGATTATAAAAAGTGCATTATAAAATATTTTTCTTACAGCTCTTATAAGTTTGTCATGTAATTCTTAAAATAAAAAAATATGGAGGTTTTTAAAATTGCAATAAGTATAATAATTTATCGTTTATTTAATTGTGTAATTTTTATAATTTAACTGCGCGTTAAATACGATAAAGAGAAGATTGAAAATTGTACGAATCGGTCGCGGGTCACTAAGGGTAGGATTATTCATTACAAGGCATTTTTGATGCAGAATGGTGGTCCCTTAAAGTGGTTGGACAATGCATCAGTAGCTTCCACTCAGGGTAACTACTGAATTCTACAGTCAGGTAGGCGATTGGCAGCGATAATGCGTTTCCACTTATTTAAGTACTTTCTGTGCAATATAATGGTTATAATAATAGTTATACACATTAAAAAGAAAGATAATTAATTTATTAAAGTGCGAAATTAGTCATGAATAATATTATGTTGTAAAATTTTGTAGGGACAAAAATACGTCACTTAAGTTATTACGTCAACCACATTCACCTCCAATCTATACCAGATATTTGCCCCGGGCAGTTAACGATCAGAGCTTGTCACGTATTATTGCCTCCAGTGTTATATCTAAGTGAACCAACATAAAAAAATTGCGTATGTCAAACTGAAAAATATTTTTTTTTTACCGTTTCCATAGACCAGTAAATGAATACACATGAAATAAAGTATACATATAGGAGAGAGATTTGGAACATGAATTGTGGGACGAGGGGCATTCTACACACATTCTTTGTGGATACATAAATCTGATAGTTTAATATGTAAAAGTATTTACTCTTCGAAAATTAAATCTTTGTGTAAACAAGACGTATTTTTTACATTATTGTATATTTAAAAAAAGACGTGGATTTATTTGATGGCGTAAGTGGTACCAAAGTGATCAGGTGGGTGACACCAAATTAAACATATTGAAACAAGGAATTTGCGTTTATTCATGTCTGTACTGGGTGTATCAGACCTAGTACACAATATTTTATGAGTGGATACCTGACTAAATTAGGACGCGAAAATGTTTAAGGAATATGTGAAAATTCCGCACCGTTACGGAAAATATTATTGTTTGAAATTTTTACAAAATCATATTAAGTTTATGTACTTCAAAAAAAATACTTGCGAAACGTATCGCTTATTAATCTATACCTTTGCTTCAGGCCCCAAAGAATGCAACAAAAAAATGTCCGGCCGTTCGAAATTCGATGACATTTAATTTTGCGTATTCAATATATATTTTGGAATCAAAAAATATTTCATTTAATCGGAATAATCACATAATTACGATATTTTTTTAATGCTTATGTCTCTGACATGGTTGAGATTAGGTATGTACTCCGCAAACATTTTCGACTCGTAAATAAAATATTGTGGACTAGGTCTGTTACACTTTGTATATTTATTAGTCAGTGACTGTTACAAAATAAAACAAAATGAATGTCTAGAAATTTTGTCATCTAATGAAAATCAGTGGTAGAAAAGAAAGAGTTAATCAGTAAATACCTGTAACCAATGAAGAAAGCTGAATATTATACGATGTGGCACTAAATATATTTAAAAAATATTTTATTCTAGGAATTTAACTTTTTATTTACAATGTTTTAAGTAACTTACTAAACAGCAGAAAATGATTTATTGTAAAATGGAAGATTGTAATATTATGTGTCCTCTAAAGCAAATCCGAAAAGTCATTTCCACTCTTCATATTCAAAAACACAATTACTTTAAATTGAATCTTTTGTACGATAGGAGACTGCGCAAATGATATTAATAAATGGCAACTTTTGCTTTCTCAAAATAAGTTAATAAAAACATGTTTTATGTTAACGCATAATAATATGAAAATTTGTATATATTTTGACAGAATATATATAAAAAGGCGAAACAATGAGTGAATTTTTAAATATTAAAATTTTTAGTTAAAAAATTAATGAAAATAATTTTCTACCAATATTATATTAATAAGCCTTTGATATCGACGTCAAAGAAAATTGAAATGTTCTTCAAAATTGTCTAATTAGACTATAAATTATTGAATTAGTAGAAGGTTTTCGGCTTTATGGAAGGTGAGATGTAACAAGCAATCAATGGAAACGTAAAAAAACAAGTTTCTAAATTAATATCGAAGCGTCTGAGAAAATATCAAATAATTTATCAGAGCCGTAAAGAAAATATATGTTTTGAAGTACGAAAGCGATAGAAGATTAAGCCAATTAGAGGCATTATCTCTTTCAACATGATTACATTTATTTATGAAAATTAAGGGAACACGATACCATTGTGAGAATATCTTTGACAAAACATTTTTATAATAATTTTCTCTTTATGTATACTTAATATCTTCCTTTGAACATTTTACAAAAAGGATTAGTAATACAAAGAAAATGTTTAGTCCGAATTCGTGGATTCATTAATCAACAATAAATCCCTTTGTAAATTGGTTATTCGAGAACAAAACTGTCGCCATTTTAAACATCTATCCGGTGTCATCGGATAATTCAGCACCCATTTATAATCTATCCGCGACATCAAATAATTTTCTAGTTCTTCTGACGAGAATTCTGTTATATGATTTGTGATATACTATTAATTGCTCTGATAGAAATGGGGTTGCTGGTTCGATTCTGTTTTTATTTATTTATTGAAAATAATTCAGATATAAGTGTAAGTGCGTCGAACATAGAGAAAAAAAAAGGTGACAATTAACTTACATTTAAACAAATTTCACACGTGAAAGAAAACGATACGAAAAACCATAATACCACAGACATTCATGCAATCAAATAGCTCCGCGACTTATTTTAAAAACATGACTCGATTGGAACGTAAATTGAAACGCTCACTAAATAATATGCATTAGTGTAAAAAATACGTCTTGTTCACATAAAGGTTTAATTTTCGAAGAGTAAATACTTTTACTGTTGCATGAATGTGTCATAAACTATCGGATTTATGATTTTACCAAGAATGTATGTAGAATGCCTCACGCCACGCAACTAATGTTCCAAACCCTTCTATTATATGTACACTTTATATCATGTCTGTTTATTTACTAGTCTGTGCATAATACGATGTAAAAAAAAGAAAGATGGTTAAAAAAAATATGAACACAACTACAAAAACTAGGAAAAATCATTTACATATTGCATCGGACAATATAGTTATTTGTTTTCAAATATTGATAATGAAACAAAAAATATATAAATATCGCTGAACAAATTATTGTAAGTTCGGCACATTCTGACTATATGAAAGCGTAATGCAGAATTGGTTCGTCTTGTAGGTAAACTGAAAAGAGGTTGTTATTGTGATACTCGCAATAAGAAATGGAATGGACAATTAAACTGGTTTCGACAGATTTTGTATATTTTTTATTATATTTATGGGTAATGGGCAGGGCTCACGACTTGTCTTCGGCTGGCTTTAGTGATCACTTTATGCAAATATAATATTCACCATAACGTATGTTCTTGGATATATTCGAATATTACTTACAAAATATTGAATTTATTCAGTAAGTCTATAATAAATAGTGTTGGCGAAGTAATTTCAGTCTATGTTTAGAGTTCACATGAACTTCTTTTGAAGTAATTCCAATTTATGAATGTATGTATAAGGATTCTAGATGCTGGAATCGTATTCCAGTTGTGGTCGAATAAGACTTTTTGGAACAATATATGGATTATATGTTTAAGGATTTTTTAAGTGTTTGGTAGTACTAAGTTCAAAACCTGTCATTTTACGAGGTTTGCTAATTATGTTAGTAATGTGTTTGTGAAAGCGAAGTCGGTAGTCGAAAAGAACTTGGTATTGTATTTGATTAAATGCTTTACGCCAATGAGATACATAAGTTATACATTGATTAAAAAAATATTTTCTAGTGTAAATAAAAATATAACAGACTTTAATAACATTTTAAAAATAAAGTAAATTTTTAACCTGGGACTCATATAAAAAATAATACTTGAAAAAAGTCTTTGACACCTCATTTTGTAAAATGTTGTAAATATTTATAAAACACAATCATTTATGTTTGAATTATTTCGTAAGGATCATTTTTTTCTTTCAAACGGATTTATTTTTCTGTTTGCTAATGTTTGATTGTTTTTGTGATGTATTTATAACGCTTTATATTAGATAAGACACAATTATTTTTTAAATATTTTAAACGAAACTATATTTTTACTATATATCGATTGTGACAACAAGACATCCATCAATCTGAACGAATAGAGAAGTCTTTTTTCTGAAAGTAACAAATATTTTGGCTGTAAAATTTCAATTCAATTTCTTTACATTTGTCAACAATAATGAGTGTCTGCAGCGCGCGAATTAAACCAAACATGGCGGTAAATATCGATATATTGTCGGTATTTTATATCTTAATAAAATGGTTTAGATAACGTTGAAATTAAAGACTACTTGGTAATTATGTCCCGTTTAATTTAGATTCAGGCCTTGGTCTAAGCCCTGTTATACGTATAAACATTTTTTCTACTAGTAAATATAAACGTACTACAACCGAACAATTGAAATTACACAATTAATTATTTTAATGCAATATTCCATAGATAGGTATACAATATATATATACAGGGTGGCCCAAAAAAAGTGAGAATATCTCGTAACACATGAGTTATTTCAAAACATAATATAATTAATTATAATTCTTAATGTAACATTTTTTTTACAATATTTAGCTAATCAGAAATCATCAGAATACCCCATATTGTTTAATCTCTGGACTGTTCGGTGGTCACATACCTGGCTAGATGAAATAAACATTCTCACGGCGAAGAAAGTTGATTGTATTTCTGGCTGTGTGAGATGGAGCTCCGTCCTGCTGTAATGTGCAGTAATGCTGTAATGTCTAGCTATACTTCAGATTTTGTTTTGAAACTCTTTGATCATTTTCCTAGCACCCCAATGTTTTTAAATTCGCAAATTTTCGATAAGAATACAATCTTTTGGAGTGATTCTGGGCAACAATTTGAAAAAACCAAATATAAACAATGGGAAAATTAATAATCAAAGATGGCGACCGGAAATTGTCGAAATAAAACGTAATATAGGTAAATAAGTAAGTAAGTAAATTAGTAAACTATTTAAGATATTGTTGTATTATAGTTTAACTAATTTTGATGTAATTATATCACATTTTACGAAATGTTCTCACTGTTTTTGGGCCACCTGTGTATAATATTGAGTAATTATATTTTTACGGAAAAACACATTATATTACGTTGCAGTTTTTTAGTATATAGTTTTGTAGTATTTTTAATTCAAATTAAATTAATCAACTAGAAAGATATTGCTTGACAGATTGCTTTTAAAAATGGAATAATAGATGTATCACTTGGAAAGATTACAGAATATATGTTCAAAATTTGTTGAAAATGTATTCGATTGCTATAGCAAAATGATGAACACGCTTCTCCGTATAGGGAGAGATCCAGGTTCGAATCCCGTTAGCAACTAAATATTTTGCCGATAAATAGATTTTTCCTGTATATCTTTCTAGTTGATTAATTTAACTTTAGTAATTATTGATATTTTACTAAATATTATCATTAAAAAATTACCACGCGATTTATATATTTTCTTATTTTTTATTATTTATTTTCTATATTTATATATTATTATTATATATTTTCTTACTTATTATTTACTTCTTAATTAATTATTTCGTACGAATTGAATGAATTCTTAGATCAATGTAACATAATATGCAGACATATCAGTTTTTGATGATAAAATAAAATGCGTAATTTTCAAAGGATTTAAAAAATCAGTCGCGCAATATGGAATCACGTAGAGAATGGAGTGACGATCTGCGGCAGAGGGGGTAGTTACCCCACCGATAAATTGCTTCCACAGAGTAGGTACCCCATTACAGACGGGCCCGAGGCACCATTATGTGTTATAGGTCTTCCATACATCCAGCGACACCGTTGTTTGGTCTACACGCTTGTATGATATTATTTTTATTTCCTAGTAAATAATCAATGCACGGTAGACACTAGCGATGCGGGTAGTATACGTTCAAATAAAATTCAATATGGACAAATATTCGCTATTAAAAATAATACATGAACTCATAAAAATAATTACACGTTTCATTTTATGGGAACTCTTTCCGAACTATTTCCCGATCTTGAATTTAATACGTTAGTCACCTAAACGTTGACTAAATAGAGTTCAGTTTACTTATGTTCATATTTTTTTTACCAAATACGAGACTCGTTTTTTAAGTAAGTACAGCTGCCGGATATTCCCGGTGTAGCGTTGCGGTTGCGATGTTGCGCATGCGCAATGGTTTCCTTCATTTGTTGACTCACCACATGCAACGTTAGAGACATTCATACAGTGTGGCCATTTTGTAGTGAGTAGTTGAAATGTTCAAGACAATAGATCAGCCCGCTGACCGTGATTCGTTTCTTGAATGCACAAAACATGGTTTGGCTTAGTATCAAATATATTTGTGATGAAATCTTCAGTACTGGCAGTTCTTAGCTGAAAGGTTTGGAATTATTTCACTAAAGGCGAAAATACCCGTAGAAATTTTTGTCTTTAAAGTAGAATCTGCAATCATTGTTGATTCATTCGTTTCAACGCTGTTCATCGTATTTTATATGGTAAATAAATTGAACCAATTAATGTGTACAAAATTTTATCGACACTCTAAAGACAAAAATGCTTATTTTAAGATGCACCCTAAGATCAGTAAAAATTAATAACAAACACAAATATATAAAAAATTATTGTATTTATTATAATTTAAAATATAGTTATTAAACCAATACAAACGCTCATAATATGCGTTTATAATAGTGCCACTACCCACCGAAGCCTGTAGTGTAGATACTGAAGTGAATATGAATCGTGCATTGACATTGAAATTCAAATTGGACATAAAAATTAATATTATAGCATATATCTGAAAAAAATAAAATGAAAAATACACGAAAGCATAAAAACATTAAATAATACAAGAAATTAAAAATAAATAAATATTTAGCCCTAAATTATACATATTTAACACATTGGTAACAATCATGGTTTCAAGAAAAATTATTGTGTAAAAACTTTGTACCGGTTTAATACGGCTTCAACAAGATGTCTTCATGGACTGCTTGCTGGTGATTCTCATTGTATGCGGGAATTCAGGTAGCTAAGACAACTCGATGTAACACAATACAGCTTATTACAGAGCTTACAAGTATGAGTACAAATTTATTAGATGTGTTCCGATTCACGACTCCGGTGCGAGAAAGCGCGCGCCCAAGTGCGAGGATCTTTTATCCTTTCCACGCTCCCATTCTTGCCAACTTGCGCGCGTCACACAATCGCTACATCATGACACATTACAACAATGATAACAATAATAATAATGCGTTTATTCTAGCGTGATCGGGTTTTTTTTATGATTCGCCATAAATATAATACATTTAATTAACAAAAAAATATTTATGTTATGAAAAGAAAAGCAAAAAATATATAAAAAGTTCACATGTATTTATATATAAACAAAATATAAATACTACAATTCAGTCACGACTATTATTGAATTTAAAAATATTTGAATAGGTCCAAGAATACACAATTACTGGATTTTTACCTCCAAAGGCATTGTTATTAAACAAATTATAGATACTTTAAAGATACGAAGCTATTTATATTATATTCTATGGGAAAATATAGAAGTATGGGAATTACAGGGCTTACGACCTGTCTTCGGCTGGCTTAAGTGATCACTTTATACAATGTAACGTTCACCAATCCACCCAACCAACCTTCATATCTATTAAATTTTTGGAAGTTGAATATATGTTACTATGTAGAAACACTTCATGTATTAACTACAAAAAGTTGTAGATCAGCAATATTACATATTATGTTGAAACTTTTAAATTTATTTATCAACGATTCAATATATAAATTGTTCTTTTAATTAAATAATAAAGGTGATTTTTTGAAAAAGAACACAAAATACTAAACTCATTTAAATAATGTGTTTTAAAAAACAATAAATATATAAAATGTCTACTATATATAAAATGCTTAACAGATTTTCTTGAGCCACTCTTTGATTCTTATAATGAAAAAACAATTAAATTAAATATTCAAAGACATTGAAGATTCAATATCTCGGAATATTTCATTTCATTACGGATGGCAACTTGTAATTAAAACTTAAATTTAATATACCTAGTCGTTTTTAACACCCAAATTTCACAAATTTAATGTCTCCGCCATTAAAATATAATTTCCTGTTATTAATTACGTGTATTAAAATTAATTTCAAAATATAATATACAAATATTCCGCAATTTTACGATAGGAAAATTATTGCATTTCGAACGAAAACCATGCATTTGTTATAATTATTAATATTTTTTCCGTTTAACAAATTTAGCCAATAGGTATATACAGGTTTGGGGTTTTGACGAATCGTCACTATGGAGAAAAATTTTAATAGTGCAATTAAGAATAGTTGAATGAATGTATGTGGGTTATCGTATGAATGCGTATGTATATTGTATGTCGATGTGTATACATGTTGACTCGAATCAAAGGGTTTTTGAAGGTTATGTTTTAAATTATGTGATTAGTGTGAGAATAGTTGATACCCCAATGTTTGTGTATATATTGGAATAATTAGTCGTGGAATATATTGTGCATATGTGAGTGTGGCAGGCCGCAAATTGCGAGAAATAAACCATCTATATTATTTAATGAGTTTATCGTAGTCAAACTTTACAAAAGCAGAAGTTAACCTGTACAAAGTATAGTTACTGCGAGAATTGTTATCGGAGGCGGTTTCTATTGCTGTTGACTGGGAGGTGATGATAGAAAGAGTGAAGTTCATGCCTTCCTTCCGTAGCGCTGCTGGCCGCATTGGTGTTGCTACACGTTTTCGGTACTGAATGCTTTACGGCTAATGGGAGTTTCGTTTTATACACCAGTACTTGTTGGGTGTATTCAACTTCCAGGCAGGTCATAGGCCTCCACATGGCATCTATTCGAAAATACACAATTTTTGCAATCATAATTAATTTTTAAAATCAATGACAATTTTTTTACTCTATTTAACGCGATAACCGTAAATTTTCGCGGGTTATTTAGCTAATAATATATATTTGACTTAAGTGATTATAAAAATAGTGATTTTAAATACCCTTTTCGTAAAAATAAGAAATATAAACATATATATTTTTACAATATTTGCAAAATAACTTTGTGGCGACATATATAAATAATAAGAAATAACACATTTTTTAAACAACTTTTTATTAATTTATCAGCATGTTTCAAAATAAATAGTTCCTTCATCAGGATAAAATGTAAACTAAAATTAAAAAACAAAAATATAAATATAAATGATGGGTAACGAATGTGTTTTAGTAGTTCCAAATTAGTTACCCATCTCTCATATTAATATTTTTCAGCCATACGAGAATACGCAACGCATGGTAGATATCATCTTCGCAACGAGAAACTGCTGCATACAAGTAGAAAAATAAGAATATGAGCTAACATATTATATACTTATTTTGATTGTAGAAAATCTATCATTCCATATTCGTAAGTTAGTTTGAAGCAACTTAAACTAATAGATTTTTCTTCGAATTTTCTGTTCATGATTACTCCGCCTAAATAAATTGCCTATTGAATTAACTCGTTTTCGTATCAAGAAATGAACCACCGAAAAGAACTTCAAGAAGTGTATGGTGAAACATGAGTACAATTTACAAACAATATTTTTGTTTAAAGACGGCCTGTTTAACAGTCCCAGGTTAAACAGTAACAGTATAAGTAAGTTACTTATACTGTTACTGTTTAACTGTTAACTGTTTAAGTAAGTTACTTAAACAGTTACTTGTTTAACAAACGTCTCGCTCACGGATTTTTAAGAAAGTTACTTAAACAGTTACTTGTTTAACAAACGTCTCGCTCACGGATTTTTAAGTAAGTTACTTAAACAGTTACTTGTTTAACAAACGTCTCGCTCACGGATTTTTATCAGACAACTTGTAATCAATGTTTTTGCTTCGTTATATCATTGATTTGAATAAGATTTATGTTCAGATTGAAGATAATTGACTCCCCAAAAAGTGAGTGTGGTGCCGAGGAGGAGACCCTTGACCATGTTTTTTTTGCCTGTCAATAATTTTGTCAATGGTATTTTTCAACTCCCGGTTAACTTGTGTCATCTTTTTTCCCTTAACTAGCCACATTTAAGCTATATAATAGCAAATTTCTTGAACGTCAATGGTATTAACTTGTAACGCAATATTCCCTATTCTATATTGTTGTACTGCTTTCTATGAAATAATGTTTTAACTTATTTAATGGCACAAATCACTCTTGAAGGGTGGATTGCCTGTTTAAAAGAAGAAGAAGAAGAGTAAGATTTATTAATATCGTTAAAGATACCATAAAAACAGTCTAAGCTACGTTAAAATTCTGATGATCATTATTATTTAATAAAGTAAAAACCAAATTAATATTAATAATAAGTTCAGCAACAAACTTTTAGTATTATTTTTAATATTCAATTAAATTGACTTACTAATTACTTTCATCTATTTAAAAAAATTGAATTTTTATAACAAAAGATAACAATTTAATGTTTTAGATTTAGTTTTTGAACACATTTTTTATCAGAGGACATTTTTTTTGTTTTTTAATTATTTCATAGAAAACCCACGCGGTTAAATAAAAAGTTATTGTATTATTTTATTAACATAAACTTTGATATTAGATTCAGATTCGATATTCCTAAAATGGGAGGTCATAGGTATCCTGTTAACCCTGCCTATCCCTATGCTAACTACCCCCTCGACGGCCATACTCTAACACAATCTCTACCCACAATACAACTTCATAACACCAAACACGATCGCGGCTGACATACAATATACATGACATATCAGCGCCGCTTTGATGTGATAATATATGATATTTTTTACCCACGTGAAGATTTGTAAAATAATAAAAGTTAACAAATCCAATAAAATTGTTAACAGAATACGAAAGTTTACAAATACAAAAATAATATGTATTGTAACATTATTATTATAACATCAAAGTTAACAGCGAAATAAAAACGCATAACCTGACATTTCAACATTTTATTTATAAATTATAAACCTACTTACGTTTTTCATTTATAGTTCTATGGATGTTAGGGTTGTATGTTTGATATGAATGAGATTATATCCGAAAGATTAAGTCATAGTGTAAAGGTGACCACTAAAGCCAGCTTCACACTAGTGCTCATATATATCACGATATTTAACTTGGTTATTTTAGAGGGTAGGCAGGTAGTAATAGCAGAAACGGTAAAAAGTACTAAAATGATACTCAAATAACAAAGCAGATCATGGAGATTTTGACCAAGCAAAGGAAAGAATAATAAAAGGAAGACTAGGAAAAAAGACAATTTTGTATTTTTATTATTTTTGCTTATTCAGCTTATTTTTTCGGCCTTTTGTAATCTACATGAGACATTTAATCAAGTCACCTCAGGTTTAAGTAAGTTGGATTGTAGCATGTGATGCCTCTTTCACCAGGTAGTTTCGCAGAAAATAGTTCACATGATCTCTATTCTGGGACATTTTCTACCACAACGATACAGCTCAAGATAGAACAAAGTGGAGCAGAATGATTAGAATAGTTGACCCCAGATGAACGGAATAAGGCGAGAACAAGGAAAAAGAAAATATACATATATTAAATACGTTCCTCAGGGTTTACGATTGTCTATGTTAACAGAGGATGAAACGAAAAATATAGAAAAGTCTGCTTGTCAGATTTAGGTGAATGATGTAAATGCACGATAAATTGCCATACCTATATAGTTAATATGGATAATATTGGAATCTATATAATGCATCGAAACTATATAACCTTAAATACCAATGAGAGGTTATAAAAGGCGTAAATATAAATATACGTATTACAATTGCCAACACATTTTATAGAAGAAACAAAAAATAATGCCGGGATTTAATTAAATTATTAAAATGATATTGCTTTTCAAAAAAAAAAATGTAAATTATAAATTGAAACTTTACATAAAATACGTTTTTGTCGATGTCACACAACTGATATTTGCTTTCACAAATATTGTACAAATAATTAATACACACACTGTCATCTCAATTAATTTTTCCATTACTAAGCCACGGCTTTCAATTAAATTACACTCTTCACATTTCATTTTAGGCAAATATTTTTAAATCGAAAATTAATTAAAATAACCAAGTTATATTGTGAATTGATTCCATATAGATTTATAAAATGAAGGAATAGATTATGTGAAAAAGTTGCACATGCTGAGAGATCTAAATAATATGAGAATAAATTAGAGCAGAAAATATATTTCAATGTTATGGTATTTATTTTTAAAATCCTCACTAACAAAATATCGGCAGAATTTATAAGAAAAATTTATGAAAAAAACATGAGCACGAACATCCATTCAGGAAGAGGGCTTAATTTCAGAAAGTGCGATGAAGATATTTAATGAAATGCCAGTAGATATAAGAAAGGAAGAGAAACTACATAGATTCTAAATAAAAGTAAGCAAATATGTGCAAGATAAGTTGTAATAAAAAGGAACATTTTGATGTTGTTTATATTAGAGCATATATAAATATACTTATGTATGCACTATACTATGAATAAATAAATAATAATGAATTTAGGAATATGGCACGCCAACATTTATATAACGGAAGATTATACGAAAGCATTGAAATGATGATACATTTATACGAGTAAATATTTATACATTATCGAATAATAAAAATACTATGTATATAACGTACTTGGTATACATATATTTCCCCTCGTATATATCAAATGTCCTGTTGTATAAATGCTGTCGTACGAGTTTTAATCGTACAAATTTTGGCGTAGAAAATTCCACTTTCATTCAAGTGACAGAGCAGATATTTATGATTTAGGAGAACACATTCTTATTGTGAAGTTGTAATTATTCAGAACATAGGTCTGTGATATTTTAAATATGAATTAAATATATTAATTCGAAAGATATACATATAAAATCAATTTTATCGAAAAATATTATTGTTGCGCCACCGGGATTCGAACCTGGATCTCTTTCCTAACCTTATTTGACAGTTCTATGTTCTGAATAATTACAACTTCACAATAAGAATGTGTTCTCCTAAATAATAAAGTTGTATCAATGTGTCCAAAAATTTAATAAAAATGAATTGATAATTCTGGCGTCTGTTATCAGTTTACTCAAAGGTATTTGAGATTCTGTAAAAATAAGGTAGATGGCTCTGTCAAATAATGGAAAGATTAAATGTATTAATATCAAAAAGGTAACATATAGGTTCGAAAATTGTCGCTAAAAATATTGTCGTTGTAGCATAGTTGGATAATGCACCTTCCCCGGTTAGGAAAGAGATCCAGGTTCGAATCCCGGTGGCGCAACAATAATATTTTTCGATTAAATTGATTTTATATGTATATCTTTCTAATTAATATATTTAATTCATATTTAAGATATTTATGACATTATTTGATCTCTTTTTAAACCTATGGGAATATAAGGTAAGATAAAGCAGACATATTATGGAGCAATATCAAGAACCGTATGACGTCAGTTGCGCGTCACAACGTGCTGTACATAAAACGATAGCCGCGTGAAACGCCGAACGGTCCACGCAGGCTCTTCACTTCTCTGCCGATCTCCATCTCCACAACTGTAGCGTAACCAGTATTCTTTGGTTCTCTTATTTAAATGTACCGTTATCATCAATATGTATACAATGAAAAGTAACAACCAGAAATATAAGGTGTCCAGTGGGAATTTTTCTATTTTATTAACCAGAGACAAACTGTCACTTCTGAGGTTCATTGGCGTATGATTGATGAGTTTTTGGTGCCGCAATTACAAATGCTTCCCAGATACAAACATATGATGCAGTTTCAACAAGACGAGGTAACTCCACACACTACTATCTCGATGGAGAAGCCGAGGGCAATTTTCCCAAGAAAATTAATAAGCAAGTACCGAGACATACTCTGGACACCTCGGTCGCTCGATTTAACGCCTTGTGATTATTTCTTGTGGAGATACCTGAAATCTATAGAGTACAGTAATAATCCTTGAAAAATACAGGCTTTACAAGAAAACATTCGGCGTGCTGTCAAGTTGACAGGTTAGGGCATAGAACTGTTAAATAATTGACATTTGAGCATGTCAGATTTAACTGTTCACCTTGGTATTGTGCATGTTGCATGTTGTTCTCATCATATGTTACAACGAAGTCAAAATACCTGTGGTTACCGCAAGCCATAAGTCTAGATAAAAGGAGCACCACTGCAGGTAGGTCGTGTTCTTCCTGGTCTTTGGTTGATCCTTGAGCCCCCCTATTAATTTCCTGTCCCTGTTTCAAATTTCTTTCAACCGTCCTAACTCCCGTTATTTAACACTTAGGCCCAAGAGTTGTGTTTAAGCTAAATTTAATGTAAATAAAATTTTCTGTATTGAAATAAAGTTTAGTACTCGTAGATAAATCGTCTGACGTCACAAAAATATATTATAAAACGTTACTAATAGTTTCTCAGAGGTCCCATGTATCAGAGCACACCTTGCCCTGATGCATGGCGACACATCATCCCCACTCGAGGATAATAGCTCGGTGGATGGTGGCCAAATATTTGCCAGAGTTTCGGATTAAGCTCATCAGGCGCTGGCGTTAATTGGATACACAGATGAGTCAGAGCAGTATCACAGATTAATATTAAGATACATAAAACCTTAAAAATCCCCTAACGGCCTAGAAGTAGAACGCTTGTTTTTCGACTTCAGAGAGGAATTTGATTTTTATAGAATTTAAAAATGCTTTGGATGTCTATATATATTATATTTTAAAATATGAATGCTGGTACGTGTGTAGTAAAATAATATTTGTAATGTTTGTACATAGAAACCATATATCTTATCATATTTACTAATTATAATACTTTTAAATATTATTAATATAATTTAAATACAAATTAAATGTATTAATTAGAAAGATATACAAATAAAATCATTTTTATCGAAAAATATTGTTGTTGCTACCGGGATTTGAACCTGAATCTATTCCAATTTGGGAATCGTGCATTATCTGATTATGCTATACCAACACGGTGGATTGTAAACAAATTTTCGAACCTATAGTTACACTTTTAAAATTAATACATCTATCGTTCCATTATTTGAAAGCCATTTACTTTGTTTTTACGAAATCTCAAATACTTTTGAGTAAACCGATAGGAGACGCCAAAAGTAACAATTCATTTTTATAAAATTTTGGACACATTGATACAA
The DNA here is from genome assembly GCA_031772225.1 of Eubasilissa splendida. NCBI lineage: Eukaryota > Metazoa > Arthropoda > Insecta > Trichoptera > Phryganeidae > Eubasilissa > Eubasilissa splendida. The sequence goes on along the minus strand of CM062852.1, from coordinate 20,654,902 downwards.
CTTATATATTATTAAGGAAAACACATTCTTATTTTGGATTTATGGTTAAACAATAATGATTGCTTTTTCAAATTGAATAATAGATGTATCAATTATATTAAAAAACTGCAAATATGGGTTCAAAATTTGTCAAAAAACGTAATCGATCGATATGGCGAAGTGTTAACGCGTTTCCCCGGATAGAAAAAATCCTGGTTCGTACCCCGGAAAGAAAAAAATATTTTGACTATAAATATTTTTTTTCTATGAATTTTTCTAATCGATTAAATTGATTTGTATTAGGAAATTAATACATTACGTTACATTGAACGGGTAATTTATTTTGAAAAATGAATTTTCTGAATAAGTAGATACCGAATAATTGAATAATATAAATATTATAAACGATTTAGTATGTCTAACACTGTGTAACGCTGAAAGATAGCGACAAATTATATTTTTTGGTAAAAAAATTTGGTCACCTACGAAGAATACGATATGTATGACAGTGTTTATTTTAAAAACAAGAGCGCTGAACCTTATTTTAGTATTAGATTTTTACTGGACCTTTAGAAAGAAAGATTAAATATGTTTTATAACTCAGAAAATTCGGTCCAGAATTTCTTCGTCGAAAGGTCGTATGCATACGAAAGTTTAAAGGAAATTCTAATTCAATTTAAGTAAACGCACTTGACACAGTCACGAATTTCAACTTGGAGACTCAGTATATCCTTCAGTTTTAGCGGAAGTCGTGACTAAAGGTTTCTTTTACAGGCTGCCATGACGCCCGGAAGTAAGGGGCTAATAACAAAGCCTCGGAATAAGGAGTTACTTCCTTCCTAATTTGCCACGGCTAGTCTTTGCAGTCTCGTAACGTAGGAACTTTACGGATCCCCCCGTTTTCTTAAATTACTGGCCCGCTCCTTTAACGCCCTGGAAAAATGCATCTCCCTTAGAAAATGCATCGTAAATTTGAACATGCTTTCAAACTACGCAAAGTTACTGACGTGTTTTTGAACATTTGGCTTATTAAACTTTGACTAATTAATGACGTGTTGGGTGAAGCATTGCGTTTGTCATTAATTATTTATTAAGATAAATCTATTTTTGCAGTATCTAAGTTTGTATCTTGTATGAACTGTTGAATCGAAAATTATTTATTGTGTATAATCGAAGTATTAATGAATACAATTGTTTGTTTTTTCTGAATACAAGTTCGAAATTTGTCAAAATGTATTCGATTGCTATAGTGAAATGGTAAACGCGCTTCCTGAGATAGAAAGAGGTCCAGGTTCGAATGCCAGTAGTAACTAAATATTTTTTCGATGTATAGATTTTTTCTGTATATCTAGTTGATTCACTTAATTTGTATTATATTTTGCATTGGAAAATCAATGTATTTTGTATTTTCTAAAGTTCAGATAGGTCAAAGAATTTGGTTGGTGTATAATTTACTAGGAGTATTGTGAAACCTATGCAGTTGCCGTAAACTAAAAAAACATACGGCAGCGATGCTAGAAAGTTCGAGACTTCAAGGTGTTGAATATAAAAGTATTATTTAATTATTGTATTGCTCAGGTAAGATAGACGCCGGAGCATATCCTCTGAAACGTTGATCTATTAAGAAATTAAAGGAATCTCGGACATTTCTGGGTATTTATTAGGGTGTGGGTCTCCCGCTGGGGGTTGCTGGGATGGACGATGTCGGGAAGAGCAGTGGATAGAAAGACCTAACGGAGCATTCTACTGGCTCACCCTCGCACCTCTTGTGACCTGGACAGGGTGAATTACTGCCGGACTGTGACCGAGTTCTGCGGCTGCAACACATAAATGTGACGTCTACCCTCGCCTTTTGGGGGTGCATGATTTTTATAGTTTCTCTCTGGCTGCCCTCTGATTTTAATTTGATAATGAGTCTCACGACAAATTGTACAGGTATGGCTCTGATACAATGATATCGGAGCCAACCTATAATGGTATTATGATGTTAATAACTTAATGCAATAAAAAAAATATAATTTCGACCAATTGTAATAATAAAGACAAGAAAAAAAAGTTAATATGAAGGGGGGTCATAAGGTTTTAGTAACTGCCAAAACTTAACTAACTGTTCTAAAAATATAGTCCAAAAATAAGTTTTGAGATTTGGTAAAATATTACACACGTTACTTTGTTGAGTGGAATCGAAACGAGAGTAAACAACTCTCTAAACGATTCCAGAATAGGATGGGACCCTTTGGGGTTTCCTTCATACTATGTATATGTATTTTGTACTTTTTTTGGTAGTATTTTATCAATTAATTATTTATAATTTAATATGTATGTACCGCCTGTGTTTCAGGGCAGTAATATTAATAAAAGCCAAAAATGTATTAGCAGCGTATGCAAAAGGAATATTGATTTGATGTAGAAAGTAAAGAATTAACCATATATGAAAACAAAGCCTACCATATTGCAAGGAAGTTGAACCAAGCACCATATCGACAAAAACAAAACGATAAAAAAAGGTTCAACAAAAGAAAAAACAGAGAATTTATACACAAAGAAATTCGTGAAGCTAATACGTAACGGCTAGAATGTAGTAGATTATTCTACAAGAAGGTGAATAGTATGCAAAGAGAATATTAGCGTCGTTTAAAATTCTTTGATGTTTGACCTGTTGCCTCATGCATATATTAAATTCACTATTTACCTCATTTTTAATCTGCGTATATCATTTATTTTCATACCTATCCCTATCCCTAAGCACAAGAAAGAAAAAAGATGTCACGATGATTAAAAATCTATCAACTGCAGCAAGTTCAGTGCGCTTCGAAATTTTTACGGAAACACTACCGTCGCTTTACTCTGCTATCGCTTATTAGTAATTTTACCTTAATTTCACTTATTCTTAATAATCATTTTTTCGTGAGTATTACTATACACGCCGTGATGCTAGTTACTTATGGTGGAGAGGAATCTATGAATGTACCAGTATCCAGCAGACAAAAAGTGAATGCCTTTCTTTCTTCCTTATATTTCCACCACAGAATTTAAATCGAATATAACGTATGGAAAAATCCTGAATAAAATGCTGTAAATAAACTGCAATACCTAAGCCGGTGGGTGAAGCACACCGATACCGTACTTGACAATAATATTGCTAATTAGGCAATGGAACGAAACCTAACTGACGAAATGGAAGAACTCGAGGAAGTACTCATGATCCACCGTTGCTAGAAAAGGTGCAAGCCGCCATTACACTCCTGAAAAATAATAAGACCACGGAATTAGACGCACTTGTAGAAGAATTGTTCAAATCAGATGAAACAGCAAACGCATGATGCATCCGCGACATTATCGAACAAGTGCGGATCAATGAAGTTATACCAGAAGAATGACAGAAATAATTTTTTTATTAAATTGCACAATAAAGGTGATCAGTTACTTTCCTCTAACTATAGAGGAGTAACATATATATATATATTTGCTTCCATATAAGGCGCCAGTCTTCTAAATAGTAGATACTTTTGAAATTATAATATAATATATATATATATATACTATATTCAAAAATAATTTCAAAAGTATCTACTATTTAGAAGACTGGCGCCTTATATGGAAGCAAATATTAGATTTTCTCATTATGGATAGTACTGTAGAATGCGTTGAAGTTTAATGACTTTAAGGCAGCTTTTGATAGCATAAATAAGAATTCAATGTACAAAAATACTCTGTAAGCTAATCAGTTCGATTAAACTCACGATGCCTCGAGTAAAATAAAATACAAAGTTCGAATCGACTCGGACCTTTTGGAACCGTTTGAAACACGCAATAATGTAAGACAGGGAGATGGATTGACTATCTACTGTTTAATAGTGTTGGATAAAGTTATAGGATTGGCACTTCCAGAACAATTTTCGAAAAATCTACTCAGCGGTTGACCTACGCCGATGACGTCGACATCATTGCAAAATCCCAAAAAGTTATTCGTGATGCATTTTCAGCATTAGAAATACCAGCGAAAAATTGAGTTTTGTAGTGAACCAAGAGAAGACCAAGCACATGCAAGTGGGTTGCAGCCTGCACAATAGTTAGATATCCTTATTAATTTACATATTTATGATCCCTATAAAGAAACATAAACAAAACTAATAAGTCCAGCGCTTACTTATAGGTCAGAAACACTGATGAAGCAACATTAAATATAAATGAATTTGTGGTGAAACGTGTGGACTATTGTAACCTGCCAATGTTTCAGCTGGATATATCACAATCCATTATAAATGCGGCAGCGAATAATATATGGAGTTTTACATCAGTTACATTGGCTCAGATTCCCTGAACGAGTTGAATTTAAATTGTGCTGGTTGATGTACAATAACATAGCGCATTTGTATCTTCAAGAGCTTTGTATCCCAGAAAATTTGAATGGTAGACGTCAAACTCAGGTCAGGTCAGTCTCTACTACAGCCGCAGGAAGAGTTGTAGAATCGATCAACTGTTGCCAAAAGTCTAAATTTAATGAACGGACATTTGCGGTAGCAGGCCTAAAAGCGTGGAACTCTTTGCCCTTCATAATAAGAAACAGTGTATCAGAAACTTTATTTAAGAAGAAACTAAAAACGCACTGTTTCATAAAATCATTTCCATAAGTGAAAATAACATTTTTTTATTTTAAAAAGATAGATTTAACAGTTTATGTGTGAAGCGCCCTTGAGGTGAAAGTTTATTATTATTATTAAATTTAAAAGAAAGATCCTCAGGAGGATTTTTGGAGCTGTCAAAAAAAATGTAATGCGACTTAGGCGTTATAACCGAGATTTTTACGACCTGTATGCTGAAAGTCACAAAATTATTAAAATAAGGAACGCTTCGATGGGTAGTTCATATTGAATGTATAAGTGATGTGCAATCCTCGAAGTGGCTGCTCAATAACAGCAAGACAGTATAAGTAAAACCTATTCAGTCTTCGCGCAAGTAATTGGCCCAGTGCGGAGACCGATAAAGGTATAGTCTTGAGAAGACCAGGATCTATACTGAATTGTAGTGCCAGGAATGATGATGAATATTAATACAATGATTGTTATAAATGTTTTTTTTAAATCTATATACATTCAATAATAATCGAGCGACGTATTCTTTTCATAAAAGTCATTAATCTTGATACTGGAAAAAAACATATTATTATTTTATGTTCCTTCTTAAGGCAATATGTCATTGAATTTGATGATTGTTAATTACATTTTATGGGATTTTCCTAAGACATAGAAAATGGCCTCTTGAGAGCTTTTTTATTAGCACTAAACGCCAATGAGTATTTTTGGAAAAACAGTATTCACATAACATTATGCCGCTAAGCTGTCAACCTACGTCAAAGGCAGGCTCATTTAGGTTTCTTTTTTCATGAGGACGATTTGATAGAAAATTGTAAGAAAATATGAGATTCTAAGAAAGTTAATTAAGATACGAGAATTTATTTTTATTACCTTTTTTTAATATACTAAAGGCATCTTTTTAATTAAAATATATTTTTATGTTTATATAAATTAGAACTTAATTATATTTAAAAAAAAATTTAAATTGTTCGATCTTTATAACACGATTCTATAGATCGTTGATTGCCTTCTTGTGCATATGTAAACGCGACATATAGAATGGTTCCGTTCCGTTGCTTATCTGTTTCTCCCACACCTATACCCAGAACACGACCCTTTTTTGTGGTGTTCTTTATGGTTTTGAAACAGTTGATAGTTGAAGTTGAAGTTGTACATTTATCGTTAACCAATGGATACATTAGGTTGTGAAAACTGCGTGAATTATCTTCCTGCCGTATGGGAATAATAAATAAATAGAGAGTTAACTTCCTTTAAAGTTGATCGAAGTACGTTAGACTGCCGTGAAATTAACGTCCTGCTATCGAGCTTGTCAGACTAACTATTGTGTATAATCGGTTTCTCGCTACCGTGCATAACAATTAATGTATTCATCTTGCTATTGTAAATGGTGTTTGTTGTATGATACTTCGCGCTATTACTGAAGTGTGTGTTCAAGAGTATTTAGTATGGAACATTAGAGTACGTCTTCTGAAGCCAAAAGACCTGTGGCTCTAGTGGAAGAAGTAACTCTCAGGTTGGACGTGTTTCTTCCTTGTTCTGGTTGGTCTCTTAGCCCCTCTGTTCCCTTATCCTATCCCAACATCTTGCTAGTGGAATAAAGTTTGGTGATAAAGAATTCTGAGTTTAGGATATTCAAATATGGATTCTAACAAAGAGAGTGAGATTAAGAAACAAATTGCCGAAATGAAAAATGGGAGAATCAGAAGTAATATTATTGGGCCGAGTGAGAAGTACCGCGATAAGGGGGATATATAGCATTAAGCCTCTGTTTCTACGGATAGAAAGATCTCAATTTAGGCGGTTTGGAGACATCTTGCGAATGCTAGAGAAACGGTTACTAAAATGTATCTTCTAATACTACTCAGACGACTCAGATTGAAAATAACGACGGTACAAAGATTGATTTGCTTTGATTTTATTTATTTATTAGACACATAATTAGCTAAAAATAGTTTGTTACATATAGATTTTTTAAAATAGATATGTAAGAATGTGCGACGTATTATGTAAGAATGTGTGACAGGCGGTAGGTTACCAGAACAGAAACTACGTACGGATGCAACGAATTTATTGAAGTTAAAATTTAAAAAGGTTGTAGTTATTGCTAGGTGTGTTGTTATTAGGTAGACGTCGATGGTGATTTAGCCCGAGTATTATTGTTGTTGACGCGAGTATTGACTTGCTAGGTGCGTTCAGCGTCGTTGGGTAATCTCGGTGATGAGAGTGGAGGTGATAGCCCTCCAATATGAACATCTTAGAGAAAAGAGATAATACTAATCAGTTGTTATTTTGAAGAGTTGTTTGTTTTTCGAAGATCATGAATTTATTTTTCATTTAATGCAAAAAACGATTGTATTTCATTTCGATATTTTTAAAATTTAAAAACTTACTTTGCTTTGATGAGAACGTGATTGGTTATTAAATGAGCCCAAAAGCGATAGAAAAATATAAATAATAAAACACATTAAATTTTCTAATTTATTATACGAATATTAAAATCACGTTCTTTAAAAGGAAGGTTCTTTGCGAACATTTTCAATATAAAATGGAAAGACATAATATTATTCTCGTATGGGAGAAGCCATTTTATATCAACAAGCGACCTGAAATGTTGTGTGTGGAAGAATAATAAATTAAATAAAACAAAACTGAGAGAGATCAAATCTGATTATACAGATCTGGTTAGTAAACAGATAAATCTTCAAAAGCAATTTATTTATCCTTAAAGCAGATCTTCATAAAAAAGGGATGATTTTACATAGATAATGCATGATGGATTAGTTCGTTCAATAGAATTTGAAAACTGTGAAACGTTGACTTTGATGGGAATGGTTAATGGCTATATTACGAGTATATAATTTTATTCACGCATTATTTCAGTTAGCTATTGTAATTGTAATATATTATTGTCAATAAAAAATAGGTTTGAGTTATAATAATAATGCATTTATTCCAGTGTGATCGGGTTTTTCTTTTATGAAGACCCAGTTCCCCATAAAGATAATACATTTAAGTCACAAAATATTATTCATGTTATGAAAAGAAAAGCAAAAAAATATAGATAAAAAAAAAGTGAACACATATATATATATATAAATATAAATACTATATTTCAGTCACGGTCATTATTCTGTAGTCGTTGCTATTCTCTGGTCAGGGAACCAGCTTTCAGCTGCAGTTTTACGCCCGCAACTCTGTCTCAGAAGCGGAACGAATCCTTGTATACGGCCATCGGCAAACATTGTAGATGCGCTACAATAACGCACCAATCCGAACAGTATTCTGTATGAGTTGTTGTTCTGAATACGGAGACGGTTGTACGTCACTTGCTTGCATTTCGACCAGAGCTTGCAGTATAATATTATCGCTAAAAGTATAATATTACAAAGCTATCTTGTTCTCTCTCTTTGTATGCTGTACCGATACCGATTGTCGCACGTACAAATTTTGAAAAAAATATATTATCTTAATGTATTTATAATATAATAATTGCACTTTTTCTTTTATTTTCAAAAAAACTTTTTTCTTTAATAAATAATACATATTTTTTTTAAAAGAGAACAAATTATTAATTTGTGAAGTTGTAATTTTTCAGAACATTATATCGAAAATTTGTCATCTATTTAGTTACGACGCTGACATAGTGTAAACGGCATATCACACTTCTCCGGATAGGAAGAGATCCTGGTTCAAATTTCGGTGGCAGCTAAATTTATTAATTCGATAAACTTAGTTTATCTGTATGTATATCTTTCTAATTGATGCATTTAGTTTGTATTAAATAAATATTAAACTTAATACAAATTAAATGAATTAACTAGAAAAATATACAAACAAAAATCTATTTATCGAAAAAATATTTAGTTGCGACCGGGATTCAAAGCTGGACTTCATTTTATCCGAGGTAGCGTGTTTACCATTATCGCTATTTATTTTTTATTTGGGGTATTTATTTTATAAATGAATTTTATATAAAATTTGTTCAAAACAATGAAAATATATTTATAATAACATAAAAAAAGATTTTTAAATAATTGACTTTTTTAAACTTTAATTTTTTAAAATTCATTATCAATAATGTTATCCATCTAACGGTACCTAGCATTAAATCATAATATTTTTTGTCTTCCCAAATTTAATGAAAATATGGAAAGAAAAAAATTTCGTTCACCAAATTTTAGAACATATTTAATCTTAATGTGTTAACAAGATATAAATGCGGCAGCACTGATTATATATGGAGTTTTCAAATTCTCTCATATAACATCCCTTTAACATGAGCTACACTGGCTCCTGTTCCCTGAAAGAGTTGAATTTAAAATGTGCTGGTTGATATAAAAGGCGTCATATAACATGGCGCCTCTGTATTTTCAAGAGCTTTGTATCCCAGACAATTTGAATGGTAGACGTCAAACTCTTAGATCAACCTCTACTTCAGCCGCAGGAAGGGTTGTAGAACCGACCAGCTGTTGCCGTAAGTCTAAGTTTAGTGAACGAACATTTGCTGTGGCAGGCTCAAAAGTGAGGATCTCTTAGCTCTTCATCATAAAAAACAGTGCAGATACTTAATTTAAGAGGAAACTAAAAACGCACGTTTTCAAAAAATAATTTCCATTAATATGTATAGGGCCGTTAAGGTGAAATTTTTTACAAAAATCGTGATATAAAAATTATCAAATGTTATTATTATATTTGAATAATTTGAAACAAATATTTGACTGGCATTTTTGAATGATTTTAAATACATTGTTTTTCTATACATCTAACTTGTAGAATACGTAGCGTTGATAGATTATCTCGTGATATGAGTCGAAATGTGTGCACTTTAAGTGTCGAGTGATGTTTTGAGGTTTGAGGTGGCTTATATTTTGAGGTTATGGGTTGTGTAATTCGGATCAGAAAGTTTTGTATATTGTGAGACTGAAGGCCTTATCCTCCTCAGATTTTAAGCGTGTTGATGTATGTCACAGTGTATGCGGAATGTGCGAGTGAGTATATATGCAGTAACTAGAGCAAGGTATTTAAATAAAATAGGACTTACAAATGTTGGCGTTAATTGCGGGTCTAATATAAAAATAAAGTTCATAAGATGGGCCGAGAAGGGGTGGTTGGCTTTCGCAGGCTTCTCAGAAGTGTTCGTCTCGATGTATTGTTATCCGCATTGGTTCGGTACGCTTTGGCACTAAATGGCTGTAAAGTGCTTGAATAAACGGCCGGGAATTATGCGGCGCATTCAGGCCTTTGCAAATACAAAATACATAATTTCATGTTAAGTGTATAATGTAATATTTATTATACTATTGTTTTATTAACTTATTTTTAAACTACGCTGATATAAATTAATTGCGAATAATCTTCGCTGAGTATGAAAATGAATAAAGTAGTATTTAAAAAATCTTTGATAAGTATTGTATTAAATAACAAAGTAATAAAAAATCAAGAAATATCACAGATCACTAAAGAAATGCGTATTTTATTAATTTCGTTTTTATTACTTGAATTATTTCTAGAAAGACGACAAGGCAGATGCAATCCTTGGAACTGGTAAATGTAGAGGATTTCCAAAGAAAGGCTAGTAGCTGTAGTAGCAAATAATAATAATAGTAATAATAAAATGAAAATTGCGAACCTTTGTTGGAAACATTTCGCGGAAGGCCACGTCTTGGCCGCTCCCCGAAAAGTTCACCGATAATTGATGGACGCATAAAACGGGCGAACATCTCCATCCATCGCCACTTGAGGGCCATAGAGCTGGAGTCGCCATATGCGGAAAGCATAAACGCTAATGATGCCCATAAATCAGGACAAACAGTTATTGGACGCCCGTGTTATCAAAGTTGCCAGGACGCACATCGATCGCCGTCACGTGGTGGGATGTCGCACGTAACGCAGCGTAACAATATTCTATGAACATGGTAACTTTGAAATAGCGGTTAAAGTCAGTTATCATAATAAGATCAGAGATGTGAGTGTGAAAATATCTTATATCTCAAAAATATAATTAATTGATATGACAATTACTTTGTGATGTAACATGACTATTTTACACATTTTTTATGTGGAGTTACATTTTCTGTGATATTTTAATATAGGAAGCATATGAGGATATCCAGGTTTGAATCCTGGTAGCAATTAAATATTTTATCGATAGAAAGATTTTCTCTGTATACTTTTCTATATTAGAACACATTCTTATTGTGAAGTTGTAATTATATTTTTTTTTGTATGAATATCAAAAAGGTAACATATAGGTTCGAAAATTTGTCGCTAAAAATACTGTCGCTGTAGCATAGTTGGATAATGCACCTACCCCGGTTAGGAAAGAGATCCAGATTCGAATCCCGGTAGCAACAATATTTTTCTAAAAAATTTATTTTATATATATATATCTTTCTAATTAATATATTTAATTCATATTTAAAACTTTTCTATATAGTTGATTAATTTAATTTATATAATTATTTTAATTATTTAAAAAGGTAAACTTTGTATTACACCTACACACGTTGTAAATAACTAAATATGAGAATAAAAGAATATCGCTGTTGTCTAAAAACAAATTTCAAATTCAAACAAATTGTTGTACCATTGTCTAATTTGAAGATGGGGTTAGAAATATTTTGAATAATAGGACTCATTAATTTTCCATATTTTGAAAACAAAAGTAACTCCTAATTGAAAATACCATACGGAGGAAAGATACATGGAAAAAAGAAGAAGAGTGTAAAATAACCCGACTATCAGACTAAACAAAGACGTTCAGATACTAAACGGCTGCCTCGCTCCAAAGGCGATGTGCAGAAATGTTTTTAGAACAACGGATAAGCCACCTTGCTATTATAGTCAATCCGATTCTGCTCAGTGATGGTTTGAATAGAGATTATATTAGCTGACGCTGGTTAAAACAACATAAGAAAATTCACAATTTTCTCACATGGTTATTCTACTGGATTTTATTTTTAAATTATATTTGCATAAATTTAATATTTTATATAGTTGATAATTTAATCTTTGCTACCTCTGCAATGATTGTAAGAAATTAAAAAAAACCTTATCTAAACAAGAAATATAATTTATGAAATAGTAGAATAATACCTATTTTTATATACAAATTAAATGTATTAATTATAAAGATATACATATAAAATCAATTTGTTGTTGCTACTGGAATTCGAATCTGGATCTATTCCAATCCGGGGAACGTGCATTATCCGATTATGCTATACCAAAACAGTGGACAAACGACAAATTTTTGAACCTATACACATCTATCGTTCCATTATTTGAAAGCCATATACTTTGTTGTTACAGAATCTCAAATATCTTTGAGTAGGAGACGCCAGAATTAACAATTCATTTTTATTAAATTTTGGACACACTGATACAACTAATATATTATTAAGGAGAACAAATTTTTATTGTGATGTTGTAATAATTCAGAACATAGGTCTTTTTATTTTAATTTGTATTTAAAATATCACAGACCTATGATCTGAATAATTACAACTTCACAATAAGAATGTGTTATCCTTAATAACCTATTTTCATTTTAATATGAAGATAACATATAAACAGTTGTAATTATCAGATCACACATTCGCTCTCACATTTATTACTTTCATATCTATGAACATCAGAACTTTGTATATGATTATACTATAATAATCTTGTGTTATAAGAGTCAAAAACATTTAAGATGTTTAAATAGTAATGGATTTTCAAATTTATCCAATAATTTATTAGAAAATTATCGTATTTTTGATAAAAATTTGGGATTGTCTGTTCTATATATAAACAATCTTGGTCTTAATTGAATATTTTGAATAGTTAGAAATAAATAAAGCGTATAAAATTAACCAAATGACAATATTATAAATAACCATCTAAATTTAATCACAAGTTCAGTACTATCCTAAAAAAATTTCCTAACAAAAATTTCCAATAATTTTGTATTATTAAATCGATAATAATAATAATTTTTTTTAAAACATTAGAAAAATTTGACATATGTGATTTTATTTGCAATCCTGATGAAATGGCATTTTCCGAAACCGGTTGGTGTATTAAAATCAATTCAACAAAGTTATAAATAATTTATATTTGAACATTATTGTTAAAATAAGTATAACATTCAGATAATACTTAACATACATTCTTGTGTTGACTGTGATTGTGTCGCTGATTGGTAACTGAGATTTAACGATGATTGGTAACTAAGATTTAACTGTTGGAGGTTTACTTTTAAGTGTACCAGTCATTGTTTGAAGAATTGGGTTAATCAATTATCAGTCATCTTTAAAATCGAATATTATCACAGTCACGCTTTAAATAACGATTTTACCATCACTAATACATTTGTTTATTGGTGCGATATCCATCCATCCTTCTATCATGATCCGGGGTGGATCTTGGTCGCCTTAAAGAGATCCTCAATCTTCTCTGTTCTGTGCCTAATTTCACCACTTGTCGATTTTAAGTCGCTGGACTTTAATGAGCTTGACAACGTTCATAAACTAGATGATGTAGCGGCGATGCCAAATATTATTTGATCTATATTTTTGGATTATGCGCACAAATACCTTCAAATTTTTGCTCTGTATATAAACACTGATCTAATGAGGGTTTTTATAAATAAATAATGGGTATGTGGGTGGATTTTGAGTGCTTTTGGAGATCAAAGTACCATTGATGGTTACCAGTTTCATCACTGTCTTTAATATTATCATTGAACATACCCAGATACACAATATCTTCGATACATTTAACATACTGGTTTTCTGTTATACACAAAGTCGTAAACACTTTCAACAAACAGGTATCGAGAAAATTAAAAATTATCGTAGGTAACTGCTTACGCGCCTTGTTACTCAGATTGGCACCACTGGATTTTCTGGTTGATAATATTATGCATGTGTATGTATGTATATGTGTATGTGTGTATGTGTGTGTGTGTGTGTGTGTGTATGTGTATGGGTATTTCTGCCTTTTTTCACAGGCGGATCAATTAAGTCCCGTGATTCGACTAGTACAGAGGTCCAAATAAACCGATCGTCAGGAGTGCGCAAATTGGTCGGTCGAAATCTATCTAGCGAAAAGAACAACAGCATTGGACCAGAATATCAGCATGTGCAATAAAAAGGTCAATACAGTGTTCATGTATTATTATTGTCAATCGGTAACTGGGAACCAGCTGTCGAAGGAATGACGGAAACAGAAATAGTGAAAAAGTAAAAATAAGTAAAAAAGAATGGATTATTTTTTAAGTCACGTGTTTCAAGTTCTGTTCTCAACATTTTTTTTTTTTTTACATCTTCACTATTCTCTTCATAATATAGGTCAAGAATCACTCCAACCTTTCTCGACCCACCTCTATTAGCAATTGCTATTACTTTTTTATAAGTACGTATTATACGTTTTCTCATTAATTCTTGGTTGCGTTGTAAAGCTTTGGAGCCAGGAACATATGAAAGCGTTGGCCAAATGTTGTACTCATTTTCGGGACTACCACTTTTGAGTGATATCTGAAGTAGATTAAATAGATATGTTCTATAAGGTTATAATGTTTGACATTATTTGTGAAATATTCTAATAATTAAAGTATATTTCTTTGTTTTCCATTCAATAAACGACTCTTTAAAAAGTTGCTCCGAATAGTACCTACATGTTTTTTTTAGTATTTGAAAAATTATCTTGGTGGTTTTTATGTTCATTATTTTATATATTATTCAATTTTGTTTATAATTAACTACTTAATGAGTAATTTTGAAACATCAAACGGTTTTGAAAAACACAATTTTCTTCTTCAGGATGTAAAATTAACCAACCAAAAAAAAAGATTGATTATGTGGTAAATTATAAACAAAGTTAAATAATCTTCAATAGAAAGTACTTATATAGTTTTTTGTACATTACTCTTACCACTGTACAATAAAAAGAATACCTGAAAAACTATAAATTACGTGAAGCAAAATAAATCTCTTTCCACCACAAGTTAAGTGTTCGTTTGGTTAAAGTTTCAAACAGTAAAATTAAATCTTTCGAAACATGGGAGCACCCCAGCAAGTGTCGAGGTGGTATTTGTACTACCAGGTGAGAAAATTAACGCCCATAGAAAAAAAATATCGATACAGTAATGGCGAAGCGCGCGGTTAAGGTCCGTGTTTTATGGTGATTACGTTTTTGGAGCTAACGGAGTATCGTCTATTGTAATGAAAATAATGAGAACCATATTGAGCGCTTTATTTACTCGATAAAGATAGAGCTCAGCGGAAAGCTCGAGAGAACGTATGGTAGGAAAAGTTTGCTCGTGAAGGGGTTGGTAATATCCTTTCTTTTATGTATTTATATGAAACACTACACTTTGTATGAAACATTTCATCGTTTTAATGATATAACTTGCAACATTGCTGTATAAATTTAAACAAAATTGCAAGATCAACTTTTTGGTTAAAATCCATTTTTTAGATTGTTAACTTTGTTTTATCATTTCGAAAAATATCATTTTCTTCTTCAGGATGTTATCAACTTTTAAAAAACATATGTTATATTGTTTCTTTAACAGAATTTATTTAAAAAGTAAATAAATTAAAAAATATATATTATTAAAATTTGTTCAAAAAACAATAATTATTTAAAAATAAATTTAGTACCTAACGTTATTTGTTTCTTGATAACACATAATTATTAGAATAATTATTAGGAATTCTTTTGAGAATGGTACTTGATATATTTAATTTAATACATTTAGAGGTTAATAAAATAAAGTTAACAATATAAAAAATAATAAAAAATTAACTAAATTAATTTTGTTTTATTTGAAAAATATTGTTTATCTAAAATAAGTATAAAATAATATATTAAACCGATTATACGTTTTCTCTAAATTACCATTGTATTAGTGATACAGTGTGAGTTTTGTAATAAAAAAAAAAGTTACATAGTGTTAAAGACGATAAAAAAAAATATTTTCCTTTCTAAAACTCTATTAAACATGTAAAGGACTGAAGGCACCGCAAAATACCTGGCCGTTTATTTATGCGCTCTACAACCATTTAGTGCTGAAGCGTACCGACCCAATACGGATAAATATACATCGATACGGACACCTCCGAGAAGCCACTGAAAACCAGCTACTTCTCTTTGGCCATTTAACTACACAACTGTACTTTCAATTGTGAATCGACCCGCAATAAACGCTAACTATTGTAAGTCCTCTAGTCATAGCATATATATATATATACTCACTTGCACATTCTACATTCACATACACAGCAACACACATCAACACTCGTGAGATCTGATGAGAAATAGGGCTCTCGGTCTCACCATGTAAAAAACCTTGTGACGTGGTCGTCTATACGTGACTGGTAATCATCAGGATATGACACCATGCTTTAACATCATAGGCTTGCTCAGAGGTTCACATGATGGGCGTGAGTCTTTGGTTACAGAATTTACCATAATGTTTTGCCTGTCACTTCAGCCATCATACTCAGGGAAAAATAAAAGATTATTACAAATTTTATCACTTAATTTAATACAAAAAAACATATGAATAATTAAGTAGAAAACAGTAAGAGATCCATTACTAGAATGTAATAAGATGAAAAGATTAGATTGGCAATTTTTGCATCAATAAAAATAATAAGATTTTACTACCATTTGAAGACCTAAATCAACAGATTATTGTACAAGTAATAGTGTGATAAAAACACTTGACTCTTTGAAATATGAAAATCTTCACCTAAGAAATAACATTACACAAATTTATCACCCTACAAGTTTGTCAGGTTAAATGTAGCAAAAAAAATCATATCATAAATCGGTTCAACACGAGCTGAAAGTTATTAAGTTAAAATAAAAAAAATGAAAAGAAAAAATAAGACCACAATACTATCAATATTCTCAATTACATCAAAAATTATTTTACAACCATACACGAGAAGTAAATGTCCATTACATAGAGATTCACAGTCTTCAGCCAGATTTTCATGTCCGAGGCACTCGTAATTACTTGTATCTCTGGCCAGAACGTCAGGTGCTGGGTCATCTTCTTGCGTTTTAGTTCGCCATGAATTTCTTGCGTCATCTTTAGTTGTAAAATTATTCCGTCCTGTACTGATTGCGGCAGAGATCAAATCGTACCTCTTTCTTCATTCTTCAGGAGAAATACTTTTTGAAGTAGAAAAGTATTGTCGTGGCATGATCATTTTCCCGTCATGTCAGAAGAAGTCGTTTAAGAAGAAAGTAACAAAAAAATAACTAGGAAGAAGAAGAGATGCCTCCATTCTGAAATTACACACACAATTAGCGAATTAAAAATTACTCACGGTGCCAGATAACACAGATGCAAACATATTTAATTATTCTCACTCTTCTTAATTTCTTCGAAGACACTTCTTCGTTGTTTTTACATCGGATTAACGCCCGCGCACACGAAGATCTGTCAACAAAAAAGAAATGGTAGCCAGAATTCTTTTCCTTGCGCGGCCAGTGTTGCCAATTGGTGAATGCCAATTCCCAACCTATCTCGTGCACGGTAGGTACCAAATATAACGTAATAACCTTCTAATCCAAATTAAATAACCTTCAAACATTAGCCATTCCATTCGAGTGACTCGACAACTTAAAGTGCACAAATTTCGACTAATATAACAGCTCTTCTCGAATGTCTACAAACACTTATTATTTATAAACTCAAACCAAACCTACTCTATTTCAATAAAATTTTAATCTAATCTATTATAATAATAAAGAATTTTATTAAAGTAGATGCAAAAAATCAATGCACGCAAAATTGCATTTGACAATACATATTCCTTCTCGTAAATTATAAAATACCTAACTTATATACGAAATAACTTTTTGAATGTTTATCAATTCAGTATCTAAATATAATATGTTATGGGACAATTTATGTGCTAGTTAGGCTTCAGAAGCTTCAAAAATGTTTTCGAGTCAAATATGTAAAAATGTTTTTAAATACGACACGACGTGGCCCAAACAGCTATGAAAAGATACACGTTAGAAATTTCACAATTTCACTACATGAACGGACCGAACTTGAAAACGTAGGACACCTGGTGGGGAAGTTAAATTGGTAGTGAGCAGGGCATCCGATGAGATGAGAGGAAAACAAATGGGCTAAAAAGATGACGGAAACTTCGGATTATAAGACGAAATGTGAGTAGGTCAAAGTCCTGCTGGACGGATGACTTACGAGTAGTAGCATATAGATGGTGGATCTTCGAGAAACTTGCAAGAAATTGAGGGAGGTGTTCGTCCTCTACTGGACGCAAAGACCCAGCACATGACTACGGTCATAAAATAAACAATTGTTATTGTGGAAAATTATGATATGGAACAGTGAATTATATAACATACAGGGTGTGACAGACCTAGTCTACAATATTTAACGGATGGATACCTGACTAAATTTCGAGTCGAAAATGTTCAATGTATATGTGCAAATACTGCACTATTACGGAAAATAATATTGTTTAAAATTTTCACAATATCATGTTAATCTTTAAGGCTTCGTAGGTACTTCGAAAGAAATATATGCGAAATTTACCCATTATTAATACACACACATATATATATATATATATATATATATATATATACGACCTACTTCGTTCTCCCGTCTAATTCCAAAACGTCCCGATGCAGCAGCGTGCGTACCTGACACAAGTGTAGCCTGCCTTGCGTCACACTGCTCACAGAAGATAATACAAACCATTAAAGTTTATATATTTTTCCTATAATAAAGTGGAGAACAGACTTATGTATGAACTTATTTCATTCTCGGATTCAATGACCCTTCCACCCGTACTCTGTTTTGTAAGAAAAAGGATATTGTTGATAAATTTAAGTACCTGGATCCCATGATAACTTCATAGTTTAAAATTGAGTCTGATGTCACTCATAAAATACAAAATGGCACTCAGTGACTAGTATTCTTTACGACCCAATATTGTTAATCAAAATTAAAAGACAAGTATACAAAATGGACATATGATCTGCTATGTTATATGATTTGGAGTGCAGGAAGGTGAAAAAGTAACACAAATAAAAAACAAACTAAAATGCTTAGGTTAGCTGGAGGAGTGACAGGACTGGATAAAGTTTGGAGTGAATACATCAGGAGAAGTTTTAAGGTTGCACACAAGGAAGAAGGGAGAAGCCTGACCGACATAATGCAGCCATATAATGAGGAGACCAAATAATTATATCATCAAAACTGTATTAAAAATAAATGCTAGCAAAAAATAAAGACGAAGACTTCAAGCAACCTGGCGGTCAAATATCGACAGAAAAAGAATGCACATATAACTCAAGAGACCTTCTAGGATGAAGAGAATAGACCCCAAGAAAATGGGAAAAGTTGAAGAAAAAGAAATGAATGTAATTCTTCCAGTTAGAACATTTCTATCCTACTACATTATGTATTTGGAACACTTGATTTCAAGCAACTGCATGCAACCTCTAGTTTTTCCCGCCGAGTGATTATGCAGGTGCAATAAAACCATGTGTAATTGTTTTAATAAATAATAGTATTTATTTAAATTGATATTAATTAAGGTAGTACGTTTTCTTAATCATTAAATGTATAAAAACCTACTTGCATAAAATAAGCAATTATAACAGGTGAGGTACACTTATGAATATACATTACGTCACATTGTAAAATTTCACACATCGTGTCCTGTCATCTTTCGCTTGTTTTTAACACGTTCATGTCGACCATGAGATATCTCGTGGTGGCATTCAATTAAGGTGCCAGTATTCTTGTGGAAATTTCCTTAAGACATAGCGTTCGGACCTAACCACCATCTGATTCCTTGGCATTTGAAATATAATTCCACGCAGATAGTTCATTGATTATGAGTTTCCTTATTCTTTGTAAGGGTAGAATTAGGGAACCTGTGAAATTGAGTTGACTCCTGACATTGTTTAAATCATGCTAGGCTTTCTGTGAAGTTGTATTCAGGAATTATCATGCTCCAAAGTCGTTATATAATGTATATACAATGGTAAACCAGAAAGTAAAGACCTTATTTTAGCTTTTTATAAAATAATAAGAATATACTTTATTATTCAATATATATATATATTTGCCTAAGGCCTTAAATCATCTGACAAATAATAGTCTGGCCGCTCGACATTCTATAACCGTTAATTTTTTGTTTTCTATAGATCAATAAAATATTTCAATTAATCGAAATAATCGCATAATTATGATTTTTTTGAAATTTTTGTATCTATGACATGGTTGAGATTGGGCATATATTCCTTAAACATTTTCAACAAGTAATTTAATCAGTTTTCCAACCATAAAATATTGTGGACTAGGTCGGTTACTCTTTGTATATACAATATATCCGTTTAACTTTTTTTCTTGCAGAAATATAAGATATTGTTAAATAGATTTTACAAAATTCTAAATATATTATTCCAAAGACTGTATAACAAAAAAAATAAATTCTTTAGTAAGGTCAATATGGAGGTATAGCATTATATCGTGAGGACACTCTTGTAACTCTAATATAAAGTTAATCCAAAATCTTCAGACAGCCGTAGTAAAAAAGTTGTAACCCCGCAGGCTTTTGAACTACGTTATAATGTTAAGACACTGATTAGGTTTTTTGGTTTATTATTATTCTTTTAAAATTTAACTTTATTAATATCTTTATTTATTCCTTGACATTTTGAAAATATGAAAAACTGTAAAGTATTGAAAGACGCCTTGTGAGTCTAGTTTAAGTTTTAGATAATGTAAAAATAAAATGAAAATAAAAACATATCAACGAAAAAGAGCTTTCATCATTATTCGTATTTTTTCACAATATTAATATTTTTTTCAGATTGATTTTGAATAAAATAATCATGTTATTTGTTCAATACAACAAGCAACGTTTTTTCATTATTTCACCCTACGTTTTAAATCTAGTTGACTAAGAAATAGTTTCATCTAAATGATTATGTAATTAGTAAAAATCCTATTAATGTAACAAAAGTAGATTATTTAATTTAGAATAATCTGAGAAAGCAAGTCAGTGTTTATTTATGGATATTATAAAACAGCTTCGATTACAGTTTGTGAAATGTGTCTCCGAGGTACAGATGTATTTTTTAGTAGTTATATTAAATTATTAACCTGTTGATAATTTTCAAACTGCAAGTATACAATATAAGGTCGATGAATAAATCTAGGTTGGTACGCAATATACTGTCGTCAGTCGCAATATTAGTGTTGTAAAAACTATGGCGGAAGGGCAACATTAAAAAAAATATTTTTATACATTTATTTATCGGCGAAATAATTTGACTGATCACTAAAATGAAACTCTCGACAGGCGTTTTAAAATATCCAGAAATACGCCATCTGATCCATTTAAAGCTTTTTCGCCATCGCTTTTTTAATTGGATCAATTTGATTGACCGTTAAGCGACGCTAGCGCCGCGCGCGACCGGTTCGAGCATTACACCGCTAATAATAAATTTGATTGCCGTCACATCGGAGATTTATGAAAAATGTTCCTGGCAATAATTTATTATACCAGGGTACCTAGTTAACCGATGCATAAAATATTCATAAATACTTGTACAACACCATGTTGGCGGTTTGACATAAAAAAGTTGAAAATTTATGTGGTTTGAGTATCTACCTAATGTTAATCTGTAGTATAATAATTTATGAACACAAATGCAATAAAAATATTATTTTTAAATGTACGCATTTCACTTATTAATACTGCATTTTAAGTAATGGAACAAATAAAATAAATTTGTACTTAGTTTTTTGATTACTGTCGGGGAATAATTATATAATTTTTTTAATGTAACAAATTTTTTATGTGAAATTGTGATTTTTCAGAACGTAATTACATTAATAATTAAAACAAATTACATTTATTTGTTTCAATAAAAAATAAATTTAGTACCTAACTCAAATTGTTACTAGATGATACAAAATTACTAAAATAATTTTTAAGAATTTATTTTAGAATGGGACTTGTAGTTAAATTTAGTTGGTTGTTTATAATTTTTTGATTAGTTTTACAGGCTTTATTTATTTATTTTGTATCATAAATTTATTTTTTAAATAACTATTGGTGTAAAAATAGATTATGTTAAAGAAACAATAACATATGTTTTTGATTAGTTATTGACATCGTGAAGAAGAAAATGATATTTTTCGAAACCGGTAGATGTATTTTAACTCAAAAAGTTGTTAATAAAACACAGTTATCAAATAAAAATAATGGACTTTAACCACAAAGTTAATTTTGCCAACTTTAAAACAAATTAGATAATTTATTTAGAAAAAATATACACATGAAAATCTATTCCAACAGAAAAATATGATATGGTAAGACGAAATTAGCTACTTATCTATTGGAATAGAATATTCGGAGTTTGAATACCGGTAATGTCTATATTATTAGATAGATTTTTCTGTATATTTTCCTAAGTGATGTATCTATGTTGTTTTACTAACTTTATTTGTTAAATTCACTAACATTGTTTCAGATAGAAATACGTATAATAAACAGACATCTAGATAAAAACTGAGTCATGGCGAAGCAACTCCAAATAAATGATTTAATTCACTTTTTTTTATTTACACATATTAAAAACCCAATATGAATAGTAGGTAATATAATTTTTTTTTTTTTAAATATGTTTCATGTTACTTCCGACAAGCAGTTGAATTGTCCTTATAGTATAGTTAATACCTGAAATACATATTTTCCAGAACCCTTTTCGTTTAACAAAGGGATTACGACAGATCTATAACTAAATATTATCTTTGTATTATCCACTAATAGCAATGATATCTTATACGAGTATTACTAATAGCAGTGAATCAAGCATCGTGTACACGGATTTGCGTTGTTATCTCTGTCTATCATACTCAAGTTGATCTCTGAGTTTATCTTCAGATGAAAATCTCAACGTGTGCACATAATATTGAGATTTATTTCAGCATTTCTGAGATTAGCGCATCGTGTCTCTTGAATTATTAGTACAAAATATACTAAACAACAAAATACAAATAATATTTTAGATTATATTGCTCTCTAAGTATACGTCTTATTGAATCTATCTCAAGGTGATTTTAAGAAAAATTGGCAGATGTAAAGATGTCTCTAACATTCACATAGCTTCAGCAGGTAAACATTAAATCCATAAGATTGTTATGCGGATTGAACAAACAAATTGGACGCTAGCGTACTAGCTAAAAGTCTAGCCGTGGATTAAACTAAAAAGATAAGATACAGATAATAATTCTTTAGGGTCTTTTCATAAGATAAGAATTGTTACATTTTCAGAACATAGATCTGTGGTATTTTAATACAGAGAAAAAATTTATATATAAAAAAAAAATTGTTGCCACCGGGATTCAAACCTGGACCTCTTCCTACCCGAGAAATAGTGTTCTCCACTTTCGCTATAGCACTACAATACATTTTTGACAAAGTTTGAATTTATATTCTGTAGTATTTCAAATTCTATTCAAATTTTTAAATGAAAAAAACTTATTACGGTATATCTCAAATACCTTAGAGTAAAACCCGATAGGAGGCGCCGATATTAAATTGATTAATAAATATTCATTTCCTAGAATGACGCACCTGCTAAATAGATCAGCTAGCCAGATTAATTTTTTAAACATATTTTCACGGGAGCAGAATTCGTGGGGGTCAATTACTAAAAATTCTCGTATTGTCACATTTCTCGTTTGGCCTCTGGATTCTGTCACTCCGCGAAAATATTTTGAACCTACATCTAGGAATCTTATTTAATTTTGATCTGCCTGTCATCTATTCTGCGAGAATTGCACTTTTAGAATAGGGTTTTCTTTTAAACTTGAATCATTTGTACCGATCTAGTTAAAAAAACAACTTTATCAAAAATATAGTGTTGTCTTAATTCAGTCTAAATTTTAGCACGAGGTCATGTAATTTTTTTTCCTAATTAATTATGATTTTTGCTCGGCAATATTTTTCTCCGGTATCTCATTCTCGGCAAATCGTTTTAAACCCTTCCCAAACTATGCAGTAACACAGGTCTACCATCATAATTAAACCTGTAATATTTTGGTAAATATATGCAACATAAAATTTATATTAAAGATAATCCTAAAGAAAATATTAGCGCTTAGGAATGACTAGTGAAAAACTAATTATGAAAAGGGAATAGTACAAAAACAATTATTATTTCCATTCAATCCGTTGCAAAATTAATAAATACGTTGGTAAAAATACCATTTGTGATACGAAAGACTGAGATCACACACTATTTTCACAGTGAAAAGAACAACAAACATACAAATATAATTGTCTCTTTCTTACTGAAAAAACAAAGATAGATAAGAAGGAAGGATACATTGTATAGGACTTAGTGAATGCTCTAAATTATGTTATTAATCATTTTTTCAAAATAGAATTCTCAATATTTAGAGTAAATTCGTGCCGTTAAAGCCATTTAAGCTAATAAAAATATTTTTTCGAACCTTTATTTACGGTAACACGAGTTAACAGCATGTCTGCGTTCAGGTATTTTATATTATGGTATGGTAAAGATTAATTACGATACAATAAATGTTCCGTTACTGTTACTCAACTGTGTTATTATAAATATTATTTTATCTTTACTTGACAGCATTTTGAATGATCTCTCGTTTTAAGGTTTTAACTTGACTTTGTGGCATGGTTTTTTAGTTCAGCACTTCTCGTATGGCAACCCTACTAATGCCGCACGTACTGAAATTTTCTGATGTCGGCTGTGTATATGCCTTTGAGCTGTCAAGACAAAAACCACCCTGTTGATCTCTAAATTTTCCCCCTTTCTACCCTCAAATAAATCATTCAGCAATACTATCCAGAACTTCAACAATTGCTTCCAATTTATGTGCTATATCTTCAGTCATTATTTATTCACTGCTAGATCCACTTTTTAACACTGACGACGACTGACCATGGTTTGCGTTCTAACTCAGGTGTTTCCAGAGAGTGATTTCCAGAAAACATATTTTCATACTATTATATATTGTTATTTAAAGTTTTTGAGTTAGCATAGTATTCACACTCCCGTATACATACTCCCGTATACATACTCCCGTATACATACTCCCGTATACATACTCCCG
Source organism: Eubasilissa splendida (assembly GCA_031772225.1). NCBI lineage: Eukaryota > Metazoa > Arthropoda > Insecta > Trichoptera > Phryganeidae > Eubasilissa > Eubasilissa splendida. The sequence goes on along the minus strand of CM062852.1, from coordinate 20,630,167 downwards.
TATACATACTCCCGTATACACACTCCTATATATACTCCCGTATTCATACTCCCGTATACATACTCCCGTATTCACACTCCCGTATACATACTCCCGTATACATACTCCCGTATACATACTCCCGTATACATACTCCTGTATACATACTCCCGTATACATACTCTCGTATACATATTCCCGTATACATATTCCCGTATACATATTCCCGTATATATACTCCCGCATACATACTTCCGTATACATACTCTCGTATACATACTCCCGTATACATACTCCCGTATACATACTCCCGTATACATACTCCCGTATACATACTCCCGTATTCACACTCCCGTATACATACTCCCGTATACATACTCCCGTATACATACTCCTGTATACATACTCCCGTATACACACTCCCGTATACATACTCCCGTATACATACTCCCGTATACATACTCCCGTATACATACTCCCGTATACATACTCCCGTATACATACTCCCGTATACATACTCCCGTATACATACTCCCGTAAACATACTCCCGTATACATACTCCCGTATACATACTCCCGTATACATACTCCCGTATACATACTCCCGTATACATACTCCCGTATACATACTCCTGTATACATACTCCCGTATACACACTCCCGTATACATATTCCCGTATACATATTCCCGTATATATACTCCCGCATACATACTTCCGTATACATACTCTCGTATACATACTTCCGTATACATACTCCCCTATATATACTCCCGTATACATATTCCCGTATATATACTCCCGCATACACACTCCCGTATACATACTCCCGTATACATACTCCCGTATACATACTCCCGTATACATACTCCTGTATACATACTCCCGTATACACACTCCTATATATATACTACTGTATGGCCCATAAGGCATACATCACGATGAAAGAGTAAGAGATCCACAGACCCGGTACTCCAAAAAACAAATTGCAAAACTGTATCTCTTTTTATGATTATCTAGAGGAAAAATTAATAAAACAGAGATCTAGAGGGAAGTGAAAAGACATATATTTGCAAACAGGTGAAATTTATCTGATTCTTGCGGCCAGTACAATAAGTGTTTTTTTGTAATTTCAGTCGGGCTTATAAAAGTTTGTATTTTATTATATACTAGTATTTTACTCCTACTAAGGCGTGGTGGTTAACCATCGCAACATTAATTTTGTTGTGGCTCTGCTCACGCCTTACAGATCTGCACAAATAAATCACTTAACAGCCATACAGTCCGACCGGTATCCACTAAATTGTAGACAACAATACTCCGCGATCGAACCAATCCAAGAAGCCATATAACTGATCACTTTTCTCCTGGCTTGCTCCTCGGACACATCTACTCGCACGCACCTTGGCACTACCTTTAACCTGAACATAGTATAATATAACAAACAAATGTAAATTTAATTTGTAAGTACTGTTTCATTAATAATACGCCCGCTCTAGCCACAAATGTTCACACAAATAATCCGTATTGGTGACCCTAACGAGTCCACATAATCAACCATCAAGTCACTTAAATATTATATCATATTGCCACATTCAGCAACTCGCTTAAGCGTTATTGAATGTGACAATATAAGATGAAGAACAAGAAGATGCAGTGCTATTTTATCGATCTTAAGAGTTTTAAAGACCAGAGAGTGTGCTAACAAATGCGACAGAAGAAGAGAAAGAAGTAAATGCGGCAGAGTTATATACATCACCTGAATTTATAAAAACAGGAAAAGCGCTTAATCTTAAGAACCTTCTAAAATTGTACACATGACAGATACTCTGGACTTTTATTTTATTAATATGGTAAAAAATCAGAGTATAAGTTAACATATAAGATGAATAATTGCATTATTTACCTTTATTTATCATAATTAAAATTGTAATTTAATTAAAATATCAACATTACTGTGTTTAACACTCAATAAAATGTACCTCGTCATTTACTACAATTGATGACAATGAAAGAGAGTAAATAGCAACACGTTAAAAAGAATCGGGGAAAAAGGTAAATGCGAGAACGTTGAGGAAACTGGGGTACGAGAAGAAATGTAAAGGTTAACATTTGCAGGAGGAAAGAGTACAGACCCGGGTTGTATATATATATATAAAATCATTAGCAGAAACGGGAGAGCTTACTCCCTGGAACAGCTTACCGTGACGACCAGTGACAATGACACATTCCCTCCGTAGAATGATAAATTGTTGGAGGTGTTTACTCTGGGGCGAAACAAGTTGCGACAAATCTTGGAGACACCTTTAAAAGTCTCGCCACTTTAGCTGTAAGAAGACGGGGTTGGATCATTTGATTTCATAAGTGTGAAGTTTGGATTATCAGGTATTTAAAAATAAGTACTATCGCTTTGTTGTTCTTTTCGCAAGAGTTTTATGATAATCTATCATGGCCCGTGTCAATGCATTAGATTTTAATGAGATTTTCAAATCTGAGACATGAATTATGATCCCGTGAGGTTCTTTCAATAAACAACTCTCGGCTTTTGCAGTTCACCAAATATAAAAACGTCAAATATTGACGTTGACCGTTCATCTATTCGGTAAATTTGAATCTCTCCAGCAGCAGTTGAAATGGACTATCACTCATGTTATGGAGTATTGACGTGCTTGTTAGTTTTGTTAAGACACTCGCCTAGTAAGACAGTAATTGGGAGTTCAAACATCATTCCAGGAGTCCAGCAAATTAATCTAATTTTCATAGCACAAGAGCTTAGTTTAATATAGTAAGAAGATCGATCTTACACATATTCGGTGTTCACATCTCTATTTTAAAAAATAAATATATTTTTAGGAGAACACATTCTTATTGTGAAGTTGTAATTATTTAAAACATAGGTCTGTGATATTTTAAATATGAATTAAATATATTAATTAGAAAGGTAGATGGCTCTTTCAAAAAATGGAACGATTAAATGTATTAATATCAAAAAGGTAACATATAGGTTCAAAAATTATCGCTAAAAATATTGTCGCTGTAGCATAGTTGGATAATGCACCTTCTCCGGTTATGAAAGAGATCCAGGTTCGAATCCCGGTGGCCCAACAACAATATTTGTCGATAAAATTGATTTTATATGTATATCTTTCTAATTAATATATTTAATTCATATTTAAAAATATTTTTGTTATTTAATATCCTATGAGTAAATCGTTGTAGGTATCTATGGTTTTAGAAACAATGACAAGGTTTGTGCGCACATGTCCAGTCTTGCTGTCAAATTGTACACGTGTTTGAGTTTACGACTCTTCTTACCGGTTTATGTATTTAGTTTATTTCCAGATTAAAGTTTTAACACGTGTACATGGAACTGAGATCCCGCCAGCAATTACAATATTTTTCAATAAAATTGATTTCATATGTATATCATTCTAATTAATACATTTAATTTGTGTTTAAATAAATATCAAACACCTATGTTATGAATAATTACAACTTAATAAGAATGTGTTCTCCTTAATGAGATTTATCTCAACTAAAATTCAAAGATTTATCTCAGTGTGTTTCATTCCGTGGACACGGAAAATCAGGATATAAACTATTATGTAATATGTAGCGTATTAATTGGTTTTGTTGAAATTATTTGATGAATTACGTGGCTTAATTAACGGTATATGTTTATTTAAATTTACTTGATTAGAACAATGCGAATTTTGTAGGCTTCGTTGGTATAAACATAATGATATATTACGTAGTATAAAGCGAAAACCTCCCGATAATCGGATCACGTTTTTTCCGATAAGAATTACGTTTACGATTAACTCAGGGTATTTCGTGTTTTTATGATTTATAACAAATTTATATCTCTCGTTGACCGTAAAATAAAATAAATATATATACAATATATTATAATAAATGTAAATGTTACAAAGAGTACCATAAATTAATGCATATCATATCACAAAATTATTTTGCACGTATGAAACATTTTTGAAGAACAAAAGAATTTTTGAAATATCTAGTGTGTAATTTAATATTTTTATTTCTACAAACTAACATTCAATTGGAATGTTGCCATTTGGTTAAAACATAAATAAGCGAAGAATCTGTTTCAACATATTTCCCAAACAATATTTTGTATGCAAGGATAAACCATTTTTCCATCTTTTAAAGTGCAACACTTAGAATATTGTGTAACACGTAGTATGGCTAATACATTGACCTTAAATCATAGTTACGTACTAGTTTACGAGATAGTACGTGAATATCTCGTGTGTAAATCGCAAGAACTATTACTTAAATACGATTTAGATCGTTTGAAATGTAACACGGCATTATCAGTCCTGATCGAAAATTGGGAAAAAACTTAAGAAAACTACATAGTAAATTTTAGGTGTTTTTCAGGATGCGCAACAATAGAATTAAATGTAGATACATATCAGCTGCGCGCTTCGCGGATACGCACCCTTATCAATAACTTACACTCATTTTTATAATGTTGTGGTGATGTGGTGACGTTGATGTTGCCGTGTAGGGACTCACTTAACAACCGTATAGGGGCGAAACCCAACCAACCAATCAGCAGAAACCATACATCGTGACGGATACTGCCCTTGGATTAAGCGACCACTTCTCCACAGGCCTTATTTTCATCAGCATCTCGAGTGAGCCACTCCAGTATTCAACCAGATACGGGTATTTAACTGTATAATTAATTTATCAATAATGGCCAACCTTCGTAAGTGCTCTTGAATTTCTGTAATCTGATCTAGACGAAACATAAATACTCACACACGCACACTATATACATTGCGACATGCACTAACACGCGTGAGAATAGAAGATGTTAGAGGCTTCAGTCTTTCATCCACAAAACCTTCTGATAAATCACAGTCAATCATATTCTATAACTACAACTGTTCTCATTATTTTTCAACATAATTTTGTTGAACGTCAATGATGATCATTTTTAAACGAAACCTTTAAATTGCACGGGAAGGTCATTTACTTTAATATCACAACATATAAATCATATTTAATTCGGAAACGATACATGTAAATGAGTCATTAATATACAAACACGTAATTGATATTTTGTTAACACACCGTGTATTACGAGGCACTATTATTTTATAACTCTGTCTACGAATGTCAAATATTTATTACACATATCTACACTCAGTATTTCAGTATATATATATATATATTGCTTCTTGGACCATTAAATTTAAATAAATCCATTGGAAATCAAAAAAGAAAAATACAATTTAAAAATGATTGCTGTTTTACCATCTTGCGTCATCCAGATTCACACGTCTTTTCATGTGTGCTCATCGATTGTTGACAATTCTAAAAGACAAAATTACAATATCATGTACAAACTTAAGCCCAAAAAAATAAATGAAATATCTCGGTGTAAGTATTGATCAACATTTAAAATGGCAGATTCACATTAGCGAATTAGTGAAAAGATACGATAAAAAAACATTTTAAGTATAAATAATTTAAAAAAGGTATATTTTACTGTTGTTTACTCACTACTCCAGTATGGAATAATTGGGTGGGGAAGAGCATATAATAATATAATGAACTCGGTAAAAATAATACAGAGAACAATTATCAAAGTAATATTTAAAAAAATATCAACTTTTACAACACAAACACTTTTTGAAAAATTCCCAGCTCCCCAAAATAGAAAACATTTACAAAAAAAACTAATTGAAACAAGCACATCATTAAGGTTTAAAAATAACTTTAAAATCTCTAAATGTAACACCAAACACTATCAGAAATTTTTTATATATTTAAAGATAAAAAAATTCTATAGCCTCCCTCCACAAATTAAAGAAATAAATGATATAAAAGAGTTTAGAAAGAACACTTCAGAAACACATAATTAGAAAATAAACAATATTATAGAACACTTCAGAAGCACACAAATAGACAATAAATAAAATATATAAAATATTATATACAATTATTATAGTGTAACTGCCTCTCCAAGCACATGAGCAAGTCTATTTTTTGGAGACAATGTAAACCATATAATTTGTGTGGTAAAGCATTGCGATATAATATGATCCAACTCTAGAATGTCTAAAAATCTATGGTCATAAATTCCGCGCGGAGTACAACACTAACGGCGGTTGATATAAAATTTTTTTTCTGTGGTGTACTAGCGATCACGCACGAAATGGATGGCTGATTGAAATTCATTAAAATATAATGTGTAATTATTAAGAATGGGTAAATTGAATCATAAGGGAAATTTCTGGTAATCTGTAGTTTGTTTAATGTGCGTGTGTGTTATCCAAATCTTTTAAATTACAGGACCTAGTCTCTTTCTTGTACGATGGCGATTTCGCCATTAGACGATGACATGGAAGAGATTATTGTTACTGGGCCAGGAAAAATACCTTAATGCCTTTGTTTACTATTATTTATCAGGACAATTAATTTCCCATGAGATGTATGCGCAGATGGAGACGTATAAAACTAACGACACCGGTTGAATGAGAGTACATTCTCGCAATGCTACAAGAAATCCATTTATTCTTAATATAATTTGACTGATCTGGAGACGCCAGACTGCAGTTGGATCTTGTGACTACTTTGCGTGACGGATCCAAAGTGGTGGAGAAACTTCGACATAACCTCAGTCATCAAGACGTGTCAGCGTAATTCGTGCATGTCTTCGTTTCTCTGTAACCGGAATGTAAATTTCAAGAAGTAGTCTAAAAACACTATTTGGAACCAGCTTGCGTTTGTGCAACGGGTTTTCTACGCCAAGATGCTTAATAGATTCTAAGTTCTCATGTTTGATTGGAACCGTATCGATTTAAATTGTTTCTGTTAATAGAATTGTAATGTTTTGAATCATTTTTCACACATTTTATTTATTTATTTTCACTAGAACAACTGTTCTAAGAAGGTGAAGAAGAAGCAATTATTTATGTCATGGTATTCACGAAAAAACTAATGTAATACCCTGAAACTACCCGGTGGACAATATAAAATAAAAGTATATAAATGAATATATGTATAATTTAATAAGTAATATAATTTTGAAGTATTTGTAGGAGTAAATAAATTTAATAACATGCAAATATTGCGCTTTTAAAATAACTGAAATTTATGTTTACTGAACATTCCGGAACGTCTTCTAAGGAAAAAGTTAAGCATTGTTTCAGACGAGCGATGCAGTCAGCAAAGAATTTCTCTGGGAAATATTTATATAAAGATACTTCGGTACACAGATACAGAGGTGTACTTTCTGATTATGTATTGTGTTCTTGCTAATAGTATAATTTTATACATTCAGAAGTGAGATTGTTTAATAAATTACTATTAATATATTACGTAAAATATCTTCATTGAGTTCTAAAACATATTTTTTTACTGCTAGTATTTAACTGCACTTGATTAAATTATTTTTTTCATTTCATTGGAATCATCGCATCGGATAAAGAAATGTCACTGTTTTCCTCCGCGACCGCCATTAATTTTTCTCTATTGCGTAGGTACTTACAATTTTGTGTTTGTCTACAAGGTATGTTTGCGGTTTTTATTATTACTTCTTCGTTCTTTATAACAAGATTCTATGGATCGCTGATCGCCGTTTTGCACATACATGATTGTGACATATATAATAGTTTACGTCCATGACTTATCCACTATGCTGTGAAAATTGCGTAAATTATTTTCCAGCCAAGTGGAAATGATAAATTGACGGACAGTGTGCAGTGTGCAGTGTGGGTTTCTCGTTCCCATGCATGTCGATAAGTACATCTTACGAGGGCCAAGTAAAAAATAAGGTTCCTTACGCTGTACACTCGCCACGCGAGATGCTAGGCGAAATCCGGCAACACCGCCTTAATTGTTGGTCCCTTAACTACATCCCCACTACCGGGAGCAAACGCTGCGACGCTCAGTAAAGGCCTGACAGCCATCCGCTATGGAACCCGCCATCGCCGTTACCGCCAGGTGTGAAATCCGTTCGGTGATTCGATTTTTAAACGCGAAGAAGCTTAAACCTGTTGAAATTCATCGACAGTTGGAAGAAGTTTATGGCACAGCTTGCATCAGCGTCCAACACGTCCGCAAATGGTGCAGGGAGTTCTCCGAAGGACGCACAGACGTCCACGACGAGCAAAGGAGTGGGAGGCCATCGGTGTCGGACGAAGTCGTGGCGAAGATTGAGCGCATTCTCCTCGAAGAACGGAGAGTAACGCTTCGGGAGCTTGCTGTCCAGGTTCCTGAGGTTTGTGAAAAAACCATCGACAACATTTTGACCGATAAACTTGGTTATCGCAAGGTGTGCGCGCGGTGGGTCCCACACATGCTTTCAGAAACCCACAAAGACAATCGTGTCAAGTGTGCCGAGGGGTTTCTTCGAGAATGCGCCGAGAATACCGAAGAATTCTTGGACTCCATTATTACGGGAGATGAAACGTGGTGTCACTACGTCACTCCAGAAACAAAAGAACAGTCCAAACAATGGCGCCATCCTGAATCGCCTAGGCCGAAAAAGTTTAAGCAGACGCTTTCCGCAGGGAAAGTGATGGCTAACGGCGGCGGAATTCTTCGAAGCGGGTTTTCAGAAGTGGATAACTCGTCAGGAAAAATGCATAGAAAAATCAGGAGACTATGTAGAAAAATAGAATAAAGTACAAGCTTTCAGATGGTTTACTTATTTATTGCAATAAAAAATACCTTATACCTGAAAAAAATGTAGGAACCTTATTTTTTACTTGCCCCTCGTATATTGTGCTTATTGTGTCGAGCTTCGCACCAACAACTAAGTGTGAATTAAAGAATACATCGAACTATCAACGTAGTGTGATTTCCTGGAGTCAGAAAACCTGTGGATCTATTGGAGCCAGAAGAAAATCCAGATACCTAAAGAGCATTTCTCATATGGGTCGCGTTTTTTCCTGATTCTGGTTGGTCCTTTACCCCCCTGTTCTCTATTTGTGTCCTCTTGTTCAGACATTACTTGTGATTTAGTTCTAGAGGAACGTATAGTCTATCAGGTGATTTAAAAAAACTGTGATAAAATCATTTCTATGTCGTATTTCTTTTAATGTCAATCGAACTCCCCTTCAAATAAGCAATGATCATTGGGGGTGCCTCTTAGAATTCATTACGGTTAAGGGTTCTTATGTATTTACTCAGTTATTTAATGATTTTGTTACTTTTTAATTGATTAGCAACCGGTTTACGGCGGTGCATGGGATGTACATTTAGTTATATTTAAAGATAGGTTCTAATTTATTCTTTTGATATAGAGAATTTTCTAAAAATTGCGTGAAACATTATTAAGAAAGCAATATTCTTTATATATATAGGGAAATTAATTAGAGTTTAATTTGAGAATTTAAGGACTTCTTTAACACTTTATTGTATTCTCAGTAAAGTTCAAAGTTCTACTGTGTTCCTGCCGCCTTCGTCTATCTTTTGTCATTTCCAAGTTTCATTAGCATATGCTCGCAAATCTCTTGACTGAGTAGTGTTACCGAAAATGGAATACCATATCAAATGTGCGTGAAGAGCAAGCGAAAGCTGCCTATTTTCTGAAAATGTTTTATATTTCAACTATATATTTAGCAGAGTATAATTTATTAAAAAAAATTATAATGTTTTTAGTGAAATTATTGCATAATTTTTTATTTTTTTTATCTCAATTTGAGCAGTATTAACTAATTTTCACATATTTCAATAAATAACTTTCTTGGAACACATTTTAGATTTATTATAATTTGATGGTTTTTAAGTGAAGCAATGTAACATTGCCTGTCAAATAATACTACAAATTAAACATTATTATAATTATTATTAAAAATAACGATTTATTTCTCAGGAATTGTAATATAATATCTTATTATATTTAATTTCATACATTCATTAATTTTATTCAAATATATACATAAGGATAGGAAAGCATTAAAAATCAAGTTACTTTGAAGTACCTATTTTTTATACTTTGCCTGTATAATTTAATTAAAATGATTAATCGACTTACTCTAAAGATCTTTTGAGTTGATCGCATACACTGATGCATGAATAAGTCAAGAGAAATAAAAACAAATGCCAAACGAAGGAAAGTACACATTGCTCGCAATGAGAAATATGATCTCTTAGAGCAGCAGAGGTATAAGTAAAAGATTATTTTGGCTGCATAATCTCAGAAACTGCCTTAAGATCCAAAATGCCGTTGACTCAATATGTTTTGAACAGCGTATATCAGAATGGTCTTTAACATTCGATTGAAGAGGTCACCTTGAAAATAAGATAGTATTACATATTTTCAAAAATTCGTCTCGTATGCTGCTGAGATATCGTATCTGTAAACCATTAAAAGTATGATGTTATGTTAAAAAAAAAGAAACGTTTTCTTTACCATAAAAAGTTTTTTTGTGAATCGACCCATGTAGATGATTGCAAAGCCATGTTAAGAAGTTTTGTTAAAAACCTTTCCTGAAAATTTTTATCAGCGTTATAAAAACCCCTTGGTTAAACGTATAACATACAACTTTAATGAAAAAATTCTCAACATCTGTTTTTGTAAGAATTTTAATTTTCCACTGACTTGATAAATACTTTGAAAAACTTTTTATTCTTTTCCATTATTCACTGAGGGAAGCATTCCAAGATAATTAATTAACTTCATAAATTGTTCGCAAATATTTTGAATTCCTTTTGTTTATTACATTGTTTCTTATGTGTTTTGCAAAATGCTTTTAGGCTTTGTTTAAAAAAATCACACAGCCTTTAATTAATTTGAAGTTAATTGTACTTATTAAGCATTCTATTTTCAAACTGTGTAATACGAAATAAATATATATGCAGGTGTTTTAAAACCCTTTCCACCCTAACGGTACTTTAAAGTACCATCGACTTACTGTTGTGTCAATTCTCTGATGATACTACAAAGTCTACGTAAATAATAGTCTATAATATACTCGATTTATTTAGACTAGTAACATTAATTATTTTTTTATTATGACAACACTGCGACATGTTAAATGTCAGTTGCGTATTGTTACAAGGTAAGCGCTTGTGTTCCTTGTGAATATTAATAGTTAACCTAACCTAATTGTTTTTTCTTAAATTTTCCACTCTTCTTTTAATATAATATTTATTTCCTATCTTTTGTGTTATGCTATAAGTTCTGACTGTACTTACTAAATTATAATTAATAATATTTATGTACAATTTTTTTTTTTAAATTATCCATCACATTTTCATTATTTTATGTTTGAAAAATACTACAAAAATATATGGTTGCTTGGCATTTAAATTAAGTAATTCAAGGTTAAAAGGGTAAAAATGTTCTTTTTCAGTAATATATGTTTTACTTAACCACCAGTAAAAAAAAAGAAAATATTTTATTTTATAGCCAACGTTTATTTTGTGTCATGTGTTTGTATGAATTCTCTTTATTATTAATATTAACACTATGTACTATGCTATATTGACAGATTTTTAAACATATTTGAATACATTTTATTTCAGAAAAGTTGTTGTTGTTTGACCATTTGCTGATTTTGATCTATATCACCGAAGATTAAAATAAAAGAGGTGTCTTCACTTTGATTACTTTGTTGCTTCTGATGGCAATATTATAACGGTGGTTTTGGGTGTTGCCTTAACATACGTCAGATATCACTTTGATAGTTATTTTATTAATTATCTCTTTTGATTGCTATTAAATTAGGCCGATTTCAACCATCAAATTCGATGAAACATAACTTTAAAGTAAATATATTTTTTTATCAAAGTAACAGCTAGTAGAGCACAATAGTTACAAATTGGTGATTTGCGATCCTTTATGACTATGTTTTGTCATGATGTAGTAAAAAAATGCATGTTTTTAAATGTGCGAACAGTTAAATTTTAAAGTGCTAGTAGGATCCTCGATAGAAGAAGTGATAATAAATTGTATAAAATCTATTAGAGTGAAAATGAGGTACCTGTATTGGAAGAACAAGCGTATGTTCCCGTGAATGCCTTCGACAGCTGTTGTTCCCGGGTTTCCTATTGATAATATAGTCATGTGTGCAGAATGAAGATTACCACTCACCTTGACTGACAGTAGCTGTTTCTTTGGCGTCGTGGCTTGAACCGATGTTGTTGTTCTTCTTATCTCTTGGTAGTATTCGAAATGCGCACTTCCGTTGCTCGGATTATTGAGAGCTCCTTACCGGACGATGTACTGACCGCAATTGAGCTCCGACTTATTTGACAGCGATCCTTTAATCTCCAATAGCGGCAACATTCACACAACATAAATAATCAATACCAATCAACAAGAAAATCCAGGGGCGCCAATCGAAGGAACAAAAGGTGCGTAAATAGCGTAGGTTGCTTTATATCGCTGAATCAATGATACCGATGATTTCAATTAGTAGCCAAAATATAAGTGATAGCAATTGGAAATGCTATCTATGTACGTGGTCTAAGAAGAAAGAAAAATATATATAATAGAAAAATATATAACTATATCTGAATATTCTGTATTTCAGAACAATATTATAAAACATAAATTCTGCTACCGGTTACTGTTATATACAAATGTTTTGATAAGCGAGTACTTTTATATTTCTCAACACGTGTGTTTGGATTACCCAACAAAACTAGCACCCATAAATTTATTAAATATTTATTTTCTCGCAATGTACGTCACAAAACGTGAAGCAGTCCACATTTTCACGTCATCATTTCTCCGTTTCCGGGAATGCCCGTTCTGGATTACAGGGATAAGTAAAAGCGCCGAAATATTAAGCAAAAACGTGAATGCTTATAACGAAAATGGATACAGAACCAAAATGGATATTACAAGTATTGTACTAATTAATTTACATTACGAAAAAAAAAATTACGAAATTATAAATTACGTGTATATACTTACATAAGCAAGAATCTACCTGGAAAGGTTATAGAAACGACCAACTATTGCCAGAAGTCTAAGTTTAGAGAACAGGTATTTGCGGTGGCAGGCCCAAAAGCGCGAACTCTTTGCCTTCCGTCATAAGAAGGTGCATCAGAGACTAGAAACGACGAGAGAATAGACTAAAAACGCACAATTTCAAGAAATAATTTCCGTAAGTGAAATAACAATATTACATTTTAAAAATGAACATAATGTAATACTATAAAATGATTATGTGTAAAGCGCCCTTGAAGTTTTTACGAAAATGGCTCTTTGCAAATTATCCAATATTATTATTATTATTTTTATGTCATCAAAATACATGATCAAATTTATTAATAAATGTTTTGTAATAATTAGGAGACAAGTGTGACTATGAATCCTCGCCTCAGAAATATGTCGGTAACGATCGGTATGTATGAATTATGTCATTCTATTATACGTACAAAATACATGTGGCAGTGAATCATAGCTCGCTTTGCCTTCAGCTCTGTACTTTTTTTTTTTGAATTTGTTACAAAACTAAAGTTACATATTTTTGTGAACAGCTTATCCCTCCAAAAAAGAAACTAGCTCTTGTACTTAGAGAAGGAATATTTAAAATAACAAGGTGCATATAAACGGTCCATAAAATCTTAAGAATTTGGTGGTCCATAAATTTGAAGAATTAATGTAAATCAATATAAGTTCAAATCACAAATTTAAATGACAGATTATTAGTTGAAATGAGAATAGAAAAATAAAGATGTGAATATTAGTTAAACCTAACTAAAATAGTTTTGTGTAAATTTTAATCAGATATATATTTAAATGATCACAGAACTACAAGGATTAAAGTCATATTTTCAAATCATTTTGCCATCTATGAACGATAGGTCCCAGCTTTTGATAGATAAGTCAAGACCCTAGTCTAGTCTTACCCTATGTGGTGTCTTTCATTTCAAATAGAGTTCGCAGTTAAAAGGTTAATAAGATATGTATATATACATTTAAAAAATGTTTACTTATTATATAAAGTTCTAAAATATGTATTTCCTACTTCCAATGAAATTCACAATGAGTTTGTGGAAAACAAATCACTGACGTAAGTATTCAGCAGATTTAGGAATGATAGTTAGACTAGGATATTTATATATAATAAACTACTAAACATTTTACATCCGATCTAACAGTGCGTTTATGATAAAGAAGCAATGGAAACGAAAATAAAATATTTGATATGTTTTGTTGATGTTTTACTCATTTAAAAAATAATATAAGAAATAAGCATTTCTTACGTATTTGTCAAATTATAATTTTGTATGAAGTTTTTTATTTATCCGAGATTTTAACAGGTAATATTTGAATAATGATACTACATACTTGTAGATAGACAGGTAAATATTTAAATGAGATAAACCACCACATATGAGTATATGTAATTACGTAATTTTCTGTTTGGTAACCTTTGTCGACACAAATTATTTCATTTGCCACAGTGAAGTTAAAGCCCACATAAAAGTATTCCGTGTTTACGTAGTGTTTGATCGTACGTCCCATAAAAAAACTCAGTACCCTTCGTCATACCGTGCGTACATTATAAATGGAGAACCCGTATCTGTCTACACATGATTTCAGAATTTTAAAAGAGTTTGCGTTTTTTGTGAAAAAAAAAGTTAATTACTACCTTGCTATAATTTCAATTTATCACACAACATATACACATATTTTTGTAATAGGTTTTACATAATTAAATTTATATTTTTATCTGCTTATCTGTTTTTTTATATATTTATCTGTTAGTGGTGGACAGGTGGGCATATATTTCAAATAAGCAATGGATAAATATTTGATAAAGTGTTAATCAATTTTAGGATAGAGTTGTTTAATAGTTTGTAAATCATCACACTTGTTGCTAAGATAGTTTTTGGGTCTGTTAAGAAAATTAAAAAAAGATTTTATTTTATAGTTATAAAAATATCTTTCAACGCATTAAAAAAACATTAACATATTAGAATAAACAAGATTGAACTTTTGTTTGTAGATCTTTAGGACAGATATTGGGGGTGGATGATCACCACTTGACTTCCTTAACATCGACTCACATAGCTTAAAATCTGTGTTGCGAAAAAACTAACTAGTTATTATAACGATATTAGAATTTTAGGTAAGATATATATATATATATATGTGTCTTAAAGATGCGAATAAAAACAAAATCGACTACACGGGAATATGCCTAAGTCCACTAAAAATATCGTTTTTTCATCCATATCACAGATTTCAATATTCTCAAAAATGCGAATAAAAAACAAATCTACTACACGGGAATATGCCTAAGTCAACTAAAAATTTCGTTTTTTCATCCATATCACAGATTTCAATATTCTTAAAAATGCGAATAAAAACAAAATCGACTACACGCGAATATGCCTAAGTCAACAAAAATTTTGTTTTTTTATTCATATCATAGATTTCAATAGTCTTAAAAATGCGAATTAAAACAAATTCGACTATACGGGAATATGCTTAAGTCAAATGAAAATTTTGTTTTTTCATCCATATCACAGATTTAAATTGTTTAAAAAATGCGAATAAAAACAAAATCGACTATACGGGAATATGCTTAAGTCAAATGAAAAATTGTATTAAAAATGCCAGAAAAAACAAAATCGAAAACAAAAAAAAATAAAAAAAATAAAATATATATATATATAACTGTGCTGTTACTCGGTCATTCGTCAGTTACTATCTAAATAATATGATATATTATTTGATATGATGGTAAACACATTTCATGTACATTGTGATGGTAAATATTATTAATTGTTGTGTGATTTTTATGTAGGCACAATTTTTTTCGTAGACAGACTATCAATAGTCGTTGAAGACCCTGATATGTTCCTACATGTGATGAAATATTCTGCATTTTGTGATTACGAATAAACCTGTCCTAGTTCATATTTTTCTACAATAGTTGATACATTTAATTTGTATTAAAATAGTATAGAACGATGTTCTGAAAAGACTGTAACTTCACAATAATAATGTGTTCTTAAAATATTAGAATAAAGACGCAGGAGTGCACTGTCACATGAGCTGCCACTGGTTACTATAACAATGAATTCACGATATAGCAAAATAATAATAATGTTATAAAGGTAGGTTTACCAAAATATCATTACAGTGATATCATGCATTCAGTGTTAAGCGATTTTCACAGTATCTAGCAATTTTGGCGGATTCCACGTAAGGTTTTTGTGAATAAGACGGCTTACCTGTCTTCGCCGAACATTGTTTGCTGGAGATGGGCTCTGCTCGACACGGGGCTCGCGTCGTAATAATACTATTCAATATTTCGGGTAATGGATTCCACTATTACGAGGCACTTCCGATAGACACTCACCCCTACCTACGTTGATGTCTATAGTCTAGATACGATACAGTCAGCCATATTGCGCAATTTTAGTTCGAGACAAAATACAAAGCGTTTTCACGCTGCCGTTTTCTTAAAAAAAATCTCTTACGCTTATTTATTTAGAACATACAGCATTACTATTACGTAGGTATTTTGTTGAATATTGAATATGTCATTACAAATATGAGTTTCTTAAAATTATTGCGTATAAACTATTATTCATATAATATACATTTTTAACTCCTTGGCCGTTCACGTAGGGAACTTGCGACAGAGAAAGAGAT
Organism: Eubasilissa splendida; assembly: GCA_031772225.1. Classification (NCBI taxonomy): domain Eukaryota; kingdom Metazoa; phylum Arthropoda; class Insecta; order Trichoptera; family Phryganeidae; genus Eubasilissa; species Eubasilissa splendida. The sequence goes on along the minus strand of CM062852.1, from coordinate 20,613,577 downwards.
GGAACGAGAACTGTCAGAATTTAAGTTGCACTCACGTGACAGCCCGCGGCGTCTATTTCTCACGGAAAATAACCATCAAATAACGCATGATATAACCGGCGCCGTGGGTCGGATCTTTAACCAAATTATTATTTCCAGTAGTGACATCATACGGCGCCCCATATAAATCTATTTCAACTCAAGAACACAACGTTTGAAGTCGAGTGTAAAAATCGTCATTTTTCCTCTATACAAAATTGATAGTTGGTGCTCACTTTTGCGTTGCCAGATCGCAACATCATTCAATTTAAAAATTTAACACACGTACTCTCATGTCGACGCCAAAGTACCAATATTTTTACAGTTATCGAATTTGCGAAAACTTTTTTGATTTTATTTTTACTTTACAAAATGGCGAAGGGTGATTTATTTCGTTAGTGGAGACTGCCTACCTCTTAGATATTCCCGATATGCTCGTTACTACCGCAGAGTCCGATGACGAGAAGGACTCAATAGGTTGGAAAGTATCTGGAACGTTCCAATTTGAGTAAATTGTCAGCTAGATTTTGACGCACGTCCGCGATATTCCTCGTTTTTGTTGCCAAGTAATTCAAGTGAATAAGATATTATTTTTTAGTTATTAATTAAAATTGATATACGAGAGTTTTACTATAAATACAATGATTGCACCGTTAGGCAGCATTGGCCATTGCCGCGGTCGACAGCATCATTGTATGCGTGTTGTTAGTTTCATATAAGTGCGATATGTAATGTGTACGTGGTTGTGGTGTGAAGTGCTAATATATTTTTGTTTTGAGCATCACATTAAACACAATATTAAAAAATGTGATGTCGTCCTTAAAAATAAATAATAATGTTGTAAGTGTGCCTGGCCTGACAACACACACTATCAACTTTTATTTTAAATTATAATTAAATGTATTAATTAGAAAGATATACATATAAAATCAATTTCATCGAAAAATATTGTTATTGCGCCACCGGGATTCGAATCTGGATCTCTTTTCAAACCGGGAATGGTGCATTATCCAACTATGCTACAATGACATTATTTTTGACGACAAATTTTCGAACCCATATGTTACACCTTTTTCAAATTAATACATTTATCGTTCCATTATTTGAAAGAGCCGTCTACTTTGTTTTTTCGAAATCTTAAATACCTTTGGGTAAACCGATAGCAGACGCCAGAATTAATAATTCATTTTTATAAAATTTTAGACACATTGATCCAACTTATATATTATTAAGAGAACACATTCTTATTGTTAAGTTGTAATTATTCAGAACATAGGTCTGTGATATTTTAAATAATAATTAAATGTATTAATTAGAAAGATATACATACAAAATCAATTTTATTGAAAAATATTATTGTCAACTACAGAATAGCTACAGATACAATAATGGCCGTGACTGAAGTGTAGTATTTATATTTTGTTTATTGTTATATATATGTGTGAACTTTTTTGTAAATTTATATTTTTTTGCTTTTCTTTTCATAACATAAATAATATTTCGTAACATATATGTGTTATATAATATGAATTATCTTGAAAACCTGATCACGCTGGAATACACGCATAGTTATTATTATTACAGTATCACTCATCGGCATCATCATGCATTGGATAATCTAGGATCATGGTTGACAATACAAATGTATCCCTAATATGAATTAAATATATTAATTATAAAGATATAAATATAAAATCAATTTTATCGAAAAATATTGTTGTTGCGCCACCGCGATTCGAATCTGGATCTTTTTCCTAACCGGGGAAGGTGCATTATCCAACTATGCTACAGCGACAATATTTTTAGCGACAATTTTCAAACCTATATGTTACCTTTTTTGATATTAATACATTTAATCGTTCCATTATTTGAAAGAGCCATCTACCTCATTTTTACAGAATCTCAAATACCTTTCAATAATCTGATAGCAGACGCCAGAATTATCAATTCATTTTTATTAAATTTTGGACACATTGATACAACTTTATTATTAGGAGAACACATTCTTATTGTGAAGTTGTAATTATTCAGAACATAGGTCTGTGATATTTTAAATATGAATTAAATATATTAATTAGAAAGATATACATGTAAAATCAATTTTATCGAAAAATATAGTTGGATAATGCACCTTCCCCGGTTAGGTAAGAGATCCAGGTTCGAATCCCGGTGGCGCAACAACAATATTTTTTGATAAAATTGATTTTAAATCACACGATTTTGGAGACCAATTCACAAGTCCATTACGCGAAATTATACGCTCATCGAATGTTTCTTTCAATACATTGATTGTGGCGCGCGCTATGTGGCATGACATGGCGTGGCGTTGAAACCACAGCTTTTCCACATTAATGTCATTTAATTTAGGAACGAAGAAGTCAGTAATCGACTCATTTGGGTCCTTTTCAATACTATGCTCCACTGCAGTAACAGCTTTATCGGTGCACACTGTACGACGTATCTGCGGATGCGAATTATCAATTAGAGTATAAGACGATTATGTCGACTGTAAAATGGACGCAGCGCACGGTAAGTTTCGCGAACTGAACTACGATTTTCGAAATAAATTTGCACAATTAGCAAGCGTTGTTCTGGCGTAAGTAAAATTACATGGTCAAATGTCAAATGACATGAAAAAATCACGGTAAATGGCAAACCAAACTGTGTACAAATCAGCTGTCGCTGGGTGTCGCTGGAAAAAGTGTTGTTAATTCGTAAAACAAACCTCTAAAAAAAACCTGTATAACTTAGTCGCCAACCTTCAATACAAAATGTCACACGAAGAGTTAAAATAACATATACAACAAAATCAGTCTGATTTAACATTTCTATTACCCTGTATATTTTATTTATTAATTACTATCCAGATTTTTCCAATATTCTCTTAGACTAACATGACATAAATCGTACATAATGTAGGAGATGCAACGGGAAGGATTTAATGTGAACGTACCACGTCCATGAAAATACTTTACCGTTATTTAGATAACTGACCGAACCGTAATTTCTGGACCGCGAAAAGAACCTTAGGCTTAGGGTGGTGTACCGTACTTATCGGGGTGCAGGTCAACACGTCGCATTATTTGCCAGGGTTGTGTCGGGAAAGTCGCAATATACTGTGTTAGGTACTAAGCAGTGGGGTCAGAGGTTGACAATTACAGTTTTGGCCACCCACTACTCTCGGAATTTTACGCGTTTTTCATAACGGTATATAATTAAACTGAACTAATGTTCAAATATACTTTTTGAAAAACATTTTAATTATTGATTTTTTGTAATATAAATTATTTAAAACATTATTTTTAACCACTTCATGAGTTAAATTTAATATACCAACCAGTTTTGAAAAATAGCATATATTTCATCACGATTTCAAATGAAATTATTATAACCATATATGTCTAATTACTCTAATGTTTTTAAAATTGAATTTTCAAAAAAACTGATGAAGGAAATGGTATTTTCTGAAACTGCTTGGTGTATTAACATTAACTCATAAAGTGGTTAAAAACAAAATTTTAAATAATTTATATTAAAATAAATCAAAACCACAATTGCAACAAATATTAAATATTATTAAGGAGAACACATTCTTATTGTGAAGTTGTAATTATTTAAAACGTAAGTAAGTAAGTAGATGGCTTTCAAAAATAATGGAACAACAGATGTATTAATTTGAAAAAGTGTAACATATAGGTTCGAAAATTTGTCATGAAAAATACTAGCGTTATAGCACATTTGGTAATGTATTTCCCCGGATTGGAAATAGAGATCCATGTTCGAATCCCGGTAGCGCAAGAACAATGTTTTTCGTAAAAAATGATTTTATATGTATATATTTATAATTAATACATCAAATTAGTATTTAAAATATTTAAAATGATTTATTAATTACGAAGTTAGTTTTTTGAGTAGATGATCATAAAAAATAATTAATTATAAAATCAAGTGAAACTTGACTGAGTTTTCTCATTTGTAATGTCTCTCAACTTGAAGGTATATCAATTTGTATTATTTTCATTGATTAAAGACATTTTTTTTTTGTGTTAAATATATAACGTTTTTGATTTTGAACAATCTGTTGACTAGAACTTGACGTACAGACAATAACGCAAATTGCATTAGGTTTTTTATTAAATGGATACAATAGTTTCTTAGTATTTTCAGTTATATCCGATTTTGCAGATCACTTAAACAAAGTTAGAAATACTTTAATAGTCTACCTAAATAGGTGTTAACCAATGATGGAAGGTATTTAATTAGTCAAAATACTGACATGAACGTACCGGCCGTGTTTTATTGTACTTTTAAAATTAGCAATATTAACTTTGTGGTTAAAATTCATATTTTTATTAATTATCTTTGTTTTAATAATAAAATACTAAATACACTAAATAATTATTTTTTTTTGTTTTTTTAAAAATAGATTCTGGCAAAGAAACAATGATATATGTTTTAGTTAGTTATGACATCCTGAAGAAGAAAATGGTATTTTTCGAAACCGGTAGATGTATTTAAACTCAATTTAGTGTTTAATAAAACAAAGATAATAAATAAAAATATTTATTGTATTTAAGGTATAAGGTGCTTAACCTACACGACATGGAATATCAAATAATATCAATATCAAATTAATTATCGCAATATAAAATGTATCGCGTTTGTTCATGTATTTTAGGAAACTTCCGCTGTCATAATATTATATATGCCGACAATAGGGATTATTTTCGAGATTTAAACTTCATGAATATTTAGGATTGTTACCAAATTATCCATTAAATAAATGCCGCATTATGAAATGACAGCGTTTAAAATCCGTCCTAGAATACGTACATAAGATATCATTTAAATTATCGAGACCCCCCTACAACAACACTTTATATCGGTTTTTATAAATGTTAATAGATAGACGGAGCGTCACCACATGGTAGATAGCGTAAGATTACTTAGAAATTGTGTGTGATGGTATTTTCATACATATTATATGATTTTTTAACATAAGAACTATTCGATGCCCTAGGAGATATTCAACTCATATGCATTTATAACTCGGATCTACCCAAAAATGATATACAGTGTTGTTGCAGTGGTGGTTTTAATTAATCACCTACAGAACAGTGTTTCAATGTTAAAATTTCTGACAACGCAAATGACTTATTTATTTTCTATTTAAAGAATTTATCTTAGAATAAAAACATCGTAAATCCACCTAATTCGTATATTTCAAAAGAAATTGATAGTTTACTAAAATAATAATAAGTAATATACCTTAACATATTTTCTTCTTATGATGCAGAAAGAAATTGAAATATTATATTATATTCACATGTTCAATTTAAGGTTTCTGCCAGCACTAGTGCATGGAACTGGCGTCTCTTCAAGGTTAGATTGTGTTTTTTGTACATGGTTTCTTTGAGGAAACCTAAGCCGACGTTTCGAAACGGTAACACGCGCCATTGTCAAGGCGCTGCCTTAAAAAAATTACGGCAGATCCGTACTTTTTCACAGGAGTTATAAATTTCACACAGTTGAGTTAAGATTTATAGTACTACCGTAAATTTTTGAGGCATCGCCTTGACAATGGTACATATTACCAAGCTGAAACGTCGGCTTGGGTTTCCTTAAGGAAACCATCTACAAAAACGTGATCTAACCTAGAAGAGACGGCAGTTCCATATATATTATGAGGAGTCAGAAATTGGCCAAAAGCAAGCTAATGCAGTGGAGGTGTATTCTCGTAGAGGTCAACATCCATATCGGGTTGTAGAGACAAGGATAATGATGATGATGACGTTGATGTAATATAAGCTTTTAAAATAGTTATAGCACTACAAAAATAATTAAAATAATTGATAGACAAAATAAATAAGACAGGTCATGTTTGACCCCGTTTGGTATTGAACGAATATTTACAGAGACGACAGTGCCAGGCAGCACGAAAACACGAACTCAAACATAAATATGCCTTTAATTTGAGACTGCAACTCGTTTAGAAATGTTGGCAAACGTGAATGCAGTTTTCGCCATACAATCAAAGATAATTTAAATATTAACTCACGTCTTTCACTTTTTCAATATCTATACACCTTCACAATACACCCCTATTGGTTATAAAAGTTTCTGAGATTAACAAGCTTTCATTTTTTTTTCGTTAAAACGTGCCAGGAAAGTAATATCCACAGTATGTATCCATAGAATCAGAAACGATGAGATAACTTTCAGAGATTTCGTCGAGATAAATCTCAGTACGTGGTGAGAATTAGATCTGGAGATAAAGTCATAGATCAGCTTGAGTAGAAAGATCAAAGAATATATAACAAGAGAATCTAGAATAGATAGAATTAGAGAATATATCAAAAGAGGTAGGCTTAAGGTAGAAACAGGCAAAAAATCAAATGTGTACATAATGTTCGATTTGACAGCGAGATTCGACACGTGCTCGTGAACATCTCCTAGAAACATAGAGACTTATATCTAATAATATATATTCTGAAAGTTAGAAGACATAAGGTATTTATTCCATTTCAACTGCTGTTGGAGAGATACAATTCATCTGACTGACAAACGGAGCATGTCAGTCAACGAAATGACGTTTGATGTTCGACGTACCACAAGCGTGAAATGATGCACGAGTTGGCGAATCTCTGAGACTTAGTGTATACACGGTGGACTAAGAATGCAGAGAAGCTGCCTCCAAAGAACCTCACGTCATATCTTGAGATAAAAATCTCATAACAAAATCATCCGTGGACACGGGCTATTTATTTAAAATGCCAGAACCATCTGTGTTATTTTTCTTCATTTTGTCTAATACACTCACTCAGATTTATGTGTTTTTCTAGAAACTTCTTTTCTTAGTAGTACTTTTATAATAAACATTTTTTATCTTTGCTTTATTAGTTTGCTTTATTTGTTTTTCAAAGTGTTTATGAAATCATACGACGGGATAAGCACCCGAACGGCTGAATGACTAATTGAAAGTAATAACTAGGTACTGCTACGGTCCCCACTATGTGGAAAAATACTAATCAATCCAATTTTTTTAAAAATACTTATCATATAACTCATCTTCACTATTGTAAATACTAGAGAATTGACTACCAAACAATATTGTTTCTGTAAGCATTATCTATTTGAATCTGAAACAGTTTCTTAAGGTTTTGATAGCAATTTCGAACTTCTGTCTCGAATATTTTTGCCAATGATTTATATTGAATTGAAATTAGTAATTCTATATTAATTCAGAATGAATATTATGAAATAAGTAACCATTTTTTATAAGTCATATTAAAAAGTATGGCTGCGGATGTACAAATATTAAAAAAAAAAAAGACTTATTCTGAGAATCCATATATGTGTATTAGTATTGAGTGTCATTTAATAAGTGCATTTTATAGTCATTTTATTATTTATTATGAATTATTAAAATAAAATAAAAATCTAAAACCATAAAAACTGTGTTCTATGATCTGTGTGACTACCATTATTTTTATTCATATTTAGATATTTAAGACAATTCTCTTGCTTATTTTAAAACGAAATTCTAATCAATAAATATGAATTAGAATGAATCCTATTTTTATTTAGCGTAAAGTTTTTTTTATCTCAAAAGCCCGAACTAATTGTGGCGGAAATATTTGCAAAAAATATCAAGAACATGACCGAAACATGTATCATCATCCCTAAAACTAACCCCCGCTGCAAACATAATGGGACCCGATTAATCTGGGTTGTGTAGCGAAGGGAAAGTTGAAACCCTGCCACTGTTCCTGAACTTAAAGCGCAAAGGGTAGAATTAGCCTAAATAATTCACTAGTTTTTACCCCATGACGTCGTTGGACATAAGATATGAACACGTGATATATACAAGTAGTTAGAATTTTTTAAGAATTGTGTGTTTGAATAATGATAGTAGTGCTAAAAATTATTGAAAATTAATAATTTTTACACTTGTCGAGTAATCGTATAAAAAGATAGTTATAATGTTATAAAACTTCACGTTCTTAAATATTGTTTAACCTTTACCATACCATGATATAAAATACCCGTACGCAGCCATGCTGTCAACTCGTGTTACCGTAAATAACAGTTATAAAAAATATTTTTATTAGCTTTAATGGCTTTAATGGCACGAATTTACTTACATTGAGGATTCAATTAATATTGAGCATTCAATTTTGAAAAAAATGATTAATAACATAATTTAGAGGATTCATTAAGTCCTATACAATGTATCTTTCCTTCTTATCTCTCTTCGTTTAATTAGTAAAAAAGAGACAATTTTATTTGTATATTTGTTGTTCTTTTTACTGTGAAAATAGTTACTATTATTACTATATATCACAAATGGCATGTTTACCAACGTATTAATTTAACAACGGATTGAATGGAAAAAAAAAATGTTTTATACTATTCCGTTTTCATAATTGGTTTTTTACTAGTCATTCCTAAGCGCTAATATTTTCTTTAGGATTACCTACAATATGAATTTTATGTTGCATATATTTACCGAAATATTACAGGTTTAATAATGATGGTAGACCTGTGTTACTACATAGTTTGGGAAGGGTTAAGAACACAACTTACTTATTACTTACTTACTTTTATTTATTTATTCTATTTACGGAGTTTATCTATTGCTAGCACCAGCCAACGCGGCCGTGGGGTGCCGATGCAGCTGAGGACCCGAATCGCCAGACGCCTGGGCCAGGATTCATCTCTTGCTCTAGGAGATAGACCGGATACTAACTTGTTTTAGTCTTGTACATAACGCTCAACTATCAGCCAACGCTCGCATGCTGCTTCCTTGCTCGTTGCAGCGGGGTCTCTCCTCAATCTGCGGGTAGACCAGGACCATCCATCTCTGGGTCCATCGCGGTGATCTCACTCTTAATCTCCGCCACCTCACGCCGCCTTATTCCTCCGGAGCGCGGCTCCACCAACAATGGCGTTTTGCTCAACTAACGAATTCTCGTCCCTGATCGCAAATTCAAACATGCATATACTTACATATATGCTGCTAAAAAACAAAATACAATATTTAAAATACTTACTGGAATTTTAATAATGTACAGGGCAATTTAAAAATATCATATTTATAAAAAGAGAAGAACATTTATAGATCAAATCTGGTATTATTCAAGCTTCAAATATACTTATAATAACTTTTTGTGAACACAGGTAAAATTACATATAACTATTTAAATGTAGACCCGTACTTTAATTAGGTAATAAAGATATTTTTTATGTTATCTTACCAAGACTACACTACGTTCTTCATAAAACTTTAAGCTTCATCTAACTCAAGTCCAAATCCCTTAATAGCGGGTCGTAAGTATAAGCATTTCACTCTCTCCCTAGCAAACTTGTATAATCATTTAAATTATGAGCTACCACTATATTCATGAAGATTTTACAAGAGTTCACGGAGTGCTTGCTGACGATAACAACTAGCTGCAGACGTTTCTCGTATAACAATTATTTGAATCATTAATCAAATTGTCATTGTAAAATACCACTGTGTTTTTTTTAAGAATAACTAATACATTTATCCTATGCCCAGTTCAGAGAATATACGAAGATAGAAACAGTAAACGAAAATAATAGAGAAATTGTTATGAACCCAACGATAGCCTATCTGGTTTTAATATACACACAAATATTTTATGAAGCGCTGTGATTCCTATAGGAAGCCACCAGAACCGATGTACATTTGATGCAAATAATACTTAATGAAGTCACCTATGCGTGAGTGTACAAACAACAAAACACATGCGGATAAATAATGACCGATCTACTTTTCTCCGGGAGACAGCAACTCAAAAATTCAGAAGGGAACCCTAGAATTATTGAGCCGACTGATAAACAAACTTCTGTCAGAATTATACCTTATCGTCTAACTGAGAAGAAAATTGTATCTACAATGGAAACATTTAAATCATTAAAAATTTAATAAAAATGAATTATCAATTAATTCTGACGTTTCCTATACAATTTCACTCAAAGGTGTTTGAGATATCGTAAATATAAAGAAGATGGCTTTCAAATAAGGGAACGACAGATGTATTAATTTGAAAGTGCAACATATAAGTTCGAAAATTTGTCGTCAACTTATTGTGTTGATGTAGCATAATCGGTTAATGCATTTCCTCAGATAGGAAAAGATCCAGGATCGAATTCCGGTAGCAACAACAATATTTTGTCGATAAATTGATTTTATATGCATATCTTTCTAATTAATACATTTAATTTGTTTTAATAATTGTATCTATATTATTAATCTATTACTTTTGATGCAGGGACAAAAAAAAATATTGAAAATTTTATACTGATGTTAGTTTATAAATGAAAAATACCTATAAATTTAAAAATCAAGATCGAGAAGAATAAGATGGCCATGAATGTGGGGAACTTGTCCGCCCGGAATGAGATGGGCGGGTACACAGTAGACGAAGAAGCAAATAGATTGCAGGTTTCGGACTGAAAAAATTTTGCGTGATGATGATGATAAATCTGAAATTATATAATTTCTGCCATTTAATAGGTTAAATAAAAAAAAAATACTCTTATAAATAGTTTACGATATACGATTTATAGTTTATAATACGATATAAATTTCTCGAACACATCAGAAATATACATATTTTCTTTGACATGCAGACTTAAGGAATATTTTTAGCCAATAATAAAATAATAGTTCATAAGTTATAATAATAATAATAATAATAAGTTACTGTAATAGTAATAATAAGTTATCATAATAGTTATATTAACGAAAAGTAAAATATAATCCAAACTAAAAAGGAATGTACACCCAAAAGAAACAACGTAAACTATTATACAAACACGACATGGATATAGACGTTTATGGACATGCATTTATATTTATTTACTTATATATATTTTAAATTTAGTTATATAGTTATACAATATAGTGTATATATATCATAATATTTTAGTAGTTAAAACAGAAATAGATAACTTAAGATTCATAAACCTTTGAATCCTTAAAAAGAAAACTCAATAAAATCTTAACACCTGTATCTTATTTGAATATTCTGGACATAGTACGATTTTAATTTAAATTTAAAACATATTTATGTGTACATGAAATACACGTTGCATCAATATTCTTACTATTTTCAAACTAAACTAAACGCTTATACTATGAGAATAGGACTACAAACAACTACTAACAAACTGAACAATTATTTATCTTTGACTGATTTGTATATAAATTCACCAATATTCTTCCTGTTACAAATAATTGTTTGGCTATCAAATCTAATCAAAAGTTCAAAAATTAAAAAATATGTTTATTACAAACTAAAAGAAAATGCGAAGACAGACATATCATGGAGAAGAATCCTGTATACAGGAGAATTAACCATAAACCTGCTTAAATTATGTAAAGAAAAAAGTTCAATCCAGCCTATTATACCAACAAGAGCATTAAAAAAAATAACTTAATAATAAAACTAGAATAGATACGCTGGATAATAGTGGTGTATACAAAATTAATTGTAAGAACTGTCAATAATATTGTATTGGATAAACTGGAAATAAAATACACATACGAATAGAAGAACACGTTAAAGGGATAAAGAACTTAGCATAAATTCAGAAATGGCAGACCATACAAGATCAGAGGATCATCGTTTCGCCCATGACAATGTAGAAGTACTACAGATATGCAAAAAGGGGAGAAAATTGGACATTCTAGAAAGTATAGAGAATAATATTAACAAAAAAATGTACTTAACGTACAAACACCCCCTATTACATTTCCTCTTCTGTCCATATTAGCTCCGCCCACAACCACTTTCACTTTTCACTCCTCTCCCCGATATCGCTCTCATACTGCCCCCATCTATGTAGTCGATAATCTATCGTCTAGTTTTAAGATTTAGTTTATTACTGAAGATGACGCACAAAAACAACGTTTCAATTTTTAAATAAACTATAGTGTGAAGTAAACAACGCTGCGTTTTATTTAAATATGTAATTAATTTTTTCAAAAAGTTAAAAACTTTTTTTGCTATTATTTTTTATTACTGAATAAATTTAAAAAAACCGAACAAGGACGTAGACCAGATCATGCTTCACGTCAATAATAGTTGTATTTAATATTTAAAAATATCACTAGCAAGATTAAAAAAAACTTGTTATTTCAATATCTCTTATAGTTTATAAAAGTTAATTTATATAAAACTACTTTAAATTTAACTTCTTTAGTTTTATTAATATCTGTTATAGTTAATGTATTTTTAACACATCTTCAATTTTCGATACTTCATTCCATTTTCATAACAATAATTATTTAATATTTGTAATGGATTTGAATGCACAGCATTTTCAGTGATCAATATTTCTACAATAAATGTTTAATTATTGTAGTTTTGCAGAAATATAATTATTGAATACGTTTTGTGTAAACACGTTGAAACTAGCCCACAACGCTTCCAGGAAATTAATAGAAAACAAACTGGCTAATCTTGATGGTTGTAGTGCATATTACTGCTTGTTGGTGAATTGTGGCAACAATGTAAACGGCGGGGCCAGTGCACAAATATTGTCCGGCACGCCATGTCCTGGCAGTGGATGCTACAGGGTAATCAAAAAATGTTAAATAATACTTATTTGTTTTCAACTACCTTTATTTATTTCTATCAACGCCCTTGTGAGGTTTTACAAAAACAATAATATTTTTTTAAAATTAAATATAACATAATTTTATAAATTAAGTAAAATTTAAGTACAAATATTTCTTGAATTCAGGTATGTTCCTGCAACGAAAAATGTCAACGAAATTCAACTTGTTACCAAGATCTACTATCGACCCTTTCACGACCTTCCAAATCAATCCCATGTCTCGTAATTTCGTCGAATATAACCTGTGTATAGTCATTATGGAACGTTCAGAATGCCGGAGAGGTAGGCTCGGCTATCAAATATTCATGTGTCTTTCCTCTTTATGATTAGAGCAATGTTCCTCAAAACGGTTTGTCTACAGTGTGCACAAGCGTATGTATTTTTGAATTTGATTTTTGAACGGATGAATTATTGCACTGTGAAGATGAGTTTCTCTTTAATATGATTAAGCATGTATCTGTTGAAGTTTGATTTGAGTTTGATGGAGACATTTTTGTTGTGAAGATATAGTTTCAGAATATAGTTGCAGGATATAGTTTCAGAATATAGTTCTGTGGTATTTCCAAACAAATTAAATGAATCAACTAGAAAGATATACAAAAAAAATCTATTTATTGAAAAAATATTAATTGCTATCGGGATAAATTAAAAAAATCGATTAACTAATTAATTATATGGTCTCTTAGCGTGATTTACTCAAAGGTATTTGAGATTTAACGCAATATAAAGTAGATTGCTTTTATAAATGGGATAATAAATATATCAATTGTAAAAATATACAGAAATAAGTTCTAATTTGTAGTATTCGTAATTGGTTGCTGTAGTGGAATGATCAACCCGTTTCCCTGGTTAGGAAGATATCTAGGTTCATATCCCGATAGAAACTAATATTTTTTGTAAAAAAAGATTTTTCTCCCTATATACTTGTGGTTTATTACTTTAATTAGAATTATAAAAATTGTCATAATCAGTTAATTTAAAAAATTTAAATGTGTCAGGATTTTTTTTCTATGTTGCTTGCTACGCCGAGTATTAATGGTTTATTATTATATATATATATATATGGATATATGTATAATGTTATAGTACAGAAAAAAATTAGACTTGCGTAATTTTATTATATTTTATTTTTTAACATTACAACAGGCAGGCTTGAGAAAATCGCGTAGATGTGTTGTAACCTAACTGGGAATCGAACCTAGAATTTCTAGGATGAGAATGGCCGACAATAATAAAATAGATTATTTTATGCATGTACGACCAATACGACACTCAAATAAAACCAGAGAATAAACCTGTCAAGACTTTTCGGTTACCCTGCAGGTGCGCTGTTAAGTGTAGAACCTGCATTAAGTGGATTTACAGCGCGATATTTTACCGCTTGCCATCGCGGTACTAGAAATAATTCAGACTGCAAATAAAATATGTCATGCAATTACAAAAATATACTCGAACCTTAACAGAGCGGGAGATATATTAAAATATTTAGTAAATATAATTTAAGTAAATACATTTATTTATTCAGATAAATCCACAAACCATCAAATATATACACACCCAATATTTCCAATATTTTAATTTTGGTGTCATTCACGTGGTCACTTTAATACCACTATCAAATATATCAAAAAGCATCGCGACTTTTTTTAAAAATATGACTGAACGAAAACGAAAACGCTGACAATATAATATGCATTAATGTAAAAAATACGTCTTGTTTTCACAAAGATTTAATTTTCGAAGAATAAATACTTTTACTGTTCCATAAATGTGTCGTAAACTATCAGATTTATGTTTCCATAATGTGTGTAGAATACACCTCGTCTGTGTCTGTGGGTAAATTTGCATAAGTTCTCAGGTATTCATGGGTGATTGGAATCATATTTGTGAAGTTTTCTGGGCTATTCTGCCGCTGGCTGGTGCAGATTGTTTTTTTTTAAATAAGCTAAGCGCTTAATTAGAATGAAATGGAAAATAGAGCATAGTGATCTCCCAAAGATCATACAGGGGGTATTGTTGCCGTTAAACATAATTTAATATGAAAAGCACATAATTATCGTTAATAAAACTTTTTTTTAAAAAATAATAAAAAATGATTTTTTTAAAGAGTTTCTTAAAATGAAAACGATATTTACGAAAAAACCGTCAACAGATCCGTTTAATTAGATTTTGTAACGCAAAATCTTAATGAAAATATGACTTGGGTTAGTAGTTTAGTTAAGTTGAGTCAACTAATTATCTTTATTTTGCCAATCTAGTGTGGAGTACTTAAGGGTCGACCTCAACTTAATGGTTTTCCTGATCCTTTGCTAATTTTTCAATTTAAGTTTAAATTGTCGAGGGAATTAATTAGTAACCAAAAATATTTAAAAAAAAATATTTATCTTTAATGATGTGATTTATTTTGTTCCTTTGTCTGGAAATATTATTAATTTCAATTAATATGTTTTTTTTAAAATACAAATTAAATGTATTAAATAGAAAGAAATACATATATAATCAATTTTATCGAAAAAAATTGCACGTTCCCTTGATAGGAAGAGATCTAGGTTCGAATCCCGGTACCAATAACAATATTTTTCAAAAAAACTGATTTTTTATGTATATCTTTCAAATTAATACATTTAATTTGTATTTAAAAAAATATCACAGACCTGTGTTCTAAATAATGGAACGATAGATGCATTAATTTGAAAAAGTGTAACATACAGGTTCAAAAATTTGTCGTTAAAAGTCATAATGGAACGATAGATGTATTAATTTGAAAAAGTGTAACATATTGGTTCAAAAATATGTCGTCAAAAGTACTGTCGCTGTAGCATAGTTGGATAATGCACCTTCTCCGGTTTGGAAAGAGTTCCAGGTTTAAATATCACAGACCTATGTTCTGAATAATTATAACTTTACAATAAGAATATGTTCTCCCTAATAATATGTTTTTATTGTTTTTATTATTGTAAAAATACTTAATGACTAAAATAATTTATGGACCCTTTTACGTGCTTTAATTTAATGAAAACTGAACGATGGGTTATTGTTGATAAGGTGACATATTTTCAGTAATAAATATGTTACATGTTTGTTGGATGTTACGTCAGATTAATTATTTTAAAAATACAAAGTTTATCAATTTTGTATGTATATTTATTTAAAATGGTATAAGTTGTGAAGTGTCAATATTAAATTATGTGTATTTTAAGTGCATTTATAACATAACACCTAAATACTAGAAAGCGTCTAGAAAAAGGATTTTCGGGCAGTGAATTTGGGGGATGTGTTTTTATAAACGATATGAAAAATAATACAAAATTTTAACCTGCAACTATCTGCGTTATCGATATTTACACTATTTTATAATTGATATATTTTACATACCTTTATTTAGAGCTTTAAATTAATACTAAATACAGTTTGAATAAGTATTAGTTTGTCAGCAATATTCGCTAAAAATTCTAATTTGTAAAATGCTTAGATTTTGCCATAACATAACCTAAAATTGTTTTATAATGTAAGTTTTATTATCAAACATTTTTATTGTTGTAATACTTGTAATACTAATATGTATTTATCTTTGGTTATCTCAACAACAGATGTTATCGAGATTCAAACTTTGCCACAAGTTCACGAGACGTATGCTCATATAAACTACTTCGGAAAAACTGGTGTTTAGTGAACTAACGAGGAGCTAAACACTCGACCCAGTAGCTACTATGTAACTTTACTTTGTGCGAAAGAGGATGGGTGGTAATATATGTTTACTCAGAGTAGAGGGTTCCAAAAATGGCAAAATGGGGAAAAGTAATAGAGAATTATCTAATACTAAAGATAAATTAACGTTTAATTAGATCAAAATGGTTTACCTAGTGATTAAAAGTAAAATTTTATAAATGATATATTTTTTTAAAATGCTAAAATGATTTAGCCTCCTACTCATGAAATACACGTGTATTTAATGTCCACATGATAGCCGTGCAGTTGAACCAAGAAGTTGACGCAGTACTACCTAATAGATACTATGGAAAATTCACACATTTTTAAATCAAATATATTAATTACTGATTTTATTACTTAACTAAATAAAAATTATTGTTATTGCTGAGCTCTTTTCTAATGCAAAACTAAGTGAATGAAGCAATTTGACATTTTGATGGACTAAAAATACTTGTCCATATGTATAAACTTGCCAGAATGTAAAATAATATCTTATTGCGAACAAATACAGTTGAAGTTGTCATTATTCAGAATATAGGTCTGTGATATTTTAAATACTTATTAAATGTATTGTTGTTGCGCTACCGGGATTCGAACCTGGATCTTTTTCCAAACCGGGGAAGGTGCATTATCCAATTATGCTACAGCGACAGCACTTTTGACGACAAATTTTCGAACCTATAAGTTACACTTTTTCTTAATGGAGCGATAGATGTATTAATTTGAAAAAGTGTAATATGTAGGTTCAAAAATTTGTCGTCAAAAGTACTGTCGCTGTGGAATAGTTGGATAATGCAGCATTCCCGATTGGAAAGAGATCCAGGTTCGAATCCAGGTAGCGCAACAACAAGATTTATCGAAAAAATAGATTTTACATGTATATATTTCTAATTAATACATTTAATTAGTATTTAAAAGACATATTTTATTTGATAGCGTGTTAAGAATTATAAATTGAAGGGTAAATGTGGTCATTTGGTCTAATTTTGCTAAGTAACGTAAGTTTCGCTAAGATTATTTAAGTTTGAAACTTTTTAATTTTTTAATTTACTTTGCGAATCTCTCAAAATATAATATAAATAAATATATTGTTTTTGCTCGTAAATGAGTGAATCATTAAAAATCCTTTATAGTGTTTTTTATACAATTTAAAAAAAATACGTATTACAAATCTCTTTTATTTCTTGCACAAAACAGCGGTGTAATAAAAAAAGGGATTTATTTTCAATTGTGGCTTTTATGTTTACATATATATATATATATATATGTATATGAAGGCGTATTATAGAGGAGAAGAATGCTGTATGTTGTATGGTATTTCTATTCTTACATTCTTCACCTACGAAATACAATGTGACAGTATTTATGTTTAAAAACACTAATATTTCATATATCCCTCCCGTGTGGCTGGACACGACGAAATTGAGCGTTCAAAATAAGGTCAAATATCTTGGCCATATATTCAATGAAGATGAATAAGACGATGATGACATGGAACGACAGATGAGACAGTTGAGCGTTCGTGCAAATATGCTGTCACGGAGCTTCTACCGATGCAGGTAAAGAGGATCCTGTTTAAATCATTCTTCACCAGCATGTATATCTGCGAGCTCTGGTCGAAATACAAGCAAGTGATGTATAACCGTCTCCGAATTCAGTACAATAACTCATACAGAATACTGTTTGCATTGGCGCGTCATTGTAGCGCATCTACAATGTTTACCGAAGGCCGTATTCATGGATTCGTTCTGCTTCTGAGACATCGAGTTGCAGGTGTAAAGCTGCGGCTGGAGCTCAACACCAACTCTCAGGTGCAAGCGGCGCTCTCATGGAAAGCTGGTTCCCTGACCAAAGAATGGCAATACCTACCGAATAGCTACATACACAACAATGGCCGTGACTGAAGTATTTATATATGTATTATTTATATACATGTGTGAACTTTTTATTTATTTATATTTTACTTGGTTTTCTTTTTCATAACATAAATCATATTTCGTAGCTTTAATGTATTATACAATATGAATTATCTTTATGGCGAATCGGGTCTTAAAAAAAACCTGATCACGGTGGAATAAACACATTATTATTATTATTATTATTATAGTTTTAAGATTAATTGGGAAAATGCATTTGAATCCTCAAACGTTCGCCATAAATAGTTATACTTAGACATAATAATACCTACAGTTTGAGCGCGAGTTAATTTAATTTAAAACAAATTAAATGAAACACAAAAAATCTATTTAATCAAAAAATATAGTTACCACCAGGAAAATATTTTTCCTTTCAGAATTTTCTACTATCGGTATTGCTTCAATCAATTACGTCATAGTAACCAATAAAACATTGTCAAACTTTGAAGTACACATATACGAGTATGTTACTTTTTAGATATATATTTCCATTGGTGACAATATTTATCATTAGATAAGATTTTATCTAATACAAATTATATGAATCAACTAGAAAGAGTATAAAGACTATCTATCGAAAAAATATTAAGTTGCTACCAACTACCTACATATTTTTCGATAGATAAGATTTTTTCTGTATGTTTTTCTAATGATTCATTATTTTTTTATTAAATACCACAAAACTATGTTTTGAAAATGCAACTTTACAATAAAAATGTGTTTTCCTTTCCTTAATACTGAAAATTTTATGGAATTTGTTTTAATTGTTATCAAGGAACAATATCTGAAAAATTGTATTTAACGAATAAAAATTTGAATGAGAATTAATTTAATGTCATTGACTGGTATTTACTTAAGGCTGAAATGATCTTTTTATATTGGTACTGGCACTAGCGCCAAAAATGTCCAGATTCAAACAAATTTTGATGAAGAATCCAAGACAGATGGTGCAATTAAAGTGATAAATCTCTCCATCGGCAAACAAGTGCAATATCTCTAGCGGTAATATAGGAGAGCGATACATTCATTTGAGACAAATTGTCACAGATTACTCACATTCCACAGATGACTGAAGATTCCGATGAACGTTATATTTACAATAAAAATCGGACTTCGATCAAACCGACATGGGATATTTTTTCCGCCACCGCGGACGTCTCTATCCCTACGTCACACATTTCCCAAAAAATGTGGGAAATTTCTCCAAATTACTCGCCGAGTTGGAGATATTGCCACAGTAAGGGGGTGTAATCGCTTCAATATATAACAGAGTGCCACCCCTTTCGTACGCGAGTGTGAACAGATTTCGTCTTGTAACGGGCTAAGTCTAGTTACTACTCAAAAGGATTGAACGGTTTCTTGCATGAGCTAATTACATTACTCGCTATCTTACACCATTTTTACACGCGTGTCATACTTCTTTGCGGTTAGTGTTTTCGGAGACTCGGATAGAAGTGTTTGCGCCAAACAATTTATGTGGCTAATGCGGCGCTAGCTTATCCATTGTGGGCATAACTAGTTATGGGATCTTTTTTCACTGAACCCGTTTTTCAAAACGTGTAATGCATTTATTAAAGTGGACAAAAGTGCAGATTCTATGTCAAGGGATTCAAAATAAAATGTTGTACAAAATAAATACGTATTTACTAGGTGTATTTCAATTAACAAAATAAATGAAATTTATTTTTAGATTTAAATTAGATATTCAGATTTCTTATAAAAAGTAATGACGTGCTAAACCGTTATTTTAATAGTGATGGTGACTGATTATAAGATTTGTGATTGATTTTAATAGTGATTATGACTGTGATTATAAGATTTGTGATTGATTTTAATAGTGATTGTGACTGTGATTATAAGATTTGTGATTGATTTTAATAGTGATTGTAACTGTGATTGATTTTAATAGTGATTGTGATTGTGATTATAAGATTTGTGATTGATTTTAATAGTGATTGTGACTATGATTATAAGATTTGTGATTGATTTTAATGATGATTGGTAAATAATTATTCGTAATACGGTGATCAATTACTGGTGCACTAGAAAATGAACCATCATTATCATCCATCGTTACACTCGAATATCAATCTAACAATCACAATCACAATAACGGTTTAGCTCATCACTAATAAAAGACTTCAAAAATATAAAATAATAAAATCCATTAATTGTAATGGATACTCGTAGAGCTATTCATATTTTCGTCAGACCAAGTTATCAAATATCATCATTAAATAGTTATCGTTACCTCGATGATATCTATCGATGATTACTATTTTATTATTTATTTTATTTTTGGTTAATAGCTGAGTTTCTCGCTACGTAATATATAATACAACAGGTCATTACATTATAAATAAAACACATTAACTTTTTAAACCAATGATATTTTCTTCACTAGCAACAATTTGTTGCCATCTTATTAGTAAAAGTGTATAGATGTGCGGAGAAAAGATTGGGTCCGGTATAAATGCAAAAAGTCTTTCCTTTCATGTTAAATATTTTTTCGAGATAAAAATTGTGAACGCTTAAAAATAAATGGTAGTCATTTAGTGCAATACCTGGGGAGTTGGGAGAATGAGGCAGAAGTTCCCATTTAAAAGAGTTTAATTTTGTGTAATGTTGTTCGTGCCGTGTGCCGTCTAGCGTTATCTTGGTAAAACAAAATCTTTTTAATGTTTCACTAACCGCAGAGGTTTTTCAATCAATTCCGAGCTTAATGTTGATAGTTATCCACAATCAACATCTGATTTAGGTTTTAAAAATATAAAATAAATTACACCGTGCCTATCCCATCAAACAGACGTCCGATTTGTAAATTTCAAATTTTTTAAACCTATTTTGGGCAGTCTTTATAGTTGCCACCAAGAACACTTTTTATTTTTAAAATTAAAATTACTAATTACTAATTATGCACTAATGCATTTCGAAACAAGATAAATGCTGTTTTGAGGGAAACAATTTTTTTGAAATAATAAACGTGCGAACCTGATATATAAGATATACACATATATGTAATTATATCGTACATTATTAAAAAAAGAAACATGCTAATGTGGTTTTGGTTCCGTATACCATGGATTGTGAAATGAACTAATGTTTCAATTTTTCAGGAACTTAGCAACCTTTTATGAGTTCTCTATAGCATGTAGGAAAATGATTATTTCATAATTTGGGTAAGTAACTTGAAGAGATGGAGATAGCCTGGAGAAATTAGTGATCATGGCAAACATATAAGGATGGAGGTCGAGGGGTTGATCTCCAATAACATGGACAGTCTGGCACATGACCGGAACCTCGCTACACATCGCATTAAATGAGGCTCAAGATCACGTAAAGTGGTTCGACCTGTGGAAGCGGAATAGAGGACAACGACACCCAGTCGTGAGCACATCGTGAGCAAGATAGATACATATTGTATATTTTTAGTTAATTTATTTATTGCATAAAATTATTAGTTAATTTATTTATTGCATAAAATTATTTAGTTAATTTATTTAGTGCATAAATTTTAATTATATATTTTTAGTTAATTTATTTAATGGATAAAAATACATTTTTTATTATTGTTTTAAATTTAGGACACAATAAATACATATCTGTTTTTATGGCGAAACCAATACTTATTTCATTTTTCAATTTAATTATTATTAAGAATAAATTTTTGTCGTGAAGTTGCATTTTCAGAACATTGTTCTGTGGTATTTTAATACAAATTAAATGATATTTGAGATTCACCGTAAAATAATGTTGATCGCTTTTAAATATGGAATAGTAGATATATCAATTGGAAATATTACAGAAAATAAGTTCAAAATTTGTCGAAAATATATTTAATCATCAATATTTAATCATAGTATAGCAATCGCTATAGAGAAAATGGAGAATGCGCTTCCCCGGAAAGATAGAGAGAGGTAGCAATAAAATATTTTTTCTCTATATCTTTCTAATTGATTAATTTAATTTGTATTATTATAAGATACTTGAATAGGTTCTTTTAGACTAATGAAATGGTTTCACCGGTGAATTAACCTATTATTTTGTTTATTTTCGTATCATATCGAACTACTTACTCCATGAGACTAGAGTCGCTAATAGAAAGTTGTAAGAAAATAGAAAATAGCGTGCATTCTGGTCGTGTATCTTAGCTTGCAACACTATGACTCAGCAGAGCTTGGCATCCATGTACCTGTCCATCATTTGGCTTACTAGGGTAGCCAAAAATCATTTTCCATATAATATATTACCGCACCCTTAATCGGACTTGACTGGAATTTATCCATAACTGGAATTTACCCATAACTGGAATTTACCCATAATTTTGCACAATTGTAGATTAAAAGTAAGATGTTTTAAAAATAGCAATTGTATTTTATATCTGCGCCGTTAAAATCTTCATCTTAATGAGTCTACAATATTGTACTTTTACTATTTTACCGGAAGATATGTTTTAAAGTGTTCTTTTTAGTCCATTATATTTCTTGCAAAAAAAACAAATATTAAATCTTTAAATAAAGACACGTAAATGAAGAAAAATATGGAAAACATCTCTCAAAAATCCGCTTTATATATAAAGATAAAATTTGGTATATACATATTCGTATTTGACGTATTTCTATTCTTAAAATAAAATATTAAAGTTTTATATTTTATCTCTTTATCTGGATGTTAATATACCCTGCAATCTTAAAATGAAGGGTAATAGAGGATATTGAATTAATTTAATGATTGATTGTTTTTAATGACTTTTTGAAGGCCATGTGAATATTAACAACATGACATATGTTAGATACCTTATGAATAATTTAAAATAAAATAAAAATTTATCTTACCTTTGTTTCAAATATAAAAAAATTGCTAGCTTTCTTTTTTTGTAGAGCAGTCTCTTTTAACTCAAAGGTTTAACTCAATGAAAAGTCGATTATTGATACAATATACCAGGACGGTAGGTTGAAAAATAAAAGAGTTGGATAATATATGTAAATATAATTTGTAAGTTAAATCGATGACATTTTACATAAAAGTTTCAGACATGGTTGGATAAAGATATGTTATCCCAGATGTAAGTGAAGTAGACCATATGTAGTGGCAATAATACGAAATAAAGCGGCCGTATCAATTGGTAAAGATGAAAGATCCTGAGCTCAAGCAAGTCGAAGAAGTTCTGTATGAGTTAAGGCACTTTATATTTTTAGCAAAGATC
The DNA here is from genome assembly GCA_031772225.1 of Eubasilissa splendida. Classification (NCBI taxonomy): domain Eukaryota; kingdom Metazoa; phylum Arthropoda; class Insecta; order Trichoptera; family Phryganeidae; genus Eubasilissa; species Eubasilissa splendida. The sequence continues at coordinate 20,590,075 of CM062852.1, read as the reverse complement.
AATAATTAAAAATGTCCGATTGATTCACTTAATTCACATGATCGGTAATTATGTACTTCAAACTCTAAATATATATTTCTTCTGTCGACTGTCTAAGAGCGTGCGTAACGAATATGACAAATATGTCATATCTACACCAGTTCCTCAAATGCTAAAAGAGTAGTTGTTTTTACAAGCGGGCAGCGGGTGCGCGGTGGAATGTTCTCGAGGATTTTGGGGAACAACAATTCAGTTATTTGAAAGAAAGAGAGACAGGGAATGATTTCAAACTGCTCAAAGATGGACTTTGATCTATAAAACGGGAAGTTACCTGGTTAAGATAACTGGTATTGTTAAATATGTTATGATTTCGTCGCATATTTACAGTGAATTTATTAAATTAAACTAAATATGAATTAAATATATTAATTATAAAGATAGACATATAAAATCAATTCTATCGAAAAATATTGTTGTTGCGCCACCGGGATTCAAACCTGGATCTCTTTCCTAACCGGGGAAGGTGCTTTATCGAACTAAGCTACAGCGACACCATTTTTAGCGACAATTTTCGACCCTATATGTTACCTTTTTTAATATTAATATAGAGTTGGTGCTATAGTATAAGCGGCGCTATCATGAAAGGCTGGCTCCCTGACCAGAGAATGGCATCGATTGCAGAGTAGGTAAAGATTACCGCGAGAAACCGAATACACAATAATTATTCAAGTCAGTGTGACGAGCTCATAGCAAGATATTCACACTTCTTCGCAGTTATAGACAACATACAAAAAAGTCGTGCTCTGAGGTATATGATGAGGGGGGAACAGATGGGTCAATTCAACATAAAGAAACATACGCGTACGGCGATCGGCGATCTGGTCCTGTCATAAAAACCGAATCATTTTCTTCTGTAAACTACGGTTGTTAAACTACAACTGTAGTAATAACTACTCCATGGTATTTTGACCCATTGAAAACCTTCGTCTGAAGTACAATTCGGGGTCGGATATTTTCGTCAACTCAGAGATAGAAACAAAAAGCTCCTATAGATATCTCCTCACACAGTCGGTCAATCTCAATCAGAGTCTGACAAGAGATCGCAGTCCATTTAGAATTTCGCGATGAATACGGCTCAAAACACTTTTTGTATGTCCTGACCATCTGACCCTTAGATTTTATCACACCGACTGAATCAGTATTTTATAAATAATATTTTAACTCAAAATTGTTCTGAATACGCCACCGATCTGATTATTATCTCTGATCGGCCTGTATATTTTCCATAAAATCGATTGTAAAACTGTTCCCAAATATATTTTTAATAGAAAAACCATTCGTACTCTGATCTGGGTGTAATCAATAATGGGTTTGATGAAGTTATACGTATATAATTTTTTTTCTTAAATTAATATAATTTAAGAATATTTGTATATCTTCGTAAAAGGGAATCAAAATTCTGGATGAAAAGATTGCTTCGAATTAACAGAATGTAAGATTTACGAAAGCATTGTAACAATTGATTAATTTTATTATATTGTAATTTATTATTGTTATTCTAGTATATTTAGCATACTTATCAATTTTTTATTTTATATTGTTGTATGATATATTTCTTCCAACAATATATTAAATATCTACCTTATAATTTATATATATATGCACATATCAGTTGTGTGCAATAGGTATAGCTTAAGGTTATGCTGTTATCAAAGATATTATACAATCATATATAATATATGTACTTTAGTTTAACCAACGTCTTTAGACAAAATATATCCGTCGTTTATACGACCCTACCATGTATTTATTTATAATTTTAAAGTACTATTAATAGTATTTTTAAATTTTAAGTTTTAACGTAAAATAATACCTTCTTACCCATATAAAAAATGTATAGCCGTTTTTAAGAACACTTTCTATGACTGAATATAATTAATTTATGCTTTGAAAATCCTTCACGTAATAGCAAAAGGAAATAATTATTTTCATTAAAAGTTAACGTAGGAAATAGTTTTCCCAAATCAAAAACCAATCCATGCACCAAATTTAAAGAACAATCATGAAATCAACAGGTTAAAAACAGTAAGATAGTAAAATCCGCGAATTAGTAAAAGAGAAAGCAGACACTCTAATGATTTGCACAGAGTTTTTCTAAAGTTATTCTATTAAAAAACAGCACAGGTAATGACTCCATACAAAAAGGATCAACTGAAAGGAATTTTCAAATCAGTAAATAACTATTTATATGAATTGAATAATTCACTAGCTTAAAGACAGAATAGAGTAATCTAAATAGCTCGATGCGGCGAATACAAAAGAGCGCCATGGGTACAGCGGTGAGTTGTCGTGGTAGTTTTCAGAACTAAGCAATTAAAGTCTCTAATGGTACACAGATAGAGGTAATTGTAAAATAATGTTTTCATTTATGTTAATCCAATTATTTAATTTATATTTGTTTCACAGAATTTTTAGTAATGCACAGCTTTTTTGCTTGTATGCATTGCTCGCCCCTGGTACAAATTGTACACCTTATCTCAACTTATATTTGGAGGTGACTGTTAGTTCATTCTTGCATCAGCATACTTATAACTATCCTCGGAATTACCTTGTACACCTGCTTGTAAACTATACTTGTCTCAACACAGATTTTTCTAGTGAGGTTGGCACAGTCCAACCTCAATTGTATAAATGTCTCGTATAGATAAATAAATAAATAAATAAATAAATACATTTTTGGAAGCGTAGTAGTTGTGTCCACTTTCTGTCGGCTATTTAACTTTTGTTTTGGAGCATGTGTTGTGAATAATTTGTATCGCCTTGTTTTGTGTGACTTTGTTTTATGCAAGCTGCTAAAGTAAATGTTTCATAAATGATAGATGGAGGAATCGTGCAATGATACAGCAGTACTTTGTTGAGAATAGTGAGTGGATCGCTGTAAATATAGCGTGATGAGGGCGGAAGAGTTTTGAAGTATTTTTTCGATACGGGCAACATGTCGTTATCAAGATACAGGGTGAATATTAGGCCGATGTTGTTTTTGAATAACTAGAAAATGGAACACAACTTTTTAATTTTGTTTATTATAATTACGTATAGAATGTGACATCGGCCAAATGACCGCCTTTGGCAGGGGCACAAATGCGTGCTCCTTTAACCATATTTTTCATAGCATTCTCGCACATAATAACAATGTTATGTCACAAGTATGTATGTATGTAAGTAAAGAAGAATCGCTTTGTATAATAGCTTGAAAATAGATGTCATTGGTCAGTTCGGAGAAATAAAAATTGTTTTTATAATTTACTTTTTTGTCCTTTTTTATATCATGTTTTTTTTACTTCTATTCATTTTTAATATTTTCGATACACGTATGGTGGCTAGTATTATGAAAGTGGTCTAAGTCATAATTATTTCGTTTCGAGATATTTAAAGGTTTGCGTTGGAATTGATATAAAAAATATTTTTATATCACACAACACAATGTTTCAAAATTAATTTTGTGAACTAGATTTATAATTTATTTCGACATATAAATTTTGCATGTAGCTTATAGGGAAATATAAATTTTTAAGGTGAAATGAATTACTCTATTATCAAAATAAATAATAGCGGAATACCGTTGAACGTCGTAAGAATACACTGAATATAACGCTTCAAATTTTTCACAATTATTACAATTTGCATCATATTATATTAATTTAAAACAATGGGACGCGAAATAATTGATAATTTTTTTTTTTTAATTTATTGACATATACCACTTTTATAATAATGAGTACATTTAGGAAAGTATTTTTGTAAGAATAGAATTAAATGTTAAGTTGATAAGTTAAGATGTCTTATTTGTATAGATTGTCTAATTTGCACTATGAAAAATAATAAAAAGTTATTTAATCTAACAATATTTTTGTTTAGTGTCGACAGTAGTAGACTTCTATACAGTGTTGAAATATTTTTACCGTACATATTTATACAAATCCGTATTTCGAACGAAAATATAAAACCTTACGAAAATCCGAAAAATTTCCCGATTGAAAATCACAGAAAAAAAAGACGTTTCTCTGGACCAATCTTGTTATACACTACCAACTTAACAATGATAAATCTAATTCAATTTTATTTGACAGTTCAAATCGTTTGGAAAAACGTTGGAGATTAATGGTTATACATTCTGCAGGAACGAATGAAGTTTCTGCTCACAAGACCAAAAAAAATATTCAACGTTTATCTACAGTGATTTTTATTCAAGAACGCTATAGGGACGAAAATTGATTTTTAGATGAATCGTATTTATCCGTTTTTGAGAGAAAATCTCGAAAACAAAGAGACGGATCGTCGGTGGAAATTCACACCTATCCGTTTTAAATTATAATTTGAAATGTAGCGGGCCACGGATTCATCGCGTTACCATTATGAGTGGTTTTTGATTAATTACGGAGTAGGAACAAGCAGTGTGTTTGGTATTAATATTAACTAGATAGAACTTCCGCAAACGGAAGTTCTGAGATGATGTGTATTAATTGCAGCGAACTTAAGATAATAAAGTGATTGTGTAATTTTACAGGAAGATTGGGATGACTTTACAAATAGTCATTTTTAAACAAATATCAGATATCTCATAGAGACAAAGCTATTTTTTATTATATTAAATGGAAAATATATGGAAGTTTGGGGTAGTTACAGGGCTATCTGTTATCTTTGGGGTAGTTACAGGGCTATCTGCTATCGGTTATCTGTATTCATCTGGCTTAAGTGATCACTTTATATATAATGTTCACAAACTCTCGCCCCTCGATCTCCACATTTATCAAATTTTTGTAAGTTGCATATATGTTAGTATGTGGACTCGCTTCGAGTACCACTACACCATCGCCATCTATGGACCAAATTTTCATTTTTTTTTAAACCATTATTTTTTATGTGTAAAATATTTTTACTAGAATACGCCTGAAAAATCAATATTTTTCAATTTTTTATATATTTTCTTATTTTTATCAGTATATTATATCTATTAGCAATATTTGAATATGTCTAAGAACATACATATTTAGTTTTTGTTTTTTGTCTTCACAAACAATTCCTGCCGTAGAATTTTCAATATATTATTTGAAGATACGACATTATGACGAATTAAGAATGAAGAAAAATTAATAATAAAAATGGTTTTCATATTTGTATGATAGACAACGGATGGACCTGTGTCCTTTAGTACAGACTTCGGTCTAGTTAAAGAGACAGTGAACATCTCTTACATTATGAAGCTTGTTCGCCTTTTTGTATATTTATAAGAATGTTTATAATGTATAATATATGTACGTATATTAAGAACATGAACAGAATAAATAAAAATAAGAAAATAATGTAAAGTTGATCTTAGTATAGTTAGTAAGATTAAGAAAAGGTCAATTAGGTGGTTTGGTCATATCGAACGGATGAATGGTAAAAAAGATAATGACGCAAGTGTTGATAGCACTAGGAATAGAAGACGTCCGCGAAAGACTTGGCATGACCAGGTAAACCAGATACTGGAGGATGGTTTTGTTAGAACCTACAATAACCGGCGAACTTATATGAGAATATGTATGAATGTGGATGAGACGAGAATTGCGTGTCAGGACAGAAGAGTGTGGCGCTCTATCCTCTCTGCCTGGAACATCGTGATGGTAAGTAAGTACCTCAGTAAGATACACAAGTAATATTTTAACTAAACCAGTACAATGAAACACGATTTAGTTATAATTTTCAAAATCTTGGATTTACTTTTTCAGCAAATAACATCTTACTATGTACGTTGGATAATATCAGATAAATACATTGACCTATTATTTTACGATTTCAGAAACACATACTGATGAACATGTCCTAGGGATAGTTGAGAGTATTTTTATATTATATCCAAACCCAAAAAAAAAGAAAGATTTCAGACATAACGTACATAAAAGATATTTTAAAATTACAATGTATTTAAAGTAAATGTTTTCATTATATTACCTATGTTAATAATACTTTATATAAGTTGAAATGTAAACAAACTTAAAAAGTGTATTAATTTAATTAAAAAATATATTGCAGAAACACAATATGCAGAAAGTATATTAGCATTAGGAATGTAAAAGTACGAAGTTAAGACACCTTGCAATAAACATTATTTATAATTAAAATGAAATGAATCAACTAGAAAAATTAAAAGTACCACATAACTATATTTTGAAAAATTTATTCTCCTTAAAAATAGTATTTATATTTGTCATTAATAGAATGTGCACTTCAATGGGTTATGTTACAAATGCAGAAGACATAAACATAGAAATACATTTTCTAAAAATTTTGTAAATTTAGTTGCAACACTGTTTTATTCCACTATATTTTGTTGGTGGAATGTTTTGGGAACATCTTCCCATTATCAATAATACAATTCAATTGTTTAAACTTTAGTTGAATTGTCAATTTGCCTTTAACTTTAGTTAAATTATATTGTTGATAATGGGAAGATGTTCTCGAAAACGTTTTAACGTTTAATATAATAAAATATAGTTGAATAAAAATAGTTTTTTTTAAATACTAATTAAATGTATTAATTAAAAAGACATACATATAAAATCAATTTTATCGAAAAATATTATAAATATCCAGGTAGCGCAACAACAAAAAAATATTATCGATAAAATTGATTTTATATGTAAATCTATACATTTAATTAGTATTTTAAAAAAATATCACAGACCAATGTTCTGAAGAATTACAACTTCACAATAAGAATCTGTTCTCTTTAATAAGAATAAAATGGTGTTTCAACTCAATTTACAAACTAATAATGGAATTCCACAAAGTTTCACCGAAAACCAATGAACAGTTACATTTTCCAATATACAGATTGCCTACTGCTTGTTGAGTTATTATATATAACACGTTAAAAAAATCAGACTAAAACGAAAGCACTCAAAGTAACGCAGTTAGTAGCATTGTTTATGGTAGCTGGAAATAGAGGAACTGAACAGAAACAACCAAGCGATGTCTTGTGTGTTATTTTTCTAGTCCTGATGTTCTGTTCTTAAATAAAGTAAATTATTTTTTACTCCATAAATATTTTTTTACAAATATAGAACGCGGTCAACCGGTTGTTTGAAAAGAAGCACTATTAAATCAATTACTTAAATTAAAAAAATAAGGGTTATATTTTCTCTAAAAAAATGTAAGCACTGTTTTATTAATAATATCATTTTTTAAGATTGGCAAGAAACAACAAAACTGTTGTCACTGGTGGGCCCCGCGGGCAACTGAAGCCTCCACGTCCAGTAGGGGATTTAACACCATTACGAGTCGGCACTAATTTGCCGACCGACCCGTATGCGGGCCTCCCACCCAATGCGGCACCCCTACCCCATCATCCTCCCTACGTATTGTGATGAAAATTTCTTTTTCGTTTCGCTGGATACATAAATGAGTTTAAAAATGTAACAAAGATGTTTTGGACGTATTCATTTATATTTGGAAATTTAAGATCTAAATAGGTTTCCAACTCTTACTGCTTTAAGTTCTTTACCCTCTAAATATTGAATTATAAAACTTAATTATATTTTATTATATTTATCACGATTTATTTCAAATTACTGATCACGATATTTTCTGGGAATCTTAATTACTCAATTAAAAGCTCTCATCATTAATAAAGATGGTTAAAGCTAAATATTATATTTAATAATAAAAAAAACAGTAAATCCAATGATGATTTTTTTGAGCTTTTGATGAATGAAGATATTGAAATACTATTTATTTCATGCGTTCAAAAATGTTGAAATCTAAACTCATTATAATGGCATGGCAGCTCGGGATACTTAAGCATCATATACAGGGTGACCCAAAAAAAGTGAGAACATCTCGTAACACATGAGTTATTTCAAAACATAATATAATTCTTATTTAATTTTTTTTCACAATATTTAGCTAATCAGAAATCATCAAAATACCCCATATTGCAAAATCTACTGGGTTTGGTTTGGTGGCCATATACCTGGCTTGATGAAATTAACATTCTTACGATGAAGAAAGTTGATTGTATTTGATTGTGATTGTATTGTATATGTCCAGTTATGCTGTAATGTCTAGCTATATGGTTTCGTTTTGAATTTCTTTGATCATTTTCTTAGCACCCCAATGTTTTTCAATTGGCAAATTTTTGATCAAAATACGGTTTTCTGCAGTGATTCTGGGCAACAATTTAAAAGAACCAAATATAAACAATGGGAAAATTAATAATCAAAGATGGCAACCGGAAATTGTCGAAATAAAACGTAATATAGATAAATAGGTAAGTAAGTAAATTAGTAAACTATTTAAGCTATTGTTGATATAGTTAAACTAATTTTGATGTAATTATATCACATTTTACGAAATGTTCGCACTGTTTTTGGGGTATCCTGTGTATAATATTGAGTAATTATGTTTTTACGGAAAACACAGTATTATTGTGAAGTTGCAGTTTTTCAGAATATAGTTCTGTGGTATTTTTAATTCAAATTAAATTAATCAACTAGAAAGATATTGCTTGAAAGATTGTCTTTAAAAATGGAATGATAGATGTATCACTTACAAAAAGATTACAGAATATAAGTTTAAAAATTTGTTGAAAATGTATTTGATCGCTATAGCGAAATGGTGAATGCGCTTCCCCGTATAGGGAGAGATCCAGGTTCGAATCCTGTTAGCAACTAAATATTTTGCTGATAAATAGATTTTTCCTGTATATCTTTCTAGTTGATTAATCTAATTATTTTGGGCCATCCTGTTATATTCCTACTCATTTGATTAATAAAAAACTTATCTTTAACTTTCTATAAATATATATATTTTTCACATTTGCCCAATAATTATAACAGTTATTGAGTACTTATCCATTAAATATATCTTATGACCTCCGTCGAACCGAGTCTGAAGGAAAAGTTGTTACTGGTTATCTAAATAGTAGACAATTTTAATGGTTTTCATTAATCACAAAATACAATCTGATGAACGGTTTCTACATTTATAAGTCTGTTCCAAAATGGTCATCTTGGTTTTTTATACGTATTAAACATAAAATCGATGAAGATGGCGTCAATTGTAAAAATAATATAATAATTACAGCGGATTTTTCGAAAGAATTTCACCTCAATTATTAAAATAAATTGTTATGCTTAACTTCTTGATATGATTTTGTGAATAGGTGCGTTTTAAATATTCTTTTAAAATAAAGACTGATGCATTATTCATTATTCTTATTATGCGGCTGAAGTAAAAGCTGACCTTAGAGTTTGACGTCTAACATTCGAGAACTATCTGGAATATAGAGCTCTTGAGGATACAGAGAATTGTAATTGTTCCAAAATTTGCTTAATATTTATCATACCATGATATAAAATACCCGAACGCAGCCATGCTGTCAACTCGTGTTACCATATATAACAGTTAGAAAAATGTTTTTATTAGTTTAAATGGCTTTAATGGCACGAATTTTCTATAAATATTAAGTAATCAATTTTGAAAAAATTATTAATAATATAATTTAGAGCATTAATTAAGTCGTATACTTCCTACCGTATAGGTCCTTCATTCTTATCTCTCTTCATTTAATTAGTGAGAAAAAGACAATTACATTTGTATATTTGTTGTTCTTTTCACTGTGAAAATAGTGTGTGATCTCTGTCTTTTATATCACAAATTATATTTTTACCAACGTATTAATTTTACAACGGATTGAATGGAAAAAATAATTGTTTTTGTACGATTTCCTTTTTATAATTAGTTTTTCATCAGTCATTTCTAAGCGCTAATATTTTCTTTAGGATAATCTAAAATATGAATTTAATGTTGCATGTATTTACCGAAATATTACTGGTTTAATTATGATGGTAGACCTGTGTTGGTTTTGGAAGGGTTAATGTGTATTTACAATTTGTTAACTAGATATGAATTTGTATATGCCAAACATTTTTGTAGGTAGTCATTGAATATCCCTTCTCTTACATATTATTTGTAAAATATAACAAAATATCCTGAATCATAAAAAATACAATGCATTAAAATGCTCCATATCACGGTATTTAAAAAGCTCAGAGGCTAGAGCTTTGTAGAATTAAGACAACTTCTAAAAAAACGTATGTAATGCTGGCAATTTATTTTATTATGTACTCTATCATACAAATTGGTATCATCAAAAGCAAGGGGATTCATCTGGGATTACTACTGCAATAATCTGAGAATACATTGTTGACAGACAATTTGCAATCTCTGAACCTTCACGAAAAATAAATGAACTGTACATTTCCACAGATTTTTACATAACAGTGTTCTGCGAAATTTACATCACTGCTGCTTTCTGTTCTAAAAATTCATAAAGTTATTACCGGAACCGTGTAGAAAAAAAGTTATCAAATCGTACCCCTAGTCAAAACTATTATTTTTTGTGTTTTGAGTTGTAAAATTTTCATTAAATTTAATTGAACTCAAAATGAATAGTAACAGCCAAAAAAATATGGTCTCGAAATTTAATAAATAAAACAGTGCTACATATATTCAGAGATATTTTTTTCAAAAAATAATATATCATACCCAAGAAATAATGTAATCCCAATTGAACATTAAGTAATGGAAACAAAACACTATTAAATAATCATGATAAATAATAAAATTAATTAAAAAATAAAACTTAATTATTATATATCATAATTAGAAAGATATACATATAAAATCTTTTTTATCGAAAAAATGGAACGATTAAATGTATTAATATCAATAAAAAAAAGGTAACATATAGGTTCGAAAATTTGTCGCTAAAATATTGTCGCTGTAGAATAGTAGGATAATGCACCTTACCCTGTTAGGAAAGAAATCCAGGTTCGAATCCCAGTGGCGCAACAACAATATTTTTCGATAAAATTTATTTTATATGCATATCTTTCTAATTAATATATTTAAAATATCACAGACCTATGTTCTGAATTACAACTTCACAATAATAATGTGTTCTCCTAATTTAATTATTATTTCACAACAAAATTTCCTTAACAAGTGTCAATTAATGCATGTGATTGTATTTTGTAGCGAAAATTCAGAGGATATAATGTTATGTAATACCTAACATATTAAGCCCCTTTTCATGTAGATTTGGGGACGTTTCTATATAGTGTCCGCTTTCTCATTGGCATATCCCCGGCACATTGAATTTAGTGCAACGTTGTTTGGTTTTTAATTTTAGTTGGCACAACACAAATCTAACTGGCGGCTTTTGGAAAAGCGAATGTAACGTATATAATTACTCATCTGTATGTATTATTCAGCGATTGTTCGGAAAATGTAATACATAATGTGTTAAATAGAAAATTTGGATCTCATTCACGGATACAATTTAAATGTATATTTTGATTGGAATAAATTATATTTTTGATATGAAATAATTCTAATGACTATTTAAAATAAAATACTTCGTAAATATTAACTACCATAAAATATCATCAGAGATCACACTCCAAATCTCAGGATTTAGCTATGTCATCTTCAGGGTTCAGAGTTCCGGTGCATATAATCTAAAAATATATATTATAAATCTTTTATATAAACGAATTATGACTTTGGTGGGTATATTTGTAATTTTTCATAAGGATCCTGTTTTATTTAACCAGTTAATTATGCTACTACAAAAAAATTCCTGCTCTATGGAGTATTATTGAATACTTATACTAGAACCAAAAGCTAATAATATATATTTATTATAATAAATTAATAGTTTTGTGTAAATTTTTAAGCCATGGCATTATATATGACTCGATTATTGCGATACACATTTTGAAAACTGTCATTACTATAAACACCTGTCAAAGTACGCACCAGCTAAAGTTTTGAGACATAATGGAGTTTTTTTATATCAATGTGAGAAAATAAAATACACTAATCAAAATAAAAATGATAATGATTTTTGTGTGTATTCGATACTTATTTGTACCTTAATAAATATTGGCATGCATATTTGTAAATAAAGGGTGTCCAGATATGTCTGGTTTATCTTTGAGCTTTTAGGTTAGAGCTTCGTCGCAGGAAACCAACTACAATAATTTTTTTAATATATATTTGTATCAAAATTTAAAAATATAAACAATATGTAAATTTTTTATCTCCCCGTAAAAATACTTATTTGATTAAAAGGAAGGTAACATTATCTGTCAAGTCATTATTTAAATTGAAAGTCATATGATATAATGAGATTAATTGACAACATTTCGAATTAAATATTCTAAACCTTTAAAAGTATGACGTCAGTACGTAGTATTTCAGTTTCTCGGATATTAAATATTATAATACATATATTAATTTTAAATAATGTTAAATAAAAATATTTTTATAATATCGATTAAAAATATTTTTTCATATATTTATAGTACAATAACACTAGTCAATATCAAATTTATCCCTTTATGTATTTTGGGAAGCTGAATAAAAATATAAAGTTCAAAATCGTGAAAAAAAAAACTCATGTACAAGTTTATTGTTAGATCATATACTGCATTTTACGAATTGAATACCAGAATAATTTTATTTGTCATCGCCACTGGTTCTGAATATTTACAATATTGAGTTGTTATTTTGTAAGTAAAATATACAAGGAATCAAATAAACAAAACTGAAGCTAACAAAGAAAAGTGGAAGATTTAAGGAAAGAATGACAAATAAATACATTGATGGTCAGTTATACTGGGAGATGAAGGGTTTTCATTATTCTCGAACGTTAGATATCAATAATATTATGAGAGTGCAACACTTGTGTATATTGTGTCACCGTTTATCTACTAGACCAGGGTAATGACGTCACGTTCGTATCGCCGGAATGCCGCAGTCACGCTCGGTACAAGGTGTTTCAGAAAAAAACAAACTTCCAAAACGTTGGTTTACTTTGATTAAGCCTGTAGATTGAATCGAGATACGTTGACAGTTTTTAAAATGCATTCTGTTCCAAGTTTTCTTTTACAGGATGTAGGTGATTTTTCATTTCTTTACAATACAATGGGCATATATACCTATATTATTTTCAAATCATCAACAAATTATATGATTTGATTAACGCTACGTGTCCACAATGAAAATTATTTTAAGATTGCTTCATTTTTTTTCTGTTATTTCTTATATTTTATTTTACTATAAATATTTAATGAAAATATAAATACATACAGGTAACACACATCATATTAATACTATTACTACTTTCAAACTAAGCTAAACGCTTGTGTTATGAAAATAGAACGAACTTGATAGTCTTCGGTAACGAGTCTCGAATTCCCGACCACTTAATCACTAGACGAGTGTCTCACCATTACACCAACAAACACTTTATTAATTTATTAATAATAATAATTGATTTTCATTATTTTAATTCCTTTGATCTAAAAGATTTGGAGCTCTAAAGTCATTAAAAGGCCATATTTCTCTATCTACTACAATAAAGTAAAATATTGGAATAGCAGATAGGTCACCGAATTACTCTCACATTGCTGCCAAAATTTTAAGCAATATTACTGTTTGCTTTTGTAATAATGTAACACAATATTGAGCTGCTTTATTCTTTGATAAACAATGATGGCCTAATCTTTTTTCAAATAGTCTTTGCTATCACAACTCAGTCTCCACTCACAGGCCTCCTTCCGTCAAAAATTGCCAACAAGATACGCCTTTGGTTCATCTATTGTGCGCAAGACGTGTGCAAATCAACCCAATTGAGATTTTACTATATTTAAGAAGTAGGGACTCTATGCCGAGGGTCTGCCTTGTCACGGTACTTCTCACTCGGTGAATTAGGTGTGATCAATTAAGGTTAGTAAAGTTGGTAATTAAAGTTAAAAAAAAATTGAAAATGGTAAATCGTTGGTAAAAAAATATTTACATCTCGAAAGTATATCTCGTAGTAAACTGATTTTACTCTCCGATATCCGATAGTAAAAATGTAAATCGATGGTTAAATATGACGGACTCTTCACAGCTGTTTCAAAAGTCATGTGTTAGATTGATGTGTGGGGACAGCGCATCAAATTTACCGCCGTTCCCAGCCGGCATCGACACCAACGACATCTGCATTCAATAAGTGCGGCAAAGTGCTGCCGCCACAGTCTGGCCCGATCGCTTACTGACGACACCTTCCGTTCCGCTGCCCCGCCGCGGCGCTCGAGGCCGGCGGGTCGACTCGCTTCATTATTCTCAACCTCCACGCTTCGCATTTATTGAGAGTTCGTCCGATAATGATTTCATTGTTTAATATACAATAGCACATAATTCGAAAAAATTTCACCAGCAAAGTGACAGGTCTCGGACGCATAGGCGAATAAAGACATTGATAGAGCATATTTCATGATTATTCGTCTTGCCACATTGATAGGCGAGATTGTCTTTGATCAATTTTGATAGTAGTAAATTTGATGTACCAACAATCCGCAAAGGATTTTTACTACGAGCGTTAGTAAAAAGCTACTATGGTAAAAATTTACTACTTTATGACATAACCGGCTCATAATGCTTCTTCTGCTACTCCCCTTATATATATATATATATATATATATCTCATTTAGGCAACAATTCTTGATCTGACGATAATCCATATTTGGTGACCATTGCTTTAAAAACAGTTATATTTACTTATGCGCAATTTTTTTTTAAAAATATTTTTTTCTTCTATTGTACGAAGTCTTAAAAAGCACTGATATACATATGGAAATATTTTTTTTAAAAATAAATATGCGTACACGGAACACGTGTCATGTCAATATTCTTACTATTTTCAAAATAAACTAAACGCTTGTGATATGAAATAGGACTATCTGGATGTTCTCCAGGAATGAGGCTCAAACCCCCGACCACTAGATCACTAGGTGAGTATCATAACCACTAAGACCACAAGCACGTATTAAACTTAATAAAACTGAAAGTAAACAAAGTAGGCGGATAGTTTTTCAATAGAAATTAAATTAATCAATTAGAGAGATAAACAGAAAACATCTTTTTATAGAAAATAATATTTGGTTGCTACCGGGTTTCGAACCTGGACTTTTTCCTATCCGGTGAAACGTGTTACCATTCTGCTACATCAAAAAATTTTTTTCTATAAATAATCAGGCGATTCAGCGTAGATATTGGTGATTCAAGGATATGATTTCTAATTTTTTAAAACCATATATGTGATTGTTTTATTAATGTGTATTTAAAATTAATGTGTTTTATTAAAGTATCTACTCTTAAAATAATATTTTGTGTGGGTATTCTCCATATTCGTATTTTATTCTGTTATGCTATACAATTATCTATAATATAATTATTGATAAACGATGTAAAATGTTTGCCTCAGCACGGGCTTACCCAAGTGATATTAAAATACTAAATGTACACACAGCATATGATATGACAAAAATAAATATAAGTTTGCCTATAGGGTAAGTTTTAAACCTAATTTACAGCATATTGCTAACAATCGTGTCTTGTTACAAATTAAATGAAAAATTGGGTCTGTCCAAGTACCTTCTGACGACGTTTTAAGGCGAAACCTCTCAGCGACACCCCTCATTGGTCGGGAACTGACAGACGGAAGGGTCGCTCGTTTCAAATTCGAACTGCGAAAATATTACCGTCGTTAAATTAATGGCGGTAAAAATATCGTCTGATGTCTGTCGGAGTGGATTTCAACCTTGATAGAGTTATTTAACTTCCTAGAAATTACATACGTACATTAGGGATTACTAGAGAGGTTGTTTTCTATAAATCTTCATTCATCAGAATTTAATCTGGTGAAACATTGAAACTTATTAAATGTTCTATCTCGGCTTGTCTAGTAAATTCTTATAATAATAATATATTTAAATTATTTATAATGAAAACACATTTTTGTTGTCAAGTTGAAATATCTGAAAATAGTTCTGTGGCATTTTTAAAACAAATATAATGAAATAGAAAATACAGAAAAAATAAATTTATTGAAAAAATATTTGGTTGCTATCGCGGAAACCGATAATGTTAATTTATCGGTTGATGAAGTGGAATGGTAACACGTTTCTTTAGATAGGAAAAGGTCCAAGTTCGAATCCCGGTAGCAACTAAATATTTTATCGATAAATAGATCTTTCTAATTGATTAATTTAATTTATATTATTTTTAAATTAATTATAAATTAGTTAAAAAATAAAATAAAATACGTGGACGTAGAAATATGTGTTGTGTATATGTAAATAGTAAGGACAAATTATTAAATAGTAGAGTGAATATGTAAGAATGGTAGTTATTATTTAAAACAGTAAAATCGAGATAAATTCCATCTGTTTTAATATCAAACGTTACACAATAATCTAGAAATTTGAGAAAATATTTAAAATGGCGGCGGTTGACGGATAGTGCGAGTATCTTCTATTATTATTACAATAACCTATACCTACTATCAAACTAAAAATAAATGTACCAACCAGTTCAAAATAAATTAATCATTAGATTTTAATAATTCATAAGTTAATTTGATATTTAAGTCATTTCGGCACATTGAATTATTCATAGTATAATTTTAGAGATATGAAAAACCAGGAAATTTACCAGATTTTTTATCACTAAAGTATTAAGTAGGTATTATAATATTGTTTTATTTTTCTTGTCTTCCCACATCGTTTCTAAGAATTTCAACCTACAGCTTCCGGTTTAATAATTTCCCGAATTTCTTCAGGAAATCTTATGGTACTGTGAATCTAAAGATAATAGAATTTCATCTTGTATTTATAAATTTGCATAATTTATTATGTTAATACGTTCGAGACAGAAGCAAAATTTTTAGACCGGAATGAGATGAATAGTAGACAATTAGTATGCTATGCGACGATGAACAATTTGGAACAGTTATGAAAAAAAATTGGAATTAAAAGTGAAGCACTCACACATAGTATTTTCCAATGAAAGTAATTTTTAAATATATTTTTATTTTATTTGAGCACGTATTATCTTTTAGCCAGTTAAAACTAGTGCCTGAGAATTGATTGATGAATATGCATCCTTTACTATGTATCAAAAATACTACACATTGCAGAGGGTCACATGACGCAACTTCTAAAATTTTAAATGTACTGTATTCAATCATAATCAGAAGATACCGAAATCATCCTTCGTTATACGTTTTTGTGGACATGAAAACAACAGTAGTTTTTTTTCAGATTTTAATTTAATAAATGTAAATATTCCGAATAAGCCAGCTTGATTTGCTGTCTTGTTTAAACGGCTGCTGTTTAAAAACTTAATTAAACAAATTTACTTCTTAAGTAAACTCGTTTAAGGGCTGTAAAGATGCACCGGGTGGTAATTATGATAATAATAAATAATTTAAGATTAATTTTATTTAAAAATAAGAAATATAAGTTAATCTGTCAAACATTCAATAACATTATTTTCAATCTACTTTTTACTTATACTGATACAGAATCTGCCATTATTAAACGATTAATCATTATTTTAAATACATTTCTTTTGAAATTAAGTATAAATATAATTTTAATAATTCTTAAGTAATTGAAGTGATATTAAAGGAAACATCTATGATCTTTAAATACTGAATAAAATGGCTTTCACAACCAATTTTTTATTTTTACCTTGCGTACAGGCTGAAATACAAAATCCATAACTGTAGGTATATGTAAATATTTACAATTTGTCATCAACATATCAGAAATATAATCAATTTGAAATAATTTATAACACAATATAGATTATAACAATCGGCATCCATTTTTATTGGCTAATTGTCTAAGAATTAAACCAACGAAGCCTGCCTTGTATGATATGCCTTTACACACTGAAAAAATGTATCATTTTCCAGTTTGTAAATTTACGTAAACAAAAAAAGGACGTTAATTTGCTATGCACAGCTGATGCCATGTGTGATATATATAATTAAATCGCCCTGTTTACCACTTTTGGTCAAATATTTGCCTCGCGACTTGGCTAATAATTTACCACTTGTGTTGTTTATTATACACCTAAAAAATTAAATAGTTAATTAAATAAAAATATAGTTTAAAATTTATTGCAAATTTTGAGACGATCTAAAATAGGGTTAATAAATATTTTTCTTTTAAAAATGGTTCTTATAAATTTCACGTCAGTCAAAAACCAATGACGTATTTGCAATTGAGATTTATAATACCGAGTAGACTACGATAAACTGATTACGCTCTAAGAAGCGAGATTAAGATTTTCCAAAAAGTCTTCGAGAGGTCTCCTTATTCATGTAATTTATTTATTGGAAGGATCGTGAGATCAGCACGCGGCCATATTATTTGCTAAATAAGTGACTTGTAGCTTAATAAGCGGGGTTTAGTTACAATAATAATATGCTTATGCTTTCAGTGTGGATCTAAACCATGTATACGAAACAAAACAGTACCAAAATCGTACAAAGATATCAAATCACTTATATAATAAAATATTTTTTCGATAAATCGATTTTATATGTATATCTTTCTAATTAATACATTTAATTTGTATTAAAAATATGATTTAATTAAAATGAATATAACTATGGACTGTTGTTTTGTTAATGTTTTATATTAAGTAACATTGAGTAGAAATTGTCACCTTGTAAGTCCCACTTAAAGTAAAGAATACTGAAAAATATTGTAATTAAATATGGTCTCTTCCAATAGAAGATTAAATGTCTCACTTAAAGACGTGTATGTAGATGAATTTTTCGCATGGTCATTAAAGCTTAATTAGTAAAATTGTCTACCAACAATAAAACGTTTCAGGTTCGAGTCCCGGTCACGAATATATTTATCTGATAAATAGATTTTTTTTTCTAAATGATTTTGTAAATTTGTTTAAAATATTTTACAATTAATTTTACTACTCATGAAATTGTGTGGTATTTGAGTGACTTATCCGTATTATATATGTACATCCCGCAGAAATGAAATAGTATTAATAAATCTTACAGTTTCAATAGTTTAATAAAGATGTTCCAAACCATTATAATTGACGTTCGAAGACAGCATGTCAATGTAATCTCAAGCCGTCGGCAAAATTATTTTACAAAAGAGTTTGTCAAAAAACGCCATTAATGTAGAATTTTTTTCATTTGAAATACGCCATCTGTTTTTTAATTTGACTCCTTTTCTCATTTCAAGATGTCGTCGGAGACATCGCCGGCTTATAGAAATTTGTGACATAAAATGGCGGATGGAATGACGTTTGGACGATCACGCTCAGCGCTGGAATTAAATTTTTAACGGGAATTTTAAATTCTGTAATTGGACGCGATCGTTTCAGGTTAATTAGTAAATGGATTGCTTTAGAAAAGGCATCAGAAAATGTAATTTTGTATTACAGGTTTCAAATAAGACAAGTTATAATTCGATGAAACGTGATTTCATCCCAGAAACACTGCAGACACCATTTCTCATTAATGATGATTTGAAAATTGTTTTGGTATTTAAAGGCAATAATTTTAATTCTTTTAAAATAATTTTTAATGCAGGATTAAAATTCTCACGCAAATAAAACGTGTTCAGGTGGATGAAAACGTGTTGTGGAAGTTATTGCTTCTTCCACATCGGCCGCTGGCTCTGTTCCAATCTCTGCAAAAGTCCCGATCGAAAATAAAATAAGGTTCTTTTTTTTTAATTTAGAGCAAAAATAATTGTGTCAAATCAAATACAGTTTGTCATGAAAATGAAAATATAAAATAAAAAAACGCAAATAAGTCATATTTTTATACATGTATAAGTAATGCGTCATTTTATATCGGTAAGATCAATTACATCTTCAATAAAAATTATCGTTCCTTTGGGGATTATCCTCCAGTGACGCTGACTAACCTAAGAAATTACACACCACATAAAAATATATTGGTATATACACTTACAATTAATATAGTAAATGTAATACATGCAGTTCGATACGCCGCTCAAAAATCTAAAATGACGGATTCAATTTAAGATTTCATGGCTGATAAAATTTTAAGTTTACTAAAAGGTAACCAAAATTCCAAAACACCACAAAAATATTTGAAATAAATATCTATGCGGTTTTGAGCATTTATGTTGAAGACGTTTGATCACAATTTTTTTTATTTTTCAATACCTATATGCAAATATTAATCATTATTTTTTAATTATTTTACTGATCACACATCAAAGATAAGCTCTTTGGTATATTAGGTATATTAAATAAAGTATTAACGTACGTAAATATGTATGTTTGTATTTACTAGACTAGTTATATATTCACCTTCAATTTAATATCAAAGGGGTTGTTAATTTAGCTTAAAACTTGAGCGCTGGGGATGTCAAAAGCAGACAACCTTAGTCAGTGATCTTTATCTTATATAATTAGCGACGACAAGTATTCTGTGAAATATTTCACAAGAAATACCCGCGGCTGTATTCTTAAATGAGATCACAAATTGGTCACTTTTTAAAACAACATTATTAACATAATAACTTGCATTTTTTTTAATTCACCGGCAAATAAATGATCACAGAACATCGTAGAAGTGCACATAAAATCAAACGTTGTTATATTGGTATGCAGTCACAAAGTAAAACCAGAGCTCGGCTTTTGCGTTAAATCAGGGCATGTCGTCCCTGTACCGTCGGCTCGCGGCATCACAAAGGGCACGCCCGCCCTCCAAGGCGCATGCCTCCGACGAAACAAACACGTAGCAGAGGCACGTCTCATCGAGCCAGGTAGAATATACGGTGTTTTGTAATATTTGTCTCTTTTAAAACAATATTAAAGTTAAGTATATATGCATTTTTAATGAAATATGAAACATCATAAAAGAGACTGCTTTAGAGGAGGTGTTGAGTGGGATGCTGTTGGGTGGAGATGGGTAATTGAATTGTGCAAAGATACATAAATACATTTTTTGCAAATAGTTTCAATATTAAGATTCAGAAAAATTATTTATTCGCGTGTGTCAGGTGTCGTTTATTAAAATATTTTTTTTTATAATTTCCGTAAAATTTTCTTATGTAATCTCCTCTGGTACGTCATATACTAACATTCTAAGATTTTTTTTATTATTAACGGATGCTTCTATTTCTCAATTGCATTTGTTGTTAATCTCTGTGAAAAGTTTATCGAAGTCATTTTTATTTTGACATTCTACAACATCTAACACTTTTGGCTTCTAAATCTTTGATTGCTTTGATTGTATTGTTAAAACACTTATTAAGGTCTTCAATAGCACTAAATATTGATTTTTTTAGGTCACTTCTGTGATTATCTGCTTTTACTGTCACTTTTTTCAATTTATTTAACGCACTCTCATATATAACCTCTACGTCATCCGTCATGTTGTATGATGATGATATATACTAGATATATGCTATTTGTTTCTATCGAAGCCGATAAAACAAGTAAAACTATTTCCTCTGTAAACTTTCTAACAATGTTAAATTTTCGGTCACTGTTTCAAAATTAATTCGTAAGGTATGTCTAATGTCGCGTGCGCATGTGCTCTCGGGTTCAAAGATTTATCGGTAACAGTCGACATGTGTGAGTTGGTTAGTCGGCTTGAGAGCAGAGCCATTACATTCAATTGACAACAAATGACGTGAAGTGCTTACTCTCTATTGTCTTTTACGTTAGTTTCAAGAATTTAGTTTTATATGTATACACACACCTTTATTAATATGTGAATAGTATCAGGCTTAGCTTAGCGTGACTTTATTTGACAAATCCTAAAGGAGAAAATATGTGTACCTAGTTACATGATCCGATTGACATGCGATATAATGTGAATTGGAAAACAAAAACGAGATTGGTCATAATCCTTATCTTCCTGATATTTCTCTACATTTCTCTTGATTTCAATTATAAAATAATTAAACATCGAGCTGCGTCTATTATCAACTATACGACACAAAATCCTCAGACTCTTAGTCAAGTAACTAAACATGATGACACCATGGAAAAATTACTGATCCAAGAGAAAGTGGAAGGGTCCAGATCTCTTGAAAGGTCACCAATTAATGGACCGATCTGGTTAGAACTTCAATACAGAGCCCACTCCCGGAACGCACAAGAAATATCACGGATCGAAATATCATCCATGCCGTCATCCAGTTCCATGGTCACAGCTGCTCTCATTGGATGTGAGACAAAAATGAAGAAGTAATTAAAACAAAATAATTCTTTAGTATTCCTTAAATATTTTAGATACTGGCAACATGAACCGTATTTAATTTCCAAAATATAGAACCAATTTGAAGCCTTATTAACACAGAAACCAATCTATAAAGAGTTTTTAAGTTTTATGTATGAATATTTATTCTGAATAAATGGTCCTACGTGTAACATAAATACATATTTTCCCAAGAATTGTTGAAAGTAAAATAATATAAAATGTATCATATTAGTTCGATGCCAAAAATTAACAATTATATTTAAAATGATATTGTAATACTTAATTTTTAGTCTATTTAATAAGCCATCAAATAATACCTGTTAGGATTTTAAACTATTACATGTAAAACTGCAGTGTTGGATACTAAAATTGTTAAAATATGCAAATATTAGCTCCGGAGAGAAATTCTACTATATGATGTAGAACTCACTCCGGTCTTATTTGTGTTTATCGTATTTTTATATTCAATGTTTGATCAAATATTTGTACATTTGCTATATCTTATTTTGCCGTAAAAATATTTTTGTGATTTAAATGTTATATGAAATAAAATAAAAATTAAATATTGTAAATGTAACAATAGTTTGTAAACAAGACAAACCGTTCTCCATTGCATCGAGTCGAAAAGATTCATCGAATAGGTATGTACTGGTTCCAACTATTTTTACGGTTCAGTTCAATATCTCTGATTTCCAGTGTTTCACAATTCTGTGCTCTTAAATATTTGCGGGCACTATTAATCCTTCCCAAGCCCTGCAGTAACACAGGTCTACCATCATAATTAAACCTGTAATATTTCGGTAAATATATGCAACATAAAATTCATATTTTAGATAATCCTAAAGAAAATATTAGCGCTTAGGAATGACTAGTGAAAAACCAATTATAAAAAGGGAATCGTACAGAAACAATTATTTTTTCCATTCAATCCGTTGTAATGTTAATACGTTGGAAAAAATACAATTTGTGATATGAAAGACAGAGATTACACACTATTTTCACAGTGAAAAGAACAACAAGCATACAAATATAATTATCTCTTTCTTATTAATTAAATAAAGAGGGATAAGAAGGAAGGACACATTTTATACGACATAATGAATTTAATCATTTTTTCAAAATTGAATGCTCAATATTTAGAGTAAAATCTTGCCATTTAAGCAAATAAATAGTTTTTTTCTAATTGTTATTTACAGTAACACGAGTTGATAATATGGCTGCGTACGGGTATTTTATATCATGGTATGGTAAAGGTTAATTCGATACAATAAGTGTTCCGTATTCGTAATTATTTTGTTTTTGATTGGTGAACATATATACTTCATATATATATATTCCATGAGTTGAGACAAATTATTGTATTATTGTCACCGGTTTTAGTTTTGTTTTCTCACCTAGTCCACTTCCAATTCAGTACACATTGTTACCTCAGCTCGAATGGTTTGTTTCAGATTCGTCAAATTGGGTCACTTTATTTGTGTCTCGACTAGCTCTATTAGTTTTGGGAACTCGTCGAGATTTGGAAGTTGATTGTGATGAGTGCATCGCCAATTGATCAGTGGAACGTACAATATATAA
Organism: Eubasilissa splendida; assembly: GCA_031772225.1. Taxonomy (NCBI): domain Eukaryota; kingdom Metazoa; phylum Arthropoda; class Insecta; order Trichoptera; family Phryganeidae; genus Eubasilissa; species Eubasilissa splendida. Next base: position 20,566,350 of record CM062852.1, on the reverse strand, counting down.
TTATAAAACAGAATATTTATGTTTGTGCAATTCATTGAACAGTATACGGTAAGCTCAACCATCATAGTCGCCTGTTCGTGCCGTTCGATTTGGGGTGAACTTTAGGATAAGCCAGGGACGCGTCATCATCATGTGAGTCGAGCTGTCCTTCATATCCCGTAATCCCATTCTGGTCCGCTACATCGAAATATTCCCTCATCATTCCCTACTTCATCCATCTACCCATCCACTCGTTTCCTCCTCCTATTCCATCTCCACCGTTGTGATCGGCAATATGCGTCGGTCACAATAAATGACCCAGATTTTTGGCGTAATCAAAATATTTCAGAATACAGAAAGGTAAACATGATCAAATAGTTTGGCGAGTATAATATTGTGTTCTCCCTGCTATAAAAATACTAACTTGCAAATTTAAATAAACTGCTTCATTATATATATAAAGATATTAATTTCAGTTTTATTATTTTACTATTCAATTTCCTTAAATGTGATGCGGACTTATGACATTTTTCCCGCCTTCCATTGTTACCGCTGTTATTTCAGCGGTGATATTATTATCACAGGTTGGTATAACAGCACACGTATAATAGCATTGATTCATGGTCACCAATCGACTGGTCGGCGGTGAGGCCGGGAAGGGACGGTAAGGAGTAAGATACACACATAAATATATGTCATAAACATAATGGTAGTTTGAGATATAACTTGATAATATCAAGTACTCTTGCCTGTTTTTTTATCTACACGTTTCCTTTCCTATCTTCGTGTGATGCGCAACATACGTCTTTCCACGCCTTTTTGGACCTCTATTTTGTTAAATTTATTATTTTATTGCATTTAGTTCATTTATTGCAACAACGGCTGGAAGTACGCATTGACTGAATACATTTCAATTTTGACACCGTGAAAGCATATTTTTGATGTATTAAAACGACCGATTGCACTTTAGTCCAGATAATATATCGACTTATTCAAGTTTGGTTTCATTAGCATAATTGAATGAGTCGACAAAACAGTTCATCACTACGTTTATCTTCAATCCTACTCTGCCACTAACTTCTACTAGATATTTTAAGGTATTCTGGATTATTTGAGAATATCACAATATTAAATGCAAAACTGTCTTAAATATTAGCCATTGAATTGCATGATTACTCGCTATTAATGAGGTATAATGTTATGAAACTAATCTGTTTTCTATCGCCCTAGTAAAATGCAATAATGCTTGATAATTCTATGTTTAGTGATCAGATCTAAACATTTTTTAATTCCCTTCCATTACTCACATCACACATAAATATGAGACATTAAATATATCGCATATTAATATTAAGGGCCATCTCTTGAGAGGTAACATAAAAAAACGCATTTTTGCATATTCAGCTTGCTTCATGGCGAATACTTGTACAAATACTAATTGATAAATTACAATGTAAATATTTATAAAGATCCAAAAATTACTTTTCATCCAGTGATCAAGCGAGACTTTGCGAATAAAATGTGGTCTGAAAATATATTCAAAAAGTGGTCGAAGTTGTTGCCTTTTTCGCTCTCTCCCGCGGTACTCATTATTTGACCTAATCACGGCGTCGCGAAAAATAAATAAACGAAATTGTACACCGGGGGTTGGAAAAAGACGGGTCCGTTTTTTCAATAAAACCGACACCCGGCTCGAAAAAAGCACCCCATAACCGCCACAGGGTGGGCAATTAAAACCGCGGACCCGCGCGGAATATAAACCGCAAACAAATATAACGCGGCACAAACCATGAAGCGACCCGGCTACAATTTGGATTTTTGCTCCAGAATATTCTGGCACGTCTGATACTTTGGTTAAATTAAAATATAAATCACTCCGCTACGCTGGCGCTGAAAAAAGTTGTAAAATGAAAGATGATATGTTTAAATATTATTTATTATAATTTTTATAACAACGCAGCGTACGAAGAGATTTAAATAAATTAAAACAGTCGTCGTGAATGATCATATTTTATTTATCGAAGCGTTTCGGCAAATTGGTGATGGCGTGGATGTGAAGTGGATTATACATTTTAATATGGAATTTTTTTTTTTGAAGATATTCCAAAATTCTTCTTCTTTCCTCCTTTATATAATATAACTATTGATATTTGTGATATATATTTATTTGTGTTAATAAATATTTATTTTGAACGAAAATAATGCATTGTGCATTCCCTCATCCCATTCCTTTCTCTTCCCGGCACGCCGCCGATCAGTCGATTGGCGACCTTAAACGAGTGCGGTATACGTTTACCTAAACGATTAAAATATTACTAATTTGAGATTTCGCGTCTATACAGTGTCAGAACTCGTCGTCGTTTAAAGGAACCTTTGACGAAATAGTGATTGAAAATTCAGTCCACATTTTGGAGGTGCCAGCAGAATTTGAATTGTGGTGAGTGTCAAATTCCTTCCGTATCCTGAATTCTTCCGGCACATATGGTTATACGCAACAATTGACATATTGTGGCTTCATTTATATGAGATTCGGCTAGTAATGTACCTTCACAAGTCCCGGTCCTGGGTCGCCTTCACTTTTGACTCCAGGGTCTTTCCAACCAGACGTAATGTATCTATTTCACCGTTGTGGCACTCTTTCAGGTCTTCATCGGCCCATAGTCGTTTCCAGGATAATCTCCATTCTGTTACTTTGATACATAATGTGGCCAAAGAATTTGTAGAGTGGAAGTGACACGCAGAGCAGACTCTTTTACTCTTGTTAAGTGCGCGCGCCGGTAGCGCTATTGGCGCTACCGGCGCGCATCAGAAGAGGCGAGGACCACAGTGCCAGTACACGCAGGGAGAACGAAAAGGGTCGGCTCCGAGATATAGCTAGTTAGGTTGCCCGTTTGTGGCGGTGTTTTATAATAAAGTCTTGACGAACCTGAAGATCGTGTTATTTCCATGAAGATCCCCGTACCACCAAATAACACATTTACCAAAATTCGAATAATCTTTTGTCCATTGTTGAAGATAAGGCTTTCCGTGGTTGAATTTATTAAAGGATTAAGGCATTCGTGCGTTGAACTGTCCACGGATGTATAACATATTTGTTTACGCGTTTCATACTTCGATGGGTAGGCCAGGTATTATAGTTTGAATAAGTGCATTCTATTTATGTATGTACAAAAGTGAAATTGCATCTGTTCAGAGACGTTTTTGGAGTCGGTCATATATTTTACGGCGGTTATATATGAAAACATTTTGTATTGTATTTTTTGGACTATCGGTTGTGATACAGTTTCGGAGGCTGACAGGTCGAGTTTTCAGACGATTCACGACCATCCGTAGAAGAATCGGAGAGTAACAGCCCAGTTTCGCTAAGGTTGGTATATTTTTATTTACATAGGTTGAATGAGTTGGTTGAGTAACCAATTAGAAAACCCAGGACTATATTTTCTTTCTCCGGCAATACATTTCGAAGGCATCTATTTTTCGCTTGTCCAAGTCTCCGCTGCATACACGAAGATTGGACAGTATGAGTGTGAACCAACATAATTTTACTTGCTTGCTTTATGTCAATAGCCAGATAAATTTATTTATATTAATTGTATTATTTTGTATAAGAGCTTAATATGTAAAGCATTTTGCATTATAGTTTGTTTGAAAGATTATTTATTCACACCAGTGCTCGATTTTCAACATGTTGTGTAGTACGTTGGTATCATTTCTATATTCCTTGAAAAGATAATACAATACGAGTACATACGAGAAATTTATTCAGTTAATTTTCAATATTTAACGTTTTTATTCTAAGATATTTGTTATATAATACTTCATTACTATCGAACGTGGTATAATTCTGATCATATATATTTCGTATAGTATTTCATAAATAATAATTGATGATTTTAACAAACGAATCTTTCAGAATTAATTAAAATAGCTTTAATACTAATTAAATATGTTAATTAGAAATATATACATATTAAATCAATTTATCGAAAAAATATTTAGTTGCTACCAGGATTCAAACCTGGATCTCTTCCTATCCTATCCTATAATTAATACATTTAATTTATATTACAAATATCACAGACATATGTTCTGTAAATTTGCAACGTCACAATAATAATGTGTTCATCTTAAAAATATATAAGTTGTATTAATGTTCTCAAAATTTAAAAAAATGAAATTTCTATTAATTATGGCGTATCATATCGGATTATTCAAAGGTGTTTGAGATTCCGTAAATATAAAGTAGATGGCTTTCAAATAATGGAACGACAGATTTATTAATTTGAAAGTGCAACATATATGCAACCTATAGGTTTGAAAATTTGTAGTCTAGTTACTGTGTCAGTTAGTGCATTTCCCGGACAAGAAGTGATTTAGGTTCGAGTCCCGGTAGCAACAACAATATTTTTTCGATAAATTGATTTTATATGTTTATTTTTCTAATTAATACATTTAATTTGTATTTAAAAAAATATCACAGACCCATGTTTTGTAAAATTGCAACTTAACAATAAGAATGTGTTCTTTTTACAAAAAAAAAGTTTTGAAGGTAGCTTAACATATTGAAAGTTACAATTGTTTTATGAAAACTGATTGTGATAAAGTAGTCGGTAATACAACAATTACAAAACATAGTCGATGTTGTATATCACATGTATGTAATAAAACATTATGTAATATTATGTATACTGACTACACACTTTCATTAAAAATATACTTTTTCGTTATAAATAAAAACTGAAATAAACTATTTGCACAAACTGATAAACTATTAAATTAATTTTCAGCATTGAAACTGAAAAAAACATAATAACAAAAAATTTCACGCTTACATCTTAATTTACAAAAATATTTTATTTAACCTTTCCTCTCCGGTGATGTAAACTGAGTTGACATTACCTCTAATTATATGAATATCTCTGTAATATATAAGTATTTAGCATACGCAACAATAAACAATGTTTTCTTGAAGAACCTGACGTGATTTGTATGTGTACGTGTGGTGTGGTTCGGATGGCGTAGTGTGCGGCACGCGGGGTGCCGGATGCCGATCATCACTTTAGTTATGCCAATAATCCACACTCGCTATGGCACGAGAATGTACTGCAGCTCTCGGCTTGCATTGCCTATTCTCGTGTCGACACGTGTCGTCTCGTGCCATCTCGCTTCGCCTCGCATGCCTGGCCTCGCCCCGTCTGCGCTCCGTTCCGGTCGGAGTGCGGACGAGGCGTGACGTGGTGAGGAGCCTCGGGGACAGTGGAACGCTGGTATTAGTGGTAGACCGAGAGCGTACGCTGGCTGTATTACATGTGTCTTATGCATCTTTGTGCTGTCACTAATGTTTTTTTTTATAATTAGCACTTTTTTACAATAATTGATGTATATATATATGTATCAACTAATTAATATAAGTAATAAATGTAAAACATTTATATTTATCCGACTTAAAAATCTCAAAAGTCTCCATGTACACCGAATTTACAGCACTGGAGCGTGGGTTATTATTTTAGCACCGTATGGGAAAGGTTAACAACGATATCAGGAACCTAAGAGATGGAAAGAAACGAAAATGACTAAAATCTAATAAATCTATAAACGTGTAGTTCTCTTTCCTCTCATCATAAGTGGAGAATAGTGTTAAAATATATATAATTTGGTAGACTTATGCATGTCAGAAATACATCAAGTATAGTTAAATAAAAATAAATAAATTGATGATGATATGTCATAATACGAGTGTCAAAAATATATAGGTACATTTTATAAAAAACTCTGATATTTTTTTCATTTCACCCATTATAAAAATAAATCATTATAACAATCGCCATTGAAAAATTGTTAAATACGAGTATTATACTGACTCATTTAAATCCTTACGTAAATATTTAAATTATAATGTGAGAACGATGTTTTCAAACTAATGTATATAACTTCTTCAATATTAGCAAAATTACTTTGTGGTAATATATTATATAAATAATAAGAACAGTTTGTTTTAAACCACTATTTATTGATACATCAACATGTTTCGATACCTATGGTATCTTCTTTAGGAAACAATTTATACTAAAATTAAAAATACAAGCATAGACAAAAATAAAAATTTAAAAGTATAAGTGGTCGGTAAGTAATTAGGAACTACTGTTAAAACAAACTTAAAAGATTAATTAAGAATTAGGGAGTACTTGAGATGTCTAAATAGCAACAATTATTCCGAATTCGCCAATCAGCTTTTGGAAACAAACCATTCTTTTGATATTAACAAGGGTTTAGAAATATTACATATAATTTCTAGGGGTTTACAGTTAGATATATATAATATTTTATAAATAATTAAAAATAGTCACTATTTTTATTATTTATATAATGCATATAAGTTTTATTTTGTTAAATGCCTTGTCGCTAAACAGACAAACGTCTTTCTACTTTCTATTTGATCGGTATGATATACATATGATGGCATAAAGAAGGACGCAGTAGAGCTGCTTCAGATTCCAAACTGGAAGACAGTGGTGACTTTTCAACGGAGAACCGGAGCATGTGGGGTGAAGATTCAGGAGGCCAACGCTAATGGGCTGCAAGGCCATTGAAGAAAAAGAAGACTAATATAATTGACTAAAATAACACTTAAATATTATGGCGGTGTTATTGATCAACATTTTGAAGTAAATTTCTTTATTTTTTCTCGAGTGGTATAAAAAGTTTTTTGTAGATTTTTATGGAGTATTTAATTGCTTTACTACCCCGCAAAGTCATAATTTTTATTTCCCTTCTGTGCCCATTTCAAGATGAAAAGCACACGAATGTTTTCTTCGAAAGAGTTTTCTCCTTTATTTAGTACCTACTTAGGTAACATTTCCTAACGATTATTGGTTTATATTATTTTTACGATTTTAAAATATTTTTTAAATTACTGAATTTTTTTGTTTTAATGAATATATATTTAGTTTGTATGCGTACATCATCAATATAGTGTATATTATTATCTTAAAGTGGATGTCTACTGACCTTAGCCTGCTACTCTCAGTTTATCTCAAGTTCAACGGATAAAAGCCGACAAACACTGCTGGTTCAATCTCGTCTCCATCCATAGATACTAACGACTAGTGGCGTGCAGTAGGTATAGATTTAGGTTATGCTGTTACTAATGATATTACACAATCATATATAATATATGTAATACAATATATGTCCTTTCGTTTAACCAACGTCTTTGGACAAAATAAATGCGTCGTTTATTCACGATCCTACCATGTATTTATTTATAATTTTAGAGTACTATTAATAGTGTTTTTAAAGTTTAAGTTTTATCGTGATATAATAAATATATAAATAATTATCCATATAAAAAATGTATGGACGTTTTTAAGAACACTTTCTTTGATTGAACATAATTAATTTATTGTTTGAAAATACTTCACGTAATAACTAAAGGAAATAATAATTTTTAGTAAAGGTTAACGTAGGAAATAGTTCTGCCAATTGCTTTTTGTTTTTCTCAAATCAAAAACCTATCTATGCACCAAATATAAAGAACAATCATGAAATCAACAGGCGGTCAATAGTAAGATAGTAAAATTCGCAAATTAGTAAAAAAGGAAGTAGACACTTCAATGATTTGCACGCAGTTGTAAGCCTTTATTATGTTAAAAAACAGCTTAAGTAACAACTCCATACAAAACGGATCACCCGAAAGGAATTTTTAATTCAGTAAATAGCCATTTATATGACTTGAGTAATTCACTAGCTTAAAGACAGAACTGAGTAATGTAAATAGCACGATGCGGTGAATAAAAAAGAGGGCCATGAGTACAGCGGCGAGAGTTCGTGAGTTTTTAAAACTAAGCAATTGAAGTCTTTACTGGTACACAGATGGTGATAATTGCATAATAATGTTTTCGCTTATGTTAATCCAATTTTTAAATTTATATTTGTTTCCTAGAACTTTTTGTTATGCACAGCTTTTTTGCTTGTATGCACTGCACGCCCCTGCTAACGACGAACAAATATAAATATATATTTCAGAACTGCTTCTGTTTCTATACTGCTTTCGGCACCGTTATAAGGTGCATGCATGGTCACTAATAATTGAAAATTAAAAAAATTTTGTAGGATGATTTTTTTTCTATACTGAATTGATTATACTTATATTATCTAAAACATATGTTTTACCAACAATTAGAGATGCGTAAACAAAATATATATTACATTAATATTCTTTCTAGTGCTCAAACTAAATTATGCACTTGTACTATGTAAAATAGGACCAGCTTGCGAATATCTCGTGATAGTACGTCTGACCATTAAACAAGAGTCTTACAGCCAGGTCCACGGATGTGATTTAGATCTCTCATCATCTTAAAGGTCGGCATGAACTAGCAGCGTTGTTCTACTCAGTAATAAATTATAACTCGCTTCGTGCTCAACCTTGTATTGTCCATTACCCGCTTACGAAACGAATCTCGGAGAGAAATCTCATCCGTATACAGGCGCTAATCACAACTATATATCTATTAAATATTATTAAAATTTTTGTATTTATTATAAATTATATCGATGCCTAATATTCTAATTATTATATAATGAATTTCTTTGTGTAGACTATTCCAAGACAACGAAGCATCAGCGTATCTCTCCAATGATACGCTAAACAGTATCGTCATTACATAACACTATGATTTTAATATACCTAGCATGTACGGCTTAAATCTGTTAATCTAATTTAATGTAATTTATGAGCAAGAGCGGAGAGTAACCTGTTTGTGGGAGTAGAAAAGAAAACCAGCTAGCCACTTTGACTTCATTGTTACTTGGCTGCATTGTGGTTCAGGTTGCATTAAGTGAACAGAAAACTTTCCACTGAACATCGTGTGTTTGTTTTGACGAAGTGTTGGCAACTTGCTCGAGATTATGCAGATGTAAAATAAGCAATTCAACAATTCCCGGGTATCTAACTACTGAATAGTCAAGCTATCTATAAATTTAATGAACGGTTCGAGGAGACTTTTCACTGCCCAAAATAAGCAAATACAGGAGATATTACGCGTATCATTGCAGAGCCATTCTTTCAGTCATTCAAGAAATCAGAAATCAGTTATGGACTGACATATAAAACTTGTATAAATAAAATTAAACAGAAACAAATAAGCTTTTAAAACTTATAGTAGATAACAGAACGAAGTGTTTGTATAAAGATGATTCAAGTAAATTAATTATTTACAATATGCAAAATCTTAGCGGTTGACAAAAAAGTAACATATGCTATAATATTCGAAGAGTTGATGAATAATGGAAATATAAATACTGATCCTCATCTTAAAACCTCGCAAACAATGTGTACGGTGAGAGAACGAGAGAAAGAATTTGTTGTGCCAAGAATAATTAACAAAATCTTTAAAAATAAAAGTATAATAATATATTCTTATCTAATTTTTTATTTCCTTGTTATATTATATTATATTCATACTATTCACCCATAGAATAGCGTGGACTAGGTCTGTTACACCCTGTAAAAATTGTTTATATTTTCGAAAGATTGTTTTTTTTTCTTTATTATATTCATATATATTTGATTCTTTTTATCTTTCCAAGTAATTCATCTATAATCTCCGTATCTAATTTTTTCCTCCTTGTTATATTTAATTTATAAAATAAAATTGTTTAATGTAAAAGGCAATCCTTGCCGTAAAACTGACATGCAGATTGGCAAAAAATAAAATAAAAATATATAATAAAGAAGAAATAAAAAAATAAAAAATGAAAGTTTCTAGGAAATTAGAAATTTCTGATACAAGTTAAGAAAAATGTTGCATATATTACAAATGAAACCTTAAGATTGAGTACTTTTTACATAACATTGTCGAATTTTAGATAAACCGTTATTAGGTCGTGCATTTTTGGTTGACTACATTCGTCCGATATAATTGACTTGACCACACAAATGTCTCCATTCTGCCAGAGTTGAACATCAAAGATAAACTCAACCATTTACTGAAGATGAATCCTCCAATTTTTTGGGTATCTTGCGAGAAACAATAAACTTATCTTAGATGTTTTCTTGGAGAAGCTTGTTGTGATGTGCCGTGTCGAAGCTACTCGGACCGATCAAGCGAAAAGGGCAATACGCACTTCTCTGGTGACAGCCTTAAGATCTGCAGGATGCCGAGAAAAATGGAGGAGCAAAGACAAGATGGCGGGAGTTCATAGAGTTTACGATAATCAGTCATGATTTACGCCGGGCCCTGTTTTTTATTTGTGAGCGTTGAAAATACAAATTTTTATGCAAGACCGAGACGATTTCTTTATATAGGGTGTAACAGACCTAGTCTACAATATTTCATGGGTGAATACCTGACTACATTATATGTTCAAGCAATATGTGCAAATTCTGCACCGTTACGGAAAATATATATTTTTTAAATTTTTATAAAATCATGTTAACATGTCTACGTACTTCGAAATAAATATATAATTTGTATAATTTATCTACTATTAATCTATATCTTTGCATCAGCCTCTAAAGTGTGTAACTAAAATAGTCTAGTCGCTCAAAATTCGATAACCTTTAATTTTTAGCATTCATAGAATGAATAAAATATTTCAATCAATCGAAATAATCGCATAATTTTTTAATTTTTTGCTTATATTTTTGATGTGGTTGAGAGTATACACATATCCTTTGAACATTTTCGACTCGTAATTTAGTCAGGTACCTGCCTTTAAAATATTGTAGACTAGGTCTGTTAAATCCTGTACATAAGTAAACAGGCACATTTCAAAATAATGTTAAAAAAAAGCAAATTATAATAAGTTTTCAATTGTAAATACAATATTATTAGTAAAATCAAAAATCGATGCGGACTTTCTATCAGTTCCTGGGAATATTTACACACATACTCGTATATATCAAACCTATGAACTCTGACATCAGGTCGACCCATAATTTGCATTCAGCATTTGGCGCTCCATTTTATCGTCGCGAAAAAACCCAACTAATCAACTGACAAAACATGTGGGTGTCGAACAAATAAACGCTCTGGCCAGGGGCGAACTCTGCTTCCGCATGTAAAATCTCTCCATACAGGACCGGACCGGAATGGCAATGATAATCGGGGCGAAACGTTAATCTGGCGACCGGCACGACTGCATTGATAATTGATAACACCGTTGGCGTTTCATCCAAGTATGCGAAGTTCGGCGCGTGGTTTTAGGTAAAAGCTTGTAACGTATAATTTTATAAAATACACTAATATTAGTTTAAGTTCGATGGAAAAATATTAAATCGCTAAATTAAATAAAAATAATATTTACTATACTGGGGTCTTTGGATCATGGCCTCCTCAAAAATATGCCTACACCTGTCTTTACACTGGATTGTTTCCATCAGTTACAGAGGCCATACATGAATAGGTCTCAAGTATATTGTCATTGATCTCATTTTGAGTCTCTCTGTTCTTCTTCTTTCTTCAGATTTTGAGCAGCGATTTCCAAAATTCCATAGCCTTTATACGCTCTCAGTGGTCTAACTATCGAAGTCTTCCTAATTTTATGAACTTTGTCTCATCACAAAGGTCATAAAGTTCCTGGTAATATCGCTTAAGCCACATTTCATTTCTTTGACACTTTCAAAAATTTTCCTGAGAATCCTTCTCTCTTTTCTCCATTTTAAATATTAGATATATTACATATTTCATACATAAATATTATTTATTACAAACTTAACTAAGCATAAACTAGGAGTTCAGAAACAAAATCGCAATCATCCAATTGTTGATGTTGTAACTGATTTTATAGCCAGAGCAGATATATAAAAAAAATAACGTTTTTGAAAACATACAAATATATTATTTGCGCGTGTTTTTATGGAGGTCGGCAAAGAGAACATACATTTGGAATCAGCAGAGGATCAGCCAGCAGTCCGAATTGCATCGGCCGACTGTCCAGGTTAGTGATGATATGTCTTTATTAGAGTGACACGGTTCTTACATTATGAATAGAAAACCCATGACCAGAATTTTACGCTTTCGAAGGAGTTTTACATGCACATATGTTTTGAAGAGCAGTTATCAATTGTTAAACTGACAATACTGTCAAATAATCATTTTTAAATTCGTCATCCATCATTTTTTCTATAATAAACCTTTTAATCTCATTAATGTAACGTATGCATGATTCAATTTCACAATGGCGGTTTTGCTTCTGAACCTCTCACATGGGCGAAAAAATCACCAGCTAATTTACCCTATATAAACATATAAAACACATAGTGACACGTGCCGTGCTGAACGCACCCACCAGCATGAACCGTGCGTGTCTTCTGTGCACGGCGTCATCTTCATTCTCTTCCTGACTACCGTGTTTGCGCATCTACTATTAAGTCTCAACTATTGTAACTTGACTAATAAATTCAGTGTAAGTACCTAAATCGTGAATACCTATTTCATTATATACCTATACTTGATGTCTTACTGTTTATTATATTCAACTCTGGTAGATACACACGCAACATACATGCCTACACATTGAACACCGAAGGGATCGCGAAGATAGGGTCGGGTTCCCTTCGCACCTATACCTTCCGATACATAAATACATCTACTTTGTGAACCCTTTCACAATGGTGCACCCCTTCCAACAAATCCTCTACAAACAAATTACGCGTTATAGTATGTACAGCGCAGTCATTGATAAAAACCATTGAGATTGTAAACAAAAAAATATCGTGGCATAAATCATCAAAAAATTGTTTACGACTCAATTAATAAACTCCCGCTATTTATTCTTTACCGACTTGGTAATGGACATTTTTTTCACTAGCGCAATCACCACTTTGAGCATTCCGATTGAAGGCAAATATGAGCTTTTATCGGTTATGTAAAACCGCTCCCCGCACTGGGCGCACTAGGCTCGCCGGGCCAGTTGTGTTTGACAGATCCGAAAACCTGTGCTAATGACCGCCACTTAAACGAATTAATAGCGCGCCCGTACAGAATACCGGGCGCCCGTTCGCGCACTGCTAACAACACTGTAACCAAATATAATTATTTCTGTAATATAATTCTCTGTTTCGATTTAAGACCGTTGCGAAAATTAATGAGGTTCTCTTTGTTGGGGAATAAATAGAGTTGACGCGTTCTGAATGTATGGACCCCATCTTGTGTGTAATGAGTACATACATAAATAATAGATAATGCTTCCTTCATAAATCATTTCCGCTTTCGGTAACGAGTTCTCTTTCGAAAAATTACTTCGTTATGAAACCAGGTCAAATATTAAAAAAAATAATTATATAATATATTTATTTAGCAAGCGTCGTAGTAAAATTTGTAAAGAAAACTACGTTTGAAATAGTGCGTAAGAAAATTTAATTTTAATACTAGTAACATTTTATATACTCTCACTCAGTGGTGTAGCAAAACATATATCAATACATTAATTTGCAAAGCACCTAACTCCACCCATGGTCAAAAAACCGTTTTTGATGACATTATTTTCCTCTTTTACTATTCTACTGTAAGTACACAAAAAGCGGAAAATTCCCATCAATTTTAAAACACGTGAAATAACGTGTTTTAAAATAATAAATGACGTACTAAAAAACCTTACGTTGATTCATGCAAAGACCTTAAATATTTACCTGAAACAAGTGTTGATGGCACCAGAAATAGAGGACGTCCGCAGAAGTCTCGACATGACCAGATAAATTAGATACTGGAGGATGGTCATGTTAGAAGCCTCAATAATCGGCGAGCCTATATGAGAAGATGTATGAATATGGATGAGGCGAAAATTATATATCAGGATAGAAGAGTGTGGTACTCTATTTTCTTTACCTACCTTAACGGGGAAACGACGTGATAGTAAGTAAGTTAGTTATCTATTTATGCTTCAGAATTGTTAAAAAAAAACTGTACTACACTATCATGGAAAATCAGCTAACTTCAAATATTCCCTATAAGTACGAGATAAATTAAAATATCAATAAAATTTCTCAGCCACCCTATTTCTGTATAAAAATTCGACCAAATTGTGTTTTAGAATTTTCGTAATCCGTTTAATTACAAAATAAAACAGTTTTTTGAACTATTTTAAATGAAATTAATTACCAGAAAATTATTGTTTAACATTTATGTTACATATGCAACGCATTTTTATTTTTATTCATAAATATTATTTTTATACAAAATATAATTTTTATTTTGCTTTGTAACAAAAACGCGTAGTACTTATAAATATTTGAAAAAAATTGATCTATGAATATCTATGATAATTATCAGAAACTCAATATACCTTTTATATGGATATAAATTATTTTTTAATCAATTATACAGAGAAATGGCATCTTGATAGTTTCAATAAGGTAAGATAATATATTTTACCACCAAAATAAAAAACAATTTGCATAACAAAATAACATCAATTTTATACACCTCCCAAATAAGAATGATCGCTTTTAATGAACGGCATTGACATCGACATAAAATAAGCAAAAACTATATATTCAGGGTGTAACAGACCTAGTCCACAATATGTGCCTAATCTCAATCGTGTTCATAAAGCAAAGATATAAATTAATAATGGATACATTTTGCAAATATTTGTTTACAAGTAGATAGACTTAAAGCTTAACATGATTTGGTTAAAATTTTACACAAAAATATTTTCCATAACGGTTCAAAATTTGCACATATTTCTTGAACATTTTCGATTCGTAATTTATTCAAGTATTCATCTATAAAATATTGCGGACTAGGTCTGTTATACCCTGTATATTTTGTGACATTTCAAAAATATGTGTGACGGCACAGAGCGCCACCTACCGATCATCCGAGTAGACGCGGCCGGTGGGGGTGAAGGCTTGAGGAGAAGGGGGGACTTCGATGCGAGCGTACGGTGGAGGTGGAACGCCAGGCGGCGCCTCGCCGGGGAGAATGGCGAGAAGACATCGCAAACAGAAGATTGAATGAGGCGTGGTGGATCCAAGCGAGTCGAAGCCTTGATTTTCCCGCGCGTGAGAACAATCTCTTCGCTGGGACTGGCGGGGAGACTGCCTGTAAGCGTTGGCAGACAGATGGGCTCGACCGACTCCACAGTGACCAGATGTCATCTGGGTAACCTTCTGGAGGAAGAGATCACTTCTGGTACGGGGCGTGGCACCTGGACCCCGTGGAAAACTGGGTAGAAATCAAAGACAGTTATCGTGCTTAAATTGTCGAGTTGTTATGTCTAATGTGATTAAAGTGTAAATAATATGTTGAAATCAAGTGTTGTTATTGTCTGAGACGATTCTCATCCTCCCGAGACAGGCATAGCGATACCACATATTACCTTACCCACAGACTGGGACTAGCCGGTGGCGTGGTGCGCTGGCATTCTATTCACCGGTGCTGGCGCACAACGTAACAATATATATATTGTGGGGTTGAGCGCCATTGTGAGGTGTAGGCCACGGCTTGCTCATCCACGACTAGCTACAACGGAGGTATGAGTAATGAGTCTTTCGTTATCAGATGCTATCTACTTACCATGGTGTGAAGATCCATCTTAACCATCACTGGGAAAAAAATAAAATGAGATTTTAGATGTGATATTTCAGAATAAAAAGTCCAAAAATATTAATTGAATTTATTCAAATTGACATTTGGGACATGAAAAATATTAAAAATTTTAAACTAAAAAAAAAAGTATGTACGAATCTACTTAAATGTGAGGACAGCGTCAATTATTCTAGTACGCATTGCAAAACCGTCTCTCATGGTGTCTTGGGAGCAGCATCTGCTGAGGTATTCGAGTGTCTGGCATTTTTGGTCAGGTACTCCTTCCACCATTGGCACATGTACGCGTCCTCTTCTCCAAGGTAGACCATTGTGAAATAATGTCGACGGGTGTTGGGATTAAACCGTGATTTTGCGTGGTAAATTATTGTAACATCGTAGCAAAATCAATTTCTTGTAAGTAGGAAGAAATTTTATGAGGCGTAAAAAAATTTACAAAGGATTCAAAATAAAGAACCAAAAAAAAGAAAAAAAAAGAAGGAAAGAAAGAAAGAAAGAATGAAGGGAAATTTCAATTATTTCCTGCAACAACAGAAATTTTTACGATACAATTAGAATTTTGTAATGCTAGAAATGAGTGCGTTATGAGATTGACTAAAAAAAACGTTATGATTACCCTTCATTGTCATCCTGAGCGCTACGTTCCAAGGCCAATTTTGCATTGTATTTGCTCCTGGATACTGTTTAGGCTCCTTCTCCAAGAAAAAAATTTCGAAACACGCGGGGTGGCCACGCCGCCCGCAGAGAGTGTATTTATAGCGCGACACGCGAATGCCAAGTGCCGCTACTTCGCGCCGGTCTGATACGTACCCGGTCATCAACTTTGAAACTGGTTATAGGCGTTCCGCTCTGCGCGTCAAATTTACTAACCATGTGGATCTTAGTTTTATGTAGTTACTATGGTTATTTATTTTTTGTATCTGAAACATTATAACGTTACAATATATATATATATAAAACTGAAAGTCTATCTATCTATTCTTTAAACAATCGTACATTCTTTGACTGATCTAAACCAAACTTTGCAGAATTACTTTTTAGGTCGCTGTGCAAAACATAGAAACTCTCCTTTCTCATCTGGCCATATCACTCCCTGCTACCGATGAAAATATATATAATATTGGACACCATCCAAATTTTGTGCAGTTACACTCTAGAATTTCAAGAAAACTACAGTCATCTCACTCCACTCACAGATATCTCACCTTTCCACCACTAGAACTAAATTTTTCATACATCGTTATTACTTAGAGCCTGCGCAAAATAAAAAACAACCCGCACCCCTCCCTAAGTCTCCATTAAAAATTATAACTAAATATGAATACCAAGCAATGCATGGTAGGAACCAAAACATATTTTTAATATTTGATATTTGCTAATTCAACTATGTGGTTAATGTTAATTTTTATATAGATTATTTAATTTAATTTTTTTTAACCATTTCCTTCGTCGGGGTGTCAAATTAACTAACCAAACCCATGTTACGATGAAGAAAGATGTAGAAATCGACTTAATAATACAAAACATTTCAGGAATTTTTAGTAGAATAAGACTTGTGGTTAAATTTAGTTGGTTATTAATAATATTTTGGTTAAAACTACACGCTTTATTTATTTTTAATGATTCTAAATTATTTATTCAAAACCTTTAAGTAATTTCGTGTCTTTAAGTTCCATTTCGATTAACACGCCTTTCGTTATCTTAACAATTTAAGTTACATACTATATTTATATGTAAATAGATTTTTCAAAGCATTAGAAGAACGTGTTATATATGATTTTGTTAAGTTTATTTGACATCCTGATGAAGAAAATGGTATTTAATTCATATTTAAAATATCACAGATCTATGTTCTGAAAAATTACAACTTCACAATAAAAATCTATTCTCCTATTAATAAAGTTGTATCAATGTGTCCAAAACTTAATAAAAATGAATTGATAATTCTGGCGTCTGCTATCAGATTACTCAAAAGTATTTGGGATTCCGTAAAAATAAGATAGATAGGTCTTTCAAATAATGGAACGATTACATGTATCAATATCGAAAAGGTAACATATAGGTTCGAAAATTTGTCGGTAAAAATATCGTCGCTGTAGTATAGTTGGATAATGCAACTTCCCCGGTTTGGAAAGAGATCCAGGTTCGAATCCCAGTGGCACAACAACAATATTTTTCGATAAAATTGATTTTCTATGTACACCTTTCAAATTAATATATTTAATTCATATTTGAAATGGTATTTTCCGAAATCGGTTGGAATATTAACTAATTAAGTGGTTAAAAAAACCAAGTTATATAATCGATATAAAAAAAACTAATTTTATGTATCATAATATCCAGCAAAAATTTATTTTTAACTTAAAGTTTTTATCTATTAAATAGTCTTTTTTATAAAAGTTTACATTAATTATTTCTGGCAGACATTAGTATTACATATTCTAGAAGCGATATAGTCCTATTTTAGATCATTTTTAAATTATATGTTTTCTTTTTTACTTTATGGGTCGGTTGTGTGATCAGTAGTAACTATTTACAATAGTAAAAAAGTTACAAAAGTATTTTTTTTTTCAAAAACGGGTTGACCGATTGTTAGTAAAAAAATATTTATTTCACGAAAGTACATCCCGTGGTAAACTCATATTACTTTGTGATATCCGATAGTAAAAACGATAACTGACAGTTAAAAATGACGGACTTTTCATAGCTGTTCCAAAAGTCATCTGTTACATTGATTCTTCGAATGTTGCAGTACACGACAATTAATCATTCAATATCCCGCTATTTTAGTGATGAAAGTTCACCCGATTATGATCTCGTTATTTAAGATACATTATTACACATAATACGAAAAAATGACATATTTCATGATTATTTGTCACACCTATAGACATCTCCATAGAACAACCCGTTACCACGGGCGTCAGTAAAAAGTTAACCCTTCCCAAACCATGCATAACATAGGTCTACTATCATAACTAAACCTGTAATATTTCGGTAAATGCATGCAACAAAAAAAATCATATGTTAGATAATCCTAAAGAAAATATTAGCGTTTAGGAATGACTAGTTAAAACCAATTATGAAAATGGAATCGTACAAAAACAATTATTAATTTCCATTCAATCCGTTGTAAAATTAATACGTTGGTAAAAATACAATTTGTGATATGAAAGACAGAGATTACACACTATTTTCACAGTGAAAATAACAACAAACATACAAATATAATTGTCTCTTTCTCACTAATTAAATGAAGAGAGATAAGAAGGAAAAACACATTTTATACGACTTAATGAATGCTCTAAAATATGTTATTAATCTTTTTTTTCAAAATTGAATGCTCAATATTTAGAGTAAATTCGTGCCATTTAAGCTAATAAAAATATTTTTTCTAACTGTTATTTACGGTAACACGAGTTGACAGCATGGCTGCGTTCGGGTATTTTATATCATGGTATGGTAAAGGTTAATAACGTAAAAAGTTACCATAGTAAAAATACTTACTAATGATCACATAGCCGGCCCTTAGTCTAATAATTTACATACATACAATATTATATTATGTATGAAGGTTTACCTGTAGTCTTAATATATATTAATATGTATTAAAAATCATCTTACCTGGTGTAATATGGCTTACTATATAGATTGGTACATACTGTAAATGAAAAAAAATATTTTTTTTAAATAACGATGAATAAACACAATATTTTTGAGTATGTCCAAATCTTTGTAGAAACCAATTACTGGGATTTATCCCCTGAGGGATTGACATCAAGATATAGATGTCTCACAGTAATGCCCAAGGCTTCTATACTTCCCATGTAAAAATAATAGCTTCGTCTCTGTGAGACATCTATATCTTGATGACAATAGCTCAGGGGATAAATACCAGTAATTGATTCCTACAAATATTTGGACAAACTCAAAAATATTGTGAAATATTCTGGTTGAAATATGATGTTAAAAATTGAAAAATACTGCCTTTTCAGACGTATTCTAGTATATATGTTAATAATTCGAATGAATTTCATATATACACAGGATATAGCCACATAAGGAAACAATAGTCTCGACTTCAGCGATATCTATACATGAGAATGAATATCATATTTAAAAATAATTCATAAATGGCGACAGCATAGTTGGTAATAAATAATTTAAGTGTTCCAACATGATACAACTTCCAAAAATTTGATATATGTGGTTGCATAGGTAAATAGGTGAACGTTACATTGTGTAAAGTGATCACTTAAGTCAGCCGATGACTCAAGTCTTCCATATTTTCCACAGTTACGTCATTGTGAGAAATCTATATCTTGATGACGATGAACAAAATTTAACGAGCTGTCGAGATTAGGGTTTACCAAATGAAAATTAAAAACCTAAAATATTTGCAAAATAATCGTTCCTCTAGCGCATCATAAGTATTGTTTTCAAATATTATTAACAAATACAATAATGTAATTAGGATCTACCTCAACTAAAATATAATACGTATGTCTATTATATAATGTTATTATAATTAATTTACCTGTGCGCATCTTAAATTTCACATTACATGTTCTCGGTTCTCTTTATGGTTGTGTGGTGTGCGCCTGAGATGTTTAGTGTGTACGTGAGTGGAAATGTGTTGTATTTATGGAATAACATCAACATTAGTAAACACTTAGTGAGATGGGTAATTCATCAAGTGATCATATTACTATGAGAACGGTCCATGTCACATCCAACTACAAATTAGGTGAAATGTGATTGATGCCAAGGCTTCGTCTCTCCGGCTCTGCCGTGGAATTATTGGATGTGCTTATCCCTATAATCTCATCTCTCAGAAAATGTGATGATATATACATTAACACGTGTTGATTGAATTATTTTATACCAATGATTGCTCTAAAATGTTATTTTTATATAAGATTGTATTAAAAACATGTTTACTTATTATAGATAGTCACATGACACACTGTTAAATTTATTAAACTATTAACATTAATCAAAAATCATATTTATATAATTTAATTTAATGACGTGCTTGTTGGTCTAGTGCAGGGGTTGGCAGACCGTAGCTCTCGAGATGCATGCGGCTCTTTTCATTGGCATTTGCGACTCTTTAACTCTAGATCATATTTTCATAGAGTTTGCCTGCAACATATGACACAATAAAAGACCTAGCATTTGTCATTATCATAATATATTTGGCTCTACCTATTTATGTGAACAAACATTATCTTCCATGAATCAAATAAAAAAGAACGATTTAATTAAAACACTTTATAACCTTTTCCATTATTTATGTCACACGAAGATGGCTGTAACAGGATGAAACCGGTAACGGTTATAACAATAATAAATATTGGAAAAAAGAGTTTTAATTAAATCATTACAATGAAATTCTACCACGAATTAACAGTATCAAAATTAGAAATAAAAAATAATTAAGATGAACACATTCTTATTATGAAGTTGTAATTATTCAAAGTATAGCTTTGTGATATGAATTAGAAAGATATACAGATAAAATCAATTTTATCGAAAAATATTGTTGCTGCTACCGGGATTCGAACCTGGATCTCTTCCAATCCGAGGAATGTGCATTGTGACTTGTAGCATAATCGGGTAATGCATTCAACGGACGTTAGTCCACTCAATTACCTGATGACATATTTTAAACACTAAAATATATAGGTTTAAAAGGAGTAAGAATTGTTATATTTACTATTCCGGATTAGCGAAATAAATACGTAGAATTCTTGTATAATATTATATTACTGATTTAAATCTGTATATACCGATATGGGTACGTATAATACATAGCCGCAGAAATTTGAATCCATTGATTACTATTTAGATATAAGCTATTAGTCAATAACCCAGATATTTATCTAAATCAAAACCACACGTATAATGTTTAAGAAGCGTCATAAACATAAATCAGTTATGTAAAAATATTTAAAAAACTATCTAAAATAGTAATAAAATTCACATCTGGGCTAGGACAGAATGTGTGGCGTTCTATTCTCTATATTATAGCGTGATGGTAAAAAATAGTAATTCACCTGAAAACTATATTCAAAGCATCATACATAATATTGCAATAGTACCATTTGATTTTGGAGTAACTTAATCCACATCGGAAGTATTTTGGCACCGTTAGTAGAGAAGTTCATAAAAATAACGCCACGGAAAGAGAAATAACTATTTAATAACGATTGACGTATGTACGTTATTTGAAATTGACAAACTTAAACGTGAACTGAGTACAATATTTTAAATGACCTGCTTTCGAAAAGGTCTAAAACAAATGCGATATGAGTGAATATTTTCAGCGCTTATTTTATTAGCATTACGAAATATTTACACGAATCCGGGCGGTTGTAGGGCCACACTGGAAACAAAGACGTCTGCGCCGCGCCGATGGCGACGCGTCGCATGCGGGTCACGTGTGCGTCGCGTGACGTCACCCGAAAATGGAAAAGCCTCGGGAGAAAACGGCGAGTTTTCTCGAGTCCGCGGCGATAATCTGCATAGACCAGACGACAGGCTGCAGCCTATTTATTGTCGTCCGCTGTCAACCCTTTTCCCGGCCGACCATCTTTAATTCAGCGGCCGCAATCATGTGCGGGGGGGGGGAGAAGTGGGGGGGGGGGGCGAGATTGCCGACTGGATGACGTGGGGTACATTTGTTGCGGACGTTATTGCGGACGTTAATACTCCGAGCGCACGTGTGAAAAGAATAGGAGGAAAAATTGCCAAGGTCTCCATTTGTAGCAACTTTGGCGGTCTCATAAAAAAATAAAGAATAGAGAGGGTCGATTTGAAGATCTTACTTAAATTCATATTTGTTTCTGTGATTTTTAAATATTTTAAATATAATTCTATTTAATAATTGTAAATATATTACCATTTATAGTACACATATTAAATTAATTAAGCAATTTTAAAATGATTCAAAGTTTAGCACATAAAATTAATTATAAAACCCCCCAATTAACCATTCTCTTACGGTGGTAAAATAAAATAAAACTCAGCGCACATGTAGACTCTCGCGATTTTTAAGTCGGAAAAATATTAATATTTTACATTTGTTATTTAAATTAATCATTAAAATAATAGTTGACATATAAGTGAATATTTATATCAATTATTATGTAAAAGTTCTAAAAGTGAAAAAAAAAACAGGTCTAACTCGGCCGGCGCACGCTCTCCCACTAAATGGCGATCGACATCCGGCACGTACACACACGTATTGATAATGTCACGTCGGATTCTTCGAGAAGATATTTTTTATTATTGCGTATGATAAATACTGATAAATTGTAATTATTTTATTCTGTACATAAATACATTACGGAAAAATATATAAAATATGAACTCTGTATTTAGTGTAATTACTGAGATGTTCACATAATTAGAGGCAATGTTAACTCAGTTTAAATCATCGGAGAAAAAAGGTTAAGCACAGCAGCATTGTAGTTTCACAGATTTCACTCCAATGTAACATAAGCATTAAGTTATGTAACTTTAGTATGTAGGTGAAAGCATTATCAATTAATAATGTATGAATTTTATATTTACAGGTAAACATATAATAAACTAAAACATATTGCGTTAGCATAACAAAGCAAAGATGTACATTAAGTATCACATGAAGAGACAGGAAGTGAAACGTATGGATATACGAAGCGATAAGCATAGTTGAAACGATAAGAAAATGAAATGGTAAAGGGTATGTACCCCTTCGCTCGGAGAACGGATAATCGTTGTTCGAATGCAGTCATTCAGCGGTACACGACAGAAATAAGAGACCCAATGGTCGCCTACGGAAATGTGAAAATGGCAACGAATAATAATGAATACACAAGAATGGAAGATGCATAGGGGGCCTTCATCAGATAGAAAATGGATAATAATGATATTGCTTACCGCAACGGTTCCTTTTGGATCTTCTTAACGATTATAACACTGAAATTTTATGGTAACCACAAGTCAATTTGATCAATCGGAAAAGCCTTGTTTCTTTGTATTGGAATTTAAAAAAATATTCGAACAAAACATTATTTATTTCGTTTTTGACTATAACTTTCTTCGCGTTACAGCTCGCTAACAAAATCAAAGGCAATATTTAAAAAAATTAATTGGAGTGGTTTAATTGAGTTTTTTGTCGATGTAGTTTCTGATATTTCCGGGTGTACATTTTTTTGAAGCATAATACATACGTAGAGAGGACTATATCTAGTGGTCGTTGGAATTGATGCGCCTGAATATAAATATATATTTTTTAAATGAATGAAACAACACAAGTCCAAATTAATAAGAGTACCTAATTTCTAACGCAGTTAATCGAATAAGAAATATTTTAGAAAAATACATTTATTAAATACTTATAACTGCTTTATATTATAATAAAATTGCGTTAGAATAATAAATAATCCATTTCAAATGTAAAATTTTTCAAAAATACAACTTTCAAATATCTTTTGTTACAAAAATTCTACTGTGTCTAGCGACATCATCAAAGTTCTGTTAAAACCGAATCGCAATTTCAATTGTCGTCGCAGTCTTCTTTGAACGGAGTGCTCCAGATAAGATGAAAAAGTCTTCCCATGTGTGAACCAGTCCACGATCTTTGCAACATTTCGAGTGTTTTTCCGCTTGTCTTTTTTATTTTAACTTTATTTTCTCTTCCCCACTTCAACCGTTTCAAATGTCGTACTAATGAAGCTCTTACTAGATAACTTGGTCCGTAAAAACTTCCGTAGTGGTCGGAAAATGGCTGAAAACCTTTGAGGAGGATTCTCAGATTACGGAAGAATGTGTTAATGCTATAAATAATAAGTGCAAGAACCACAAATAGCAGTAAATATTTTATTACACCAGATATTACAGCAGCATCATACTAATCGTACATCACTAACAATATTTTTTTGAATAAATATGTAATTATGAAAATTATTTAATTGAATCATCTCACTACCGGGTTTGATTCACGACGTGCAATTTTACAGTTTGAATACATAAAATAAAAAATTGGCGTTATTAACAAAACACTACGTTATGATACGTGAACCACGTTAATGAAATGATATATGCAAAATCAAATAAGTGAATATAATTATTTAAAAAGTTTAGCGAATAATATTATACAAAATAAATGGGAATAGATTAAATGATTATATAAGTAAATATGAATTAAATATATTAATTAGAAAGATATACATATAAAATCATTTCTATCTAAAAATATTGTCATTGCGCCACCGGGATTCGAACCTGGATCTCTTTCCTAACTGGGAAAGGTGCATTATCCAACTATGCTACAGCGACAATATTTTTAGCGACAAACTTTTGAACCTATATGTTACCTTTTTTATATTAATACATTTAATCGTTTCATCATTTGAAAGAGCCATCTACCTTATTTTTACAGAATCTCAAATACCTTTGAGTAATCTGATAGCAGACACCTGAATTATCAATTCATTTTTATTAAATTTTGGACACATTGATACAACTTTATTATTAGGAAAACACATTCTTATTGTGAAGTTGTAATTATTCAGAATATAGGTCTGTGATATTTTAAATATGAATTAAATATATTAATTTGAAAGATATACAATATACATATAAAATCAATTCTATCGAAAAATATTGTTGTTGCGCCACCGGGATTCTGTTCTGAATAATTAAAACTTCACAATAAGAATGTGTTCTCTTAATGATTATATTAGTAAATAAATAATACATGAATGTACAAAGTCGGATAAACAATGACATAATATATACTTATTATAATTAATATTAAAAAATTATGTAAGTATAAATGAAAATTGTTTTTCTTTCCATCGAAATGCTCATAAATATGCAGCATACGACGCCATTACCTCATTTTAAAGGCCTCCACTCAATTTGATTGAAAATGTAAATCTAAAATAAGCATTACAAAGTGATAATGATAAATATATACTCGTACAAGCTAATTATATTATATTATTTTAAAAGTAACGATGTTATTGTATAGGTATATCTGACGATATTGTAGTCTAGTGGTTACGGTACTCGCCTAGCGATCTAATGGTCTGGGGTTTGAGCTTCGTTTCAGGAGGCCATCGAGTTAATCCTATTTTCATAACACAAGCATTTAGCTTAATTGGAAAATAGTAAGAATAAAACTTATATTTAAAAAATAAACTTTAAATAACGTCCATTTAAGATCTATATGAACACTTGGAAACAAATTATTATCAATCTCATTTCAATATTTCTATTATTATGGCGACAAGTTTGGTTCTAACTCAGGTTCTCAAATCGACAAAACATTACATGTTATGAATTAGCAATCATTATATTATTATTAAGATGCTGTAAATAGTTGGCGGCACTTGAGAAAATTAATTGTTATATAATATCAGTAATGAAAAAGTCTTAAATCAATATACGTTTTTAGTTCTAAAAAAATGTTAATAAAAAGGTACTTGAGATTTCGTAAAAACAAAGTAGATGGCTTTCAAATAATGGAATAAAAGATGTATTAATTTGAAAAAGTGTAACATGTAGGTTCGAAAATTTGACGTTAAAAATAATGTCGCTGTAGCATAGTTGGATAATGCACCTTCCCCGGTTTGGAAAGTGATCCAGGTTCAAATCCCGATGGCGCAATAACAATATTTTTCGATAAAATGGATTTCATATGTATATCTTTCTAATTAATACATTTAATTAGTATTTATATTATTTAATTATAATATGTTTTAATTTATAAAGGGTTAAAGTGTAATTGTTCGTAAACCATCAAGGTGAGGTAAGTGGAAGGGGTATTGTTCGACGAGCGTGATTTGCGGATTTGCCAGTCGCAATGAGTCACTGGTTGGGAGCGCACCGCGCGTTCGCAGTTGAGAAATATTTAAAGTGCGGTGATTCATTGGTTTGTGCGCGTCGCGCTTTTTGTACTCACTTTAATATTCGACGAGTAAGTGATGGGCCGAACTTATCTGATTTTAGGTTCAAAAGTTCAGACAAGAAGGGACAGTGGTTAACCAAACTCCCCCGGGACCATAAACGTCAGCAGCGACGCCAGGAAATGTGGCTCAAGTTCGACATGAAATTATGCGCAATCTGCGTAAATTAAAAAGGAAGATTCCAGCCTTTACTGGAATAAAAAAATCAACAGTGTACATTATTTTGAAAAAGAAACTACAGTTTCACCCATACAAACTGCAAATCGTGCAGTTTCTCAATGAAAATAACTATTCTTTACGTGAAACTTAGCAAGAACGATGCTGGAACGTTTTGGAACAACGCGAAAGCTTGGAAACATATTGTTTACTGATGAAGCACATTTTCATATCGATGGATATGTTAGTAAACAGAACATGAGATACTGGTGTCCCAATAATCGAAGAAAACGCCATCAAAAACATTCGCATTGTCCAAAAACAATAGTGTAGTGTGCAATTTCTGCCCGATGGATAATTGGTCCTTATTTTTTTAACCAGCGAGAGACACGTATTGTCTAATGATCGAAGAGTTTTTGGTACCGCAACTACACCTGTTCTTCGGGTTTAATAACAGAACACAATTTCAGCAAGACGGGGCTACTCCACACACAGCTAGTTTCAATAGAGAAGCTGAGGGGAATTTTTCCCAAAAAATTAATCAGTTAGTACGGAGACATTCCCTGGGCACCTCGGTCACCGGACCTTACACCGTGCGATTTTTTTTCGTAGGGATATCTTAAGTCAAAAGTTTACAGCAACAATTTTTGAACAATTCAGGCCCTAGAAGAAAATATCCGCCGTGAAGTTGCTGCCATTGAACCGATACTTTACTCTCGCAAATTTAAGAGTCCGATTGCCAGAGTGTCTTGAGAGAAATATACGTCACTTAAACGATATTGTTTATAAAACGTAAAATCCGCATCGTTAAACTTTATTTTGTTTAAATAAAATATGAGAATAACATTGTAGTTTTTTTTTCATTTAATATTAAACTTGAAAATTTTCCGCTGAATACCCTTTATTTAGTAAAATAATTACTTACCTACACGCCGTTTTGCCGCAGGGGTGCATGCAGAGGATAGAACTTTATACTCTTCTGTTCTGGCGTATCACTCATGTTTCGTCTGCTTTTGTTTATCTTACATACGTATTTTGTGTTCACGTATGTTGAAGCTTCAGATTCACTAATATTACGATTGTTATAAATTTTACATGTTACTTGTATTGTATTATGTTAATATAATATAAATTATGAGTTTATACCATTTTTTTTAATAGTTTTCGTATTTTGTCTAATTATTAATTATTTATATAATTATCTTTTAAAATGTAACCAATTATTTTATGTTGTTATCTGTAAAGGATATGCATAGAAACAACACTAATTTGATGTCTTTCAATTTATTTCTTCATTTACCCGAAACAAAATTTGGAATTGAGCATATCTATTTATTATGTAATTATTACCCGAGAAGCATCATCTCCAAAATAATGTTTATAAACTGTTGTAAGACCCTTCAGTGATCAGATTGTATGTAAAGTTCAAACAAGAAAAATCTGAAAGTCTGCTTGTTTTAATACATCTCTGTGAATACGTTTTCTTGTACATTTTGCACCTGTCTTCAATAAAACAAACTCTTCATAAGTACCGACATTCTGGCCGTATGTAGAACTGGATTAACTCACTAACTAACTAGCTTCCACCATTTAATTAACTCGCTATTTATTAAGATTTTCTGATACAATAATTTAAGTACATATATATAAGTACAAGATATTCACTGTTTCATTTTGGGTTTCGTAGGATACTTGTGCAATCTTTTCAAAATCTATTTCAATATTTATTTCAAAATCTCCCTTGCTGAAACATACATATTTTCTTGACAGCTCTGAGATCTACAGGATGCCAAGAAAAGTGGAGTAGTATAGACAAGAGGGCGAGAGTTTATGGAGATCCCGAATCTCAGTCATGAGGGACCGACGTGGATAATCTACTGATCAATGACAATAAATAAACCAAAAAAAATATTTATTAGTACAATGTGTATGATTCATTGAGAAGAAAAGAAAGAATGACATTTATTTTTAACATTTTAAATTTAATTTGTTAGAAAATGGTTGCCTAGCATTGTACTTTGTATATGTGGGTATTAATTTTGTGTATTTTTTTAAATTCAAATTTTTGAGTACTGATTTCACAAAAATATTCTTTACTTACCTAGCGTTAAGTGAAAATACATATTTTAATTTTCGAATAAGTAAATGTTGTGACTATTCGAACATGTAGGTATATATCTAAAAAAATGTCAAAATGTAAGTTAAACATATATGTGAACTGAATAAAATCTGTAGGTCACTTTTTTGTCGAATATTTTTGTTGATTATTTTAGTATGAAACACGTCAATAAATGGATTAAATTAAAATTGAATGAAATTTATTTGCAAACAATTTATTTGTCGTTCCAATTATTAATAATTTTTAGTTTTGTGATATTAATTTTTGCTTGTACGTAACGATTGTGTATGATTGATTTCATTACGTCCGCCATATAAAACACACGAATCGTACTCAACCCCGCGCTGGACCAATTATTATTTTCAATTAGGCTCGGCCTCACGCGGGATCTAAACGTATTACCCCCGGGAACGGCACGGAACGGCAACGGTAATGCGTAGGTAGGTACAAACGGGTACACCGGGACAGATTGCTTTGTTCCAGCCTACTCTCTATTTAATAATTTACCAAATAATTACAAGTTAAATTCGGCGGACGAATTAAACTGTTGATGGTAGCGTTAAACATTTATCGAACTCGTGATTTTGCGTAGTTATGTTTGATTTTAGTGCTCAAGTTTAATGTTGTTCGAAATGTTTAATTTCGCACACACAAAGTTTGCAAGATAGTACCATCAATCCACAGAAATGTTATGTGATCGCCGTTAATATCGCACTCCAACGTTGGGTGGCGATTTATCTCGCTCGGGTTAAGGTTCGACATTCTGGATTAACTCATCTTCTAGCTTCCACCATATTAGCAACTCGCTATTTATTAAGCCTTTCTGATACAGTAATTTAAGTACAAATACATATGTACAAGATATTCACCGTTTCATTTTGGGTTTCATAGGATTAATTTTTTAACATAAATAACATATATCAATAACTTGGTGCTCAAATAGACACGACACAACGTCAAGATGCTTGAAAACTGCGATGAAAAAAGTTTTGCGATTAAAGAAAGCCGTTTGATGGAAATATATAGAGTGACTATTTTTTATTAGAACTATTGAAGGTGATTATAAAAAGAAAATCTATGGGAAAAAGTCCCAATAAATATGTCAAATTGTCACCGGTTACGTAGATATAAAAGTCTAAATTCAGAACGACTGTCAACTTATTCGAAATGATTTTAATACTCTTTTCATTTACTGCCACTCAAACTTCTTCCAACCGAATGCAAATAAATGCTTCGTATTGAGTTTTACAAAAATATAATATTATTACGATTATGACACTTGTTTATCGAATATTTAAAATATAAAAAGCCTGCGGTATATTTTGATAGTATTTTTTTCATTTTAATTACACATAGAAAAATAAGTTATTTAAGAATTCAAAATTTTAGGATTTATTTATTGTTTGAGTAAACCGATTAAAAATAAAGACACAATTAAATTACTATACAATGGACTAAGTACTTGGAACACTTCTGAATGAATAAATCTATTGATATCGTATATCTAATTTAAAAATAAAACAATTTTTGTTACGCTTAATTATAGCTGTTTAATTAATTTTCTTCTTCTATATACTGATGTGTATATGTACCATAATAATTAATTATATATTTTTAAGGAGAACACATTCTTAATGTGAAATTGTAATTTTTCGGAACATAGGTCTGTGATATTTTTAATACAAATTAAATGTATTAATGAAATTTGAATGTGCAACATGTAAGTTCGAAAATTTGTCGTTTACTGTGTTGGTTTAGCAAAATCGGTTAATGCATTTCCCCGGATAGGAAGAGGTCCAGGTTCGAATCCCGGTAGCAACAACAATATTCAATTAATTATATGTTTTTTTTTCATATTAAGTGCTACGCTAAGTGCTAATTTTTAATTTGTCTCTATTCATTTTTTTTTCTAAAAACCTTTAACTTGCCTTTTGTTTTATGTAATTTTTATAACTTTTTTTTTTCACAATTTATTAAATTATTTTAATTAGTCTGTTCGGTTATAAAAAATACAATGAGTATATACTCGTACCGAAATAAAGAATCACTTAAAATAATGTACATTGTTGCTGAACGCAGCATTTTTATTTTTAAGACACCTAGTGTGGGCGGCACTTTTTTTCGTGGAATTGAAGTTCAGTTTGAAGTTTGCACTTCACGCTTCCTGCAATATCAGCAAGCGGCAGATTTCTGCCAGTTGCTACTTGTCTCGCTGTCTATTCGGGTGGGACACACATATGAGGGTTCTTTATTCACTTTGCTGATCTATTCCGCCTATTCATGCGATGTATTCATGTCTCTATCATTGATAACCCTAAAGCCTAGACCGTACCTCTGTATTTAATGCCGAATATACGTCGACTCTTCTGTCATAACCTTTGTAGGTTGGTCAAGCCTCCCCGTACGACGCACGGGGGCGTACTACGTATACAAGCTTAATAGGCATAGCTTTTCGTGCTAATGGATGTTCAGATCATGATTTTGCTGAACTGTATTCCATTAAAAACGAGAGAATTTTGACTGATACAACAGTCATTTTCTTGATTTAATGGAAAATATTAGAAATACCAATTAAATGTATTAATTATAAAGATATATTAAATAAATTAATTATAAAGATATACATATAAAATCAACTTTATCGAAAAATATTGTTGCGCCACCGGGATTCGTAATAATAAAGTTGTATCAATGTGTCCAAAATTTAATAAAAATGAATTGATAATTCTGGCGTCTGCTATCAGATTACTCAAAGGTATTTGAGATTCTGTAAAAATAAGGTAGATGGCTCTGTCAAATGATGGAACGATTAAATGTATTAATATCAAAAAGGTAACATATAGGGTCGAAAATTGTCGCTAAAAATAATGTCGCTGTAGCTTAGTTGGATAAAGCACCTTCCCCGGTTAGGAAAGAGATCCAGGTTTGAATCCCGGTGGCGCAACAACAATATTTTTCGATAAAATTGATTTTATATGTATATCTTTATAATTAATATATTTAATTCATATTTAAAATATCACAGACTTATGTTCTGAATAATTACAACTTCACAATAAGAATGTGTTTTCCTAAAAATATAAAGATATACATATAAAGTCAATTATTTGGAAAAATATTGTTAAATACTTTATAAATGTATTAATTAGAAAGATATATATATAACATCAATTTTATCGAAAGATATTTATGTTGCGCCACCGGATTCGAACCTAGATCTCTTTCCAAATCGGGGATAGTGCATTGTCCAACTATGCTACAGTGACATTATTTTTGACGACAAATTTTTGAACCTATATGTTACACCTTTTCAAATTAATACATTTATCGTTCCATTATTTGAAAGAGTCATTTACTTTGTTTTTATGGAATCTCAAATACCTTTGAGTAAACCGATAGTAGACGACAGAATTAACAATTCATTTTTATTAAATTTTCGACACATTGACAAAACTTATATATTATTAAGGAGAACACATTCTTATTGTGAAGTTGTAATTATTCAGAACATAGGTCTGTAATGTTTTAAATACTAATTAAATGTAATAATTAGAAAGATATACATATAAAATCAATTTTATCAAAAAATATTGTTATTGCGCTACTGGGATTCGAATCTGTAACATATGGGTTCCAAAATTTGTCGACAAAAATAACATAGTATAGCGTAACTATCTTAACATAGATAATATAAATTGCTTGGTGACTGCGTGTATGGTGTATGTGTGTATATCTGAATATGTATAAACTAGTAAAATATGTATTTATGAGGTACCTGTTAAAATAATAAATAAACTATTTGATATTTTCGTATAAAACATTTATTTTGTGGTTTGACATATTAGATTAAATAAAACACATTCACTTTGTACAAAACCACGAATTTCTTTGAAATTCTTAATAACAAAATAAATGTATCCATTAGGTCTATATTATGCATGTTTCCTTTTAAATCTCTTAAATATCTATCAACATTGTACTTTCCCCTTCCTTGATGTTCTCTATTCTCTTAGTTTGTCTTCCTCTTTTCCATATATGTATATGTATTCCGTCTCTCTCTTTTGTATGTAATTTTATGTTCGGTCTACCTCTTTATGTACCTATATATAAGAGCACTATTTTTTTGTATTTATTATAAGTTTTAAATACACCCTGACGAAGCTTGAACTAAGCAAAACTGGTTGGCGTTTATTAAAATTCGTAGTTTCATACAAAGTGATTGTGTTTTATTTAATCTTAAATATTTTCAAATTTTATAAATCCACTTATGATAGGCGGTATTAGTTTATATTTGTTATGTAGAAAAAAGGTGTGCATTAAAATTTTTCCTAAAAATTATTCGAGTAAATTTGTATTAAGTAACCATTTGAGTAAGGTTAAATAATTGTTATTTTTTAAAAATAGATTCTGGTAAAGAAACAATTATATATGTATTTAGTTAGTAATGACATCCTGAAGAAAAAAATTGTATTTTTCGAAACTCAATTAAGAATGTTAGAATGCAAAATTACCCAAAATAATATTTTGTTCAAGGATACAAAAGCACTTAGCCAAAGTAAGGGACGGACGGTTATAAAAACTCGGTATTGTTAGACGCAGGTGGACCGACACAGCTTGGGTACAGCGGCGAATACAGCGGCGGTAAACCGGCGAAAGGGACTAAAGTCACATAAGCAAATGCACCTTGAGGGATGCATCACCATAGGCGACCAGTCTTCTGATATTCTCTGCCGTGAGAAGTGGCTCCGTCTAAGACGAGATGTTATTTTCAATTAGAAAATAAAATCAATATCGTTTCTAAAATTATCAAGTAAGCGCTTCATAGATTTTAATTCCGGGGAAAATTTAAACTGTGCACCTCGAGTTAGGCTTAGACTGTGATGTTCTCTGCGTTTAATCGTAAATGAGAAAGTATCAAAAAGTTGATGAATATAATCGGTGTAGCGAGAACAGACTGTTGCTATAGCATCAGAATATCGCGTCCAGAGTCCCGGTTTGCCTGGATAATTGGACGTCGTCTTGTCATCAACTACAAGCCTCCGTCACCCTACGCTGGCACCACAAGGAGCTGACCACACTTCACGTCCAGGATCCAGGACCATCCTAAGAGGTAATCCCTTACGTGAAGGACCTGAATAATCAACATCAGACAAGCGTCAATATAGACAATTTGGCAGAGAAATTAATGCTGGCACTATGAACACAAATACATAATGTTAATTTTATTGTAATTATTTTTGAATAGCCATATTTATAAGTATTAAAGTAAATTGCTCATTTTCCACTTTAAACACATGCAAGCATCTTAAAATATAGATTATAAATTTTCTTATATAAAAATATTCTTTCATTTCATAACATTTCATTTCATTTGTCAATATTTTAAAAAAGAACCAGTTAGGCTAGATGCCTCCCCCCTCAATATTAAGCTGAGGCAGAAATAAGAAATTACCTAACAATGTATTCCACTACTCTTCAGAGTAATTTTAAAAATAGTTTTCAACACTATCAGCATTGTAGATTTATTAATAATAATACAATATTTATACTCGGTGAGGATTCCATAATAAACATCGGTGAAGTAATGCCATTTATTTCACATGAGATAATCATTCTAAGTCGTGCCCGCTCGTGCCAGTGATAAACGCTTTGGTTGTTCAATAAGAGGCGTGAGTTAATATTGACCTACGATAAGTCAAGGTTAACTGACGAAACACAATTTATGTTTACGTTCCGATGAAATTTATTTGAAAATCGTTTTATTGTTATTTAAACAGCACTTAGATGAAAATGAAAACGGTTATTTTCTGTATTTATGTAAAAATAAAAAAAACTGTTTTTAATATTTAGTAAATTGGTTTCTTCTTCTTCATCATCATCATCTGAAGTATCTGATACCCGGTGCACAATATATTTCAATTGATGGCAGCCTTCATCGATGACCATGTTAATTTTTTTATTTGGTTTATCCATCTTACAGAAGATTGTGCTCGGTTTCTCTCAACTATCCCTGTGATCACTATCTTCTCAAGACTCTTATCGCTTTTTTGGCAATATATTCAATGTAGGTAAGAATTCTCTTCCTGCATGTCGTCGAAATTATTTCTATAATTCTTAATTTTGTGGAAGATTTAGACATTTGTACGCCTTGCGACCCACGGTACACGCATTATCCGTCTCCAACACCATATAAGATTCCATTCTTTCTTAGTAAATTAATAGAAAATATTATACAGGATGCGACTGAATCGATTAAGCAGTTTTGAAAAAGTCATGAGGGCATACAGAGAAAAAATGTTATTATTTTCGAAGTTAGCAGTGCATACCATTTATAATCATTAAGTTTTGAAAATAATGTCCTCAGAATGGCAGCCATTAGCAGCAACATACAGTTGGAGACGATCTTTGAAGTTTTGTACAGCTTGTTCAAACATATCGCGGAGTATGGCGTTAACTTCTTCAATAATACACTCCTTTAGCTCTGGTAAGATGTGAGGATGACATTTAAACACATTTTCCTTCAGATATCCCCAAAAAAGTAAATCAAAATACTCAAATCTGGTGACCGCACAGGCCACCCCACATCACTCCTCAGAGAGGTCAGGCGTTCGGGAAACATTTCTCTTAAAATATTGAGTGAATTTCGGACTGTGTGAACTGTAACCGTATCCTACTGGAATCACAAATCCCTCAATTCCTCTTCTACAATAATTTCTTCTATTCTGGGTTGTAGAAAATTTTGCAACATTGAGATGTAATATTCGGAATTCACAGTCACTGTCATGCCTTCCTCATCAAAAAAGTACGGGTTTATCACGCCAAATTGTGATACGGCACATTACACTGCTACTTGGCTACTAAAATGGGGTCACCGACGGAATAGAGGGAGACCATGTCCACCTGCCTACCCCCACCGTCCGAGAATTGACCCCTCCTTACCGCATAGATAGTTCTGTCGCACCCTGTATACAGTTGATTGGCTGCCAAATTAATTTAGATTGTCTAATGGAGATAAAATATAAGGAAAAGGTATATGAGTCTCTAAAGTACAATACATCAAATTGAGAATACTCGGAATCACACGGTTTGCTGATATCGAATACATAATTAAAATTTCTTGAAAAGAGACTTACGTAAATAGAATAAAATAATGCTATCTACTCGTAACCAAAATTGTCCAAATACTCGTAACTAATAGGTTCTTATTTAGAACTTGGAATGCATAGTAACAAAAAATATGAGAAATTTGGTACAGGAATATGTGTACAGTTAGATTTCGGAAAGATAGTGATCTTCGAAGGATAAGAGTCAATGAGGAGGAGAAACGTTAGGAGTGCGGATTTACCTGCTGGATCTTTATCCTTGTGACACTTCAGACCATTTAATTCAGACCATTACATGTACACAAACTGAAATGCTGTTTATTTGAAAAGTCAACGAATAAATTAATTGGACCCTGGAACAACCATATGTCTCATCCAACTTTAAAAAATATATCATATATGAGCAGAGGTTCAATGATGATTTCAATTTTTTCGAAAGCGGCGTAGTCCAATGATAGAGTTATAAACTCAAAATAAGTATTTTCTGTATACAGTTTTATGGGCTAATCTGACGTGTATATCTGACCTTTTTGGCCGATGTTTCGGATCCCATTGCAGGGTCCATCATCAGGGATGATGTTTTGTTTGTTTTAACATGATGACATTAGCCCTTCTTACGTGTGTGTAAATATAAAGGAGAAGAGCGGACTTAACAAACTTTGATCTAATTATGAAGGCCTAGAAAGCTTTTATCATACAGACTATCGTACAATATATAGATGGACCAACCAGTATCTCCTGAAGTGATTAACGACACACACCTCCTAATGTATATTTCGCTTCTTCTATGAGTACATAATCATACTATTTATATTATAACGAATCCCTCAAATCTATCCGATATATTTATTTAAAAATAAATCAAAATATATATTATTATTCTAATACAATCTGAAAAGTAAAAAAAAGTATTGCTATGAATTATATTTTATAAGTATTCCATAATTTTTCAGAATTATATAAATATTATATATAAATACTGTGGCTGTAAGTTATCTGGGAATTAATTAGATTCCAAATATAATTTTAATGTGCACATCAACAACATCATTTCTAAATCATATGAATCCTTGGAATTATTCAACCGAGTATTCAAACCATTTAACTTAATATCTGAAATTTTATACAGGCTGTTATAAACGAAACGTGCGTAAATTATATAAAATTTTGTTTATACGAGTATAAGATGAATTCGACAAAGAGGTTCATTTCGTTGAATAATAATTACCTCTTAGTTCACGTCATTATTACGCAACTTACTTTACTTACTTTTATCATTATGATATGATAGTCATTACAAAAAACAAAATGGAAAAAATAAGTAACAGGACATCATTTCGAGCATTTAATTTATGTATAAATATTATTTTTATACATCATTTCTTGTACAGAATTTTATGTTAATATCCGTATTCAAAGATATGCGCGTTTAGTTTAGACAATTCTATACATATTTAGTATACTGGAATATGAATTAAGCATTTTAAAAATAATTATAATTAATATAAAATAAATGAATCAGCCAAAAGATATACAGAAAAAAATAATTGTTGCTACCGGGATTCGTACCTGGACTTCTTCCTATCCGGGGAAACGCATTTTTTTTGATCGCTCAGTTTTGTTCCGTTTAGTCACATGGAAGGCGTATTGTTTAGCTCTGTTCCATATTTGAACTCGTATTCTAATGGTAATATTTCTTAATTTAAAGATCGAAATTGGACAACTTTGCTATTTTATTGGATCTAAAAAAATGTTTCAAAACTAGCATTGAATAAGAATAGACTCGTTACGATTACGAAATAATATTCAAAGGAGCGCACGCGTATTAACGCGTCAAGTTTGTAATCTTTTTAATTAATTGTTGAGACAACTATTAAACATGTCGTTGTAATCAGCTTTAGTCTTGGAACAGATGTGCCTAGTTAGACAGAAGCTTCATTTCTACTAATGATACGCCGAATTTCTGAATAGTACTATAAATATTATAGATATGTATACATTACATTATTATGATGTGTGATAAATGTACTGAAATGTCTGGATATTTTATATAATTTAATAGGATTAACTCACTAAGATTGAGATAAGATTGTTCAAATATTACTAATATAATAATCTATAATAAAAGAAGATGTACTTCATAAGTACTTATTCTGTTTAGCTCTAATTTAGTATATTTTATTTGATTAGGCGAACAAACAAATAGGTAATAAGTATAACTTACAATTATTACATTCACGAGTATATGCTCCCCTGCAAGAATTCTCGTTATGGTCTAGGCAAAGTACTTATTTTCCATTATATAGAAAAAAGTTTTTAGGTAGATCTTGATAGAAATAGGTACCTACTAACTATTGCAGAGGGTATCATGAGGAAGTTCCGGTAAATTTAAAAGCACTTTTTTGATCATGACCTCGAAGCAGCCCTCCGTTAAAAAGTTTTTCTGCTGAAGTTTCACACTGTGTGAATGCATGCAGGTGAAAATATGTCAAATTAATCTTACAGTCTGTTTATTTCTGAACAAACTGATTTTAACCCCATGTTGATAGGACAAATAGGAGCTGTGATATTTCAGTTTCCGCAATCTCTTTACATTGCAAAATATACCACGCCTCGTAAAACAAATATGGCTGCCACACAAAAATCAAAAACAATAAAAATAAAATATTGGTAATTTAGAATTACCAACAAGTGACGGTGATTGCAAAAAAAATATGAGAGTTTTCAATAATGGTCATTATCTCATTTAGATCATTTAATATTCTAGATTATTTAATATGGAATGTACTTTTAAAATTAGCAATATTAACTTTGTGGTTAAGATTCATTTTTTTATTTTTTATCTTTGTTTTATTAAAAAAAAATGATTGATTGATTAATAAAACAAAGATAATAAATAAAAATATAATACGGAGTGACCCAAATGTAATAATTTAAATAAATATTACTTATTGTTTATTATTATTATTATTTGAAAATAACGACGTATAACGAAAATTCACCGAGGAAGAAGTTAATTGCGTCATTATCTGTATGATATCGATACAAAATATTTTAATACTTTTTCTAATAACGTACCATAAATACATGTAAGTTAATAGAATCATAAGCAAAAAAATAAAAAAATAAAAGCTGAGCGTAAAATTAGTGATTAAACTATAATAGTATCAGGATAACGTGATCTTGATAATCTTATATTATAAATAAAATCCTAAAGTAGTCTTCTATCTATTCGCCACAAATAAAAATTGTGTAGAAAATTCATACATTCTATTAAAGAGAAGTATTAAAAATTACTTTTGGTTCTGAACATTTAAACAATAAAATCTAGTGCTAGATATTTGAAAAAAATGGAACATAGCAATACTAAGGTTATTTAACTTATTTTGGATTTAAAATAATAAAGTGATTTAATTTTTACGTACAAAGTCACGCCTATCTCTATCTAGAGAAAGACAGCAACAATGGTAAGCTCGATAAAGTAACGACTATAAACAGACTGAGTAAGGAAAATATTAATAGGACGGTAAATCGTCATGCGCAAGAAAGATGGGAACTAACGCAAACTGTTCTGTAGCATGCCAACCGTTATATATACGTTTTAAGTTTAAACACTAGTATAAAAATATAATTGAGTCTCCTAGGCGTGCATGCATTTAAATTGTAAAATATTTGTAAGGGACAGCGGTTCGAATTCGCCGCTGTTTCTAGAGATATCTGCATTCAATACCTAGCCGGCGGCAAAGTGCTGCCGCCAGTCTGCTCCGATCGCTCACCGACGACACATCTTCATCGACATCGTCGACTCGCTCCATTATTCTTCAATCTCTACGCTTCGCATTTTTCATTTCTCTACACTTCATTTTACACGCATACCTTTTGTACTCTCTGTTTTATCCTCTGTCATTAAAAACGACTCTACACTAGCCGCATGTTTCCATTCCATTCACACCACCTACTGCAACATATTTTAAATTTATGTCTTGTGGTTATGATACTCGCCTATCGAGGGTTCGAGCCTCGTTCCATGAGACTATCAAGTTAGTCCTATTTTCATAGCACAAGTGTTTAGCTTAGTTCGAAAGTAGTAAAAATATTAATGTGATACGTGTTCCGTGTACGCAACTATATTTAATAAAAAAAATTCCACGAACTAAGTTGACAAAAATATGTACGAAATTAAAAAACTAACCGAACCAACATGAGATATAACTAAGAAGAGAAAATTATATTAATAAAAGCGAGCGTAAACAGTATGTTAATAAAATTTAATATCACTCACGTATCTATCCCCATCCAAATCCGTGAGAATTTCATCGAGAAAAAAAGCATAAATTCTTTTAAAAAATGTTTTGAAGTTGGCAAGCGTACTGAGTTTTCTGGGCGGCTGATTTTGTGTTCATCACACCAAATTATATTTTTTTCAGTTGCGTGCGTCATAAAAAATATGCAAAATAGAACATTTATATCGGCCTACTTTATTTGTTAATACACCATTAATTTCTCAGATTTGAATAGCACGCCGAGCTACATTTTCGTGACGTCATTTCGAAGGGTAGGTACCTATTGTCCTAAAGATACGTACGTTCTTATTTACAATAATAAACATTTAAATGTATGTATGATGTATTTTTATTTTTAACAAATATATATATAACAACTTTATATAACAAATATATATAACAAATATATTAATAACACATATCGTTGTATACCACCGAGAAACACATAACACCTCTGATCTCTTATATAAGCATCAATTTATTTGATTGACGTATGTATAACTTTAATACAAATTAAAAAAATAAACTAGTAAGATATCTATTTATTGAAAAAGTATTTATTTGCTACCGGTATTCGATTCTGGACGTTTTCCTATCCGGGAAAATGTCTTACCATTCCATTACAGCAACCGATTACGATATCGACAAATTTAGAACTTATATATGTACATTTTTATAAATGATACATTTATTATAACTAGCTTACCATCACGCCGTTGCTCCGCGGTACGCAGAGAGGATAAAGTGCCACACTCTTCTGTCCTGATACACAATTCTCGCCTCATCCACATTCATACATCGTCTCATACCAGCTCGCCAATTATTGAGGCTTCTAATAAGACCGTCCTCCAGTATCTGGTTTACCTGGTCATGCCAAGTCTTCCGCGGGCGTCCGCTTCATATGACCAAACCACCTCAGTGATCCTTTCTTAATCTTACTCATCATACTAACATCAGTTATATATTCTTTCCTTATTTCTTCATTCTTTACTCTGTCATAAATAGATCTGCCACATATACGCCTAAGTGGTCTCATTTCCACTGCATTCAATCTAATTTCGTTCCTCTTCTGCCAGCTCCAGGCCTCATTCCATACATCAGTGTCGATACCAGGACTTCATATGTGCCGCTAGTCTTGTCTTGGTTGAAAAGTTTTCGTTATATATAATTCCATTTAAAGCGCAGTTCACTTTATTCCCTACAGTCACACTCCTTTTTATCAAACATACTTCCCAAATACACAAACCCATCTACTTGTTCCAAACATTCATTATCTCCAAGTATTTAGCACGGTGTCTTACTTTCTTCCTTCACTAACACCATCACTTTCGACTTGTTAACATTCATGATAAGGTC
This sequence comes from Eubasilissa splendida, assembly GCA_031772225.1. Taxonomy (NCBI): domain Eukaryota; kingdom Metazoa; phylum Arthropoda; class Insecta; order Trichoptera; family Phryganeidae; genus Eubasilissa; species Eubasilissa splendida. Next base: position 20,524,839 of record CM062852.1, on the reverse strand, counting down.
GCTTTCCTTGCATACATCCTACATTATACAATTTAAAAAAATTAAATATTAAATATTTAGTTGCTACCGGTATAAGAACTTTATCAATATCGTAATAGGTTGCTGTAATGGAATAGTAACAAGTTTACCCTGATAGGAAAAGGTCCAGGTTCAAAATCCAATAGCAATTAAATATTTTTTTGATAAATAATTTTTTTTGTTTGTCTTTAATTTATATTAGAAATACCACAAAGCTTTGTTCTGAAAATGCAACTTTACAACATAAATATGTTCTCCTTAAAAATATGTAAAAATAACCAAATGATTATGATTAAAGGTCAGTACACATTTAATTAAATGTATTAATTAGAAACATATACATATAAAATCAATTTTATCGAAAAATATTGTTGTTGCTACCGGAATTCGAACCTGAATCTCTTTCCAATCCGGGGAAGGTGCATTAACCAACTATGCTACAGTAAAAAGTAAAGTGAGCGTGCAAATGACAATACATAGTTCCCAAATATTATATTAATACAAATATTGCATAATCACATTTGATATACAATATATGCACACATATATCTGGATTGTTTAAAAATACTATCATATGTATTGAAAAACAATACTGCAAGATATATGATAAAATAAACAATTTATCTATGAAAAAAAAAACAAATTTATCATTCAAGTTGATTTATTTAATTTGTAATGTGTCCAATTTAATATAATATTATAAATAAAATATATAGCATTGTGGACAAAATAATGTTTGCATTTTGTATACCCATACATTTTTTTTTGTATTTAATATGCATAGAAGAATGTTTGAATTCAACTCACATATCCCGTGGTTTTTTGATCCCAAATAGTAGTTTGTTTCAAGCCACAGGGCCAATCATAGAAAGCGCTGACGCTGAGTTCATGCGCTTGTCTGATCTAGCGACTCCGGTAATATTTATTTTGATCAAAAACCAGTGCAACTTAAAAAAACTCACAACGAATATTCGACTTTTATCATCTAGTACACATTACTCAAAGGTTTTTGAGATTCATTGAAACCTTCGTTTGCTTTTTGAGATTCTTTGAGAAGTAATAAAAAAGTTGACCACTTATAATAGGAATATAAAAATAAAAAAATAATAATATAAACGCATTCACACAGGAACAAATAAAATTCGAAAAGAAATGACATGTTAACATGGTGTAAATGGTAACTTATTCTCGCGACAAGATTAAGTTCCGGATTCGAGACCCGGTAGTAACTATATATTTTTTAGATATATGGGGAATTGAGAGTATGCAGTTAAGATTGAATGTTGTGAACCGGTACCTATGTTGTAAGAACCAGAAGATTTGGAGTGTAAGCTCCTTATACCCATAAATGTTATACTCAGCGCTCACGTGTTCTTTTCAATATGATTCTTTTCAATATGTGTGTGTTTGGCTAGAGCTGATAGAAAAAGATAAACTAATTGCAGTTTATTGTTGTTTGAACACAGTGTCAGTTAGAAAATATGCAATAAAAAGTTTACACCGAGGAGCGTTCACCGAGGACCGGGAAGGCAGCCACGAGAGGAGCTGCGCTCAGAAATCGGCTTCTCGGACGGCTGCCAGCGCATGTCATTGGTACATGTTATTTGCGTCAGTAGCGGGCGTGTTTTTGCGGCTAATGAGACCCTACTTTGCATTTAGGAACCATCGACAGTGATGATGACTGAGGAATAAATTCACCTCCATAGATAGTTTCATTTTTCTTTGTATCTTATAAATATATATTTTTAAATACAAATTAAATGTATTAATCGGATAATGTAATTTTCCCGGATTGGTAGAGATCCAGGTTCGAATCCCGGTAGCAACAACAAAAGTTTTCGATAAAATTGATTTTATATATATATCTTTCTAATTAATACATTTATTTGTATTTAAAAAAATATCACAGACTTATGTTTTGAATAATTACAACTTTACAATGAGAAAGTGTTCTCCTTAATAAAAATATATTTGTTGCATAAGAATGTATGTCTCATTTTTATAATATATTTACTACCGTGTACACGATAGGTACTTGTTTCATAAAATACGAAATTGTGGTATAAAAGAAAGATAAAATAAATTTTTAAAGAATAAATGATTTATTTCCGTTATTTTGATTGGAAAAAAAACAACTATTTATCAAATTAATGGTGATCTCGACGAAAATATTTTCTCCAATAAAACGGATACAGCGCAATAATAAATCTAAATACGGACACCGATCCCGCGGCAAGTAATCTGGCCGTCATTAAAACGGCTGGGTTATCGCCAAAGATGGAAATGCCCGTAATAAACTAGGGGGAAATAAATAAAAAAAAGTAAACGCCAATCCATCCGCTCGTAACTTGGCCTATCGGCGGGTAGCGGCGGTTATCAAACCTGAAGGGGTATAAACCGGCGAGTACTGGATTCCGTTACGGCGGAGGAAGCGATGCTGAAACATGGAAAATGAAACAAAGAGAAAATGAGGGGTGGCTACACATAAAACATTCCCACGGGGGTAAGGCGGGTGCGATAGACACGGAGGTTACTGATTTTTGTTGTTACATTTTTGATTAAATTTGGGTTGAATGGTTTAAATGTGTACAATTATATAGGCACTTGTAGAGTATTTTAATAACGTGCTTATTTGGTCATTTTAAAAATATTATTTAGCTAGTGTTGGTATTAGTTAAATGGTACAGTTGTGATGCTCGGCTGACTCAGCTTGTGCTAGATAATTAAATAATGTGTAAGGAGGAATGGCCTCTCGGGCATGTTAAATAAAATGAACAATGCCTTGGGTTTTGTTGTCTGGTTTATTTGCGATCCACAGTCGGAATACACTATAATGTACAGGTAGCTGTTAGATATATAAGAACAAAATAAGTTACACTATAAAAAATAACTTATTGAGAGTACCAGCCACGGAGGCAGAATAAAATTTTCTGTTTGGTACTCTCGTCAACAGACCAGGGTCTCCCGGTCAACTCGCCCACTGGCGCCGCGTCTCTCTGGTGGTGTCTACTACAAGCTCGCTGGGAACCGGTATGCGCGTGTCAGCGAGCTTCCGCGAACCACCGCTAGCTGGTACTATGAGTTTGCTACAATTACTTACTATTCCGTACAGGAGCATAAAACCGTAGTATAATACTTAAAGCGTTTATATATTTGTTTAATTAATTTACAGAAACAATTTACAAAGTTAATTTAGTAGTTCATATATATATATATAGGTTTGATCTATATGAGCAATTTATTTTACACTTATTTTATTATACATATATTATATATATACATAACTTAATTAATTATAATTTTTTTACACAAAATTAACCAACTCAATAGAGAAATCAATTCTCGTGTTTAAATTGGGGAGTATTTAAGTATTAAAATAATGTAAAGATAGGTATAGAAGTAAGATATAAATATATAATTAAATTATTAAATACATATACATAAACATAATTAATTAGAACTTGTAATTGCTGGCAGAGTTTTCTAATATTTGTTTGTTAGGAGAACACATTCTTATTGTGAAGTTGTAATTATTCAGAACATAGGTCTGTGATATTTTCAATATGAATTAAATATATTAATTAGAAATATATACTTATAAAATCAATTTTTTCCAAAAATATTGTTCGAACCTGGATCTCTTTCCAAACCGGGGAAGGTTCATTATCCAACTATGCTACAGCGACGTTCCATTATTTGAAAGAGGTATCTAGTAGATGCATTAAATGTATTAATATCAAAAAGGTAACATATAGGTTCGAAAATTCGTCGCTAAAATATTCTCGCTGTTGCATAATGCTCCTTCCCCGGTTTGGAAAGAGATCCAGGTTCGAATCCTGGTGGCGCAACAACAATATTTTTCGATAAAATTGATTTTATATGCATATCTTTCTAATTAATATATTTAATTCATATTTAAAATACTTGTTTGATTTGCGATTTGAGGGCTTTATAATTTTTTTCTGTTTTGTTTTTATATGGGAGGATATTAACATTTTTTATACCTTGATAGACGTGATGGTGTTGAGAAGCACTACTTTTAAATTTAGGGATTTCTAAGTTGCGACGCAATCTTGGTCGGTTACTTATTTTTGTGGAAATTGTTGAATTGTGAATTTGTAGCAATGCGTTATTTTTGAAGATTTTAAGCTGTGAAGTTGAAAATATTGATGGTTTTCGAAATTATATATAGCACCTTTGCGTCCAGTGCAAGAAATATGCTTTTCCCAATTTCTTGCAAGCTTTTCTATTATTGGTAGCGCGGGTCCACTGTCTGCCTGAATGTCATCGGTTCAGCGGTTTTGGTTAATCCACATTTTGCCTTCAGTTACCTTTTTCGCTCATCTGCCGTTTTTTTGTTTCTGTGACCTAGATCTTCGAGTTTGGTCTGTTTACTTATCTACTCATTTACCATAGTTCACTTAGTAAAACTTTATGTGAGCCTCTACATTGCTCTATAGGCTACCTTGAGCATCATCATAATGGTATACGTGAGTGTCCACACCTGTTTTTCACACGTATACGTCAGGACTGGTAGAACACATTGCTATAGGCTTTCTTCTTAAGGTGTTGTGGAATGTTTAATTTGAAAACAATCTTGAGGTTTCCGAAGTTTACTCAGCAAAGTGTTGTTTGCTTTTTGACATCAAATAACTGAATGTGTCTTTTAAATGTAACAACTTAACCAAAGTAGATTTATTCATAAATATATTCGATTTTTTTTTAGCCAAATTTAACTGTGATACCAAATATTTGTAACCAGCCATTTCAACTTGCATTATCGTGAGAAAAGTGTAATTTTTAAGCATTTGAAAGAGAAAAAAATTATTTTACTAATCGGTGAAAAACAGTTGTTATCATACTCTAAATATTAATATACATAATAATATAAGGGAGCAGTTATCAGCTCCAGCGATAGATCAGTATTACTGTATGGCTACGGAAGGGTTAATCGGTAGGAATATTTCCTGGTTTGTTATCACATCGATTTTATCAATATTCATACTTTGTTGCAATCAATCGTTATAACAGCGATCATGACTCGGAGCATCTGGGCAGAATCACAACAACGTCATCTGTATATCGAAGTCTGGCAATATTTCTCCATGATTATAGTATCTTAAATGAAATGGTATCTCGTGCGATAATACCACGTTCCATTGCGATCGGTTTGGTCAGTCCAATTATATCAACAGTGAGTATATTTGGTAAACATGATTTATAAGATATCGATTTAGCTGTAATAAACCTGGCATCACTGGAAAGACTATCATCGCTCATGGATTTTTCAAAGGCTATATTTTTTTTATATAGATAATTTTGCAAATAAAAAACACTTTTTACCTTTGAAATTACTAATAAAAGTAGTCAATAATTATTGTATTTTGCACTCGAAAAGAAACCAGATTTTAAATAAATTATCCGGTCTCGAACACTGAATCATACTCTTTATAATTAATTTATTATTAAGTTATTAAAAATATTATAAATTTTCAAAGAAAGCAAACATGTTGTGGCTTGACATTATAACTAAACAATATAATGTTTAGTTTTAAACCATTATTATATACATACACTATACACTAAAGTTACATACACTAAAGTTAACTAGTTTCAGTTGGACCTAATCATCTTCAGTTGACTTTAGTATACGTACATAATAAAGTGGTATAAAACTAAATATTTTATTATTTAAAAATATAATAATACATGTTTTATTATCTTTCAATTTAAGATGCTATATGGTAGAGTTTAAAACTACACAAATATATATGTGTGCGTATATATTTTTATCCGTTTACATTAAACAGTTGTATATTTATTACTTTCTAACTTCTCTTAAACTGTGAAAAATAATGACGTTGTGTTATTTAAACTTTGATATTCTCGGAACATTTTTCAGTCTTTACGATGCAAGTTTCATCCTATTTATATTGTCTTTAGGTTTCTGAGCTAATACTTTTCCTTTCCTACCGAAATTCGTTCAATTTTCAGTCCATTAACATTGATTAAACTTCACGTTCCATTGAGCCCCCATCTCCCCCAAAATTCTTCAAGAACCAAATAGTCACGTACGGTATAAAGAAGGAGGTACGTACCCTTAAATTTAAAGTAACTCTTGAGCCTGATCCAGACACTATAAGCTACCCGGAAAGGAGTAAAACTATCGTTATCATTTGTTCCCTGTCAACTTTAATCGGACAGTGATTTTGTGTACCGTTTTACGTTGTGCCATTTAAGTGATTTTCAAGTTGTTGTGAATGGATCTCATGGCTTCAGTTTTCTACTCTATGACAATGCAGGATTTCTTGAAGCGGGATTGTAAAAGCAGTCGATTGGATTCATTTCTGTTTATTTTAAAGGATTTTTTATTGCTGAACAGGTAGGCAAATATGTTAGGGAAGCTATCAAGCAAAAGGCTGCAGTCGTCTCTTCTCAAATGTTATTGACATTTGAATACAAAACTCTGCAGGAAAAGATGACGCATTTAAAAAAGAGTACATTAAAAAAAAACAAAACAACTGTTTACTCCTGTAAGAAATCATGGGAGTGAGCAATTTAGATTTACATTAATTTTGATCACACTTTCCATGAAAAAATAAAAATTAAACTAATGTAGTGACAAAATATTTATATCAATATAAATAGTGAAATATGTAATTTCCTTACAATCTAAATGATACCTCTTTAAATAAAATCAAGAAGAGCATTTTTCATTAGTAATTTTAACTTATCTTATTAAAGCTTATGTACTGATTTTAGATATTTAAATCAAAAATATTTTTCTTATTTATTTGGCGGTATAAAGTAATTACATATAAAAATATGCTTCTACTATTAAACAACATAATATTAAATACATTATAATTTGTAATGATAGCTTTTTCAATACATTTTGATAAACATCGTATTAAGATAGTCGAAGAATAATAAACTAAAACAATATAATGCATTAAAAAATATCTGATTAAAGTACCAGTCGAGAATGTTCAAGGAGTACGTGCAAATTGTGCACCGTTACAGAAAATATAATTGTTTGAAAGTTTTACAAAATCGTGTTAAGCTTTAAGTCTACGTATCTACTTCGAAATACATATTTGCGAAATTTATCCATTATTAATCCATATCTTTGCATCAGGCCCTAAATCATGAAAAAAAAATTATTTTGCCGCTCAAAAATCCATGATCTTTAATTTTTTGTATTCAATATATAATTTAGAATTAATAAAATATTTTAATTAATCGAAATAATCACGTAATTGTGTTTTTATTTAAAATACTTATATCTTTGATGTGGTTGAGATAAACAAATATTCCTTGAACATTTTCGACTCGTAATTTAGTCAGGTATCTATCCATAAAATATTGTGGACTAGGTTTGTTACACCCTGTATATATATATACTATAGGTATTTCAGAACTTGTCGCCTACATTGCGTATTAAAATGCATATAATAAACACTGAAATTCTAATTAATTTGACGCGAACTATTCATTTTCCGACTCTTAATTCTCGTAATGTGATTCTTTTATCACCCGACACGGTATTCAGAAAAGACATTCCAACTTTTTATACTCCATCATCAAAACTTGGATCGTATTCTCCGAACTTTTGTAGTGGCTCCGTTCATTTTCATGGAATGAATATTAAAAGTATAATTACACGTTGTAAGATAATTAATAAATTAGTCTGATATTAAGCCATCTACTATTGTTATTTATAATAAGCTGAAGTAGCAGTAACGCTACAGTGAATGACTAGTAACAGCGACAATATGTTTGATAGTTAAACACAATATGATTCAAACAGTAATACATACATTTTATTATATAGGTAAGTATTATTTATATAAGTTAATAGAGATGTGAATAAATAAAATCTAAAATACATACGACTGCCTTGGTAGCCTCTCGAGATGAGGATCTATTTCCGGCTCGAACACTAGGCGAGCGACTAACCGCTAGACTAAACATCAAATACTTTATATTTATAATAACATACTTATATTTTTATATTTTATAAAGTAAACTCTAACTGTATACATATTATACTACAGTTAACTGCAAAAATTCAGCTAACTAACTAACTTGCCATCACACCGTTTCGACATACTCTTCTGCCCTGATACACAATTCTCACCTTATCCATCCATCATTCATACAGATCCTCACATATGTTTATATACGAGACGCGTTTTTTAAGTAAGTGCCGTTATTTCCGTTGTAGGGCTGCGGTTGCGATGTTGCGCGTGCCTAACGGATTTATTTACCTGTTGACTCACCACGCGCAACGTTAGAGATATTCACATAGTGCTGCCATTTTGTAGCGAGTGGTTGAAATGTTCAAGACAATAGATCAGCCCGTCGACTATGAGATACGGTCCGTGAATCGTTTCTTGAACGAATGCACGGAGCATGAAACCATGTGACATTCATCGCCAAGTGTGTCCTGTTTTGTTCTGATTTGGCGTCATGTGGTTTCTTATTTTCCTTCATCTGAAGCGGTTCCTTGATGGCAAGCGTTTTGATGACACTGATGATCTCAAATACGGAGTATAGACATGGTTTTCATTTCAGGCAGCGTCGTTCTTTGACGAAGGTATCCACAAATTGGTACCCCGTTATGACAAGTGCTTTAATAATGGTGGCGACTATGTTAAGAAGTAGTTTAAAATGTGTAGCGTCTGAAGAATGTAAAGTATTGTAAAAATGTAGTTGTATTTCTTTAAAAAAATTCTGGTACTTACTTAAAAAACGCGCCTAGGTACCCTTTGATTATCTACATTCATGTTTTCTATGTATTTATCAATTCAACTAATTTAACGTTTATTCATTAAATAATATTTTATGCTTACGTATTGTGTATCCTATCCATTACCACTAACCTAGATGTATCCTTAATGACACATTTGATACACAATGATACATTTTATTTTATTTATTATTCTTCTTTTGCTTAGACAATTCACCCCTTAAGTGTGATTTGTGATGAAATTTATTCGAACGTGTGATACATTTTGATGAACGTCGAGGACTGCTACGTGTCATGTGGTTATACTTCGTTGACCTTGTACTCGTTTATACTACATATACTATTTCGTTGACCATGGAAACCGCTCAGTAGTTTTCCATATATTATTTGCTCCCCTGTACCACTATGCGCATCTGGGTACCTACTGTGCTGGGGACTGTACAAAGCCATCTGCATCGACTGGAAAAGGCTGGAACATGACGGAGAGCTCCAGTGGTTTCGGATCACCCTTGCCATTAGACCAAGATCTCCATGGTACTGTACAATGCCACATAAACCTTAAACAATTTAACGTACAGGCCTCTACCATGGCCAACCTTAAAAGTCGATCGGCGATAACCATGGCAGACGTTAACCTCATAACGAGGAACCACCGAAAAATACTCTTCTCAATTGTCAATTTGTAACACACTATTTTTCAACACTAAAATAGTAAACAAATAATAAATATCTCATAGAGACGAAGCTATTTTTATTAATATTGGAAAAATATGGAAGTATGGGTACAGGACTAACGACCTGTCTTTTAAGCTGGCTTTAATGATTACTTTGCACAATGTAACGTTCACCATTCCACCCAATCAACCTCCACATCTATCAAATTTTTGAAAGTAGTATTTATGTTAATATGAAGAATTACTTCGAATACCACTACACTATCGCCATCTATGGACTAAATTTGATATTCATTTTCCCTGAAATTTTTTTTGGGGGTGATTGGGTGGAATGGTGAACGTTACATTGTGTAAAGTGATCACTTAAGCCAGCCGAAGACATATCATAATTTCTGTACTACATATTTCCATATTTTACCATTTAAATAAAAATAGCTTCATCTCTTTTTCTTCTTCTTCTTTTTTAAATAGGTATTCTACCCTTCAAGGGTGATTTGTGCCATTAATCAAGTTAAAACTTTATTTATGGAAAAAAGTACGGTAATATTATTGAATAGGAAATATTATATTACAAGTTATTATAATTAATAATTTATATTAAATGTAATTTTATATTACAATACCATTGTCGTTCAAAAAATTTGCTATTATATAGATTAAATGTGGCGAGTTAAGGGAAAGAAGATGACACAAGTTAATCGGGAGTTGAAAATTACCATTGACGAGATTACTGTAAAAAAAACCTGTGATCACAATGGACAGGCAAAAAAGATATGGTCAAGGGTTTCCTCCTCGGCACCACACTCACACTTTGGGGAATCTATTAAGTTCAATCTGAATAAATGTGAGGCTACCTGGCAATGCTTCTCATTCTAGAGATATTTGATATTGTTTTTTGGAGACTTTCTTTTTGGAGAACCAGGGGGTGCGGAGAATAGATCTATGAATTATTTTAAGCCCTTATGATTATTTGGATCCATCCATTGTGCATTCGTACGTTTTTTTACCATATTAAGTCCGCCATACATCGGGATTTGGAATTGATGAGGCGAAATTCCCGAAAGAGTGGCCTCCCTGGCCAGTTTATCAACACATTCATCATTATTGTTGCTGTCCAAATTAAATAGACATCTTCTGATGGAACAGATTATCTCATTGTCTAGCCAAACTTACATATTAGCAGAGAGGGATTCAAGAGCTCCTTGCGAGTCGGAGAATATAACAGCATTATCAACGTTCCGGAGTACGCAGATGTCCAAGGCCTCTTTAATTGTCCAAGGTTCGTCTCTATGAAACATCTATTATTTGTTTAATAACAGCGCCTTTGTAGGTGAAAATCCAGTAATTGTGTGTTCTTGGATATATTCAAATAATGCTGATAAAATAGTATATTCTGCAACATGCTATTATGTTAATTATCTTAAATTATTTTTAAATTGTACCTTAATGTCTTTGTACATCTATATCATGACCTGTTGATAATCTGTGTATTAAACATAAATAAATAAATTGAACATTTTTTCATAGCCACTTTTATTTATAGTCACTATAATTCACAGTTTGTATTCAACAATTGGAATCAAACTGACTTTCGCCTTTCTCTACAGTCACATACCTTTCAGCCTAAACAATTCAATGCCCGATTCAGTATAGTATTGGCACAGGAATCTAATTTTGTCGCCATACAACTTGAGCTTTTGGTTTTGAATTTGTAGTTGGAGCACCAAAGTTGGAATCCCTATCGTATTATTGCACGCGTCACCACTCGTGACCATGGCAACACCGAATTATTACAACTTTGGTAATCCTAAGGGTTGATGCTTACACAAAGGGAATTAAAATTATATTCATTGTATACTGTTGCCAATAAAAGTGTATAGAAACATGTAATTAATTCAATAAATTAATATGCATTACATTTTTTCTCAAAAAAGATTATTTTTTAGTCGAAACATAGCAACTTTATTGATTGAAATGTTGCTTTAAAATATGTGTCGTGTTGACGATCCACGGCAGTCATTATCACGCAGGCACATATAAACGACACAAATCACACACATCCATCCTGACATACCATTCTTGCTTAATCATTTTATTTTATTTGACGTTTGACATAAATATTTTGAACATCAGAAATGAATAAACAATAATATAATACACTTATTGGTTGACTGTGTAGGATGCAGAAGGTATCCATCTCTCATATATAAAGCATTGTTCTGGCTACTTTACTAGACTGCCGTCTGTGTTAAAATAGCCAGTTCTTTCCGTGCTGTTGCGGTGTTATTTAATAAAAAATAAAAATAAAGAGTCAAATTCGACAGAGCTATAGAAAAATAAATAGAGACAATAAAATAGTATAGTGAACGCGTTTGTAAATCTAAGTTGAATTATTAGTGTATCATATTATGATTAAGTTGGAATGTTGGACAGCGATGCAACTCATCTCTACCCATTTCAATCACGCATTGAGTCCATATTTGCGTAATTTTTTTGTGAGTGAACGATTTCCAGTTAGTGTTAAATGTGTTGTACAGTTTTGAAATTAAAGACATGTAAAAACGTTGAAATGGAACTTGTGTGTAGATGTTCATTCTTTGTCTTGTGCTGTGACCTTAATAAAAGTATAAGTAACTAAATTACTAAAGATGATGCATTGAAAACGTTTTTATTTTAATTTTTGTAGTTTGAAGTAAGCAATGTTGTGTTTTATTTAATTAATTTTTCTAAAAGGTAATTAAAAAAAAGTTAATTAATATATTATATTTGTTGGTTTACTTTGAAGAAGACATATAAATGAATCAAAATGAACAAGAATTTGTAAGTTTCAACAAGAACAAAAATTCCAAAGTAAATACCTTGTTATATTACGCTTCATTGTCGTTAGTAACGTGCCAACGTATGATGGTGCATTTACCGCTTTATATTGCCATAATCTGTTGCTTGACGGTGTCGACTTGCAAGTGCTTTCCTGCGGAGAAGCATGTATGTCAGCCGTGGCAACGCAGCAGAATATTGCGACTGGCCTAGCATCAAGCAATCTGTACCGACATAAATAAAGTTCACGTAAATACTTTGTTTGCATCCTATATTATATAATTATATCCCTAAAATAAATAATCATGAAAATACTAAATTTTTCAATTATTATTTATTAAATTTAGTTGTAATATTTTACATACACGAAGAAAAAACCTATGTATTATAAATGTTCTATGATAGATAAGTTATTTCTCAATAACTGTGTAAAAACTTATAAACCCATATCATGTACGTAATTACATACTCGATAATCTTTCTAGGCTTTCATACTGATGAAATTTTTTTCCGCGTGGAGAAAACAAATAGAAAATAATATCGCCTCAAGACATAGTGTTAGCTTAAAAATATGACCTTCATGAATTTTTCTACCAATTCACTTATACATCTAGTTTTGTCTTGTCTTTATAGAAATTAAATTAATATGACATGCGTATGAATGATCTGCTCGATCGAAATGCTCGGCGAAATTTTTTAAAACAATTTTATATGCGATTGTTTTTTTCACGACGACCTGCTATAGTTTGATATAATATAACTTCGGAACTGTTTATTAGCTTTTTTATACTGTTAAATTTTGAATCTGGACCAAATTAATAGTGTTTATAATGACGAAAGACCATATAATCAAATGAAACAAATTATATGAATGTTTAAATTCCAAATGACCAATGACGGTGTGAGATATTTAAAAAAAATATTTTGTACATATTATAACATAATGATTAATCTTTCCCTTGCGGAGCTAATATAAAAACGCGCATTCCGGTGCTGTAAACTCAGTGTACATGTAGACTTTTGCGATTTTTATATTTATTAATCATTAAAATAATAGTTGATAAATATACACATATATAAATTATTGTATAAAAGTGATAAATATTATAAAACATATTGATTATCTCGAACGACAGCACGGAGACGCAAAATACACGTCTAACTCGGCCAGCGCGCGCTCTGCCACTAAAGTGACGATCGGCATCCGGTAACCCGCGCACTGCGCCTTCCGTACCTCACGGTACGTACACATATACGTGTTGACAAAATTATTTCAGGTTCTTCGAGAAAACATTTTTTATTATTATATATAATACTAATTGTAAATATTATGATAATAATAAAATTGTAATTGTTTATCCAATATATAAATATGTTTTGGAGGAATACCTAAAATATGAACTCCGTATTAAATATATATACAAAGATATTCACATAAGTAGAGCAACGTTAACTCAGTTAACATCATTCCAGAAAAAAGGTTAATGATCTATTCCACTAGCCACCTTATCAGAAAAGAGTGGATGTTAAAAAAATAATGAAGAATAATTTAAGAACATCAAATATATATTTAAAATAAATAAAACGTACAGAAAAAAATAACAGAATTAATGGAATATATAGAGACAGAACAAATGAGTACGGATATAGACACATAAAAAAATATGTGATAAAAAATTATGTATGTACACAGATAAATGTTACAACATAATTTTATACATTATATTGTGACGTGACAAATTAATCACTAACAATTAATATTTCATAATGGCCATATTTGAAGTAAGTAAACAGTACACGCGTGCGTGGTTGAGCTCCGTCAAATTCAGAAGATATGGTAGTCGAGACGCGAAATTCACTCCGTAAACGGATGCGGCCGTGCCTATAGGGTCGGCACGCGCCGTCAGCCATTAGGCCGGCGGACTGATAATTTGAACCTGTTATCATCCATCGATGTAATTAAGGATAAATTAAATCAAATAATAAATTCTATTGCACTTAAAATGAAATTAAATTACATTGTAAATTATATTTGTAGTAATTCTATATTTCCTTTCTTGGACCGGGGCTATCTTGAACACGACGTAATTACAATGTCGTCATTACTAATGTTCTTATAATATCGAATACCTACCTAATTTTGAGATTTTAAAGGACAAATTTATCGTCTTTTCCATCTATAATGTTCTATTTACCTACGCCTGTGTGATTGTTATATGGATCAACTCAAAATGAGGTTGTTTAATAAATCAAGGTTATGATATATTTTTATTTAAATACAAATTAAATGTATTGATTAGAAAGATATACATATAAAATCAATTTTGTCGAAAAATATTGTTGTTGTTACCGGGATTTGAACCTGGATCTCTTCCAATTCGGGGAACGTGCATTAACCGATTATGCTACAACACACAGTACATTTATGACAAATTTTCGAACCTATATGTTACATTTTTCAAATTGATATATCTATCGTTCCATTATTTGAAAGTCATCTACTTTATTTACATATTATTACGCGAAATTATGCGCTTATCGAATGTTTTCTTCAATAAATTGATTGTTGCGCGCGCTGTGTGGCATGTTGCGCCGTCTTGTTGAAACCACAGCTCTTTCACATAATGTCATTCAATTGGGAAGCAAAAAAATCAGTAATCATGAATCTATTGGTGCACACGATGGCGAATCGACTCATTCGGGTTCTCCTCAACTTCTTCGGTGCGCACTGTATTATACCTCTACGGATGCATATTATTAATAAGAGTATGCGTGGTGCGAAAACGATCCATAGTTATTCGAATTACTTGCTCGGATGGACGATTATATCGACCGTAAAATGGACGTAGCGCACGGTAAGTTTCGCGAACTGGACTATGATTTTCGAAATAAATTTGCACAATTTGAAAGATTTGTTTTGGCGTAAGTCTATTCGTGGTGAAATAGCAAACCAAACTGAGCACAAATCAGTTGTCAGCTGTCAAATTGGCTGTCGCCGAAAAAAGTGTTGCCAATTCAAAAAACACTTTGTCACGCTTTGAATCACAATATAAATCAATATATTCTGAATTTTAAATATTCATGACTAAATTTTGAATAAATTACGTTTTTAAAAATCCACTGTCACGTATTAAATAATAAGCCTTTCGATGGAAGCTCGTAATTACGTTACACATTGGCTTCCCGCGTCGCAAAAACTTGAAGCTCGAGCTTTTTGCGATGAAAATTCAATGTAGGCAACCACTTGTTACTAAACAATAATTTGATAAAGCACTCTTCGTCCGTAGTCTCGCATACATAATAATATCGCTTACAATAAATCACCTACTCCTCTACACATTGTAGACCGGTTACGCAGCCTGACGGTGAACAAAAACAGGCGATTTAAATGAGCATATCTTCATAAAAGCGGTCATGAAAGGGTTAACCAATATTTTATTGAAAGAAAACTAGTTTTAACATAGATTTTGTACTACGTATACATGATTTATGCTCTGAATATGCTGTGAACACATCTTTTATATATTTTTTGAAATGGAAGCTCGTGAAATTATCTCATTCTTGGAATAAAATGAAACGATCGTCCAATTATTTGGAAAAATTAAATATAGAACACAAAAAATAAAAAATATATTTTAACGTTATTTATTACACCTATATATAATACAATAATATAATAATACCCAAATTTGTAACAAAATGTGTATATAAGCTCACCACCCTATTTTATCAGTTGATATTGGCCTAGGAAGGCGAAACGATCATCCATTTTTTTTTAAGAGAACACATTATTATTTGTGTAATAATTGACGCATTTAATTTGTATTAGATCATCCATTTATTTGGAAAAATTAAATAGAACCAAAAAAATCGTATTTGATTTATTGAGTTGATTAACAATGGAGTTATATAAAATGAATACCGTATGTATAAAAAAAAATAAAGGAACGAAAGATATTTATTTATTTATTTTAATAATGCATGTTCCGTACAGGAAACAAGAATGAAAACAAGAGTGGTTCGCCGATCTCAGCTTCTCTCAACCGGCGATGATGATGATGATTATAAGGTTGAAAGAAATAAAACACAAAATATGTTAAATATAGGCACACTACGGCGGCAAAATCGAGAATGACTGCCGCATGCAGAATACTCAATTCATAACAATACATATATTCATATTCGCAAGTACCTACACGGCGACAGGCCGCCGCTTGTGACGTTTTACTAAAACGTCTTTGTTTATCTGATATCAATCCCACGAGTTTTTTGGCGCCACGCCGATGATTACACTTTTAAATTATTGTCACGTGTCTTATCGTATCAATTAATTGGCGCCTCATCGGCGAGTAATTCTATGCGACGCAGTGCAAATTTTTCTTGTGTCTTTTTAAAAGAGTTTCTTAAGGTCTTTTGCATTGTTTTAAAAAAATTCCCAATATAAAGATGTGTTAAAAAATGAATGTATTAATTATAAAGTTAATCTTTTCATTTTCGAATCTCAATGATGTAGTCATGATTGCGGATGTCGGCATGGATAATCTGTTATCCCCTATTCCGGTCCATTTTTTGTCCATTCCAGGAGTGAGCTCTGCATAGAAGTCCTAACCAGGTCAGTTCATCGTGTTTGTGATCCACCACGAGATCTGGTTCCCTCCACCCTCGCCAATTTTTCTGTGTTCTCATGTTTGGTAACAAGATCAAAATATCTGAGGATTCGGAACCGTACTGTTGTGTATAGACGCTGTTCGAAATTTAATTCCTCAATAATGGAGACATTCGTTTTGCGAGCTGTCCACGGTATGCGGAACATGCGTCGTCAGCACCAACTTCCTAGAGCAGTAATTTTTAGTGTCTTAGTGTTACTATTTAGATGCACATGCCTTCTTTAGAATATAGCCACTATTAAATATATTTTAAAGGAGAAAACATTCTTATTGTAAAGTTGCAATTTTACAGAACGTAGGTCTGTGATACCGAAATTCGAACCTGATGCAACAACAGTATTTTTTTAAATAAAATGATTTTATATGTATTTTGACGTGGACGCTTATATGTGACGTGTAATCGTCAGGATAGGACGCCATGTTTGTACACCACCGGCTTGCTCAGAGGTTTGCATAGTGTGCGTGGGTCTGGGCTACAGAATTCAACATAATCTCTCGCCTTTCACTTCAGCCAGCATTCTCAGAGAAAAAATAAAAAGATTATTACAAAATTTATTACTAAGTTTAATACAAAAGAAACAAGAAAAATAAAATATTAAAAATATAAATCATTAAGCATTACACCATAAATTGTGATTTGATGAAAGAGATGATCTCGGCAATTTTGCTACATAAAATAATAAAGTTTACCATTATTTCCAAAACTAAATGAACATAAATTGTCAGTTGACGGTTTATCGGGTCAGGAATAACTTGACAAATAGATTGGTTAACACGAGCAGGAAAACCACGAATTTTGAATTAAGTAAAGAAACAAATATGCTACAATAGAAAAATATTTGTTTAAATGAGAATATTAGAAGAAAAATTAATGCTACCATTAAAAGAAATCATAAGTTTTAAATTCTTCGTACACAATACATTTACAACCAGTTTTCGCACAGTCATTGACCATTTCTGTAGAGATTCAGTCTTCATTAATTTGGCTAGTCCAAGGTACCACATTAAAACTTGTCACTTTTCTTGCCGCACGTCAGGGAAGCTGGATTATCTGACATTTGGTTCTTTATGGATCACTTGCGTCTCCCTTGGTTGAAAAAATTCATCTCGTCGAGTACTGTCAGAGGCAGATTAACTTGTACCCCTCATCCATTGTACGGGAGAAATTCTTCCCGTAGCATTCCGTGTGTTGTCGCATGACTCCTTTACCGTCATGTCCACGAAATGAGTTGTAACAAAAGGTAACAACAACTTTACTTTCATAAAATTTAATAATGAAAATAACTGGGAACGACATAAGAAAGTGAATAAATAAACGACTGAGAAAGGAATTTAGTGCGTAATAAAGGAAAAAATGAAGAAGCGACGAAGCAAAGAAAGGGATGCGTCCATCCTGAAATTTCACATATAATTAGTCAATAGATAAGTTCAAATATGGTGCAGGACAATACAGATGTTAAAATATTATATTGTTCTTACCCTCCCTTACTTATATGAAGTCATATTTAAGGCGATTTATGGATCGGATTCGTCCGTCCGTTTTCAATGGTAGCTGTCACCGAAAAAGACCGTTGCTCGGAATTCTTCCCCGCACGGTCAGTGTTGCCAACATGTGAATGTTAAGTCCAACACATCTCGCGCGCGGTAGGTACCACATATAACGTTATAGTATATCTTTCTAATTGATACTTTAGTTTGTAAAAAATATCCATTCACACTCCATTAAGCCGTGTATATTCGTTCGTTGACGAGTTTCATTTTTGTTAACCTTGTTACCTTGGTATTGCCAGATCTTTTTGATATTGTCCATAGCAAACCATGTCATTCTGTTTCTCCGCTTAATTTCTGCCTCGCAGACTCGCTCACGTGTTACAAAGGATCCTAGATACATGTATGTAGCTGTTAACAACTTTTGTAATTATCGTTTTGTTTAATTTAGCTCTATTATTATACCTCCTATCAACGACCATCATTTTTGTTTTATGACGTTTTTTGCTAAGGCCATTTTATTACTCACTCTTTCGAAGATGAGAAGAGCTCTTTAACACAGTTAACGCTATTTGCTGGAAGTATCATCGACGTATCGTGATCATAAACTTTTTAACGGAAAGTACGTCATGATCGAACCTGAAATTTTCCAGAAGTAAAGTCATGAGACTTTCTGCATTAGATAGGATATTCATAAAATATTCTAGGTGTGAATATTCTTATTCAAAAAATATGGGGGTTGATGGTAGAATAAAATGCAGGTTTTTGTATGATCGTATATCCTGTAAGGTATTCGAAAGAAGAGTAAAAAAGGTAGTAGAGTATGAAACGTTAGCGGTGAGAGTCGTGAGTGCGAGCGACCGGGAGATACCGGGATCAGGGGCAAGCGACTGAGCGAGATTGGGTGAGGCACCTCTCGCTAGAAACCTGGCACCAGGGTGTAGATGTATCCCGCGTCATTAGTCAGCTGAGAGTGGCGATGACGACTGAAGATTTGAATTGCCGTCTCCACAAATACATACATATTTTACCATAAATTAAATTACCATAAAATAAATTAAGTAGTTAAATAAAAGGATGATAAATTAAATAGTTCTATCCCATTTAAAGCTGTTTTACAAAATATTAGCAGATGAGAAATCGGCTATCGCCGATATATAATAAACACAAAGATACAATTTGAAAATCGATGAATGGTTTTCTCTCACATTTTATTTTGACAAATTTTAGGTCGTAACATAACCAAAAATCGTTGTTTTGACACTGCGGAAAGTGATTTATTTTATAGTATACCATATATAGTATTGATAAAAAAAGATGACATATGTCATATATGTTTTTTTTTACTCGTAATAAAGACAATGTGCACTTCATTTCAAATTGAATATATATTTACGTACTGTTATTATACGTTCGTTTTTGCTATACTCGCGTTTCACAAACCTGCCCTTTACTAACCAAGCACTATACAGCCATACTGACTCTACGTCCGAAGCCACCAACACATTCAGAAAGTCATAGATAATAAACGGGGAAACGCAATATTATTAAGGATACTTAACAATGTTTTGATATTGAGATGGCGTTGGGAGGTAGGAATACAAAAAAAAGGAAAAAGCAGACAATCATATTACTGTTATTTAGAAATCATTACTAAAACCTTTTTGAAATTTGTATTTGTAAGAAAACGTGTTGAGACAAAAAATGTTTCACATAAATCTCTTAACTCGCGAGTCGGAGTATATCGATTTTTCAAATAAGACTAACATAGTTTGAACGATTTTCCAAGGTAAACGAAGCCATTTACCGCAAGGCTTTTGCGAATGGCATACGATTGTCGCCCCATCAGGAGTGGTGTTGTACAGAAATGGAGGTTGCCGTGAACGCCAGCCCCTGTGTACCGTGCTCAATGTACTTACCCACCTACGCCCCGGAGAAAATGAACAGATGAACGTGCTTGAATAAACAATTTATAGTATAATCGTTTGATGTTTTATTTACCAAAGTATTTTGAGCTTTTCGTTTATAAAATTACACAAGTAAAAAAAATTAACTTATTTAGGCAAAGTATTAGAGAAAAATAAACATTTATATAATCACTATGGAAAACACCCGTTGGCGTTATGAAATGTTGATTCGTAAATTCAATGAAAACTTTAATATTCTAGAAATATTTTTTCTTTTTATAAATAAAAATGAAAAGGAAAATAGGTACTTATCACGTGAGTATTATTATATTATATTTTATACGATTATTTATTATTTTTACAAAACATTAATATTATATTTTGATGACAAAGCATGCAGAATTTATGCAATGTAATAATTAATATACAGTTTTTAAAGGGAACACATTATAATTGTGAAGTTTCATTTTTTTAGAACATAGTTCTGTGGTATTTTAATACAAATTAAACGTATCAACTAATGTATCCCAGTAGCAACTAAAATATTTTTTCGACAAATGATTTTTTCAGTATAGTTGATACATTTAGTTGGTATTAAAATATAAAGTAATTAAACCACTTATAAATGCCCATCACATGGGTGAATCACATTTGGCTAACCTACAATATCTTACAAACACTCTTCCACAGTGGGTAAAATAATATTTATTGCTACTGAATAAATTGATTTATTGAAGCACAAAACTAATTGATCAATAATAATACAATATATATTTGGAAAACATTTGCTTAGGGAAGAGTGGGGATGTGTGGGACAATTGAAGTAAAATGTAGAAAATAAATACGTCTAAAAGATAATTTATTTTAAGTAATTAATTACATGTTGTTATATTAAATAATTAAAGAAAAGTAACAAACAAACTAGAAATAAAGAATGTCACGCGACAGTGATGTATTCTCTCACCCATGTCGTTCAAGAAGAATTCAGAAGAAATATTCAATGAAGCTACTCAAGAAATTATTATAAATGGAAAGGTTTAGAACAATCTGCATCACGCAGATGATACGGTATTTCTAGCAAGTAACATTGAGGATTTACAACTTCTACTAGTAGTGAATACGTGTGTAACTTTAGAGTTAGAACTTAATACAACTAAAACAAAATATATGTTCATTAACAACATAACGCACCTGACAATGAAAGTTTTTATATTGCTGGAACGAAATTGGAGAAGATACAAATATATACTTGGGTTGCAATATAAATGAACGATGGGATTTTTCTGTTGAAATTGAATGCCGCATTGAGCAGATTGAGTAACCTTTATTCACATTAAAAATATGTTATTCATTGTTGATTATGAGTGAGAATGGTCAGACGCTATGTGTTCTCGATATTACTTTGTGTAATGGAAGCATGGACACTTACCAAAGAAATAATAAGGCGACTTGAAGCATTTGAGATGTGGATCTACAGAAGAATGCTCAAAATATTCTGAATGAATGGAGTTATGAATGAAAATGTTATGACTGTTCGGATGAATAAAGAAAAATAAGTATTTAAAATAATAAAAAATCGAAAACTTCAATATCTCGGACATGTGATAAAACATCTAGAGAAGCACAAGATCTTGCACCTCATAATGCAGGGAAAGATTGCTGGAAGTTAGGGTCCAAGAAGAAGGAGAACATCATGGCTGAGAATATCATCAAACCTGAGGCAATGGTTTGGCCAGTCAACAAAATAATGATAGCCAACGTCAGTTGAATGGATAGGGGGCACGAAGAAGAAGAAGATAAAGCATTTTATTGGGATGTTCAATTTCAATAACTCCAAATTCTTACAATTTGGCGGATTACCTATACAGCTATAGGAGAAATAATTCAAACCTTTAAAATTCACCGAAATCATCAATTTTTTTTAAAGCAAATATTATGCTTATTAAAATAAATAAAATTTTGAATTTGGAAAATAAAATTGTTGATATAAATCTGTAAGATTTCATTTTCAATAGGCAAGTTGAATTCAAACTGTAAATCCGGATGGATAGGATCAAAATGAATTAAGCTCCGGGTCGCACGTACCGCGGCATTCCGATTTATGACCGGAACCACCGCAAGGTATAGGGAAACGTGATGCAGGATGAAGTCGATGAGAGGATAGGGACTCTAGTCGAAGGACCAGTGAATTTCGGGGAACCGGGATTCGGAAAGATTGGTCGCCTTACCTTGCATATGACGCCTCCGTAATCACTGCAGTCGCCGCCAAGATCATACAAAATAGCACGCGGATGAGTCGATCTCCGATTCCAATTGAATACGGCGATGTCACAGTTCACCCACGGCACACAAACAACAAACGATACGTGATCAAAACACAATATCACAAAATACAGTGCTGGTGCACTGGAGCTGAAAGGTCTATATCGCGAATGCTATTGCGATATTGAGATCGAACAAAGATCGGTCAAGTTGACGTCTGCTGGCGTCAAGGTCACAATTCACACTGAAAAGATGAGCATTAGAAAATGTATGGATGAGAATTTGGATGTAGAAATGTGTCAATAACAGTGGTCACGGCTGAATCGAAAAGACGTGCCAAAAGCGGGTTTTACAAATTCAGAACACAAGTAATACAGGCAAAATTACTCGTTTTAGAGAACGTATATTTTTTCATATAATTTTTCATGTCCCAAACCTCCTGCATTCGCAACAAATTACAAACGGCACAATTTTAAATTATCCTGTACACGAGCAATTATCATGTATTGTTTACGGTGAAAATTATAAAAATAACATATTTATGTTATTTAATAATCTCTCAGAGGAATGAATTATTACACATCGAATTTTACTTTTTATACACAAAAACGATAAGTAATGTTTATTTTTACTACATTTACAAATCGTCGAATATAACTATGATCACTCAATGGGGATCCACAGTAACATATTTTGACAGATAATAAGTTATTTATAAACGGCAACAAATTCGAAGTTATAGGTTTTATCCCATTCCTCTTGAGTCCCATTCATTCACATTCTCCTCTATATAAGCACCCCAGAGGTAAACTGTGTTGTAAAGTCCATTTCTTTAAAAAAATATTTTATCTCCTATTTTTTCTAGAAATTAGTTTGTCTTTCGTTGGGGTAAATTTATTTATGTAATATTAATAAAACAAATAACTATCATTCAAGCAAAATTGATACTTGATCAGATTACAATGATTTTATTTGCATGGAAACCTTTCAAAAGTTCTACTGTAAAATATTGTTTTCGTGACTTAACACAGTCTCTAGGGTGCTGATATAATTTCATGGCTAAATGCTATACTCTACAACCTGGATTAGTAAGAAGTGGGTATTGATGAGTTGCCATTCATGTTGTGTGTTCCTTTTCTCCTTACTACTCGTAATATTGGCGTGGGCGTGTTGTTTTGCTTGACACGTGTCTATGAGTCTATTCTGACCTGGACGTAGTATTTTTAGTTGGGTATAATATGTTTTCACCTCAAGCGCCCTTGAGGTGAAAGTTTTTTCGAAAATGGCGCTATACAAATTATCCGTTATTATTATTAATATGTATTTAAAAAGGAAGACCACCCCTCCAACAATACAGTATATCGGTTTTTTCAAATGTTGATAGATGGACGGCGCGTCGGCCATCTTGGATGATATACGGCAAGCATGTCAAACACAAAGGCTTTCACGGGCTAAATAAACAAGATCTAAGCGTATGTGGGCCACATATTTTTAGAAACATAGGTTTATTTCGAAAAGTACAGTAAGGACAACGGTAACATTAATGTTTACTGCCTGACACTTGGCATCTCTTCTCCGCTACCACCTTTCTTACTTTCGGGATCTTATTGGCTGTGTTTTCTTTCGTAACGTTATTTATCAAATTTTTTAACAATCTTACCATCACAATTAGAACAATTACAAACTACTATCAATTTGTGTCTGAAGTAAAAAAATATATATAAAGACTAACTGAAACATAAATTTTACACTCTCGTATATACTCCTCTATACACGAGTCTTAGTCGCATAGAGAAGAAATAAATGTTAAAAGAAATATATATATATCCTACTAATTATTTAAAAAATGTATTATATCTTCTAATATTAAAAAAATAATAATAATAAAAAAACTGAACTGAACTTATTTATAAAAATTAATAACGCGTGTTTTTTTAAAGTAGGTTCCGTTGCCAGATATTCCTATGTTACGCTGCGGTTGTAATGTTGCTCATGCGCTATGGTTTCCTTCATCTATTCACTCACCACATGCAACGTTAGAGATATTCACATAATGTGGCCAGCTTGTAGTGAGTGGTTGAAATGTTCAAGTCAGTAGATTAGCCCGCCGACTGTTACACTAGTCCTACTCTCATAGAGAAGAAATAAATATTAAATTAAATATGTATATATCCTACTGATAATTCTAAAATGTATTATATTTTCTAATATAAAAATAATAAAACAATTGTAATGCCATAGATAAATTTTCGTTGTGGGCTGCATGCGGCTTGCGAACCGCCAGTTTGACATGTATGTTGTTGTAGGTAAGATCACTAAAATCACCATGAAATTGTGAGTAATATTATACTTGTTAAATATACCATTAGATGCTCAAAAAGATATACAAAATTGTGGCATTCAACACACAGACCTGCCCATCACCGATACACTGTGGTAGTTTCAAGTGTTAAGTGCATTTTCTCATTTTGTATTTTTGTAAGGATTACTAGATTTCAAGATAGATGCACACCAATAGCTACCATTCGGGACAAGCTCCTGCATAGACGGGCCCATTGGGATGGAAACAGAGCCAGGGGTAGGAGTGACGTATTAACTTCCGTGATGCATTTTAATCTACATGAATATATTTTAGCATGTGATTATTTTGTTTAGGTGCCAGTAAAGAATTTTCAACTATAAAGAAACGCGGGTGGAAATATTGTTTCTCAAACTGATGAAGAGTTTTGAAATTTATAGTAAAATTACATTTAGAGCTGGCTAAAAAGAAGAATTAATGAATTTAGATAAATTTTAGAGATTTAGTTGAGATAAATCTTAGTACATGTTGAGATTTTGACCTGAGTAACTCAGAGATCAGTTTGAGACTGGAAAAAAGAGACAAAACTCTAATCTATAATATATGCATACATACTTATGCGACTGATCATGTCTTGATTTGCAGCGAAACGCGTGCCCTCAGTCGTCGTCTAGAATTATAAACATCATCAACTGAATTTATTCTGAAAAGTTAAGTAAAGAAAAGTCATTAAATAACAAACAATTATTTCCATTAATTTTCACAATAAATCTTTGTAATTAGAAAGATATATATATAAAATCAATTTTATCGAAAAATATTGTTTTTGCGCTACTGGTATTCGAATCTGGATTTCTTGTCAAATCGGGGAAGGTGCATTATCCAACTATGTTATATCGACAGTACTTTTGACGACAAATTTTCGAACCTATATCTTACACTTTTTCAAATGAACACATCCGTCGTTCCATTATTTGATATTTCATTTAATTCAACTTCACAATAAGAATGTGTTCTCCTTAATAATAAATCTTTGTAATAAACACATGTTGAATTATTTTTACTACAGTTTTGAGAGGTGCAGTCCCTTTCATTAGATAATTAAAAGGACTGCACTTCTCGCTCGAAGTAAGTATTGAAAATAACTCAACTTGTGTGTAGTACAAAGTTTTATCGTGAAAATACAAATAACAATTATTATGTTTTAACTGCTGCTGGGGATATTAAAATTCATAACATTCAGAACACCAATAATGAATGAACTGTCTGAATCTGAACGGCCGAGAGTTTGTCCGAAAAATCTCATGGGAGCGTGAATACTTTCTCAGAGATTATCTCGAGTTAAAAATCTCATCTGTGGACACGGGTTGTATAATAATATGTATTTGATAATTCATATTTGTTCCATTACTTACAGAAACCTGAAGTAATATTCGTGAAAACTTCAGTTTTTTTCGATAGCTCTTTAGGGAATTGTTTGATTATCTTTTAATTGTAAATGTAACGCTTCAAAAAGAGAAGCGTAAGTCGGTCCTTGCTGAATACAAATTTCCTACAGTTTTCAAAGGATTTTCCCGTTTTTCATAGTTTAGCTACGCACTTTACTTAATTTTGAATAAACACATTAATTTTGAAAAAAACCTTTTATACAGAACAACACACGTAAAAAAAAGTTATACCGAATCAAAGATATTCCTACACAAATAATTTTCAATTTGTACATCTTTCTAGTTGAATAATTTAATTTGTATTATAAATAGTTTAGTTACAGAGTTGAAGAAGATTGGCAATAAATAAAGAATTATAAAGGTTTGATGAAATGATCATTGCATAATTTGTTTAATGTTCGCACAGTTTACTATCCAAACAAGCGCGTTCCCCAAAAGATTTAGGTTTGAATCCCGGAACTAAATATTTTTTCGATAGATAGATTTTTTTCTATATATCTTTTTAGTTGATTAATTTAACTAGTATTAAAATACCAGAATGCTCTGAAAATGCAACTTCATAATAAAAATGTGTTTTCTTTTAAATTATTTGGTAACATTAGACGTTATGTCCACCTTTATTGTAATAATTCATTAATTTATGACTTTTAGTTAGACTCACTGAAAATTGATCTTTTTATTGGGTGTAGAATTAGTTTTTTATTTTAATAATATGATAAGCTTCAAATTGGTATTACTTTGATGTCACTGCTTGAGGGTAGACATCCTCGCCTCAGGCTTTGCTGTACTCGGAGAAATATTATTTCATAATGCCATATAAAAATATTATGTGATGTCATCGTGACGCTAAATAAGTAAGTACAATATAATGTCAATCATATCTCATTTTCTTGCGTGTAATAAGAGAAAAGGAATTGTGAACCAAGAATTTAAAGAAAGACGAAGATGCGATAAAATGCTCTTAGAATTACAAATAAATTTCGTGAACGGAATTTCAATAAAAATACTTTAGTAGATTCGTATTGAGAAATTCATCTTTTTGTAATATT
This sequence comes from Eubasilissa splendida, assembly GCA_031772225.1. NCBI lineage: Eukaryota > Metazoa > Arthropoda > Insecta > Trichoptera > Phryganeidae > Eubasilissa > Eubasilissa splendida. Next base: position 20,497,458 of record CM062852.1, on the reverse strand, counting down.
AATGTATTAAAAAAAATATTAACAACAACAAAAGTATTCCATAGAATATTAGGTAAACGATGTTTAATATAGTTTAAAAAAACAGTTGGGCCTAAGGGTTAATAAAACTTAATCAATCAGTATTATTATTTATGCTATGATTTTATTATTATTTTTGTTATTGTCAACAAATATTAAATTATAATTAAAGAGAAATCAATATATAGGTGTTTCAAAAGTCAACGTCATTCCTACTCATGACTGACCAGAGTATCAAAATATTACCTAAGTAAAAATTCGTAGTTTTCGAGATATGTTAAATTTTTAGTCTTTGTTTATAACACTCTGTAAGATAACAGTAAATAGTAAAAATATTTCTCATAGAAAAAGGCACACCATGTTTCACCGAGCTAAAATATCACATAGACTATAGTATATTGTACTATGACTGTTAGTGAGTCAAAATTACTAGTCGAAATTAGCCAAAAATAGAGAATAAATACAAATAAAAACTTATTTTGGTTTGTATTGGAATGTAAAATGTTCACGTTGCCAGCTAAATATTCACAAAAATCTACTAGTTATGATTTAAGGTATTGTATTGAGATATATGGGAGGCACCACTAGTCGCTCACAAATGTAATCTTCAAATTCTTACAACGAATGAACCGATTCATTCTATATTCGTACAACCGCAACCTTATATATCTCCAAAATATCTTTAAAGTCAATGGTTTTTCTGTAATCACCCTTTACATAAACGAAGTTATATCAAAGCGAATTTTTTTTTTTATAATTCATGTTAAATTAACCTTTATCAAGGACTGTGGATGTTGCATCCGCCTCTACATCAGAACTTTGGGACATTCATTTCTCTTAAATGCTCCAACCTACATGTGTAGGGAGGGAAGTTTGTTCTGTTGGCAGGCACTGAACCGTTAGTCCGCAGTGACATATTACCCACTGTTACACCCTACACCCCTTCACCCTACCTGGATGAAAATGTTCGAAGAATTGGTAGTTCCCAAACATCCCTATCACATAAAAAGCGATTATGACATATTTAACACAATATTTAAGGGAGATTTTTATTAAATGACGTATGATACAATATATTTTATTGCTTTCATAAACACATTTATATTTATATGTTTTTCGTATAATGGTTTAGTCTGATTTTTAAGAGTAAAAAAAAAGTAAAAAAACTGTGTTAGGAAGAATTTTTTATATTAAAATAAAAATATTACTTCTTGTTAAATAATGTGCTTTCATTTTTGTTGAGTGATCTTTTAATACAGCGTAAATAATTTATTTTACAATTATTGCTAACACTCTGTTAACAAATTGTCAAACACATATAATTGTAAGCTTTTTAATGTTGACATTAATTTGTTAACTAATTAGTTCAGAAATACGTATATTTTTATTCACGTAATTAATGGTAAACATTTTTCCGGAACATTATTTAAATTCTATTTCAAGATATTTGTGTAGATGAACATAATTAAAATTAAGCAATTTTCGATGGTTTTTTGTTTTAACAATATTTTATACTATTAGTAAATAACCATCGCAATATTTAAACCGAATTTATTAAAATTAAAATAAATGTGTAGTTATTATGGAACCGGAATAATGAAATAAATGACCATTGTCTGAACATAAACATTTGATGCTGACTTCCATTATTATTGATATTAATTCATATAGGAGAATGTATTTTGAATGTAACTTTTCTCATTGGTAATAATAATAATGCGTTTATTCTAGCGTGATTAGGTTTTCAAGATAATACATATTATAGAATACATTAAGGTTACGAAATATTATTTATGTAATGAAAAAGAAAATCAAGGAAAATATTAATAAATAAAAAGTTCACACACATATATATATATACTTCAGTTACATCTATTATTGTATATGTAGCTATTCTGTAGGCATTGCCATTCTCTGGTCAGGGAATCAGCTTTCCATGATAGCGCCGCTTGCACTAGAGAGTTGGTACTGATCACCAGCCGCAGCTTTACACTCGCAACTCGATGTCTCAGAAGCGGAACGAATCCATGTATACGGCCATCGGTAGACATTGTAACATTGTAGAATAATGCGCCAATCCGAACAGTATTCTGTATGAGTTGTTATACTGAATTCGGAGATGGTTATACGTCACTTGCTTGTATTTCGACCAGAGCTCGCAGGTATACATGCTGGTGAATAATGATTTAAACAGGATCCTCTTCACCTCCTTACTGCATCCGTAGAATGATTTATTGATTTATAGGTAATGATTTTTTGATAAATTTATGAATATTATTTAACATTGAGAAACTTCGATTTATATATTCTTTCAAGGCAAAATGCAGAGGCGTAGCGCGGTAGTCCTGAAGCCGTAGCGCTTCGTAGCGTTTCGTAGAGGGCCGCTTGGGAGTTCAAGCGCCATAACTTTTATTTTAGTTTAATGACATTGAAGCATAAAAGAAAGCATCTGCGGTGACTATTTAGACTAGTTTATGTGGGAGTCTGATACGATGATAAAATATCCTTATATATTAAATGACGTCATCATACATTCGTAATTACTTTGTCTTAACCTGTAGCTGAACTATTTGATGTGAAATAAAATCTAATTGTTAAATTTTCATATAAAAAATATCCTGAATTATTATGTCTGAGAACTTGGTCGAGCTTATTGTCAGAGAACAAGTTCGAGAACAAGAATAGAGAGATTAGACAAGTTGGTATATTAATAAGTTTATTTTTCGTATACATATTCAAAAGCTTTCCACCGCTTCTACCCATCCCACTCCAGTCATACTTCTTTATTATTCCTTCTTATTTTTATATATATTTTAGATTTTATATTATTACAAGTAAATTACAAATATAATATGCATGAATTTATTATTTATTTATTTACTTATTTATCTGTCTCACTTAACTTTGCCCGTGCTGAGGAAAACGTTTTACGTGGTTAATCAATAATCATATTTTACATAGGTAGCTTAGCAAATCATAAATTATAAATTAAGAAGAATTAAAAAAAATATATATAAACAACAGAAAGAAAGAAGGAAATGATACAATATTTGAAAATAAAAAAATATTATATATAAAACAAAATCTAAAAATATTTATTTACGAAACTGTGACATTACTTTTATAGTGTTGTGCTTTAATATTTTTGTGAATTTTTCTAATTAGTTTTTTGTTTTTCACGATAGAGTATTATATCATAAAACTTTACATTATTAAATTCTCTCAGACTCAGTGTAATTTTACTTTTAAACATCGTATTAAAAAATAACAACAATTTGGTTTTTAAAGTTAAGCCATTAAAAATTATTATTTTTTCATTGAATTCATTGACCATAGTCAACTTTGTCATAAAGCATTAAAAATATTTTTATAAAGATAACGTTCCTTTATACCCGTTCCGCATTTTTTTAAATCCGTGAAATAACATTCACGAATGAAAGAATTATGTGTAATAACATGCTTAAAATTCAAATAATTAATTAAGAACAATTTTATTTATTTAGAGGAGTATTAATAATTAAATTGTGTAAGAAATATTTTTTTTTTTTCGATAATTTCATATTATTTGAAGTAGTTTCAAAATTAATTGTTTGGTATTAAGGCAAAACAATTATCACTAAAATTAAAATTCAGTAGAATCTAAAAAAAATTGATTTACTTTTCACATGATTTTCATACGAATTTACACACAAAATTACAGCATTATTTTTTTTGTACTTTATACCTCATTAAATAATTAAGATTTTGCTTTCTAGACAAAATATATTTATTTTATAATAAACGTATAATTTCAAATATTACAATACACAATAAATATTAAATACAAATTTAGGTTTCAAACAATTTATTTGTATCTTTAAAAAAACTAAATAAAATATTTATTTACTTTGCGGGGAAGAATGTAATCAATTTACTTTAAAAATAAATAGTTTAGAATTTGTTCACATATCCTTTGAACGCAATTCTAATAAAAAAATCTACGCTGTTATATTCTGTCGAATATCCCATTCAATACTTTTCAAAGCTTATTTTTAACTGGCATTCACCCAATGGCCGGTGGTCGCGGTCTGGACATTCACAAAGCTGTCAGCAGGAGTCCCGTGTCCGTTAGGAACACAATGTTGGCAGAGAACTGTGTGGTCATACTCGAAATTGGCACCTTCATCGTGTGCAATTTTCTTACGAGTGTTCGATACTCTCTTTGATAAAGTAAACCATCTACATCAAAAACGAAAGAAGAAAGATTAAATAGTATATGTAAACACAACTTAAATTATTTAAAAAACGTATGGATAAATATTTAAATTGTATAGACATATTTAAACGTAAATAATACAATTTATTTAACATAGCGTCTGAGCTGAAAATAAATACAGAGTAAATGTTTTCCCGAATTTGTAGTTTATTTTTTTAAATTGTATCTGATTACAAAGTGTAACTGTTCAAAGTTTTAATGTTGTTTTTTTTTTCATTGCTTTTCGAACGTATTTTTAAATAACGGTTATATAAAAATATTAAATTCAGATGGATATAGGGTGTACAGCGAAAATTTTTCAAGTTTAATGTTAAATAAAAAAAAACTACAATGTTATTCTCATCTTTTATTTATACAAGAGTTTGACGATGCGGATTTTACGTTTTATAAACAATATCGTATAAATGCTGTCCATTTCTATCAAAATACTCTTGCAATCGGACTCTTAAATTTGCGAATGGCAGCAACTTTACGGCGGATATTTTCTTGTATGGCCTGAAACTCTTGACTTAAGGTATACCCATAAAAAAAAACGCACAGTGTAAGGTCCGGTGATCGAGGTGCCCAGGGTACGTCACCGTACTTGCTGATTAATTTATTGGGAAAAATTCCCCTCAGCTTCTCCATTGAAACTATAGCTATGTGTGGAGTGGCCTCGTCTTGCTAAAATTGTGTTCTGTTGTTGAACCCAGGAAACAGCTGCAGTTGCGGTATCAAAAACTCGTAGATCATTCGGCAATACACATCTGCAGTGACTGTCTCTCGCTGGTTAAAAAAATATGGGCCAATTATCCCTCGGGCAGAAATTGCACACCACACTGTCGTTTTTGAACAATACAAACGTTTTTGATAGCGTTTCCTTGGATTGTCAGCCACCAGTATTTCATGTTCTGTTTATTAACATATCCATCGATATGAAAATGTGCTTCGTCAGTAAACAATATGTTTCCAAGCGTTCGTGCTGTTCCAAAATGTTCCAGCATCGTTCTCGCTAAGGTTTCACGAAAAGAATAGTCATTTTCGTTAAGAAACTGCACGATTTGCAGTTTGTATGGGTTTATTTTTAAAAATAATGTCCACTGTTGATTTTTTTTTTCTAGTACAGGCTGCAATCTTTCACGTAGATTTACACGGATTGCGCATAATTTCACGTCGAACTTGAGCCACATGCTCTGGCGTCGTTACTGACGTTGATGGACCCGGAGGAGTTTGGTTAACCATTGTCCCTTCTTATGTGAACTTTTGAACACAACACCAGATAAGTTGCGTGTTCGGCCCATCACTTACTCGTCAAATATTAAAGTGAGTACAAAAAGCGTGACGCGCACGAACCAATGAATCACCGCACTTAAAATATTGTTCATCCGCGAACGCACAGTGCGCTCCCGAACAGTGACTTATTGCGACTGGCAATCCCGCAAATCACGCGCGTCGAACAATATCCCTCTCAATTGTCTCACCCTGATGGTTTACGAGCAATTACAATTTAATCTTGAAATTTTCCACTGGACACCCTTTATAACACAAAATTTGCGTCCATAGCTTTGAATAACTTAGTTAACCTTTGCTTAGCCCCAAATAAACATGTTATATTTCTGTAAATACACGCAGCACATAATTCATATTACATATAACCTAAGAAAATCATTTACACTTTTAGAATTCGCTTTACAACTTATTATACAAAGCAAATCCTAAAAGTAATTATTTTTCAATTCAATCCGATGTAAAATTGATAGGTAGGAAAAATACTGTTTGTAGTGAGACAGAAAGAGACCAAGTATTAATTTCACATTGAAAAGAATAACTAACAAATGAATATAACATTTCATTCTCACTAATTATATAAAGCGATAAGAAGGAATATCTTCTATATAGCATTATTTCTTGTCAATTTTCGTGAAAATAACAGTTTATGTAAATGATTAAATTTGTACATTTTTATTTACAGAATTTATAGTTTTTTCTCATAGATCGACTGGTATCCAGACTCCTCCAGACCCGAGGAATGTGTATATCACAAAGTAATGTAATAAAATAGTTTTGAATATTGGCAAACAAGTTAAAATATAAAATTTGCTGGTATTTACGAATTTAAATACTTTATAAAAATTTGGAGGATCAATTATCCAGGAGATCAATTTCCAGGGGGATCAATGTGTAAGGGATTAATTGTCCGGAAATCAATTGACGGGGATGAATTGTCGGGGAATCAATTGTCGGGGGAGCAATAGTCGGTGGACCATTGTAGGCATAATATTCTAAGATATATAATTTAATCATAAAATCAACTTGATATATATGCAGGTATATTGACTTAAAATTATTTAAAATATAAATTAAATATATTAATTAGAAAGATATCGGGAAAGGTACATTGCCTGGTTAGGAAAGAGATCCAGGTTCGACTCCCGGTGGCGCAACAATAATATTTTTCGATAAAATTGATTTTATATATATATCTTTCTAATTAATATATTTAAAATATCACAGACCTATGTTCTGAATAATTACAACTTCATAATAAGAATGTGTTCTCCTAATAAAATTATTTAATAAATAAAATTAAAAAATAACCGGCTTTATAAAATATATGGATTAAAATATAAAAATGAGTCGTTTACTTACAAACCCCCCTAAAATCAAAAATTAAAAAAATATATATTTTAATGCAGTTACTAGAAAAAAATTATACTTCATACTGTACCACAAATAATAATTTAAGTAGTAGAACAAACAAAAACATGTTAAAATTTGATATTTTGTGTTAAAACTCTCTATTAAATTGACTGATTATTATTTTTAGTCGTATTTCACTGACTTGTACCAAAAACTATCAAATAATGTGTGTTTCAAACACCTCTATAAATGGTATGAGTGGCAATAAATTTTGTAATTTCTCAAAATCGACAAATTATTTGTAATTTTTATTTGATACATACACCGTATATTCAAAATATCTATTGAAGCATTTAGATGAAAATACTATTTTTAAACGTTTGTCGTAATTTCTGGATTTTGTTAAAAATCTATTATAGAGGGGTTCGGAATTAAACAACTCATGTATAATGATATTCTAGGTATGTAGAACATAAAATATTTCTGGGTTTTGTTTAAAATCCATTATTAGAGCGGGTTGGAATTAAACAACTCATATATAATATAATATATAATATTCCAGGTACGCAGAACATAAAATATTTCATATTCTAAGAAATACCGAAAACTCGAGAAAAGTAGTCGTTGTGACCCCTTCAGCAAATAATTTATTTTGTTACCAGAAAAATTAATTATAACATCATGTATACTGCATAGGTACATGGAATAAGGATCTTTGTACACTCGAAGGAGAAGGAAGAGAAAAATCAAGAACAGCAGCCAGATAGTGCAGCCCACGTTCAAATAATCTTTTTACTTCTCTGGAGAATTTATTAAAACCAGTTGTATATGGCGTCCGCAAAATATAAAACAAAATACGGCAAAAAGTGTATCACACGGAGTCTACCGAAACAATGAAGAATTATTTTTAAAAGTTTATTATTCAAAGCGATGAAAACAGGTTTAGACATTGAAAGCTAGCTACCAGAGAGAAGCAGGCTAGCCGTGTAATGAGAGATAATATAAAAATAAGTTAGGCACGGTCCGTTTTTATAAATTACATTTTGACGGGTGCAGACAAAGGGTAGCGTAGTTTGAGGTTTAATTAAATAAAAAGTCGTTGTGTACCTAAACTATAAATAGTACACTGTATATTGTTTACTTTGTACACTGCTTAGTGAAGTTTAAAACTGAGCTTCGCACTATTATATTATGTACACGTAAAAAATTATCCTATGAACAACACTATATATCGGTTTTTACGAATGTTGATAGACGTTTAGCGTTGGTCATCTTGGATGGCATACAATATCGTAGCAGCGAAGCTCACTTAGAATTTGTAATTAATAATATTTTTAGGAGAACACATTCTTATTGTGAAGTTGTAATTATCCCGGTGGCGCAACAGGAGTATTTTTCGATAAAATTGATTTTATATGTATATCTTTCTAATTAATATATTTAATTCATATTTAATTTATAATAATATTTTTATTTATTTTATATAGTTGTTCAAAATATCTATCGTTTCTTACGAAAGTGTACAGCGTTGAGGTAGTATAACTCAAATCTGCCAAAACCGATGTACAGTGTTGTTGCAGGAGTGGTCTTATCGTTTTTGGGCAGATCTAAGTCATTATTATGATTGCGCTTCATCGCTATGAGATCTGTATTTGAATATAAAAATACCAAAGTAGTGAATATGTCGAACGTGTTGTTATAGGATCTCATATATATATATATATATGGTTTAGAAGATAATAATTTTAAAATAATTATGAAAATAATACAATATTTTGTATTAAATTGAATAGGTACAGTCGATGTTGTCATGACTGAGCATCGCGGTCTATTAGTCTGTGTCTACGGTGCGAACTGCATGCACTTGTTTGTGTGACGTTTCGGACTTGAATTGTTTATTATGTTGGAAATCGACCTCTCGTCTCCTGTCCTTGTACATTCTTTATCAACATGCTGAGATTACTTAAGCATTATTTTCCTGTATGTTGTGAAGTGCCTATCTCTGATACGGAGTTTCTGGAGGATATAGATATTCTTTCGTCTCATAGTCTATGGTGTACGCAATATATGATACCAATAGTCTCAAAATCATTGAGCATGTTCCTATTTATAAAATTTCTATACTTTACCTTAAAATTCAATTATTTCATGTAACCATACGCTCTGTTACAAGATGTTGGATTATGGAATATTTAGAGATTCTGTTTATTTAATTAATCTGACTGACCTTGCATAGCTTAAAGATATTGTAATGTTTTGTAAGATGCAAGATCTTCTGGACACGGCATCCTGTAACGTCTCGGTCTGTCGCGTGGCGCCACGCCTAAAATAGATAGAGGGTCGCGCACATTACGAATAACATATAACAACAGTGCAGTATTTTTTTTTGTGTAATAACGGATGTATATTAAATGTTTGGTAGTGATATAATTTGAAATATAAATTAAATCTTAAAAATAAGTCAATTCGAGAAAGGATCAAAACAGCGGCTTTCAAAAATCAACTGCTATACTAAACGATAAAACCTATAAAATATTTTGAACTAACGGCAAATCAGTGTGATCTTCTGATTTTTATTAAATCGATATAAATAAGTTATTAGAAAGGTGGGAGATATACTCTATCAGTAGAAAGAGGTAATATTATATAAGATTATTTATAAAATAAAAATAATCTGAGTAACGCCTACGCACTATTGAAATGAAACTTCTAAAACTCGGAATATAAAATATAATATTTTTTGTTATTAATAATAAAATTAAAGGAAAATAGCAATAATATGATAGAAATATTCTTCACTGTAATCTATCTAAAAAATCAGAGCTTCATGAAGAAATTCGACTATTTTAATAATTTGTTGGTTAGGTGAAACGTATATTGAAATTATGAAAACCGTTTGTCAATTTTCTACAATACATCGAAATGCATGATTTTTTTTTTGTATCTTTTATGGTGGTTCATTTTAGGTTGTTCATTTGCACAATTAATTAATGTTGCGATATACTTTTAATTTTTCAGCAATGATATAAATGAACACAGCGGACAAATGTTAATTAATACAAAATGTAAAGCACTAGAAAACAGTAACAAGTTTTTTGATGTTTTAACTTGACTTAAAAAATGTTTTACTTCAAAAATATATGTACATGAGCTAAATGATTTTTTTTTTAATGTTGGTACCAACTTTCTCTAGATGTGACGATCTTTAAAATGTTGGATATTTCACATCAGAAATAGGGAATGGAGTGGGCGACTGGTTAATAAGCCTTAAAAACTAATCTCGGGGTAAAGTAAACCTTCAAGGGAAGCCTGAATTCATTATTGGCTTCATACAAATGGCGTCTGGTGATTTTTAATGAATTTTACATTTCTCTCTAATAAGGTTTTTCTTATTTCAATTTGAAAAAAAAATCAATTAGGGTATTGAATTTAAGATATCTGGAAAGCGAACTCATATTTCCTTCTTAAAATTTAATTTAAAAAGTAGTCAACGACTTCATAAGAGATTTTCTTGAAATCTATTTTGTATGGTGATATCTCGATACAAATGCGGAAATAACGGATGAGTGCCCACCTGAGATGAGAAATTTTGAATTAAACAATATGTTGTGTAGTATTGTGAAATTTTCTAAATTTAATCTGTTTGGGACATAAATTCATTTTCCCTCCACATACAATTCTCGCCTCATCCACATTCACACATCTTCTCATACAAGCTCGCCGATTATTGAGGTTTATAACAGGACCATCCTCCATCGGTATCTGGTTTACCTGGTCATATCAAGTCTTTCGCGAACGTTCTCTATTTCTAGTGCCATCAACACTTGCGTCATATATCTTTCTTAGCATTGTTTCTTCATTCATCCGTTCCATATGACCAAACCACCAAAGTATCCTTTCTTAATATTACTCACTATAATTTTTACCCTATTTTTTCATTCTTTACTCTATCATGAATAGATCTTCCACATATACGTCTAAGTGATCTCATTTCCACTGTATTCAGTCTATTTTCGTTCCTTTTCTGCCAGCTCCAGGCCTCAATTCCATACAGTGTATACCGTGTCAGTACCAGGACTCCATTGTGTGCCGCTCAACTTATCTCGGTTGACAAGTTCCCATTAGCTATAATTACATTCAATGCGCCGTTCACTTTGTTCTCTGCAGTCCCCCCCCCCCTTTCGATATCTTTTTCAGTATTTCCGCTTCTATCAAATATACTTCCCAAGTTGTCTTGCTTTTCTCCTATTCGAATACCATCACTTTCGACTTGTTGATATTCATAATAGGTCGCTTTACTTGCATACATCGTATATTCTATTCACTAGACTTCGTAGTTCTTGTTGATTATTCGACATTAATACTGCATCATCGGCGTACAATAAACAGCATACAATCAAATCGCTCCTACATTCATTAAATACATATAATTATAATTAAAACATATGTTTACATAAATAAATTAATTAATATAATTATGTTTTTAAATTAATTACTATGCATTATATTTATGACGTACGCGAATGTTTCAGATTTATGATAAAATATGTTTTAACCCAAAATTGCTTTCAACATATATTTTTATTTTTCCCAAGCCCGTCTACAAAACCCTGGCAGGTGAATTACTTGTAGGTGTATCTGTATCAGAGATTCTTGCAATATTTATGATACACGAAGAAAATAACAGTGTACTGGGGAATCATTTTGAAACTACGTAAAGATATTTATATCTGTATCCATAGTTGGAAGGTAGTCGGTATTTGGGGTCCGTAAATACGATCCTGTTTAAACACCAGGCAGTGTTCGTCATATACATAACTACCTTTACGTAATACATAAATACTTTCTATTTGTATTTGTGGCCCGCATGTAGACGGACTGGGTCGAGCAGCGAAGGAGATCGTCACAAAGGACTTTAGTTGGTAAATAATGTAATAATTTTTTTTACAGTAAATGCTGTGAGCAAAATAAATATTTTTACTATTTACACTTGTAGCGTATATTATACTAGACGTAGTAAATTTGCAGGTTCTAAAATACTGGCGAAAAGTATAGCCAATCGACCTCTATGGTTTTCTTAAATGTATGTTTCTGTTCAAGCTCTCATTTCTGTAATATTCGAATCGATTCCCTCACGTGATGAATTACTTGTGGGCTTTCAGTCTTGGGCGATAATTATATACTTAAATTTAAGGTGCGTAAGTTAGTCAATACAGTGTTAAAGAAGACTTTCACCAATTTTTGATCGCGTTTGTCAATATTTTCCCATGTTCCTTTGATCGACTTATCGATTCCTGTGTATAAAATGTGATATGTATAAAAAAGATAGTAGAAAATATACTATTTATAAACTAAAACACTTACCGTATTACTTATATGTTTATCCTTTAAATTGAATAATATTTGACATAGCGTGGATATTTTTACTAAATATGAAAAATCTTCTAAATTGTCTCCATTTTCATCTTCTCCAATGCGATTCAAATTTACAAAAAAGTCCATGCCATGTAGAATATCACGTAAATGTAAAGTTAATTTTTAAACGGCAAAGTGATTTTTATAAGGTCACACGCATCCTGCTACCACGATAAACATTTCATCAGACGTTTTCTGTTCACTACTGGATGAACCTATCCAAGAGTCTCCCGCTATTATTCGCTGCCACGTATTTCAGAAACTGATGAGTTATTCAGTCCAGCGAGTTTTGGGGCGGCCTGTCGGGCTCTTGATTTATCTCGAATACCACTGGATAACTGCACTCGTTCTACGATTATATCTATAATATATTAAATGATATAATATATTAAATGATATAATATTTTCTGAAAATATTCGTTGTCGTGATTACTTCAATGGATACTGATTATGCTTGCAGAGACAGTTGTATGCTGGATGACTAATATATTTTAAAAGGAAAACATATTTTTGTTGTGAAGTTGCATTTTCAGAACGTAGTTTTGTAGTATTTTAATATTAATTAAATTAATCAACTAGAACTAGAAAGATATACAAAAAAAATTCTAACGCAATAGAAAGTTGATTGCTTATGAAAATGGAATAATAGATGTATCAATTAGAAAGATAACAGAATGTAAGTTCAAAATTTGTCGATAATGTATTCGATTACTATACGGAAATAGTGTACGCGCTTTCTCGGATAGGAAGAGGTTCAGGTTAGAATGCGGGTAGCAACAAAATATTTTTTCGATAGATAGATTTTTATCTGTATATTTTCTAGTTGATTCATTTAAATACAAATTAAATGTATTAATTGGAAAGATATACATATAAAATCTATTTTATCGAAAAATATTGTTGTGGCTACCGGGATTCAAACCTGGATCTCTTCCTATCCGGAGTAATTGTATTAATCGATTATGCCTCACCAACACAGACATTTTTAAACCTATATGTTACTTTTTTAACATTGATTTTATTTGTATATCTTTAAAATATTATTTAAAATAACACAGACCTATGTTCTGAATAATTACAACTTCACAATAAAAATGTGCTCTTCTTATCATATTTTATTTAAATATACACGTCAGAATGTATACTATTTGTATTTTGGCTTATATTCATTTTCATAGAACTCCTCTATGTTTTGTCTTTTGTATCATAAGTTAATAGATTTTAATTTTAAGATCATATTTGTATATTTTTACGTGTATTTAATTATGATAATAGCACTTTTTTTATTGTTATCATTTTATTATAATGGTAGATCGTTTTTTTTAAATATAGATATCTAAGAACTTTTCCAAAACATTATTTAACAAAACACGTCTGCATGAAACACCAAACTTCTTATTCAAGAGTCCAATCAAGTCCGACACAATTGCAGGTACTCGTGCCCAGGTGGAATAAGGCACAGCTATTTTTTGTTGTAATTATGCTACGGGTTTGAAACAGCTGCGACAGTTGTGACACTCGACTCTTAGTTTTTATTCTTACCTTGATTCCAAGTTTACATAAACAGTGGCGTTAAAGTTGAAAATATTTTGTCTTGTGTTGACCATTTTAGGTGGGTACTTGCTTTTTTCCGTCTTATTATTAAAAAGTCGTGATTTTCAAATGCCTTATTTTATATAAGTATAATATTTTAGAATTGTGATACGTAAGAACGTATCATGGTAGTGATTATTTAATTCCTACAGTTTACCATCACTAAAAAATAAATTACCCTTGTACAAAGCAATCATCCGTCCTATACTCACATACGTGAGCCCCATCTGGGGTTCAAGTAACACAAAAATTTTAGAATCCAAACAAAACTACATCCTTTGGAGAATCACAAACTCACTCTGGTTTGTCAGAAATACATTCACAGAGACTCAAACATACCCTCACTCAAACGGTACATCCACGATTTATCGTCTAAATTTTATTCTAAATTAGTTTCCATCCCAAACCCTCCCATAAACTCCCTCAGCCAATATGATCCCTCATCCGATCCCCATCATCTTCATCCCATTTCACTTCTTTACCCTGTTCTTGACTCTATTGAATAAAATTTATAAAAACTTTCATTGATAATATAAAAAATTGTAAAAAATTCAACAAAATCAAACAAAAAAAGAATTAACAAAATATTTAAAAAAATATATGGAACGAATGGATACGGAGAGAATGGTAAGAAAGATATTTGACGCAAATGTTGATGGTAGCAGAAGTAGAGGACGTCCGCTGAAGACTTGGCACGACCAGGTAAACCAGATACTGGAGGATGGTCTTGTTAGAAGCCTCAATAATAAGTAAAAAAAAAAAGGTATTATATAAAAAAAATTAACCCTTTTTTGCTACTACTTTATACAATTATATACAAAGTTAAAATGACTTGATATTTAAAAAAAAAAAACTATTTCACCGTGTTCCCCGAATAGGGTCCCCCAAAAAAATCTTACGCCATTATTGTTACCTCATATGTCGGAGACAAGAGGGCTCAGCCCTTATTCCTCCCCCCTTTAACAATCGAATCAGAGAAGACAGAAGTAGTGATTATAATATAATATTATGATAGTGATAAAAACAATAAGAAGACATACGATAGGTATTATGGGAGTGATAATAAGAAAATAATATGATAGTGACAATGATAAGATATTATGATAGTCATAACGACTGTTAGAAGATTAAGATAGTGAGAGATGATAATGTATCATGGTAGTGATAGTGACAGTGGGAAGATATTATCTTAGTGATATTGATTGCGAGATAATATTATGGCAATGACAATAAGAAAATATTTTGATATTAAAAGTGACAATAAAAAGATTATAATAGTGATAGTGAGAAGTTGTAATTTGGACGTGGGACCATATTATTATATTTTATTAGACTTATAAAGAATATAATGAAAGCTCGTATTTGTAATGAAGTGTGTGGTGAAGAAACAATGTTTTGATTAATGACGTTAACTGTTTTTATATAATTTATCCTAATCGGCATAATATATATCAAATATATATTATGTATATCAAAACATTTAAGGAAAATGAGTTTCATTTTTAAGATCTTCTCAATATCCATTAATACTCATATACGGTCCATCAATACATTGAACGTTTAAGGATGGGTAGATGTGATTTTATGGGAAGTGTATTAAAATTTAATTAATTAGCTCTTTAGAAATATTGGCGTGTATCTAAGAAATGTAGAACCATTAGTTAACTTATATTGCAATAATTTAATGATGTTGAAAGTTTTTGATCTTCTTCTGATTATATATAATATAATTAATATGATTAAAATATTTAAAAAAATACTAATTAATCCACCTCTCACGTGTTAAATTAATTATAATATTTTAATATAAGAGTTATACATTTTATAGAGATAGTGTTTTTGATAACATACATAACCATACATTTTCCTGAACTACAGAGGTATTTTGATTTGCACTGTTATCTTAATTTTTTTGAAATACAGATGTGCAAACAAAACTTATGTCACATCACTATTCTTAGCATTTTAAAGCAATGCTAAGCGTTTGTGCTATGAAAAGAGGACTAGAGGAAAAGAGGAAATAATAATGAAAAACAGCAATTTTAATACATGTTTAATTAAATGTATACAATGATTATATGGGCGATGTTCACTGATAATTATACATACAAGATCTATAAAATCACTGTGTGAATAAATAAATGCATAATTTTGACAGTATATTTTGACAGTTTATTTAAACTGAGTTTATTTTGAAATTTTACGATAATGTTTTCATCAACAACGATAGTAATTATATTTGGAGGGAACATAATAATATAATTATTAATAGTACGTTCATTATATATTATAATGTAAGTCATTTTAAAAATGATTCAATTTATTCATATCATTTTATAAATATTTATCAATTTACAATTATTGTTAATGCGAAGGTGATGGTATTTAATATACCTAATGTATTTTATCAGACACGAAACAGAAATCGGAGCAAGAAAAATATAAAGTAATTGATAACAAATTAATATAATATCTAGCATATATAAAAAAATAATCATTAAACATTTGCAATAAAATATAGTCCTATAACCATTCAAATTTTAATAGAAACATATGATATAAACATATAGTAAGCAACATTAAAAAAGTTGACAATTTTAAAATCTGTAATAATTATAGTAGGTTACTATTTTTAATAATTCTTGAATTCTAAAGGGATTTTTTTAATAATATATTTACAATACATTTTCTTACTTATTTGGCATCATCACATTCTATAGTTAATTTACAATTAAACATTTACATAAGAGTTTTAAATAGCTATAAAGAAAGCAATCACGGTTACAGAGATATATGTATATATTTATTTCTTATGAAAATTAAAAAAAAAGATTTTTATCGCATTAAAAATCCACATTTCATAATCTTCACAAGATAATTTCAAATGATTAAATATTAATTCGAAGACTTCAAATTTCAACTGCCACTATGAAGAATACATTTGTTTTAAATTTATTATACATATTTATATCAAAATTATATGTAGGTAGGTATGTACATTTTTTACAAAACTAATTTGAAATATAACATTTTTTAATTCATGTCGCAAGATTTGAGAGAAAAATTTAGCAAACAACATATACTACAACTGATGACAGTCGAGCACTCACTATGAAACAACCATTTTTAGCTTACTCATATTTGATACACAAAGTATTATAGATAAAAAAAACTGTAAGGCATGGATAGACAGACACCAGTGAATGCATATGTTACCGTAAATCGCTGAAATCTGTTAAAACGCGAATTTACTACGCAAAGTTTCCACAACCGTTAGTAAAATACTGAATGAAACGATATCCTAATCTGTAGTGATTTGTCCACACTGAGGATTCTATGTTCTTGACTTTTTACGATTCCCGGGACTCAAGACTCGAAAGTTTTCAAGTCCCGGGAATTCCTGGGAATCGAAACCATGAATTTTATTAAATTGAAAAGAAAATATATTTTAATAAATATTCATATAGAGTATTTTTTTTGTATTTCAAATTGGCAACACTTTTTCCAGCGAGAGCCAATTTGATAGCTGATTTCTTCTGCTTAATTTGGTTTTCCATTTCACCATAAATAGACTTAAGCCAGAAAAACGCTTGCAGATTATGCAAATTTGTTTCGAAAACCGTGGTTCAGTTCGTGAAATTTACCGTGCACTATGTCCATTTTACGATCGAAATAATCGTCTATCCGAGCAAGTAATTCGAATAACCATGGATCATTTTGCACCACGCATACTCTGATTAATAATACGTATCCGCAGAGATATTGTACAGTGCGTACCAAAGAAGCTGTTGCTGCAGTGGAGCGTAGTATTGAGGAGGACCCGAATGGGTCGATTGTGCACAGCAATAGATCCATGATTAATGACTTTTTCGTTCCCAATTGAATGGAATTAATGTGGAAGAGCTGTGGTTTCAACAAGACGGCGAAATATGCTACACGGTGCGCGCCACAATTAATTTATTGAAGGAAATATTCGATGAGCGAATAATTTCGCGTAATGGACATGTGAATTGACCTCCAAGATCGTGTGATTTAATACTTTTGGATTATTTTCTGTGGGGATATATAAAGTCGCTAATCTATACCGATATACGAGAGACGATAGATGACTTGGAAGCCAACATTCGTCGCGTTATTGCAGATATATGGTCCCAGCTACTCCGAAAAATGGTCGAAAATTGGACTTTCAGATTGCGATTCAAACAAGCTGCGGTGCCCGTATGTGCGAAATCATATTTAAACACTAATGGCATAAAATTATCTTTTCAATAAAGCCGATACTATTGCCAATACCACGATTTTTATGTGTTTTATTTCATTTTAAAGTTCTATACCTCTAAAGAAACACCCTTAATATGATGTATAGAAACTATTAAGGATAAAAAACACATCGAAATACAATAACATAAATATTTTTGGACAAAGTCAACTGAAGTTTCTTAATAAAGTGTTTAAAATAATTTCATCCTATCTAAGTTTTGTTTTGTTAAAAGAAGATATTAAAAATAAAAAATCTCATTTTACAAGGAAACATAATCCCCTGTCTGAATAAACTGATAAAATCGTTTTCTTTATATTTTTTTGTTAGTAAATATCTGAGTACTAATTTGTCCTTAATACCTAGCTGACCATATATTTCGCATTGTTAGTAGTTAAACAAAAAGTGGAAACATTATTTTTTTTATTTATACACTTATACATTCACTGTTCGCCGTTGGGTTACTACTGGATCGATGGAATTAATTCAACTTGTTTAAAATGAATAATTTCCGGAACTTGAGACAGCAAAAAACCATGGAATTCCAAGAAATTTTTTCTCAGATTGTCTCAACATAGAATCCCAAGTCCACACTGTATGATGTACTTCAATGGACTTCTTCGGTATATTCACAGTTCGAACGTTTTAAATCGCGCTGATGCTTCAATTGTTCAATATTCTAAATCGCATTCACACACACTAGCAAATATAGCAAGTCGCCTGCAACTAAACTCTCATTCAGCAACACACACAATTAATTACGAACTGTTCGAGTTTGCTGTTTGGTTCATGGAGTATGTTGAAGTGTGTACTTCGCGAAGTATCACACTGTACACTTCGCTCATCGCTTCGCACTTCATTGATGTACAGTTCAATAACGATTTAATCATACTTCATTGAACTGTATGAAATGCGAAGCAATTTTGACCTTGTTCGGCAGTAGGCCAACCAAGAGGTACAGACGTACTTCGAATGGAACATTCATTTTGAAACGGTTACGGAATGAATTTTTGACCTTCTCTATTAACCTGACCTAA
Source organism: Eubasilissa splendida (assembly GCA_031772225.1). Classification (NCBI taxonomy): domain Eukaryota; kingdom Metazoa; phylum Arthropoda; class Insecta; order Trichoptera; family Phryganeidae; genus Eubasilissa; species Eubasilissa splendida. The sequence continues at coordinate 20,478,263 of CM062852.1, read as the reverse complement.
CTTAACCTCTTCTTTTCATTATTATGAACGTTTCAATTCGGATATTTAATTTACTTAGATTAGGTAAGTTAAGAGAGATTGTAGAGAATGGTAAGAAAGATATATGACGCAAGTGTTGATGGCACTAGAAATAGAGGACGTCTGCGGAAGACTTGGCGCGACCAGGTAAACCAGATACTGGAGGATAATTCTGTTAGAAGTCTCAATAATCGGCGAACTTGTATGAGAAGATGTATGAATGTGGATGAGGTAAGAACTTGTATCAAGATAGAATATTGTGACGTTCTATCGTCTTTGCCTACCTCCGTGGAGAAACTGCTTGATGTTTAGTTAGTTAGTTAGTTAGCTAGGTTAAGTCCGATTCTAATAAAGCAATTATTTATTTGAAAATTGTGTATTTTATTTTTACAAATAAAAATTCTATTCGAATATTTACTAATACCAGTGTAACAAAAACGGGATTTGACAAAAAGTTTTAGTAAAAGGCCGATGATATATTTTCATTTAGCTTTTTATTACCTAAGTAACTTTGAATTTTCACTAGTAAGGATTTCGTCAATTTCAAGATTACTTCCGCACATTTTCAGTAACATATACAATTTGGTTAGGCCTACTTATAAATTGCTGGCAATTTTTGTAAAGTTATGAAATAAATATGGTATCATATTTAAAAGAAATAAGCAATACAACATTCATTTGGTATTTAATTTTTTGTTACAGGTGTTAACGTTTACATGGAAATAAGTGGCCGGCATTGGACATTAAAACCCTTTCTACTCCGAATTATTAAATTTAAGTGCCTAGCAACTATATATTTTTTGTAGTATTCTTCAAACATAAAATGAACAAATTGTGATGGAAAATTAAAAAACAATCTAGGTAAGTTCATAAATAATATAAATTATAATTTGTGATACTTCTAGTACAGTCAAACGTATACAAAATATGTAATAAAAAATGTAGCATAGTACTTACAAAATAAATGAAGGAAATATTATATCTAAAACATTAAAAGAATAGTTGAAAATTTAAGAAAAAAAAAATCAGGTCAAAATAACGTAATAATCACAAGGAATACAAGCGCGTCAAATCTAACCATGTTAGTAGTCTAAATATTATTAAAAGTATTATTGACGTAGACGTATCGCCGGGGAATTGAAATCGCACTAAAATATATGACTACATAAAGTTGATGGTATATATTTTAAAGTACTGTCAGAGTAGAAATGGTTAAGAAATCTATCAAAGTATAAACTCTCTGGGTCCACTGACTTTATAATAAATATAATTTTTACGCGTTGTACAAAATATCTAGGAATTTTCATCAATGCCAATCTTCTATACAGGTAACATATTTGTACGTGTGGCCATTGAACACGGAATCTGTTGTGAGATATTGTCCAGGCAATCAAACAAGAACGTTTATTTGGCGAGCGGAATGGCGCGCGGCATCCACATACGAGAGATTCCGCGCACGCTGGTATTATGATTCCATAAATAATTGCTCGCACAAATGTCCTAATGGCGGAATTGCTCTTTGGTCATTGAGAACGACACGGAATTGCCCGGGAGAATACGTTTATTATTCAGCTGGGCCTAAATTGTGTTCAACTGACAGATTACAGGAAATACGAGATGTGGAACGGAATTGTTGCAGTAATCGGGGACTTGGGTGTGAATTGAATTTAAACATTTGTCATCATCGTCATCAGCTGTTTTGTTTCCATTGCTGCATGAATATGTATATGAGTCGTATACTTCCAAACCCCTCGATAAGAAAAAATATATATTTGAATGCAGTTTTACTAGGAAAAAATTATACTTGCGATTGGTTAAAATATTGTACAATAAATAATAATTTAAGTAATAGAACAAACAAAAACAAGTTTAAGTTTCGTGTCAAAACCCACTAGAATTGAGTACTAAATCTCCAAACGACTCGATAATGAAACTTACCGTTAGTTTTTAGTGGTATTCCACTGGCTTGTACCAAAAAAGATCAAATAATGTAGGCGATAAAAATAAGCATTTGAGATGTTTGAACAATAGTGGGTTTTCAGAATTTTCTAATCATTTGATAGAAAATGATGATGGTTTTAATAAAAAATTGGGATTGTTAATTTTGCATGTAAACCGTGTTGGTCATAAATTAAATAATTTGGAATCGTTGGAAATAAATAAAGCTTGTAAAACTAATCAAAAAACAATTTAAGTTAGGAACTAAATTTATTTTTTAAATAATTATTGTTTTTTATAAATAGATTATGTTAAAGAAACAGTAACATAAGTTTTTTTACAAAATAGGTTTGGTATAAAACATAATGAAAAACAGATGAGCAGCTACACAAGTAGCATGGAATATATATATAAATAAAATATAAAAAATAGAAATTAAAAAATTAGCAAATCAAACTATAAAAAATAAAGGTTCAAGACAAAAAAAAAAAAAAATTTAATTGACACAGAATGGCTGAATATCAAAATAAATTGTATCTTTGACTCAGAACAGCATCAAAAACATCACTCTTATATTTAAACATAGAATATCGGGAATATATCTACAAGACCAAAATAGTTCCCAAGCCTGTGAAGTCTTTGTGTGGGTGCATTCCTATAAAAATTAGTAAATGATGAATTTACATGGAAAAGCACCGACAACCTGGTACTCCGCGCAGGAACGTGGTATACAATCAGTTTAGTTAACTTTTTGATTAGTTATAGACATCCTGAAGAAGAAAATGATATTTTTCGAAACCGGTAGATGTATTTTAATTCATTAAGTGGTTGATAAAATAAAGTTAACAATATAAAATAATGGATTTTAACCACAAAGTTAATTTTGCAAATCTTAAATATATATATATATATATATATATATCTATAAATGGTATAAAGTGGCAATAAATTTTGTAATTTTTCACAATCGACAATTAACTGTAGTATTAATAATTAACTGTATCTTCAAAATATCTATTGAAACACTTAGATGAAAATACTATTTTTAAACGTTTATCCTAATTTCTGGGTTTTATTAAAAATCCGTCATAGAGGTGTCTGGAATTAAACGACTCATATCACTTGCCACTTTCATAGATTTCATGAGTCTAGCAGGTTTTAAGGTAGCCTGTTAGGCTCTTGGTTCCCCTCAGGTACCACCAGATGACTGCTTTTGTCCAACGATTGCACGAGTGATGTGGTTATGTCATTTCATTTTCTTGGCATATTCTATTATATCCAATACTCTTGTCTCATCTCTTATACACATTGTTTCTTTTCCTGTCACGTTGTGTAGGTATTTGTTAAAAAAAATATTTCTATGTCTCTTTGTGTTACTTTAAAGATCGGTTGTTTGATCAACAGTAACCATAGTAAACATACAATTTTATGCTTTATCTATGGGTGTACTTACCCTTGCGTACGAAATCTATCACATTGCTGGGAAAAAATATTCGGTCTATGTGCTAATATAAATTCAACAGTGAGATTATTATAGGACAAACTCTTATAAATACTAAAACTTAAATAGCGCGATATTAAATGATTTACTGTCGTATACTGAAACATTCAAAGTATCTATGTAATAGACTTTTGAAACAGCTGTAAATATTCCGCCATTTTTAACTAACTATTTGCGGTTTTTATCATTCGATATTGCATGGTTAAATTAGTTTACTATTGAATGTACTTTATATGAGTAAATATTTTTTACCAACGATGAAACAACCTGTTTTTGCAAAAAAATACAATTTTGTTAGGAGTGTGTTTTGCAGCCGTACGTAAGCACTATGCGTTAGTTGAATACTTTTCGTTTCAGACACTTAATCATGTCTAGGCGTCCGGATATCTCCAACACAGCATTGTTCTGCGAACAATTTCGTTAATCATTTATACATGCTTATTTATACGAGTATACTAAAAATATTAGCATGTCGAGACAAGTCTAACCGTTGGGATGCTATTGTTAGAGATATAAACTAAACGAGAAAATGATTAAGTCAAAGCCAAAGTCATAGTCAAAGTCAAAAGTCCAAGTCATCATATTCAGTCAAATCAAGTCAGTATATTCAGTGAAAGTTATTAAAATTGACAGGCAAATCGAATACTCGACTGAGTAAGCTTCTGATACTTCAAGGTAGTCTTCAAAGAAAACAAACAAAAAAGCCCTTTCCCAGTCGTACGGATGTGAAACATATTTGGACATTTGTGGATGACATTGGTCAAGGTAGCCCTTAATAGATTCAACATCTTGTCTTTAAAGACGAAATTACTAACAAAACATGTCCTGAAAGGTGGATAACATCTTGACTGAAGAAGTCTACAGCACAACTATCAAGTTGATATTCCGTTTGTCTATTGGGTGAATTTGAATCTTCCCTGGAGTAGTTCAATCATAATAAATATTTATATTTTAATATCTTCTGCTTGTATGACTTTCAGAATAAATAGTTGTAAATATTAATCGTTTTAGAACGCCGTATAAATGGGTCGGTCCTACTAATAATAAGCGGCAATCTCTGAGATTATCTCCAAATTTAAATCTCAACTTTCTCGTGTCACATTCTGTGGACATGGGCCATAAAGTCAGGACAAAATTGGTTTTATGTATGTTTTACTTTGGGCACTAGCCATTAGAGTATCCTATCAGAATATTTGTATTTCTCTTGTCTCATTATGTTCAGAAATAAATATCTGTTGTGTTTCGGGCTATATTTAATTGGTAGCAGTATTTTTAGTATAGTATATAAAGTCGTATTTAATTATTACATATACATTTTTTTATTTAAAGACTGCAAAGAATAATATAGTTTGATTAATTACCAATTTTCCACAATATCCAAATACCAACATGTGATATTATTGTTATCACTCAACCAAAGAAACGTAGAAAAGTGAACTTTTTCATTTACTTAGTGTATTAAAAAAAAATCCTTTCAAAAACCATTCACGGTACTTATAAGAGAAGAAATATTGACGTAGTTTTTTCTTAAAGTAGTGTTACAGTATACATATTTGTCTATGTGAGATCCGATTTTATTTTGTTTACGAAAATATGTTTTAGTGTTCACGGATTAGCCTTGTATTAAAATATCAACAAAAAACTACAACTAAATCTTTTCTTTATTATTTGATCTAATATATTCATTTAAAAAAAAGAAAGTGCGTTTCTCTAAATGAAGTATAAGAATTCAGATACAAAAAAAAATACAATGTTACAATGTGAGTAATATTCAAATTTTTATCCAGTGTGAAGATTATGAAAAATTCAGCGGACTTTCTAACGGAATAATTTAATAAAAACCATGTTTGCTGAATACTTCATTCATGTAGCGTCCTCCATATTCATATTTAATTTTTTTCATAAGTTGCGTCGATTTAGTTCAAAGAAAAAATAATAATTTAGAAGCTATTTGAGGGTCTTATATGAAGTTTTATATCAAAAGGTAATTTATTGTGTTACTGTTGCATAAGAAAGAAAGATGGGTTAAATTCGGAAAAAAGAAAGAAACATAGTTAATCATACATCATTATCTTCATCAGCTGTTCCTCGTATCTGATAAAGACTGTCTTTTGCAATTGGGTTCAAACTTGGATCCATGAGCTCTAGAGTATCTTGGTGAGGGAAGAGAGCGGTTGCGGGATAAATTATCTGTCTTGTTTGCTCTTCATTTTCTTTTATTATTCTCTTCAATTAGGTACGTCTTTGCAACTTATTACCATTATTATACATTACATGTTGTTATAATTGTGACCATTATTATGAAAATGGTCTATGTCATGTTTCTTTTGTTTCGAGGTTTGCGTTTGAATTGATTAAAAAATATTTTTATATTACACCACACAATGTGTTTCAAAATTTATTTAGTCTACTAGATTCATAATTTATTTAGACATATGAATTTTGCGTGTAGCTTATAAGAAAATTCAAAATTTAAGGTTGAAATGACTAACTCTATTATCAAAATAAACACTAGCGGAATATCGTTGACCATCGTAATAGTACACTGAATATATTGCATCAAAGTTTTCACAACTGTTACAATTTGCATCATATTACATTAATTTAAAACAGTGTGATACGAAATAATTGATAAACTCATTTTTTTCAATTTCTTGACTTTCGTAATTCTGACCACTTTCCTGGAATAGAAGTACATAATGTCATATGATTGTCTGGTATTAAAAACAAAATCGTACATGGTAATGTTGATTTTTATGCTTGGTCCAGGATACGCCGTCTTCTGGTATTATAGAGGTTGTGGATTTATAATATATATTGTATTATTGTTACCCGTAGCGGAATCCAATAAGTACATTTTTCAATAAATAATATTGTATTTCGATCAAGATAATAAAATCGTAGTCAGATATTAGAAACTTTTAAAACTAGTATAATTTTTATTCTATAAAACAAAAGGCACTGCATTACCTTTCATTATGCAGAAACCTTTTTAGTATCCGGGACGCTTTTACTGGTTGTGTTTCACCAAATTACAAGACGCGTAAACAAACCGATTATTTTTACCATTTATAGAATAACCAATCAAAAATAACAAATTTCAACATGAGTATTTAAAAAGATTAAATGGTGGCACAAGTAGATTCACGCGAAGAAAATATAATATTAGTTTTTTAAATTTAATAATGTCGAATGTAGTAAATGATATTAGTTCACGAAAGAAGTTGAATTTAATACACAAACCGGTTTATACTATATCCTTCATTAGAATATCATGAATTGTCACGATTAATCATGGAAGTAGTGAGTTTCAGTTCCAGTTAATTTAGTTTATCTTAAAACACATATCAGCCATTATCAATACGCAGCTGTATGAATTGTTCCCCAAAACTCTGCCACTCTCTTTGATCCTTCGCCAATATCTGTCTCGTCATCCTACTGCTACGATATTTTAGAATACCCAACGAGATTTTGGACGTACTCAACTTCGTTTTTGGTCTTGTAGATACCATTTAAAGATGTTCTTAGTCTTGCAACGTATTTAGCTCTTTGCCATTTACGATTTTTTGCGGTGACAATTATATGCATACCTTGATCTTTCTAGTGATTCTCAACACATGTCTTCCTGAACTCGATGTATGAGGCTTATGAGTTAGCTTCGAGTTCAATATCGAGGAATGGAAGAATGCACAAATCATATGTTGTTTTCTTAAGACACTGTAGTGTGATGCGTTTAAAAACCATACATTGTTCTTTATTATCCCGACTTAATTTTGTACTCTGTTATTTAATCGTGATATTTCATGATTTATCATAAGTATGTACATACACGAAAATTAAATTTATTTTTAACGCACTGGTTTGCCTTTTACTTTTGAAAACATATATACATGATTTACATATTTATTCGATAACATTTTTAGTTTTAGGTAAAAAATAAGCTTTTATTCTTTCCTGGTTTTCTCGTTACGACATATTTACGACGCTAGGAACATCTGTCATACTAACAGTAATCTTTAATCTATTAAACAAACGGTGAAGGCTTCGCTTAAAAGCTGGGGATTTAAACAGTAGGGATGATTAAATGTGAATTATTTATTTATTTACTCGCCTTCCGGAGATTATCCCCAAATAATTTTAAAGTGCTCGACCCTAGCAGTCGCTTGCCCTTTGTTCATAACTGACCAATTTGGGCCCACGAAATGGAAATCGTCCCGAAATATTATTACGACCGTTATCATTTTATGGTTAAAGTCACGTCTTGACATTACGTTTTATTTCATTGCGCACTTTTACCCTTTTTCAGCCCTTACTTTTGTTTGTTTATTAGTTAAAATGTTTCAACTGGCTGTTTCAACTTTCATGACTGGCAATAAAATGCTGTTTTTATTGGTTCATTTTGCAAGCAATTCATTATCACGCTAATATCATACAACTCCGTGCTGCAGCAATACACCTTGGAACAGGAACAGGAACAGAACCATAAATCTGCTACCCTACGACGTAAGTGAATTAGTCAGATTGGCTCAATTTTACTGGATGTCTAAAATCATGTTTTAAAATGATTTTTAACACTAAAATTCAAAAAAGCGTTTATAAATACCTAATTCAATTTTTTAATGATGCATTTTTAACAGAAAATTGACATTTTCAATTTCAGAAAAATAATAAATATTTTTTAAGTTAATAAATAATAATTGTTGACAAATGTGTCTAAAAATATTTACGATAAGGAATGTGTAATATAAAGTGAATGTTTATTTATCAAGAAATAGATAGGTATTATTAACCGAATGTAAGACGTGTACTTTTTTTATACTTGCCTAGTATTTCATTATTTCGATATATTATCAAAGTATTTAAAATGTATTAAGAAATGCAAATGTATATAAGTATAGTTTTTATGAAAAGGCAAATAATTAAACATATTCACAACATGTACTATTTTTATATGCAAGGTCTTCAGGAATTGAATTAATTAGCTTTAATTTCGCCAATATTTCTGTTAGCATCAAGATTTATTATTTATTCGGATCGATGCCAAGTAACTGAGAAAATAATATATAAGTATAGTTTATATGAAAAGGCAAATAATTAAACATATTCATAACATGTACTATTTTTATACGCAAGATCTTCAGGAATTGAATTAACTAGTTGTAATTTCGCCAAAATTACTGTTAGCATCAAGATTTACTATTTATTCGGATCGATACCAAGTAATCGAGAAAATAATATATAAGTCAATTTTTTTCTTAGTCCTAACCATGATACATTTATGAATGAACTAAGTCCCTCTCATAATCGCAGGAAAAAAATATATTTTCAAATTTATACAGAAGAATTGTATCGAATTAAAATAAACACTGTTGAGCATGAAGTAGCTACCTATATAGGTTGGATATATAAAGCTAATTTATTTCATTTAAAAAATTGAATTTTTGGACATAAATATTTTTAATATCCAGTTCAGTGATAAAATTATATAAACATTTTATTAGATATTTAAGTGTGACTAGCGCACAAACGGCAAGAACTATTTTAATATATGATTTTTTAAAAATTTTATTTAACAAGAAGTGTCTTGTGTTTCAAATTCAAAATTTAACCTGATATGTAAATGTTGATGACGCTGACAAAATGTTACAAAATAATCAATTTCTATAATAATAATAAAGATGGACAATTATTCGACGATAATTTTCAAATCTCTCAAAACATTTTAAATTAAATACGTAATTCCCATCATCGAGGATCGGTTTGAATTACACCCAAGTTAAACCTGGTTTCACTATTTAGTGTTCAACCATTCTAACCGTACGGCTTACAGACCTGATGATAATTTGTCAGTTTGGAATTTGATTACTCCGGCGATCGCTTAAACCGAGATCACTTAAACCTGTGTATATTGTCAATGTAGATAGACCGGTTGGTTTCAATGGTTGCTCAAACTCACGTGGTAAATAGTTAAGTACCTGTTGAAGCAGGCTTAATAATTTGGTTTGATAGTCTTATTGGTTGACCGATTTGTTAGAGCTTAAAAATATGTTTGCAGATAAATTTACATTGTTATTATAGTATATTTTTTTCTTCATTACTAAACTATTACCGTGAAAATAATTTTATTAATACTCTGTTATAATAAACATTAAAAAAAATGCGATAAATTTACAATTATTTAAAAAAAATGAAAATATTTCCTAAGTACTTATATACATATTATATTATTTCTGAGTCTAATGCTACTCTCAATAAAATATCAATTCAAACCATCGATATATGTTTACGTAGGAACTACATAGCTGTTATTTAAAAAAAAATCAAAGAAAAAACAAATAAATCTCATCACCCAAGAAAAAGAAATATATTTTATCGATTTAAAATTTGCATGAATGCGTATGAAGGTATGTTTATAATTTAAGCGATATATTATTAATGTTAACACAGACAATCGTTCGTTATTTATATTACTAAGTATATAAGTATAATATAGGACACAGCACTAAAGTTTTTAATTGCATTACAAAATACTTGGGTTACCTTTATTATTATTTATATTCAATTACACATCGCTGAATTCTGATTGTATGGAAAATGGTCATCTGAATATAAGGCTGATGATGGTGGAAATAGTCGCGAGCACGTAAAACGAGGAAGTCTTTGAGACTGAATTGCTGTCAGTCTGATCCTTGGTACGGGAATTATGTCCCCTGGCAGCTTCCGCGAGACCTATCAAAAAAAAATCAATCAGATAAATATATACAGACACACATTTTCATAAGGTCCATATTTATTACATAACTATGATACAGGTTATACAATAAACGTGATGGAATTTCAAATAAGAATAGTAATCATGTTTATTAATGTTTTGACAGCTTTCATTGGTATTTTTATTCATTACAGTCTGCCATTTTATCATGAAGCGTTTTATATTGAATCAATAACAATTACAAGTTATTAAAACTATTATCAAAAATCGAGACGATCGATTTATTGAAAACAACATTTAACGATCCAATCATTTCCAGAAATAGACCAGTCAATTGACCGTCTCGATCGTGTGATATCACTCCGTTAGAATATTTTCTGTGGGAATGTGCAGAGTCACTTGTTAAAGCTGATATCCAACAACAATTGAACAATTAAAAAACAACATAACTCATATTATTGGAAAAATAGCACCAGATTTATGTGAAAGCGTGGGAGAAAATTGGATCCCAAGAATGCATTGCATCAAATGTCGTCGTGGTGCATATTTGAATGCAATGGCATTGAATGATTTTTCAAATATTAAAAAAATCATTGATATCATTTTAAATTTAATCACATTTTAATGTGCACGCTTGCTAGACAACCCTATATATCTAAAAATAATAATTTGATGCAAAATTTTAATTAGTTTATTTTTCATAAATTAATTTGTTTGTTGATAAATATATTGTAAAAGTATATTTATCAAAATATTTTAATAACGTACTTAAGCCTGTTATATTATTACATCTATTATATAAATATCATATTTAAAAAAAAAATTAAGTAAGCTAATTTTTATAAATATTACCATTTATTTCTTAATTATACAATCAAAATGTCATGTATTTAATTAGTCATTTTAAAAATGAAAGAAATTTTTTATAAATATTATGTATTCATAATTTAACTTAACATTATTAAGTTCACGTATTTAATAACTTATTATTATTTACTGGTTAACGTATTTAATAATAACAATCCTAAAACATTTTATATTCCATTTTTGTTTAGTTTTATACATTATTTTTCATTTTGTGGCAGTGTTTTATTTACATATAAAGATACACATCATTCGCATACAAAATACTTTTATTATTTCTATGTACAATTTTGTTATGATTTAAATAGTCACAAATAGTTTCTTCTAAAAATATTACGATAAACAAAAAAATAGTATGTAATGTATAAGCGAAAATGTTAAACCAAATCCGTATTTGTTGTTACCATGAATTTTTATACTATCGAGCGTATTCGTGTAATAAAGATTGAAAACTAGCAATACATACATAGTAACATTTAAAACAAAAATGAAAAGCTAATATAATATAAACTCTAAGTAAAAACAAAGGCTGACATCTTATTAAATAAACAGTATACTTTTAGTATTAGCCTTTATGAGGAGAGCTTTAATTTTGAAATTTATGAGATAACAAAATTTTATTTCCGAGAACTTGGTAAAGACAAAGGAATATAAGAATGACCCCGAAAATAAGGACAGCCTAAGTTTAAACTAATTTTGGTAGTAAACTCACCTCCCAAAATGTTGACATGATTATCGTTCGACCCGTGAGGAAGGTTCGGGTATATTTTTATTTCTGCAATCAAAAAATAGATCAATTGTGATTGCTCTTTCGTTTTAAATAAATTCAAATTATCTGTGATTAAGATGTGATGGTTAAGAAAAGCATGAGTGCACACTTAGATGAATACTTTCTATGTGCCGAAATGTGAAACATTTTTTGTCTCGTGTGAAAATAGTAAAAATATGAATGATTGATTTTTAAAATTAGAGATATAATAATTATATTGATTATATTATATAATAATTTTTGATCTTATTTAATTTAACTCAAATGAAAAGATGACCACACTATATAGACACGCTAAATTATTTTTGGATTAAATATTGGGAGGATTTCGAATCTTACTCACAAGTCGATTGACAAAAATGTGTTTTTCAAGCTAGGTCTTAATTAATTGTTTGTGTCATTAAAGCCATAATATAAATTTCAGCAGGATAAATAAATAAATACAAAATAATTTAAAAGTAAAGTACTAATAAATCTACAAATAAATTACAATACATAATCAACATACAATGACGTTATTTTTCAATATGTACACTTTACTACATTCATATCATGGTTTATTTATTATTATTTTTTCATTGCTTTAGTACTTGTAGAGCAAAATTAAAAATTATGAAAAAATTTTTTTAGCAGGAATAAAATAATTAATAATTAGCCATTTGATGACCCTCAGATATTTGGGATTATTTTATTACTGATAATTGAAACGTTTAACAATTAAAATGCTTAAAAAACCGTGTAATATATTATAAAAAAAGATACTTAAAATATATACATAAAATTTATTAGAAATTTGTTGAGAAATTACGTATTTGATAAATGAATTTCCTATCTGGTGAAATAAAAATATATGTGAATTTAATATAATGGCGTGAACTAACCGTATAGTCGAAGAGTTCCTTCAGATTTTCCGAGAGAATTGGTGGACACACAGTTGTATGTGCCAATATCAGATCTGGAGAACTTCTTGATAACAAGCCACATGAAGACTTTGTAGGACGATCTTTCTTCTTTGATGGAGTACTTCGGACTGAAAAAAAATAAATTGTTAAAGATATATCATGTAGCGTAGTTTCCACATATGGAATGGATTTCCAAAACCTTTTACGGGACTGTATTAAAGCTCAGTGATGCTTACCTATTACAAATTCATTGATGAAATATATATAGTGTCCAGTGGTAATTTTTCTATTTTTTTAACCAACTGATACAAACTGACATAATGAGTTTTTGGTACTGCAATTGCAAATGTTTCCCGGATATAATAACAAAACTAGGATCTCGATGGAGAAGCTAAGGGCAATTTTCCCAAGTAAATTAATAAGCAAATACGAAGACATAACCTCCTCCCACCTCGCCACCTCGGTCACCATATTTAACGCCTTGCAATTATTTATTGTGATGATACCTGAAATCTAAAGTGTACAATAATAATCCTCGAACAATACAGGCCTTACAAGAAAACATACGGGGTGAAATCTTCGTTATCAATCCAGCATTTTTTGCAACACGTGGGTTCCGTTAAAAGGGTGCATTGCAAGAAGAGGACGTTACTTAGATGACATTATGCTAAAAAATTAAAATCCACAGATCTCTATTACCCGTTAAAAATTAAAATAAATATTATAAACTTAATTGTTTGATATTAATTCAATTTCAGAATGCTTGTTCACCCTATGCTTGTTTTTAAACAGACTAGACTTCCTGTTTGGTTTAATACACCATATAAAACATCTAAGTAACTAAACAGTGCCCGATAAGTAATATAAAATAAATCGATGTTCAGTATAAAGAAAACGCTATCTAAATATAATTTTTATGTTTTGATCTGATTGAATTTTGAAAAAAAAGAAATTAAAACGTTTATTTATTATTAAATAAAATAATGTTTTAGTTTTAAACCACTTTATTATGCACATATACTAAAGTCAATTAGTTTCAGTTGGATTCAACCTTCTTCATGACAATATGGTATATATATATATATATATATACTATATTTAATTCACAATAATTCTTTAATAGATAATCAAATTGTGCAGTCGTAGATAAATCAGAGTAATTAATATGGCTTTATGCCATAATATATATATTTTTAAATAGTACTTTCCTGATTTTATTTCGTACTTTTTGTATCTAACACATTCAATATTTACTTTTCATGAGTTCACTTAAACTTCAATTCAAAATTTACAGATTCAGTTTTATCCCATAAGATAACATTTTGCCCTTATATACCTTCTCATTCCGTGGTGATATCCCCTGTGTCCACAAAGCGACATCTGAGGCCCTAAACTGGATTAGTAGTATCTCGAGGTACCGTTGTAAATCCCCGGCCATACGGAAGATGAATCAGATGACAAGCATACATCATAATATGGGTTAGAATTATCAAAAAAAGCCAGGTCAGATGATTCAATAGTCAAACATTTACAACATTTATATATTTACTGAAATATGTTTAACGAATGTAAGTACCTATCTGAAAGATGCTCACAAGAATATTGTAAAAAAATAATCATGTTATCTTTAAAAGAGATAAATTTGGTAAATTTAGATATTTGAAAATCTAAATTTGACTTTTCAATAAATTATCCGTAACTTTTTTGCTTTAAAAAATAATTAAGTGTTTTTTCATATAAAGCCAGCAGATGCATCTTATTTATATAATTTATTAGCGATAACTTTTATAGCTCGTATAGGGTGTACATATGGATAATATATTTTTTGCACTTATCAACTAGATGATTTTTATAACATAAACACTTTAGGCATTGAATTATTTCGTAAAAAAAACAAACATTGGTCCATTTAATGTGTATTAAATTGAATAACGTGAATTATACTTTAATAAATTATATATGTCGTTCAATTTTTTTATTATTAAAATCTGAAATAAAGGAAATTATATACTTAATATATGTTTTGAGTAAAGAGAAATGATAAATATTTCATAAAAATAATATTGACAAAATTATTAGGTACTTTTCCATAAAAATACTACCTATTGTATAGGTTTTAACGGAACTTTCTCAAAATTTAAATGTTCATTCTTCGATAATGATCTCCAGATCATTATCCAAGAATGAACATTTAAATTATGAATCATTATGAAACAATACAAATTCGTAACCCCATTAATATTGAATATAAACATACTTTTTCAGATACGAAATCCTACCTGATTTTATGGCCAGTATCAAAAGGTATATTTTTGTCTGAAAATATTTTATTTATATTAAATTTATTTATAATATTTCTAGAATTTAATCACTTAATTTTTAAATATGAATGAAATTTATTAATTAGAAAGATATACATATAAAATCAATTTTATCGAAAAATATTGTTGTTGCGCCATCGGTATTCGAACCTGGATCTCTTTCCTAACCGGGGAAGGTGCATTATCCAACTATGCTACAGCGACAACATTTTTAGCGACAATTTTCGAACCTATATGTGACCTTTTTTGATATTAATACATCTAATCGTTCCATTACTTAATTTTTAATCACACCTTTTAATTACCGTGTTCAATGGAAAAAAAATCTTATGTCCTTCCTTAATTTTTTCCACCTTGATTCTGCAAAAGGTGGTGAATATTAAACAATGCTGGACATAGTATAATGATATCAATCTATCTGCCTATAATAATCATTTATGCATACGAAAATGGCACCCAAATCGCATTGAAACTATTTTTAGACTAACCAAACTGCTAGCGCATTGAAAACAGGATTAACTTTGACGTCTGCTAGATGAATAATATGTCAAAGAGACAAAACTATATCTAAATTCACAAATGTGACTCGGTGATTGAAGTAATAATCTGAATGACCTGATTGAATTTTGTGTAAAAGTTTCTGAAATTGAGGTGATAAGTAAATAAAAATCACTTGATTATGTAATTTATTTAATTTAAATAAAATAGATTATCAACAGGTCTTTTAATGAGCCTACTATATAGACAATATAAAAGTAAAATAAAAAAAAGCTAATATGAAGTACAAACCATTGGCATTGAGCCTTGTAAGCTTTTTAAAAGCCCTTTTTATAAAATAAATCAAATTGGGATGCGTACACAAAATACACGGCACATAAAAATTCTGTCTATTTTTAAACTAACCTAAACGCTTGTTATTAACTTGCTTGGACCTACAAAATTTAAAAAAAAAAACAATATGATCAGTTTAATTTGTAAAGTTTACTATTGAGGCAATCACGTAGATGGAATATATGTAAAATAATAATTACGTAAATAGTATATTAACCTTTACCATACCATGATATGAAATACCCGAAAGCAGCCATGCTGTCAACTCGTGTTACCGTAAATAATTGTTAGAAAAAATGTTTTTATTAGCTTAAATGGTTTTAATGGCACGAATTTACTCTAAATATTTAGTATACAATTTTGAAAAAATGATTAATAACATAATTTAGAGCATTCATTAAGTCGTATACAATGTATTCATCCTTCTTATCTATCTTCATTTAATTAGTGAGAAAGAGACAATTATATTTGTACGTTTATTGTTCTTTTCACTGTGATCTGTGATGTGTATGATCTCTGTCTTTTATATCACAAATTGTATTTTTACCAACGTATTAATTTTACAATGGATTGAATGGAAAAAATAATTGTTTTTGTACGATTCCCTTTCCATAATTGATTTTTCTCTAATCATTTCTAAGCGCTAATATTTTCTTTAGAATTATCTAAATTATGAATTTTATGATGCATGTATTTACAGAAATATTACAGTTTTAATTATGATGGTAGACCTGTGTTATTGCATGGTTTGGGAAGAGTTAAATACAAATAAAATTAACTTATTGGTGCTACTGAGTTGTAAAACTACAGTATAAATATTATTTAAAATGAGTACAGTTTCTTAGGATATATTATTAGCTACATACTTATCTATAAGAAAAATGCCAAAAATACAAGAATCTCAGAAAACAATTTAATAATTTCTAGATGTGCACCACATACGGGCAAAAAAGCTATGTTTTCGTAGCATCCGAATTGTACAATTCTCTCCCTGAATACATAAAAAACATTGAACAACACAGACGGCTTAAAGACGTAATAAAGTTCTGGCTAAAAAAACTCAGACCGAACGTATGTTCATAACATGGTCACCTCTTCAATATGAACATATACAGAGTCAAGACTTCAGACAATGAGTAAGCAGCCTGTGCATGCATCTGTGTTAAATTAAATTGTACTGTATTATTTAAACTTGTTAAAAAATTACAAATTTCAAGTAGGTTATACATTTCTCAAGATCAAATATTGCATCATATTTAGTTACTTATACTTTTTATTTTTTCCTTATTTTTTTTACTTCTTATTCTAAATTTATAGTTGATAAATTAATTACGTATAATATAATTGTTGATAAAAATGTAAAAAGTGAGGTAGATATTAAAATACCAAATGTACTTACAACATATGATATGAAATAAATAAATATCTTAAACAGTAATAATACCCAAAAATAGACAAAAAGTACGACAACGGTACGTTAATGAATATTGAACTATGATTGAAATGTTAAATTCACAGTCGATGGGACAGGCGACTTCAAAGGTCGTGTGAAAGAAAAAAGTCGCATAGAAAAGTTAGGGCATGTTTATTATAATTTCATTTTCTACCACCAAAGTTTCTCCATTAACCGGCCCGGAATTGTCGGTCTTTTTCCACATTTGCAAGAATTTAATTCCGTTTTCGGTTTTGGGCTATATTACAAAGCAATACTCGCCTCGAGAGCTCGGCGGACCCGTACGGTATAACTGTCAAAAGTTTATTACCGCATTACTGACATTTTAAAAGCCAATATTTCCAAAAAATTTTACTCGCAATGCAATTTTAGAACCAAAAAATTCAAAAAGTTTGATTGGGGAATATTTAATTAATTGTTTGCGTTGGATTCAAAATATTATTTCATTTTAATGATGTGTCGAATAATGTACATAATAAGTTTTTTACATAGGGTACATGACAATAATCCCTTACTGAACCATCGTCCCATATTATTTTGACTCTTGGAGCTGAAGGTTCTTTAGGATCAAGTTGAGAACAAGGAGCATCTCATTTGCGTTAAGTGGATAAAATATTGACATAATGGAAATATTAATAATAATAATATTGGATCATTTTTTATAGTGCCATATAAAAGTATATCTAGATCTATGTAGTTAAATACTTAATGTAGATATTATTTAGGAAAGCAGTACCTCTCACTGCATAGTAAATATCTATAACGAATAATATCGGTTCAGAATAATGATCGAATTGGTTCATTTTCGAGATTCAAATCCAATAACAGGTACGAAGATATATGTCGTAACGAAATAAAATTTCGTCACGTTATGTTAAATGTTAAATTTGTGAAAACATTAAAATAAAATGGTTTTGAGAATTATTCGCTGGTATCACCGATTGAAAATTTATTGTCAATGGAAAATATTGCTACGGGAAAAGAGAGCGAAGTGCGAGCAGACGCGTACGGGCCGCAGGCAGAGCTAGCTAGCTGTTAGTGCCGACAGCTCGGCTGGCAGTCGGATTATACGTGATTATACGAGGCCGCCCCTGCGTGAGTACAAACCTTCCAGGGTCAAGCGGACCAGACTCGGATGATCGGATTCCGTGAGGAGTGTGTCGGACACTCAGTACGATTGGATGTCTGGCCGAGTTTCTGGGTCCTGCCAAGCTGGTGACAATATGGAATTATATTTCGGGATGAGTTTGCTCGGCAAACAGGAGTTTTCATCTCGAATCCTACATACTTTCTTGGACATTGGACGGAGCGCCGCGTTGAGGGTGAACCAGCTAAGTTATGCACAAATTCTCCGGATTGATTCATGACGATTATTTAACTGGGGTTATAAGAAGTAGAAATTAGTTTGTTTTGATACACAGCAAGAATTCTCAAGAATCTCCTCCAGACTCAGTAATTTGTGATTTTTATATGATTAAAATTTATTCTGTTTGTTACATTTAATTTTGCTTTTATTCTGGAATAACCTTCACTTCACATCGACACTTGCATACCTACACGAATACGCATTTCCTCCGATGATGATGTAGGTGATCTGAATCCGGCAACGTACGCACGATATTTCGTGTTCTCCCCTGAATAGCCGGTGGAGATCGTCCAGCCTTCCTAGGTGGCCGGACCGAACTCAACAATATATTATACATATAATATTCCCCAACATGTACCTATGTAAGTAGTTAACAATTAGTCTAGATGCCTAGAAAATATAAAAATACATCGGTACAATGATAGTATTCTTTTTGATAAAATAAATAAATGTCTTCAATCAAAGATACGAAAGAACAAAATGTTGGATATATTAAAAGTATTTTCACTGGTAATGAGTAAATTGTAAATTCACTACTTCGAGTCGAATAAAAAATTGTTTTTCTATAACGGCAGGATAATAGAGAGATAACAAATAGATATACAATTTGTATATCTATTTGGAAAGTATGCTATCAATCTTACAATATATGTATATAAACCGTAGTAAAAATGTGTGTATCCACTTTCATGCATTTTACTTCAACGTTTCAAAATTGGATGACACGATTGAAATATGAAGAAAGACATCGTCTGTCTGATTTTAGTGATCAAGCCTTCCATAATCTCTTACCGAAGTATCACCAGACTACCCTGTTAATCGCTCGCTCAAAAATTAACAGACAAGTAAAGTCTATTATGGTTTAGAAGAACCTATTGCTGATGTCAAAGCGTGGATCGGATCGATGTAACGAGACTTCTTTATCCGTAGAATCAGGGACGAAATTGGAAAGAGGTATTGAAATAGAATACGATTAGGCACTAGAAAGACCATTTAAATATAATTTGAGTGTTTTTAATTATTTAAGCAATAGCACTGGGTATCATTTTTAGAAATGTTGCTAGAGAGACAGAGCGTTAGCCACCTTGGATGATATACAGTTTTGTCGCAGGTATGATCACTGAGAAATTTGTTTTTGTTGTATATGGTTGTTTAATATATGTATCATTCGATGCGTAAGAAGATAAATAATGCATTTGCAAAATATGTATTCATAATTCGGATCTGCCCAACAACGATATACAGTGTTGTTGCAGGGATGGTCTCATTTTAATATTTAACATAAAAATTAAAAAAAATAAAATTACTTATTTTTTTATGTGAACACATTTTTGATGTGAAGTTGAAATTTCAGTGCTATCTTTTCACACAAACTAAATTAATCAATTAAAAAGAAATACAGAAAAAATCTATCATTTGAAAATGTCTATTTCGATGCTATTTTTTCGTTATATAGATTTTTTGAGTATATTTTTCTAATTGATTAATTTAATTAGTGATATGGAAGATCATTAATTACAAACCAATGCACAATCTAATATAATAGTGCCATGTGTACCATCTAAAATTAAGTAGTTACCCTGCATTACCGGGAGAATTACGGATACATTTAAAATAAATATAGGCACCTATGACTCATAAAGTTCTGCTGAAATACTGTCATACTAGTTAATTCGTTTTCCAAGTCTTAATTGTAAGTACCTATCTATTTTAATTATTGAAAAGCATGCAGTAAAAATTCTCTACTGCCGTTTCCACTACCGAATTACAACTACGAGTATTAGAAAGCGGTAGAGCATTTGTGAGTCTAGATGGAGTCACGCGATAACACGACCACAAAAAGGATAATCACTTGTTGAAAACCCTTTAAATGCTTGATGTCGAATGTCGAATAACCCGCGAAAGGCTTGCGGTCGGCGAAGCCATTTTCCGGCCGGTAATCCAACTCGTTAAATGGGTTAATGTGATTACAAATTAATAGCGAAGTTTTACGCCGGTTCACAAATTAAAGACGGTAAATTTTAAGGGGTCCATGAGGAATTTTGATGAAATACTGCGGTGCGCGCGGGCGCGGAAAACATTCGAATCACTCAACTCATATAATATTTTTTAATTCCTACTTAAAGAAGTTTGATTAACAAAATGTACGATATTTTCGAAGACTATACAGTGTGGATGAATCAGTTATAAGCAAAAAAAAACTATATATATTTAATAACTATTAGTTTTATATTTGGGATAAATCCTAAAAACTTTTGAATAATTAAAACATGCTAAAAATAAAATAATAGATTCTTTATAAAAGACTACCCACCTATATGTCTTAAAATAGTCGTAAACTTGTATTGAAATTATCACCAAAAAATATAATGGCGGAACTCTGTTTAATATTTTTCGTAATAGAAATATCTTTGGTACACTGTATCATATTATATTTCCATATAAAGATCATACATTTTGTTTATTAATTGATTGTAAAAGATTCAAACGGAAATTTTTACTTTTCACAAATGAATATTTTTGCATTGGTATTAAATATATATCGTTTTCAAAAAAAGTAACATTCACGTCCGGTCTCTTATATTGCAATATCAATATAAAATTTATAATAGTACCTAGAGAATTTTAAATAACTTAAAGATCACTGCTTAACAACAAAACTGCCTGCACTGCCTGGCTGTAAGACTATATATCTGCCTTACAGATTCTAAACTAGAGAGAAACAGAGCAAGCGGGGGTCAATTGAGGAGGCATCGGGTGTTGTAGATTCCATGACAACTACCCACAAAACAGGTGTATACAAGATAATTGTATACAAAACAGGTACATACATAGACAACAACTGCACGGTCAGCTGTTATTCTGCTGCTGTATCTTTGTATTGTGGAGCGGAGCGTGACCTTACCTAACTGAACGAAACTTAAAATGTATATTATATACATTTTTAATTACTTTGTGCGCAGTTATGTATGTGTGGACTTGTCTACGTATGCATATATCTTGTATGCAGTTACTGTTTGTGTAGATATCCTATATGCAGTTACCTGAAACCGGAATTGTATTGCCAATAGTGACGATGTTGGTTTATATTGATGTGTTTGTCGATAAATACTAGAGTATTTAATAAAGCAAACATTCATATACTTGAAAATCTCTAATGTTGCCGTCATATTGTTGTTAATCTCAAAATGCCTTACGCAAGCCAAATATTTATAAATTATAAATTAAACTTCAAATTTTATTACACAAGGAAAAAGTTTATAGCTCGAATATGTCATGAAATTCAAATTGTCAGATTATTTATGATTCCGTCAATTAGGATTAAAAGGAAATTTTATCACATAACTTATCTTTAAATAATGAAAATGAAAAACTAATTAAACAATTTGTTTTTGTCAAGATATTTAACATAATTTATAATGCAAATTGATTTCAAGTGCTTCTTAAAACTTTATTCTTTTGGATTGGTGACGACCAAACCTAAGATAATTAATGATAATAAAACATGCTAATGAAAATAAATCTTTTCATAAAATACATTGTATTTATCTTTTTCTATCTTTAAACCCGGATTTTATTTTAACTAAATCGCTCTGACAAAAAAACAGAGCAGTAGAGCTAGGGTTATTTTATTCTAATGAAGATAAAAAATGCTTATGATAAAGTTCTCAATGAAATATATTTAGTGTCTATATAAAAAAACAATGTTATCGCAGTTTATTAGAGGACAGAATAAAAATTCACCATAATTATCAGATGTGATCATTTTTTCTACCTTTTTCTATTTACGGTGTTCATTAGATATTAAGTTTAAGTAATATATCATATCAAATTGTATTATTACAGATTTTTGATCATGTTTTATATCAATATACACGTCATTCTCATAATTCAAGAGCATTCTCATTTGGGGGGTATATAAAATGAATGTGGTATAAATATATTATTTAAAAATTAAGCATTATTTGTTTACATGGAAAAAAATTAGTTTTTATCAATATCAATGTTACCATTACACCGTCTCAATGTGAATGTGAGAAACTCCAACAGATATGTGTATGCTCTCTACGATCTGCAGATACTGCAGTTAATAAGTATCCCAATAACTAAAAATTGCGGTCATGTATTTAGCATTGTAATCCTCTAAGAAAGAGTCTATTAAATATTTATCAAAGAATTTATTAAATGTCATTGTAAAAATTAAATGATCACTGAAAACTGCAATATCGGGGTATTGTTTTTTTATAAATCGTACTCTTGAGGAATTATTTCTTTCGTAAACCATGAAACATCTACAAATATATTTATATTATAAACATCAACTGATAAGTTGGAGATTCAATCCTTGCATTAGGAGATTAACAAGGAAGTAATTTGAAAAAGAATTTAAACTACAAAACTCTTTTCATTTAAATAAAATTGTGACGTACATCGAAAACATAATACTTGTTCCTACAAAATTTCCTGAACTTAAAATCCAAGATATTAAAATTCTAATACCGAGATAAGATTTTTTATACATGTTGTTTGCAGCCTGGCTTAATCAGATTTAAAAGTTGCGCCCGCAAAGATTCCAGACAATTCTTTTAAGCGTTTCCAAAATAAAATTAAAACTTTAATAACTCGAATAATTTAAAATTAAATTTTCGTGGAAATAAATCTTTTTGAAGCTGTGTCCTTTCGCAATGTTCATGTACACTGTCAAACAGAACCATTACGGTTTATGTCCGATGTTGGTGAACTCTTTTTAAATAATTAAAAGAGGAATAAAAAAGATGGAAAATTAGCGCTAATTTGCTGCTCAGCCGTTTCCGAAAACTCTTTTTCCACTTTTATCTTTGACTTTTACGTTTACACGCCTTTCTATGGAAATAATAAAATAGAACCATAGGTATTATTATGTTGGCTACAATGAAATACTGGTTGTGTTTGGAATGCGGCGTATTTAGGTGTTCGTCACCACTTTGTTCTTGAAGTCAGGCGAAAACAATTTTGAAACATTTGTTTTATGTGCGTTCATAAGTTTTTTTGCATAACTTTTACATTTCATCGTCCATCTTTCAAAAAGGCGTATCTCGTTTTTTTATAAAATTGAGTTACGACCGAGGTTACATTGCCCAAACGCATGCCCTTACTTAATCTATACAAATAGGCATAT
Source organism: Eubasilissa splendida (assembly GCA_031772225.1). Taxonomy (NCBI): domain Eukaryota; kingdom Metazoa; phylum Arthropoda; class Insecta; order Trichoptera; family Phryganeidae; genus Eubasilissa; species Eubasilissa splendida. Next base: position 20,454,430 of record CM062852.1, on the reverse strand, counting down.
CTGAGTTTTATTACTTAATTTAAGTTGATAAATTAATTTAAGTAATATTACAAAAAACGTTTTGACGTAACTACTCTTATTTCAAAGTGTTATTCTTACAAATGACAGTAATTTAGCTTAGTTTGAAAATAGTAAGAATATTAATGTGATGCGTTCCATGTACACATCTCTATTTACAAAAAAAAATATCCGTAGAGATAGGTAAGATATATTTTTATCATCTTTCAAGACTGCAAAATTCCACATAATTTGTTAATATATAGCCTGATATAAAATCAATAAACTCGAGATACGGTTCTTTGGAAGATGGACTACGATATAAGGGCACTAAAAATAAACAATATTAAAATTTTTCTAAAATTTCATTTAAACAAACGTGTTGATATTTCATTTTTGCACAGAATACAATTTTCTGGTTCAAAAAAATCGTATATTTAGTTTAATAACTCTAAATAAAAATAAAAATTAAAATAAAATAAAAACCTACTGGCGAGGAATATTTTTTACAAATATATTAAGCTCTTTATTAATACTGGCTTGTTACAATGTTTACTATGGTGATTATATTTTTTTAATAAAAGAAAATATTGATATGAAAATTAATTTTAAGAATGTATAAACAATATAGTATATCAAAATTATAAATAAATGTAAAATAACAAATAAATAAATTTCCCTGTTGGGATTCGATCGTGCGCCACTCATACATAAAATATTATTGGCGACCATCAGGACTGCTGGTGTAGCATACTGGGTAGAAACACCAGTCTGATTCTGTGTGATGGGAAATATATTTTATATAAGAAACAAAAATGAAATAAAAACGTAATGAAATTTTCTAACGCGGTTTTCGTGAAAAAAATTACTGGGGGAAGCCTCTGAAAAAATATGTTCTAAGTTAAACTGGGAGGAATTTGTGGATGGCAATATTTAAAATTTGTTATTTTTTATATTTTCTGATTTCTTATTAATATTACAATAAATTTAAAATCATGCTACAACAATATTAATGTGCAATTTTTTTTATGCTACACTTCTTTTGAAAGCATATGCTTGAGTACAAAAGTGGAAAAATGTATCCTTCCAATATACATATAATTCTGAAAACTTAATTGTCCAGGCAAACTGACTTTTGGTTGTTAATTATTTACAATTATGTAATGCTAGGATATTTAGAATAAATATTGCTACAGCCAGAAAAGAGTTTTAATTATAATTAAAATCATTGAAATCGCAAAGGGCATTGATTTTCGGGATCCTTTTAACCATTCTCTGAGAGTACATGTGTATCGAACACAGCTCATGTGAGGTAGGTGCCCATGGTTTATCCTGATTACTTACTATGCACTTCAAATACAGTTCGTATGCTTTTTCCTTCAGGTAAGTAATTGTTTCCCTTTGCGATGGAGGGGTAAATTAACCGCATGTATAAAAAAATGAGCACTATTTTTACACGTTCGATGTATTTTTGAATACAAATTTAAGGTAATTTTTCACAAAAAACGATACTCATTTTAAAATACACAATTAAAAATTACAGATTTGACTCATTAGTGAAGTGTTACCAGTGTAAATAATACAAAACAAGATTGCACGTTAATATTATTTTTTCCCAATACACAGGGTGACTATTATGTTCCAGGCCGATTTTGTTTAGCCTTCATTTTGGTTTGGTATTTATCAGTTCGTATTTGGTAGTCATAGAAAATTGTTGTATACAATTAATTATGGAGTATTCATCGCCTGAAAAACGTGTTGATGTCATTAAAACATTTTATTTAAATAATAATGGTAATGCAATAAAAAATAATAGTGATAACTATCGTTACATATTGGAAAACTTCCTGAGCAGCCGAATTGGGTCGATTGGGCTTGAAAAATATGTGATTGATGGTGCCTACACACACACAGCCCGAGCTACGTTTGGAATTTTACGAGAAAATTTTCCCAGTCGCATAATGTCAAAAAGTGGTGATATCTACTGGCTATTTAGATCACCTGATTTGACAGCTCCCGAATATTTTCTTTAAGGGTACTTGAAAGAAAAGGTCTATGAAAATAATCCAATAACAATTACGATGCCACAGGACAATATTCGATATGAAAATGGCTGACATAACACGCGATGTGTGCAAGAATGTTATGAAAAATATGGTTAAAAGATCACGCATTTGTGCCGCTGCCAGAGGTAGCCATCATATTCTACACATAATTGTAATAAATCAAATAATCGATTAATAAAAACAAAATTTAAAAAATATGTTTCATTTTCTATTTATTCAAAAACAACATCGATCTGGGACATAATATTCACTCTGAATTACAAAACAAAAATCCGAAACCCGTAAAAAAAATATAATGATATTTTCTAAATCAGCACACAATTTCGCATTAAAATCAGATATCTACACTAAAAGGATATAAAATGTGTTGACCAGTGTAATTTTTCAATAAAATATAATACATAAAAATATTCGAGATTTTGGAATACTAAATTACTAAATTATTTGAAATCGTTTACAGAACAACATTCAATATTTACATGTAATTTGTTATGTAGCAGACTAAACTAATATTTCATTTAAACTGTATTGTAACCATTAACATGTGCAAGACGAAATTTCGCTTTCAAATTCCTACACTAAACACAATAACTATTGTGCAAAATCACTATTCTTAACAACGTTCGTAATAAATATTTTAACAAACTGATTATATCAACTTTAATGTAAAACATTATTTATTAAAATGATTGTAAATTAATTCTAAATTATTTTGATTGTCAAGCTTTTTACTCTTTTAGTCAATAGTAATTCTTCTATATAATAGTATTTTATTTCACATTCTAGCTACGTTTTATTTATAAATTTATTTCCGTTTTTATAATTTATGCTGTACTTACTGTTTTATTTCATTATGTTTAAAAAAATTGTGTAATTTTAAGAAATATTCTTATATTTTTTGAGTGTATTTCTAGATCTAATTTTGAATTATACAAATTCAAAAATACATTTGAAATATATTTAATATAACGTTTTATGGTTATCTTAAAAACATTATGGAGTATGGTTGAAAACTTTTTTTTACTATAGTTTATTTCTTAAAATTGTAAGCACTTTTTCCAATGATAGTCGATGTCATAGTATTCGAAATACTGGTCCATTACGACACCGATTATCGAGTCAATTTGTTTTAGCTGAGATATTTTTGAGATAAGAGCTGTGGTGAAAGTCTGATGATACCATGTCAAGTGAATATGATGGATGGCTCACCAATTGAAAGCCTGTGGCGTGCGGCGCGGCCACTGCAATTGCCGCTTTGTGAACCGTTGCATTGTTCTGGTGAGAGGTGACGCTTTTCAGTCAGTATTCCTTCTTTCTTTCGAGTATTTTCATTGGGTTACGAGACTGGCGTAGTATTATCTGTTTATTGTTTTTCCCTTTTCCTAGAAGTCTATAATGATAATGCCTTTATAATTCCAGAAAACTGATGGATGGTGTCATGTTTGCCAGCTGACAAAACTGACATGGCCTGACAACAAAAATAAATTAAGACCGACAAATAGTGATGGTAAACTGTTGTGTGTCTGACTGTGACGATGATTGGTAACTAATATTTAATTAACGGTTATCTTTCTAGTGTACCAGTTCGATAAATAAATACGAATAATCAGTCACAAATACCATTACAGTCGAACACAATCGCATTTAAATAACGATTTAATTATCACTACCGACAAGCATAGTTTTTTCGAGGCTATGAATTTTTCAGCCTATTATAGTTTATAGATAATGCAAAATGGTTAACATTATTAATTAAAAGAATCTCAGTTATGCAAATTTAATCAAAATTCAGAAATTTTAATTCTTATACAGATATAAGAATTTAAATTTAAATCTATAAATGTTTGAATTAGATGGTACCTAGTTAGTACCAATTTAGTCTTAGGTGTATTTTATATTTACACTTGTATGTGCCAATTTGTATACATAATATTATGTAGGCAAAAAAAATAGTACCTACACATATTTATAGCTAAAAGCGAATTTATATATTTTTTTAAACTGAACAAAGCAGATACCTAATTGAAAATCTAAAAAGGCACAAGAATGAAAAAGGTTTTCAAATTTATTTGAAAACTCTGATGTTAAAGAAAGGTAATATTTTTTTAAGCTTAAATAACGAATTTCTTAAGCTGCTTCCGTAAATAATAATTTCTGTTTTAAAAGTACTCGTAATATTTTTAGGAGTCTTCAATTTAGAGTGAAGACAGCACCAATTTAGTTATTTTGCATAAATACATTTTTCACAAGGAGAACAAATTATACACATAACACGTCAGGGCGCTAACATAACACGTGCACAATAAAATAAAATAATACCAACTGTATAATAATGAAACCCATGAAAGCCCAAACAGAGCGTGAAATGCAAGGTAAGAAAATTTTCGGATAGAATTATTATTTAATTTTCATTTAGAATGTAATGTTTATATTCAATTTAAATAACTTTGCGGATCGTCGAACGCACTCAAATATCTGAATTATCACCATCATCTTCATCAACTTCAGGATCTTTTCGTTCAAGTTTCTCTGTTACTGACATCGCGCTGCCACCACTATCTACTCGCTACTGTGCGTATGTCGTCGGTTCAGCGTACTTTTGACCTGTTTCATTTTCCGACCACACTTCATCTTCCGGTTGAAGGTCTCCACTTGGTTAACATTTTAGATCTGTTGTCTTCTCGTCTCATTAGATATCTCGTCCACTGTCATTTCAGCTTTATCAACCGGTGACCTACGTTTTTGAGTTTGGTTTGACTACGTATTCACTCATAGTTTAACGGACATCTCTTTGAGCCATATTGAGTATTGTCCACGTTTCGCACTCCATCGAAAATAGTGCATTACACAATGTCATTTTCTTATAAGTTATTCCGCTGCGTACTTCAACATTATATCCTGGCGGGTCGTAAACTAGTCCCTTCTAAAATGCCCAGCTTTGCTTCAACGCATCTCTTTGAAAGTACCTTGAATGTATTCTAAATCAAAAGTAATATTAAGCCCTCCTTTTGTAACACCAACTCTCAGTAAAACTCTTTTATATTATGTGTCGCCCATCAAAAAGATTCAATACTAATTTCGGCGATTTGGATCTCTTCAATCGTTAATACATGATTTTAAATCTCTCCGATACTTACTTCAGTTTTAATTCTATCAACAACTTTATCTTTATAACGTAGTCTTTTACGCGTGTACTCGAATATGTGTGTTTTTGTAGTTGTTTTTCTTTTAAATCCATTATTTTCTTGTTTTTTCTCTTTATTTTTTTCAATTAGGTCTGATTTTTCCTTTCTACTTCAAATCCCTTCATAAGATTTTTTTCGTCTATTATTGTGCATCAATATTTATAATTGACTTAATCTTTTGATACACATTCTTGATTTTCAACTGTACTGTTAGTTTCTCCCTAAATAAATTAATAAATTAGTGAGAATTTGTCAGTCTGCAAAACCGTACACCTTTTGATAAATAAAATCCGTTCCAAATTTTGCTAAGTAATTCTATATGACGTTACGCAAAAAAGGTACGCACAACAAGGTACCTACACCTTGGCCACCCAATTCATATCCCCCTCGGAATGTTCTATTCCAAATTTTGCGTAGTTATTTTTAAGTGTCTGTGCAAAACAAAAACACCCTCCTCTTCCTAAGCCTCTATTTTAAATTATAACTAAATCTGAAAGTTTAATATACAATAAATAATATTTAAATGATTAAATATACTTGGTATATATTCGCCATACACAAGTTTAGCTCGATATTGATAAATATCGAAATAATGAATTTTATAAACATCTTGTAGACCTTCTTTATTTTTTCAGTGACGTTAATCTCATTAGTTGTTCATTTTCTATATGAACTGAATCCGAAAAAATAGTCTGCGGTCTTAGATAGAGATTTCGATTACAAATACAACTTTTTTTGTGACAATTATAAAAAAGCTGCACTTTGTCTTCACCCAGCATCTATCCGTTTGTCTGCCCCGGAGCCGACTGCAAGTCTTTCTACTTCTACAGTTAATCTCCCCTGGGAAATTGCATCCCACGAAAGCAGATGGATTGCAGCTATATTCACGTTACATTGTTGGAAAACCTACGACTTTCCCGAGCTAGGTCGACCGGTAAACAAAATGCCATTCGAGGAGCTTAAATTAAAGACAAACAGATCTTGGAATATTGTATTTCAGAGTGTTGGGTAAAGAGCTCAGTATAATAGTATTAAAAACATAATGATTAAATATTATAAGTTTACGCCATCATACATTAGTACAAACATTTTTGACGTTCTCTATGTTTGCCGCTGATACAGAGTGTATGTGTATCGGATTCATCGACTATGAAAAGACATACGATTCTAAAAATTATTTTTCTCTCATATATGCCATTAGCAAACAAGGTATGTAAACATAATTACTTATAAAAGTGTTTTCTGGACCTTCCTTGCTGACGTTTTTGCAGCCCTGATGATGGACCCCGCTTTAATTAACTTTAAAGGCTTTTTCAATTACACAAGAATAATCGCAGAGAGCAATCGGCTCTCAACGAATACTGTAGCTAGTAGTGTATTATTATTGTATTTTCCTTTCTTATACAGGTTAACATGATAAATTATTGTTTAATTTTGAGATTTAGACTTTTGACCTAATAGTTAAATATAATGTGTATCAACGAGTGTATTATTATTGTATTTTCCTTTCTTATACATGTTAACATGATAAATTATTATTTAATTTTGAGATTCAATTTAAATTCTCTCCTCTGTCTAAAATACTTAATTTCTATAACGATAACTTAATTCTTCATGACATATAAAATATGTTTTACAAATTTAGAATATTAAATACTAATTAAATGTATTAATTATAAAGATACACATATAAAATCAATTTTATCGAAAAATATTGTTATTGTGCTACCGGGATTTGAACCTGGACTTCTTATTCCAATCCGGGGAAGGTGCATTACCAACTATGCTACAGCGCTAGTAATTTAGACGATAAATTTTCGAACCAATATATTACACATTTTCAAATTAATACACCTGTCGTTCCATTATTTGAAAGCCATCTAGATTGATTTTACGGAATCTCAAATACCTTTGAGTAAACAGATAGCAGACCTATGTTCTGAATAATTACAACTTTATAATAAGAATGTGTTCTCCTTAATAAAAATATTAATATATTTGTTAAGGAGAACACATTCTTATTGTGAAGTTGTAATTATTCAAAACATAGGTCTGTGAGGTTTTAACGTATTAATTATAAATATATACATATAAAATCATTTTTGTCGAAAAATATTGTATATACCGGAAATAGAGATCCAGGTTCGAATCCCGGTAGCGCAAAAACAATATTTTTCAACAAAATTGATTTTATATGTATATATTTATAATTAATATATTAAATTAGTATTTAATATATTTATATTTTTATTTATTATCTTTGTTTTATTAACCACTAAATTGAGTTTAAATATATCTACCGGTTTCGAAAAATACCATTTTCTTCTTCAGGATGTCATAACTAACTAAAACATATATTGTTTCTTTGCCAGAATCTATTTTTAAAAAAAAAATTTTTTAGTACCTAACTCAAATTATTACTTAATACAAATTTACTCGAATAATTTTTAGGAAAATTTTTTAGAATGGGACTTGTAGTTAAATTTAGTTGGTTGTTTATAATTTTTTGATTAGTTTTACAGATATTTTTTAAAAATAGATTCTGTCAAAGAAACAATATATGTTTTAGTTAGTTATGACATCCTGAAGAAAATGGTATTTTTCGAAACCGGTAGATGTATTTAAACTCAATTTTGTGGATAATAAAATAAAGATAATAAATAAAAATATGAATTTTAACCACAAAGATAATATTGCTAATTTTAAAAGTATTTAATATATTTGTTGTGTTTTGTTATGTTGTGTATGTTCCAAATCAACAAACTACCAAAGGTTTTTTAACCCTGTTTACTATGCTTTGAATTCACTCTAAATCTGTTCATTTTTAACTGTGTCACCAATAGACGTGCCTCATACTTTGCCCGATCAATCTCATTTTCATTGCTTTCAGTATTCTGTCATACTATCAGCTCTGGGTTTTCATTCTACCTATTAATCAGTGTTTCGTCAGAACTTCATCGTTCATCGTTCATCGTTCACCGTTAACCTTGCCTCGGGTGAAACTTTATACAATGCAGACACTCATATGACATTATGATTACATGACTATGTAAATATATATTGTTCATAATATTAAACGTTATATATTTGTATACATATAATCAGTAGTATAGTGCTAAATAATAAAAAAATCAGGGCGGTATTTGATTTTAATCCTCCTACTCCGCCTTTTTCATTATATAAATCGAGTACCTGTTAATTACCTGTAAGGTACCTGTAAATTCATATAATAAAACCATCTTTCACGATCTGTAGAAATAAACAGCAGTTTTGTTTAAACCAGCAATAAATTAGCTTTTGTAAACCATATATATGTCAAAAAAACTAAACAGGGTTACTGTTTGTTTGAACTGAGTTCACATATTTCATCTGTCTCCAAGTGTATGTGGTCAATGGTTGAAAGAATGGAACATCGCCGCACAAATAATCCAGTCTTAACAAAAAAATTGTTTTACGAAACATGTTTTGCAAAACACATCTGTCCGCTGCACGATATTTGATGTATAAAATTCTGTCCGGAATATTTTGTATCGAAATATTTTTAAATGTACTTAAAAGGTAAGTTCCATATAAAAAGAAGCGCCATGACGCTACTGCATACAATATACGTATGTGCCCATTATTATGAAAGTAGTCTAGGTCGTGTTTCTTTCGTTTCGAGATATTTAATGGTTTGCGTTGATTAAAAAATATTTTTATATTACACAACACAATGTTTCAAAATTATTTAGTCTACTAGATTTATAATTTATTTGGACATTATAAATGTTGCATGTAGCTTATAAGGAAATAGAAAATTTAAGGTTGAAATGACTTATTCTATTATCAAAATAAACCCTAGTGGAATACCGTAGAACGTCGTTATAATAATACACTGAATATAATGCTTCCAAGTTTTCACAATTGTTACAATTTGTATCACATTATATTAATTTTAAACAATGTGATGCAAAATAATTGAAAAACTAATTTATCGACTTGGACAACTTTCATAATAATGAGCACATATATGTATTTATATTTTAATACATAAGAATAAAACTAAGAAATAATAAGATAATTTGATTTTCGACAAAGATTTTTTCATGAATTAAATAAAATACTTTCTCAACTTTTTATTGTACGTATAAATTAAATTTAGAGAAAATAAAAAGGCAAGTTAGGACCTGAATTTATTCAAACCAGTGTCGTGGCTCAATTTAATTTCAACGTAAACAATCTAGGAGCCGTCGCGCTGTCTTGCCTATACCGAGGTTCTTATAAGAGCTTCTTTTATTTTTGAGGCTCTAATACGATTGTGTTCCGCGGAATATGGTAAGCACTCTGCTCCCCACCGTCCGAAGTCAACTAACTTTTTTTAAATGCCGTCTATATTTTATATAAATCACTTTGGAGAAGAAATAATAACTGCAATGTCAGGCAAAAAATGGAAATTTAGTGATTTTTCAGGAAAGTTACAAGTCACTCTGCAATGCAGCACGAATTCTTCAGCTCATGTTAATAAGTTCCTTTTTGTGAATTCATTTACAGCAATAAAAATGTATTATTTGCTTCTATTATTTTTATACTTCCCTAAGTAAGTCTATTCTATTAAATTTTTCTAAAAGCTCATTACGTACAATATTAAAACATATCTAGATCACTAATAAATTAAGGACATAGACTTTTTTTAACATAATATGTAATCTTTCAGAGGTTCCCACAGTAAAATTTGTCACGCATACTTACTGTGGGCGTTAAAAATAGTCTGTATATTGTTTTTTTTTATTTTTACCATGTGTTTACCACCTGTATTTCAAAAATAATTTAGATACGAACGCTTTATTATCTAAGCTATGCCCCTAGGTAGCAGCCGCCGTAAATTATCGTTTTAGAATTCAATGACGATTTTATAATGGCCCGTTTTCATCAAATGAGACACGATTAGAAAAGTCTCGGAGATCTATTTAAGATAAATTATAAATAATAATTGTAGATTAACTCAGAGATCACAGCTTGGGATGAGTTTAATTTGACAGCGAGACTTGACTCGTGCGCATAAACGTTATTTGGAACATTAGATACTTATAAGTATTTATTCTGGAAAGATAAAAAACCATGAAACTTTAAATAATAAACATTTATTTTGTTTATATTGCTGAATGGTCTAATTATTTGATTGACCATTTGATATTATTAGTCCATAACCTCAGATTTTTTTTAGAAATCATGGATAAAATGACGTTAAAGTGAAGTTTGTTTAGTGTTCAAATACCGAAAAATTTAATCGATGTAGTTTGAATCGAGATTTAGTATAATATTATAGGGAAATTAGGATATCTTTTTTGGAAGCATAATTTAACGTACTTGGGGCCAAATGTAGAATCAAATCAATGGTTTTGAGTTATCGCCACCATAACTCTTGCACTTTGAAGTATTTTTGTAAAATCAGGCATATTAACGATTAGTTGTAAAATAACTTGGTGTTTAAACTGTATGTCTTTAGTCCTTCGATTACACGTATTAATCTTATGGTATTTGAAGAGAAACTTATGGTATCTGCTGTGAGAAATAGGTAGACGATGAAGCAAAAGGGGAAGTTTGTCAAACCCAAATAGTATATCGGAGTTTATTGGTGCTTCAGTCTCTTCGGTAGTGCTGGATGGCTAAAATCGAGATGAATGGTGAATGTTGGCGGAATAGTTGGATTTAGGGACCGACTGCGCAGAAAATTATTCAACGTAGGATCGTGCCTTTGGAACATCAAGATGTCATCTGAAGTTTACATCAAACTGAGATATTTCATGTTTTGAACACTAATTTTTCAATTTATTCGACGGAGTTTGGTTCATCGCCCATGTGGTGAATTTTTTGCAAAAATACCGCTTTATAATTTAGATTAATAAAGTTAACTGATTTGTGATCTGACATGTTGTACAATATAACACATACTTTTTATTTGTATTCAAATAAAAAGTTATTAATAAAATAATTTATTACAAGTGATACTAAAGTATATCTCTGTTTCCTTCTTATTTTCTAAACTACTAAAAAACTGGCCATTTTACAAAAGAGAAAATTATAGTCAGAATTTTAATACAAAAAAAGTCAATTTTTTCTCAAATACCAGATGATAAGTACATTGTTGTTCACGATATGTTGATACGTTGTTTCAATGTAACGTTACATTACTGTAAACAATGTTTAAGAATACAACTTCTTCAGGGTTATTCTGCCGTCAGTCTATCTTTGCAGTGGAATATGTCACAGGGAACATTTCTGTGACCATCAGCAGGAGTGATTTACAAAAATTTACAAGATTATCTCATAACACTGATTTTATAGAATATATAAATACATTCATTATACATACTAGGTATGTGTATATATTTATCTTCACATTATTTACAACATTACATTTCACGGAGAAGAGAATCAAATAGACTAAAATTTTAAATACAAATTAATTGTATTAATAAGAAAGATATACATATAAAATCAATTTTATCGAAAAATATTGTTGTTGCTACCGGGATTCGAAAATGGATCTATTTCAAACACCGTGCATTGACGACAAATTTTCGAACCTATATGTTACACTTTTCAAATGAATACATCTATATTTCCATTATTTGAAAGCCATCTACTTTGTTTTTACGGAATCTCAAATACCTGCGAGCATTCCGAATTGGAAGAGATCCAGGTTCGAATCCCGGTAGCAGCAACAATATGTTTCGATAAAATTGATTTTATATGTATATCTTTCTAATTAATACATTTAATTTATATTTAAAATATCACAGAACATGTTCTGAATAATTACAACTTCACGATAAGAATGTCCCTTAATAATGACAATAAAATTGTTGCTTTTCTCGCATTCGATAGAAGTGTCAAAAATAACTCTTATCTGGAGTATTTTCCAAGATTTTTCATATTAATATTACGGAATGAAATAAAATGTGTGTTGTCATTTGAATTAATCGAACGAAAATTTTAATAATTTATTAGAGTACCTAATTCATATATATGAATATTAATTTGTATTTAAATTATCACAGAACCGTGTTCTGAATAATCATAATTTCACAATAAGAATGTGTTCTCATTAATAAGGCTAAAATGGTTATGTTAGAGTTTCCGATTCAAGTGCTTCATTAAAAGATACTTTATCGTCAGGTAGGTACTTCATTAAATTAAATAAACCCTACAAAGGTTCTCTGTTCAAAAGATGAACGTAATTATGACGATGTTTTCATTTTCTGTCTACGTGACCAGAGACAAACACACGTAAAACAAAGATGGCGGTCACAAAGAAGCGGGAAAAATAAACTAATTGTCGGATTGAGAGACAAAAATGCTAAAGTATGCTTTTGTCCCCCCAGACAATAAGGATTTCGGGAGACTTATTTTGTTAGGTCCACTTGATTAAGAGATTAGTGAGAACAAAGCTCGGCAAATACGTTGGCCCAGAATCCTCGTTTGAATGGACCCCGTGTCCTTCAGGATAATGTCAATGCTTTTTTAAGCGAAATATTTCCTTTCACAGATGAACGCTAACCCTGTCCCGGGGGAAGGGGGCAGTTTAAATTGTTTCCATAATAAGATTTCGGATGGCGTGTTTATTTTATGCCGGAATATTCTACGCAAATGATCTTGGGATTTTTTCAAAGTGAAACAAATTGGCGCTTCGTGAGCTTATTTTTTATATGGGAAAATAATATTTCTGAAGATATCAAATTAAAAAGCATATTTTTGAGTAACAGTGTACTGTCAATTGTTATGAAGGAACACTAATATTATATATATATATATTTATTAAAAACAAACAGATTTTAAATTAAAATTACACAAATTCGTAGTTACTCGAGTGATTTAAATTATTTTTGGTTTAAATAATAAGAAATAGATAGCAATCATATATTCATATAAATCTAGTTAACTATCATAATTTTTTTTTGCTTTAAGGATGATATTTATTTATTAGATTTTTCTATCATTTCGTTACATATCTCAGACGCTAGTATCGTATCACCTACATATCACTGTATTTTGTTTTGGTCTCTTCAAACGCCTTTTTGATAAATTTCAATTTTAGATGGCTTTCTTTTGTTTTGTGAATATATTTCCTCCGTATTGATATCTATAAATATACTAAACACCTGTAACAAGGTTCTTATGTATTACACTACCACCAGCAAACCCATTATAAAATTTATTTATCCACAGACCAGTAAATGAATAGACATGAAATAATGTATATATATATATATAGGTGAGGTTTCGAACATTAGTTGCCGGATGAGAAGAATTCTACTCACATTCTTTGTGGAACATAAATCCGATAGTTTATGACACATTTATGCATCAGTAAAAGTATATATATTTAATATCACAACGAGGTAAAACAGATACTGGAGGTTGTTCCCGTTAGAAGCCTAAATAATCGGCGAGCTTGTATGAGACGATGTATGAATGTGGATGAGGTGAGAATTATGTGTTAGAACGGAATATTGTGGCACTCTATCCTCTCTGCCTACCCCCATACCAAAATCAAAATATTGAAGCAAAGAATTTGCGTTAGCCTATATTATTACGTTTCATCTTGGTTACCTTAGTGTGTTCAGGTGTTTCACGATGAAGAGCACTCACCTCGGATTCGTGCAGGGCACCGGCTAGTTCTGTCGGTAGAGACTTGAGTCAGGGTGGCTTCTTACGGAAGAATTGGTTCGTTGGCAGATGGTATCATTGCAAAGGTAGGGTTTTGCACACGTTAAATGAAACGTGGTCCAGAGTATACACGAATTTATTATTGTATCAACATCAACATAAGAATCCTGACAAACTTAATTATATGTAGTGGAGAATAAAGAGGGGTGAATACGCCATGTCACTATTTGATCCGTCAGGTTAATCAATACGGGGCTGTAGCGTTCCTTGGTCTGGACCATCCCGCGTCTCTAAACGATGTTCGGCTTAGACGGCCTTTCCGATTGAGGTTAGTTTGACAGTTGTGGCGGCGGTGATAATATTTGCCAAAATTATACCATCTGGACTCGCGCGTTTTTACACTATGCACTTTCAGTTTTTAAAGCTGGAGCAAAATTTCCAACCTCGACAGTGCGCAGCAATGAAATGGCAAACTCGGTAGCTTGACCGTCGACGCTTCTGGAATGTTCTACCGCGAACGCTATATTTTGCGAGTAATTCGAATGACAACCGTACACCCGCGTGCATTTACCGCTCATCGGATTCTGTTGTGCCTATTCTTTCCAAATCAATGATATAGATTCGGCATTGACACGCCCGACCGGATTATAATAATTGGAAAAACGACCTCTCAGGGACAATTCGAGATCGTTCCTGTTTCGGGCTACTTTCTGACTGACTCGCCTCTCGGCTCGTCCTCGTTCGAGTTCGCGGCTCGAGCCGAGCATTACCGAACACCTCCGAGGACCTCCGAAGCCCGAGTCGGCGAGTTCAAGACAGCCGCCCGAGGGGTGTTGGATGTATCTATTGCGTTTTTAACAAACCAGCGCGCGACTCGGAGCCGTGACATTATACGCCAATATATTTTATAGTCTGTGAATGTTTCGCATTTGAATCTTGGGCGTTTTGTGACGCATATTATATTATGTATATATGAAATAACACAGGTGCTTTGTGTTAAAATGGTTTCAAGAATGATTATTAAACACATGAAAAAGTTACTTTTAAATATGAATTAAATATATTAATTATAAAGATATATATATATAAAATCAATTTTATCGAAAAATATTGTTGTTGCGCCACCGGGATTCGAACCTGGATCTCTTCCCTAACCGGGGGAGGTGCTTTATCCAACTAAGCTACAGCGACATTATTTTTAGCGACAATTTTTCGACCCTATATGTTACCTTTTTGATATTAATACATTTAATTAATTAATGAATTGATAATTCTGGCGTCTGCTATCAGATTTACTCAAAGGTATTTTGAGATTCTGTAAAAATAAGGTAGATGGCTCTGTCAAATGATGGAATGATTAAATGTATTAATATCAAAAAGGTAACATATAGGGTCGAAAAATTGTCGCTAAAAATAATGTCGCTGTAGCTTAGTTGGATAAAGCACCTCCCCCGGTTAGGGAAGAGATCCAGGTTCGAATCCCGGTGGCGCAACAACAATATTTTTCGATAAAATTGATTTTATATGTATATCTTTATAATTAATATATTTAATTCATATTTAAAATATCACAGACCTATGTTCTGAATAATTACAACTTCACAATAAGAATGTGTTCTCCTAAAAATAAAAAAAAAGTAACTTTCTACAAAATGTACTCAAAAGACAAAACTAATGTGACTCGTCAATATGTTAATCTTTCGGCGAGGTAAAGCTCTCTGTAATCATTGGACCAGCTTGCTATTACGACCGGGCGACTATTCGACTGCACCACAAACCAACTCTGATCGATACCGACTCCTGGTTGTATGAGAATTCACTTAATTGAGTTCATTTGAGTCGAAATTCAAGAGGGACTAGATTTGGAGTGCATTTATGGATATATCTAGACTACTCCATATAATATAGCTCTAAGTGGTTTCATTTTCATGCTACTTGAATAGTTACGGATAGTTCATTTCAGGTCTCATTAATTAATCTACACGAAATCAACTCGCAAAGATAATTACAGAACCAGCTTATTGCGATTTTTGTGAATTGGATTTGAGTAGTTAGGTTTTTACTAAATAATAATGGCGTATTGAATGTAATCGTTTATATTATTTATTCACGTATTTATTAAAACATTATGTATATTTTTTGATTATGTATAATGAAATAATGAAAAATATAATATAAATAATGCAAAGTTTACTAATGATATTCCGAGAAATATTTTAATATTAATATAATTACTTACCATCACGCCGTTTTTTCGCGGGGGTAAGTAGAGAGTATAGAGCGCCACACTCTTCTGTCCTGATACACAATTCTCGCCTCATCCACATTCATACATCTTCTCATACAAGCTCTACGATTATAAAAGCTTCTTAATGGACCATCCTTCAGTATCTGGTTTACCTAGTCATGCCAAGTCTTCCGCGGACGTCCTCTACTTCTGGTGCCATCAATATTTGCGTCATATATCTTTCTTAGCATACTCTCCTCATTCATCTGTTCCATATGGCCAAAGTATCTAAGTGATCCATTCTTAATCTTACTCACTATACTAAGATCAACTTTACATTCTTTCCTTATTTATTCATTTTTTATTCTGTCATAAATGGATCTGCCACCTATATGCCTAAATGATCACATTTCCACTGCATTCAGTCTACTTTCGTTCCTCTTCCATACATTAGTGTCAGTACCAGGATTCCATTGTGAACCGCTAGTCTTGCCTCAGTTGACAAATTCCCATTAGCTATAATTGCATTCAATGCACCGTTTACTTTATTCCCTGCAGTCACCCTTCTTTCGATATATTTCTCAGTCTATCCATTTCTACCAAACATACTTACCAAATACACAAACTCATCTACTTCCAAACATTTATTACCTACAAGTATTTGGCACGGTGTCTTGCTTTCCTCTTTCTCGAATACTATCACTTTCAACTTGTTGACATTCATTTCATACATGGTGCATTCTACTCCGTACTATAAACCCGTACCATAAATCAAAGAAGAAATCCAAAAAACACCACCATTTGTTTAGGATGTCTTCGGATTTTAAAATGAAACAAACTAATCTAATCAATCCGAAGTATATTTAACCCAAATAGTAAAAAATTTAATTCTATCAGAAAACATGCATTTTGTAAAAAAAATGTATACATTCCTAATGTTAATGACTTATCTACGATTTGAGTCAATTCGACATAGTCACAGATAAAGGGCTTCAAATATCAAAATTCGAAACCTTAAAAAGTAATAACTTTTTAAATACTTGTGACTGGATATTTTTCATTTTTGAAATCAGGGCACCCAATTTTACAAGATTTTTTTTTTAATTACGAGATAATACTATGTTCTCAATATTAGCCGATAATTGACATTAATTTATATTAATATATATATATAATTTTTGTACCGTAATATAGCAATAAAATTCTTAAATGTGAGAAACAAATTCTCTTAAAAGGGGTATGCGGTATTTAAATATATATTCAATAGAATTAGTAATACATAATATTATATATATATAATATAATACTAAATTGGAACTGTTATTTTTCATACTATGTAAAATGTTAAAAATAAAATATTTATTTTCCTAAATTGTCTTTAAATTATATAACATATTATTTCTCCTGAATTGTTCTTAAATAGTTGTCAACGTGCAATCAGAGATGGGTGGTGGGCGAATCTAGAATTTAATAATATTTTAAGAAAAGTATTATTTTTTAACAATTTGCTTGTTATTTAATCAAATGTCTAAATGAAAAAAATATAATTTATATTCAAAACATTATTGTTTCCATAATTATGTTCTGTTTTATCTTAGATGTGAGGGTAGATATTAATTAATAATTTCATTTAATCTTAGTAAAGAAAACTGTTTTTGTTGGATCACTAAATTCTTGAAATATGAATTGAGGTCCTACATATATATGTACTTATATATTTTATAAGCAAAATATTAAAGATAAGTTTACAAAACAAGAATAAATGTACCATTCAAGTTTAGAATGGTATACATGATTTTTTACACTTTGGAGTATGGATTATTGTTTTAGTATAAAAATTATAAGACAAAAATCTAATTACATAGGGTGAGTATTATGTTCCATGTCGAAATTATTTGGCAGCCATTTTAGTTTCGCAGAGATTTGTCAATTGGAATTTAATAGTCGTAGAGAGTCGTCAATTACAATTTATTATGGAGCACATAACGCCTCAACAACGTGTTAAAGTTATTTTTAAAATACACAAACCAGACCTGTGAAAAAAAATCACCATGAGCGACGAAGCTCATTTCGACTTGGCGGGTTTTGTTATTGGGGCACTAAAAATCCTGAGTTGATCTATAAACGACTTATACTTACACCCGCGCAGAGTTACTTACTGTATGGTGCGTTACGTGGGCCAGCGGAATTGTTGGGCCCTATTTCTTTCAGAATACAAGAGGCAATGCTGTAGAAACTTCTTGGTAGCCGAATTGAGTCGATTGGGTCTGTAACACATGTGGTTTCAACATGACATTGCCACCTCATACACAGCCCGAGCTATGCTTGAAATTTTTATGAATGAAACAAGATAACTAAGATTTATATCTGATAAATGTATTGTAAAGAAAGACGTAAATCTTGTGGCGATAGAATCTAGCGAATGGATTGTGCGATTTCCGGATCGCGTATCCCTCGGATTGGATTACGACGAATCCGGTCGTAAATCGGAATCGCCGCAGGGAGAGGAGGGGAAGGAAGTAAGGGAATCTGGACATTAGAGTCGATGATGGGTAGGGATTCCAGTCGAAGGACAAATGGTCCTCAGAGAACCTTGTGCATGATGCCTCCGTCACTCCTGCAGTCGCCGCCGAGATTCACACAAACGGCACGCAGATGGGCAGATCTCCGCTTCCAATTGAAGATGGCGATATCACTTCACCCGCAGCACACAAAACCACAAATATCACTGTGCACACTAATCACAGGATCACAAACAATACAGTACTGCTGCACTGAAGCTGAATAAATCCACACCGCGAATGCTATCGCGATGTTGCGCTCGAAAAAGTATCGGTCACGTTGATGTATGCTGACGTCAAGGTTACTATTCACACTGAAAACGAGCATTAAGGAAAGGTTATGGGTGTGCATAATTTGGACGTGGAAAGGTGTCAATACACGGGTCGCGGCCAATTCCCAAGACGCGCCAAAAATGTGTTTTACGAATCCGGAACATGTATTATTTCAATAATGTTTTGATACTAAAACATTGGTCCATACTCAAAAGTGTAAAACATCGTATATGTGATTAGTTGTTCAAATCTCAATAATGATTTACTGAATATAGTTTTGGTTTGATAATATATTGCAAGAATTATGGTTTGAAACAAATATATATATATATATATATATGTACTCCATTAAAAGTAGTAATCAGATAGCTGCACATCGTATCTCTTTCCACTAAATTGAATCGATTCAGTGGCCACAATTTCAAAACTTGTAAGAGGCGTGTCTTGCATTGACGCTCGGGAAGAATTTGGCCTGATAAATGGTCTATCTCGGAACATCGCTCGGTCGTGTTGAATATTCAGCCACTGTTTGTGTTCAATACACTGATTAGCAATAATACTGCCTCGAGACATACGTGGATAAACAACGGGCATGCATAACAAATTGAAATAATATTAGATTACTAATATTAATTAAAAACAATGTGGAATTATTTGAGTAAACGTACCGCAACTAATATATGTGCCCAAAGTGGTCTAAGCCAAGAAATTTAAAAAAAAAATCAGTTTGTCAATTATTTAGCATCACATTGTTTTAAATTAATATAATATGAAGCAATTTGTAACAATTGTAAAAAAATGTAAGTGTTATATTCAGTGTATTGTTACGACGTTCAACGGTATTCCGCTAGTGTTTATTTTGATAATACAGTAAGTAATTTCAACCCTAAATATTTTTATTTCCTTATAAGCTACTTGCAAAATTTATGTCAAAATAGATAAATTATAAACCGAGTAAACTAAATAAATTTTAAAACACTGTGTTGTCTAATATAAAAATATATTTTAATCAATTCAAACTAAAACCTTTAAATATATGACATAGACCACTTTCATAATAAATAAACTGAGAAAATACTTTGAACGAAATGGAACAAAATTCATTACAAAGTTATAAATATCTCTAGCAGTTCCCTGCCAATTTATTTCATTATTCAATTCAACATTAATTAGACTAAAATTATTATTATATTAATAATAATAATAATCAGTTATTTTGATATAATATTCTGAATGATAATAATGGATATACATATGTTAATGTAACAATTGGTATTTCTTGAACAACCTTTTAGGAGAGATCCATATATATTACAAATCATCAACATCATCCCTCGCTCTATAACCTAATATGGGTCCCGGTCTCCTCAAGAAAACGTCTATCTCTTCCCGCCAGTTGCTAATATCGAGAATGGATTGGTCTATATTTTTGCTGTTTTGTCACCTTATTTTGGCTTTACTGTTAGAATGCGAAATTACCCAAAACAATATTTTGTTCAAGGATACAAAAGCACTTAGTCAAAGTAAGGGACGGAAGGTGATAAAAACTCGGTATTGTTAGACGCAGGTGGACCGACACAGCTTGGGTACAGCGGCGGTAATGCGGCGAACGTGATTAGAGTCACGTAAGAAAATGCACTTTAAAGGATGCATCACCATAGGCGAGCAGTCTTCTCAAGTTCTCCGCCGGAAGAACTGGCTCCATAAATACTGTCGTCTCTAAAAGTATCAAGTAAGCGCTTTATAAATTGTAATTCCGGAGAAAATTTAAACTGTGCGCCTTGAGTTTATGCTTAGACTGTGATGTTCTCTGCGATTAATCGTAAATGTGAAAGTATCAAAAAGGGTCCCGCTGGATCTATAAAAAGTTGATAAATATAATCGGTGTAGCGAGAACAGATTGTCGGTATAGCATAAGAATATCGCGTCCAGAATCCCGGTTTGCCTAGATAATTGGGTATAGTCTTGTCATCAACTACAAGCCTGAACTCCGTCACTCTACGCTGGCACCACAGGGAGCTGACCGCACTTCACGTCCAGGATCCAGGACCATCCTAAGAGGTAATCCCATACGTGAGAGACCTGAATAATCTACATCAAACAAGCATCAACATAGACAATTTGGCGGAAAAATTAATGCTGGCATGATGAACACAAATATTTAATGTTAATTTTATTGTAATTATTTTTGAATAGCCTTATTTATAAGTATTAAAGTAAATTGCTCATTTTTCACTTTTAACACATGCAAGTATCTTAAGATATAGATTATAAATTTTCTTATATAAAAATATTCTTTCATTTCATAACCATTTGACTTGTCAATATTGAAAAAAAGAACCAGTTAGGCTAGATGCCTCCCCCTGAACATGAAGCCGAGGCAGAAAGAAGAAATTACTAACATCACGTATTCATCATCTTTCAGGTTTATTGAAGTGCAGCCATTTAGGGGGTTAGGTATCATTTATACGTTCTATATGGTCTAACCATTGAAGTTTCCTTAATTTTATGAAATATGTGACTTTAGACTAATCATACAGCTCGTCAAGTTCTTTATTATAATGGCTACACCACATTTCATTTTAATCTTTCCTCTCCGATGATGTAAACTGAGTTGACGTTGCTTCTAATTATGTGAACATCTCTGTAACTATACTAAATACAGAGTTCATATTTTAGGTATTCCGCCGTAATATATGTAATTGATACAATAATTACAATATATTAGTATTTACCATACGTTATAATATAAAATGTTTTTTCGAAGAACCTGACGTGAATTTGTCAATACGTGTATATGTACGTGCAATGTAGTGCTGACGGCGCAGTGTGCGGGGCGCACGGTGCCGGATTCCAATCGTCACTTTAGTGACAGAGCGTGCGCCGGTCGAGTTAGACGTGTGTTATGCGTCTTTTTGCTGTCGTTCGTGATGATCAATGTTTTTTCTCATTATTAGCATATTTACACAATAGTTGATGTATATTCACTAATATATTATATATGTCAACTATTATTTTAATGATTAATAAATATAAAATATTCATCTGACTTAAAAATCTCAAACGCACGTTTTTATTTTAGCACCATAAGGAAAAGGTTAAATTGTGTGTAATGTACAATACGAGAAGAACAAAATCTATATTGGATGTATTATTTATGGTTTTAAAAATTTGGTATTTATTTAAATGATTTAATTGGACAATATATTTTTAAATACTAATTTAATGCATTAATTATAAATATATACATATAAAATCAATTTTGTCGAAAAATATTGTTTTTGCGCTACCGGGATTCGAACCTGAATCTCTATTTCCAATTCGGGGAAGTACACTACCAACTGTGTTATAGCGCCAGTATTTTTCATGACAATAAGAATGTGTTCTCGTTAATAATATATTTTTAAACTAACGTCTTTTATATAAATGAACATGGAAAAATAAATTTTTCACAATATAGTATATGTTATAATGTTATTTCATCTTACCCGTCAAGCAGCATCTCTCCCCTATTTTTTACCCAGTAGTTGATAGTGTTGGGGAAGGCTTCCACGTAGCACTCCAGCTGAACGTCCGTGTCCAAGGGAGCCCCCAACAATTGGTTAGGCACCTTGACTGTTGGCGCGACTGTTGAAATTATTCAATTTTATTATAATTGGCAAAACTCACGTTCAATCATATAAAAAATATTTTTTGGATGACATAAATAACTCATAATAGAAAATCATACACTTTATATATTTTCAGACCATCCAGCTGATATATTTTACGTGGGTAAAATAAGTCAACCTGCCCTGCCTTTGTAATATTATCTATTACCCAGCTGTGCTCTTGGTAAATAAGATATTGATTTTAGAATTTATATGTTTAAGTATGCATATATTTAAAATTCTGAATCGTTTGGATTTTACCACTTTAATAGGCCAAAGCTAGTTTAAATATACTGATAAATTTATTTTTAATAATATAAATATATACAAAATACATCTGATAAATCTAGTCTTAAGTATTAATATTAGATAGGTATAGCAATTAAATCTGTAATATGATCCTCAGTTAAGCTGTGTAAGGTGTCTAAGGGAAAAAAATATATAATCCCATTAAACTACAGTTGTAAGAAATTGAAATAAAATCCTTTGTTCTGCAAGTTAGTTACCGTCGGGAGATTAGCCACAGAAGTTTGAGTGAATATTTTATAATGGAACGGTTTTTAAAAGCAGATCTTATCTTGAACCAATTTACCTTAACAATCACTTGAAATAATCGCAAGTATCCAAATCTTACAAAAATCTAGTAGTAAAATAATCATATAAGCTAATCAACTGATAGAATTTGTGACAATTAACGGAAAATAAATGTTTTAAAAGATAAAATATTATTATTGTGAAGTTTTACAGAACATAGTTCTGAGGCCTTATTAAGACAAATTAAATTAATCAACTTTTATATATATAGAAAAATTCTATTTATCGAAACAATCATTTAAAAGAGCTATTTAATATATATTATAAAATTTGTTGTAAAACTACTTAGTTTATGTGACAAAATTAAATAACGCATTTTCCTGGATAGGAAAAGGTCCAGGTTCGCATCTTGGTAGCAACTAAAATATGTTTTCAATAAATAAATATATTTCTACATGATTTATCTAATTTGTATGAAAAATATATGGTATCTAAGAATACAAATAGACCAATATATAACTAGTGAAAACACGTACACAATATCGACAGAATGCTCCTTTTTATTAGGGTAGTTAGAGAATGCACCGGGGAAGTTACACTGTGATACTTTATAATTATGCGATTGTAAGTTGGGGGAGGTGCAGTTAGTAGTTTTTATACTCATTGAGAAAATCTCTAATAATGATATTGAAAGTTGTTTACTAGATGCCTTCCGCTATCTTTCAAATCAAATCTTCAATAATCGGCATATTTTAGACATGCGTCAGTCATCCATATATTCGGTATAATAATAAAAAAATAACGTAGTAAACAACAACACGACCAAACAACACGCCCCCATAAATGAGGGCACATTCTATCAATATTCTTATGTCAAAACAAACAAATATTTTGCACAAAGATTTCACTTATTTATAGCACTAAAAATATAAACATAGCCTTCACGAGTGCCTTACATATTATTTAACGCCAATAGTGTAAAGTGCTGGCCTCACGAAAAGTGAAGAAATCATTTAATCAAGTTACAAGACTTTGGACGGTCATGAAAACCAACATTTTAAATATGTATATTCTATTTCTAAAATTAATCATACTTTTAGTTAGTTTTATTTATCCTTGGATGAAACGAAACTTTTATGAAAAATCACGGACCTGACGACATTCAACAAAATATTTTCACAAAAAGATTTAAATATCTCCGTACGATAACTGAGATCTTCAATCCTATTTAATATTGAATTTTACAATACGATTACGCTATTTTTCCCGCTGCTTAAAATTTTGTTATAGATTATTACAATGAGACAATTATTGCACAAAGATTCCATTTATTTCTAGCACCAAAAATATACAACGGTTTAAATGCAAAAGTGAAAGACTGCAACCATAGTCTTGCATATTTTTCATGAAAAGTGCAGTTCTGGCTCCACGTAATGGGGAGAAATTATGCAAAAGAACTTTTGAAGGTCCAAACCCGAGAATAAAAGTGTTACAACAGTATATTGAATTACCTAATTGCATCTCTTGATTAACTGTTTATATATATATATATATATTGTACATTGATCATTGCACTTTGCTTACTGTTATACCGGAGGAACACTGTCTGCTATAATACAGTAAATTACTAGTGTAGCAAGCAGGGTGGTACCCAAATATATGTCTTACTTTTTTACTGATATGTTGTATTTACTTTGCCAAACTTTATATGCATACCCTCGGTACATTTATCCGATATTTGAAATATTACGCTACACTTATAGTAATTAACCAGGTGAAAATGTTTACTTAATGAATATTAATTTGGAAGTGTAATACGTCAGACCGTTAGACATTATTTATCAATGTAAGTACATAATACATATAAAAAGTGAACCTTATAAATGTATTATTATTTTTTTATTAACTAACATAAATATATTATTTTTTACACAGGCTTAGTTCAAAAACAAAATTATGTTATTCATGTTTAATAGTAGCTTGAACGTGTAATGCGTTCATACCATAAACCAAGTTCGCATTATTTGCTTTTAATGCTAAGGATTAACTTCGTTGATTCTTAAACCTACGCACATTCATACTATTTTGAAGTAGTTTTAAATTTAATTAATATAATGTTTTTTCCACATATTTTTCATTTCATTTTTTACAGTGTTAATAATTTCTCAACCAGAAAAATTGTTATTATAAAACATATTGTTATCTACAATATTTTAATGTATTTTAATATTGTACTTTAATATGACTATCTATTAGATTAGGGACGTTAATTACCTGTTGATCATCTGTACATGGAAAATAAATAAACCATTTGGAAGTAAAATGCTGCTAGCCAGCTTCCACAGTAAATAATAAAAACATGAAGATGCAGATGGATCATAATCCCTTGACTCGGATTACGCATGTAAAACGTGCCTACAAGTAAAATAACCAGTTGATAAAGTTTCTTGCTATAACAATACAGTGAGTCCGCCCGAACCTGTTTGCTCAGGGAAGCTAAACAAATATTCATCCGTTTGTTAATGAACAATGGATCCCCAACTACTATCACAATGAAATTATTCTATCAATTAATTCTAATGGTGTTTTCCAAGCGTAATATACTTAGTAATGTCAATGTATTATATCTGGTTGTCCAGTTTATTAGGGAAAGATCTGAATAGATTCAAGTTATCAACAATAAGATTGTTGGTGTGAATGAAACGCGCGGTTGGTGAAGAGTCGTTTATTCGGTCAGAGAATATAACAGGAAGAATACAGAAAACAGTGAAGATGAAGAGTAGGGGAGCATGTTGGTGGCGTTTGGTATCAGACATAAAATGGAGGTACGTTGTGGCGTGCGGCGGGATGGAAGAACTGTCATCGGCGAACGATTCGGCCAGACTGAGGCAACTGTTCTTTGCTGAAGCCAGCGTTCTCAATCCAAGTATCGCCCGCGTCGTTCGCCGATTAGGAGCAGCGATTCTGGCGGTAGATTTAAATATGCGGCCCCATCACTTATTTTTGTACTTGTCGGGTTATCGAACGTCTGCAATCTTATTTTGCTTGCGGCAGTTTGATATAGTTGGATTATGGACTATCAGCCAGGATGTCTTTCGTCTTCCAGGGCTTCTTCTGCTCGAAATTTTCCATGAATTATGAGATGCGGGATCTGGTATTATTTTCAATGTCTCACGATAACGCCAAAATATTGCAGATATCGGGTTTTTATTGTAAAACAATTATGTGTATATATATATAATGCATACATTTATATAAAACCAAGCGACAATAAAGAAACCGCAGAAAATCGTTTTCATTTTATTTATTTCTTAATCATCATTTTTTCAAAAATGACCGAAACATTAGCATTCTTATGCTCCAAAAAAAATCTGTATTTTAATATTACTTACCACTAGTAGGTAAGCAACTCTTTTAAACTGTATAAACATTTTGCATTGGTATACTTTTTACGTTACAATTTGACCAATATTAAATATAGATCCCTCTCTGTATGGACTTTTTTTTACTATACGTTTATTATACGGAAGCTGTCAGATACAGACATACGCCTAGTCTGCTAGCAGCTGGTTCAATAATGTAGCCATATTTGCGTAATAGCATATTTGCAGTACCAGATAGTTTTACTTACAATAAAAAAATTAATGATGAATTTGACGTATGACGACATTTAACACTATTAAAGAAATTCACTTATTTAAAGAGAAATTAAATAAATTACATTCATATTGATATTTATATTTTCTTACTAAGCACATATTTATAATCTGCAACAATTTTATTTAATATTAATTCATTGTTGAAACTGTAACATCACATAAAACAATGTGTTTAAATATTTTATGGAATCTTATTGTTCGTATTAAATATATGAAAAAACGCTTGTTCTCTATATATATTATTACATCATTTGACGTTTTCCATAAATTTTATTCCAAATTTTTCATAATTCCTTTTTAAGATCTGGCACAAAACCCTCCCATCTCTTCTGGACATTTCACCCCTACGCTCCAATGTAAATGTATATGCTGTCAGTTAAAATTTTTGCCCAGTCATACTTTAGGACCCTGAAGAATATACGGTCATTCTGTCTCGAACATTGCAACCTTAACATTGTTTTGATTAAATATTGCATAGTTGGTCTTTAAGATAATTAAATAATTAACATATACTCTGCGGTGGTGGGTCAGATTTAACCCGGGTGTTTGTAAAAATATGAATTACGCTACAAAAATTCGTTTAATGCTGTTTTACTTCTAGCTAATCTTTTATTAAATATTTACAAATAATTTGAGATACAAATAAATGTTATTGGACGAGATTCAAATGAGTTATTGATAAAAATGTGAAAAAACGCTCAAAAATCAGTCGCTTTTATGGGATTTAATCTCAGCGCTTAGACCGAAATATATAATGTCAACATTTTGAGCGGGTAGACAAAGGATACCAGTTATATGTCCTTGTATTTGTTTTACTTATTTTCGTCTGGCGGCCTCTAGACAATACCAGTAGTATTAACTATTTGAGGGGCGTAAGTTTTATGACACTACCTGTTCGGGTTCCAACGAGAAGATTACATGCCCAGTGGATGTTTGTATTTTGGGTGTGTAGGGCGTCTGTTGATGCGTGAGAATATGTACATTATTCGTAATATTTTTTAATTTTTAACTTTAATTTTTAGCAGAAACATTACGGTACATCACGCCATTTCATTAAATCATATTTAAAATGAAATGTTTATAAAAAATCTCCCACAAAACGGTAGAAAAACTGAAAATTTGAGGTGGGTCTAAAATGACCGATCATCGCCGGACGTATTTTGTTTTGACCCACCTGGCAGTAAGTGCTAAATGCTTAATGTTAAAAATTTGGCGTGATCTATCAAGATGTAATGATTGTATAATATACGAGAACTGATGGTAAAATTGAGTTCTTTACTGTTACGTACGTTTAGTATGATCGATACAACACTATTTCAGGAATAAACTGACACAAAACTTTGCTGAATTATTCATGCAGATAATTGATCTTCTCCACTCCGTGTCTGATAGAGAGCGTTTCCATTAATTAGTCAATTACGAATCACAAGATCCTTAATAAAATTAATTAAACTCATCCATATATTTGAAACTATTTTGTACAAGTTGGTTAAAAGTAAATATGATTAAACTTTAATTAATTCTATCGCCACAATGTTCACTTTTCTTATTATAAATAAATGATTTTATTATTATATTAAATTAATATATTAAAAAATATATATAGTCGTGTATTGAATTACATCATAAATTATTTTCATCTCCTTATCCAAATGTAGTTTTGGGCCAAACGAATCATTTTTATATTTTTATGAAGAACACATTATTATTGTGAAGTTAGTTTTTTCAGAACAGAGTTCTGTAGTAATTGTGTGTAATGTTAACGTATTTCCCCAGATAGGAATAGATTCTGGTTCGTATCCCAGTAGAAACTAAAATATTTATTCGAAAAATTGAATTTTTATGTATATGTTACTAATTTGATATTTAATTTGTAAATAGTGTTTTTTTTTAAGATATAGAACTTTAAAATAGAATAAAACACAAAAAATCGTGGTAATGGCCATGATATTAGCTTTATTGGAAAGATAATTTGATGCCATTAGTGTTTAAATATGATTACGCGCACATGGCTGACTTAAATAAAGCGCAATCTGGAAGTCCAATTTTCGACCACTTTTTGGAGCAGCTGAGAACGTATATCGGCAATAACGCGATGAATGTTGGCATCTCTGGTTTATCGGCGTAGACTAGCGATTTAATCCATAATCCTTAATAATCCAAAGGTGTTAAATCACACAATATTGAAGGCCAATTCACAGGTTCATTAAGCAAAATTATGCGCTCATCGAACGCTTCCTTCAATAAATTGATTGTGGCATTATATATTGCGCAGTCTTGTTGAAACCATAGCTCTTCCATACTAATGCCATTCAATTGGGGAACGAAAAAGTCAGTAATCATAGATCTATAGCGCTCTCCATTGACTGTAACGTTCTGGCCGGCATATTTTTTTTAGGATGAAAGGACAAAAAGAGTAGTTTTGATCATTTAAGGAACTTCTATCTGACTTATAATACTTCTTTTAATATTATTATAATTCTAATTCCGATGTTTTCTTAAGGTGTTAAATAAAGAAATTTTTATGTTGTGTCAATGTGTCTTGATCACGTTTTTTATGTTCTAATGGTGCTGTTTTTTGCCAACTTTGTCTGGCATGATCCAACGGCCGCCTTCGTAATCGTTCATTTTTATAGAATTCGCAAGAATGTCCAAGCCACCTCAGTTGAGATACGTACGAGATCCTCTGCCGTGGACGCGGTGCTTCTCACTCGATTCATTAATGTCACTCCCGCTACTATCCCGAGATATCTCATTTCAGCAGTCTGGATTTTTTATCGCGCTCTCTCCGTGAGAATCCATAGTGATGACCATATATTATTTTGAAATGGACCTATACACAGCTATAAAAACAGTTGGATTTCTTTATTACTGCACTATAAACGAAACATAAAACACCATATTCTTCTGTTAGAAACTCAGTTCTCGTTTCAGTGAAAATTAGAAATTCCAAAATCCATTCTTAAAAATACGAACACAGATTTTTATTTTAGATTGTTTATTTCCAAACCCCTCTATAACGATTTTTTAACAAAAGCCATAAATCACGAATAACATTTGAAAATAGAATTTTCGTCTAAATGATTCAATAGATATTTTGAAGATACGGTGTATATATCAATACTACATAAAATGCAAAAAAAAATTCAAATATGTTATAGATTTTGAGAAATTACAAAATTTATCGCCACTTTATATCATTTATAGAGGTGTTTGAAACTGAACACGCGTATTTTAGGTGTTTGTCGCTCGCATTTTTTGATCTTTTTTGGTACAAGGCAGTAGAATACCATTAAAAACAGATGGTCAGTTCCATTATTGAGCCATTTGGAGATTAAATACTCAATTATTGTCACTATGACACGAAACTTAAATTTGTTTTTGTTTTTTTTTAACTTAAATTATTATTTGTGGTACAGTATTTGAATCAATCACAAGTATAATATTTTCCTAGTAAAACAGCATTCAAATATACATTTTTTCCATTTTTGATTATGGAGGGGTTTAGAAATAAACGACTAAAATATTATTGATATTTATGCTCACAGTTAACGTTGAGTGTTATTCTCTTGCTAACAGCTGGAGGAACGTCATTTGAGGCGATGCATAGAAAGGCTCCCATCTGCCTCCTATCTAATCGCCAGAAGTGGAGAAGACTGCCATTGTACATATCCACTGAAACAAAAGATAAAAATACATAGTTTTGTAAATAAATCAATTTATAATATTTAAAATCACACAGTACATTTTTTTCTCGGATTTGACAGAATCAAAAAGTGTGATGCGAATACCGTATTAAGGTTGACGTGTTTGTAGTCTAGTGGTTAAAATACTCGCCTGGTGATCTAGAGGTCGAAGGTTTGAGTCTCAAAGCATAAGCGTATATAGCTTAGTTTGAAAATAGTAAGAATATTAATGTGATACGTATTCCGTATATGCAACTCTAATTTGAAAAAAAAAGGTGTGTAATTATGTGATATTGGGTAGTAATGATAAAATATGTTAAAAGTGTGACAAAAGAGATACCAGTTTCTGATTATTTTATTAAAATCTAGTTTAATTAAATTGTAAGATAAACAATGTTGTGCACATTTAGAATCAGGGTGGATATTAAACATTCACCCCAGTACGCGGCATGAACAATCCGTCGTTCTGAGAAGTAGGTACTTCTACATACTATTTACTACTTCAAATAGCAATAAGGTCGTTAAAATAGTACATGTAGGCATCGTATTCAGTTTAATACGATCATTAATATCCAGAATCGATATCTGCTTATTGATGGATTTGCTTTGTTTAGTGTACAGCGAGCTGGATAATATTCCCCTTCCTAGAAGAGACCATCCGTCTCCTCATATACTCGGATAAGTGTCCGATTAAAAATAGATTTAGATTATTAACAATAAAGTTGACACATTGTTCTTATTTTCATTATATTAGAATATATCTTATTGTGAATTATTTGAATATACAATTATATGAGAAATTCCCTGTAATAACACTGAATATCAATTTTTACATATTTAAAAGATAGACGGAGTGTCGGCCATCTTGGATGATATAACTTCGCGTGAGTGGCGAAAGGGTTCATTTATAATTTTTGTGTTTTACATGGTTTGGTGCGGTAACTAATATGCAAAAAAAAACAAATTCTTAAATTGTTTTATATTCCATTGAGATGTGTTAACAAGAGAGAAGAATATTTTATTGTTTATAGTGTAATAGAGTAGTTTAAAACCTTTTAATATTTAGAAACAAATTCTCAAATTAAATTAAGATTTTCCCCTTATTAAATTGTTTTACAATTTTATTTGTATTAAATGTGTCACTTCCATATTTTATGAAAATAAGATGAGCTTTGTGGTAACCTGGAGTAAGACTTAAAGACAACAAGAACATACGTATGACATGTATCGATGTGTGTTTATATCGACAGATGAGGAAAAATGCTTGTATGTTAAATTACTTAGAATTTTTGTGTGATAGTATTTTTATTTATTTTATATAGTTGTTTAATATACAATTCGATGATGCTGAAAAAGATATACAACTCATATACATTCATAACTGAAATATGCCCAAAAAAACCATGTTCAATGTTATTGCAGGGATGGTCTCATATTTTCAAATAATATTTATACTATCTTCCGGTACAGAATTTTATTATTTTATAAAAGAAAACAATTTTAGATTGGGACTTGTAAAATTTAGTTAGTTGTTCATAATATCCCAAATTTTTATCAAAAGTACGATCATTTTCTAACAAATGATTAGAAAATTCTGAAAAACCATTATTATACAAACATCTCAAATGCTCCTTTACTCTTATATTAAAATTAAACTATTCTAATAATTTTGTATCAAGTAACAATTCAAGTTAGGTAATAAATTTATTTTTTAAATAATTATTTAAAAAAATAGATTCTGTTAAAAAAAAAATTATTGGTTAATGACATCCTGAAAAATAAAATTATTTTTTTGAAACCGGTAGATGTATTTATTTTATTAAGTGGTTAATAAAACAAAGTTAACAATCTAAAATAATGAATTTTAACTAGTGATGAGAAAACATGCTACTCTTGACTCACAGGTGTGATTGTGATTGGTATTCAATAATATCAGTGATTGAAAACTGTGACTGTGATCTCAGTTTCATTACTAATGCGTACGCGCCCCAAATATCACAATGCATAAAAAAAACATATTCTAGTATAAATAATTAATACATAATATATCTAATTTAATATCATTACAAAGATAATGAAAGTGCTTAACAAATATTTTCTTTTCAAATGGGCAGACACCGAATCACAGTTTACAACCAAATATAAATAAATAAATCACGATATTCCTAGATATTCAATCACTGATAGTGAGTGTGACTTAAAGATATCAGTGATTGACTCACGGTTTGTTATTTTGAGCTCATCACTAATTTTAACCACAAAGTTGATTTTGCTAATATTTAAAAAAATTATAACTCCATTTCTTGCAGGAATAGATTTAGACATTAGAGTCCACATCAGGACTGAAAAAGGTATTGAAAGGTCAAAATAGCAATGCCAAATGGATTGTGGTATGCGAACTTTTTGGTCCTCTATCTATACGCCACTGGGTGCATTACAAGCCGATAAGTTAATACTGACAAGAAGGAGAAAAGAAGAAGAAGTCGTTTAATAACGAGGGGTGAATAGGTGAGTCCGCTGCATCGTAATGTCCCTGTGTTCCCCGTTCGGACTGTTTGTCCGACTCGCGGGCGGCTCGCTCGGAGATGGGCCGTGCCGGTAGGGCAGCATCGACCCATCATAAAATCACAGATAAAGTGAAATTGCCTCTCCACTTTATTGTCCCCCCACAGTTAGTTGTCTTGTGTTATTGGATGCGAACAAAATATACACAATGGCAATTCTTCCAAAGTTAATAAAGATATCGACATCTTTACGAGCGGAAAATTCGAGGCCAATATTTTTATTGCCCTTAAAAGTTACGTTTACGACCTGGTATCATACTTTCCCATTCTTTTCTTTCGTTGTATTGTATGGATTTATTGTCGGGATACTCCGAGTAATCGCTGATTATTAATAAAATAAACGCGCCTGCATCACAATTGACCGAGTATTTTATTTTATTTATATTTTACAAAATTAATTATAAAGAAAACATATGCAGCTATACAAGTAGCATGGAATATATATATATATAACAGAATTTGATAGAATAGACTTTTTTTTAATTTTGAAAAATAAGCAAAATAAATAATAAAAATTAAGGTTAAAATATATTTAACTAACTATAATAACTATTTAATATACTTAAAAATAAATTAATTTGTAATCATGAATCGAAAAAGAAATACGAATACCTATATTTTGAATTTTTTATATTTCAAAATTAATACTTAAACTTTTTAATTCATTGGATCTAGATGTTGCTAAGTCTACAGAATTTATATTTTATATTTAAAAAAATAATTTGCTTAATAAACATGTAATCAAATGTAATACAGTAATAAAAGTGTGACAATAAATTCAACCAATTACTTCTTGCATCCTGAAAGAAATAGGCATATACGCCACATGGACGCCATACAGTAACTCTGCGTAGGTGCAAAGGTCGTTGGTATGTCAATTGAGAATTTTCATTATTCCTATAATGGCTATTTTGCTTATTAATTAAACCAGCTAAACCGAAATGAGTTTTGTCGCTCTCAATGATTTTTATCCAAAAGTTGGGGTCATCAACATTGAGCTGCAAAACATGTAGTGTTGCATAATTTTTAAGGTTTTAAATACTTTATAACAAATTATAATCAACTATTCTCTACGACTACTAAATACGAACTAACAAATATATGTGCAACCAAAATTACAGCAAAACAAAATCGGCCTGGAACATAATATTAACCTGTGTGATATAGGATAGACAGTGCATGGAGTAGGTCTTGGGTAGTTGAAACATTTGAAAATTTATATCTCCCGCAAAAATTTTAACATTCGTTTTCGAATTGCGTTCATCTGAATAATTTGGTTTCAAATCTCGTACACCAGGCCGAGATCCATTATTAAGAAAAACTATATTTTAAAATATATATATATATATATATAACACATTTTGTGATAATGCATATTTAGGCATTTAAATACCATAAAATATATTTCAACATCTTAGTCATGTATGTACGACATAAAATGATATAAAAATCTTAATTAATGCTTGAATCGAGTAGAGCAGAGCTGAATGATTCAATTTTTCTATAATCATAGAAATATAAAATCAATTAACCAATTAATTATCTTAATCTAGTTGGTGTACGTGATGTGTAAGATAAGAATTTGTACATTGAAGTAATAAATAAATAAATTTTTAAAAAACATTTAGAACTCTTAAAAAATGACATAAAATTTATCGAAATCTATTTGTAATATTTTTAAAATTACCAACAATAAGATAAGATAAAATTAACTTTATTGATATATTTTTTATATCAAAGGTTAACATATAATAATAAAATAATTGAATGCACTTGTTAAAAATAAAAGAATAATTTTTTGACTACGATGTAGTAGGTATCACTTCCGATAGATTCAGCTTTGTCCTACTTTACTAAATTTTTGTCTGTGTAAAAGTGAGTGTTCAAAATCTAAAAATTAATTAATTTTTCGATAGACACCTTTCTAGTCGATTATTTTAATGTGTATTAAAATACCATATAACTATGTTCTAAAAATGCAACTTCACAGCAAAAATGTATATATATATATAAGAATGAAAAAAATAAATATATAAGTTGTATTATAGTTTCCAAATTTAATAAAAATGAATTAATTCATTTAATTATAGCATCTCCTATAGAGTTTTACTCTAAGGTGTTAGAGATTCTCCGTAATATAAACAGGATTGCTTTTAAAAATGGAATAATAGATATATCAATTGGAAATATTACAGAATTTAAGTTCAAAAATTTGACGGAAATGTATTCGATCTCTATAGCGAAATCGGAGAACGCACTTCCCCAGACT
Organism: Eubasilissa splendida; assembly: GCA_031772225.1. Classification (NCBI taxonomy): domain Eukaryota; kingdom Metazoa; phylum Arthropoda; class Insecta; order Trichoptera; family Phryganeidae; genus Eubasilissa; species Eubasilissa splendida. The sequence continues at coordinate 20,419,110 of CM062852.1, read as the reverse complement.
TCCCGGGGTATAAGGTTCGAATCCCGGTAGCAACTAAAAATTTTTTCGACAGAGATTTTTTTCTGTATATTTTTCTAGTTCATTAATTTAATTTGTATTATTTTATTGAGATTTGAAAATTATATTCCAACAAATTTTGATTGCATATGTGAGATTACATATTTGAATAAGTCCGAATAAAACAGATTATTTATGAGGATATTTTCTACCGCGAGAGTGCATTCGATATTGGAGGATGTCTCTGTTAGAAACATTGTGAGCATGCATGAGACTACAAAAGTGAACGAGGTGAGAGTGGTATATCAGAACAGAAGATTACGGCATTCTATCCTCTTCACTTAGTGCTGCGTAATAGCAAGAAAATAAGTAAGTCTATTTATTTTCATTAATTCGATCAACATAATACGTGTCCAGGTAGGTTCTGCTGATGAAACCCAAACATAGACATTTCTCGCCTCTCACCAATTTTCCTGTAATAATACGAAGAGTGTTATGATTTGTGATTATATTCCGTGATCATTACAGGCTCTATAAAAGCTGTCCCTAGGAATGAAACGTTTTTACTTCCGAGCCTCTGGCATTCTGGGCACGTCTCGAATAAAAATATTTCACGGTATTCGGTGTACTCTGCCGGCGGGAACGTGGAATTTTCTCGAATTATTGGGCCGTAATAGATGTACTGAATAAAATGAAACACTGAAATAGGTTTACTGAGTAAAATAAATAAAATTATTTACTCAAAAAATCGAAAAGCGTTATTTTTCAATTGATCCGATTTATTATATTTTATTATAACAGATAAACTAAAGTATCTTACATGATTTAACCATGTTTTTTCTATTTTTACAATGTAATATTTTCCGATAATGATTATTTTGTAAATTGAGTTAAAACACTGTTTTATTCCACTATATTTTTTATTGTGTTAAACGATATAACGTTTTCGGGAACATCTTCCCATTATCAATAATATAATTCAATTAAAATTCAAAATACTTTCAGACAGTAATATATGGTTTGCTTGGTGTTAAAAGAGGTGGGATGGGAGTGGAGTTAAAATGGATAAGAGAGGAGATGTAATGGGCGGTATTTGAATATTTATTATGTTTTTATTGTTATTTTTATTATTAAATATTTTTAGTGTTTTAACTCAATTTATAGAATAATCATGGAATTCCACAAAGTTTCACCAAAAACCTTTGAACAGTTATCGATAATGATTAGTTCAATCTCAGCTAAAACCAATTTAACTTCAAAATAAGCATTAAAATACATTCCTTTTTTGCACCTTGACTCGTCAAATAAAAAGCAGATCGGGCGGCTATTGTAGCCACTTTGCGGCCAGCATTGGCCGTCAGGAATGCATAAAGTAGTGTATTTTGTATTTATTGCCAATATGAAAAAAATTACCATGTTACAAAATCATATTTTCAGCGTTGAAAAATAGTTTCTATGAAAACCCTTATCGCGCTTTACCAAAAAAAAAAAAACCACACGTAAATAAAATCTCTATGTAATTAAAATTATTCCACCTTTTTAAGTAGCACGTTAGCTGTCACAATGAATAAAAATGATATCTAAATGATGATGTAAGAATCGCGGATAGACAATAATGAAATATACTATTTTATCAGTATAATGTGCATTTATGTAAAGATGGGATCGGATAAATGGATTTCTCACTCACATTAATGTTTTTGGTTATGATTAATTATTCCTGCACAGATTTTGACAAATATTAGGCCGCAAACATAACTAAAAATTATATTAACATATCGACGCTAGATGACCATAGATAATAGAGATAACAGCTTACATAAAAAAAGAAGATGACAGATGTTTAATAAACTTGCCAGTCATCAACTGGCAATAATACCATAGTCCGAGTCCAATACAGTTCAGTAAGTCGTAGATAAAAGATGGGGAATTGCAATATAATTATGGATGACACAATAATTTTTATCTTTACTATTTTTCTCTTTATTACTTAATAATTTTTAAGAAATAATTTATTTAGTCATTTGCAAAGTTTTTTTTTATAATTAGACGTCATTAATTTATTATTAATAAAAAAAATATTTTTTCGATGGTTTAAATAACATTTAAAAAATTAAAACAAAAAATAATATTATTATCATAAAACGTATTATCTCGATTAACCTTACTATCTGATTTGTTTTTAATTTTATATTATTATTTTGATATTTAATTTTTTTTTTATATAAAATATATAAGAATACAAATTAAATGTATCAAATAAAAAGATATAAACAGAAAAAATCATACTTTTAAAATTAGCAATATTAACTTTGTGGTTAAAATTTTTTTTTTTAATCAATTAAGTGGTTAATAAAACAAAGATAATAAATAAAAAAGAAAAAATCGATTTATCAAAAAATATTTTAATTGCTAACGGAATTATCGGGATTTGAACTGCAACTTCATAATATTAATGTGTTCTTTAAAAAAGTATATACGTTTTACCTAAATTAAGCATTTTATATTTACGGAGACATAAATGTTTGTTTCAAAAATTTACGTTAGCAAAACAAGATAACAAATATTTCTACAAAGCTCTTGGTAGATTTATAAATAGGTACGTAGGTACGAGGCGCGCTTTTTAAAGTAAATACCGTTGCCGGATATTCCCGGTGTAACGCTGCAGTTGAGATGTTGCGCATGTGCAATGGTTTTTTTCATCAGTTGACTCACCACATGCAACGTTAGGGACATTCACATAGTGTGGTCATATTGTAGTGAGTGAAATACTCAAGTCTGTAGATCAGCCCGCCGACTCTGAGATACGGTCCGTGATTCGTTTCTTGAATGCACAAAACACGAAACCAGTTGACATTCATCGCCAAGTGTGTCCTGTTTTGTCCTGATTTGAGCCAAGTGATTTCCATATTTTCCTTCATCTGACGCGTTTTAATGACAACAATGATGGATGATAGATATGATTTTCATCCCAGGCGGGGTCTTTCTATGATGAAGGTATATAAAAATTGGCGCCCCGTTATAACAAGTGCCTTAATAATGGTGGCGACTATGTTGAAAAATGTTTTAAGGTGTGTAGCGTCCGAAGAAAGTAAAGTGTTATTAAAATGATTACGTTTCTTTAAAAAAAAAATCGGTACTTAAAAAATGCGTCTCGTATTTAAAATGTATACTGGGCCGGGCTAGACATATTATTAATTAAATAGTTCTAAAATGTAAATCTAATCTAACACAATGACAGGCATACATTGTTTCTAGAATAAGTGACGTCTTATCTAGTAACATAATACAAGCCACTACCATTTCTGCGTGTAAAGCTAGATTAAAATACAAATTGTAATATCTTAGAAATTAGCATAAGCTATTTTAACATTAAATCCTAGTCAGCGTGTACCTCAGTAAAATTTGTCATAAAAAATGTGTTAAAATAGAATTTTTACATACTCTCACTTTTTCATTTTGTGTTTAATTTTCATATTTACTGGTACCAGGTTCGATAGCAGTCTCCAAAAACCTTTTTGAAACCAAAAATATTTGGAGGCGCTGAGTATTGATCCCAGTACCCCTCGTGCGCTAAGATAGCACTAGCTAGAACATAACCAATCCCTAATGGAGTGTGGAATTAAATTGTCATATAAGTTTTTTTTTTTAAATAGAGATGCGTACGCGGAATACATGCCATATCAACATTATTTTTTTTATAACTAAGCTCAACGTTTGTGCTATGAAAATAGCCTCCAGGAACTAGAATCGAATCCCTGACCACTAGATCACTAAGCGAGTATCGTAACTATTAGACCACAAGCACGTCATATAATGAAGTACTATAATGTATCCCCACCTCTTCAAGGGCTCTAATCTAGTGAGTAATAATGAATGTATTAAATTAATTAATAAATTGGTATGAATTAAGTCAGAATTGAATACATTGAATATTATTTTTGATATATGTGTATTATATGCATTGTTATTTATATATTATTAACAGAAGGTTTTAATATTGTTTGATAAACAGTTACCCTCGGTAAACTTTTTAACAAGCTTATATATATTGCATTTTTTATTACATACGCACATACCACATCATATATTTATTTTGTATTTTCAAAAAGCTGAGTAAAGCACATCAAACAAATAAAATAAAATGTTCAATATATGACGAGCAGCATTAGGATGAGTATTTGTAATACGTGAGACATACAGACATTATCCGTTATCTATCTCCTTTAACACAGACTTCTGTTTAGTTGAGGAGACAGTGAACGTCTTTTAGATTATGTACATATAACTGTATCAAAAAATTAAAAAAGATAGGCACGCGCCTAAATGGTGAAATTTTTATTGCGACACTTTTTTAGACGTAGATTTACAAAAAAAAAAAAAAATTCACAGATTTATATATATTATGTAAGTTAATATAAATTTAAAACATGTACAATACATCCGTGCATTTGTTTAATCTAATTGTATACATGGAATTGTATTGCTCTGTCACTATATGGATATAATTATATTACTCTGCCACTGTAAATATCTGATTGTATTTCTGTCATTATAGAAATATTTTGATTAACCGTTATATGCACGTATTAGTTACGAGAACTGATACGTTCGTAATTTTTTTTATTACGATTGCAGAACGTATTGCTTAAGGACTTGATTGTTTTGAAGGGAACCTCTTTAAAAAATGCCGGGGTGTCGATCATGTTAAAGCGTGAACTTAATCCAACGTTCTTTGTAGGAAAAAGTATTCAAAGTTATTCTCCGTGAGGTTACTTGGAGTACGCTTCGTAATCTGTTCCATCTCCGTTCGTGATCGCTAATGATGATCCTGTATATTTTTTTTGATTTTGGAAATAGAAAAAGTCAGAAGGGGTTCGATCAGGAGAGAGTTTAGATTTTAACTGAGATTTTAGAAATCTTTCGTTCACATAGAACGCTGTTTAACGGTTTATCATTTGGAAATATATTCTGTATTATTCAGCGGTCAGTTTATTATTGACTGATGTCGTAGTCTCATTACATAATGCGCACGAAAAATATTCTATGAACATAATTGTCAGTTCTCCTACACTGCTTTACCGCTGTATACCTACAAATATAATTGTCTTATTTTGCGATACATGCATTTGAAAATTATTGTACATATCCGATTCTATATGCGTACGTATGCATATAATTGTATGTGTATGCGTGCAATTATTGTATTGCTCTGTCGCTGTGCGTATGCAGTTACTATGTAGCTCTGCCACTGTTTGTTATTATTTTATTGTTCGCATGTGATTATTATATTGTTCTGCCACTGTATGTATGTAATTATTGTAGTGTTCTGGTACTGTATGTATGTAATTATTGTAGTGTTCTGCTACTGTATCTATGTAATTATTGTAGTGTTCTGCCACTGTATGTATGTAATTATTGTAGTATTCTGCCACTGTATGCGAATAATTATTTTGATGCTCTGTCTACACGTAACTATTGTATTGCTCCGATGTATGTAGTTTTAATTTTCTGCAGCAGAATAATTACATCCCTTTGACTGTATCGTTAACATTATACTGATCTAGTCCAATGCAAAGAAGCATAAAACAATGACAATCTGGCTTATTGTACAATACAATGTAAATAATCTTCTCAACATTTTGAGACGACATTAAAACAGTCTCACGAGATGAGGGTGTTAATTTTTTTTTTGACAGACATCGGTTAGATATATACGTATTCAGCATATGTATAATCAGTATTATGTAGTAATTGCGATATATCACGAATACTTTTCCATTCATAATTGGTAACACACTTTTCGTATAAAATGCCTATCGGTTCAAACATGCAAATCACTTTTAGCTGCACAATTTTGTCAAAATTTTACCTAACAACGATGATTTGTATTCATATAGTGTTTCAACCTAATGAGGGCTTCGTTCGTCACATGAAATATTTTAATTGCTAAATTTACGTGTATTATTTTACTACATTTTCAAAATACAATAACCGTTTCGCACGTTTGGTATTTCTGACGTGTTTGCGTTTATTAATATTTTTTTGTGTTTGTGCAATGAGAGATTTACCCTTAATACAAATTAAATGTACCAAATAGTAAGATATACAGATAAAATCAACAAATTTTCGAACCTATATGTTTCGCTTTCAAATTGATACATATGTAATTCCATTTTTTGAAAACAATCGACTTCATATATACGGAGTATCTCAAATAGTTTTGAATGAAACCCGATAAGAGACGTCAGAATTAAAATACATAATACATTTTATTAAATTTTGAAAACATTTAATACAGCATATATTTAAATCGCGAAACTATGTTCTGAGAAATTGCGACTTCACAGTGTGCTTTCCATGAAAAATATTTGTGTTTTTTCTTAATTATTGTATCTATAAATAAGTTTATTAGTCTGGAATAAATGATTATTTTTATTTAAAAAAAAACAAATATTTTAATATTATATATAAAATAAAATATAACAAATAAATGCATTTTTATACTTATTTTGATAAAACATAATAATAATTAATAGATTAATAAAAACACCATAAATTCACACGTAAGAAATTAAATAATGATTAGATATTATTCAAATCTACATTTATGTTTGTCTACATAAAATTGAATGTATGTCCGTCTCTTCACTATATAATCCAACCGGTTTTAACCAAATTTTGCATTGTATTAAGACTTTGAGCAAAATAAAAACACCCTCTTCTTGGTCATCCTACCCCCTCCCCATTATATAAATATGCATGTCAAGGTTACTTTTTAGGACCAAAGCAAAACATTGGCACTATCTTACGTCTTTCTGGTCTCCTCGCCTCCTCTTCTGGTAAATGCGTATTAAATTGTTTCATTCCAAATTTTCCTAACCTTGAGGACCTTGAGGTAAATATAGTCACCCAATTTCACCCACCCGGACACCTCAGCCTCCCCCTGTTTTTATAGTATACTTAATATTATTATTTAGGGCCATTATTAAAATTTATTATTAGTAAAGCTATAGCTTAAACTGATTTTATGCTTAGCTCTTGAAAGAATACTGTAGTCATATGAGAATAGATTTTGAGAGCGAACATGTAAATATTTTCTTTAATAAACTAATTAAATAAATGCCGAGTTCTAACTCGAGCTACCTTCCATATAATCTATCATGTGCATAGTTAAGGTAAGGCTTGAGATCGCAAATTTGCCACTCATATGTTCTAAAATAATTTAGATTACATGGTACGTCATAATTCCCGTGTTTTAAAATTGGTTTAAGATGCTCATATCAAACGCTTATGACATGTTTTTATTTATGAGATTATCTCAAATATAAGTTAGAACAGACTTATCCCATGAATGAAACTTCACTTGAAATGGTGGGGAATAGAATGTCAAATAATTACCGCTAATATTGTCATATTACAGCGCACAAATAGACTCTAGCCTCAGCCATTCGAAAAATGGCGACACTGCAATACAAGGCGTTTAGCGTTCTGCAGTTTAACAAGAATGAATGGTGCAGCGTGCATTCTAACGGTATTTTGGCATTTGTCAGAATGGATCAGGATGATGAAACAGGTTGCTTGCGTAAGGGAAATAACAAAAGACGACGACGCATTTCAGAGAAAAACGCGAGAAGAATTCAAGAGAGTTTTCAGTAAGCCGTGCAAGTTCACTCATCTTATTTTGGACCACCATTAGCGACTAAACCGGATGATCTCAAAAAAAGAATTACGACATCGGTGACTTTAATGGAAGAATATACCTTGAGAGGCGTTGGATGAATTTAACTATACAACAGGTAGAGGATGCATATGGAATTTATAAAATGGTTAGTAAAACATGATAATTTATCAATCCGTTTGTAACTTTTGATGAAATTTAACATGTTGCCATCGTGAAATGTAATATACTACTTTGAAATCGGGTCCATCATTTTCAAACACCCTGTATAATCCGTATCTTAACACGCTGGTTCAGTCATTCGCTCACGCCTCCATCTAGTTTCTGGAGAATGGATCAATGCGGCATCTCCTGAGTGGAAGTAACATTAAAACTTCTGAAAAGAAAAGAAGTCTGACAGCTAAATTTCGAAAACAACCGTCGAAATTGAGTTAAATCAAATCTTTTTCCCAATATCTCAAATCAAATAAGTCAAACTTTTCAAAAGCAAAATATATTATTCCTTCAATCAAAACATTTAAAAGCGATGGGAAGTTATCAAAGGTAGGGTAACTGAATTTGTTTGCGATTCAACTTTTTTCATTTTATAACGTTCTCTCTTTGATCAATTGACCAAAGTTTCTCAAACGTGAACTTCCACTTTCGAAAACTTGGTACCCACCTACCTCGGATATAAAAAGGGAGATGGAGTATCTGGTCTTTATTAAAAGTGAAAACTTTTCACAATGAGAGTAAGCCTAATAAAGCTTCTTACAGTAGAAAGATACGAGAAAAAGGAAATCTTTTCACACACTTATGTCTTGCATTGACTTACGAATAAAAACTTGTTATAAACTTTTCATGCATTTATATCATACTTATAGATGTCCATCTAATAAATTTTCATGTACTTATATCATGAATTGACTCATACATTAATAATCCTTAAACAAACTTTTCATACATTTATATAATTTATGAATTATTAGGTTGATGCATATTTTTTTCGCGATGTTTTGTTATTATAATTTTACGTTTAGTTGACATTTGTCATAATATATTTTTTAATATGGTTAGGAAATCAAAATTCTCATCAAAAACCATACAAATATACACCACATTATACTGTACCACTTGGAGAAAGGGTGGAAAGTTGCCGAGTCATTTCAACCATGTATTCAGTGAAGGAATGATTATCAAATGGGCAAGCCGAAAGTGGTTTGATTGATTCAAAGCTGGTGATATCAGTTTAGATGATAAGTCAGAAAAGGGTTGATCTTCGAATTTAGATGACCAGGCCTTTCTGATGGCTGTGGAAGAAGACGAAAGCTGCATCACTAGGGTACTGGCTGAGAACTTCAAGATCGATCTGTCCACGATTGTTTGTCATCTCAGAAAACTCGGCAAGGTGTGGAAATTGACCGGATCGACTCAGACAATAACGCGGCCGGATGAGTCCAAATTTTTGTTATGCTACAATATAATTTACAATACAATATAATTTATGTTACAATATAATATTTAAAAAACGCCGAATAATTATGCATCAGCCATGCATGTGTTTATGTCGTGCGTTGTCTAATGAATCAAAAATCTTATGATAAACATTCCATGTATTTATATCATGAATTGACTTACCACAAAGAAACTTTTCATACTCTTACATTTATGTAATTTATGAATCAATAATCATCTAATAAACTTTTCATACGAATTTATGTTGCGCATTGTCTAATGAATCATAATCATATGATTAACTTTTCATACATGTATGTATCAATAATTATGTCATAAACTTTTCATCTTGTATTAATTTATGAGTTCAATATCATGTGAACTATTTTTCGTGAATTTATATCTTGTATTGACTTCATATTTTGTAATAAATTTTAATTTATAGAAAAAATATGACATGCCTATGAATAAAGAGATGACTTTAAAAAAAAAGATAATACTCGATAAATCTTTACTCTGAGAATATAAAATAAATATTTAATTTTTGATACTTATGAATGATTTAATTATCATATTCAAATAAAGATCAATTTAGGAACAAGTAAATAAGTTGTTTTTTATTATCACAATTTTTTTTTAGACCGTGTCATTAATTCACTTATTGGTATAGGCCACCCCTATTTTTTTCCATTGGTCTCTGTCTCATGTTATGAACAAGCCAGTACTTCTTCTTCCTTCCTTCCTTATTCCGTTATTCTTTATTCTTTATTCCTCGTGTCCTTCAACATATCAATTTACTTTCTTAAAAAAATCATTTTTAAAGTATTGTTTACACAAGGGGGTGGGGAAAAGAGATTTAGAAAGCATGGCAGGAATTTGGTATTGGAACAGAACAATAACAGCTCAAAGACCAACCAGGAAACACGACTTACCTGAATTTTCGACACGCACCGCGAGAAAACCAAAACACACAATAGCAACAGTAACTGCACGATCAGAACAGTGTAACGAACACATAGCAGGACGTTCACAATTCTGATAGGTAATACACATAAAAGTTGTGCTCTGATCTAATAGCGGAGGGGGGGGGGGGGCAGATAGGTATAGTAAACCTAATGGAGCATCCACACGCGCATGGCGACCGGCAACATGGTCCTGTCGTAAATACCAAACAAGTATTATATACTGCGAGTTGAGAGCGCATAATTTATAATAAACGATTGTACTTTACACTTTAAAAAACATTAAGGCTGCACAAAAGAAAATCCCAATAAAGTAATGTAAATTATGAGTAAGCGGCTGTTGATTAATTTTAAAAAAAATATGTAAAACATACTAAAACCTAGGATATGTAAAAAAAATATTTGAGTATTGTTAGTACGGAGAATTGATACAAAACATACATTTATAAAGTATGCAAAAGAGTGTTGGAAAAAGTTTCAAGAAGACATCGATTTAATTTATGGATTCATTTTCAAAGTTTGGTTCTCCCTTTATTCTAAAGCTAAGATTTACAAAATGAAAAGAAATTAAATTTAAAAAATGGGTTACTATAAAACTTTTCTAATTAAAATATATAATTTATTAAAATCGATAAGGTTTCAAAAGAAAATAAATTACTGATAATTACAAAAATTTTCTAAATATTATTATGAGGGAAAAATAATGTCTGTTGCTCATTGGAAACAAATATAAAATAAACCATTTTTCAAATTGTCTTTATAGAAATAAAAATATTTCATAAAAGCACAGTAATTTTCATGAAGTAAATTGTGTTATAAAAGCTATGGCTAAAGCTAATAGTTGAAGGCTTTCTGGGACGTTTCTGGGGAGTTAGAGGTTATCCGGTTTCAGGCCTTTGTAATGCAACCAAATGGTTATTTTGGCCCGGGTGTAACCCAATACGGTTAAAGAGAGTGGGATGAAAGTTGTTGTATATATTTTCACAAATTAAATATAATTTAATGAATAAGAAAATTGTCTTTATTTTTTATTTTAAAAATAAACATTTTTTCAAATCGAGGCAAAAATATAACCTTTTCAAGCAAACGAAGATTTTTATTCTAAAAATTCTATCTATTCGAGGATTCTAAAAAATCAATCTAAAAAATAATCTGTGGTTTGGTTTTCCTAACTAACTAGCATCTTATAAACTAATTTAAATAGATTTATTATTTTAAAATAATTTAAGTCTCTAATTTTAGAGACTAAAATTGTATATATGAATTTGGTTTGCCAATCTAATTAGAATTTAATATAATACTAATTTAAAAAGACTTATTATTTTAATAAGAAAGTATGTCTCTATAAGTCAACCCTGATGAATTTATTTATGATGATTTATAAAAAAAATCAGGTAATAATGAATTTAAAAAATAATTCAAGTATGATATTCTATAATACACCAATAATCTACATATTTTAATAGATGATAAAACATTAATTATTTCAATTTTTAATGCAAAATATATTAACAAAACTCATAGAAAAATTTCGAAATATATTTTATAAAATATTCTTCACAAAAAAAGAAATTAGTACAGTATATCCCAGTTATATTAACAAAGATATTATAGAAATGTTAAATGTCAGACGGGGCAAAAAGTTGATGAAAAACTGTGGTAATTTTCTTTTTCTCAGATCTTTCTGGGCTACTCCTATAGGAGTCCTTTGGGACATATTTCTACGAGTAAAGGTTTTTGTGCCATGTTATAAGGATAACTGGATTTACTTGGGCTGTCCCATATGCCATATTCGTGGATGTATTTTACCTACCTTTCTAAATAATATGAGGTGTGTTTTTGATAAGTTTTTTTCGGGATTTATTCTTGTGAATGTATATGTATGCCTTGGAAGTTTTTGTAAATTTGGTAAATTTTGGAATAATGAATTTGACATTAGTATAGTTGTTATTTTACTTTTTTACATTGGATGCAATATTGATTGAATTTATTAATATCACAATTGATCAATCAGATTTCTGGCTCAAAAGAAATAAGTCAATCGACATAGTACTCATATGTTAGAATTTTAAAATGAGTATTATATAAATGTCAATCAGATAAAGATAACCCATAGAGTTTATTTAAATTTATGAACATATTACGAGCTAATAACTTATAGAGAAATATATATTATTATTAAATTATTATTACCTAAATCTATAAATCACGGCAAATGATTCAAAGAGATCTTTAAGTTTTGATTTAAGGATAGCGCTAAGAGTAGGAAGCTATTTAAAAAACACTAAATACAATGTTCTCTGCAAAATATTTAATTTAAATTAAATTAATACTTATTTTAATATACATATATTGTATTTAGTTAACTATATTTTTTTTTGCACAATATTTCCCAACTCAATAGAGAAATCAATACTCGTGTTTGAATTTAATACTTAAAGAAATCTTATACAATTAAATTAGAATTTATACGAATACCCTTATTAACATTTATTAATGTAATATAAACTATCAAGGTGAACACATAATTATTATTATTGTGAAGTTACAGGTTTTTCAGAACATAGTTCTGTGGTATTTTAATACAAATTAAATGTATCTACGGGTAAAATTGATTATTCTGTAAATCTTTCTAATTTGTAGTAAAATAAACCTTTTTTCAAATATTACTTGTATCTTAATAAATTTATATAAAAAATCTTAATATGAAAATAATCAATTTATTTCCCCTGAATTTTAACGATATAAACAAAAAAAATCAACAACAAAATACATCATAAAAATGAGCGTTGTATACATAATTTATCGTTTATTTTATAGTCAGTCTAAAGCAAAATACATAAATTAACAAAACTACTTGTTTTGGTCAAACTTGATTTTTTTTATTAAAATTTTGTTAAATTCTTTTTAAACTGTATTACAAACATTAAATTTCTCAGTGGTTTAAAAGATGATAAGAAAACAATTAAATTTTTGTAACATTCGTAATATTTTTAAGAACAACTGTTAATTTGAATACAAATAAAATACATATCGACCCCTCCTACGTAAAGTATCGTAAGTAATAACATTGTAATATATTTAGTATTTCGCATATATTTGATACTTATTTACGTGAAATATCTAAAAAATGTGTTTTACGATGTAAATAGTAAAAAAACATAATATTTAATAGAATAAAATCTTTTTTTTTTTTTTTTTAGGAGAACACATTCTTATTGTGAAGTTGTAATTATTCAGAACATAGTTCTGTGATATTTAATACATATATATATATATATAATTATAATTATATAATATATAATTAATACATTTAATTCATATTTAGAATAAAATCAGTTAAAAATGTATCAAATACTTGCAAAATAACAGAATGATTCAAAATGTATTTTTTTAATTACGATACTTTACGTAGGAGGGGTCAATATATATGAATTGTATTTTATAATATGTCTTCTTTATAACTTTAAATTATATTAGGCTATATTACGTATATTGAATAAAAATATATTATCGATGTATAATAATGATGATATAACGATGAAAATAAAAAAATATATTAATACGATGGAAAAATTATATCCTACTAAAAATTTTTTTGTTAGAAATAGTTAACAATGCAAACATATTGAATACAAGAAATCTATAAAATTATATATAAAAAACTATACAGAAAATAATATATAAATGACACAAATAATGAACATTAAAAAGAGCAACGTATAAGAGAGTCCATTAGAAAACAAAATAATTAAAGAACGACATGGTAGACAGATCTTTACGTGTGTAAGCTGATTCTCCACACGTTTGCAGTGCGTGTAAGGGGTTAGTTCCATAAAATGGGTCCGAAACATTTTCCTACATTATCCCCATCCATCCCTTTATATTTCCTCCCCTTCTCTGTGTTCCTCGCCATTATCTCTCACGAGGAGCGAGCGGTTCTTGCAAAACATGGCTGGGACTTGCATGGACGGAACTTTTTACCAATTTAAGTCTATTGTTTTTGTAATAAAAATATTTATTATTTACCACAAATTTTTATTTCTCTTTCGTTATAAACAATGGATTTTTAATATATTTTTGAATATTTTATAAGCTAACTGTTAAGCGTTGTAGGTTTGCTATTCCAGTCGATATTTTTTATATTCAAAAACAGATTTCATCTGGAATGGGTTTAGACATTGGTAATATAAAGGGTGTCCAGCGGAAAATTTACAAGACTAATATTAAATTTAAAAAAAAACTACAATGTTATTCTCATATTTTATTTATACATAATTGAGTTTAACGATTTTATAAACAATATTGCCTAAATGCTGTCCATTTCTTTCAAGACACTCTTGCAATCGCACTCTTAAATTTACGAACACGCGAGGGCAAAGCGTTGGTTCAATGGCAGCAACTTCACGGCGGATATTTTCTTGTAGGGCCTGAATTATTCGAGGATTGTTGCTGTAAACTCTTGACTTAAGATATCCCTACAAAAAAAGTCGCACGGTGTGAGGTCCGGTGACCAAGGTACCCAGGATATGCCTCCGTACTTGCTGATTAATTTATTGGGAAAAATTCCCCTCAGCTTATCCATCAAAACTCTAGCTATCTGTGGAGTGGGCCTGTCTTGCTGAAATTGTGTTTTGTTATTGAACCCGGAAAACAGCCGCAGTTGCAGTACCAAAAACTCGTCGATCATTCGGCAATACACGTCAGAAGTAAATGTCTCTCGCTGGTTAAAAAAATATGGGCCAATTATCCTTCGGCCAGAAATTGCACACCACACTGTCGTTTTTGGACAATGCGAACGTTTTTGATGGCGTTTACATTTTTAATATTGCTCAACCGCGAATGCGTAGTGCGCTCCCGACTAGTGACTCATTATGACTGGCAAATCAGCAAATCACGCGCGTTGAACAATACCCCTCCCACTTATCCCACCCTTACGGTTTACGAGCAATTACAATTTAATCTTGAAATTTTTCCGCTGAACACCCTTTAGTAAGTTGATATATTTTATCGACTCCTGTATAAAAACGAAATAAAAAAGAATATACTTTTTTTCAAAGTCCTTACCCTAGATATTTTTTTAGTAATTAAAAAGTAAGTAAAAGACCCACATGTGGAAAGTAAAGTAAGAATTCCAAGATATAAATGTACGTCTCTCCATCATTCCCAGATCTTCCGTGATATGTTCCCATTAAGATATAATCGAGAAGCGTACATGGTAATAACATAAAACATGTGCACGAATTAAAAAAAAAGTTGTATTTGGAAAAATGTTATACGGAGTGTTTTACGTGTAATTAATATTAAAATATAAATTATGTCATTATGAATTATAATAATATTATGAATTAATTTTGCAATTATTATTAATAAGTAATGTATTCAATAGTAAATTATAATCAAACTTGTACAAAATATCTATGATTTTATATCTTTCTAGTGTGATAATAGTTTGTTGGAATTATTATTGTTTGCTCACATGTTTGCTTTTGCATGTTGGTACTTATGCTATTTAATAATAAAAATAGATTAGATTTGTACACCAGTAGCGGTCGGTGACTTTTTAAAGAAGGGATGCTGGATAATAAGTTTATACCTAATATCCAGGTTTTTCTTTTACGCATTATTGATTCTATTATACAATGAAGTATCCGTGTTATTTAATTAATTAATTTTTAATTTAAATGATGAATTAAATAGATAATCGAAGGATATTCAATGTTTCAATAATTCGGCTTCAAGTATTCAAGCCAAACTGTCAAAAATGCGTTACACAAACAAATTCCTCCAAACAATGTGCTCGCTTCTAAATATGTATTCGGTAATTCTGTGCATTATACCCATAAACATTAAAGTCATTTTTTGTGCACTGGATGCTATTAACAAATGCGTATACAGTATTCGATGTCAGGGTGTGGCGGTTTGGTTTGGATATGCATCGGGTGGTTGGAGTTTGTAGGGATTTATGGGGGGGTGTATGGGGGATGTCGTTGGGGGGTGGGGCAAGTAGTTGGATAGGGCGAATAAGACTGTGTGGTGGTGGGGGGTGGGTAAGTTGTGTATGTTTAGTTTGGTTGAGGGATGGGTGTGGTGGCGGAGAGGGGGATGGTGTTGGGGTTGGGGTGGGAGTGTTTGGGGGTGGGTTGGGTTTTGGGGGTTGTGGGGGCTGTGTAGGGTTTGGTTGGGTGTGTTTGAGAGGGGTTTAGGGGTCAAGTTTTTTTGATAACGGGTGGATTTAAAACAGGCGAGTTTTAGTTATTGCGGACTATTGTACTGACGGGTCACCTTATGGGAGACTGTGGAGTGGAAGGTTTGGTGGAGATTTTGCGTTGAGTGGGTGATTATTTGTGGTTGGATAGGGGGACTAGGGGGAGGACTGTGGGTTTTTGGGGGTTTGTGTGGCTGGGGACGAGGTTGGGGTTTATTCGGGCTACTGGTAGGGGGGGC
Organism: Eubasilissa splendida; assembly: GCA_031772225.1. Classification (NCBI taxonomy): domain Eukaryota; kingdom Metazoa; phylum Arthropoda; class Insecta; order Trichoptera; family Phryganeidae; genus Eubasilissa; species Eubasilissa splendida. Next base: position 20,402,589 of record CM062852.1, on the reverse strand, counting down.
ACATTGTTGTTGGGGAGGGGGACAATACGTTCCGTTAGGGGCAAAACGAGGGTATTGGATAGTTTGTTGTGGGGGCGTTGCTTGTTTCAGATGGGCGAACAGGATGGGAACGGCACTGGAATTTTTTGTTCGAGGTGTTAAAAGGGATTGTGGGGGAGGGGAGGGGGTATGTCTGTAACTAGGGTGATGTGGTTGAGGTGGGGGTGTTGTTGTTTGGTTTTCTTGTGTTGGTATTGGGATTGTTGACTAGTGAGATGGTTGTGAACAGTTGTTTGCGTTCGACGTTTGTGTGTTTTGTCTCGTTTTTTAAAAAATGGTTGTTATTTGTTGGGAGTGGTTAGTTGTGTCGAGGGGGGTGGTATGGGAGTGTGATGTGTGTAGGGGGGACTGTGTGTTGGGTTGAAGGTACATTTGGGTGCGTGAGGCACCAGGTTGAGGGGAGTTGGGTGTTGGGCGTCGCGTGGTATTGTTAAAAAATTTGATACCTTGATAAATATATTTATTTTGAGTTGCGGTATATTTTAGTTTTGGTATATCAATTTGATCTCTATATCTTGTAGATCGGAATTCGCTTCTAAAATTTAATTGATTTTTTATTTTGATAATTTGAATTGTTGTTTTTTTTTTGTATGTCTACTATTTTTGGTACTTTAAAATCATTAACGTCCTTTTCATCTAATTTTTGATGCTTTAACAATTGCTCATTCTTTATTTTCGTCGTAACATGGTAAATTGTTATCTATCGTCAAAAACTCTTGATAATTAACAATAGAACTTCTAACATATCCTCATTTCCCTCATTGCTCAAAATTTCGGAAATATCAAAAGTTTCAAAGATTTTATAAAGTGTTGATTTTTATCGCTTACCAACTGCCAGAGATAAACTGTATTGCTTGCAAAAGGAAAATTTTTGCACTAACTCTTTGGCTTTTGAGGAACTTATTATTACATTTTAAACTTATTTATTGTAATATTAAATTTACTGTCCCAATTACGCGGAATATCGTCCTAATTAAGCGATGTAAATTACTATTAGTTCCTTGGTTTGGTTTTCGCTCCTTGAGATTTGGCTCAAATAAGTGACTGCCCCAATTAACTGGGGGCCTAATTAAGCGGAATCGACAGTATTTCTCAAAAACTCTTGGATATAATTTGATAGATGGCAATATTGAAAGGTTTTTCAATCTGAGAATCGATATGCTAAAGTATTGCTGATGATAACGCGTCACATGTTTCAATTGGGATCCAGGACAAGTAGTTAATACAGATAGGTACAATGGTAAAAAGTTCAAGCGGTGAACGAATATGATGAAATACCTTCCATTTTTTATTTGTGATGCATTTTATTCTCCGTGAGTTGGTTTTAAAATTTGATAAATTTGAACAAATTAAGTTTGTTTAAGTTTTCATAATGAAAATGTCTCTATTTCTAGCGTGTCGGTTTTGATAGTAATCATAGATTCTTTCCGCATTTTATTGACCATAATCTAGGGTAGATATACCCGTAAAGGTTTTGTTGTCTACAGATGTACAGTAGAATAACCCAAAAGATCCTGATTTTATTATTTAAGAGTAGGGAAAACCTACACACATAATATACATAAAACATTTGTTAGTGTTTAACGCTCAGTGCCAAAACAATGGGAACGATAGATTTTTGAAGTTGTATAGGTAGTCGTAATATATATCTTATTATTTATGTTAAATATCATTATAAGGTTTTTTTTTAAAAAATATTTATTTAAAAATCATACACGTGCGTTCTACATATTTATTTTATTTTAATTCTTTAAAGAGAAAATTGATTAATACTTACATAAATTTAAATTTAAATTAATTGATAACACAGAAAAATGTAACAAAAAAATAACTACTGATAATTAACTATCGCATCAATATTTATTATTTAAGAAATAGATTATATGCAAACATCATATCATAAGTAATATTAAATATGAATTAAATGTATTAATTAATACATTTAATTCATATTTAAAATATCACAGAACTATGTTCTGAATAATTACAACTTCACAATAAGAATGTGTTCTCCTAAAATAAGTAATATTAATTACTTAAGTATGTTTGTTGTTTGTGCGTGAATGTTTGTAAATATATTTTTGAGGATCTTAGGTATATTTGTGTTAAAATATTTTTTTTGTACTGCATAAAATTGTCATATAAATTTTCATTTTCTTCTTGTTATAGAACTTGTCTGGTTATCGAACTTCAGTGGTCATATTGACAATCATTATTTTGTTTTTAGCAGCTCGATATATAGTTGGACCGTGCACTTCTTGAACCATTGTCTTAGATTTTTCATCCAGGATGTCCTTCGTCTTCCAGGACCTCTTCTGAACGCAATTTTGCCATTAATAATGACATGCAGCATCTGGTACTTTTATGGATATCTCATAATATGGAAAAAAATTGCAATTCATAGATTTTATTACATCTGAATCATTACATTATCAATGCAGCTAATTTTTTTATTCCGTCTGTTAATCCACATCTCAGTTGATTGAAGTTGCGTAAGTATTGTTTTAGTGAGTATCCATGATTCCATACCATATAAGAGTACAAGGAGCACATATAGTATCATTCTCATTCGAAAATTTATGTCTAGATCATGTATACGTAATATTTTATTCATGCTTACTCTATATATCATTTAATATCCATAGAAGAGTCCCAGTTTTTTCATTTTGTGAAGTTAAATATTTCATGTGCTGTAAATACGATCTACAAAAATGACGGTTGAACCCCAAACCTTTTGTTCGCTAGGCAAGCGGCTCACCGCTTGATTAAATAAGCTATCCCTTTTATTTTATTCATCTCAAACGAAATTCAAACAAAATGACATAGCTGTATTTTTGTTTGTTTTGAAACCGCTGGAATGATTTCGCATGTCCTTTCTTATAAAACTGGAAGCATTACGGACAATGGTCCGGGATGGTTAGATACCCTTATACCGGGAATATTGTTTGGAAAATATTTATTATTGAAATAAACGACGAGTGCGGCACGCGGCGGCGCAAGAAAGGGAGAGCGGTGAAACTTTTGTAAAAAGGTTTGCATGATATGCTCGAATGGTGAGTTTATACTAGAATTATACGAGCGATATCATTTTTTTAATGTACGAGTAATTTGCTAGCAACATGCAGGACACATTAATGATATGGTCTGATTCAACTATGTGGATTGTATTATATTATTCTTTGTATTATATTATTATATTATAAAAAAAAAAAAAATTGGGATTGTCAATTTTGCATATAAACGGTGCTGGTCACAAATTAAATAATTTGGAATCGTTGGAGATAAATAAAGCGTGTAAAACTAATCAAGGAATTATCAACAACCAACTAAATTTAACTACGAGTCCCATTCTAAAATTTTTTCCTAAAAATTATTCGAGTAAATTTGTATTAAGTAATGATTTGAGTTAAGTACTAAAATTTTTTTTTTTTTTTAAAAATAGATTTTTTAAAAATAGATTCTGTCAAAGAAACAATATATGTTTTAGTTAGTTATGACATCCTGAAGAAGAAAATTGTAGTTTTCGGAACCGGTAGATGTATTTAAACTCATTTTAGTGGTTAATAAAATAAAGATAATAAATAAAAAAATATTATTCTTTGGCTAGGAGGCATGTTTATATTTATATCTCTCGAATGGACTGGAGTTATAAAGGATCGACAGTTTTATAAGATAATGTAGTGAGTAAGTCGCCATCTTGCGGCGTACATCAGAAACACCATAATAGATGATCACAGCGGCATCCACAGACCAGCAAATGAATAGACATGAAATAAATTTTAGTGGCGGAATTGTAGGGGCATTCTACACACATTCTTTCTGGAAACATAAATCTCATAGTTTATCATACATTTATGCAATAGTAAAAGTATTTACTGTGAGAAAATTAAATCTTTGTTTAAACATGACGTATTTTTTACATTAATGCATATTATATTGTAAGCATTTAAATTTTCGTTCCAATCGAGTCATATATTTAAAAAAAATCGCTGAGCTATTTGATTGCGTAAGTGGTACCAAAGTGTTCACGTGGGTGATACTGAATTGAAAATATTGAAAGAAAAATTTTTCGTTAGTCGCGCTAGGTTGGATGAGTGCAACAGGCTAGCGCAAATCCGGGCACACTTTCTATCCGCACTACTCAGGGACCAGGGAGGCTTTAGAATCACAGTTCAGGCATTGCCACTAAACCATTCAGTTTGATATCTTTGTATCGCGTGTTAATTCAATATTTTCAAGTTAAGTATTCTTTACCTGTTCCGCTTTTTTTAAATTCATTTTAGTGACTAGATGATTGCAGTAAAGATGATAAATTCCACCTATAGGGATGCTGATACGTACACAACATATCAACATGATGCATAAAACAACTCTACAGTTTTAAAACGTAGGATAACTATAAAGACAAAGTTAACGCAATTTGAATTAACATGAATCATAAAACCAGCTAGACAGGCTTGATTCTCAGTGAAAGCTGCGATAACAGAAGACCGTGATGGATTGATAAGACTCATTAAATCCCCGATCTAATAAAATGAATATCTGGGAAGAGAATGAAGAAGACGAAGCATGATGAACGCATGCGAGCGAGTATGTGTATGTCTGTGCGTAACGTATGGTAAAGCAAGCTTATCTTCCTGGTTCAAGTAAATTATTTATATGGGAAGATCGCCGAAAAGTTGGGGGTCAGAAGAAGCCTCAGGGAAACGCTATATTTATAAGAAGCACTTAAAAACTAGGAGTAGATGGCTCAAGATCATAGGAGCTAAAGAAGTGTCTGTTCTCGGTGGCTAGACGAGCTAGAAATGAGCAGGGCCATGTAATAGTGGAACCGATCAGTGCAACATGATCGTTTCCTATGTGACGTCTATGGAAGGAAGTGTTCCTCTCGAATTGGGCTATTCTTCTACTGAAAAGCGCGTGAGAGACAGAAAAACACAACTAAAGTAGAAATGGCAAAGGGAATACTCGTACACGAGGCCCAGCATCAACCAAACCAATTATTTATAACACCGATGTGGCGGGCAGTGCGCGTCTTCCAGATGTGTCTCTCCCACGTGGTATTACGTCATTACTCGCAAACAAAGGGATAAAGTTCTGAGAACGTTCGAGAAAGGAACAAGCTATGCTCCCCGACGTGCGCCGCACATGTGCACGGGTGTCTGCAATCTGCGCCCAGTACCCGCTTTAAGCGAACCACCGACACTAGTTCCGCTCTTTGCGACTCTGTCCTTCGTATTATAATACTCGCATCGTTTTCCATAATTTATCTTATTTTGTCAGTTTTATATTTTTATCGTTTTCTTGCTATCGGTGGTTGTTTGCCGGCGAGAATAAACAAATTCATGTAATAAGGTCTGTTAATAATCGAACACGAACCAACCTTCCCACATATATAAGTTTTTAGAAACTTGGCCCTTATCAAGATTGAAAAGTAGTAAATGTATAAAATCAGAATCAATGAATGTAATATATATTACGTGTACACATGCCTAATTTAAAAAATAATTCGGCACTTAAATTTTTCATGAACGGTCTTCTTAAATCAAGGCTTATAAAATGAGATCTTGGTATGTCACTGCTGTGGGCCATACATTTTTGATAATATTTCAACATAATACACACCTCTATATTTCCCTCGCAACGGTGGTAATCGAAAGTATGCATAGAATCCGCTATTTATATGTATTAAGCAATAACAGTAAATCATTTCTTTCGGTGCCGAACAACAAATCTCATTTATAATGCTGTAGAAATGTTGCATGTCATGGAAAATGCATTCAGCAACACGCAAGGATACGCACATACAACCTGGAAGTAATGGAACCTTATTTAGCGAAACATGATACATCATTTTTAGTATAGCATACGCCTACCAAAGTACTAGTTTTAGGTAGATTTCGATAGATATTCTCTTGACACCTTTCGTTGAATTTGAATGCACTATATTCAATAATGACCATGAGATCTCAAAACCACATTTCGTGAACGGATTTTGTGGACACGATAACTCCCGTAGCTCTTACCCAATATCAGTAAAACTTTTACGAAAAATTGATCTGGTAAATATCTCTGAAAAGTTTATCAACGAAAAATGGCTACTGTTCAAAAACATAACTCATTATTACATCATTAATATTGGTCACACAGAAGAAACTGAAAAATTTCTTAATTTTTCGTTGTGCGTTTATTCCAGTTTAATTAAAAAATATATATATTATATACAATTTCGTAACACCATTATTATTGGATCTAGAGAAAATGGTAAAAAAATAGTTTCAAGTCGTAGATTTCTACCAGTTTCTTGTGGCCAGTGCCAGAAAGAATGTTTTAACCAGCAAATAATGATTATTCTTCCCCATTATATGATTGAAAAACATGCATTTGTCGTCTTCTGTCGATTGTTTTAAAGTTAGAAATGTTTTAAAAAGTTCTACAAAGTTACAATTAAATCAAATAAAAAATAATTTATTTGCAATTAACTTTACAATTTTCATATATATTTAAGGTGGAGAACATCTGTAAACTTTTAAAGATATTTTTTATCACGTAAATTTTTTATTAAGAAACAATTTTAAAAAAATGCCCATTAAAATAAAATGAACACTCTTTAATAATTTACAAATAACGAGGGTTAAATTTTTTTTTATAAACAAATAACCTAATCCAAATATGTTAAAAACTATCAGAATAAATTGTATATTATTTAAACAAATTTAAGGAATCAATTAAAAAAACATTAAAAATAAAATTATTTGTTGAAAAAATATTTATTTACCACCGGGATACGAACCTGGAACTTTACATTGAGGGGAAACTATTGCACTACACGTTAACAATTAAGTTTTATAATGGATCGATTAAATCTGGCGTCACTTAGCGTGTATTACTCAATTGATGTTTTATGGATTCGTTGCAAGTTTTCAATTGATATGTCAACCATAAAAGGTGCGTAATGGTATGGCAACGCATTTCCCCAGCAATGGAAAGTTCCGGATTCGAATCGCGGTCGTACCTAAATATTTTTTAAATAGATAGAATAACAATTATAATTATAAATTCATTAATTTTTTTTTGTTTTTAATATTATAGAATTAAATACTAATTAAATGTATTAATTAGAAAGATATTAATGTAAAATCAATTAAATCGAAAAATATTATCGTTGTGCTACCGGGAATCGAACCTGGATCTCTTTCCAAACCATAATTTTTCAAATAATTGAACGATGTATGTATTCATTTGGAAAAGTGTAACATATAAGTTCGAAAATTTGTCGTCAAAAGTACTGTTGCTGTAGCATAGTTAGATAATGCATCTTACCCAGTTTGGAAAGAGATCTAGATTCGAATTCCGGTAGCGCAACAACAATATTTTTCGATAAATTTTTTTTTAATGTATATCTTTCTAATTAATACATTTAATTAGTATTTAAAATATCTTGCAATCTCACAATAAAAATAGTTTAAATTAATACAATATTTAGATTTAAAAATATTTGTGGTGTCACATATCACAAACTGAATCTGGCAAAAGCAGTGAAATTTCAGTTGAAGTGTTTTCTGCTTGATGGCAAAATTGTTTGACCAAACATGATAGTTCAATTTTGCGGGTGATAAAGTATTTTGTGTTAGAACGCACGCGGTGTGATTTATTTCATACTGCACTTCTAGGCCGCGGAGTGGAAATGGTGTTTCCCTGCACTTTTGGAAAGCCCTTAACATGAATACGAGCTTGTAAATATTATGATATTGCAAAGTAGAGGCATTTATTGAACAGATCAATCATTAATGATTTTAACATTAATTTTAATAATTGTATTTGATGTTGTATTGTTGAACGTGGAAAAAAATAAAAAAATATATTTTTCAACACTGGGGGATCAAAACATTTAATATTCCGTCTTTATCCCCTCCCTTAATATATATCCCTTCCCCTAATATTCCGTCTAACTGTATATGTAGTCAGTCTCTCTCTTTTACATGTAATTTTACATTCTATCTCCCTTTTTATGAATATATAAGTGAACTTTTTTATATTTATTGATAGTTTTAAATACGTTCTGATGAAGCTTGAACTAAGCAAAACCGGATGGCGTGTAATAAAATTCGTCGTTTCATACATAGTGATTGTTATTTATTTAATGCAATATGTCAAACCAATGATTAATTTTCACGATAAAAAAACTATTTTACATATTTATTGACCTTTACAATTCCTTTTTAAACATTTATTATTACAAACATTTATATTCTGCATACAATTACATCCTTTAAATAATTATCTATTATATTGAAACAAAAAACAATAAATAATCAAACAACTGCTTGAGAGTTTTACTTCGTCAGTATTTGTCGGTTTTAAAAAAATTTAAATATAACTTTAACATCCTGATAAACACCTCTGGGGGGTAAAATTAAGTTTAATGCAAAGCACGCTTTTTGTATAGTACTCGTGTTAAGAGTTAATGCTGAAAAATAAATCTGTTAAGCATGATACGTGTTTATGTTCTTTGTATTCTCACATGACTACCGACTACTTTTAAGGGTTAAGCATAAAAGCAGTGCGAGCTATAACTTTACTATTAATAAATTGGTATAATGGCACTAAATAATAATATTTATTACACTGCAAAGGCAAAAGAATGCTGAGGTGTCCGGGCGGGTATGGTTGAGTAATTATATTTACCTTAAGGTCCTCAAGGTTAGAGTGGTAGCAAAATTTAGAACGAAACAATTTAATACGAATTTACCAGGAAATGAGGCGAGGGGACAAGATAGAAGGAAGAGTGTCTGTGTTTTGCGTTGGGTTTTAAAGAGTAACCTTGACATGCACATTTATATAATGGGGAGGGGGTAGGATGGCCAAGAGGAGGGTGTTTTTGTTTTGCTTAAAGTCTTAATGCTACGCAAAATTTGGTTTAAGCCGGTAGGATTATATAGAGAATAGAGATAGACAGATATACATAAATGTAGATTAGAATAATATCTAATCATTATTTAATTTCTTCCTTGTGAATTTATTAATCTATTAATTTTTATAATTTGTTATTGAAATATGTATGAAAATTAATTTTTTATTTTAATTTTATTTACAATATTATAATGTTTGTTTGAAAATGATAATAATTATCTTTTGTTAATCTTTTATTAATTTAAAATATATATGTATATTTATAAATAAAATAATTTAGAAAAAATACCAATGTATTTTAAGTAGAAAATATTATTATTTTTATATAATTAAATATTATATTTTTCAGATCATAGTTCTGTGATAAAAATATTTAATAAAATGGATTAATTCATTAAATTATGGCATCTCCTGTAGAGTTTTACTCAAAACTATTTAAGATTCTTCGTATATTTGAAATAGATTATTTTCAAAAAATGAAAAAAACACTGGGCATCACACATTTTAGCACCACTGATTTTTTAATTGTTTTTGGTAATTTTGGGGTGCAGAATCCAAAATAACATTTGGTCTATCAGATATAATTTTTGAGATACACTATATTGGACTCTTTTCGAATAAAATCATATTTTTTTAAACTCACAAATTTTATTTTATTACTATTATTATTTTTTAATTTTTTTTTTTAAATTTCACTTTATTACTATTATTATTTGCTCCAATTGCTAGTTAAAAAAACAAAAAATATAAAGTAAGGTATTTATTTCACACAGTAGATAAACATACTTTCATCACTTTTCACTTTTTTTTTTCACAAATTTTTCTTTTATACGACTTTCGATCATGGAGCTTATCGGGATAGTCTCGCTGAAAACTCCAATAGAAGTCAGCCATCATGTGGCTATCCCATCTTCCTCAATATCGATCTTCATAGTTTTAATATCTTTCCCCCTGTTCTTCACTAAAAACACCTAGGTTTTCTGGAAACCAATCTAAGTGGTTGTGGAGGTAGTAAACTTTTATGCTCATGTTACAACAGAGAATATTAATGTTGGAAATAATATCTTACACTAAACCTATGTAATTTTCTGCTTTATAATTTACAAGTAATTTTTTTACTACTTGAACAAATAAACACCAAGTGTTAGATTCAATCTCGTTCATTGATGCGGTAAGTGTGTATCTTTAATAAGCTGCCTTATCTGGCGACCATCAAATATTTCAGCTTTCAGTTCTTCTGTGTTAATACCAGGAATTTTTTGTGTCAAGTAGCCAAAACAAAGTCCATCTTGGCTTAAAGCCTTCACAAATTCATGATTCATAAGCGCCCCAACTTGATATACAAGAGCGGAAATATGATTTTCTCTTTCGCAACCAAAGGTCCGTTGATTAAGTTTTGTTTTCGTTGAATTTAACGGATTTATTTCATTCTTTCATTTCTTAACGGTCAATTTCTGTTAACCCAGTGCTGATTTTTAGCTTTGCTGTACTAATGACATATAAAATAAGGATATTTTATATATACACTTTGCTGTCCAAGGAGGAAGTTTACCATTTTTAGATCGACACAAAACATCCACTGATATTCTACATACTTAGTTTTTTCCAAAGCATTGGTAATCTAAACTTTAAGCACTTTCGCTTTTCAATTGTCCACTATCGCAAATGTTCAATGCATGTATTACAAACAAAATGTGGAGCCTAAGATTTGTCCTGGTCTCCTAAGTGGACGTAAAAATAGACTAGATAAGCCCTTTTCACAAGTAAGAAATAGGTTTTCTACTTTCTGTCAAAGTCTATTTGCCACATACATAACAAAAAACGTCTTGATGATTCACACAGCTACGTCTGCTTGTGGATGCCATGGTTTTAATTCAATGTTTTTTTACTAAATAACGCCGAAACTTTAGACATAATGATAATAAACTGAATCGGGTTAAGAATAGGTAATATGCGCGAGTTTTTTATTATTATTATTTTATTTTTATTTTTTTATTTATTTTTTTATTTTTTATCTTTGATATATATTTTAACAAAGATAAAAAATAAAAATATGAATCTTAACCACAAAAATAACATTGCTGATTTTAAAAGTATAGTTATTTATTAGTTTGTGGTGGAGGTTCAAAATGACCATTATTTTAGTTTTATTATTTTTGGATTTTGCGTGGCGGTCATATTTGTTTTACGAGGCGTAGCGTAATTTGCAATGTAAAGGGTTTGCAGTGACTAAAATATCCAAGCTCCTATCTGTCCTATTGTACAACTTATTGTAATCTGTGATATTGTGATCGTGAATAAATACCAAATTGTTAACTGTACTAACAAGTATTATTCATGTCACCATCTCAACTGATATTCTTCAAGGAAGAGTGATAATATAGCTGGCACATTACACAACATTAAATATGTTAAAAATACTGCTGTAATTTTTCACAATATGAAAAACATAGGTATTTGGTGTATGGTTGTTTTATAGTATTGTGATGAGAACAATGTATAAAAAGAACATGAAAAACAAAAAAAAAACCTCATTCACTATTTCCACCCTAGCGTCAATAAAACAGGAGAAAATACTTAAGCTTATAGGTACACTCCATCGTTAAAGGAGAAAAGATTGATACAAACTTTCATTTTATGCTCTTTTGTTGAGAAGGGTAGGGAAAGATTTGGCCGAAAATGCAGTACACCTACCCCGGGGGTGATATTAAAGTTAATTCTATCCTGCCCAACAAAACACGAAGGCTTTTACTGCATCAGGCAGCATTCTGATTTCAGAATCTTCCATTTATACGTGGCTTTATTCAGCTTATCTCAGAAGCTGAGAGACCCACGGGATCTGCTGGAGATAGTAGATACCCTACAGAAAATTATTTAGAACCGAAGCATAGGTACAGTGCAAAACATTTATTTTATCTTGAAATGCTTTGCATTTTTAATACAACCAAGGTTTAACTAAATTTGTATTATTTATTCAAATGTAATAAAGAATAAAGATTAATCGCGAATGATGTAAATGTGAATTTTAATATTATAATTTAATAAAGATGTCAACGTGCATATGTCCAATATTTTAAAGCAAAACAAAGTATTTTTATTTAACAATAACATACAATATTAAAATGGTTTATTACAAGTTATATATGATGTAAATGTAAGTTAATAATGTATCTAAAAGAGATAAATAAACGTAGTTGTTTGGTGTAACAATAAAACACTCGCCTGGTGATCAAGTGATCGGGAGTTTGAGATCCACGAGACAACCAAGTTTGTACTATTTTCATAGCACACGTGTTTAGCTATGTTTGAAAACAGTAAAGCTATGTATGTTATGTGGTATTTTCTATTTTGAAAAAAAAACTAGTTTATATTTTACATAAAATAATTAGATTATTAAACATGAACATCTATTGCCGATGATATGGACTCGATTCGATTAATACATGATATTTTTTATTGAGAAAAAACTTAATGATTTTCAAATTAGATCTCAACATGAAGTTAGATGAAAAGTACACTTTTTATATTATTCATAGCATTGACTATGTGTTTATACTAACAATTAACTTTGAAATTACGAAGTTATTTTGTAAAATTACTTCAAGGTTTCTCAACAAGAGTTCTGTTCACGTTTTAGATGCAGCAAAAACATAACTATATATTCAATATATTCGGTAATACTAATAATCTCCCACCAGGAATGCTGAGGATCATGAGGCATGTGCTAATTTATTTTTTGAAATAGTATAAGTTTGTCATAATGAAAATACACTGGCATTGAAACCGGTCGAAGTCCAAGTAATCAAAATGTTTATACAAAATTATTTATTTAAACTAATAAAATCATATATTGTCATAGTCATAGTTGCTTGTGAAATATTCACAGGTTACTTTTTTAGAAATATTATGTAAATTCGTATTCTCATTACCGCAGATTAACTGTATTTTTTATGTAAATTTGTATCATAATATTCCACGCTCTTGTTACTTCGTAATATATAGATTATATCTCAAAACATTCAAAAAATTGATCGATAATATAACTTACGCTTGAAGATATCCCTGGTCCCAGGTTTCTTCATCAGGATTGGTTCTCCATCCTCTCTCTTCCAGGTGATCCTGGGAGCTGGCCTGCCCGTGGCCCGGCAGCTGAGGGTTGCATTGTCGTGCTCTTGGACGGCTAGGTCTGCTGATGTATCATCGTTGTCTATATCTGGTGGAACTGCAAGCCGAAAAAGTATCGAGTTATGTGTTGTGAAAATTTAAAAAAAAATCAACATGAAAAAACCTAATGCATATGTATGTAATCTGTCTTCCCTAAAAAGAGCTTGAGTGAATTAGTTTGGTCCTGAAATTTGTAACTCCTTTACAATATTTATGTTCCTTACATAATAGGTAATCTACTTTATTTTGCAGTTTAAATTAAATTATAAATACTTTAAAAATAACCATGTGATCAATCTATTCTTATTCAAGAGTAACAGGTGGAAGACTAACAGTCTAAGTGCGTCCCATATATTAAGTCTCTTGGAAGGAGGTCAAGTTCCCACGTACTGATAAAAAGGCATTATGTAGAAACTGCTGTTTTATTAATCGATGTAGGGAGCGATGAAAGTTTATTAAATATTTATGTTTCCAATAACCAAAATTTTTTTAGCAAGATGAATTAAAATAAATATTGTGTTGTTAAAAAAATATTTCATATTTAAATTATTTCTTAATTTATATTTATTTTGCGAGTTGACAAAATGTTATCAACATGATCAATAGATGGAAATTTATTTTAATGTATTTTATATGCATAATTTTGTTTTTTTAGTATGATATGATTCATCAAAATAGTTAGGAGTTGTATTTATATGAGTGCGTAATATAAATATTTTGATCTATATATTTAGTGGTCAGGTTTTCTGGACATACCTATTCTGTATTTTTTGTTTTATATTCCTGAATTGTTTTGAAGTACGAGGGTAGGCTGAATAATTTGCAGCAATATACCCTGGTATTTCATTGCTATATGTTAGTTTTGATGTTAGTTTGCACCGAGTGTTGAATTATTTATTGTATTATGTTAGTGATTTTATACATGACGGCAATATTGAATTTAGATATAGTCACCGTTCAATTGATCTTTATGTTGCAAACAAAAAACATTCCCGACGGATGTTTTGAATTTAATAAATAACTTTATCATCGTGGCAAAACTCCAACATAAATGCTTAATAAAATATTGGATAGTAAAAATAGTTTCTAAAATATATTTACATACTCTCTCTACTATCTCTACTCGTTTTGGTCATGTCTGAGCGTCGTGTTTCTATAAATGCCTCATACTGACTGAATGGTTGGTCTACATTTCTCACAGTCCTGGGCATTGGTTAGAGCAACTTGATCGTCCGTCTTATTTATCTTTATTTTCATTTTTCCCCATTTCAAAATGACCACTTATATATCCAGGCTCTCTTTGTCTTTTCTTATAATATGACCAAAATGTCTAAGAATTATTCGTATTGTAAACAGGCATATAAAAGAGTACGATTTCTTCCAATTTAGAAAAAATAGCTAATCGATAATAACCCGTTTTACCTGTAAGCATGGAATGAATTGTTTAAACTGTGACTAGTGTAGTTAGTTATGTTTTGATTATATTAAATGTAATAATATTAACATAAATGCACCTGCAGACAAACGTCTAGCAAGACGTTTTGTGGGTCTAGTTTTAATTTAAAAATGTAAATAAAAAGAATTAAAGATATTTATCCCATCGTCTTAGATATGCGCAGCGTGCATGGAGCATGTTTCATTATTTTCATCTCAGGAACCATGTTTCAACTCCCCTCAATCTTCATGTTCACACTGATGATCCTTAAATCACTACTTCAAAATAGTTATATTTTTTTAAAGAGCTTAATTAAAGAAAAAAAAAAATTCAAAGCTTACTTATTAAGATGAAGAACTAATCTATAAATGATTTTCATTGCCATTTTTCTTTCTTCCAAAGGTTTTTTTGTTAGAATAGTTCACACTTTCAATCCACTTTTATTACTAACTAACTAAATAACGATCATACCGATTCTCCGCGAGGGTAGGCAGAGAAGATAGAGCTCCACACTCCTCTGTCCTGACACACAATTCTCGCCTCATCCATATTTATACATCTTCTCATACAAGCTCGATGATTATTGAGGCTTCTAACAGGACCATCCTCCAGTATCTGGTTTACCTAGTCGTGCCGAGTCTTCCGCGGACGTCCTCTACTTCTGGTGCCATCAACACTTGCGTCATATATCTCATCCACATTCATACATCTTCTCATACAAGCTCGCCGATTATTAAGGCTTCTAACACGACCATTCTTCATTATCTGGTTTACCTAGTTGTGCCAAGTCTTCCGCGGAAGCGCTCTATTTCCGGTGTCATTAATACTTGGGTCATATATCTTTCTTACCATTCTCTCCTCATGTATCCATTCCATATGATTAAACCACTTAAGTATTCAATTCTTAATTTTTTTCACTATACTAAGATCAGTTTAACATTCTTCTATAATTTCTACATTCTTCACTCTGTCTTAAACAGGTTTTTTTTCACAATTATTAATATTAAATACGCAAGATTTTCGTAGATAGAAATTATTTTGTAAAAGTTGTAAAGTGGGTATGACTGACGAACTTGTAGAATGGCATGATGTGGATAGTATATTATCACTCCATACGTGTAAATATGTCATCTACAATAAAGCAATTTATAGTTATTAAAAATGTAATATGTAAATAGTCTAGAAATATATTAATAACAATAACATTAATATTTGGTGACTATCTGATTAAGAAAGAAAGAATAAAAATACTAATTTTTAAGGAGAACACATTTTTGTTGTACAGTTGCATTTTCAGAACACAACTTTAATCACAAATAATAACCAAAATACAATTATTAATTGTAAAAATCGACTATTTGTATTTCTAGCAAGTTATTCATAATTAATATTACTATTGTCAAATTAACTAACTGGTTGATTTAACTACAGATCAAACAATATGGTTTCGAAACAATTTTCGCTAAAGCACTCAAACAACTATAATTACCAGCTAATATTATCAAAGAATGAAAATCACATTAAATGCTAAACATGAATTTATTGGGCGCTCAGCTGATTATTTATTGAACAGTAATAATGGTCGCAGGCCGCACGATAAAATTTACGATAGTTCCGATCAACTGTCACATTGTTTAATAATCGTATCAGTATTATTTCTCACAATCTTCCAGCACAAGCAATATAAATACAGACTAGTAATTACTTGTAACTAATAATGTTTTTTATAATATTTGAAGCACTGATGCAAAACTTGTTTAAAATTATTTAAGTTTAAATATAATGTTTATAATTTTTCAAAATTTTCGTGATTAACATTTTGGAAGTCCACTGTAACTTTGTGGAAGTCCACTGTAATTATATGTAGTTCAACGATGTTTCGCCTGTTTCACCCACGAGAACGTAGAAATACTACATATATGAAGAAAGGGGAGAAAATTAAACATTCTAGAAAATATAGAGACTAATATTAACAATAAAAATGTACTTAACATACAAACACCTTCTATTACATCTTCTCTCCTGTCCATATTAGCTCCGCTTACAACCATTTTCACTTTTCACCGAAACCCCCTTCTCCCCATCACCGCTCTCATACCGTCACCACCATGTAGTCGATAGTCTATCTTCTAGTTTATGCTTTAGTTTATTACTGACGATGACGTAGTAAGCGTTGAAAGCCTTTTTAATAATATTTAATTAAAATGTTGTGTGAAGTAAACAACGTTGTGTATTATTTTAATAGATAATTAATTTTTTCAAAAAGATAATTATTTTTTTATACATATATTCTAGATTTTTATGTACAATATATTATTTTAAATGTGTTTTATGTTGTAAAATGAAGATACTATGTGAAATTACCTCCACTTTATTCATATATTCAGTAAATAATTTGTTTTTTACTGGTAGCATGTACTAGAATTTACGTGATATACTTGATATTACTATTCTATCATTTCATATATATATATTCATAGATCAATTATCATAACAGTTGGCTTCCATCAAAGATCTGCATTGAGTCCGTTCTTTGTTGCTGTTATAGCGAAATGTTTTACTAAGGACATCTTGGGATTAACACAGAAACACATACGTGTATAAATGTAATCCAAGAGGAGAGACTAGACAAATAAAAATAAATATTAAGATAATAAATGGAAGATAAGCTGATCCGAGATAAAACACCTAATAGGTGTATCTGAACTTGGTTAAGACAAATGCTTTCAAATACCCAGGATCATTTTTTTTTAAATAGAGATGCGTACACTGAATTCGTGTCACATCAATATTATTATTATCTTTAAACTAAGCTAAACGCTTATGGTATGAAAATTGAACTAACCCGATGAGGATCGAATCCCCGACCACTAGATCACACTAGGGCGAGTATCGCAGCCACTAGACCATAAGCATGTATTATAACAGATGGAGATGTTAGAAATTGCAAATAAAATTGATATGTCAAATGATGGGTCAAATTCAATGAGATAAAACGTCCGATAAGCGATTCCAAAACAATCAAAAATTACAAAATACTGATCATCCTATGAGAGATGTACATGAAAAAATTTACAATTTTTCCAAATTGCGTGGATGTGCCTACTTCTTTGATACTGGGCGTCACCAGATTGGGTAGAGTCTAGAATGAAACTTTAAATCGCAAACATCAACGTCCTATATTATAAGGTGTAGTGCGTTCAGTAATCCTCGACCGGTCGGCTGACGAAACTGAAAAGGTGAAATTCTCAGGGCTAAGAAAACAACGAGTGACTTACTTGGAAAATAATGAATCATTATTTTTAGATTGTTACAAAATAATTAAGTGTAAGATCGTAATATCGTAATATCGTAAGATCGTAATATCGTATGATCGTAAGAACGTAAAATCACAGTAATCGTCGTCATCGATCAATAAAGTTGGTTGCAATAATTCTGGACTTCAATTCTATAATCCCAAAAATAATGCATTGCTACAACCAATTGATCCAAATGAATACGCAGAATGATTTTGATTTCATAATCACAATTTTTAATTTTTATTGTAATGCCAATATTTATATAAAAAATTTCAATTTGTTTAATTTAAACAAAACATTAGTCAATTCTCACGTCAGTCAAAAAAGGACATTATAACATATTTATATTTTTATGTACGTGTATATAATGCAATAAAAGTAGGTACCTAAAATAGATATATAAATAAATGAGAAATAATATAAATAAACACAATGAATTTGAAACATATTGGAGAGCTGTAGCTTCATTGAAAAAGAATAGTAAAAAAATATATAAATACATAGGTACATATATTCTATAAATGGATTTATTTCATTTTAAAATTGTACGAAAGTTAAACTTGACAATTGACCAGAGAAAGAGAGAGAGAGAAATAGGTTGGGTTAAGAAGGAAACCCCAAAAGACCCCACCATATCTCCGAATCGTTTTGAGAATTGTTTACTCTCGTTTCGATTCCACTCAACAAAGCAACGCGTGCATTTTTTTACAAAATCTTTAGCTTGTTTTTGGACTATATTTTAAAGTTAGAGCAGTTAGTTAATAAAACCTTATGGATTTCCTTCATATTAGCTTTTTTTCCCCTTTTCTTTATTATTACAATTGGTTAATATTATATTTTTTACTTTTTCCTATTAAATTCAATTATAAACATCTTAATACCATCATAGATTGGCTCCGGTATCATCGTACCAGAGCCAAATCTGTACAATTGTGACGTAAGACTCATTATCACATTAAATTCAGAAGGCAACCAGAGAGAAGATATAGAAATCATGCACCTCCAAAAGGGGAGGGTAAACGTCAACTTTACGTGTTACAGTCGGAGAACTCGGTCACAGTCCGATAGAAATTCACCCTGTCCAGGTGGCAAGTGGTGCGAGGTAGAACCGACGGAATGCTCCATTTGGTCTCTCTAGTCACGTAGGTTGGGTTAAGTTAAATTAGATGAAGTAGAAAATGATTTATCATGAAACCATGGGGACTGAAATATTTTTTTATGTTAAAAGAAATGACAAATGCCGGTCTAGTCAATAAAAAGTCGTAAAGTCATAGACAGTAAACAATTTGGTGACGCCCCGGCCGATAGTTTAACCGGGTAGTGTTAAAAATTGTAAAAATGATACAACATTAAACAAATTTAAGTCGGTATATTAATTTGTTCTTTATTGATGCATTTATTTTCGTATTAAGGATTTTTTGTTTCATGTTAAAAGAAAATAAATGTATGAAATCATTCATAATTCTATTAGGACTAGCACATTTTCCCACGTTAACCGATTTATTAAAATTAAACTTTTCACGTAAAACTTTTTCCGCTGCATATGTATATGATTATAATACGCGTGCACGTATGTACATACAAAACTCATTTAATCAATTAAAAAAAAAAAAATTTGAAAAGGAAAGTTGCTTTTTCAGAACAAAGTTCTGTGGTATTTTTAATGCAAAATAAATAAATAAAATTATTACTACGTACATATATAATAAATTCGAACGTTGTTGTCGGGTAGACGCGTAACTATCACGAGTCATACACGCTTCGAAACAAAAGAACGAAACACGACGTTTTATGACCATGTACGTCATATACAGGTGTAGTGATACGAAAGAAAATCAGCTAGCCAATGTCCAGTTGGAAATATTTATATTAAATTTTGATTTTTTGTTCTCTCTTTATGATATAAAAAAATAACTTATAAAAATCAACCCGTGGGTTATTTAAAAAGCCTAAGTGGGTCAGTGTTAGACCCGCGGGGCATAGGTTCGCCATCACTGTTCTTGGTGATTTATTTAATTTGCATTAATTTTATTTTTTTCTCGGAAATTTACTTAACAATCATAATTTTCCGATAAACTTCACGAAACTGTGTAATTATCTCAGTAGACCATATGCTATGGTGAATGTAAAGTTAGACTGCATGATATAGTGTAAATAAAAGTAGACTGCACGTAGTGTAATACTCTCAGTAGATCATGTATCGTGCAGATATCTACAAAGATTTCACATTAAATATCTGAGGTCTCACGCAACTGTGTAATTATCTCAGTAGACCATATGCTATAGTGAAAGTAAAGTTAGACTGCATGATGTAGTGTAAATAAAAGTAGACCGCACGTAGTGTAATACTCCCAGTAGATCATGTATCGTGCAGATATCTACACAGATTTCACATTAAATATCTGACTTCTCACGCAATTGTGTAAACATCCCGGCAAGCCTCATACTATATCGTCACCTAAGCAGCAACACTGAATGTCTCAATTTTTAGTCAAATTAAAATATTTATATCATTGGATTTGAATTTTCGCGTGGAGTTGTTCCATATCACTAGTTTCACGATAGCGTCCGCTAAGGGCGCGCAAATCAGATATATAATCATCACATAACTGCAACCTCCCTGTTAACTGTGCAAAAGTCAAGAGAATCGTACCTAAGTTTAGTTGAGTTTCAGTTTAGAAATAATCTGCTTCTCTTTACAACTCTAGAAAGGTAAATAATACTTCAGTAATTCAACAACAAAAAAACTACAAAAAATATTAAAACTGGTTATGTCTCTCTCTTGTAAAGTACACAATTCTTAGATATGTGGTGTTGCTGCTGACGGTAACAATATTGTTAATAAACCGGTAGACCGCACGCTATGCTTTAAATGTTCCGATGTAAATAGACCACACGCTCTGGAGTAAATAGACCGCACGCTACAGCAGTACATAGCTTGATTCAATATTTGCCGGGGAGCCAGCACAGACACAGAGGGCCGTCATTAGTAACGCGCTTTCCGCTCGTCGTTTGCGCAAATTGACGTCGGAAGCTGTTTACCTTCATATCTTGGAGAAATAACAAGACGAAGCAACAAATCAGTGCCAACCCTGACGTGAAATATTCTAGAACTTCCTACGTCTACCTTAAGGGGTGGGATTTATATAAATAAATAAATCCCCGTCAAATAATCCGAAGATTCTGTCATGCCTCTCAGGGATAAGCGGGCTGAATGGTACGAGCGGGTTACAAGACGAAATTAATGACACTTATTTTTTTACAGTTAAGTATTTTTTTTGATTCGTTAAAACTTTTTTAAGAATCTGTCTAACTTGATGTCAAAAATAAATATACTTATTGAGATTAATTACTCACATTATTTTATCAATAAATAGTATTTACGTGGGTAGAACCACTGCAGCCAGCAGCCCAGGTTAGTGATGATGTGTCTAAATGTATAGATATTCATATTACCAATAGAAAACCCGAGAACAACCGCAAGCTGTCGAAGGAGCTCACACGCACACATATTATTATATTATATATAAGTTAAGGAGAACACATTTTTGTTGTGAAGTTGCATTTGCAGAATATGGTTTTGTGGTATTTTAATACAAATTAAATTAATAGACTAGAAAGATGTACAGAAAAAAATCTTACTAGTTGATTCAATTAATTTGTATTCATACATATAGGTATTTTGTGCTTGCAACCTGTTTCCGGATGGAGTTTGATTTGTATAAAATGCCGGTCTAATGTTTCGTGGTAGGTGTTTAGATATTTGTTTCAAAAAGTTATTTATGTATAAAATCCTACGCCAATAATCATTATTATCATTATGTTTTATCTGTGATTTATATAAAAATTGATTATTATATTCTTTTAATTTATTTTTTAAAATAGTGTCTATCAAACCTGTATTATACCCGTTATTAACTGCTATTTTTTTAATTGTATTCAATTAAATATTGAAATTGGATGTTGACATAGGAATATTGACTAAACGATGTGTCATATGTTATTATTAGTTTAAAAATATAATTATTGTATCCACAAAATTCGTATTATATCACAAATATGTTTTTATAGGAGTATGTGACATTTAAAATTTAACGTCCCTAAGGAATCCATCTACAAAAAACGTAATTAACCTAGAAGTGACGCCAGTTTCATATGTATATATGTGTGTCCATTATTATGAAAGTGATCAAGTCATGCTTCTTTTGTTGCGAGATATTTATAGATTCAGACATATAAATGTTGCATGCTTATAAGGAAATATAAAATTGAAGGTTTAAATAACTTACTCTATTATCAAAGTAAACACTAGCGAAATACGGTTGAATGTCGTAACAATACACTGAATATAATGCTTAAAATTTTTCACAATTGTTACAATATGCATCATATTATATTAATTTAAAACAATGTGTCGCGAAATAGTTGATAAAGTAATTTTTTCAATTTTCCGACTTGGACCACATTCATAATAGTGGTCACATATATAAATAAACTTGGTTCTTTAATTCATAAATTTTATCGTTCTTTCAGATTCTTACAAAATACAAATTTTCACTTTCCGGGTTTCGAAAATAAATACCATGCGGCGTTTGTATTCGTTTACCGAATAGCACCACTTAGTGGCAGCGGGCACGCGAGCCGTTCGGCAAAGTAGTTTAGTTCAGTAGTGCTAGTGGGCCATGTGAACGGTATTGACGTTTAGAGTTCGATGTTTGATTTTCGTTTTTATTATGTTAAAATATTTTCATTCAATTAGCAGGTCAACAATCAAAAATTGTAATTTTAAAAACATATTTTGTCATTTTATTATATAATATCACAATCATGCTTCAATTTATGTTTGTATTTTCGTGACATTTTATGGGGTCACCGATTATGGGGTGAAAGTGTGGAAAGACTTGTGGTTTAAATGTAAATCTTATATTTTAAGCATAATTTATACACATTTCGCATATTTGTCTATTATTGAGCGTTAGAAATAGCTGAAAAGAAACTTTAAACGTTTAAAATGAGTTTAGTGGATTGAAAATAGAATAAATTGAATTTTAACACGGAATTAAGTTGTGAATTGGAACATGGAATTATATTGTGAAGTGAAGTTTCACTCGTGATCTGTGAGATTTTTCAAGTACACTCAAAATATGACGTTGTCATCAGCATTCAAAGAATACTTTGCTGTCGAAACCTACATAAAAGTCGACACAGAATTAGAGCGAAACGTGCTAAACTATTCGTTATCTATTGTATTTAGAGAGTAGATTATTGATAAAGTAACTGGAAAAGTTTCATCCGTGTACGTGAAAAATATATTATTTTTCCCTGTCTTTTCAAGATACAATTCAATATAAATATGTAAAAGATGCGTTATTTAGTTATAATATCACAATAATGCGTCAATTTATGTGTGTATTTTCATCACATTTTATGGGGTAAAAGATTATAGGGAGAAAGTGTAGAACAATATGTGGAAAGATTATGTAATTACGAATTATGATTGTGTGAGTATGTTAATGATTGTAGATCAGAAAAAAGTGCTTTTCTGTGAGAGATGGGTGCTCCATATAAATCGCTCAACGCTGACGTGTCCGATATGAATTTAATCGCGGAGATGTATTGTATATGTGAGTGTGGCCAGAGCAGGTTGGGGAATAGAAAGATGAAACAACTCACGGTTACAGTTACAGTTTAGAAATATAATGAAAAGTCTACACAGAAGAACGTTTTATGGAGACCTTGTCTGAAAGACGGTAGCGAAAAGAATGAAGCTCAGGAATAGGTCTTCATTGGTTGCCGGCATATGTTATTGTCGTCGCATGTGTATTGTGACGTCGGTAGCGGGCGTATTTTTGCGACAGTCAAGAGCGCTGGTTTTACGCAGCGTTAAATCAGAGGTCGTCGGCGGTAATGATGGCGGCTGTGGAAGCGATAGACCTCCATACTTCTTGAAATTATTTTACTACTTTCACTCTTCTAAGTGGAAAATAGTGATAGTCAAAATTTTTTCTTAGTTGCAGAATTCAATTACAACATCGGACATAATTTATTTTTGATAAATCTAAATTTTTCAAGTTGTATCTTTTTAATGGTATTTGTAACTTAAAAACTAAATCTCGTAAAGTACCTACAAAAACATTTTCTGTATCGGTTGAACAATATTTCTGTGAATATTAATTAATTTTATAATATAACTACTATTTTAAAGCAAACTCAAAAGATCAAAGTAAGCTCTGACTATCCAGTCAGAACTTACACTAATTATATAAACAATATTCGAAATAAACTCAAAGATAATTAAATCTATCTATAATGAATTAAGGCATTTTGAGTATTCATTAAACAGTTAATAAGATTCTAATAAACACTACACAAAATACACAAAAATATATATTTATAATCAACACTTCATATTATTTAAGGTAAAATAAAATAGGTTGAAATGAAACAGTGTTTTGCTTGAATATTATTCGTAAAAAATATAGAATTCTCAACTTTCTTAAGATTTTCTTCTTGTAATAATATTTAGTTATGCTTTTTACATGTAGCCTGATTTATTAAACTAATTCACCATTTTACAATACTTCGATAAAAGTAAACAAATGAAGTTAGGTTTAAAAAATAAATGTTAATGAGAGGGACTACACCCCTAAAAACTATTGTCGCGATAAAAATAATATGCGTATAAGATATGATATTTGCTTTATTAAAAAAAACGTTGCATAACAAAGTAACTACATACCGTTTCAATTAATTATCAAGTTGAGATGACATGTGTACGGAAAAAAATATTAACCAACTCAACCGTATTTACCCATATTATAAATTCAGACGATAAATCAAAGAAATAATGAGTTATAATGATAAATTATTACGTAAAAATGATAACACGAGTTTGGGAACAAAAATATTTGTAAAAGTAAAAATATTGAACAGTTTGCCATTGGTCAAACACGTTGACGGATTTCGAATTCAGATTTAACAAGTGCTTTAAAACTTTTTAATTTTTTTTTAATACAAATTAAATGTATTAATTAGAAAGATATACATATAAAATCAATTAATCGAAAAAATATTGCTGTTGCTACCGGGATCTTTTCCTATCATTATGGTACGCCAACACTGTAAGTTGACGACAAATTTTCGAACTTATATGTTACACTTTCAAATGAGAGTACCGATCGCGAACAATGTGTTCGGTGTGAGAACGAGAGAATGTGTCGTGCCAAAAATAATTAACAAAAACGATAAAGACCTATTAAACATTTAAAAGAATGATGAGACCTCAGTGATCATCTTAAAATACAAAGTAAAATGACATATTCTTATATAGTTTTTTATTTCCTTGTTATATTATATTATATTCAGGTATCCAACTATAAATCACTGTGGACTAGGTCTGTTACACCCTGTAAAAATTGTATATATTTTTGAAAGATTGTTTTTTTCATTATATATATTTATTATTTTTATGTATATATATATATTTGTACATATTTTTATATATTTTATTCTTTATATCTTTCTTAGTAATTCATCTAACTTACATCTCCTTATCTACTTTTTTTTCCACTTGTTATTTGTTTAAATATGTAAAAGGCAATCCTTGCCATAAAACTGCCATGCAGTTTGATAACAAATAAAATTAAAATGAATATATATTTAATAAGGAGTAAATAAAAAATAAATAACAAAACTGATACATCTGTCGTTCTATTATTTGAAATCCATCTTCTTTATATTTACGTAATTTCAAACGCCTTTGAGTAATTCGGTAGGAGACGTCAGAATAAATTGATAATTTATTTTTATTAAATCTTGGAAACATTAAAACAACTTATATATATTTTAAGGATAACATATTCTTATTGTAAAGTTGCAATTTTTCAGAACATAAGTCTGTGATATTTTTAATACAAAATAATTGTATTAAA
Organism: Eubasilissa splendida; assembly: GCA_031772225.1. Classification (NCBI taxonomy): domain Eukaryota; kingdom Metazoa; phylum Arthropoda; class Insecta; order Trichoptera; family Phryganeidae; genus Eubasilissa; species Eubasilissa splendida. Next base: position 20,376,808 of record CM062852.1, on the reverse strand, counting down.
AAAAGATGTTATGAATCAGCATAATTACATATTATTTGCACCTGAAACTACTATTGAATCATGTATTTAATTTTTTATGATACGGAGACACAAAAAGTACAAATATGTTAATTACGAACATGTAATAATCATGGGTATTTCAACATATTCATCAAAAAAGGATTTTTCAAGCCAATTTCACATTTCATTGAATGCTTTACTTCTCAATTCCTCCTTCAATTTACGAACTCATCGAATCTGTAAAGTACATAATACCCAGAGCACCGACTCTGGAGAAATCTCGGATTGACGTTTCCGACTGCTCGACTTTTTGCCCAGGACTCAAGAGCAAAACCAATTTGCCTGTGTAATCCTCGTGATTTTTAACTGCTGGAGTTAGCACATCAGTTTGCTAGCAGTATACACGTGTTTTCATCTGAATTCTGTATGTTTTAAAAAATCGATCTAATGTGAATTTTTGTAGGTATATCATATGTTGGGCATCATATATTTTGTATCGGTATATAATTTAATTTGACTTAATTTAAACATCATCTATAAAATATGATTTATAAAAACGTATAAATATAATTTTTTTGTACCTGTATGTATTATTTATTAAACAGTAAATAAATGTTATAATTCATGTCAGTTAAATTTTTCTGAACTAAAATTTGAAATTATATGCTTTTAAAATATAAATAATTTTAGAATAAATTAAAATAAATTATAAACAATTAAAAGTTAATATTTTCGTAGAAAGCAGTTACTTTGTGGTTTGATATATTAGAATAAACCATGAATTTTATTACACGCCAACTGGTTTCGCTTAGCTTAAGCTTCATCAGGGTGTATTTAAAACTAAAAATAAATACAAAAAGAGTGCTCTTATATATACATAAAGAAAAATATAGAATATAAACTTGGATGTGAAAGAGAGAGACAGAATACATATACAGTTAGACTGAACATTAAGGGAAGGAAAAATACAGTGTCGATGGATATTAAATTGATTTTAAAGGAAACATACCTAAGATGGGTCTAATGGATTAATATATTTGATTTATTTTCCCATATTAGGTATGTTTCCTAAATTCTAAATTTTAGTGTAATAAAAGTTAACTGGCTCTGTGGCAAAGATATACAATAACTGGCTGCTTGTGGGAATCTTAAAACATTCAACTTGTTGGAAAACGTGATGGCGAGCCAATGGTAAGGTGGTTGGATTATATTCAATCGGACCCAATCATGGGTATTGGGAAATAAAAAGGTGAGACTGTAAAGAGTTCACTTTTTCCAGTATCTATAACTTATGTATATTTATGACTGGAATACTTAGATATATTATATTTCAGGTGTATATTTTATTGGACGCAAAAAATGACTCGATCATATAACAAATCTAATTACAGAAAGTCTTATCTACAGCAGTTAACAAAAGATTCTTACAATTATGCGTCAAAGCCACAGCGTAGAAAATAAGATTGTTCTAGATACATTTTTGGGCTGAAAAAGATTAGAAGATAGATGCGTTGCTCGCATTAGATCTAGGTGAAGAGTCCCTCGAGTCAGCTGTAAGAGCGACCCAGGACCGAGACTTGTGAAGGTATATGACGAGCTGAATCTCATCTGATAGAGGTCACTATATGTCAACACTGATATGAAGGAGAAAATAAGATGAAGATTTTATTAGAACGTACAACATACTGAATTTTAACAGGATAATACATTTCATAAGAAAAATAAATGAGTAACGGAAAGTAAAGAATACCTAACTGGCACGGGTTTATAATGATCCTGTTTAGTTAAAGATTTTGAATTTAAAGTAATTAATCATACGTGAAACAGAACAATACAAAACATAAGTTAACGATGAACGTTAAAAAATGTTAACATTATACGATTAGACTAAAAATGTTAATAATTTGTAAATTAATGGTATGTACGACTAAAATTTTTCATAAATGGGTAATCTTAAATAAATTAATAATATACGAAAATAGTTGTTAATTTGTTAATTTAATTGGAACTCCGTGAAAACCCACATCATTGAAAATGAACATTTATAATTGGTAAATAATGCATTTGTACTGCAGGCTCTTTATCAAAATCATTACCGAAACGTGTTCTGATTGAAAATGTTTGTGCAATAATTATATAGGACGCGATGGATTGGCCTGACTATTAATGTAAATTCATTTATGATTTTAATTTACTAGGAAATGTGGGTTCATTATGTGCTAGTACATGAAAAAAAACTATAGACAGTCATTTCTTTCTAATCTTTGATTTAGAAAAATAGGATTCTGGAGCAAATTAAGAAAAACTATGAGACTGCCCAACATATATTTTGGTGCCTGAAAAGTTTAACCTAAAACAAAAAAAAAAATATTTGTTGTTGGGAAGTGATAATTTGAATAAATTAATGTTAATAAGTAATGTATGACGAACATTTTAAAACGTAAAATGACGCAATTTCTGGAGCAAACAAAAGTATGTTTTGTTTTATTGTATGGATTTTGCGGGTATTTCGAATAATGATATAAATAACCTAATTAGATTCATACTTAACCTTTCCTCACCGATGATGTAAACTGAGTTAACATTTCCTTTAATCGTGTGAATAAGGCAGCACCGGAACGCGAGTTTTTATTTTAGCACCGCAAGGGAAAGGTTAAGTAAACTATCAAGAATAATATTTGATAATCGCAAAAAAAAGGAAAACACTGTGTACTTTGTACATAATTTATATAATTGGATATGTCACCGTGATTTATCAATTATTAGAAGTGATGAAATTGGGTATCTATCACGTCCGTCAGTTAGATACTGTGCCGCGACGTATTGATCAGCGCACACGGACATTTGGGTAACAGATAATTGGGCGACGGTCATTTGGGTAACAGATAATTGGGCGACGGTCATTTGGGTAACAGATAATTGGGCGACTGTCATTTGGGCGATACGATAATAATGTAATGTTTCAATAATAACAATTAATAAAAACACTATGATTCTATTGTAAATTAATGTTCATTGCTATGTGAGGCCGATAATCATACTTCTTTTAGGTTATGTAAATTATAGTTCAAAGATGAACAAGTTAGTGAAGTGTTAATGAGTACGTTTATTTTAGGTGTGATACTTTATGGTAAATGGTTTAATTCTTCATTTTGTGTAGCGGAAAAAGGCTGTGCACTTCTTGTTCTAAGTAATATGTAGTGTAAATGGATATTATTAATTATAAGGTAAAAAAAAAAACTAAAAATAACCCACACTAATATAGTAAGTGTAGGTGATAGTCAGACAGTCACAACCAGATAGTCATAATCACAACACAGTTTATTATAATAAATTCTTAAGCTTTGATTATGTTTGCCTGCCGATGGATTGAACACTGCATTTCTATTACAAGTGGGGGTATCGGTACTATAGCAATATTATATACATATTAAAAGATGCCTAAAGAGCGTTTTGCTTGGTGCACACTCAAGCGACCATAAACTAAACGCAGTGTTGGCCATCCCTAAATACGATAATTGGGGGAAGCCCCTATTTGGTAGTGGATGCATATTGATGACGATATAGTGATATAGTGTTGAGACTGACCGTGCACATCGATGCACCCCAACTGTTTCTTCATGGTGCTGGTGTTAATCTGGCACATATAGCAGCCGCGATCACTCTCTCTCAATTGACGGATGCGCAATTGCCACGTGCGCAGGTTGTCGTGCGCAACCGATATCCTTGAGTTGTGAGTCACGACCCGATTGTGGAGGGTCAGAATTGTCTGGTCCTCTGCCTTCAGCCAACCGACCTATGAAAGATAAAATTCAATGGTTAATTTGACGGTAAGTGTGATCTGAGAATCTGAAAATGTATTAAAAGAATCTCAATATATAATGTTACAATAACATACTTTAATATAAGAATTTGAATATATACCACTTGCTTTAATTTAAAATACATCATTAAATTGATTTAAGACTAGATTACATAGTTCTTTTAAAATATTTTTAGGTTTCTGGAACAGGAAAAAACTGCAATAGAAATTACTTTTAGTTTACTAGCAAATAATCTTGTCAAGCATTGTTACCAAGAATTATTATTCTTATCTATTCACCATTGTAGGAGGATTATCTTTTATTTATTCTAAGGGAAAAACAATTTTCCAAATTTTTTTTAATAAACGTAATAGTAACTTATTAAATTTTTTCTTCTTGTCTATTTTTGTATTTGTAGCCATAAGGATTTTTTTTGTTTTAATCAGAATACAAAAGTTTCTTTAAATATGTATTTTGTAACAATTTACGAGGCCATTTTTTTTTCAGATTTTGAACAGTGTTGGTTGTGAATTTTTATTTTCAATAAAGGTTTAATAAAAATAAATAATGATGTAAACGCTAATGTAAAATTTGTGTTTGTTTGCAATTAAGTTATATTTAATTCATTGTGGCGTAAATAGTATAAACGCAAAAAGAAAGAATCTAAGAAAATATCAATTGATTTGAATTTGAAAGAAAAATTAATTTAGCACTGTTTGCAAAACAAGAAAATACAATTTATCCAAAACACCAAAGGAACGGGAAAACTTTTTGAAATATGAATTGAAATGGGGAATTTAAAAGACAACTTGTAGCGTCTACATCTACAGAAACGGTGTTGTGCGAAATATCTGAAATAGCTCGCCCGAACTCACACCTGCGAGGAATGCCACCCCCGGTGTTCCCTGCGATACCGCTAAGTCCGCGATGAAAATATTTTCCCCAAAACATTGCCTCGCTAATTTTGTCTTCTTTTATGTATTCATAAATCTTGTCACGGCGGCCGCCCTCCAGAAAATAAAATTATAAATTTTAGACATGACAGCTGTTCAAACATTGAGATAAATATTTTTATGAGAATAAAATGTATTTTGGGTGGCGGATTGATGAAAGGCAACGTAATCACCGGGAAAGTTTCGCAGCGTTTCGGGGTCGTCGTGACGCCGACGCCTGGAAGACTACCGTTCGGGGATATGCACGGACGCAATGATTTATTCATTACATTATTTTTCCATTGTACTCTTCCTTACATTATTTTATCTCCGTCGCGCTTTCAGATTTATACGCATAAATAAGCTGTTGCTAGCCGGGGGCGGCTCGCCCGCTCGGGAAATTAATCATCCCCGTTTGTATGGATGCCGTAAATTAAATATGACTGGTATAATGAGCACTCTTAGTTATGGCCGAAGAAAGATGTCCAATTTAAGATTACGCAACACCTTTACTACGGTGTGCGATTGAATAATAATTAATCGCGGAGAAATAACATTTATTCAGTAGTATAAATACAACCCATTTTCTCATAGTGAGACGAAGTACAATACAAGTTGACTAATTTGAAAAAAAACATTACTCGCGCCCATCAATACACTTGTCGGTTCTAATTTAGAATTACGTAGGTACTTCTGAAAACAAACCTATTTAATTATTTTATCATCTAACCGAAAGAATAAATTAAATTGACTTACTTTATTTACGTTAACGGCTCAAATATAATGTAATTAAAATTATATTTAACAATAATATTAATAATAGTTATTACACGTTATATATATTACACTACAAAATATCAGCAAAATTTTATAAACTAAGGGATTCAAAATTTTAATAGCCTCCCTACCTAAAGAAATAAAAGAGCTTAGAAATAAATTAAATGAACACTTCAGAAGCACATAATTAGAAAATAAATAATATTATAGAAAATATGAATTAAATATATTAATTAGAAAGATATACATATAAAATCAATTTTATCGAAAAATATTGTTGTTGCGCCACCGGGATTTGAACCTGCTTCTCTTTACTAACCGGGGGTGGTGCATTATCCAACTATGCTACAGCGACAATATTTTTAGCGACAAATTTTTGAACCAACATATTACCTTTTTGATATTAATACATTTAATCGTTCCATTATTTGAAAGAGATATCTACCTTATTTTTACAGAATCTCAAATATATTAGAGTAATCTGATAGCAGACGCCAGAATTACCAATTAATTTTTATTACATTTTGGACACATTGATACAACTTTATTATTAGGAGAACACATTCTTATTGTGATGTTGTAATTATTCAGAACATAGATCTGTGATATTCAATTCATATTTAAAATATCACAGACCTATGTTCTGAATAATTACAACTTCACAATAAGAATGTGTTCTCTTAATAATATTATAGAACACTTCAGAAGCATACAAAGAGACAATAAATAATTATAGACTACAAATGTATAACTCTATATAAAATTATTATACCGTAACTCCCTCTCCAAGTACAAGAGCTTGTCTCTTTTTTGAAGAGGTAATCGAAAAAAAAACATGTAAATTTTTATAATGTAAAATACTTAATTCATGTAATAAAAAAATTGTAAAAATATAAAATAAATAAAAAAAATATATATACGAGTGTAATGATTTAGTAAAATTATAATTTTTAATTTTGTAAGAAAAGGATTAGATATAAATAATTACTATACATAAATATTAATAATCATTGAGAAATTGATAACGGTCGTTACATAGCATAGTTACACGGAAGGGAGCATCTTCCATTCTAAACATCAGATTGGTAAATTCTGGCAGAATGAGAATGACCGTCTACCCTATTATTTACACTGCGTAAACTTACTCAACTTGGTATACAGTTTTGCAAGCGAATGGACTATACAATCTAAATAGATATTACGATTATATATGTAATAGCAGATGTTATTAAACATTGAAATAAATAATTTTTCATTTAAAATATATAAGATGTTATTTTTAACATTTATTTACTATGTTAAATATTTTGTTAGAAAAGTGTTCCAAATAACTATTAATTATTTAGTAACACACCGATATTTTAATAACAATGAAATGTACGTAAAAATAGATGTCTAAATAATATATATATATATATATATGATGTGATAAATTTTAGGTTACCATCAGATTCCCTTGGAGTTCTATCCTCTGAGAACTGTGTAATTACTTGGGTCCCAATTATACGTAACAATATTATACGTTTATTTCAACACGTTATACAGTAATATAAATTATTCAGAGATAGACTGGTTATTCAGAAGAAGCCGCGATGGAAGAAATCTGTTCCCCCAGAGACGTCCTCTTATAAGGGTCGTCCCCCACCACTCATTTACTCATTTTCATGATACAAACATACATTTACAAATTGACAGTTCTCACAATATATGTACATAAAAATATTTTACTCCTTCCAAACTTATATAAATGTTTCTACTATGAATGTAGGACTACATTAGGATTAAAGAGTATTTAAATAATGTCATCATTAAATTTATTGTTACAAAATATAATTACACATAATAAATAATAATTTTTTGCAAATAGATTCAGAAAAAGAGCATTTACATTCATTTCGCTAAATACGGGAAATAAAAACACGGCGAACGGTATCGTCAAATTCAGGTAGTCGCAGAAACTTCCGGTCTGGATATTCGATTGGAATCGGGTTCGTCCGTGTGAAATGAACGTCTCTACGGACGACGCGATCCATTCATTAAGTAAACAATTTTTTTGGGCCGGGTAAAATTTCCCGGAAATTTTTCGATGAATTACAAAGGGATGGATCTTCGGCTGCTTGAAATATGATCAATTATTGTTGGGAACTTTGGCCAAAATAATCCAATTAAATAACAATAATAATTATAGAACACGTTGACGACTCTTTAACAATTAAATACATGTTCGTTTATTTTCAGGATAAATATAATTTTCGAAATTGATAATATTATTATAACTTATTTCACTTATTTATGAAGTTCCCCTCACTTCTTGGAATTCAATATATAGTTTTGTAAATTTTATTGTAATTTTAACCACACCCCCACCTCCCTTAACCCCAAACACACCCTTAATTACTGTCTGAAAATGTTTTTAACTTCAATTGAATTATATTATTGATAATGGGAAGATGTTCATGAAAACGTTTAATCGCTTAAGATTATAAAATATATTTTTTAACGTTTCTTGTGAAACTCTTTGAAAGGCCATTTTAAATATAGTGGAATGAAAGCGTGTTTCAACTCAATTTAAAAAATAATCATGGAATTCCACAAAGTTTCACCTCAAACCTTTGATCAGTTATCAAAATAAGGATAATATTATAAAATACCTTGCTATTATACCATATTTTTAAAACTTCTGACTGTCGTTAAATTTTCCTATTTTCAGGAATAAATCTTCTTAATTTTTTTATACATTTCTGTTAGCCGTTAGAGAGATACACATATTAAAATTAGGAAACTAAATGATCAAAATTCGGTAATCAGTCGAGCTATCGTGATACTTATACAGAGTGAGAAAATTGTGAATCAGATTCACTCATTTTTTTAATTTAAACATAAAATATTGTTGGGTTGAGTAGCTTGTTGGTATAGTGGTCAAGACGTTGGCCTAGCAGCTAGCTAGTCCTATTTTCATAGTACAAGCGTTTAGCTTAGTTTAAAAATAGTAAGAATATTGATGTGACATGTATTCCGTATACGCATCTCTATTTATAAAAGAAAAGAAAGTTAAATTTATTTATTTCTTCCTTCAAAAAGTTTACTTTACATACACATACTGGATCACTTAGAGATGTTTTTTACATATTATGATACGACAATCAAAATATTATGTGATTCATGTTAGACATACGTTTTTGACTGATTCGATTTCAGGCAATCTTGTTAAGTTTCAATCAATCTTGTTGAATTTTAATCAATCTTGTTAAACTTCAATCAATCTTGTTAAAATTCAATCAATCTTATTAAATTGTAATCAATCACAGTTTGCGATTATTGTGTGATTTAATCAGGAGAGTTATCAGCAGTTACTGATACTGACTAAAAATACGGTAAAACTGGTGGTTTCAACACATTTTTAGTCATTGGTAGAATGAGGATCTGTGTACTGTGAGTTGAAGTGCTGCGAAAGTTCTAATATTGGAAAAAGTTGTTATTTTCCTTTGAGTCTTTCCCGGTTACGAAAGTATGTTAATTTATATGATAGTCATTGAAAAATTTCTTACTGTTTTGTATTTTGGATAAACTTAGTACAGGGTGAATATTATGTTCCAGGCCGATATTGTTTTAGAATAACTAAAAAATTAAACATATTTTTAAAATTTAATTTTAATTTATCGGTTAGTTGATTTATTACAAATATGTATAAAATATGGAATACGCCAAGTGGCGGCTTCTGGCAGCGGCATAAATGTGTGCTTTTTTAACCATATTTTTCATAACATTCTCGCACACTTTGCGTGTTTAATCAGGAATTTTCATATCGAATATTGTCCTGTAGCATCGAAATTGTAATTGGCTTATTTGTGTAGACCTTATCTTTCAAGTATCTTCGCAGAAAATAGTCAGAAGCCGTCAAATCAGCTGATTGAGGAGGCCAGTCGATATCATCACTTTTTGACATTATGCGATCGGTAAAAATTACTCGCAAAATTTCAAACGTAGCTCGGGCTATGTTTGAGGTGGCACCGTCCTGTTGAAACCACATATGTGACAAGGCCAATCGACTCAATTCAGCTACCAAGAAGTTTTCCAACATATGACGATAGCGATCATAATTATTTACAGCATTGCCATTATTATTTAGATATAATGTTTTAATAACTTAAACACGTTTTTGAGGCGTTAGATGCTCCATAATAAATTGAAATTAACTACTCTTTACGATTACTAAATGCGAACTAATAAATGTCTGCCAAATTCTGTACTTTGTGATACTATAAAATGTTTTTTTTTGGCAACAATTTAAATGAATTACGAGGAATTAAGAGTGAGGAGGATTGTGTGTGTGTCATATGTATCGTGTGGATATATGTCAGATGAATCAGATTCCTTGTGTGTGAGTAGTGGGTGCCATAATAATCACCCATCATCCTACCATAGAGCAGGTTATGAAATACTACTTACGTTTGTCCTATATTTTGCGTACTTTACAGATTTAGAGAAATGGTTAAGACGTTTAATGAAATCACGTGAAGGGTTATAGAGGCAATTCTGGAAGGCGGTAGCCAGAAGAGTGAGGCTAGAGGGTCGACTTTCAAGATGGTTGCGGATACGTCGATACTGGGTGCTTTTTTACGGCTATTAGAAACTTTGTTTTACGCACCGGTTTAAGCAAAATGCGTTTAGGGCCGTCGGCGGTAATGATGACAGTGGAATCAAGAAAAATACTGTGTCCACAATTAATGCCACCAGTGTATACATGAAATTTTTGTAAAGTAACTCTCGTAAAAGGCAGTACAAAGTTGAGCATCGATTGAGCTGTCATTTATTGTCTATAATATTTTAGTAATATATAAAGTCAAAATAACTGATACGTATCACTAAGACTCGGTTCAAAGTTCGGTATACACGCAATTTAAGACTCAAATCAACCATTCATTTCTAACAGCCCTCTGTCCACTCTTTCCCTCTACCCATTCCTCCACTTCCACGAGCGATAAGCACTCTAATATAGGGTAGATCTCTTTGTAAGTAAATTGATAATATATTATAGTATATATAAATAAAAACCCAAGGAAGCGTTAAAAGGGATCTGAATATACAGAGATTTAACTAGAATATTCAGTAAATCGAACATTAAGCATTATTTGTCTTCGACCTTTAGAATTTTATGACAAAAGAAGAACTATAAATAGCGGCCGATTGCCCAGGGCCACGAATTTGAAAATTCTTATAACGAGTGACAAAATTGAATTATGTAAAATGTCAAGTAGGCACAATACAGAGTAAGAGGCAATGGTTAATTTACCTGTCTTAAGAAAGCGTGAAGGGTGGTATAACAAGAACTGCAATTTTAAATTTGCTGCCATAACCTATAAATTATATAAGCTTTAAACTAATCATGCAGTAATACGTGATTGCAGAATGCGTAGAATTTAATATAATTTATTATAAAACTTGTTAAAACATCAGCAGTGTACTTCGAAAAATTCGAGTTATTTTCCCGCGAAATCAAGTGCCAACAGTCAATGCAATTAAGAATTTATAGCAGTTACTGATGCCTGGATCACTAATCTAGCTGTTCAGTAGGGTAGTTACCAATTTGTTAGTAATGGCTATTGATGTAGCGGCGGTCTTAAGGACGCCGAATAGTTGACCCAGAAAGACGTTTCATTTCGAATATTGTCCTGTAGCATCGGAATTATTATTGGCTTATTGGTGTAGACCTTTTCTTACAAGTACACCCACAGAAAATAATCGTCAGCCGCCAAATCAGGTGATCGAAGAGGCTAGTCGATATCACCACTTGCTTGCCTTAACACACACCTCTTGTACCATCCATATTATCATGTAGTTTCGCCGATGATTGAGGCTGCGACTCTGGTTTTTCTGGTTATGTATTTCGCGGACGTCCTCATTCATTAAAACCATCTCAGCGATCCTATAATCAGCGATGTATTTATGTACCATATAAATGTATTATTTACGTACATTCAAATATTGTTATTTTTTATAACTTAAATCAAATATAAAAAATATATATACAAAATAGGGCGTATTCAAACCATTTGATAGGCATACGACTTTCACATTCGTGAGAAGATTCAGGCGTTTTTGCTTGTTTATTTGTCCCTCCCAGAAAGCCTTCGTCGCTTGCATCGTGATAAGCCCGCGTGAAATTCAACGCTACAGTGTTTACCGGGGGTAGCTACTATTATGGGACGAGAAGAGATCCAAATTGCCTTTCAATTTGTACGGAAGATAGGCATTAAGAAAGTCTGGAGAATTTGTTTCGGGGAAGTTATTCTCGGGCAAAACCTTCTCTCGGAGCGTCGGTGGCGGGAAGGGTGTAAAATACATTTCAAAGGTGAGAGATTTTAATTCAACGCGAAGCGATTCGTTTCAGAGTTTAATTTCATTCCAAATGTCTCATCGATTTTGTCGTATTCTAGGAGGTAGACACATAAAACCGTTTTCTACCATCATTGAAAGAAAGTAAAAAATAATGATTTTGTATTAACTAAATTATCATCGGTTTTAAATTTTCTAAATATCTAAAGTAAAATTATTTTCGTTTAAACATATTTATTAACTAAAATAAAAGCAATTAATTCAAATACAAGTTGTACTCAGGGGTGGATTTAAGGTGCAGGGGCTTTTGGGGGCTCGTTGTCTCTAGACAAGAGGCTCTTAACATGTGTCATGACAAAACGTGAACTACGAATAGCAACACAGATGTAGAGACGAAGTTTGAGGTGAAACCATCAAAAATACAAATATAATGTCGTATATACAGTCATGAATATCCGACGTAGTCTAGAAAATTGGATCGGTCAGCCGTTTATGGTGAAAAATCAGAAACAATTAAAGTTGAGGTAGTGTTCCGTATTCGTACATACTTTTGGCGCGTTTGTTACATCAGCAGCGAAAAATATTGTTATCACATGTCCACGTCTAAATTTCTACCCTAAATTCCATATACTACTGCTTGTCCTCAGTGTGAATTGGTACCTGGCGCTGTCGAGACGTCCCTGGATCAATATTGTTTTGTGTGATTTTGTGTTGTAATCATATTGTTTGTTTTTTGTGTGTGCTGTGGGTGAACTGTGACATTACCGTCTTAAGTTGGCAGTGGAAATCGTTGACTATCCTCGTGCATGTAGTGTGTGATTTTAGCGACTCCACCAGGGATTTCGGAGGTGTAATCTTAAGGTAAGGCGAGCATTCCTTCTAAATCTCGGTCCCGAGATCACTGGTCCTTCGAAAAATCCTTTTCCTCTCATCAACCTCTTCCTACATCAACGTCTCCCGATTTACTTCCCCACCTTGCGGTGATTCCGACTTACAACCGGAATTATCGTAATCTATTCCACGGGACGTGCGACCCGGATGTCACACAGGTAGAATGCGTATGAAACATTCAATTCCATTGATTTACTTTATCAACATTACCTGGACTAGAATAGTCATCAGTTCTAAAATTTGTTTATTCAAAACTTATATAAATCAAAATAAATATCAATAAGTCTACTACCATATATTTAAAAAAAATGACAGCAAGATAAATGTTGAAATTTGTCTCATTTTCATTAATTTTGAAAATTTTAAAGCCTTGAATTATTTACGAACTCAACTTTTTCGAAGCTTTGGTTAATCCACTTAAAGAAGCGGATGTATAAATCCCTCAGGTTTATAATCCAAGGAAATGTGAATGTCTTTATAAATCAGAGAACACAAAGCCTTCCTTGATAACAAAAGGAAAAAAGGAACTCCTTTCTACACCCTTAGAGATATTTAAGGTGGTTGTTTTATTGAAAACATTCAAAGTGCTCTTTGGAGAAGTCCGAACTGTTTCCTCCTGCATCAGGTTACAGATAAAACACGAAGATTTACAAATATTTAAGTCACTTATTATTATTAACAAAATAAATTTAATCGTATTCTTTAACTGAATGTCTGTAAGGTAGACCATGAAATTAGCTGTAGTTCAAAATCTCTAAATCGTGAATGTAATAAAGAAGATCTCAACAAAAGAAACCCGAAATACTTGAACATGCATTAAGCTTTTAATACTAGTAGAAATAGAAACTCCAAGATATGATAAAAATATAATGTATTAACTTACCTATTATAGGTAATAGTTTACCTACAATACATAGAAGTTAAACTGTTATAATAAGTCTTCAGTATTAGTAAGTATAGTAATGCAGTTTTATATTAAAATTATTGATCCGTTTAAAGAATATTTCACCACTTCCGGATAAACTACAAAATTACCAATTATTATTCAAGCAACGTTTTTTGTTTTTGGTTTTGTCGATATGTTTAATAAATATGTCATATGGGACATCAAATAATTTGTGGATTTGAGTTAACGAAATGTCCTGAAAGCATTTATTAATTGCGTGGAGTAATGTTAAAAATAATTAAACCACAAGTAATGGAATATGTCTTATTATACCTAATTATACTTATTTTGTTATAATAATGCGTTTATTCCAGCGTGATCTGTTTTTTTTTTATGAAGACCTAATTCACCATAAAGATAATATATATTATATAATACATTTAAGTTACAAAATATTATTCAAGTTATGAAGAGAAAAGCAATAAAACAAAGTTCACACATATATATAAACACAAACAAAATATAAATACTACATTTCAGTCACAACTATTATTGTATCTGTAGCTACTCTGTAGTCGTTGCCATTTTTTCGAACCAGCTTTTCATGAGAACGCCGCTTGCACTAGAGAGTTGGTGCTGAGCTCCAGCCGCAGCTTTACGCCTGCAAATTGATGCCTCAGAAGCGGAACGAATCCATGTATACGGCTTTCGGAAAACATTGTAGATGCGCTACAATAACGCGCCAATCCGAACAGTATTCTGTATTGGTTGTTGTACTAAATTCGGAGACGGTTGTACGTCACAAGCTTGTATTTCGACCAGAGCTCGCAGGTATACATGTTGGCGAAGAATGATTTAAACATGATTCTCTTCACATTTTTACTGCATCGGTAGAAACCCCGCGATTGCATATTTGCACGAACTGTCTCCTCTGTCATTCTATGTTATCATCGTCTTGTCCATCTTCATTGAATATATGGTCAAGGTATTTGACCTTATTTTGAACGCTCAATTTCGTTGTTATACATTTGGAATAAATCATGTATCGAAAACATTTGGCAATATTATATTTAAAAGCCAGGTTTTAATAATCATTACATAATATGGAATATTTAGTATAAGAAGTAAAAAATATAATAAAAGTTCTCGGATAAATATAAAAATATATAGATATTACCTATAAATACTTGGAGATTTTATTTTAACAAATACCTATAAACTAGTGAAAATGGCGTGTTTTTAACATTAAAATATAGAAACAAATTTATGTAGTTACATTATTATATGGTTGATATATGCATTGCTTCTCACGGTAGAAACATACGATGTGCAACAAATCTGGGATTAATTATTCCTAAAATCACAAACAAGCACGGATCGAGGGCAATGGAATATATTGTTCCCACGCTGAACAATAAATTATTAGAACCAAACTCTTTTGAGGTGGAAGAAAAGAAATGGGTCTTATTTAATAATATGGCTTACTTGTAATCACGTTCTTCGGTTTATTCTTTTAAGTTTATAATATTATTCCATTAAAATATTATATTGCTTTTTTAATATCATGTTAAATTTTATTTCTTAATTCTTTGTATATTGCTTGTAATTTTGAAAATATGTACCAGCAGAGATTTCTGTTTTTGTGAATTTAAATAATGTATATTTATTGTTAAAATTTTTATATGCACAGAAGTTTTTGATTATGTCTTCGTAAATATTATTTCAATTGTTATTAATTAGATTCAAGTGAATAGTAATAATGATCCTGATGACTGTAGATTTTTTTTTAGTTTATGTAAATAAAATTGTGAAAATATAAAAAAATAAACATAAAGATTTGTAAGACAATAAAAAGGTTAAATAACAAATCTGATCGAAATCCAAACCACATTGGGAAAGCACAGATGTTTGTAGTATATGGAGATAGCAGAAAAGTCTTGCGTTTTTCGGATAGAGGTTTTTACCGGAAGTAAGAATAGAACTCGAGAAGTCGGGATAAGAAGATCGGGGATTTAGAAGTAATCCAAGGATTTCAGTTGGTTTGGTTCTACACTTGAAAATCTTTTGATTTCAAGAAGAAAGAAATGCAATGATAGTTAATTTTATTTATCAATTTCTTTTTTAATACGTATAAATTAAGAATCAATTTTCGTCACAATATTAATTATAAATAATTACTAAAATTATTTGAATAAGGTGATTATTTATTTATTTGATGAGTCATTTGCATTTGCAGTATTTTGTAAATGTTGAGACATATTGCGTGTTTATATATTATAAAATTTAGCAACACATAATACAGACGTACAACCTTTAAAAAAAAACATTCATGCATGTGATTTTTTAAAACTAAGTATTCTTATGTAATATTTAAATATCAGTTATATGTCACGCTTAATATATAATGAATGATTATTAATAATAATGTATATTAAATATTTAACATAAAGAAACAATTCTCTCTTTATGAAAGATATTTGTTAATAAAAAATAATAAGTTGTACATACTGAACTAAAGTTAATACAAATTAAATATTGTTAATGTTTGTAGCGTTAACTTTATGGTTAGACATTAATAAATGTAGATACAATTTTTACAAATTAAATGAATCAAATTAAAATTATTTAGTTGCTACCGGAATAAGGTGTTCTCCTTAAAAAAGAAGTAAAATCATCGTCATATCATCATTATCAGAAATTATATATCTCACTTAAGTAGTATCCAAGTATCTCTCATTTTTCTTAGTACTTTTATTCGCTGCCATGTATTTCCGCAATTTGATGATTTGTCAGTCTGTTAGGTTGCGTTCGTCTGTTCTCTTAGTAATGTGACCTCTTATTGCCATTTTTTTTTCAAACTAATGTAACTGTGCTGAATTATAGCAAAAAAATAAAGATTAAAGAGAGATTATTGGATAATAAAATATACTGTTATATATATTTAAAATAATAAATTATTCTTTGAATTTTGGATATGTTACATTGTTAATAAAAATTGTAAGTACTTGTGTCGTAATTCTGATTTCTAAAAAAAATGATTAAATGATGACATTAAATATAATATATCAATTAGAAATATATACTGTAAAATTCAATTTATCTAAAAAATATTTATGTTGTTACCGGAATTCGAACCTGGATCCTTTCCTATTCGGGGAAATGCATTAACCAAACACACCACACCGACAATTGTAAGTTGACGATAAATTTTTCGAACTCATGTGCTGTAGTTCTTTCAAATTGATACATCTATTATTCCAAATTTAAAAGATGTCACATTTAATTTGTATTAAAATACCACATAACTATGTTCTGCTAAAACTGCAACTTCACAATAATAATGTGTTTCTCCTTAAGTGATTTTAACAAATCTTTTTTTGTTTCCTGTACGATTATAATAAGCCTTAATCTCTAATCACAACAATAGTAATATAATCAGGGGTTGAAATTGCCGTCTGAATGATGACGGCCTACATACACTCTACTTCGTTTTCTCACATTTTTCTTACATTCACATTTAGAACATTAACTTTTTTCCTTGTCTTATATAATAACTAACGTATATATGAGGCCATTTTGTCGTCGGATAAATTCACCATCAATCGATTTTTTTTGGCTTCCCCAGTACTGAAGGAGAGCGCTCGGTTGATGTAGGGCGTAAGATAGAGGGGGTGGCTTTAGGGGTGGGTAAGTTAAATACGTGATGTATGAAAATCTCTATGAAAGAGGTTCGCACGTGGAGAGTCAATATATAGTGACATCGCATACAAATACAATGTCTCCACAATTTATAAAATATGATGAAGAGACTCCTTTTCGGTGACATTCAAGATAACATAACATAACAACTACGTGTTTGAAAAAATGAACTTATTTTGTTTAAAGATGATAATTTAGTTAAAATCATTATTTCAAAATGATTGCTGCCAATGCGGATTGAACTGAAAAATCATTTTATAAAAAAATAAAATTCGTGATCAAGCAAGATTTAGAAATAAATCGATCTAAAACAAAACTAATGATTGTGGATCATGCTAATGCATCTTCCTATATGAGGTATTTCAAGAAGCAATATATTTGCGTGAACTAATCACGAACACTGTGGCTGTGAAATCATATTATTTTTTGTGTGTAAAAATACCCGTTAAAAAAATAATCTTTACTAATATAATATTACGTATGCTTTTAAATAATTATGAGTCATATCAATCCATTTGTATCATGTGTAATACTTCTTAAAATATAACTTCACCATTCCTGTAGATAGTCTGTAGGACCCATTATAAATTATATGAATAAAACACACGTGTTTTTTATTCCACTTTGATTTATTTAACTTTAAGGCGACATTTACGATGAAATGTCTCGAAATCAAATAAATCCAAGTTGAATAAAAAACCTCCAGTATAATATGTACAAACACACCGATGTGTATTTTTTCTACAACCAAACGATTTTTCAGAATTAAATTTTGACACATTTTATTTTTATACTTGCTTTTAGGTATTCTACTAGTTAATAATAATTAAGATAATTACTTTTTTAATATTTGTAAAATTACTTTATGTCAAAATATCATATAAATATTAAGAAAAAAACTTTGTTTGAACCACTTTTTATTGATAAATTAACATGTTTCAATACCAATGGTCCCTTCTTCAGGAAACAATGTATATTAAAATTAAAAATATAAGCATGAACAAAAAACAGAATATAAGTGATAGGTAAATAATAATAATTAGAAATTTAAATAATGTATTAAAGTGATTTCTGTGTTGTTCTTTAAATATTAATAGGTTAGATTTTCATGGAACGCAAATAATAAAATAATAACACATTATTATTTGTGATGTAATTTTTTCAGAAACAGTTCTGTGTTATTTTAATACAAATTAATTGCATAAATTAAAAAGACATACGTACACAGATATACATATATAAGTTGTTTTAAAGTATATTAAAAAAATATATAAAATTTAATTGAATAAATAATAGATATCTGGCGTCTCCTAGCGAATTTTTCTTAAAGGTATTCGCAATTGAAAAGGTGATAGCTTTTAAATAAATGGAATGAAAGATGTATAAATTTTAAATAGCTGCAAAATTTGCCAACTATTTATGAAACTGACATAATGTAATTGGTTATCGCACTTCGCCGGATAGGAAGAGATCCGGTTTAAAATCCTGGTGGCAGCTAAAAGTTTATCTGTATGTATATCTTTCTAATTGATGCATTTAATTTGTGTTAAATAAAATAATTATGATGTTAAGCTGTTTTAATGGTTTAAAGCTTCACATTTTGTAAAAATATTATCAATTGAAAAGAGCGCTAAGCCCCTTAAAATTTTGTTTTTAAATGTAAGCATAAATCACGTTTTATTTCTTATTGAATTTTTATAATTACTGATTTAAATTAATTTTAAAAAAATCTGAAACAATTGAATAAATTTTGATATTTACAAACGTTTTATAATATTTTATAAAAAATAATGGAATATGAATGAAATATATTAATTAGAAAGATATACATATAAAATCAATTTAATCGAAAAATATTATTGTTGCGCCACCGGGATTCGAACCTGGATTTCTTTCCTAACCGAAGAAGGTGCTTTATCCAACTAAGCTACAGCGACAATATTTTTAGCGACAATTTTCGACCCTATATGTTACCTTTTTGATATTAATACATTTAATCGTTCCATCATTTGACAGAGCCATCTACCTTATTTTTACAGAATCTCAAATACCTTTGAGTAAACTGATAGCAGACGCCAGAATAATAATAAAGTATTCACAATAAGAATGTGTTCTCCTAAATAATAAATTTGTATCAATGTGTCCAAAATTTAATAAAAATGAATTGATAATTCTGGCGTCTGCTATCAGTTTACTCAAAGGTATTTGAGATTCTGTAAAAATAAGGTAGATGGCTCTGTCAAATGATGGAACGATTAAATGTATTAATATCAAAAAGGTAACATATAGGGTCGAAAATTGTCGCTAAAAATATTGTCGCTGTAGCTTAGTTGGATAAAGCACCTTCCCCGGTTAGGAATGAGATCCAGGTTCGAATCCCGGTGGCGCAACAATAATATTTTTCGATTAAATTGATTTTATATGTGTATCTTTCTAATTAATATATTTAATTCATATTTAAAATATCACAGACCTATGTTCTGAATAATTACAACTTCACAATAAGAATGTGTTCTCCTAAAAAATAATGGAGTTTATTCACCTGGTAATATATTAATTTTGTAATAAAAAGTATAATAAAATGTGAAGAAACGAAAGAATGTAAGAATGTTACGGCAATATATCTGGCTGTCGTTTCAGCGCTTTGGAAGGAAATAGGTTTATGCTCCCTGTGGAAGGTGCATCCATTCTTTACTGAGGCTGTCTAGCAGAAAACAGATACTGTATTCATACTGGCAAATACAACCTCATTCATATTTTTCTAAAAAGGACATTCTTGTTCACTTCACCACCAAAACACGTTTATTTTTTTATAAATTCGATTTAGTAACTAATTTAAAAGACCGTATTAGTAACATTTTCAGTTTTAATGGCACGGAATTTGTATGCATAGCATACTAGTTTTCGGAAAAGAATTTAGACTAGTTTTTAATCACGCAGTATTTTGATATCGCATTCGTGTAAATGCTTTTATCAATTTTATTGGAATTGAGGTATTAACATATATTTTATGAATTCATAAAACAACGAAAATATTTTTACACATTTTACATACTTGTAATTTGTATATGTATGTTTAATCTGAAATGCATACAAGTTTTTTTATAGGATACATACCAACTGCTTAAAACTAATTTTTGTAATGCCAAACTCAACGATTTTCGTGAGAATTAAGAAACATAATTTTAAAATGATATTGTTTTTTTCAGAAAAACTCTTAGAAGATAAATAAATTAAAAGATAAAGGTGTTTCAACAAGAGCATAAAATCTAAATTTTAAATAAAACGCATTTTTTTTGAGTAAATGCCGAAAATTTAATTTATCATAAAATAGACATATGGGAATTATGCATGGTACAACACATCTGATAAACGCTCTCCTCGGCTTTGCTGGTACATTTGCGTTCTTTTGACTAAATTTTAAATCACAGTTTGGCATAATTTTGGCTGGATTTAAGTGATAGAGCGTCTAATCTCCTTCAAAGCTTGCATGGTCGTGGGCTTGTTGACACAAACCTTCGACTTCAAAAAATTCCACAAGATCTAGGCGGCCAATTCTGGTTGCCCAAACGAGAAATTACACGACATGGAAATATCTCGTACAATAATGTCATAGTTTTACTTGATGTGTGGCAAGTGATACTGTCCCATTGAAACCACATGATTTATAATTAACGGACTTGGAACATTTTGATTACCAAAATTTGGACGCAATTTGCGAATCATGGCAGTCAAACTTTCACAATTTTTTAAATAATGTTTAACATTAAGAATGCATTGTTATGTTGAATATCAATCTATTTTTAATAATGATGAACTGTTAACCATCAAACTGTCATAATGGTTGACTGCGGCACAACAGTAAAAATAGCTTCAAATTAAAATTTTACGATCTTGTTGGGACACCTTTATTGTGCATTTTCGAATTATAATATGAAAAAAATATTTATAAATGAAATACTTCTTCACAAAAATAATTATCAAGTCAAATTTATAAAATCATAATATAATTTGTTGGATAGGAACTTTGAAAACTCCACAATATTGCCATAGCAACTCAAAAAACTTCAATCATTGCCTTTAAATAAATAATAACATAAGATAATTATTCCTTTTCGACAGATTCAACGTATGGAGTGTCTTCGTATTTTTATTTAAACACTGCATGAAGTAATGAATTTTTTTTGTAGTAACCTAGTTTTTAACGGTATCTACAACACTTTTAAATATATGGAAGAATCGAACCGATAAGCCACTTATTTTATTCCATTATGAAGGTAATATTTGAAAAATAATTGAAATATTTATTTATATATATAAGCACATTATAACACTATAAAACAATAACAATGACGTAACCCATATTATTCAGGAGTATATTATTTTAAACTCTTCATTATTTGAACACTTGTAAGGAGAAATTTCAAAATAAATAAAATTATTAATACTGGATCGTATAAAATATATTGGATAGGTATACACGTACGGTGGGTGTTGGAAAATGTTAAGTTGCGATTAAATGCCGATATTGAGTGATATGCTAGTATAATTATTAAGGATTGATGTAAGAAATAAAAATATTTTCCAATACAAATTAAATTAATCAACCAGAAAGATATACAGAAAAAATCTTATCCATCGAAAAAATATTTAGTTGCTACAAGGATACGAACCTGGACTTCTTCTTACTCGGGGAAGCGCGTTCTCCACTTTCGCTATAACAATCGAATTCATTTTCGACAAATTTTTGAACTTATATTCCGCAATATTTCAATTTTAAAAGAAATCAACTTTATATTACCGTAAATCTCAAACACTTTTGAGTAAAACCCAATAGGATACGCTAGAGTTAAATTAATTAATTATATTATTAAATTTGGATACCTTAATACGACTTATGTATTAAGAAAAACGCATTTTTGTTATGAAGTAGCATTTTCAGAACATAGTTCTGTGATATTTAATACAAATTAAATGTCTAGAAAAATGTACAGAAAAAAAGAGGAATGTGAAGAGGTCCAGGTTCATATCCCGGTAAAAACCAAATATTTTTTGGATACAATGTTTTTTCTGTATATTTTACTAATTGATTAATTTAATTTGTGTTAAATACCACAGAACTACGTTCAGAAAATGCTACTTCACGACAAAAATGTGTTCTCCTTAATTAAAATTGTTATCTTTCGTAACTCTCATTCCATATTATTTTAAATTGCAAATATCAACGTTTTTATAATAGAAAAACTACATTTTTAATTTATATATCTTCCTTTGTCGATCCCTTAGAATAACAAGGTCCCAACTAATATTTTGGGCTTATTTGAGTTATTACATGAAATAGGTTCCAAATGCATTATTATTTATTTCTTCCATATGCACCAACTCCATTTAACGGACATTAAAGGAAATAGCAAGAGCTGAAAGTTTCAACTGAAGTAGTTAATTATGGATCACTATTGTTTATTAACAAAGTTTTATTATATTTTTAATTTTCCTTATCTCACAGTAGTCATTGATAATATGTAAAATAAGTTAAGATCTCAAAACTGATTATATTTGCATACTTAAAACAAAATATAGATGAATATATGTTGAAATTCAATCAACACTTTTGAGCTCATTATCTCAAAACAGTGTCAGTGTCAGATGGGAACCTTGTTATTCTGAGAGGTATATGTATGCTTATTTTGTTAGTTGTCAAAGAAAGCATAAAAAAATGCGTTAAATTAATTTTGTTATTTTGAAACATCATTAGTATCATATCTGGACTCATCGACGACAAACCAACAGAACAGGTGATGCAATTTATCAATGCTTAGTGATGCAATCTTCCAAGTGATGTTGGAGATGGAGGGATAGAGAGGC
Source organism: Eubasilissa splendida (assembly GCA_031772225.1). Taxonomy (NCBI): domain Eukaryota; kingdom Metazoa; phylum Arthropoda; class Insecta; order Trichoptera; family Phryganeidae; genus Eubasilissa; species Eubasilissa splendida. The sequence continues at coordinate 20,353,619 of CM062852.1, read as the reverse complement.
GACTGTCATATCAGAACGCACGAGATAAGATACGGAACAATAAAAGTATAAGAATATAAAACAAATTTAAAATACATAAGAAATGCTTAATGCCAATTATGTCTTATGATATTGGAGGTAGAGTTGACACAATTAAGACCAAAAGTATGCAAAAATAAGAGGTCTTAGATCAAAAAAATGAGGATTCAAGGTTACCCTAAATAGTGCTGCATGGAAAGTCTCCTAAATGCTAAAAGGGCAGCTGAAGCTCAGCTTCCAAAGAATGAGATGAGCCCCAAGAAAGTACAACTGAAGATTATATTGAATAATTTCTTAAAAAAATACATTTAAAACTACCAAAACAACTATTTTTTTAGCGTTTAGGCATCAGAAATAAAAAGCGCTCGCTAAAGACCTGGCATGACTAGATAAACCGGACGAAGGGCATTGTTAGAAAATTTAATATCATAGTATTAATATATCTGCGGGAAAACTGCATGATGGTAAGTTAGATAATTAGTTACTTCATCTAACGTTATATGGACTGACTTCTTGCATTTCAGTTAGACAATACAAATAAAATATTAGATTTTCCTATCATTTTATAAACGATGGAAGAACAGCTGGAGCTCAAAGTCTAAATTATGAGGTGAACCTAAAGAAGGAACAGACTGAGAAAAAAGAATAAGATGTATCAAAGGTAGATTATTATAACGGAAACCAATTGAAGGCTTTTTGTTGTACGAATAATTTTTCAAACGACCACATCTAAATCTGGTTGGATTGACTTCTTACCGTCCCACGTTAGACACTACAAATAAAATATTAAATTCTCCCATCATTTTATGAGCAATAAAGTTTACTTTCGATTTGAGTGTATGCAAATAATCTGGAGCAAATGCGAGGCAAGCCTGTTTCAATATGATTACAGATCAGCGAAAAATTTATTGGAACGCTTTGAAATTTCCGCTCCGCGAAGGAAAAAGATTACATAAGCCTGGAATAAGCCATTAACTGGAACCAAATTTTGGGTAAGTTGGGATAATCGCCTTCCTCCGCAAGATGAGTAGAAAATATTTTCTCAGGTTGGATTTATAAAGAATGCCGTTATTTTTTATTTAACTGAGCCGATAGAGGTAAATATGATCTAACCACTTTTTCGCAAATTCTAAAATTTCAGGTGAAAAAATTTTGATGCCGAAGAATAATAAATCATTTTTGGAAATATACAAGATTAATGAAATCAGTGAAATTTTTTCAAATAAATTTTACGGAGATTTGCGAGTCAAAAGTCGGAGTTTTAACACAATATTATGTCATATTATTATATTAAGTTAAAATTAGATTTTCTTGGTTTCTATTTTCTCTTTTTGTTATCAAATTTTATTACTTTTTATTTGATAACGAATAATTAATTTTACTGGAAATTTTGTCAACTTCTTTTCTCATCTGTATTTTATGCTTATAACAATAAAACAAATATTTTCAAATCTCTAGACATTTATTTAAAAATAGACGAATTATTTGATGTTGTTGAAAATTCTTTTTTTTTCTTCTCTTGCCGTACCCGTTCAATAGACGTTGGCTATCTGTCATATCAGTATGTCATGTATACATAGTCATGTATCAGTTCGTTTACTGCGGTCCGGAAAAGCTCTACAGTAGACTGGCTAAAACATTATTTTTGGTTCTTCTTCCAGAGCCCTGACTTCCAGTAATCTTTCCCTGCATTATGAGGTGCAAGAGCTGGATGTCTCATCACATGTCCGAGATATTAAAATTTAAGAATTTTTATTATTTTAACATTCTTGTCAAAATTTAATAAGAATACGTATGACCTTAGCGTGTGGAACCAAATATTTCTTATTAAAAAAAACTCTACTGGCACCTGCCAGTGTGTGTGCATATGCGTTTCTTATTGATTTCTCTAGGTCTAATATTAATTAAGTTATGAATTTTTACGTTTTTAATTAAACGTCATTTTGAAACAAGATGATTAATGAACTAACTGACATGTCTACAGTTTTATAGAAATCTGATAAGAATAAATAAATCCTGTTAACAAAAACTGTTATATCAATTGTTTTGTTTTGGGATGGTTTCGAGGTCTCTTCGTCATATTCCACAATAGGGCATTCAAATTCCAGAAGTTGTCACAAGTTTAATTAATATATGGTCATTTTTTTAGTGAGATGGTTCTATCATTATTGACTACAATCACGCCAATGACGCCAAAATATCCTAATTAATGTGATTCCACAACAAACGTATAGTTTTAAAAATATAATATGATATTATATATTATATGTTGCGTTGTATGGAGAAATAAAAAATTGTACTACGGCAAAGTTTACTTATGCAAAGTACTTTTTCAAAAATTACAACAAATATTTTATTTGATATTCAGTGATGTGGGTATTATTTAACTTTTATAAGAAAGTCGCGCGATATCTAATCCAGAATACTTTTATACTGTACGTATAATTTACACTGCGGTTTCTGAGCTTGTTCAAAATGTTTGTCGCGGCGTAAAAAAGGGTCATGTTAAAAGGGAGGTCCTCCTTTGTGGGATTATCCCTAAAGTACTGCCTTTGTTACGATGCCAACACACATCGTTCCATACACTCCGTCTAGTCCCCACCCTTTTATAAGAGACGTTCGTTATTTATCTAAATGTTTTAGGGAAAATATCCTAGACGCCTTGGGGAGATTATTTTTAAACAAATTTTGGGACAAATCGATCTTTTTATTTGTAATATTTTCTTTCAGAGAAAATGTTAATGTACATATGTACACGTTTTAATATATTATATTTAAATTTCCAATTTTTTTTTATGTATATATTATATCGCTTGAATTTGATGCGTATATTTATAGAATAACATATTATAAATTTGATTGTTTAATTTTGCACGTATCATAAATTGTTCAGTTTGGATACCATCCATTAAATAATATACTTCAATAATTAAAAAATATTGAGTTGATTTTAGAATAAATAAATTTTTATTATAGTTTAATTAAATTATATATGATAGATGTTATGGATTTTTTTGTAGGAACAAATTTTTAATTTTTAAAATTCGAATATCATTTTCGCCATTGCTGGGTTAATTTCTAAAAAAAGAATGACGAATTTTATAAGATTGAAATAACCCATCAGATTCTCTGATATCTGAATGTATATAAGACAGGCGAACATATGGACAACTGCACACTGTGACAAGTTTACACATATAAAACAACACAATGTCAGTTTATTACTCTGCTGTAGTGACATTGTATTAAACGTATCTTAAGGAAACGTAAGCTGTCGTGAGGTGCAATATTTTAATCTATCTAATATTCAATTACTATGTTTGCACTTTTTATCGTATGCAGGTGTCTGTGTGTCTATATTGTTGTATGTATATGGCATATGTGCGCGGTTGTCTTGGGTGATGTTATCAGGTTATCATTAATTATTACAAATTCCCCTTTCTTATTTGAGGATGAGTGTTCTACTCATTCTATTTGAGGATTAGTGTCCAAAGATCAACTTCATTTGATATTGATTTATCACTGAATAACTCTGTGAATGCTCCTGTAGTGTTATTTGTCCCAGCAATGACATCTGACTGTTACTCAATGGGCCGTTAACTGAAAGTCAGATGTTTTTCCATGGTTTAAGTCGCTTCATGGTTATTCTTGATTTGTTACGCGGTGCCCCATGATAATACGACCTTATTTGATCCGTCTTATAACAATAGAGGTAACCAAAGATTAATCCATGTTCTGTGACTTCAGTAAATAAGTCCTTATTCCATAGTACAAGTTAGTTCAGCTATATTTCGATTCTTGAAGTGACATGTTACAGTGAAGTAAATCAATTTGATAGAATTTTTTTTAAGTTAAATAATTTTAATTTATTTAAGGAGATTTTCAACATTTACATACTGTAGAGTGATTTCGTAAGCAAAACTAATTGTTTTTCTTTAAGTGTATAAATAATGTGCTTACCGAGCCGCGAAAATATTAAATGTGTGCTTTTTAAAATAATGTACACTCTCGTTGGAGAGAGAAAATGTATACTCTTACTGGAAAACATACTCATAGAATAACGCAATCAGTTTAATCGATCATAATCTATCAAAAAATGTCATAATTTCCCCAACATGCCACTAAATTTAAATAAATATGGCTATTCGAAAGACACTTTTCTGTTTAAATTTAGATAAAGTTTGTTTTACTAAAACCGATTTAATTATTAAAATAAAACACAACGTTAATTACTTCACACAGCACTTTTTTAAATATTAATTAAAACGTTTTCGACGCTTACTGCGTCGTCAGTAATAAACTAAAACTTAAACTAGAAGATATACTAAATGGTGGGGACGGGGCCGATATGAGAGCGGTGTTGAAGAGAGGGGGGAATGTTAAGTACATTTTTATTGTTAATAATAATCTCTATATTTTCTAGAATTTCAGAAAACATTAGTATTTCAAAGAGAACAAATTCTTATTGTGAAGTTGTAACTTTCCATCACGGTAGCAACAAAAATATTGTTTCGAAAAACTGATTTTATCTGTATGTCTTTGTAATTGATACATTTAATTTGTATTACATTAGTATTTATTGTGAGTAAAAATATAATGTATTCTTATTACATGCTAATGAATTTTTAATTAAGGTAGTAGAAGTAAATATGCAGTTTGGTGTCCTAGTACATTTTTCTTTTGCATTTAATTGTTAACGAATCTATCACACTATATGCCAGGCCAGACCAAATGGTTGAATTTAATGTTTTAAAATCATGTAATTGAATGAGGTAAAAAAATGCTAAAAAGATCAAATGACATTATTTATTTATTCAAAAATCATCAAAAAGAAGAATATATGACTCAAACAAAAAATATCTCTATCTTGAAAAGGAATCTGAAAGTAACAAAAAATACATTAAACCTCCCTTAAAGATGGGGAAATCGACATATTGAACAATGATCTCGTGCAGGTCATCGTTTGGTTGGTTTCTACCCCTCGAGGGTTTTCGGGAGTTGTAGGTCTGTAGGGGTTGTTTTTGCGGATAAGGGAGGGTGCAAAGCCGGAAAGGTAAAATGTAGCTGAGAGCATTAATGGGAGTTTACACTGATGACCACAGGATATTTTTACCTCTTGTCGAAAGAAAGGGATCTTGGAACAATATAATTAGAGTTATACGGAAGAATCACGGATTGAATTAGTATTATTAGGTGAATGAGATTTTAGGAAGAGAATATCTATTCATTATTTTTGCGATTTTATTAAGAGTTTTCTGATTCAATTCTTTTTATTTACATTTTTTTGTACATTTAATTATTCATTTCAATTAAATTAATGAAATTATAGTTAAAGCATATTTATATATCACACTCATCAATTAACTTTTTTTGGAAACGAATGGATTTACGTACATAGAATTCATTTAATTTTCATTTAAAAATAAGCCGTTATTTTATAAAAAATATGAGTAACATAGGGATCTCCGTGCACAAGACTCAAACTCTCAATACTTAATTCACAAACCCTTGCACCAAATAAGGATAATAAGTTTAAATTAAAATTAAGTTGATTAATAAATTCAATCAAATTTAAAAAAAAAAAAAAATTTCGAATATATTAAAACGTATATATTGAATATAATAATATAAAAAAAAGGATTTTGAATAAATGAAAATGGTTAAAAACGTAGAAACAATCAATATATTTTCATGTATTTTGATTTACATTAAGCCATATAGAAAAATCTTCTAATAAATACATTTCAGTACTAATTCATAAGTAAGTAAATTCTATAAAATAAAATTGCTGGATGCAAGTGCCTTTAATTGCATTTAGGAATCCTTTGACCAGAACGGCAAGCCAGACCGCTGCAGAAACATTTTCAATGTCTAAAACTCTGAAAATTTGAGAGCGTTGAAAACAACGTGCGATTTGTTATGTAGAAGAAAACCAAGTTTTACTAAATTTTGCAATATTGTTATTTTTCAGTTTTAAGAACTCGAAACGTATTCTAAGATATCGAATGCACGAAAGCTCTATTTTTATGCATGCAATTATCAGATTTCTAACTTTTTAGCATCGTTTTATCACACCACACTTTACTTTTCTGCTGCGTGTGTTTCGCCTCGTCAACATTAGAACATGTTTTTATGAATGTTCGTTGATTGTTGAGGCTTCTAATAGAACTATCCTTCAATGCGACTATATTAGTTTAACTGGTCACACCATAAACTTTTACGGACACCTCTATTTGCTGTGCTGTTAATGCTTCGCCTCATTCAACCATCCCACATGACCAAAGCATCTAAGCTGTGTTTAAAAATGTGTTAATTTAGATATTAAATTATGCAATTTTATAGCAAAAATACTAATACTGTTGCAAAGAATCCATAACAGAGATAGATATATGGATATTTTCATGATTTTATCATGTAAAAGAATATTAGGAAAGACACTCTGATAGGAGAAGATATGGATTGAAATACTAGTTTTTAAATATATTTCAAAAGTAGCGTTTGAAAATCTTTTCAGATTTACGTGTGATGGCGTATCAACATATCAAGTCAGAATTATATTTTGAAATCATCACAAACAAGTATAACATATCAAAATAATTCAGTTCATTTTATCACACTTAGTTCATTCATAATTCGTATTTGTGTATGCAAAGCAATGGAATTTTGCGAAGTCTATCTGAGGGGTTTAGGAAAAACATTTTCACTATCCAATTGATGAAAATAGAAGTTGACGTGTTTAAAAATGATTATCTGGCAATAGTGACAGTTTTACAGTATGAAAACATGCTTGTATATTTTAGAAGTATTTTATCAAAATCATATCGATTTTAAGATCTTCGCCCTAATTATAAAATCAATGAGATGAAATAATAGATATAAAATATAAAATTACAATACTGTCCACACAATAAATACACATATTCTTGTGCATAACAATTAAATAGTGATAAACATTTAAAATATAACATTTTAGAAGAATTTTGATATCTCTTTTGATAGAAAATACATGCTAGTAAATAAGTTCACCCAGCATTTAGACATTATAATTCTTTTCTTTCACAAACTCCTGGTAGCACTGGTTGCAAAAATCAGGTATATTTGTCATTGTGTGAAAAGTCGTTTTTACTATTCGAGTCCAATATTATCGGAGTTAGGAATTTGTAATTAAAACGGCTTTTAATTTTTTTATGGAGTTTTTAACAACCGTCATTTTGAAACACGATGGCGGATTAGTTATAATTAACTGACTTAGCGTACATATTTACCATATACATTTTTTAAGTAGGAAAGCTACATTTGTTATTAATTTACTTTTAATTGTTCTGTTCGTAGTTCGCTTAGAAATAACTAATTTTGCACTCACTGCTAACACAAAATGGAATGTATTCACAGTTTGGTTTTATTTTAGATATTGATATTACAAAAACGGGTAAGAATAAAAGCTCCACACTATTTTACTCGGTCGGCCAATAATAAGTCGATTAATATTTGTCCACCTTATTTTTTTCTCGATATATATTTGCATCTGATTCGATCATTATTGGTAAGGTACGATATTCAAATGATTAACAAAGTAACTCACTTTTTAAATCAATAAATTAAATCGAACTATTTTATTGCATAGGTAAGGTTCAGCGGAGTAACTGAAAAAATTGGGCCCCAATGGAAAATGAAAATAAGCCCCCCTATGTATTTTAAATTATATAAATTACCCATTAAATCATATTTCTCAAAGTTCCATTTTCACTCTGAACCAATTCAATAAAACTAGTCTTCAGTCAGGAGATGCGTAGTATGAATAAAATTGGTGTCTTGTAATATTAAAATTCACACATTCATGATAGATTTTTTAAATTCTATTATATCATTTTTTGCTGTGACGGATTCTAAAAATTATAAGTTCATTTAGACTATAGCAATTAAACGACACCGAATGCGTGTGCGGATCTTTTGGGGCCCTGACTATCTTGGGCCTTAATGCACGCATTGGCTGTATTGATAAGGTTAGAAGATATATTTGGTTAGATTATTAGGATAGGTTATATGTTAGAGTTAAGTTTTAATGCGTAACTAGGCTATCTTAATTTATGGATCGTGTTGACTAAATTTTGATGAAATATTTCAATATAAATTCTATTCGTTTGTAACATTTTATTATCAATTATGTAATAGTGTAATTATTGAATAATGTTTAATGACATCATTTAATGTATATTAGCGATCATGTTGGTGATAGTTATTTTATTGCCCTTGTCTATGGTATGAGATAATTCTCAGAGATTTAGTTGAGACAAATTTAAGTACTATGTATAAGTTAATACCAGGGGCGTGCAATGCATACGAGCAAAAAAGCTGTGCATAACTACAAATTCTGGGAAACAAATATAAATTATAAAATTGGATTAACATTAACGAAAATATTATTTTGCAATTAGTGCCATCTGTGTACCAGTAGAGACTTTAATTGATTAGTTCTAAAAACTCACTGCAACTCACCGCTGTACTCATGGCGCTCTTTTTTTGTTCGCGTATCGTACTATTTACATTACTCAGTTCTGTCTTTAAGATAGTGAATTACTCAAGTCATATAAATGGCTATTTACTGAATTGAAAATTTCTTTCGGTTGATCCGTTTTGTATGGAGTCGTTACCTATGTTACAGAATAACATTAGAAAGGGTTACAACTGCGTGCAAATCATTGAAGTGTCTACTTCCTCTTTTACTAATTCGTGAATTTTGCTATCTTACTGTTTTTAATCTGTTGATTTCATGATTGTTCTTTAACTTTGGTGCGTGGATTGGTTTTTTGTTAGAGAAAAACAAAAAACAATTGGTATAACTATTTCCTACGATAACCTTTAATAAAAATAATTATTTTCTTTAGTTATTACGTGAAGTATTTTCAAACAATAAATGAATCATGTTGTCATAGAAAGTGTTCTTAAAAACGTCCATACATTTTTTATATGGGTAAAAAAGTAATATTTTACGTTAAAACTTAAACTTTAAAAACACTATTAACAGTACTCTGACATTATAAATAAATACATGATAGGGTTATAAAAATATTGTATTACATATGATTGTTTAATATAATTGGTAACAGCATAACCTAAATCTATACCTACTACACGCCACTGGTTAATACAATGCATACTTGTTCTGGTAGAATGTAATACCTCCGACCAGCTCAATCTTGGTGAGGCTCCGGATATTCTGTCGGACAGGAACTTGTCGAACTTGTATAATTCAAAGTCGAGAACTTTAACACAAATTATATTCTACTATCCTTCAGCCTTCAGAAACTTCATTTATCTTTTAACGTAACATGGACAACAATACAAGAAATTTGAGCCTCTGAGTGTGAGAAACGAAATGTAACTGGACTTCGCCAAGGTTTGTTATTTGAGAGACATCCAGGAGCGCCGTGTTCGAGACACGGCAATTTTTGGAGCTACAACTAGTACCGTGTTCTGACACGACTATTGGAGTTAGAAAATGGGTGTCCGTGACACCGGGTCTCCTTTCAGTAACATTGACAGATAATTTTAGTGATAGTGAACGAAAAGTATGTGAATTAATTCAAAAGCCTACGCCGGACTGCAAGATCTCGATCTCGATCTCGTTATGCTGTTGTCTAGGTTAACCTTTACCGTACCATGATATAAAATACTCAAACGCTGCCATGCTGTCAACTCGTGTTACCGTAAATGACAGTGAGAAAAAATGATTTTATCACCTTAAATGGCTTCAATGGCACGAATTTATTCTAAATATTGAGCATTCAATTTTGAAAAAATGATTAATAACATAATTTAGAGCATTCACTAAGTCCTATACAATATGTTCGTCCTTCTTATCTCTCTTCATTTAATTAGTGAGAAAGAGACAATTATATTTGTATGTTTGTTGTTCTTTTCACTGTGAAAATAGTGTGTTATCTCTGTCCTTCATATCAAAAATTGGATTTTTATTAACGTATTAATTTTACAACGGATTGAATGGAAAAAATAATTGTTTTTGTACGATTTTCTTTTCATAATTGGTTTTTCACTAGTCATTCCTAAGCGTTAATATTTTCTTAAGGATTATTTCAAATATAAATTTTATGTTGCATGTATTTACCGAAATATTAAGGTTTAATTATGATGGTAGACCTGTGTTACTGCATGGTTTGGGAAGGGTTAAGAGCGTACTTTCATTTTTCCAGTTTAAAAATTGAGAAATTCTACGCGAATTACATACGCTTTCAAGATGAGGCTAATGGTTAAATTATTACATGCACCAGATAAGTAATTAATAATGTTCTTTGTTACGTAAATCATGCGAGAGTGGAAGGTTTGAATAGAAAAAGACGACAATAAAATTGTTGATTTTCTCGTATTCGATACAAGTGTCAAAAATAACTCGTATCTTTCTACGTTTTTTCATATTAATATTAATATAAATGTGTGATGTTATTTAAATTAATCGATCGAAAATTAAATAATTTATTGAGTACTTAATTCATATATATGAATATGTTTTGAAATCAAACAAAGTACCTACATATATTTAGATGGTCGTTAAAATTAATGTTATAAATTTAAAATCATTATGACAGCTTCAATTTATTATTTTGTTTAATATTATCGATTTAAAACGCCATATTAGCGTTATATACTATTTATGAAACAGCCATCTTATGTGCCTTCGGGTGTCTGTAAGAATTTCAGCATACACTCAGAGATGGCAGACCATGCAAGATCAGAATGTCATCGTTTTCCTATGACAACGTAGAAATACTATATATATTCAAAAAAGGGAGAAAATTAGACATCCTAGAAAGCATAGAGATTAATATTAACAATTAAAATATACTTAACATACAAACACCCCCTATTACATCTCCTCTCCTGTCCATATTAGCCCCGCCCACAACCACTTTCACTTTTTACCAAAACCCCCCTCTTCCCAACACCACTCTCCTACCGCCCTTCCCCTATGTTGTCGATAGTCAATCTGCTTGTTTTAAGATACAGTTTATTACTGAAGATGGTGCATTAAACGTCGAAAACGTTTTAATTTTTAATATTTATTTTATTTTAATAATTAATTAATTTTTTCAAAAAAGTAAAAAATTGTGTTAAATGTTTATTAAAAGTTAATAACAATGGACTTCAACAAAGTTATTCACGCCAATTTTTAAATATTACATTTATTCCGTTTTAACTGCTGTAAGTGAGATTGACAAAGGTTCAATTAACTGATATTTGGAGTTTGACGTACAATAAGCGTGAAGTGAGAAACTTGATATTTGAGTATCTCTGAGACATAGTGGATACATGGGTATGAAAGCCGGGAGTCATCTCTCATGGATCACACGGGAACAAAATCCGTAACTCAGAAATTGTCTCGAGTCGAAAATGTTATAAAAATCTCATCTAGATACCATTAGATATCATTAATTTTACAAAGTTCAATTTATTTAACTAAAAACAAACAGAATATTCACTTAAATACTTGGCACATTAATCAAATAGAATACAATTATAAAATTTTTAACAATTTTTAAAACTCCAATAGCCGTTATATGACATTTTTTTACCTACAACAATTCGTTCCTCTGCAATCAACTAGTACCGTGGACTATATAAATGTTTTTACGTATTTAAATTCGGTCTGTTAAAATTAATTTTAATTGAATAAAATCTTGTGTTGCTGCCAATAATACGTTAGGTGTCGACCACAGCGTCCAGCCGAATTTTAATACTATCACGGCATCAGCCATAATACTATAGCTATAGTCTACCAGCTCCAGTCGAATGTTTTGGGCAGTGGACCAACATCACCAAATGTAGATGATTTGTAATATTTGTGACACATTTTTACGATATATTATAAAAATAAGTTATACATAAAAGATAGTTAACTTGATATATTATCCGTGTGTTCACTAAATAGTCTAATTAAAAATAATTAGCAGTTTTCTAAAATCGCCAATATAAGAGGTCAAACCCAAACATGGAAAGATTTTAAGTACTAACCAAAATCACGAGGTGTATAGGTGTAACAGTGTCATGTTTTCGAATATAAATAAATACCTACATAATTTTTGTTTCAATCAACTATATTCGAATAATTTATACTTTACTTATTCAATTCTCTCGAGTTCAAAGTGTTAACGAACTTATAAGTTGAATCACCTCCATAAAATTCAATTTAGTGCCTCTCTTTCTATGAGTGTGAATGTGTTAGTTAAGCGCAAAACTTTTCTTATTTTAAGTTTGTAATTACATTAATACGATGTTCTTAACTTTGGGAGGAGGTATTTTAAGTAAGACATTACATATTTAAGTAGAAACACCACAACATTCTACAGAGAGCAGAACCTACAATTAGATGTAATGCTTGGTTAATTTACTATTTCTAGCGTCCTTACCTAAATGACTTCATAAATTTTCAGTCTAAGCTCGGAGCAGTTGGAGGTCAATTCAAACAAAAGTCACGAAATCGTTATAAGTGAAGGGTAGTAATATTTCTTCTTGAAAGGAAGTGAAAATTAGTGTGCAGACAACGCAACGCTATGTAAAAGAAGTAAACAATTACTTATTATAGGCATATATAAAAAACGTCATTTTATCTAAACAATAACAACATAAATACTATCCACTATTACTTCAGAAGATGAATTCAATCTGGGAGTGATACGGATTGGATTTAAATGACACACTTCAGATTTGCAAGTGATATTGTGATTATTGCCAGCATTAATGAAGACCTGCATAAAATGCTTAAAGTTCTCAATGATGTATAGAAACTAATTGGCCTAAAAATTTATTTTGATAAGGCCAAAATTATGACAATGTACAAAATAACAAAGAACAAATAGATATATCAGGTAACAGTATTGAGTTAATACAAAAGCACCACCGTAACTACGCGGTCCAAAAAATGCGCATTTCACAAAGCTTTTGGCATCAACACGGAATAATAATTTTTAAAATCCATCATAGTAAAAAATGGAATTATACAATTTAACAAATCATTTTTCATGCGAAAATGCAAGAAAACTTTATCAATGTATACAGTAGTACTCCGCTAGTATATCGGGTTAGGAACTAGATCATCGCCGCAAGGCAAAAATGCACATTTAAATGTCAAAAATATATTTATGCTTAAAAAAAATAAACTGCTGAAACAGTAAAATTATTTAGATAATCAGTAAATGAACATTACACTACTATTGTATACGTTTGTATAGAGGACTAATACTTTTATAGTATATAGGGCCCCATTCGTCCATTTTACATTGAGGCCTAATGTTTGTAGTTACGCCACTGTGCAAGAGTAATATAACTTAGTTAAAATAATACAACTAAGGAGACATAATCGAAAAAGCAAAATAAAGAGACCCAGCATTCAGTTGGAGCATTTGAAAAACTCACCGTCAAAGTCATACATAAATCAAAAGTTACCCAAAGAGCAATGTAAAGAGCTATGCTTGGAATATCTTAGAAAGATTGAGTACCTAACATTAAAATTTTCCAGAAAATCAAAATAATAGAAGTTGTCCAAAAGACGCGTATTCTGAAGTCGCAATGATCTTGACATATTTGTCGAAGAGATGATAGATGATAAGATATGATGAGACGGTGAGGAAATGAGGTCCTGGAATGGTTAAATAAGGGCTGGCCGATTACAAGTTCCATGGAGCTATGCTATCTAGAGAGCAGCGGGCAACACATGGTTGACGGTTCTAGGACACATACTTTCCGGATACAATCCCTCTATCAAAACCTCTCTGGATATTAACCCCCGTGCAAAAAACCCTTTGACAATTAACCCGCCACATATAAAAGTAATAAAACTCATTACTTAAAAATTATACTGATTCATTACTTGTTATCCGAATATGTTCAATCCATCAACAACCGTTTAATTCAATCTAACCTAACCTAACGTAACCTATACCTGCTCCTTACCTGAGATTACAATTAAAATGTATGCAAGCAAACTTTTCTTAACTATATATTGTGATTATTATATTAGATAAACAAGTTTTAAGTAATGCGTCTGATTATTTTTATATGTGTCGGGGGTTTTATGCACGGGGATAATGTCCAGAATGGTTTTGATAGAGGGTTTGTCTGGCGGTATATATCTAGGGAGTATGTATCTTGATACCATGGATGACAATAGCCGAAAACAGAGAATTGACGATCCTCGGGAAAGGTGTTTGTTTCATACTATCGCTGTCTGGTGGTGGAAAATTTTTTAATTTATTTATTTTGTGCTTCTTGGTTCATCACTGTATTATTGTGTCTGTCCAATAATTTAAATGTTTTAATTTTAAATATTAATTAGAAAGATATACATATAAAATTAATTTTATCGAAATATATTGTTGCGCCACCGGGATTCGAACCTGGATCTCTTTCCAAACCGGAGAAGGTGCATTGTCCAACTATGCTACAGCGACATTATTTTGACGACAAATTTTCGATGTTAATATTTATCGTTCCATTATTTGAAAGAGCCATCTACTTTGTTTTTCCAGGTTCTAATACCGGTGGCGCAATAACAGTATTTTTCGATAAAATTGATTTTATATGTATATCTTTCTAATAAGTACATTTAATTAATACTTAAAATATCACTGATCTATGTTCTGAATAATTACAACTTCACAATAAGTATGTGTTCTCCTAATATTTTTTTTTTGTTTATAATGTTACTCTGTACATTAAATAAAATAAATGAAGGCAGAATCTGCACTGAAAGAACATTAAATTGCTTTTTGCCGGTAGTTATGCCAGGTTGCATTGCCGTAAGGTTGCCTAGTAGAATAAAAATGGTAATTTGGCGGCGAATGAGTAGGACCGATACATGAGCTTTGCTCAGAGAGCGGTCCCGGGTAAGCGGGAGATCATCATTCACATACAAATCCTTGGGATGCCTATATCTTGCAGCGGAGATACGTTAAGATGATGATGATGAACAAAATATATATTTTTTATTGATGTTAGAAAATTATCTTTTAAGTTCTAAAATCTTTCAGAATTCGACTTTATTATTCAATCAAAAGGCCCTTATTGTACGAGAAAATGTAAAATGTGTAATGCCTAATCTTAAATTTCATCAGTTGATGAAATAACCCTTAAAGCGATGGAGATATCAGCCAAACAATCATTACGGCGTTCCGACGGCAAATCCTTTTATCGTTACGAGTTCGGTTGGGGTGCGAAGGAGGCTCACTCACTGTGAAATTTAATGGGGTCTCGTAAAATTATTATTACCGGACTGACCGTTAGGGGTCGATAGATTGGTTCTAGTTTTATTTTCTCCCGCAGGCTGTGCAGGAATCAGTTACCCACTGTTTATCTTCGTTTAGTGGCTGTTTTGTATCGACGATTCTCTAGACGCGTCGATGCGAAAAGTTACAGGGTCAGCGGTTTAAGGATATACGAAGAAAACTGGTAATCGACGGTGAAATATATGCGACAAAAATATTTTTTAAACTCAATTTTTTTTAGCGGAATATATATACCTATAGTTGTGATTTTTATTTGCATCCGTACGGAAATCGAACCCGTGTCCTTTGGTTAATCAATACAACAACGCTTTTTACCATTACGGTTATCCAGATACAGCGCATCAGCCTGCGCAGTAATCAACCACAACTGCAGGACGTCATCAACGCACAGTGCTGAACGCAGCCGGCGTGCACGCATGCGCGCCGAGCCCTTCACTTATCTTCCCTACTTTCCCCGCCGGATTCGATAATATCATTTCACCGCGTAAATTCTACTCAATGTTTTCATGTAAGTAAAGTGTTTTAATTTCTCCGTCGCTGTCATAAGTATCTACGTAATCCGACAAAGCAAACCATGGTGAATGTACGAACACGAATGGTAAGCCGATTTTGGAGGCAGCTTATCGTTTTACTTTCACGATCTTTCTCATCACACATCTACAATATTATACCTCTAAACCACCACCCAGTACGTTCACAAGTTGTTTCAGACAAATTGTTATACACGGTGCGGAATGATATGTACCTATCTAAATATATGAATAAAAATAAATATATTTATTTCATTATTTATTACAGATAATAATACTATTTGTTGTGTGAAATTTATTATTATTATTTTTAACGAAACTCATTAAATAAAATTGTTAAATTCTAAAATTGTCATCAAAATGTCGTGTATTGAAGATGGAATCGCCTCGTCCAAACTTTAGGTCCCCGACTCTCTTAGGATAAGGAGATGAAAATTATGATAATGATGATGATTTTAATTTAAAAATATATAATCATTAACGGCCTCTATATATACCTACCGATAACAGATATATTATAATCATTGATATAATAATTGTGAATTAAAATATTTGTAACAGTTTTATTTATCATTATTATCTTATATAATGAAAGGTTCGTGAGCATTTTAAATAGTCATTAATTACCGAACAATTCTCTTGATTAATAAATGTGTAAACCGCTTCCATTACCAAACCCTTTATGCAAAATTAAACGAGTCCACGCGAGTTCACGGAAAATTGTTATATTTTGATAATATTTACCGGTTCAAATTGAAAATAGAAAATTTAATAATAATTTATCAGTATTTTAATAAAAAATATTTACTGTGTTTAATTCCACCTTTTTCCTATTAATACAACTATTATTTTTATTTGTTATCTTTGTTTTATTAACCACTTATTGAGTTTAAATATATCTACCGGTTTCGAAAAATATAATTTTCTTCTTCAGCATGTCAATACTAATCAAAAACATATATTATTGTTTCTTTAACAGAATCTATTTTTTTTTAAATGTAGCACATAACTCAAATTGTTACTTGATACAAAATTTTAGAATGGGACTCGTAGTTAAATTTAGTTGGTTGTTTATAATTTTTTGATCAGTTTTACACGCTTTATTTATCTCCAACGATTCCAAATTATTTCATTTATGACCAACACCATACATGCAAAATTGACAATCCCAATTTTTTATCAAAACCATGACCGATTTCTATCAAATGATTAAAAAATTCTGAAAACCCACTATTGTTCAAACATCTCAAATGCTCCTTTACTCTTATATTAAAATTTCGACCCGTTATTATTCGAGTAATTTTGTATCAAGTACCAATTTGAGTTAGGTACTAAATTTATTTTTTAAATAATTATTGTTTTTTTTTAAAAATAGATTTGGTTAAATAAACAATAACATATGTTTTCGACTAGTATTGACATCCTGAAAAAAATAATTATTACCGGTACATATAAAAATAATGAATTTTAACCACAAAGTTAATTTTGCCAATTTTTAAAGTAATATAACTATTATTTATTAATTTTTTTAAATGATTTAAAAAGTTGATATTTTGTATAATATACACATAATATGGCTATACATATAGTGCTTATATTATAATGTTATGAACTATTTTTTTAGTTTAGGAATTAGTTAGAATTTAATTCCACATATCCACTTCTGACTACTATAGTCACATGCATATCTTAAAAACTTCAGTGTATCTATAATAGTTTGACATGTGTACTTTTAAGTGAACTTTATGAAAAAGTTGATAGTGTTTAAGGTTCGCAGGAGAAGTAGAATAAAAGTGGTGTGCTGAACAAGTGAAAGAAAATAAGAGGATGTGAGAGAATGAAAGAGTGTGGTAAGGTTGTTAGGTATAGGGCAATGGCAGAATATTTAGAGAAAGTTGTGAAAGAAGTAGCAAGTAAGAGCGGATGATTAAAATATCTATAAAAAAATATAACTACGACATAAATTGAAATAAAAAAAGAATGCTAAATCAAGTGTTCAGATTAGTGTGATAGATTTAAGGAAAGGTACCGTAAATGATTCGGTCGTACCAAAGAAATGATAAGTTAATCCAGACAAGGCAAACATGACTGTGCAAAGATTAAAAATGACCATTTAAAGTTCTGACCGTATATGGAGATTTATAGAAAATTATGAAAACTTTGTGATATAATGTAAACACTTCTGCTATTTTCAATAATTAAACCGCCACGCTCTCGACACGTTGAAAACATTTGACAGATGTTATTCAACGTCAATATTTGAGAATTAAATTTAACGCGGGGTTGAATGTTTTCCTGAGTACAGTCGATTTTAATCAAAGCGCTGAGAATTGATTAGCTTATAAATAATTCAGATCTCTTCATCAATTTCAAACTTTTCTTCACCGTTCACAACTTTGTCCATAAATTTATAAAACGAAAACTTAACAATTCCTGTAATGATTGATACGAATTTGATAGCGATTTGTTGTGATGGGGGCCATTTGGAATCTTTCTATGACGGTACAGAATCGGTAATCGATGCACACACTTTGCCTATAAATCAACGGATCGGTGTTACTTCCCGAAAGCGGTATTAGGAGGTTATGGACGTTATTCAGACGTGAGTGACATTATTGGATAAACAGGGGTGAGGGATGGAAGTATTGCCAAATACATCTTGCTAAAGGGTAGCATAATTCACTTTTACAGAAGGGAGAAAACTTTGTCGAGAAGGTGGGTATAAAACAACATTAACTGCTTATTTAAACAACTATTTACTTAATAATTTTTTTAACCATTCATCTCCGGTGATGTAAACTGAGTTGACATTGTCTCTAATTATGTGAATATCTCTGTCAAAATACTAAATACAGAGTTCATATTTTAGGTATTTCTCCGTGACATATTTATGTTTGGGATAAAATAATTACAATATATAAGTATTTACCATTTCACTTACGCGTCTTTATGCTGTCGTTCCGTATGACTAATATTTTTTTCTCATTCTTAGCACTTTTTTACAAGAATTGATATATATATATGTATCAACTATTATTTTAATGATTATTATAAGTAATAAATGTAAAAAATTCATATTTATCAGACTTAAAATCGCGAAAGTCTCAATGTGCACTGAGTTTACAGCACTGGAGCGCGCGTTAAGATGTGATGGTTAAGCAAGTTGTAGGATATGACAAAAGAAGAAGAAAACTATGCCACTGAATAAGATCCATCACCAGAATACATTAACAGAAAAGTACACAAACATCGGCCAGAGATGTTGGATACACAAGAAAACTATACACGGAAAATTCTTAAAGGCCGTGAAAATTTATTATTTTATTTAGATATACCTATTAATAAAATGAATTTCCAAATATGTATAAAAAGATTTCCTTTTTCAAACGCACCTTCTGTTAATTTTTTTGAAATAAATTAGCGTTCTATTTTTATTATTATTTTCCCCAGGTATACAGCGCAACATGACAAAGTTTGGCTTACATTGGTTTTTATGTATTTGAAAGCATTTGCTGAACATGGAATAAATTCATCATCTAGTTTATTTATAAAAAAAACAAGTGAAATAGCAAGTTTATAAAAAGATCCGAATGAAGGGCGTTTATTTAATGACAATAAAATTTCAATAATCGCTTTTTTCAAATAATCACAATTATTATGATTAATAATATTAAAAAATAACGGATTAGCCCACTTTTATACTTTGCAGGCTTATGTGATATAATTACACACCCCGATTTTCATCGCAGCCTTTTCTATATTCCGGAAAGCCTCGCTGGCCGCGGACGGGGAGGTGGAATTTGGAGTTCTTTGTTTTAATTGTAATTTGATTAAGCGCGAGAGCCCGGCACAGGGGTTGGTGGAAAATATTCAGCGGTAGGAAGAAAACAATATTAGCCTAGCAGACGGCTGGCAGGGTGAGCTGACGACGGCTGGGAGACTGCGATGTACGCGTAGGATTGTGAATAATATATATGTATATTCAAATTAGTGGGGAGTTTTTAGTGACGCATTTTATAGGGTACAATAATTAAAATTTTATTCAAAAATTAAATAATAAATGTTATCATTCATTCCTATCGCGATACATTATTCGATTTCTTCATATCTACATACCGTAAGTACCGTATTTTGTTTTTAAAGAAACAATATAATTTTTACAAAACTTTATTCTCTTCGGACGCTACACACTTTAAACTACTTCTCAACATACTTGCCACCATTATTAAGGCACTTGTCATAACGGGACATCAAATTTTGTATACTTTTAACATAAAACGATGCCACCTGGGATGAAAAACATGTCTGTACTCCGTGTTTGAGTTCATTTATTTTTGGTTAATGAAGAAAAAATTCAACAATTATCAGTGTTGCAAAATAAAGCTTTAACACTTACAACCTGGTGGGTCAAAACAAAACACGTCCAGCGGTAGTGGGTCATTTACCCACCACAAGTTTTAGGTTTTTCAACAGTTTTGTGAGAGATTTTTTATTGATATTTCATTTTAAATATGATTTAATGAAATGGCATGATGTGCCGTAATGTTTCTGCTGAAAAATTAAAGTTAAAAATTAAAAAATATTACAAATAATTTACATATTCTCACGCATTAACAGACGCCCTACACAGCCAAAGTACAAACATCCACTGAGCATGTGATCTTCTCGCCAGAACCCGAACAGGTAGTGTCATAAAACTTACAGGCGCAACGCCTCTCAAAGTGTTATATTACTGGTATTGTCAAAGGGCTGCCAGACAAAAATAAGTAAAACAAATACATGGACGCATACCTGGTATCCTCTGTCTACCCGCTCAAAATGTTGACAATATATGTTTCGGTGTAAGCGTTGGGATTCAATTTAACTATATTAGGTCAGTTTTTGAGCGTTTTTTCACATTTTTATCAATAACTCATTTGAATCTCGTCCGCTAACATTTATTTGTATCTCAAATTATTCGAAAATATTTAATTAGCTAGACGGAAAACAGCATTAAATGAATAGTTGTAGCGTAATTCATATTTTTACAAACACCCGGGTCAAATCTGACCCACCACCGCAGAGAATGTGTTAATAATAATACTCAGAAAATATAATATAGATATACTCGGATCAGTTCAATGCTGAAAGATCTGAATATGATGACTTTTAAGCAGAAAAAATATTTTAATTTAATAGTATTTATTTATAAAATCCTCAATAAGAAAATATCGGCGGAATTTATACGAAAAATTGATGCAAATCAACATGAGCATGAGCATCGTACAAGAGGAAGGGATATACTGAGACTTCCATTCAGGAAGAAGGCCAAATCTTAGAAATCGATGATGTATAGCGCGATGAAGATTTTAAATGTAATGTCAGAAAACATAATAAAAAAGGAGAAATTGAATAGATTTAAAGTGAAACTGACCAGATATGTAAAAAATAAGTTTTAGTAAAAGAAAAGATTTTGATCTTGTTTATATTAGAGCATACATAGGAGTGCCTATGTATGCACTATGTTAAGAATTAAACTGATAAAATATTCGTCATCAAAACGCTCGCCACCAAGGAACTGCTTCAGATGAAGTAACATATGGAAATGACTTGCGCCTAATCAGGACAATACAGTACACATTTGGCGATGAATGTTAGCTGATTTCATGTTTCGTGCATTCAAGAAACGAATCACGACCGTATCTCACGGTTGGAGGGCTGATCTATTGTCATTAACATTTCAACCACTCACTATAAAATGGCCACACTATGTTAATATCTCTAATGTTGCATGTGGTGAGTCAACAGAGGAAGGAAACCATTGTGTATGTACAACATTGTAACCGCAGCGCTACGCTGGAATATCCGGCAATGGATACTACTCATTGTACTATATACAGGAAATTTTTGACTGTATTTGTGTTGAATAATATTTTGAATTTATTGTTTTCACATATAAGTTACCAATTTATTAAAATCATGTTACTATGGGTGACATAGACAAACCTACAATAAACGTGCCGGGTACCTTGTGTAAATTATTAAATAATATAAAAGTACATTGATACATCAAACCCTTTTTCGATCTACGAGTATACCTCTGAGCTCCTGGGATATTTATATTATTTTTATTTTCTAGAACCATTTCAATAATTTGTTTGTTCTTAGTGTGCTTATTTATGTCTAGGTCATACGTATATATTCTATAACGTAGTGTATAACGGGTACAGTATATAACGTATTATACGTATATTTATTAATACCTTCATATAATAGTGAGTATACTTGTATTAATATACAAGGTATACGGAAAATGTGATAGGTATACGGAACACGCATCACATAAATTAGCAAAAGACAAATCAGAATTAGGCGACTTCATAGGATAATGATCAAATGTCTTGGTCACAAGAAAAATGTGTCTTACAGCTAGAACAGATAAGCTAACTGTTTGAACAAGGGGGTGGGAAAATAAGAGATGCAGGAAAGGTGGAAGGAATTCGGGAGAGGGACAGGAATAGAGGACAAGGGGTGGCTAAAGGACCACCCAGAACCAGAAAACACGACTCATTTGTGAAATGCTCTTTCTGGTATCTAGATCTTCTTCCAGTGGATCCACATTTCTTCTGACTCACAATAGGTGATCGCGCAATAGTATCAAATAACACCTCGCACAACAGCAAGATATACAACACTAAATCGGTTTACACGGTAGCGAGAAACCGATTATACACAAACAAATAATAGTCTCATACAGCAGGACGATAATTCACAAGCTATCGATTCGTTTCCATACAGCAGGACGAACTTGGCGGCAGTCAACGCACCCAAAATAGTAAACGCTACTTTCAGTTTGAAGGTACTAGTTCAACTCAACAAAACCATAGAGAACATACCACAGAAAAAAGTTGTGTTCTGGTATAGGAGGAGGCGGTAGTGAGTAGGCACTGGACAGGAATCACAGATCTACGTATGTCATGTTAACAAGCGCGCGCACGGTGACCGGCGATCCATGAATAAATTATAAAAATCAAACATTAACAATCATCCCTTTTTGAATTAAATAAAAAAATTGGCTTCGTTCACTTACGTTGGTATGAACAATTTTAAATTTAATTTTTATTTTCTTTTACTGAGAAATATGTTAAAGACTTAGAAAGTAATTTATTTCTTTTCTTGTTTAGTAATTTATTTCTATCTCTTGTCTAGTTACTATTTTATCTAGAAAGGTGGCCAAAAAACAAAGAAACAAATAGAAGAACGAAAGAATATTAAATATTTGGGCAGAATAAATGTTAATAAATACAGGGTGAATGTTATGTTACAGGCCGCCGATTTGATTTAACATATATTTGTCAGTTTGCATTTGGTAGTCGTAGAAGGTACAATTATAATTTATTATGGAACATCTGACGCCCTAACGACGTGTTGAAATCATTAAAACATTTTATCTAAATAATAATGGCAATGTTGTAACCATTAATGCTAATCACTATCGTCACATGTTGGAATTCTGCTTGGCAGACGAATCGGGTCAATTGTGCCTGCAACATATGTGGTTTCAACAGTACGTACATGTAATTTCAAAAAGTGGTGATATAGACTGGCCTCCTCGATCACCTGATTTGACGCCTCCCGACTATTTTCTTGAAAGAAAAGGTCTACACTAATAAGTCGACAACAATTCCGATGGTACACGACAATACTAGAAATAAATTGTTGAAATAGCACGCGAAATGTGAGAGAATTTTATGAAAAATATGGTTAAAAGAGCACGCATTTGTGTCGATGTCAGAGGCAGCTACTTAGCCAATATCATGTATTATGCATAATTGTAATAAATTATAAAATTAATTAATAAAAACCTAATTAAAAAAAATATATTTCGTTTTCTAATTATTCAAAAATGACATCGGCCTGAAACATAATATTCACTCTAATATATATGTACTATGCACTATGCACTAATATATATGTACATAATGTCATCTAAATAAATCAAAAAATTTATTCACAGTTAATACAAAACAGAATTAATAAAAAATATTTAAAAATAATGGAATTTCATATTGTATTTTTCCCGTTCAAATAATAATTTAAAGTAAAAATGTACTTATGAGAAACAAATTCGAAGCAGCCAATATTCCCACACACTGCCCGTGCCTACTGAGTTTAGCGATGTCGGCAATCTATCATGCTGCTATCGACATCATCGATACATTTTGAATTATAGCCCAGACATATTATACACCCGGTTTATAAGGCTTAAGGCCTCGTTATTGATCTACGGGGTTATCCGAAACAATCGATCCGATAGTCTCGAGTGACAACATTAATTTTATTTATGGTACGTTATAAAATATATTTTTTTAGATTCTGTTAATTGAGGATTTATGTGGCGGTTTATATAAAGTTAACAGATTTTTTCTGTTAATATTATATATCTCTGGCTCAGTTTTAAACCGACAGTATAAATAATACATTCATAAATATGATGACCTATAAAATTATCCGTCTTCCGACTTTATCCGTCCTGAAATGCAATGGTCAATTAACACTAGGTAAATTGTTGAGGAAAATTAGGAGCAAAGTGCAAAATACAGGAAGCTGTAAAAATTTAAATAAAGAAAAACCTATATTCAATACTGGATACCTTTTGACAGAAGAAAAAGATTAAAAAGATGGATGAAATGCTACTGCTTGAGCTTCCACTTTAAATGATGAAATAATTTTTACAAAGCTATTTTTATAATATTTGTAATTTGAAAGGTTATTGTTTTGTTTCTATTAACGATCTTTCAAAATTACATATTGTCAGGCATATTAAACTTGATATGTTTTAAAAATAGTCGATATAGTAAGTTAATACCAATTAATTGATAGCGTTAGTAGTTATTTAAATTTAAAGTTCACAGTGGATGTGTAGAGTGGAGTTCACAATTGTGGATAGTATAACGTGGATAGTATAATATATACTCAGTCTATATAATGTACAGTAGATATGAATATCTTAGTTCGGAATCGGATACTGACGTTTAATAGTTTTTGTTTTAAATATAAAATTAAAAATGTTAATATAATAATTCAGGTTTTAAATTTGAATAAATTACGTAAACCGAGTATAAGAATCGTAAATCGAATCCATGACCAAGGTTTGTTGATATGTCATACCCTTAAAATAACAAAGCATTATCTGGCATTTATAATAAACTCATATATTGAGCTTCTAAGCTTTGAATATTAATTTTCGAATCTCTTCACCGGAGTTTGGTAAAATATTTACAAAAAATGTCATTGTATAATTAAGAGTAATAAAGTAGGTAAACTGTTTCCTGATTTCGGACACTTAATATAACATTAGGTATATTTGTATGTTTATTGATATATTTTTTTTTTTTGCATTATAAATATGTTCTCTTTGAGCGGATTGTATATTGTAAATTATGATTAAGACAGCATCTAAAGTTTTTAAATTCATTAAGTGCGTTTTTTGCTTTAATATTAAATTTTTTATTTATTTTTTTGAATTGTATTTTCATGGTCTGTTAAATTAAACTTTCGCGTTGGTTAGCACAACCAGGGTGGGTCCCTTTTTAAAAAAAATGTGCTACTAAAATACAATATAACTTTGTTTTATTGTTATTTCCAAAAATAGTAGGAAATTTGTCGTGTTTGTAACGAAGCTTTAAATTTTTTATTGTCAAAAAATCTTAGATGACGCATTGTTGTCACGATATCTATAACTTACTTAACCAATAATGAGGACAAAACCATTTATATTGTCCTCACTAAATTATTTATTAATTTTTTGCGTTAAGTATTTTTTAACGAGTGGCTTTAGCGTTCACCCTGTGGACAAGTGGTGTGTTTTCGAGGCCAACATAAACTGTTTTCCGTAACCAATCATTCTATAAACACATGAATGAGGTATCTGACAGCAAATCGTCACTTAAATCGACATTTTCGACACGTCCTCGACGATAGTGATGTTTTTAATAGATTGGTGCATTATTTGTACAAATACTATTCGACACGTATGATGGAACATGTCGGGACAGTATTCTTATATATTTGTATTTATAACACCGAAAACGATTAGTGTTAAATGTGTATTAGAATCATTCTACTATCACTATTATGATTTTTTGTTTAGAACATTTATGACTATATTTTTCACTCCGTATCATATCATTTGTGAAAATTACTAATATTTTTTAAACTGAAGAGCTATCGTTAAAAATAGATTATAACACTTTTCTACTACAATTTGTTTCATGAAATTTTTCTAATGTTGCGTGTACACGTCAAATACTTTGATCACTCGTTTCGAAGATTTTATGGTATTTGTCGATATATGTAGGAATATCAGTCAGTTATTTTATCTGCGTACAAAATACAATATATAATGAATGAAAGGTCGCTCTGCGATAAACTCTGTATTATCTCTTAAGCCGGGGTCTCGAGGGAATTAAAATTGATCGTTTAAAGTAAACTGTGTACTTATTATTGTAATTTTACCAATGAATTTTTAACCAAAATTTGTTTAAAGTTATCGATTTCTTTGTTGTTTTTCCTTTCATTTCAATCTATGGGTCTTAAATTGTTAATATTTATTACTATTCGCGCTGTTAACTGATAATTAAAGTCATCAACACAATCCAGAAAATATTTCTTTCAAAATTTGATGAAAAATTAAATCACACCACCACCTTTCTCAGTTCACTTCGATAGCGATACACCACGTCGCAACGATAGCACCGTATGACGTCACAGCGGCGCGCACGACACTCATCAAGTCCTCTTCTTCAGCGACACGCTCTACGGGGCCAGCAACTTCTCTGCCGAATTACAGTAATTCCAACGTTTTAGTAACTTCTAATCACGTAATGCATTATAAATATATGTTGAAAGATATACTAAAAAACGTAAGTACTTTCTTTGTCCACCCCTCATTACTGTCAAAATCAAGTTGAGTATTGCATCATTTTGAACATGAATGATGAACCGATATATGGAGGCGATTCATCATTAGTATTGATTATCCATTTGATTACAACTACCTCCACACTCTACACTTAAAATTTTTTAGTAGTACTCATTGCTTATCAATATCATATTCCATATCAATCGAACTATTCCACTTAAAAATCCTGCTATAAATTACACTCCGGTTCTTTTTATTATTTAAATATTTATGTTTCTAATCTTAAAAACCCGCTCCATTTTTCAATATTATTAAACATGGAAGATGTATAAAAAAAATCTTTTCCTTTGAAAAACTCATGACTAATCAATATAGCATCATATTAATTAGTAATCATCATTTATATCCGCCACGTATTAAAAAAAAAACATGTTTCATTACGTTAATAAATATTTTACTGCTTCAAAAGCAAAAATATTCAAACACAGTATGAAGCATTAATGATTTATATTTAGCACATTTTAAACTGAAAAGATATTTTGGAAAACTCGTATATATCAAAGATTTTTATAATTATTATAAAAATAAACAGATATGTTTTCATAAATAAAGATGATAAAAAATCTGCTTCATTTTTCACATGTTTTTCAATAAACTGTCATCAGTTTTATCCAATAAATTGTGATAAAAATACTACCCTCAGTAAAAAAACGAAAAAATATTTGAAAAACTGAAACGGCCAAATATATTTTTTACCTTCATGTTTTCCGTCAAGTTACTATTTTCAAAGGCATTTTATTTAACTAATATATAAATGTGATGTAGGGCAATTAAAATAATTAAAAGTAAAATCTATTATTATAAATAACTACTCTTCAAAATAAAATGCTTAATTTAAAAAAAAAAAAAATTAAATATGACCATGTAATGCATAATTGGATTACAAAATAATTGTTATAGTTTTTATACATCATACTAAAAATTAAGATAAAAAAATGTTTCTGTATGCAGTATGAAGTTAACTAAATATATTATCAAAGTAAGTATGCCATTAATTATTACATTATTATCCAGATATTTAATTATTTTAAACTGAATGTCTATATGTTCTGTATACAATTCAACAGCCTTTGACCGATCTAAATAGAATTTTGCTATATTACTCTTTAACCTACCTCTATTTTTGATAAACCCACTCCCATTATGAAATATAAAAGTGTATAATAATACATATATTGAATGCCATCCATTTCAAAACCTGCATAGTGACTCTTTAGGACCCTGCGCAAATTACAGGCAATCTTTCCTTAACGACCTCATTCCCTCCTACTGATATAAATTTCTATTAAATTGAACGCCATTGTTCACTTGCACTCTAAAATCCCGATAAAAATGTAGTCGCTCTACCTTAATTTACACAATATCTCACTATCCGCTCTGCCTGGACCAAATTTTGCATAGCGACATCGTTCTAATTAGGGTCTGAGCAAAACAATGACAACCTGCTGCCCCCTCTCCCCAATTTTAATTAATTACTAAATTTGTATCCCGGGCAATGCCGATTATAGACTGCTAGTATATTATATAACAAGATAGGTATGCAATAAATAAATACATCGCAATAGAATAATAAAAAATATAAAGTAAAACGTCAGTTATTTAAAAATATTTGTGTAGTTACAAGTCGTATTAACAATACAGAGAAATAATGATTCTAATGTAAAAGGTTGTCAATTAAGAACTGTCTTAAGACGAGGGCAAGATATGTTATGGGAAAGTGATAGAACAGCGTTGCAACATATTCATTAAGTGCAGAAATAATATATATCTATGTAAAGTGTGCACTTTTATCAAATATTTAAAAATCTGATATAATTAAATAAACAATTTAGGAATTACTTAATTATAATCACTGGATGTAACTAAACTACATTCTTTGTATTTTTTCTGATAATTAGACATGATAGCAGCGCAACTCTTAACCGTGCATTTCACCATTGTTGATACATTCAACAAAAAATTCACGAAAAGTTTAATAAACTAATGGTTATTTGTACAATATGAAACAAAGTCCAAGTGGAAAACAAATAGTGCTTTGGAGTTATTTCTAGCTATTCGTACAGTAATGTAATTGAAACAGTACAAACGATGTTTCTCTAAACGGAATATATATTATGTGCTTTCTGAAGAAGAATTTCTTTTTAGAGTTCTGAGAGATTAAATTGGTTTAATTAAATTATAAACATATTTGCTTCGTTAACTGATATTCTTCTAATCCATGTACATGTTTGATATACATATTTATAATACCTGAAATTATGAATGCCATCAGCATATTCTGCATCATTACATATATAATATATACATAAGACATGTCTAGAATCTTCTAGAAATCAAAAACGTTATTGATTTAAGATTGCCAATGTTTCTCGCAAACCATTTAGCCCTGGAGATGCCGGTACTATTCAAGAGAAACTGCAGAAGTGGAGAGATATTATTTATTAATTTATTATAAGTAGCTGTGTTACTGAATTCGTTGGATAGAAAGTCAATCATAATTGAAACATTCTTTGGTGAAATACAATATTAAACAAAGTTATTTACTCTATCTTGGTTTGCATCACAGTTGACAGAGTCTCTCAAACCACATGCAACACATCTATCCAACTGTTTCCTTTATTCCTCATCTTTATAGATCTCTGACGTCTACTTCATCCTAAAGTTTGATATTTTTTAGGCTTACCTTATGAAGCACATATAATTCTTGACTAAAAATATATTGTTTCTTTATCTTATTACACTTATTTATTATTATTAATGGAAGCATAGACACTTAGTGTAATATGATCTCAACTATATCACGACAGCAGAAAGAGACGCGCTTACTCCGCGCGTTCACTTACACACACACACACGCTGCACGCACGCACGCACGCACGCACGCACGCACGCACGCACGCACGCACGCACGCACGCACGCACGCACGCACGCACGCACGCACGCACGCACGCACGCACGCACGTACGCACACACACACACACATACATACATACATGCATATCTCGTACTTCACGGCCCGTGGTCTCGTACACACACACACATATTTACATGCTACTCACGGATACCACATTTACCGAGGAAATTATAAGGTGTCTTGAAGCATTTGAATCTACAGAAGAATGCTCAAAATAAGCTGGACGGACATGATATAGATAAGCTGAAGATGATATGGTTCGGTTGAATAAAGATATATAAGTAATTAAAATAATAAAAATACGAAAACTTCAATATCTCAGACATGTGATGAGATATCCAGAGAAGTATGAGAACTTGCTCCTCATAATATAGAAAAAGATCGGGCAAGAAAGCCTTGAAAGTAGAAGAATATCGTGACTGAATAATCTAAGGCAACGGTTCGGTTAGTCTACTGTAGAGCTTTTCCGAGCTGCAGTGAACAATGTGATGATAGCCAATGTTATCTCTTGATACAAATTAATTGAATCAATTAGAAAAATACACAGAGAAAATGTATTTATCGTCAAAATATTATTTTGTTACCGGGGTACGAACTCGTAACTTTTACTATCCGGGGAAACGCGATACCATTTCGTTATTTCAACGGATTACGTTTTTGATACAATAATATAATATAAATTTGATACGTCTATTTTTCCATTTTTAAAAGCAATCAACTTTATATTGAGATGAACTCCAAATACTTTTGAGTAATACATCCAACATGACGACAGGATTAAATGAATCTATTTTTATTAAATTTGAATAAACTTTGATTCTTTTTAATAAAAACACATTTAATTCGTTGAAAAAGTGAAATTGTAACGTGTTTTCCCGTTGGCAACCAAATTGTTTCTTCTACACATTTTTTTTCTTTATTCTAATTACATGATTAATTTAATTTGTATTAAAAATATCACAGAATTATGTCGTGAAATTGAAACCTCACAATAAAAATGTGTTCATTAAAAAATTGTCATTTCTCGCAAATATAATATTTTATATGAACATCCGTAATATTAATTTCGTATCCAAACTAAGGTCAAATGACGTCCCAAAGTTAAAATAACTGCCCTCTAAACAATCGTTACGGCTACATTTCACAAACATCATGAAGGTAAATATAATAGTGAGGATTCTCCACGTGGACATGGATTGTACGAACAAACAATGGACAATTCTCGCATAAGATAACTTTATTATCATGAATAGATGTCATAAAATGAAATCGTGACTAAAGACTATAACAAAGCCGTACAATATACATAAATACGTATACAATTATGCACTGATAAAATTGACTATATTCATGGCTACTAGAATCTAATTTAAATTATACTGACTACCTATGAAGTATTCGACTTGATTGGATCACATTCATTATTTAATTCTTAAAAAACATTTCACGTTACAATATACGAGTATATTTAAAAAAAATAATGAGTTTATTGATAGAATCGGCGTTAACTTTGTAGACTTTCATCATAATGAATGAATGGATATAAATGAAACAATGTTATTACTCTACTTGAGTTTATACGCACTACTCGAATTTTGAGAGAATTATTAAATTTATATTAAAGTTTAATACTTCACCTGTCGATGATAGGTACTGTTTCTCTCGAAACTCGAGTAGTGCTAACAAGCAAGTAGAATAATAACATTGTTTCATTTATATCCATCCAAAGTAATGAGAATTGATAAGGTGTATGAAGAACATTATAGTTTTACTTACGAAGTCATAGTAATTTTTAAAATATAATAAACAGTCTAATTAGAAAGATACAAATCTATCTATAGAAAAAAAAATGGTTACCACAATATCAGTAATGCTGTATTGCGTCTTCTGATTAGTCAGTTTAGTTTTGGTCCAATATGGCTGTTAGGTGAGTCCCTACACGGCCATATCTGTGGGACGCGTGCAGGATCACCACATCAGTATCGCAGTTCACCGGCAAGGAAAAGTTCCAGATTTGTATCACAGTAGTAATCAAATATTTTTTCGATACATAGATATTTTTCTGTAATAAATAGTTTTTCAATACGAGTATATTTTTTATCCTGTAGTAAGAATTCATTAGAAACGGTTGTTTGGTATATTTAATTACACTATATTTACAGTGAGTTTGTCTGAAAATCTAATGGTATGTATAATAACGCGCGTGTAAGCTAATTTTATTTTATCGTCACTAGGCTTAATTACTGTAGTGAAACAAATCACTAAAACATTCGAGCTTGAGAAAAACACATAATTAAGTAAAAAGTATTTCTAACAATAATATTAATTTAAAAAATACTATAATCAACTAAATATATTTACTTTGCAGACAAAAATAATTTGAAAAGGTGTTTCGCAAATAAACTTTTCAATGTACCGTTTACAAATAACTTTGATTAACTAAGAAAAATATTGGAAAAGCTTCCGTTTTGTTAGGAAACATTAAGTATAAGGGGTATTGGTAAATGGATACAAAAGCCTTAACAGTATTTGTTATGAGTCCTGATACTTCATCAAGTGTTTCCGAGCTTATGGTTGGAAAAGTTGCTACTACCGGTTTGATCGATTATCATCCGTTTCTAGAAGTTTGAGCCGTACCTACGTTTTTGTATCACGTTCCATGTACGAGTATTATCAGGGCCCGTTCCTTATCCCGGGATCTTTGTGTTGGTGGTTTTAATAGGCGTTACTAGTTTCAATTACAAATTTTGAAGGTTAAAGCAATTAGTGAATTAATTATTAAATTGTAGAAGTTTTTTGCTTTAAAAAGAACGCCTTAAGGTGTAGATTTTTTTTATCATCATCACTATTAGTTCTGCAACCCCTGGTGATTCTTAGCCTCTTTGAGAATTTTCGAACCATTTTTTTCCAGTCCCAAATTTCTAAAAATATATAACATTCAATGAATTATAAAATCCTTTGAGTAGTAGTACATATTTCAATACGCCACGATTAATTTATACCCCAGTGCCAACCAAATATTTTTTCATATATATTTATTAGAAATAAATTTTCTTCGTTTATTGACTCTAAAATAGACCCTAGTTGTCACAACGTTTCAAATAAATCTCATTGCCTATCTTCAGGTGAAGTGTCGCTCTAAAATTATCGTTAAATACATATTTTCAGGCCGGCAGCTTAGCAATAAGTGAATTCAACAGACGCGGGATTTTTTCTTGTAACTTTTATTATATTTGCTATTTTACTATTTTCCAAACAGAGTATCGATATTATTCCCATATTTTCTCGTGTTTAACTCAAAGTTTAACAAAAATACAAATAAAAAATATATTATGTTTCTAAACATGGTTTTGATTTTAAACCTTTTGTAATTAAAATAAATTTAGTATACATGCCAGTAAAGGTTGTATGAGAAGGTTTATATAAGAAGGTGAAAATAAACAATTTTAGCCGTTTTGCTGGGCAGGCGTCGCGATCAATTCCTCTAATATTCACAATGTAGATAAATGAAAATATCCCGGGTAATGTATCACCGGCGTTCCCGGGATAGGGTATCACACATGGGGCTTCCCAAGGGGCAGCATTTCCCCAAGTTTTGCGGTGCGAAATGTGAAATTTACGGAAAAGGGTGGATGTGTGTTGCCGGAATGTTAATGTTGTTTATAATTCAATTATAAGTTTATCGGTTTTATTGATTAATGGCTCCTCAACCCGCACAGTTTTTAAAAAGATAATAAATATGTCACTCGGAATATATTGTCCAACCATATTTAGATAAAAAATTATTGAAAAGGTAACTTCATAATTTTGAGTGTAAATATGTAATAGTAGGCACACCTAATTTGATTAAATATACTCAGAAACTGTACAACACACTTAACACCAACTGGAAATCGTTCACTTCCAATAAGATTACACAAATATGGACCAATTGAGTAGAGATCAATCAGAAGCATCGCTATCCAACATTCTAACATAATCAATGTACAGTGCCTACACTAATATATATATTTATCTCTTTTTTTTTTTATTCCTGTCGAATATTTATCTTTCTTGAATGAAATAACACCCCAAAAGCAAAGACAAACTAGCCACATTAACACAGATGGCAGTCTAGCAAAGTAGCCAGGATAATGCTGTATATATCAGAGGTGGAGTCTACTCCATCCCACACAATAAACCACGAGTATTATACTTAATAGCAATATAATTGTATCTTAGGTCAATAAAGTCTAATAAATAAAAATAAATTGTCTTGCTTAGATGCATTTTCACAATCACCAATTTGCAACCATATACAAAAATTAAATTATGCAAATTATTTGTAATAATCTGTTTATATGAACTTACCCAGTGAGTTAAATAATAGGCGATAAGGCCACAAACTTAACTCATGCAAACAAAATTTTATTCGATATTATAAATATCTTGCTGATATATTTTGTTAGGCATAACAAACATGTTGTTGCAAGCTATTAAAATGTTACTATATCAATAAACACCGATTTGTTGGCATTGTAAAAAAAATTACCATCCAAGTATACAATTTTTCACAGATACCTGAAATACCACAAGTACCTAAAATAATAGACATATAGAAAAAAAATTGAATTATCTAAATTTTTAAAATGAAATATTTGAAACAAATTGCGATTTTTAGATTTAGAGACCAAATTGACATTCCAAAACTAAAATATACCGCAACCCAAATTCACTATATTTATCAAGGCATCAAATTTTTTAACAATTTCCCCATCACAATTAGAAAAATTACAGACCACTATAAATTTGTATCTGATGTCAAAAATATGTACACAGACTAACTGAAACATAAATTTTACACTCTCTTATATACTCCTTCTCTATACACAAATCTTACTCTCATAGAGAAGAAATACACGTTGAAAGTAATATTATATATTGTGACGTCGTATATTACACGTCCACCGACTCGCTCTGGGTATTGCATAAAGTGCGTGGGTCACAGAATTCACCATTTCGCGTGCCACTCACATCAACCAGCATTCTCAGGGAAAATAATAAGATTAGTTCAAGTTTTATAATCACAAAATTTAATCATTAGACAAGAAAACATTTAAATATTTTAGTAGAAAGAAGTAAGAGACACATTGCGAGAATGTGATAAGATGAAAAGATTAGATTGGCAATTTTTGCCTCAATCAAAATATTAAAATTTTACTACTATTTGAATATATAAATCAACAGATTATTGTACAAGTAATAGTGTGATAAAAACACTTGATTCTTTAAAATGTGAAAATCTTCACCTAGGAAATAACATGACACAATCTTTGTCACCTGACAAGTTTGCCAAGTTAAATGTAGCAAAAAATCATACCATATAAATTTGTTCAACGCGATTAGAAAATTATTAATTTTAAATTAAATAATGAAAAGAAAAAAATAAGACTATAATACAGAGCAGAGATCCACAGTCTTTATCTAGATTTGATTGTCCGAGGCACCCGTACATACTTGTATCTCTGAGAAATCAGAACGTCAGGAAGGCTGGGTCATCTTCTTGCGTTTGAGCTCGCCATGAATTCCTTGCGTCATCTTTGGTTATAAAATAAATCCAGCCGTAAACTGATTAGCGGTAGAGATCAAATCATATCCTCTTCCTTCATTCTTCAGGAGAACTCCTTCCTGAAGTGAAAGTATTGTCATGGCATGACCACTTTCCTGTCATGTCAGGAAAGTCAAAGTCAGAAGAAGCAGTTAAAGAAGAAGGTAACGAAGAAGGAATGCGTCCATCTCTTCCTCAACTTATACGAAGTCATATTTCCGTTATTTTTTACATCGGATAAACGCCCGGGCTCGTCGATACTTGTAAACAGAAAAATACGGTAGCAAGAATTATTTTCCTTACGCGGTCAGTGTTGCCAATTGGTAAATGTCAACTCCCAACCTATCTCGTGCGCGGCAGGTACCAAATGTAACGTTATAATATGTATATTAATATATATATATATATGTATGTATATATATCCGAATGATTGTTTTAAAAATGTATTATATCTTCAAATATTAAAAAAAAAATAATAATAATAAAAAAACTGAACTGAACTTATTTATAAAAAGTAATAACGTACGACGCGCGTTTTTTTAAAGTAGGTTCCGTTGCCAGATATTCCTTAATAATGGTGGCGACTTTGTATAGATGTAGTTCAAAGAAAATAAAGTGTTGTAAAAATGATGTGTCTTTAAAAAAAAAATCCGATACTTACAACGTGCTTTGTATTTTGAAAGGTTCTTATTGAAAAATATCAAAAATAATACTAATGCATTTTTAATTATTCCGTTGATATTTAATATTTATTATTTATGATATTTCTGAATTCTAAATGTAATGTTGTATTCTACAAATTCTTTGGCCACATGATGCGTCAAAGTGACAGCCTAGGAAAGAAGATTATCCTGGATACAATTTTGGACCTAAGAAGACCTGGAATAGTAAAACAACGTTTCATCTGGTTGGAGAGACCCAGGACCAAGAGTTGTAGAGGTGTATTACGAGCCAAATATCAGTTGATTGAGGTCACTTTATGTCAATAATGACATGAAGGAGAAAATAAGAAGATTTATGATATTTTACATTCATGACAAGGTATATATCATCTGACATTTTGGTCAAAATTGACTAATTGTTTTTTTGACTCTACTCGTTTAATTTACTTGAGACGTATTTCGCCTTGTAAGGGAATTATTAATCTAACAATTTAACTTAACAACTTGTATTGTAACTATAATAAGGGATAGCTATACAATTTTATTTGCATGAGATGAAAAGGTACAACATTATTCATTGGAATCCTGAGGATGTCCATACATTTTGAATGCTTCCAATTATTCTAAGTAGCCATTCAGATTCAACACTCATATTTTTTTAATGTGATGGTTAATTTGTAGAAAATAACTGCTATGTAATTTTCCAATATGTCTTGTTTACATAAATATTTCATTTTAGAAGAGTAAATACTTTCACATAAATGTGTCGTAAACTATCGGATTTATGTTTTCACCAAGAATATGCGTAGCATACCTCTCGTCCCGCTACTAATGTTCCAAACCTCTCCCCTATATGTACACTTTATTTTTTAAAAAAAAACTAATTTTTGAGGTTTACATAGGATATATTTTTGGAATTTAAAGTTGATAATTAATAACTTTATCGCTCAACACATTAAGGATTGCTATGCCTCGTCTTGTTTGTACAAGAATACTAAACATAACCATGTAATCATATTGAGGTTTACTAATAAATTGGATAGACTCATTTTTTTTGTCCATACGATAACTTTATTGAATGCTATTTCTTTTTCATTTCAAAACAATGAGATACGACATAAGCCATTTATTGTAAAAAAAAAATTCAATATCTCATCGGATAAATACGCGTTGGTGAAACTAAAGGCTGTTAAGATGGTATGATACACTTTTAATACTCAATATTTGTAAAATAAAAACAAAAATGCTACCATTAAAAAGATTTTCATTTCATCAAAGAGATGAACACGCTTAAGAAGGCGGGACACAAAGCCAAATACACATGTTTGCGAAATGAAAAACATACGTCTTTTTAAAGAGGATTTTCCTGTCTCCGCATCCTTGTATAAATATTCCTCCTTTCACGCAAATGTACGGTTAGGTATTCTATTAAATCTCAATGCGGCTTGGCGGCATTTGTCAAGAGATCGCCTTTCCCAACGGCAATTTTCCTCGCATGGCCTGCGTCGTCAATCAAACGGGCTTTTTCTTTGGCATCTCATTTCCTTTGGCAAATATCATTCCCAGTTCGACCCTTGCGGGCCACCGGAAAAATGGGGAGCAGAGCCATCTCTGTTCAGGGCGGCGACTATCATAGGGGTAGTTACCGTTAGCCATTCTACGTAATATGTTCGGTTCCTTCAGTGTATGGTTAAAAAGCGGATTATTTCAAATGTATATTCTGCTGGGTAGGTAACACTTTTAAATGCATTATGTTCGTGTTCTGTGTATTGTAATAATTTTAAGTCAATAACTTCTTTAATTTAATAACATAAATAAACAATTTCATTATTGGAAAAAAAATATTGGTGTTTTGTAAAATTTTTAAAAACCGACCAACAAGTAATTAGTAAATACACGAACGTGCTGAAGTTGTTCACTGCTAAAGAAGGACGTAACATAGTTCATGGGTTGCATGATGCAAGAATGCCTCAATCGAATTTTTTTGATTAATGATTAGATTATTTCAACATATTATAAATACTATTGTTTTATTTGAAATGTTATTCCTTTAAATTCATCAAAGTTTATGGTCATATCGTCGTACAGAACCACCGTCCATCAGTAACGAAACATTACTAGATAATAAATTGTTATATTAGTTGACCTAATATTTGAAAATTGACAATATTTTCTCTTCTATTTACTACACAATTTAATCCTTCGAAATCCTTCTCACCTCAAAGCTCAAAATATGAAATATTATTTCGTTCATAAGACTCAGAAGATCAAGACAGATTTTAGTAGGTATGCTATGAAATAATGTATTATTAAGGACAGCACATTCTTATTGTGATGTTGTAATTATTCAGAACATAGGTCTGCGATATTTTAAATACAAATTAAATGTATTAATTAGAAAGATAATGTATGATTGCATTAAATGATATATACATTGGGGTTATTTATTTATTTAAAAAATATTGCATGTATTTTTCAAAGTTTTTGGAAATTTCTTGGAAATTAAAAATGATAGCTTTTAACGAGAAATAATTTAGAATGTCAAACTAAATAGAAGAGATACATTAACGTCAAAAATAAGACGTGAAATTAAATGGTTACCATAGTGTAATTAATAACTCGTTCATCTAGCGAGAGAAATTCATTCTCACTCGGTTCTATAACTATATAAGTATACTAGTACAAATTTCTTCTAAGTGGTTCATCTAATTAGTTTTACAGTACAAAATATTTATAATCGTAATACGTATAAAATCTTATA
This sequence comes from Eubasilissa splendida, assembly GCA_031772225.1. Classification (NCBI taxonomy): domain Eukaryota; kingdom Metazoa; phylum Arthropoda; class Insecta; order Trichoptera; family Phryganeidae; genus Eubasilissa; species Eubasilissa splendida. The sequence goes on along the minus strand of CM062852.1, from coordinate 20,314,887 downwards.
ATGTTCGTTTATATGCAAGCGATGCATGGAGTTCTGAGGGCACAGTAAAGGGTTTACTAGAGGATTTATTCATGGCGGATAATAAAAGTCTGCAATGGATGTTGCAGGGATTAGTGTGGACGCATGAGGGGTGATGCGGATGATTGTGGGAAGGTGGGGAATGTGGATGATGCAGGATAGTGAGATGGGAGAAGAAGGGTTAATAAACGCCACTATAATGTTAAATAATGCTATGTATCAGCTTATTTAACGTCAATTGATACTGAATACAGTAAAAATGACAGTATATTATAAGTGTGGTGGCTCATAAATTTTTGTCATGTCTCAAGTCCTGTGCATTTTTAGACAAGCTCCAACATTTATTCGAAACTATATAAAAACTGAGCTAGACCACCGAGATGTGTGACAGAAATATTTGAACATTTTTGTTGGTGAATGCACGAGAACACGGTTTATGCCCTTGCGGTGATTCAATATCCATCAAGTCCATCAATGTTCAAAGCCCACCGATGGGTGAGTTGGGACGACCGCAATAGCAGTAAAGTTTTACGCGTCATGCAACTGTGTTTCTCAGCTGGTGTGGAAATACCGCCTTGTACAACCCGTGTAATTACGTTTCGCCAACTGAGATATCCTCGCTTGCTGGCCATGTATAATTTAGTAACATTAACTGAACTACATTCAGCACCACTCAAAACATTTGCATCGAGCTTAATTATAAAAAGTCCCCGGCAACTAGTCAAATAAAATGTGAATGGAAAGACTACGCTAGACAAGGTGCTTGCGTAAAGACCGAGTACACGCGTTGACGCATGTTGAGTCCTGGTACCGACGCTGATGTATGGAAGTGACGCCTGGAGTTGGCAGAAGAGAAATGAAAGTAGACTGAATGCAGTGGAAATGACGTATATGTGGCAAAAGAGTAAAGAATGAAGAAATAAGGAAATAATGTAGAGCTGATATTAGTATAATGGGCAAGATTAAGAAAGGATCACTTAGGTGGTTTGGTCATACGGAACGGATGAATGAGGAGAGAATAGTAAGAAAGATATATAACACAAGTGTTGATGGCACCAGAAATAGAGAACGTCCGCGGAAGACTTGGAACAACCAGGTAAACTAGATAATGGAGGGTGGTTCTGATAGAAGTCTCAACAATCGACGAGCTTGTATGAGAAGATGTATGAATGTGGATGAGGCGAGAATTGTGTGTTAGGACAGAGCAGTGTGGCGCTCCATCATTTCTGCCTACCCCCGCGGAGAAACGGCGTGATGGTAAGTTAGTTAGTTAGTTAGATCTGTCTTCTTCATAAAATCGATGACGGAAGTCGACTACCAGTTATCTTTTGGGTAGTCTGCCTATTGGTCTACACCACCCGATACAATTTTATCCTATCCTTGTCGATTGGTCTTTCCAGTATAGTCTTCTGCTTTTACAGTATTTCTGAAGGTTTTCCTCAGATGGAGCGAAGAATTTTCATTGTTGACGAACTCAATACAGATTTGTTTCTGGTGAGCTGCTGAATATTTCTGTCCTGGCACTAGTTTAATATATTAGAACTTTGCTGTAGGTTCTCACATATTTATTTCTCCATGTGATTTCTCTAAAGTATTCGAAAATAGACGCGGTTATGTATATTTTTATATTATTTAAAATCTGTTATTTAAATACTCTTATGAATTAGTATATATGTAATATTTGAATATCTCCAAGAATACACAATTACTGGATTTTCATCTACAAAGGCACTGTTATTAAACAAATAAAATATATCTTATAGATAATAAGTATATCCACATATAGAGAAGAGATTTCCACATATTAATATATACAGTCGATTTCGCTTAATTGGATCGCCGGTTAATTGGGGTGGCCGCTTATTTGGGCCAAATCTCAAGGAACGGAAATCAAACGAAGGAACTAACAGTAATTTACATCGCTTTATTGGGATGACATACTGCGTAATTGGGACAGTAAATTTAAGATTACAATACATAAATTTTGAGCATTGAGGTAAATGAGGAGATTTTAGAAGTTCTATTGTTAATTATCAAGAGTTTTCGACAATAGATAACAATTTACCATGTTACGATGAAAATAAAAAATGAGGATGCAAATGTAGAAGCATTTAATCGAAACACCTAAAATTAGACGAAGAAGACATTGATGCTTAGTATACAACTATGCCTGTAAGTAACCAGGAAAACAAATGATAGCCTAGTTACAGCGTTATTTTATGCAGAAATGCAATGAAGGGAGCCCTACGTACTTAAAGAAGAAAATTCATCATTTAATTTTAAGCTCGTTTTAGTTGTTTGGGGAAGCCACTTAATTGGGCCAAACTTCCCGGTCCCGATGTGTCTCAATAAAGCGGAATCAACTTTCAACAATTTGATAGATTACTGGGTGAGAATGGTGAACGTTATATTTATACAAAGTGATCACTTAAGCCATCCAAAGACAGGTCGTTATCTCTGTAATTACCCCATACTAATAATAAAAAAATAGCTTCGTCTCTATTATTTGTTTAACAACATATATGTCACGCAAAATAAGAAGTAAGGTGAATGTTTGATATGTATCAATTCAGATGAAGCATCATAGATACTAATGAAGGAACAAATAAACAAAACAATATATTATAATACAGTTCTCAAACAATGTCGATGTCAGATGACAAAAGGAAATTATCTTAAAATGTTCGTATTTTACGTGGTTTACTTTTAATACTGTTACTCAATAAATTAATGATTTTCCTCTAGAGTACTTGTTATGAAGTTTAACTCGGATACTACGATTGAAGAACATTATGTAGGTAAGCTCATTAAAATTTTCCTCTCTGAAGCCAAAAGATTTATATATATTTATAATTAATACAATTTTTACTATTTATAAAAGATATTGTTCGAATATTCGACGTTTTCCATAAGCAATGCGTGTATAAAGTATGACAGAAATGATGATATTATTTCATATTCAAGTTTCAGTTTTATATATGATATATGCATATATAATATACTATATTTATTTACCTAAATTTACTAAAGATAACACAATCTTATCGTGAAGTTGTAATTATTCAGAACATAGGTCTGTGATATTTTTAATACAAATTAAATGTATTAATTAGAAAGATATACATATAAAATCAATTGTATCAAAAAATATTGTTGTTGCGCTACCGAAATTAGAACCTGGATCTCTTTCCAAACCGAGGAAGGTGCATTATCCAACTATGCTACAGCGACAGTACTTTTGACTGAAATTTTCGAACCCATATGTTACACTTTTCAAATTAATACATCTATCGTTCCATTATTTGAAAGCCATCTACTTTGTTTTTACGGAATCTCAAATACCTTTGAGTAAACCGATAGCAGACGTCAGAATTAAAAATTCATTTTTATTAAATTTTGTATACATTGATACAAGGAGAACACATTCTTATTGTGAAGTTCTAATTAATTGTAATTGGCTTTTAAATAATGGACCGATAGATGTATTAATTTGAAAAGTGTAACATATGGGTTCGAAAATTTGTCGCTGTAGCATAGTTGGATAATGCACCTTCCCCGGTTTGGAACAAAATCCATGTTCGAATCCCGGTAGTACATTAACAATATTTTTCGATAAAATTGACCTAATATTATATATTTTCATTATGACGATTATTTTATTGCACAACACGCTGCTGATTACATTTGTGGAGGTAATTTATGTATGGAATTAAGGCCACGAACAAACGTGGTCACATTAAAGGTAAATACTGTTTGAGAATATCTAGAAACTGAATTTATTCGGAATGCTGCTGGAGTGGTGGCGAACATAATATATACTAAGCTTTATCTCTCAAGAGAATCACGTCGAGCGATTCATAATACTGGCTTAGTAGCGACACTTATGTATGCTAATGAAATAGCAAAGGAAGCACTAAAACAAACTGAACCCAGTCGTGGAAGTGAAATGTCTGTGATCGGTGTAAGGCCGAGGTGAGTATAATAACTATATTTAATGAAAAACTATTAAAATATAAACAGTTAAAAGTTAAAAATAATGAATACATTTTTAAATATCTGACTGTCCTAAGAAAATAATAAAAGTAAATGACGTCAAAATGTTTACCACTATAGAAATAAGGCATTAGCGAGAATTTATCGATTTTGAAATTGAAATAAAAACAAATATATAAGTTTATTATATTTATTTTAGTTTTAATGGCTAAAAGAAATCTGAGGATTTCACTTTTTAAAGATTATGTTATGTAAGTGAAGTCCACTTTTTGCGATGCACTCTTTTAACTGAACCCTCATGTTGGTAGGACGTGAAAAAAAATGTTGGGTTAGCTGCGATTTCACGTCGGATGTTTCCTCGTATGGGCTGTATCGTTCTAGGATTATTACTCTACACTTTAGATATCAGGTATCTCTACAAGAAAAAGTCATCTGGCGTTAAATCCGGTGACCGAGGCGGCCAGGGTACGTTTCCGTACTTGCTAATTAATTTTCTTCGGAAATTTGCCCACAGTTTCTCCATCGAGACTCTAGCAGTGTGTGAAGTTGCCCTGTCTTGTTGAAACTGAGTTCTCTTGTTATATCCGGGAAACATTTGCAATTGCGGCACCAAAAACTCATCAATCATACAGTAATAAACTTTAGAAGTGACAGTTTGTCTCTGATTAAAAAAATTCTCACTGGACACCCTATATAATTTACTTCTATGTATGTAATCCACACGCTTACCTAAGGTAGGTCTAAATCTGAAGATGGCGATTTAATAATTTCAGAACGAATTACATAGATTTTGCTTAAATAAAGTCAGATTTAACAATTGTATGATGAGATCCGAACAAAATATTCGATCGACGCTGGTCTAGTGATCGATGGTAAGGAGTTCGAGCCTTGTTTCAAAAGACCGGTAAATTAGTCTTATTTCCATAGCACAAGCGTTTAGCTTAGTTTGAAAATATTAAGAATATTGATTTGACATGTATTTCGTGTACGCCTTTCTGTTTCTTGTTTTTTTAAATATCAAAATGGAGTCCCTGTTAAAAAAATGCATTATTTTCATACTAATGAAATTAAATGATCATACTTATAGCGATAATATGGGGTAACTCGCGTCAGATTTTATATTATTTTAAAATTGTGAGTAAATAAAAACTGACAGTATTAAATCTAGTCTCGTGCCATATAAAGTTATGGTTAGTATATTTTAATAATTGTGGTAGGTATCACGTCGGCGTGTGGTGTGCCCTAATTTTATTGTGATGTAAAACTAATATTACTCTTACTTCTGTTATACAAAAAATATAATATTATTTTTAACCAGTAAAATAATAAGATCATAAAATAATATCCATTATTTTTTAAACACATACTTACTATTTTGTGCGTGTGGAGAATAGCGCAAATCAGCCATACAAACAAAAATATTTCAAACTTTCAATTAGTTTCCGATTAGAATATAGTGGATTAAGATTAACATTACAAAAATTAATGAAAAGCTGCAGTTTCACAGTAATATGTTGTCGATCAAATGGATGTACACAATGTCTATCCGGTTTAAAAAAGAACTGTCAATTGACAGACTTGTTTATAGACGCATTTCAATGTGTACTTTATTACAATAGCATAGGAAAAAAATGTACTATCACCGTTAGATGGAAGTAGTATTTCTAAGAAATCTATTTACGTGGCACGACTCCCCCATGACGTAAGCTGCACCAAATTATAACAACCTTGTCAAATTATATACTACATGAATATATCTATATAAAAGGAAGAAAATATCTTTAATAACTTGCCATTTTCAAATAGCGAATGAAAAATGATAAAACGAAGTTGGTGAATGGATGGATACTCAATGAATTATCGTTAACTAGTCTTTAGCAATGTTAACATTACATTTTATTATATTATGATAAGTAATACGTAAAATCTACAAAACAGTTTTTTTTTGTAATTTAATTGGTTAGATTTGCTTATTTATATGATTCGTTTTGAGATTTCGTTTTAAAAAATAATATTAAACGTTTCGATAGGATGTGAATGTATGAATGTAGGAGCGAAAATGGGCGATTTGATTGTTCATGTTTATTGTGTGCCCATGATGCAGTATTAATGGCGAAAAGTGAACAAGATTTACAGTCTAGTGAGTAGAATCTACGATGTATGCAAGAGAAGCGACTTTATTATGAACGTAACAAGTTGAAAGTGATGATGATCGAGAAGGAGGAAGGCTAAACGTGTAGGTTATTATGTTTGGAACAAGTAGATGAGTTTGTGTATTTGGGAAGTATGTTTGAGTATGCTGAGAAAAATGTCGAAAGGAGGGTGACTACAGGGAACAAAATGAATGGCGCATTGAATGGAATAATATCTAATGGGAACTTGTAAACCGAGGCAAGACTAGCGGTACACAATGGTTTTCTGTTACCTGGTTTGTGGAGGCCTGGAGCTGGCAAAATAGGAACGAAAGTAGACTGAATGCAGTGGAAATGAGATCACTTAAGCGTATTTATGGCAGATCCCACTTATGATAGAGTAAAGAATAAGAACAAATAAGGTAATTTAAAGCTGACCTTAGTATAGTGAGTAAGATTAAGAAAGGATGGTTTAGTCATAAGGAACAGATGAATGAGAGAATGATAAGAAAGTTATATGACGCAAGTGTTGTTGAAACCAGAAATAGAAGACATAAGAGGAAGACTTGACACGACCAGATAAACTATTATAGATACTGGAGGATGGTCCTGTTAGAAGACTCAATAATATACAAGCTTGTATGAGAATATTTATGAATGTGGATGAAGCGAGAATTGTGTGTCAGGACAGAAAATAGTGGCGCTCTATCCTTTCTGCCTACCCTCGTGGGGAAACAGTGTGATGGGAAGTTAGTTAGTTTAAAACTGAATTTTTAAAGAGTTTTTATCTACTCTAACAAATATTTTATTAAAATTACATCTTCTGTTTATTATTTGATAGTTTTCCAAATAAGCAATGCAATTGAAATAAAAATTAAATATCTATTTTCCTTCATATTCAACAAAATTCGCAGACACCTTGTACTGGTAAGTGTCCATTGATATATAACTGTATGAGTACGGAGGGACAATTCAATAAGTTTCCTTCTTGCTTCTCCTCTTTCCTACCGCTTCACACGTTTCTATTCCGTTCCTTTGGCAGATGTTACACTTTGTTCCGGAGTCTGGCCAGCGGGCTCTGGACCCCGCAGTAACGGCGTTCATACACCTCCAACTATAATATTCAATTGGATTATTGAATAAAATACGATGCGACCATTTCAGAAATTGTTGATCCGGATTTTTAATGAAATATTATTAGATTGATAACTCATCACGATCTAAGAAATAAGTGACTTCAAATTTAACTATTATGTTATTGTAATTATTATAATATTTCAGTTTTGTAATTGTAGTAATCGTTAAAAAATACGTGTATACAATTTAATGATAAATTTGAAGGTAGATTTAAGTAAATTTTTTAACGTATTTTCTTTGAATTTATTCTTGAACATATAAATATTCTTTATAAGCGTTTTTCAATAGATCGCTAGCAGAACAATAGAGCTTTAAAATTCTTTTGAAGATTCCAATTATTTCGAAACTAATGGGATGCTATAAAAGAACTGTTAAATTCTCTACGTATTTGAAGCTTATATTTGACTTTATGTACGTTTTATGTAAGATGACGTTAAAAAACGAATCTTCCTTTTTCTATAATATGTGTATTGATGCATAATTATCCTCCGCTTTTAAAAATTATATTCTAACATGAAATATATTGTATTATTATATTGTAAATAATATTGTTATATAACCAAAAACGAAAATGAACTTAAAGTATATTATGTACAAGTATCATTCTGAGGCGTAGACACCATTAACGTCGATTAATGCTTTATATTTGCTTGGAAGACGGTCGCTTCCGCGGGCGAGGAAGCACTGTTTTTTTGAAGCAATCCACGATTTGACATCCTCGATCAACTATTTTAAATCGTTATGAACTTTGCCAACCTGTCAATTTTTAAAAGAGCGATCTCTTAATAGCGATGGATTCAATCACACAGCGTTCGACATGAGGGCGAGCTTTGTCGTGGAGGAAAACGATTTGGTTCTTTTTGCGCGGTGTTTTCAGCTGAATAGCAGTATAAATGCGATCAAGCTAGGCCGGGTGCACGTCGCTGTTGATGTTGTACTGCAAATTGATTCGCCACTCCTGATATTCATCATTGTCGATCAAAATTCAATAATACGGCGCATAATTATGCATCAACCTAATAATAAGAAGTAGAGGATTTTCTACACTCATTACAAACTATTCTGTTCCGTATATTTCCTGCACCCAGTTACAATTCACTTTATTATGATTTGGTAGTTACGTTTAAATAATTTTATGATTCTTGATAACTTGGTATAATGTGGACAAAATTTGAGGAGTATTAAAAAAATTATGTCTAGACACTCATTAATTTCAGTAATATTTCTTTCAATGGTGAAGGGGCAATCTTAGATAATGACAATGTTAAATACTTGTCTTACGAACTACCATCTAGTAAATTAGATTGTGAGGGTTTTTAACATGAGACATATGTAAGAGATGCCAGTAAAATTGTCAAACAAATTATACATACTTATTATTCTCGCGCCATATCTATTCAACGGACATTAGCTTTCATGTTGGCTATCATTATTTTATTTACTGCTGCCCAGAAAACCTTTATAGAAGATTGGCCAAACCATTGCCATAGATTTTCCATTTACGACTCCGACTTCCAGTAATCTTTTCCTGTATTATGAGGTGCAAGATTATCACATGTCCGAGATATTGATGGATTTGAATATTTATTGTTTAATATACTTATTTTTCTTATTATTTTATTAACTCTATCTTATCTTAATCTTATATTTCAATATTGATCAAGTCACTTTCATAATCTAAGGTTGAGATTATGATTACAAAACATATTTTTCATACATATGTTGCAATTATAAATTAATAAAATTAAGTGAGAATCTATCCTGTCTTGAATGTTACCTATCTCAGGTGTTATTCCTTAAAATATTAAAAATATGATTTAAATATATTAATTAGAAAGATATACATATAAAATCAATTTTATCGAAAAATATTGTTGTTGCGCCACCGGGATTCGAACCTGGATCTCTTTCCTAACCGGAGAAGGTGCATTATCCAACTATGCTACAGCGACAATATTTATAGCGACAATTTTCGAACCTATATGTTACCTTTTTGATATTAATACATTTAATCGTTCCATTATTTGAATATCACAGACCTATGTTCTGAATAATTACAACTTCACAATAAAAATGTTTTCTCCTAATAACCTTAAAATATTTCTTATTGCACATTAGAATTCAAATATTACTTATAATTTTAATCAATTTGAAAGTGCAACATATAAGTTGGAAAATTTGTCGTCAATTTACTGTGCATAATCGGTTAATGCATTTTCCCGGATAGGAAAAGATTCCGGTTCGAATCTTTGTAGTAACAATTATATTTTTTCGATAAATTCATTTTATATGTATATTTTTTTGATTAATACATTTAATTTGTATTAAAATATAATATATTTAACTTATTATTAAAATATACCTTAGGCTTACATACAAAAAGTCCACCTGTAAACTATGTGCGTAAATGTACGGGGATTATTAAACACATTCCGGTTGCCATCATGTTAATTCACACCCATTTTATTGTACGTAAATAATTTTATAGTACTTAAGTGTTGCGTGTTCCATGTTTTGAACAAATACGGGATAGTTAAATCATCAGGAATACTTTGATGAAGGCATGTTTTATAAAAACAAGTCTCGATAATATATTTTTATTATATTTAAAATAATACGTAGTTGGTGGTTAGGTACTTATTTGGAGATATCTTGAAACACTCAAAGATATTAACTTTTGGAAATCGCACATGGAGTTTCTAAGAAAGCGAATTTCCGAGAAAAATGATTATAGTCTACTTCAAAGCGAAATTGAAAGACTTTTTCTATCTCCACGGTCTATAGTAACGTCGCACGAGTAGTTTGTACACCAGAGGGAGATCAAGCATTCGAAAAGAGAGGAAATGATAATTTAAATTCTGACGTGATCCAAGCACACTGTAATTGAATTCGATACCGCGGGGTGTGTCATAATCTTATATGTAGATACCGACGAGTAGTTTTTTCCAGCTGTATATACTATGAAAATATAAAAAAATGTTTCTATTAATCAAAAAGACGACCTAGTATCTGCTGAAGATACATTTGGTTTTATTTGAATCCTAGTTGAATATTGCATTTATTTGGGTAGAATTCCGCATACATTTTTGACCGATTACAACGTTGACCGCTTGGCGGCGTGCTGCAAAAGACGTATAAAAATTCATACTATCATGTATATATTTGATATATTCGTTGATTCCGAAATTAAGTTGTTAAGTAGAATTAACGAATTTATGCTGATATTTGTAGAATATTTTGCATTTCTTCTACATGATATTTTGCATACTATGGGGCTCTTCGCTAATTATATCTAATTAATTTTTTAGTGTTAGGATCTAATTTATACAAACATATAGGTACAAATACAATGTATTATATTAAATAAAATACAATCACTTTGTATGAAACCAGGAATTTTATTATACGCCAGCCGGTTTCGCTTTGCCCAAGCTTCGTCAGGACGTATTTAAAATCAACGTTAGTCTGTAGTTAAATTGTATTTTATTAAATCTAATATATCAAACCACAAAGTGATTTCTATCTACGAAAATACAATATATTATATATGGTAAACCTAAAACATTTAAATATTGTAACGTGAAACTAGCAATGATATAATATATGAATACACAAAAATGTAATATTTAAAGGAAGGGATCACGTTCGTGTGTACGCGTGTGAGTGTACTTGCGAGGAGATGATGATGTACTGGACTCCCAAATTGCTCTATTAGTTTTGTGAACAAATCAGTGATAGCACGACTGATGAAACTGAAGACATCTGAGTATGCAGTTGAATATATTGTTTTACGATGCTGGAGAGAAGATTGAACAAAGAGTGCATTAGAGTTCACTGACGGCACATAAAATATTTGAGAAGACGAAAGAGAAGACGAGGTCGTAAAGCTGTGAGAGAATTTATTTGGGATTATATAATATTATACAGTTTTCAAAAGGTTTTACAGTTTTAAAATGGGAAATTGTGACGCGCTGACTTGTTAGAAAATCTGGAGTTCGTTGTGAGAAAATACTGTTTAAAATATTAATAATATATATATGTATATATTCCTCCAGGACATTATCTTCGCGCAAGCCGTGTAATTACATCGAAGACAGCTTCTTCGGCGTCTTTCAGCGTATCTATTAATAGACTATCTTCTCCTGAAATGAAAAATGCAGTCAGTGGTCCCGGAAGGGAATCAAAAGGCCGACAGTTCACTGTAAAACTCGCTGGATTTATGAAATCATCAAATTCTGCGGAAACACAAGGCAGCAAATAACAATGGACAGAGAAGTGTAGGAGATACTTGGAGACACGTTCCTCCAGCCGTGGATAGAAAATGGATGATAATGATTGTGATGATATATCTATATGATACACCAGTTCTATATACACATGTATGTATATATAGAACTGGTGTATTTTCAAGGTGGGATTGCAATTATATTTTTTTATTCATAATACAGTGAGTTATAATCGGATAACATTGCAGCAAAGTAAGACATATATTTCGGTACTCTGCTATACTAGTATTTTACTGTATTAAAGCAGACAGTGCTTTTTTGGTATAGTTGTAAACAAAGTGTAATGTTCAATGTACAAAAATATATATTTAAAGTAAATGCAATGTTCAATGTATCAAAATATGATATCTATAGTATATATATAATGTATATTCATATATATATATACATATATGTATGCATGTAATGTATAAAAATATGATGTTTATAGTACAAATATGATGTCTATGATTTGTTGAGTTTGTGTGCGAATGGGAGATTGGACTTTCTTTGCTTCTAGTCGTCAATCCAGATAGATTACTTGTATTTCATTGTAAACTGTACTTATTGTGACTGAATAAATACTGTATTGTTAACCGAAGCAGAGTATTATTCACGTTACCGATCTACCGACATTCTTCAGAAGAATTAAACGTCTGGTGCAGAGGTAACCAGCTAGCACTATAACGACACCACAATCGGCGCAACCGGATAATAGGTACAGCCGTGATACACTATAATGAATATATATTACATATATACTCGCGACTCTTCTGGGTTAGATCACGCTCTTTGTGTACGGTTTCCTTGGGAAAATCTAGGCCAACGTTTCGGCACGGTAACACGTGCCGAAAATAATCCATAATCTTTAGAGTACTCAACATTTTTCCCTCAGCTCCCCGACTACAGTTCCATTTACCATGTTGTCTCCCTATTCTGCTATGGTTTATGCTTGAAAACTCTGAGAGTTTTTTTTTTTTAAATTTAATTCAACTGTTCTTCGTATGTTATTATTTCTTATGTACTATATTTTTGTATTCAATGATTCTTTCTACATATTGTTATGTTCTCTTCAAATATATTTTGTTAATTTTTGTGAATAAATTAAAAGGTCGGGGAAAATGAGGGTGTTTGTGATGGCAGCTATGCGGCTCCGTTTTGTCACATAAGTGACAGACGTAATTGCACAGCTGCCTATTAGCACTAAAAAAAGCCAACCAGGCGACAAATGAGAAGGACTATACAGGAGCTTTTGCTTATAAACGGTCCTAGGTAAGTGGCGGTTCCAACTCAACTGTGGGAGATTTATATCTCTTGCGAAAAAGTACGGTTATATAGTAATTTTTTGAGTTAACGTCTTGACGATGGCACGTGTTACAGTGGTTACATGGTTTTTGTATAGTTTATCCAAGAACACCATACACAAAGAGCGCGATCTTACCCAGAAGAGACGCCAGTTGCATATACTAGTGCTCACGGAAACCTCAAATTAAATATATATATATATATATATATATATATATATTTAATTTGAGGAATTTATAGTTCCTATATATATATAGAAACTATAAGTAAAACAATACTAATCATGTTGGCAAGTTTTATTTGAAATCGATATAATATTTTTTGTACAGACATCTCTGCGCAAAATGTTGAACCGAAAAATTCAACGAGTTATTCTGTCAAATAACTTAAACAATGAAGTTTTCAATACGTCAAATCTATCATGCTTAACAAATGGCGGGCTGAAAGTACAGTCTGCGCGAGTTTTATACCATAATATAAATCTCGGCGAAAGCTACGTACAAATTCAGAGTTGACGTCAATAAAATAAATGATTCTCAGACGATTTAAACTTTTTCCGTTCCTGGTGCTCCCGGTTCACACAAAGTGTACTTTGGAGAGGAATAAAATATAAGTTACAGTTTTAAAGTCACGTTTTCATTATAGATATTTGTTACCTGAGTGTCGGAATAATTTTTTTCACGCATAAAAGCTTTGCGCTTTTCGGCATTATTGTTGTACTATCGATAACACTGGATCATAATAATTATGATTCTTTGAACATGCCTTTTTGTGGTATTAAAATATATCTTTTTGGTTTTTTGCATGTTTTATCATTGTGAACAAAGTAAACGGCGGTTTGAATGGAATTATTGTCAACCGAGGCAAGACCAGCGGTCCACAATACTTAAGACTTGGCACGACCAGGTAAACCAGATACCGGAAGTCGGTCCAGTTAGAGCTACAGTAACCAGTGATAAGATGTATGAATGTGGATGAGGCGAGAACTGTGTGTCAGGATGGAATAGTGGGGCGCTCCATTCTCTCTGACCACTCTCGCGTGATGGTAAGTAAGTTTATTAAAGTGATTTTCATATTTTTATGTGAAACATCTCAGGGTGGATTAAATCATCAAAAACCAACTAACGAAACGAATGTTACGGAAGTGACATTACTTTTTTCTTATACTATTTCATGGGACTCGGAAATGTATAACCACAGTCATTATAGAGCGCCATCTATTCCTTGGCATCGTCGTTATTGTTTAGTATGTTAAGTTCTTGCCTATTTCTTGCAGGTATGACTTCATATTATTCTCCCACAATCGTCATTCCTTCAGTCCTGTTGGCTTATAATATATATGAGGGGTTTATATATGTTTCTGAACTCATCTGCTCCCGCTACATGTTCTGCCCACTGCAGCTTCCTTGCTTTGGAATTATCAAGTAACGTCATATCTTTAGAAATTACGTTAGACAGTACACACTGCACCCATGGTCCATACGACAAACATAAGCTTACGACGGAGTGACTGCGAGCTTCACTATTTATGATCCGATTTAGATAAAATAAACTTCATTATCCATGCTTGGACTAAACTCTACGAAATACGATATAAATTCTAAACGAATAAAATAAAACGTTTTTATAAGTTATCGCTATAGCATGTTAATTGCCTTATTTTACTATAACTCATTATTAAAACAAACCTTCTTTCCTAGTTAGTTCAACTACATTTACTATTCACTACAAAATTAAAATGCCTAATAATTGGATGAAGAGGAGCATATAAAACTTCAATATCACAATTAGAAATAACTTAAAAAATGATAATAAAAGTTATTCTAAAAAAATGACTATTCAAGTATCCAACTCTTCACCTAAAATAATAGACATGTACAAAAAAATTCAATTATAAAAATTAATTATATTATATTCAATTATATTTAAACTGTTATATTAAAATGTTATATTCAATCTGTACTGTTATATTTAAATTAAATAAATCATTATTGTTATGTAAAAGCCTACAAGGGCGTTGATGAAAATAAATTTAAAAAAAAGCTACAAATTAAATGTATTAATTAGAAAGACATACATATGCACGTTCCCCGGATTGGAAAAGATCCAGGTTCGGATCCCGGTAGCAACAACATCATTTTTCGATAAAATTGATTTTATATGTATATCTTTCTAATTAATACATTTAATTTGTATTTAAAATATCACAGAACTATGTTCTGAATCTTCTTCACAGTAAGAATGACTTCAATGAACAACTTCACAATAAGAATGTGTTCTTCTTAATAAAATAAATTAGGTACTTTAATATTATATATTTTGTTTTTTTGTTCATGTCACATAATCCTTGAAGAGTTCTGATCAATAACTCAATATCATTAGTATTTTATACAGCTCCTGAATATACTAAATAATTTCAACATCCCTTCTTTGGATCTAAGCCAAAGCGGTGTTATATTGACTCGAAGAGAATAATTACAGAGAACTTGTTTTACTTAATGATTCATGAGGGCGTCGTGAGACGATTTCATAAACATTAAAATCCGTTCGGGAGAATCTCTTCGCTGAATTTATATCGAAATATTTGGAACAGAAAATTGTGAAATAGACGGACGGAAGAAAAGTTAAATACGCAAATGGAAATCTTAGTCGAATATTTAGATATACATAATACAATACATGTGTAAATGTCTAGAAACGAATGTGACACATAAAAGTGATCTTATCTACTCGTAATAAGAAATACAAGAAATTAAGGCTGTTTACGTGAATTGTACAAATTAAACTGTATTATAAATATTCTTATGAAACAAATTATTCTATAAACTTGACTATTCACAATGATATTGTATTTTAGTTTACTCTAATCTTAATTAATAAATCAGTAATTCGAACTAAAACCATGGTTATAGTTGTCGAGTTGGAGCTCTATCCACAATCAATGCACTGTAGTGAAAGTAAACCGCTCTGTGACAGTGATTGTGACGATGATTGATAACTGAGATTTATTTTATAGTATACTAGTTATTGCTCGAATAATAAAGAACAATCAATTACCAATCGAACATTATTAGTCAAAGTAACGATTGAACTATCGCTAATACGCTGCATCATTAGGAGATCCTGCGTTACTTAATTTATCTCGGGTTTGTACAACTTCGTGACTGTGAAGCCAAAGTTATAAGAATTGGGGTAGCAGAAAATGCAAACTCAACGTTAATAGAGTTCAAAAAATAGATTCAAACCCATGACGGCAAAATGCATTTCATTAAGTTTCCTGTTTTTTCTTTCTGACAATATCTATTTGAATAGAAATGAATTTGATATGGGGTACTGGAAGTAAATTTTATATACAGCGCGTAACATACCTAGTCCATAATATTTTTTGGGTGGGATACTTGACTAAATTACGAGTCGAAAATGTTCAAGAAATGAAAGACGAAATAATGAAAAACGAAAATGACCTACTAAATTATACTAAATATCATCCTATTGCAACGGATTTTCAAGTGGCGAGTCGCAAAGAGAAACATTACTAGGTAAACTTGGAGATAACAATTTTCAGTAAAGAGACAACCGATTTTAAAGAGAAAAATAATGTAAAACAGATAGAAGGCATTTGAAAGTGAGATTTACGGTCCGAAGCAAGATGATTTAACAGACAATTGAAAGTGGAGATAATGAAACCGACGGGAATACAAGATTCTCACGAGAAACCCACAACTCAATACCTAGATTAGACTATGAAGTAGACCAAAATACTAAGATATTATACCACGAAATAAAGAATGTCATACAGTATCAAGACATTTTACGATGTGTAAAATATCCAAAAGCTTGAACCACAGTGATGATGTAAATACTTTTTTTGACGTTCATGGTTCCGTAAGATCAAAGAGATGATTACTTTAGAGCTTTATCAAAATAAAAATTAGCAATATTCTCAGTTTTCAGTTGCCAGGAAGAGATTATAGATTTTTAATATTCCTAATAACAGGTAGGTGATCACAAAATATTTCAATCATCTTTTAAATTGTTTAACCTCATTTATTCTTACATTTACCCTGGTTTTGTTAATTTTAATTATTAATATCCTTAATATGTATTCATAAACTAGACCTTGTTGGATGCGACACCCAAATATGACCAACAATCTTGAATACATAAGGATTTAAATTAGTATTTTGATTCATTTTATGATAAATTTTCCTACTTGAATGCTGAGTAGAAATGCATGTAGACAACTAGTAAGCATAACAGTTAATTATATATTTAACAGAATACTAGCATTGCTAAGTTATGTTACTATTTTCAGAGCATAATGAAAATAAACAAACCCATTTATATAATAGTAATGCAAGTTTATTTTAGGATAACCCGGTTTGCCCTTTAATGGAATACTCTAATGTTTTATGCTACAGTAACGGGAAGGTTTTGCAACTTGAGAGGTAAACGCGTCGAAGATAGTAGCTAGTCCATATTCGTATTACATGTTTAGTTTGACTAATTGTCGCATATTATATATACATACCTTTATTTCGAACAGGCGTATAATAATGTAATATAATTTTTTTAAGCCTTAAATTTACATCAAAATATAGACTGAAATGTTTTTGAAGGAGTAAATCTCCCAAGGTCTTGAATAATTTTTAAAAATGAAAATAAAAGTTTTTGTTATCTATGTATATTCTGATGAATTTTGTAAGCGATTTCTAAATCATTAAGCGGTACATGCGTATCTACTTCGATAGTATACGCTTGAAATATAATACAACGCATGAAAACGAATCATTTTGGAAACTCGATTTCATGATCAACGACTTGGTAAAGGAATGCCAGCTTTTGTTTCTTACATCCCTTATTATCTCTTCTTAGAACTTTAAGGGATCGGATCTCTTAATTAATCCTTTCCACTTCACAGCCTCTCCACGTAACTTCTGCCTGATAAATCAGGTCAACTAAATTTGTGTCTTTTTTGTGAGTCATATTTTACTACTGACTAATGTGTGAAAAGTCGTTAAATTTTTATAGTGTTTTTTAATAGGTTTATGGTTAATATATAAAATAACTTATTATTCATTTTAATATAAAAATATATTTGGAAAGACAAAGATGAAATACTTTTTTGCTTAAATTGCCCAACATCATCATCAAAAAACAATCTCTGATAAATGTCAAATTCTAACAAGTTTTATTTTTTTAATAAAAATGTCGAAGTCGAGTTTGTATTTGAATCGCCGAATAAATAAAACATTTAACTGTGAACGGTTCATTAAATTTATAGTAAATTTGAAAATAATACATTTGTAAATTTCTTAAAATCTATTAGGAAGTAAAATCTTAAATCTTTGGTAACTATTTAGTTAATTGTTAGGTTATTTATTCTTTCTGCCTCGGCTTCATGTTCAGGGGGGAGGAATCTAGCCTAACTGGTTCTTTTTTAAATATTGACAAGTCAAATAGTTATGAAATGAAAGAATATTTTTTTTATAAAGAAATTTATTATCTATATTTTATGATACTTGTATGTGTTAAAAGTTGAAAATGAGCATTTTACTTTAATACTTATAAATAAGACAATTCTAACATAATTATATAGAAATTAACATTAAATATGTGTGTTCGTCATGCTAGTATTAAGTTCTCTACCAAATTGTCTATGTTGACGCTTGTCTGACGTAGATTATGCAGGTCCCTTACGTAAGGGATTACCTCTTAGGATGGTCTTGGATCCTGGATGTGAAGTGTGGTCAGCTCCTTGTGGTGCCAGCGTAGGGTGACGGAGTTCAGGCTTGTAGTTGATTGACCACAAGACGATGCCCAATTATCCAGGCAAACCGGGACTCTGGACGCGATGTTCTTATGCAATAGTGACAGTCTGTTCTCGCTTTTCCGAATTATATTGATCAACTTTTTATAGATCCACCGGGACCCTTTTTGATACTTTTACATCAACGATTAAACGCAGAGTACATCACAGTCTAAGCCTAAACTCAAGGCGCACAGTTTAAATTTTCCCCGGAATCACAATCTATAAAGCGCTTGCTTGATATTTTTAGAGACGACATTGATTCTATTTTCTAATTGAAAATAAAATCTCATCTTTGTGGAGCGAGTTCTCCCGGCCGAGATTCTGTCCAGACTGGCCCGCCTAAGGTGATGCATTTATTATTGCTGTACTCACGCTGTGTCGGTCCACCTGTGTCTAACAATACCGAGTTTTATTAGCCTCCGTCCCTTACTTTGACTAAGTGTTTTTGTATCCTTGAACAAAATATTATCTTGGGTAATTTTGCATTCCAATATAATAAACACATTTTAAATGTGTTCTATACTAGATATGTTGACTCGTAGAATACAAAGGATATATAATTACAAATTGTCACCACAATAATATTAAAATAAATGAAAATACTGGTTTTAGACAGAGTTGACAGCGCGTAAGGCATACTTTTCCGTCTTCATGCACATTATTCATAGATACAATTAATTGAACAAATAAACAAACCGGATATTATTGTTGTAGCACAACAATGTATGTATTTATTAGAAGTGGTAGTATCGTCTCTTCTGCTGGAAGATTAGTAGGTACTCACCTGAAACAAAAGAAAAAAATGATTAAATTAATATTTCATATAAAGATAACTTATCAAGTAGTTAATTTATTATTTATTTACGAACCACAATTTTTATCCATTTCTTTGCAATTATAATATAAACATGTTAAAATGAACATAAAATTAGACTAAGTATAATTTTTCAAAATGTGGCACTCCACCTCTTGATAGGAGAAAAATATCGTGTGTAGAGAGGGAGATCGTTTATGTTGAAATAATAATAGCACACATTGTTAAAGCGGATAGATAACATATTTTTCTTTTTTATCTTTGTTTTATTAACCACTTAAAAATGAGTTTAAATACATCTACGTTTCGAAAAAATACCATTTTCTTCTTCGGAGTGTCATAACTAACTAAAAACATATATTGTTCTTTGACTGAACTATTTTAAAAAAAATCTATTTATCTTTAGTACCTAACTCAATTCATTACTTAATACAAAAATTTAACTTCGATTAATTTTTAGGAAAAAATTTTAGAATGGGTCGTAGTAAATTTAGTTGGTTGTTTATAATTTTTTGATTAGTTTTACACGCTTTATTTATCTCCAACGATTCAAAGTATTTAATTTGTGACCAAACACCGTTTTATATGCAAAATTGACTAATCCTTTTTTTTATCAAAATTTCATGACCCATTTATTATCAAAGATTAGAAAATTTGAAAACCCACTATTGGTTCAAACATCTTCAATGCTCCCTACTCTTATATTAAAATTTCTACCCGTTTTACCAATATAATATGCAGCACATATCCTTGCAACTATGTTTATAGACACCAGAATTGTTAAATTTATCATCTTTGTCTTTAGAATTTATGAGTAAATTTCCTATACTATTATTTGTATAAAATGCCGGTCTAATGTTTCGTGGTAGGTGTTTAGATATTTGATTAGAAAAGTTAAACAAAAGATATTAATTAATAAATATGAATCTTAACACAAAGAATAACATTGCTGATTTTATAGTACGAAGATAATTTTAAAAGTAAAATAATTATTGCCTGTATTTAAATTACAGTATATTTAGGTATAAAATAAATTCAAAATATATATTAACAGTACCTATGCTATTATATTTCGTTTTATACGTAAACAAAATTAACTTTTTAAATTTTTTTTTAATGCCCATAGGTTTTTCTCTACAGAAGACCGGAATGTGTTTTTGTTAATATTTGTACTGAAGCCGCCGTTTGCTCCTAATATTACCATCTCAAGGGGTGAGTTTTGAAATATTCAAACCCCTTTATCATTTTCAACACATTTCACATGAGCCTTCATCCCTTGTATCCTGGGAAAGCGTTTCGTTCGCCCGATATACCCCGTGTTCTGCCTAAGTTATATCTGCACGACTATCCAGCCATCTAGCGACACAAAATATATTTAAAAATAAAAATAATGTGCGATTGTAAATTGTTTGCGTAACATTTAGTTTGAAAAAGAGGGCGCCTGCGAACGTTAAATTGAACATAGCATTTTGCGAAAATAAATAAAATTTCCTTTTAAATATAAACATTATAAATATTGATATTTTTCTAATCAAATTATGGATATTATATTCAAATGTTAAATACTAATAATGTATCGCTAGGTACTAATGTATATCTCAACTTATGACAGGACAGAATGACGGTTTTAATATATAATATTTATTAACTAAAACATATTTAGTCACCGAATTACATAGATTTATAACATAAAAATTTTGTAAATAGAAATTTAATAAAGATAATATACAATTAAATGTAATTTTTAAGATATTATATAAGTTGTAGAACAAATAATTAATTGTATAATACGTATTGTACCGTTCGTGTTTAATTAGGGTTAGTAAACATATAAAATGTTATATACCACCATAATACTTTTCTACAAAAGTACAATGCTAGCTTATATTTATTAACTATTAATTGTTGTAGAATGACAGTAATACATAAGATTAGCATGAAATATTTACAAGTCTAATATCGGATATTATATAACTGACTTGTGTAATGTTGAATATAACTTTATTCCTGGCACATGAGAACGCGGCGTACGGATAGTTTTTGTGACTTCGTCACTATTCTTCAATGTTGTATTTTGGCATGACCTTGAGATGACTTTTAAGTTTATATACCATTAATGCAAAATAAACATTCTACTATTAATGTACATAGCAGCACAACAGTTATTATCGAACACACTGAAAATATAATTTTAAATGTACGTAAATACAATAATCAGCAGATCCCAAAGACGTGAAATATTTAAAAAAATAAGGCCGTATTTGAATAAATAATTGACTGTCTGAAAATGTTAAGTTCCAAATTCAGGAGTTTGAATAATAATTGTTCTTGTATTGACAGACATGATTACTGAAGTCTCAAAGTTTCTGTTAGATGTCGCTGAGGATTCAAAACAACAGGTTTTTGAAAACTAGGTTTCTATAGCTGAATTAAAGATTGGCTAAAAACTTTCGAGGTTCATCAATCTGCGGTTGTTTTTCGAATGATTGTTATTTAATGTTTTCAATTAGTATTTTGTAAGAACTTTGAAATGATTTGTTTAATCAATCAGAGTTTTTCAGCTTTTCAGTTTGTTTTTCCCGAAAAATTCGGTACAATAGATAATTTATCAATTTTATTGAAATCAATAATGTAATATGTAAATATATAGGTATGTTAATTCTATATCTGAGACGTATTTAAATGTAAATAATATTTTAAATCAACCATTGGAAATACATGGATGGTAGGCGATATAAAACCATTAATAATACTTAAAATTTAAAATGTGATGATGATTTATAATACCATTATTGCCACATTAGTGTGTTTTAACCCAGATTTACTAATAGTATACTTAGGAACAAAATAGTTTTAAATTTCATCCAGTCATTATGAAACACGCAAGTCACGATTAGTTTCCATGATAATTTAAATTTAAAAGATTTAAAAAAATTGAGCATAAAGGTTGATGCACATACTTAATTAAATTACTATAATTATTTTGTCACGGAAAGAAAAGGCAGGTACTCAAATTTTTTCCAACATTAATTCTTTGGTTATGGAAAAGTGATCACGAAGAATATATTAAAATGAAATATCTAAGCGATATAATTTTGAGTTTGCGAGCATTTAAAAAAATATATTACTGCAATAATATAAAAAAAATATTTATAAATAAGTTGAATAAAGTTTAAGATGAGTAGCTATATAAATCAATATTATTATTGTGAACCTACATATTAAAAAACATATGAAGACAGTTTCTTTTTAAAATTAAATTATATCATATATCTCTATATCTATCAAATTTTTTGTATACATGTTAATATGTGAAAACACTTACCACTACACTATCGCCATCTACGAAGTAAATTTGATATTCATTTCCCTGAAACAGCGAAGTGTTTCCACATACTAATATGTATACAACTTCCAAAAATTTCATGGATATGGAAATTGATTAATGGGTGAGAATGGTGAACGTTATATTTGTATAAAGTGATCACTTAAGCCAGCAGAAGACAGTTCGTAAGCCCTGTAATTATCCATACTTTCATATTTTTCCAATAAATATAATAAAAAATAGCTTCGACTCTACGAGATATCTATTATTTGTTATACTAATATAAAATATCATTTTTTTTACGATTCTCTTTATTTTTTTAACATAAATATTCGTACATACGTTATTTTTTAGTATTGTTTTAAACATATCTGATAATAGGTTTAGAACAATGCATTCGGGATGCCATAACTTCACGCCGAAAAACATCCCCTTTACCGAAAGAAAAAGGAAACCAAATACGCTTTTAACATTCCCATTGCGAAACTCTTTCGCATTAATATAAATACGGAACGATAAATATCAAAGTTCCCCTCACTACAGTCTGGAGTAGTTTCCTCCCGATGTGTTCCGTACTTTTTTTACAAATACAAATTACACATCCGAGTGCCCGCGCCGTGCGGAAACACGGGGCTAAACCACCCCACCAAACTTCCCCACTAAACTGCGACCGAATGGCACATAAAGAGATAATGCGGATCCTAGATTTTCAGTTTAGTTTTTAACTGCGGAAAATTCAACAGCCACAGGGCATTTAAAAAAACTATGGCACTTGATGGGGCATTCTTTTCCGCCCCCCTCGCGCCAGAGATAATAATATAAAATGATATCTCCGTATTGCGCCGTTATATTTTTGTGTTTGTTTAAATTGTTTTCTCTTCGTGCGAGAATATTATTTCTTGAAATATTTTTTTATTCGCATTTATATTTAACTTTCTACTTGCGATATATGCACATGTCTGTGGATTTCGTTTGGAATTCATACAACTTTTTTATTAATGAAACTAATGATATAAGATTTCAATAATGGATTTCTTATATATAAAATTTAATTCCAGTGATCAAATGTGTACTGCAAAAAACTTGTTAGGCAATTTTCTAACTTTCTTCGTAGATATATTTAAAAATAAATAAATAAAATTATCCTATTAGGTGATTGTGTAGAAGAAATTTATTTATTTATTTTTAATTGACAGATTATCAGCAGGTCGTTAATGATACTGATGGATAATCCTAAAATGACGTTTAAGTACAATTTAAAAACATTTTCAGATAATCAGAGAAATAACATGTTACAGAACCACTTTTTTGTGGTTGAACTTTAGAAAAACTGATTATAATTAAAATAAATGAAATGTGACATATTGATTTTATTAAATGTTACATTAAGATATTAAAACTACAGTATAAATACAAAAACGCATGTATCCTAGTGTAAACGATGTTGAATCACGTGACGTCGTCGGTATTCAAAAGCAAGTAGTGATAATTTTGAATTTTGCAGAAGAAATGCCCTCTCACATTATTAAAAAAAAATAAGATACGTAAGAAAGATACGTACACGGAATATGTGACGTATCATTATATCAAAATATGACTTACTTGATGGCGTACTGGGCTCAAACCTCCAATCACTAAATTACTCATCGAGTGTCTTAACCACTAGACCACAAGCACGTCAATTATATTAAGAGATAGATCATTATTGCCATGTAAGAGAAGAGAAGTAGAAATAATACATTATCCGTTGTTCAGTTCTATTAAGCCATTGGTAGTGTCGCATAGTGATAATACTGAATTACCTTCCACGAGAATGTGGAATTAGTTTATAGATTATTGAAGGAAATGAACGTCCTGTTTCTATAGTGAATGTTTAATTTTTATATCTTTCTTTTCTAGTTAATATAATGCAAATTTAAACGTAAATTTGCCTAATTTCTGAATTAATTTTGAACGTAATATGGGGGATGTACCACTCTTCAACCACGTCTTATTCATTTACTCAAATTACGTTTTCCTTTTTCTTTCCAGAGACTCCTGATCATTCTTCAAGCATATTATTATTTTTATGGCATTGTTGGATCTCCATTGTTTTATTTTTCCACCCTAAGAGCAACTCTGTCATGCGTTGTTTTACCATTCTCTGTCCTTTTTAATTCAATGATATATGACATTATGGTCCTATTAGTCATGAGACATAAAGGATACTATTGTTTGTCCCCATATTTATTCTGGGTTCGCACATTCACATTTGTAGATTTATTTATTTCACGCTGAAATTAACGTGTTTTATTCGATGTAAAATAACAGTATTTAAATTTGTGGAACATTATTTTAAATATGTATGTATAAATCAGAATTACAAATAAAAATACAACATTTGTAATTTATTAGAATTTTTTTAAACATATTATTCATACCTACCTAGCCGTTTTTATATCAAATACGTCTGTGTTTTAACAGAAACATGAAACATTTTTTATGGTTAAAATTAATCTGTTTTAAAATATGAAAGGTTAGCATTTACATAAATTCGTGTTAGGCCTTATCGAGAAAGTCAATTATTAAATATAAAAATATTGTTAATTTATTTTCCTTATATTTTTTCGGTGCTTTGTAAGAGTATGGTAAACGTATCGTATAAAGGCCAGTTTATAAAAATATATATACCTATCATTTGAACTTTGCGTGAGAAAATCGTTCTGGGGACCTTTTTTATATTTTGGGGATTTACAGCAAGTATTTTTTTTTTTTTTCATAATGCCTATAATGGTATAATAAATGTAGGTACTGTAAACTTATTTCATAGTTGCATGTGTTACATATATGCATGTACGTAAATAGTCGGACAATCCAATCGTAAGACATATTATTTTATAATTATTTACTCTTAATGAATAGAAATGGAAAACCATAGGAAAATGCTGTAAATTTTAAATTTAAAATATTGAATTAACGATTCTGGCGATCTACTGAATAATTAAGCAGATGCTTCTAATACAAGTTTTTTTTTTTATATTTATATTCAATAACTTGAGGCATGAAATGCAAAACCTTTAAGAGAACATAACAAAAAATAAGTAAAATATTAGATAAAATCGTGCCTTATTTTTATATAAGTTTTCTTAGATATTATAAATATTATATTATTTTCGTAGAAAGCAATCACTTTGTGGTTTGACATATTATTTTTTTATTTTATTTGTTATTGTTATATAGTGTTATTGAGAACACTATAAATTTGTATGAAACCACGAATTTAATTACACGCCAACTGGTTTCGCTTAGCTCAAGCTTCGTCAAAACGTATTTAAACTATAAATAAATACAAAAAGAGTACACTTATATATATATTAAGAGGGTTCTATCTAACTGTGTATGTATTCTGTCTCTCTCTTTCATATATAATCTATTTTTTTTTCCCTCTTTATGTATATATAAGTGCACTCTTTTTGTGTTTATTGTAAGTATTAAATACGCCCTGACGAAGCTTGAGCTAAGCCAAACCGGTTGGCGTGTAATTAAATTCGTGGTTTCATACAGAGTGATTGTGTTTTACTTAATCAAATATTATATTATAATTATGTTATAAACGTCTTACCTGAGGTATTTTACGTTGAACATTTTAAAATATAATACGTTTAATTTTCTTGGATATAGAATTATTATCATATTTTTTATGAAAAATATTTTTTTTCAGAAAATAAACGTTACGCCCACCAGGACTAGAATCTGGAACGTTGACTTCGGCAGAAGTACACATTTGATTTTGAAAATATAATTCACATTCTTAGACATTATGTCTATTTTTTAGAATCTTTTTAGAATATGCTGATTCCAAGAAACTTTAATATTATCATCATCATTATAATTGTCATCGTTATCATGTTATTATTTAACAATTGTCCTCGATGAATACCTCTCCATCACTATATTTATCCTTCTTTAATCTTTATCACATTATATTATTTGCCATAACATACTTAAAACACTTTCATTTTATTATGAACTTTGTACATATTACAGAACATAATCTAAAATTAAGGGCATCCACCGTTCAATTTATTTTTTAAACAATATGCCTACCTATTGCTCAATTTTGACACCAAATTCTAAATTAATAGTTTACGTTTTATCACTGCAAGCAATCTTGAAGGTTCTTCTTCTTTTTCTTTTAAATAGGCAATCCACCCTTTACGAGTGATTTGTGCCGTCAATATGGTTAAATTTTATTTTATTGAAAAAGTACAATAATATTATAAAATAGGAAATATTATATTACAAGTCAATATATTGTCGTTCAAAAAATTTGCTATTATATAGATTAAATGTAGCGAGTTAATAGAAAAAAGATGTCACAAGTTAACCGGGTATTAAAAATTACCATTGACGAGATCACTTTTAAAAAAACCGGTCCAGGGTCTCTTCCTCGGCACCACACTCACACATCGGGGAATCAATTTAGTTCAATCTGAATAAATGTGAGGCTACCTGGCAATGCCCAATTTTCATTCTAGAGATATTTGATATCATTTTCTTACAGACTTTCCTTTTGAAGAACCAGGGAGTGCGGGGAATTATTTTAAGCCGATTACCCTTATGATTATTTGGATCCATCCATTGTGCAGTCAGATAGAATTCGTACGTTTTTTTACCATATTAGGTCTGTCATACATCGGGACATAGAATTGATGAAGGAAAACTCCGGAAAGAGTAGTTTCCTTGGCTAGTTTATCAGCACATTCATTTTCATGAAGAAATCCAAACGAATGATACCTGTTTATTGTTGCTGTCCAAATTAAATAGACGTCTCGGAGGTTCAAAATATGGAAAATTAAACTGAAAAAATACATCGTTAAATGGATAACATAAATAATATTTCTATTATAAATTCAGAATCAGAAGGTTACAAATCAGATTTTTCTTTTCAAATTTGATTACAAATATAAAACGTTGAAATAGAGAAATATTAGTTTTGATGTTTAGCAATTAGGATGTAGGTACAGGACATTAAAAATAATCTAACTGAATAGAAGAATAACATTTTTTATTTTAAATGATTACTAAATTGAATTGTTTTTATACAAAATTTTTACAAAGCATTAATTTGAAACAAATTTTGACTTCCCTCGATTAATTTGAGTTTAGTTATTTATTTAACATTGCCGTACAAAATAATTAAAGAATTCATTAAAAAGTTTACAAATTAAGATATTAAATATTTCAAGATAATAATAATTTTTTAGAAATATAATTGAAACACATTCATTTTAAGGTAAGTTTTTATTTGAATAAATCGTATATATTCATTTTTTAAAAGTATATTTTTACAACTTGCGTGATCGATGTAGTGGATACGTGCCTTTGTTTTGCGTTTGATAGTAATTCACTAGTGCAATGATATATATGAAACTAATATTTTTGGTATGGCGGTAAGATGCTAGGTTATTAACTATGATCAGAGATTTGGTTCTCGACATGTAAGACCAGCAATATATCTAGCTCTATTTTTCATTATACAAGCGATAAGCTCAGCGAGATAGCAGGAAGGTAAATAAAAATTAAACTATGTTATTTTATACTAAAAAACTTATTTTTTCACCTAAATGGTGGGTGGCAGAGTAGTTTTACAGTCGGAGTCAGAATCAACAATCCTTAATCTACATCAGACAACTTGAGAAAGGAGCTTAAACTTTTTTTTGTTATTTAACCTTTGGGTACCGGAAGATAGAAAATAGGATCGACGGCCGGAGTGGGGTACAAAGTGATCCCATCCAAATTTGCGTTATAATAAAGTTTAATGGTTTGTGGATATTTTATTATATTTTAAATTACATTTCTTATACAATGCAACCGATATACTAATAAATTTGTTGTCATTTTATAAGAAACCCTAGTATTTTGAAGTGTTATCACAGCGGCCGGTGGTCACGAGCTCCACGAGCACAATGACGTAACTGGATGTGCCACGATTGTGAACACACCACACACGTACAGCCGCGAGCCGTGAGCTATGAATGTGTGATCCGTAAGTTACGGTCCAATATCATAATATTTATTTCAAAACGAATACAACTAAAAGTGGGATGGAATTATTGGGATTATTTTTAAATACATACAATTACAAACGGGATATAATTTCAATATTTTACATTCATCACAAAGTAAAATGATAAATAAAAATTTTCACATTTATTTAATCAAAATTAAGAAATCTTAACAGCATATAACTTTGAAAAATAAATATAAATATTTTCATTAAAATTACAAACATAAACAAGGAAAAATATATCGGAAAAAAGTAAAATAGTTAATGTGGGAATTAATTATTCAAATAAAGCATAAGACGTAAAGTGGAGTACAAGGATAATAAATATTATATGATAGTCAAATAAGATATATACATTTTTGGAGAATAAGTATAGGAATAATACTATGGTACCAGTAAGTATTGAATATTATAAAGATAAAATAAAAACTTCAAGAATATTACATGAAATTACGTAGCGCGCACCGACAACAGTAAAAATAAGTAAGACGTGATTGAAACACACTGTAGCTCACTTGGCGAAGAACCTATAGCAAAGAGATCTAAGACGCGACTAATCCAAATACGTGCGTCATATCTGCCGTTACTTAATAAGGGGAATTACCTTATAAAATGGTCCCGATTGTTTATCGAAAAATATTATTTTCTGTATGTTTAACTGTCTTACTATACATTACTGCTATTTATTTTTTGCACGTTGCATTCAATGGGATATTTATGAGGATTACAATGAATACCAGCTCAATATCATTATTATTTTATAAAGACTTTAAAAAATAAGATTTTTGGGGTTATGTTGTATCCCGTTCCAGAACGAGAGTGTTAAAAATATGTATACAAGTATGCATATAAAATGTATATATAAAAATATGTAATTTTTTTACCTGACTCTGACTTAAAGCTACTCCAGAGATATCAATTCAAGAATTAGCTAACAAGACTGGATTATCATGGTCCACTGTCCAAAGTTGAAGGTTTAGAAACACGAGATATGGGTACCGCATGAATTAAGCGAAGATAATAAAGCAGCACGCGTACGAACGGGTAGCGTTTGGCCGCGCAAGAAACAAATTCCCTCTTTTTCATCATACGGTAGGTGACTGGGACGAGAAGTAGATACTGTATGATAACAAAAAACGCAAAATGCAATAGGTATAGAAGAAGTAGGTAGCGAGTATAACCCCAAAACCCGGCCTTACTTTAAAAAATGTCCCATTGTCTGTTTGGTGGGACATTTATGGGATAATTTATTTTGATTTACTAAAACCGGGCGAAACAATAGACTGAAAGAAATACTGTGAACAGCTGGATTGATCAGATTGATCAATGTAAACAAAAATATCTTCTTTAGTTAGTGTAAGCTTTTTGCAACATGATAATGCTCATTCTCATACAGAAAAAATCACGAGAAATAATTTACGCACTACACGTCCATATAGGGTGTCCTGTAAGTAGTAGTTCAAATGAAAACCATCGATAGCTGAGACTGTGCCCTATCAGAATAAGTCATCAAAAGTTTAATGAATATCATACGGTTTTCGAGATATTTGAACATTTATGAATTTTTGAGTACTCTTTGTTACTTTTTTCAATGTCATTTCCAAAAGTTAAAAAAATATCGCCTTCTATTTGTTGAATGTTATTTCTGATAAGTTTTATTATGAAATGTGTGCAGTTTTGCCAAGAAAAGTTTTTATAAATGAAAATTCGGACTATTTAACATTTTTCAACAAAGTTTATTGCACTGTGGTGAAAAAAAAAAGTAACATGACCTAAGGGCCCATTTGCTTGAAAACTTCTACGTTTAATGCTAATTTAAGAATAGGCAAAAATTATTCTACTGAGAAAAAATGTTATTGCTCTTTTAATGCCGAAGGGGGCATTTTGTGAAAAATTCAAGGTAATCTTTTTTAAATTCCAGGCCTTGCTTCTGGTGCAAACTTGAAATAATGCATTAAAATGTGCAGTAATTTGAAAAAGTGGCCATCGTTTTATTTAAATTTTATAAAAAAAAAATAATTAATCAATGCTAATGGGCTGTTCCGCACAGCATTGCAAACTACGGACGCGAGAAAAAGTGGCCCGAGAAATGAATGAATAGGAAGAGGCCATTTTTTACGCGTCACAGAAACATTCCGCCCGGCATTCCACGCCACTGGATTCTCCCCGCCACTGTGTCAAAAGACCGCTGAGTGGAGGGGGTAGCGGGCCGCTGCGAGACTCCGCCCCCACCAGCGCGCAGGAAAACGATATTTTTAGAATTAGCATAACTAGTCATAGGAAATTATTTGTAAGGAATATGTTATGTTAATAAATAGAGAATGGAAAGGGCGATCGCCCGGCGATAATATTACGCACCTCAAAAATCATTTAGGTATTGAAAACGAGTTTTCCAAGTTTGAGGTGCGATAATTAATTCCCCGGGCCATCGCCCCGGGTAAGACTTATCAGGCATCGCGAGGAGCAATAAAGATTATAAGATAAAATACTCGCGGTGCCTGAAAAAGTAGAATTATAAAGAGGAGACAGGAAATGCCGGAGAAATTCGAAGTCTGCCGTCTTCAACTGTGCGGCGAGAAAAATGAACCAAGTTTCGAGATCTCGCCGCCAGGGGGTGGCTGCGCTGGACCGCAGCGGGGCGGCAGGGGGACGAATCCGGCATTTTGATTGGAGGAGGTCTCCTGGAGCCTGTAGCGCTCGTGTTATTTTTACATGTGAAATAAATAATGGTCCAGTGGCTGCAAAGCTCACTCTCGTCTCATTCGTCTCTCGCACCACTGGACTTGATAAAGCAAATTGGACCTTTTATTTCTTCTCATCTTTCGACCTTGCTACTACTTGGACTACTGAATCTTCTGGCTTCCTGACTTGGCTTCGACTTTGGATCACGGACCTGGAAATTCACACTGACATCGGCTGCTACACTGGACAAGATTTTGGACCCCCCTGGACCGCTGCACCACGCTGCAGATAATTTTGTCCGAGCTACCAGAGCGAACCGGCGAACCACCCTACAAATACAGTTCTTGTTTCCTGTACGGAACATGGGCACTTAGGTCATAGTTTTTTTTTTACACTACAGTGCTTTAAACTTCGTTGAAAAATGTTAAATGGTCCGAATTTACAGTTTTACTGGAAAATCTGTTTCTGTTTTTAAAAAACAGTGACACATATTTCATAGGAAAACTTATCAGAAATAATAATCAACAAACAGAAAATGATATTTTTAAAGTTTTGGAAATTACATTAAAAAAAGTAACAAAGGGTACCAATTATTCAAAAATTTATAAGAGTTCAAATATCTCGAAAACTATATGATACTCACAAGATGTTGAGTTAGGAAACCCTGTATACACTACGTGTGTAGCTTCGATCTAGCACCATTTGGTTATTATTTGTGTAATCTGTATTCAGACGAAAGAAAATATGATAATTTTAGAGAAATAAAAATTACCCGAACAATATTTTGCATCAAAGCCAAATGAGTTTTAATAAAACAAGGAAGCAAAACTTACTTGAGCGATGGAAGAAGATCGCATCTATCGACTTGGCGGTTACTTTGTGGTGTAACATGATTATTTTTATTTTCACAATAATTCTGTATTTAGTTTAGTTATCATCTGATGATGAGAGATCGAAAATAGCCCAACATGTATGTAGTACAAAGTTTTATTGTAAAAATTAAAATAATTTTTGAAATAAATTAGTTTTAAAAAAAGCTTTTATTTAATAAAAATATACTTTCAGGTACCCCGATAGTTTGGTTTTAGCTTGAGTTTACCGAAGGAGATGAGTAGAGATTTAAGATGTCGAAGTAAACATTCTTTCGATATCTTTTAATTTTGAGCATATAAGGCACGTACATTGCGAATTAAGTTAGGTAAGATGAAGGGTTTTTCTAAAAAAAACCTTCATCTGTAAAAGAGGGACCCTTAGTAGGGATAGAAGGCTTAAGAGGTGGCTAAGTGAGTTTTTATGAATCTCTCCAAAGAAATTGGATGGGTGCACTTCCAATGCGGTAAATAAGTTAGATGAAGCTATTCAATAAAACTATTTCCAACATTTGAGGGGTGTTAGTGTGTGCTGGACCGAAAATATTTTGATGAATGTTGTTCATCACTTGACCAAGCGTCACGTATTATGTATTGTGATTTTGAGGTACTGAGTCAAACGCACATTAAGAAAGATATCCTACAGGCAATTATGCCTAATATAAACTAATTATAGTTTATCGATAAAATATTTTTGTTGCCACCCGGACTCGAACCAAGAACCCTTCCTGTGCGTTGAATTATGTTCTAAATATTTGCAACTTCACAATAATAATGTCCTTAATATTATTATTAATAGCAAATTATTTTGTTTTTTTTCTTTCATATTCCTGGACATAAAAATATGATTCATAATACATAAATATATAATTTAATTAATTGATAAATTTAACTTCTAATACTCGTTGATGTGATAAAAATATTAGACTGATTAAAAATAAATAAAACGACATATTGTCAGGTAAGGGAGAAAAGTGCCTATCTGCAATTTCATAATTTTATAATAATAAATCAAAATCAATGTTTTTTTCTGTTTTAACTCAACTCAAGTTTAATAAAACTTTTATACATCGTAATTTTTTTCGCTCATTTATAAATACATTAAAAAATATATATATTATAATAATTATTGGATATCGAATGGTTTTTATGGGTTTACTTTGATTTTATTTATATATTTTTAATTAGATGTAACCCGTCAATGATGGTTGTGGAGGTGATAGACCTACACAAACTCATATAATGTATATAAATTTGGGAATAATAGTAAATCAGTCAGAATAATAAATCAGTTCTTGCAAAGCTAATAATTCAATATTACATTTTTACGTCGTATATTTCCCAATAGTAGAAGAACATACAGCTGTTTCATTTACATGCTGAGACCAAGTGCAAACGAGACTATATTAAGGATAAAAAATAATAAAAAGTTAGTTTCAAGCCATGAATGAATGATTACCATTTCTTAGTTTACATGATAAAAGTTTGTTAAAGCAAACGAAACTCAACGAAAAAACATGAATGGAAGGAGTTCAGTAGGAAACCCTTTTTATTAACTAGTACCAGTAGAGTTTAACATATTAAATGTAAATCAGTATTAACTTTTTTATAGGTACATATATTTAATACAATTTAAATTAATCATTTAGAAAGATATACAGAGAAAATCTTAAGTCGCTATCGAGATATTTCAATAAATAGATTTTTTTCTGTGTATCTTTCTAATTGATTAATTTTAATTTGTATACAAATACCGCAGAACTATGTTCTAAAAATGCAACTTAATAACAAAATTGTGTTCTCTTTATAAATATATATTTAATACTTTATTTTTCTTTGTTACGTCTGTGCATGCCTTCGTATGTTTTTCACGTTCATTTTAGAATCTGGAAACGTTGGGTAAGTATTATATATTTTTTAATGAGAACATATTTTTGTTGTGAAGTTGCAATTTCAGAACATAGTTCTGTGGTGTTTTTAATACAAATTAAATTAATCAATTAGAAAGATATACATACAAAATCTTTTGATAATTTTTTTTGAAAAAAATAGGGAAAGTTCTCGGTTCTAGTTTCGGTAGCAATCAAATATTTTTTGAATAATAATTTTTTTGTGTTCGTATTTCTAATTGATTAATTTAATTTGTATTAAGTAATATATGCTTAATCTGCTACAAATCAGTAGTAATTGCCATATTAATATTCTTAGTTTTGAGATATTCATGGTCGTGTTTAAGTTCAGTGTTACTTATTGTTTGTGTTTATTTTAATTTATTCAATGATCTTGTCTATTATCTCATAGTTAGCAATCTTGTGCAGTGTTTTAATTGTTATTTTTTTGTAGAATTACATTATAAGTGTGTGTGATAGTTTCTGTTGATTTTTCGTTGTTTTGATTAATGTAACGTAGTTTACTAAAATTTATAACTATATTTAGTATTTTATTTTGCTGTCTTAAAGTCTGTTCAAATTTGTTTTACTTACGAACTCTATGAAATAGATATCCCATTTTACACTTTATTGTTACTGTTTTATAAGACATAGTATCTAACAAGCCAGTTTGTTGGTATATTATTTTGCTTTATACGTACCTACATAATATATTCCATGACTTGAAGAATACTTCGATAGGTAGGATTATGAAAGAACCACAAACGCGAAACTCTGATTATGAGTTAAATAACAATAATATGCTTGTAGACGTAATATATTTCACCTTATAAATCCTGCCATAAACGTGAGTCGAATAATTCACAAAGTCAGAAAATTAGGTAACACAAATATGATAAGAAACTGTATTAAAGTAGTAAAATCCAACAAATTTAGAATAATCAAATAACAATATATAAAATTTTACAGAACTTAAACAGGAAAGGAAAAGTATGCCACCAAATTAAAGTTATATTTCCCCTTAGTTTATAGGACTTAAATATTCTTATTATTCTTACTCATTATTACTCTTACTCACTCTTACTTAAATATTCTTATTATACTTACCCGGATTTTTTTAAATTATGGCCCGTGTCCACAGAAGAGATTTTTAGGAGATTTTCGACTCAAGACAATCTCTGAAATACGGATGTTGCTTCTATGAAATGTTTTGGAGACATCTCTCGGCTTTCGTATTCTTCGTGTACGCACCGTATCTCAAAGATTCGCCGTCTCGCGCCATATTTCACGCTTTGTATGTTATTGTCGTCACGCTCGTCATTTGGATGATTTTGAATCTCTCCAGTAGTAGTTAAAATGCAATAAATGTTCGTAATTTAACGCCTCATATTAATGTTTAAATCAAGCTTTCAGAATAAATAGTTGTAGAGATCTATGTAAGTTTAAAGAGATGTTTATGGGCGCGTATCAAATCTCGCAGTCAAAATGTATGCCGTGTACAATGGTTTGATTTACAAGAAGAATACATAACAAAATCTCATCACGCATACACGGTATTGAGATGCATCTAAACTGAATCTCTGAGATTGTCTCCTTCCCTGGACATGGGCGTTAACATCTGTTATTACCGACTACTCCTACTAACATCAGTAGAATACAATTTGTAGATATATACAATCAATCCTAGTGAATCAATTTAAAGTACCAGTAACAACACTAATTCTACAGTAAGTACCTTTCCAAGTGATCGATGAATCAAATTTAATGATATGTAAATATTGATATTTGTGATATCAAACCATTTAGAGCCAGATGAAAGTAAATAAATCCTCGGAAACGGAGAATTATTACCATACCTTATAAATAAAATTCAAGCCTGAAAATAATTTTTCCGCGTGTGACTCTGTAAATTGAGCACAAACTGCATGTATGTAGTATTCAAATGGTCCGGCACGAGGAGATCTATATAAATAAGTTATAGAATTTCAAAACCAATGCATGTTGATATTTTTATTTAAAAATAAATTGTAATAATGACAAACTAATATATCGATTAAATTGATTTGACAATTCGTGCTATTGGCTTAGATTAGAAAGTAGACTAGATATTGTTTAGCATTTATATGAACTCTGGCGGAAAAATTTAAAATGTAAGTAGGTAGCAACTTAAGATATAATTATATTAATTTAAAATTATTATACAACTGTATCCTGGGCAATTCTTGCACAGTCCGCTGGTCAGGTAACATAATTATTATACCTTTGTTTAAGCATCAAACTGTAATAAAAAATATTAATTTATTATTAAGGAGAACATGTTCATATTGTGAAGTTGTAATTATTCAGAACATAGGTCTGTGATGTTTTAAATACTAATTTAATGTATTAATTATAAATATATACATATAAAATCAATTTTGTTGAAAAATATTGTTTTTGCGCTACCGGGATTTGAACCTGGATCTCTATTTCCAATCCGGGGAAGTACACTACCAATTGTGTTATAGCGCCAGTATTTTTCATGACAAATTTTCGAACATATATTTTTTCAACACTTTCTCAACTTTTTCAAATGAATACATTTACATTATTTAAAAGTCATCTACATTGTTTTTTACGGAAACTCATATACCTTTGAGTAAACAGACTGCAGACGCCAGAATTATCAATTCATTTTTATTAAATTTTGGACACATTGGTACTACTTATATTATTAAAGAGAACACATTCTTATTGTGAAGTTGAAAATAGAGATCCAGGTTCGAATCCCGGTTGCGCAAAAACAATATATTTCGACAAAATTGATTTTATATGTATATATTTATAATTAATACATTAAATTAGTATTTATTTAATTGTTAATTGGCTATTTTGAAATAATGTTTTTAAATTTTAATAATATGGACTTCATTCTAATTTAATTTAATTTTGCCATCTTTCCGCTGTGTCCTGCTGAATGTGATGGCAGAGGGCGGATGGGAGCGAGCCGCCGGCGGTATGCGCATTTTAAATGTAGAATAATATGATACCTTCACCCCCCGTCGGTTTCCTTTGGCCGTGGAATTATCAGAATAATCCTAGACACATTTGCATAATAGAAGTACGGAAAATGCTGCGGAGATAGCGGCGGATCTGCGAAGAAAATTCCTTTATTGCGACCAGCATCGAGGCAGCGCACTCCCATTCAAAGATGATAATAATGTTGTTACTTTTGGCTCTTGTGTCTCGTTATTTTGTCCATCTTATGTGTTGAGCATGTTATTAAAACATTTGTGACAAGCTGAGTTATTTTGATCTAGTTTGTCTAGAGGTCTGGATTTTTAACAACATTTCTCACTAATATCTATTATGTAATATATAATACGTATTTTTGTGAACTTATAATAACCTAAATATAGATGTCTCACAGAGACGAAGCTATTAGTTTTACATGGGAAATATGGAGGTCTTGGGCATTACAGGGCTTACGACTTGTCATCGGCTGTCATAAGTGATCACTTTACACAATGTGACGTTCACCTATTTACCCATGCTACCACATCTATCAAATTTTTGGAAGTTGTATATATGTTATCATGTTGGAATATTTCAATTATTTATTACCAACTATGCTGTCGCCATCAATGAATTTTTTTTTTTTGAAAATTTGACATTCTTTCTCATGTAACAGTATAGATGTCGCTGAAGATGAGACTCATTTGTCGGAAATATGGGTTTATATCCTTTATGTGTATAAATTAAATTTATCCGATTTTTTAACATATATATTAGAATACGTCTGAAAAGGCAGTATTTTTCAATTATTTTTAAACTTCATATTTAGAACAGTATATTTCACAATATTATAATAACCTGATTATATTTAAATTATAGCAAAAATTCTAAAGTTCTTAAAAATGTATTTGTAAATCTTAAAAGATCTGTCGTAAATATGTGTTTCGTAGTAAATCAATAGAAATATATATGACAGTTAGCTGAGTTCAACAAATGCCTATACCTACTCTCAGTGGAAGCTAGAACAAAACTTCGAAACGGTACAAATATTCAGGTATCTTCGATCTTTATTAATAAATAAACATAATACAAATCAGATAAATTAACTAGAAAGATAAATATATTTGTTGTGTGTATATTTTTAGTTGATTAATTTAATTTATATTAAAAATACCATACAACTACGTTTTAAAATTACATCGCAATGAAAATGTGTTTTCCTTTAAAATAAACATAATTTAATAGAAAATATACAAAAACGTATAGTAAGAGCAAATCGTTATTTCCGACTCCAAAATCAAATCAAATACTAAATTTAATATCCAGAAACACCAATATTTTAGTATAAAAACGCTCAACAGAACTGTTTATATTTTCTCAGAAATACACGTAGGTACATACTGACTAAAAAGAACGAGCGTGCAATACAAGTTTTTGAGAGAAAAAAATCGTATTTCTGGGCTGGTTTAAAAAAATAATTTTGCAGTGGATACTACAATAATGAGTTTTATATTTTGTTTAATAAGCTAAGCGTCTCCAAAGTTTATCGAAATAGGAATACACCAGAGCCACTGATAATTAATGGTGACAACCTAATATAATATACATTTTTTTAGAAATACGACATAACAAATTATAGATGAATTACAATGTCAGCCCTTTGAGGATGAGAAAGTCCGGGAACTGGAGAAGAACGGTCAAGGATATGACTCGGTGAAGAGTAATTGGGGAGGAGGTCAAATCTAGCCCTGGAATGTGACAGAAGACAGAGAAGAAAAATATAAGATCCTGAATATAATTTATCTATCATCAGTTTTACATATTTTTTATTCTACAGGGCTTCTGTGATCAATCGGTTTTGTCTGATAACCTAAATATAATTGTGTTCTTGGAAAAATTCCAAAAGTAATAATGTTCTTATTTTTGGTTATTTGATACCAGCATATTGTCAGTTTAATCAAAGGGTTTACTTGACCTCACAGATATTAATATTTCCGAAGTGGGAGTAGATACTTTGTGTGAGTGACCTTACAGAATCATCAATGTTTTGGGAGTCTACCCTGGGAATGGTATGAGGGACCTAAAATAAACATTAGGAATGGGGCTTAGGGTTCCACATAAGCAGCCTCACATATAAATCAAAATATATTGTGAAGCTAGGAGCTACCGGATCCAGCAGTTTGCGTACAAATTTTTCCGCCGATTGTTCGGTAATTCAAAAATTTCTACCCTACTAAAAAATGTTTTATTAGAGTGCACGAAAAACACCTTCCTCTCGAATCTCGGAAATTTGGTGATCACCAGCTGTTAATTCTACTCTGCGTTCAAAATATACTAGACAAGGAGTTTCGAGACAAGTTTGAACCAAATATATGTAACCTTTAATAACCAATAGATGCTAACTAAGGCGGCGATTTTTGGTAATAACTTGTTGAGCTATTAACAAGAGTAATTTATCGTTGTATTGTTGGTCTCTCTCCAAAATAATTGTCTTTTAAATCTTTATTTGACAATCATTTAAAATGTTTCAAAACATGAAGTTTACTTAAGATTGGTTTTACGGTACTTTGGTGTCTATTTGCTTTTTCAATCAATTGTATCTTTCCAAGAATTAAAAAAAAAAAATAAACCGTAACATTTGCAGACGCAAAAAATGGTTTTATACCTAAATAAAATATTTATTTTTTGGCAAGTGGCAATATATTAATGAACTCTTAGCCAAATGTTTGTAATCGCCATAACATAATCCTTTAGGTCGTTATAACAAAGACTAAAGATGTTAACAAAATACGTACTTAACGATGATTTTTTTATTATGGTCCCTCCATAAATCAAGCACGTGTGGGAGTTACTAGGGCTGTACTTGTGCTCGTCTTACCGCAATCACCAGTGAGTGGTAAACAATGATAACAAATGCGAAACACGCGCGGTTGACAGATAGATTGTGGCTTGGCGTAGTTTATCGTCGTAATTATACTACCATTGGCTTACTTGTTCATCTTCAAAGATGACACCGCTTATTAATTAATTATTTATTTATTATCATACATGCCCTATTCAGGCATTAACATGATTTGTAAAATAAGATAAAATTACAACAGAAGTGCAATACACAAAGATAAAAATTACATAGTGTCGGCATGTTTTTACATAATTAAAAATAAATAATAAATATAAAATGTGAAGTCTCAGTTTATCCGTCATCATTGAGTTGAGACACAAAAAATTGTAATAGTGTAGTCCTATAAAGAATTAAATTAAGAGTAAAAATGTCGACAATCTCCGCATATTCATTCTGGGGACTGCGGAGTTAGCTAGTGCATGAGTTCTGACATTACCGCTGTAATAAAACAATGAATTGTGTCTCGATGACCTCAATGGTGCTTGAAAGTCAAGCAGACCAACAATCTGGGGGCAGATGATCCTGTATATAAATATAAGGTCGGTCATCGTACGTCACACTGATAAGTTTAACAATTTCAGACGGCTAAGGAGATAATCATAATTGATATCCTCAGAGCGAATATTTAATTTAAATTAATATTAAATATTGAATTTCATCTTTAAATTAAATTAATTATTAGAAAACAAAATATAATATTGTATTCATCACTATTGACTATTGGCTCATATCCACGAAAGAGATTATTATGAGATTTTAGTTGAGAAGGTTGAATAAATAATTCAAACAAGATCTGCTGTCAGTTCTATTACATGAATGTGCGCGGTTATCTTATAAAACAATATAAATTAAATGTATTCATTAGAAAGATACACATATAAAATCAATTCTATCGAAAAATATTATTGTTGCTACCGAGATTCGAACTTGGATCTCTTACAATCTGGGGAACGTGCATTAACCGATTATGCTATACCAACAAAGTGCTTTGACGACAAATTTTCGAACCTATATGTTTTACAGTTTTCAAATGAATACGTCGATCATTTCATTATTTAAAGTATTTAAAAAAATAAAATAAAAATATTTTAAATACTAATTTAATGTATTAATTATAAATATATACATATAAAATCAATTTTGTCGAAAAATATTGTTTTTGCGCTACCGGGATTCGAACCTAAATGTTCTGAATAATTACAACTTCACAATAAGAATATGTTCTTAATAATTTTTTATTTTATTTATTTTTTTCTATCTTTTTTATATTACATATATATTATCTTAAATATTTTTAGATTATATGTTTTGTATGTATTCTATCTTATTGTGCTTTGACTTCGATGAGTTTTGGTTTTATAAAATATATTAGTTTATCAATTTGCCCTAAAACAGACTTGCCTCTTTTTGAAAGAAAAATTCAGCTACAATATTATTATATTATATTAATGATAACAAAGAAATAATCAATGCTATCAAAAAATACTTTAAAGATAAACATGTATCGCGAAATTCATAATATTTTTATATCGTTGTTATAAATATATTGCATTTTATTTTATTATAAGATAGTTATTGTAAACAATAACTATTAAGATGTAATTATCTTCTCTGCACATGTACATTCTTTTAAGATAAGTTATAGAACTAAAAAAACAATAATTTATTATTGTATTGTATCATTGTAATTATAACAGATTAATAAAAAAAATATTTGAAAATCATCTTCTTTATT
Source organism: Eubasilissa splendida (assembly GCA_031772225.1). Taxonomy (NCBI): domain Eukaryota; kingdom Metazoa; phylum Arthropoda; class Insecta; order Trichoptera; family Phryganeidae; genus Eubasilissa; species Eubasilissa splendida. The sequence goes on along the minus strand of CM062852.1, from coordinate 20,272,966 downwards.
TTTACGGAATCTCAAATACCTTTGAGTAATTCGATAGGAGATGACAGAATTAATATTTTTTTTTATTAAATTTTAGACACATTGACATAACTTATCCGAATCCCGGTAGCAACAACAATATTTTTCGATAGAATTGATTTTATATGTATATCTTTCTAATTAGTATTTAAAATATCACAGTCCTATGTTCTGAATATTTACAAATTCACAATGAGAATGTGTTCTCCTTAACAATATAAATTGTTTGTTATTATAATATAAAATGTATCATAATCTTATACAACATTTTCACAACTTTTATATTGGTTTAATTAAATATAGTATATAAATAATAATAATAATAAATAAATAATATATATAAATTATTTATTTCTCGCCAATTGACGGGATATGTCCAATATAGATATTAACGAATATGGGTTGATATTGATGTCCGTGATATTTATGGAGCGTCACCATATTCATTATTTACAGATTAATCATAAATGTATTGTTCTCGAACCGAAATTTATTTTTATTTTATCATAGATTGACACGCAAATATTCACTTTGTGGGAGTTTTTACATTAAGAAATTGATAACAAAATTCGTCGTGATATTTTTTTAATGAGTCAACGTAATACTGTACCAAATTGATGAATTTGAAAAATATTTTTCTTTGTAGTGACAATATTTATTTACAGACTTTTAGAAGCCTTAATTGGTTTTCCTTATTTCGTACCCCCCGACATTATTGTATTAACCTACTGCAGAAGAGCAAGACCACATTTTGACAATTATAAATAAACTTATTTGTCGTATTTAAAAAATATACCTTCAGAACAAATTAGTCACATATGTACCTAATTAGTATATTTAAAAATAAATTGTCACTTTACTCTAAGGTAATACGTCAGGAATCTTTCAAACTTATTTAAGAGTGCATTAAGAAGGACTTAGGAGTATTATATATATATAATATAAATTATTTAACTTTGTTTTAATGAGTTATCCAACTAATATATCGACTAGTATATCAATTTAATGAGTTATCCATAATAACTGCGCTTCCCCATCTTTTATCTATGAATATACTTCTTTAGTACAGACTTCGTTCTATTTAAGGAGACAGTGAACATCACTTACATTATGAAGATTGTTCACTTTTTTTTATATACTTTTGTAATGTATGATATGTAAGAATGTAAGAAAAAAATTAAATTTAAATTAATTATATTGGATTCGGACTATAGCAATAGTGTCATTGTGGCTGTAAAGTTTGGTTAAACGGCCAGGTATGTAAGGTGCGAGCAAGGAAAATTATATTGAGTGTCCTTATTTATGGCCGCTCTGTCAAATCTTTTCAACGCGAATGACAGATGAATGTTTATCTTTGTTCGTTTACCTCAGTTTTTTCAGAATGTCTTAGAGTGGTTATGTATATTTTAAAGTTAATAAGTAAGAACACCGTTTGTAAAATTCTAGGGAGGGCAATACAGAATATTCTAGCAGTAAAGTAATCGGCTATTGTGACCGCGAAGCGGCCGATAGTGGCTGCTATACGACCCGTCGTGACTACTGTATAGCTAGGGATTTCGTATAATCTAACTAATTAAAACAATATAAAATGGGATTTTTGCATTGAAATTTAGATTTTATGGAAGCTCTGCTCGCGTAGCGGCCGCTATCGGCCGCGAAGCGGTTACAATAGCCGCAGGGCCTGTTTTCCTGCTAGCTTTGTTTTAATACACCAACCGATACGATTAGGATGTTAAATAAACTAACTAAAACCTTATTATATACATATATATATATATATATATATCATGGCATTCTAATGTTTAAAAAAATCTATTTTAAATATAAAATATTATTTAAAAATAAATCTAGTACCTAACTAAAATTATTAAAATGAACATTAAATACAAAGTTCAATTTTCAAATATGCAAATATATATATAAGATGTGATATAACGTTAATTGTTCAGTGGTACCTTTAGTGATAGTTAACTTAGAATTAAAATGTTTTTCTCATCAGAAGTATGACTCCGAATAAGGATATACAATTTATTACACTTAATTTATCTTAAATGAAATTAAATCATTCATTCTAATCAACTCGCTACCCAATCACAAAAAAACGCCATTTTCAAAAGGGTATTTCGTATAGTAGCTGCCTCCCATTACCCCTCACTTTGTAATCGTTAGGGGTATGAAAGGCAAAAAGGCAAAAGGACCTTTGATTGTAAGGGTTGGGAATATTCCAGAGGTCGGCCCGAACAAGAACCTATCTTTATGGGATATCTCAATCGGATAATTCAGCCAACACTCAGCCTTACTTGCGCCATTTGTGCAGGGAGAGATGTTATCCTAGTGGCGGTCGAAAAAGTGTTAAGCCTCTTTGGAATGGTTTTATAACGGCTGTGATCGTTTGTTCATTGAAAAGCACCTTTGGATTTGCAGTCTTTAGACGTGCGACGGAATTTCAGCTGAGCTAATGCACACTTTAAACGTAATGGTCGTTTTACCAGCAAAAAATAATGTCAGATGTTCTAAAAAATATATGAGAACCAGCTTTAAAGTATAATACTTTTAAAATTAGAAATATTATCTTTGTGGTTAAAATTCATTTTTTTATTTATTATCTTTGTTTTATTAACCACTAAATTGAGTTTAAATACATCTACCGGTTTCGAAAAATACCATTTTCTTCTTCAGAATGTCATAACTAACTAAAACATATATCGTTTTTTTGCCAGAATCTATTTTTAACCCTTTACGCAGTAGATTTTTAAAATTATTTCGAATTATTGCTGATTCATAATGCACTAACTCGTTTTTTGAGGAAAATATAATTAAAATAAATAATTAATACACAAGTTGGTAAGCATAAACATGAATCTGCAAAATGTTTTTTTGTAATGTTGCCTGCTAACGAATACAACCTTATGCCGATACCAGTTGCGCTTACGTAAATAGGTAAATAATTAACACTTACTGCCCGGTGGGTCAAACCAAAACACATCCGGCGGTGGTGGATCTTTCTAGACCCACCCAAAGTTTTCAATTTTTTAAACCGTTTTTTGGGAGATTTTTTTATATGTATATATTTTTAAATATGATTTAATGAAAAAGCATGATGTACTGTAATATTTATATTAAAAAATTTAAGTTTTTATATAAAGAACACATTCTTATTGTGAAATTGTAATTATTCAGAACATAGGTCTGTGATATTTTAAATATGAATTAAATATATTAATTATAAAGATATACATATAAAATCAATTTTATCGAAAAATATTGTTATTGCGCCACCGGGATTCGAACCTGGATCTCTTCCCTAACCGGGGGAGGTGCTTTATCCAACTAAGTAAATTGTCGCTAAAAATAATGCCGCTGTAGCTTAGTTGGATAAAGCACCTTCCCCGGTTAGGGAAGAGATCCAGGTTCGAATTCCGGTGGCGCAACAACAATATTTTTCGATAAAATTGATTTTATATGTATATCTTTATAATTAATATATTTAATTCATATTTCATACAAATATCCACTGAACACGTGATCTTCTTATCGGCTCGACTATCTGCCGATGTGTCAGTGATTATAAACTTTTTATCTTCTCTGAATTAAAATGTATTTTTATATATATTAGTGCTTTTTATTTTTTATACATAAATATAATGAAAATAATTTGAACTAAATATTTATAGAAGTGAAACAAAAATTTTATAAATAATATATTAAAACAATACATTCTTTTTTGTACGAAACGCTACCAACAGTATTATAAGCAGAAGCAAATGTAAAAATAAATAAAATAATAGACAACTTTTATTCAAAATAGATATAATGTTGATTGTGTTCTGTGAATTCAGTAAATTGTTTGTTTTTCTCAGAACATAATTATTACAAATATAAATAACGACACGCACTAATGTTTCCATATAAGAACTGAACATCAAGGATAGATTCTCAGCCGTTTACCTGAGACGAATTCTTCAATTTTTTGATAAGATGATAATTTCTGGGAAGATAGCTTGGAGAAGCTTGATATGATGGGCCACATCGAAGGATAAAGCCAGAACAACAGCCCTAAGATCAACAGGATGCCGAGAAAAGTGAAGGAGCATAGTCAAGAGGGTGGGAGTTCATAGATATCACCAACCTTAGTCATTAGGGACTGATGTAGACGATGATGATGATGATAATGAAATTAAAACGCCAGGGAAGTCATTATAGTAACAGTATCAGGCATTTGTACCAGATAGTCCGCAGTGACTTGCAGCGATAGGTGTTATTGTCTTCAGCGTTATATATCGATTTATATTATAGTTTGTTTTTTTTCTGTCATTAGGCTGATCTAAAATAAAACGAAGTATTTAATAAAATGTACACTCAGTCAATTGAAATATAATTTGTGCTTCAAATTAAAACATAATTTATAAATTAATAAAAAATTTCACTACGAGAGTGTTTGCCAAATTGCTCGATTACTCTTCTAAGAAACGTAAGGTATACGAGATGATTAGAAAGACGCTGAGAGTTTGAATACCTGTATTGATTATTGAATTTTATTATAATTTGTTACTATAGTCGAATTTGGATATAACGAGAATCAAAAGACCAACAAAATTTCCTTGAAATAACCGTTATTCGTTATATCCGCAAATTCATTAATGATATGTAGACATATTTATTCTTCTATAATGTCGAACAGATGACAATATTTTTTCTTTAAAACGACTAAAATTATATTTAAAGTTATCGTTTCAAGAATGCTTAAAATTTCGTAATAAATTTAAGGTTTGGCGAATACAAGGCAATCAATTAAACAGCCGCGAATGTAATATTCACAAGTAAAATGATGAAAAAAAACTGGGCTTTAATCTGATACAATTATAAACATTAAATCACATTTTTATGTTTGTCTATTATTTCAAGAATTGGGGACTATTTACAATTTTTTGCGGTATACTGGACACTAAATATTGTTTTATACAGTGTGTCCCAAGACATTTCATTTTGGTTCATTCGCTGCACTTACGCAACGAGCGGCAGGAGGAAAGAGGGTATGCTGATCGCTAGCCGCGTCCTTGGGAATTCAGTCGCTATGGAGCGTGTCCTTACCAGCTGTTCGTGAAATTTTCCCTGAAAAATTGATATCCTAGCAAAGTGTCATAAACTGGCTTCCATGTGGGTTCGACTTGACACCAATTGACTTTTTTCTCGTTGCAACCATGATCTTGTTATAAGCGTGTTCGTTGCAACCATGTTCGACTGAAGTTATTTTTTTATTCGTTTATTTATGGTTTGTAAAAAACATTCCAATTATAATTTCAATTAAATAAGTAACTAATATGTTTAAAGACTGAATTTAAAATCGTCTAATAATGCTTTTTACTTAAGACATCGAAACACCGTTATTATTCCTTCCATAAATTCTTGGTACCACACTGAGATAGTTTACAATCTGCTCCGAGGTTACGAATAAAATATTTACAAGTATTTATAGAGAAAGCCTCTATAAATCGGCTAACTAGGATAAAAATCATGGGAACCAGTATATATTGTGAGGAATATATTCAGTATATACGATGATATCCAAAGTACACATGCAAGGGTAATAAATAAATTTAGAAATCTGAATTTCCACATCGGAATATATATTCAGAGTTATTTTATGCAATCCGACAGACGTAGACGAGTTAAACGGAATATAAATATGAATTAACATAATATTATTAAAACCATTATTATTTGAATGCAATATGTAAGAGGAACAATTTCTAAGCGATTTTATTAAATGTCGGAGGAATCTACGGAAAATTACGATATGTATAATATATTAAAGGCAATGCAAGTGGAATAATTTGATTAAAGGTAGGTTTTTTAGGTAGATGTCAATAGAGATTCTATCATTGCATTTCTATCATAAAAATCGTACATCCTTTACATCCGTCATAGGATAAGTTTTAAACAGTTAGTTTTCCATATAGGAAACAAGAAAACAAGGGTGGTTCGCTGATCTCAACTGGTGATGATGATGATGATGAGGTCAGAAGAAATGAAATACTCAAGTATATTCTTTCTAGGGACACTGCGGTTAGATATTGGAGAATGCCCGCCGCAGCAGAATACTCCTGTTTTTATTCAAATTCATAACAATACATACAATCATTTCGCAAGTACCTAAAATGGCGACAGTCCGCCGCTTGAGATGTTTCTCTAAGACGTCTCTGTTTTCCTAAATCTATCCCACGGTTTTTTTAGCGCCACGCCGATGATTATACCTTTAAATTATTAACACGTGTCTTATAGTATCAATTAATATGGCGCCTCCGCCATTTTGTGCGATACAGCTAGTAAAATTTACATCACGAATATAAAAAAATGAAGATTACACGATGACGCACGGATATAATAATTCATTTTATCCTTCGTAATAGTAAAGTAAAAATAAAGAAATAAATTCAATACAAATTAAATGTATCAATTAGAAAAATGTACTACCGGGATTCGAACCTGGATCTATTCCTATCCTGGGAAATCCATTAACCGATTACACGACACCAACATAGTAAGTTGACGACAAATTTTCAAACATATATTTTGCAGTTCTTTAACTGAATACATCTATTATTCCAAATTTAAGAGCCATAAAATGTAATAGTTTTGTAATAGTACATATATGTATCAATTTGAAAGAACTGCAGCACATAGGTTTGAAAATTTGTCGTCAACTTACTATGATGGTGCGGTGTAATCAGTTAACGCATTTCTCCGGATGGAAAAGGATCCATGTTCGAATCCCGGTAACAATAAATATATTTATTCGATAAATTTAATCTTCCTGTATAACTTTTTAATTGATAATTGAATTTGTATTATAATACCACAGAACTATGTTATGAAAAAACTGTAATAATTATGTATTCTCCTTTATTAAGTTAATTCAAATGTGTCTAAGTTGCCCTCTCAAATAACCTTATTTCTGAATAAAATTTCTGTCTTTAATGGAGTAAAAATGGAATAGAAATTTTTTTTATTAAAAAAAACTTATGAAAGAGATAAATGTTTAATAAAAATCTAGCTAGTAATACTTTCATTTTGTGAATCTCAAAATAATTCTTTGGATTTAATGATTTCTGCCTGAACTCATTAAATGCGCGATCTTGCGCGAGGTTATTTGTGGCTATTGCGCGGTCTTAATGTTGTATTTAGTATAACTTATGAAAAACCTCGAGAAAAAATGTGATAAGACAAACAGATAATATTTAAAAAAAAATGTAGATAAAATAATAGATTTATTAATTTAAGCTTGTGACAAAGTAGGTATGATGAATCACAACGATTAGAAGCTCATTTTAACTTCCACATTATTATTATTTTGATTGGCTGAAAGGTAAATCTGATTTATATTACATTTCTAGATTCACACTGGTTTGTTTGTTGAATAATGATGAAAACTTTATGGACGTGTGCGCGTGCGCACGTGAGAATTGTGCGCCTCATTTAAAAGTTTTAATCATCAATCCTGTCATGATTTTATAACCAAAATAATAACTCGCCCTCATAAGATTAAAGTATTCTGAAAAGTTATTATTGCAATAATACCAAAGACAATCGATATAATACTGGTAGTAAAATATATGTATGTAAATATTATAAATATAAATGAGTAATATCAATATTATATAACTGAATAAACTAATGTTAATATTGAAAATCGTGTAATTATTGTATTTTCATGAACATGAAAATATATTAGAAACAATATATCAGTTAATGTTATAATGTTTGAATACAACTGTTACTGTCTAGATATAACTATAGGAGTAATAGTTACAATAACAGGTTCAATATCATGGTATTATTGTTAAATAAGATTTAGTGGCCGATACTATAGAAATAATGTTTTCCCAAGTTGCCAATTATGCAAACGTCTATTGGTGTTACTAGCTCCCCGCCCGCTCTTATTTCGTGTATCCTCGGCCGGTCCGGCGTTGGGCGAATTCCTCCCCGCCGAGGCGGAAAATTGCCCATTAATGTGACGATAACAGGCCACGCTCATTAGTGTTTAAGGTTTGGCGATATGATTGCCGATAAGGCCCCGAATGAGCAGCGCCGAATCGAGGGACTTCTGGGCCCGTTGCACCAAAATTAAATAATAAATTATAATTATTCTTAGACTGCAACACTATGTATTATTTGTGAATGTTTACTATAAACATATTATTTTATATACGTACTTATTTCAGTTATTTAAGGTATTTTTGATTATGCATGATGCTTTACATAAGTGAGTTGCTAGATCAAAAATTAAAAATTGTAAACAGATATATGAAAAGTACAATATTAATGACTTTTTGTGATAATTCTTTAATTACCGCCAGATTCCCTTAGGGTTCTATCCTCAAATTACTGTCTAATTACTTGGATTCCAATTCCTTGTAATAAAAAACTCAGTATGTCCGGATAACATTTATAAGTTTATTACAAGTTATTACAGTAAATATAAATGATATATTTTTGAGATTGACTGGTTATTCAGAAGAAGCTATGATGGAAGTGGATGTTCGTCCCCCACCACCCATCTACTCACTTTCATGATACACACCTACTTTTAAAGTAAAAAAATATTTAGTTGTACATATAACAAAACTGTTCACTTATATAGGAATATTATTACAATTTTAATCGACTCATCAATATATAAATATTGCTTAAATGTGTTATAAATTGTATTGTTTACTGTCAAATTTAATAAAGTTACGTTTTATTTTTACATAATATATTATGGCAAATAGGTTAAGGGATGAATAATGCTTGATTTATATGTAACACTTTCTGCTTTTCACTCAAATTTATTGTTTTAGTTTACTATAACTTTTTGCTCGGAATATGTAACATTTTATGATTTATGAATATGTAATATGTTTTATTTTTCTCCGATTTAGATATTTTATAAATAATATTGTACTCTAAATTGATATTTGACATTTATTTTTTGGAAATTATGTTATTTTTAAACGATCTTTCCCTCTAAACATGAGATAGCACGTTACGTAAAAAAATATAGTAATTTATAATATATATATAAACTTGTCTTTCTTACGAAATAATATATAAAAAATGTTTACTAATGTTGTCAGTATCATAACTAATACAGTTTAAAGTAAAACCTTGATTTAAAAACGAGTATGTTAGATTGTAAATAGATATTTAATTATACCTATAGTAAATAATTATTTTATTTATTGGACTCTGTTATTGAAATGTGCGTGTTTATTAGTGAATATCAGTTTTTTAGTACCTAATTGATTAAGGATTATTCATTCTCATTCAAAACTATTGGAATTTGTCATTGCGTCTAAATATTGAGTAATCAGTAGAAAATTATCAGCTTTGATGTTGTATATTTCTTAAGGCGAAAGACGTGCGTAGGACGGTTTCGGTATTTCCTACTCTTGACACATAGAATGGCGTTGGAATAATATATATAAGATTTCCTCTTATCAAGACATACATATGCAATATATGTTTTAAATAACCCATTATTCGTGTGCTAGAGAAAAGATCACTGAAGATCTTTTCAGCAGTGCTGGAGAAAATACGACTCGTAGGACGCTCATTTTTGACGTAGGATGTGTCATTTTCCTTATTGCTGAGAGACTGCAACTACAGTTGTTGCAAGTATTAGAGATGACTTAAGACAGAGACAAATTGAGATGACTTGAAATTACATGGAGATGACAATGGACTCAAATAGCACAAGAGAAAAAAAAAATTATCCATATAATAGACAAACATTAAACATTTATGTTATACTTTTTCAATATCATTAATACGATATGGAGTTCGGTTTCTAGTTGTTTGCATGTATTAGATATGTACTAATATTCGATATTTAGACTTTTACTGGGTCCTTTTACTAACTATAATATTTTATTTTTTAAGGAGAACACATTTTTTGTTGTGAAGTTGCTACATAGCTCTCTGGTATTTAAATACAAATTAAATTAAAATATGAATTAAATATATTAATTAGAAAGATATACATATAAAATCAATTTTATCGGAAAATATTGTTGTTGCGCCACCAAAATTCGAACCTGGATATTTTTCTAAACCGGGGAAGGTGCATTATCCAACTATGTTACAGCGAATAAAAGAATAAAAAATAAAAAATAATAAGGTAGATGGTTCTTTCAAATAATGGAACGATTAAATGTATTAGTATTAAAAAGGTAACATATAGGTTGTAAAATTTGTCGCTAAAAATATTGTCGCTGTAGCATAGTTGGAAAATGGATCTTTCCCGGTTAGGAAAGAGATCCAGGTTCGAATCCCTGTGGCGAACAACAATATTTTTCGATAAAATTGATTTTATATGTATATCTTTCAAATTAATATATGTCATTCATATTTAAAATATCACAGATCTATGTTCTGAATAATTACAACTTCACAATAAAAATGTGCTTTCCTAACAGATTAAATTAATTAACTCGAAAGATATGATAAAAAATTTATTTATCGAAAAAATCGAAACATTTTGAACTTTTATTCTGTAATCTTTCCAATTAATACAACTATTATTAATATCGGTGAATTCGCTTTCCCAGAAAGGAAGAGGTCTATGTTCGAATCCCGGTAGCAAATAAATACATAAAAAAAAAAAATCTGTATATCTTTCTAGTTTATTCATTTAATTTGTATTCAAATACCAGAATTAGGTTCTGAAAATTCAACATCACAACATAAATGTGTTCCTCTTAAAAAATGTATAAGTATATCAAAGTTTATCCAAATTTAATAAAATGTATTGATTTTTTAATTTTGGTATCTTCTAGTATGTTTTACTCAAAGGTATTTGAGATTCCCTGCAAAGTAAACTTAAATGGTTTTAAAAATTGTATAAAAGATGTGTCAATTGAAAAGATTACAGAATATGAGTTTGTCGAAAACTTATTCGATTGCTATAGCGAAATGGTGAACGCGCATTCTCGCATTGGAAGAGATCCAGGTTCGAATCTCGGCAGCAATTCAATTTTTGAATGAAGTAGAAATACTATATACACTCGTAAATACTAAATAAATAATATTTTATACTATTATTTTTTAAACGTCATAGCGCATGTACACAGAGAGAATTTACATTTTTTGTAAGCAGTCTCAAAAGCAGTAAGCAAAAATCCTCGCCAGAAGTAAATACTAGGATTTATAAAAATTAAAATACATTTAATTAAAACGTGCAGAAAATTATTAGGGTTTTTTGCAATATGTCATACTGTTTAGTGCATGGGATGCGGCACTGTAAATACACGTACACAAAAACTGCCCGAAAGCCCAACCTGCCCGCTCGAAATTAATACCCCGATTAATCTGATAGCCTAATTACAATGACGGTATTATTTCGCAAGGCATTTATTCAATAAAGTACCAAAAATGTTTCCAGATAAAGTAATAATTAACGCTCAAGGGAGGGTACGACAGGGAGGGTAGCAGGGAGGAAAGTACTCTCGTATCATTGTGTTAAAATGCCGATTTTAAATTAACGGCTCACGAACCTTTATTAGTCTTTAATCGGATTCTGTAAAAAGTTTTGATTACAATGTAACGAGTAAAATTTACCGGAAAAACATTATGAATTAATATTCCATTTATTATTTGTTGAGTGATATTGGGCAATCAGCAACAAATTGATTATTCGTAAAGGTAAATATTGTTATTAGCCTCCTTCGATCGGCAATACACCATAATGTTGCTGCACCTAGGTTTATGGAGCTGAGGCGTGCTTTTTTGGTAATAACTCAATTTTTTTGATCTATTTCGAAGCTGTAAGTTTCTGCAAGCATCTGCTTCACTATTTATCTCTTATATTCTAATGTTCTAGTTATTCAGTATTTTCTTATTATTAGAAGATATAATGAGATATAATACATTTTTAAACATAATCAGTAAGATTTATTTATTTTTATATTTATTTATTCTCTTTGAGAGTAAGAGTAATGTATAGAGGAGTATATAAGAGAGTGTATTATTTATGTATCTATTAATCTGTGTATATATTTTTTGGTATATTTTAGTTTTAGAATATCAATTTGGTCTCTAAATCTTGTAGATCGGAATTCGCTTCTAATATTTATTTTATTTTCAATTTAAAAATTTGAATAATTGATTTTTTTTGTATATGTCTATTATTTTTAATACTTTAAAATCTGGAGTTGGATACGTGGATACGAGTAGTCATTTTTTTTAGAATTATTTTTATCATCCTTTTTTGAGTGATTTCTAATTGTGATATTGAAGTTTTATATGCTCCTCCCATTCAATAATACTGCATTGCAAATGTAACTATACAAACGGTATGATAGGCTTCTTTGCAAGTCATTATACTGTAATCTTCTTTGGTATTATCTCCATAGCTCCATATGGAGTTGACACCTGGATACTGAGAAGGAAGTAAAGAAACGCGCTCGGCACCTTCGAGGTGTGGTGTAAGCGTCAGATGCTGCACTTACCATTCACTGCGAGACAAGTGAATGTGTCTTTACTGACTATCCAAAAAAAGACTCTCCACGACACACATTCTTGCACAATTTGGGCGTAGTGTTATACGGTATGAGCTGAATAATCTGGATATTTGGAAAACATTTAGAATACAAAAATTCAATCACTTAATCACATACCAGTAAATTAATAGACATGAAATAAAGTGTACATATAGAAGAGGGGTTTGGAACATTAATTGCGGGACGAGAGGTATTCTACACACATTCTTTGTGAAAACATAAATCCGATAGTTTATGACACATTTATGCAATAGTAAAATAATTTAGTCTTTGAAAATCAAATCTTTGTCTAAACAAGACATATTTTTTATATTAATGCGTATTATATTATCAGCGTTTAAATTTTCATTCCAATCGAGTCATATATTTAAAAAAGTTATTTGATTGCGTAAGCGGTACCAAAGTGATCACATGGGTGACACCAAATTAAAAATGTTGAAACATGGATATTGCGTTTGTTCATGTCTGTATATTTGGTAGTCTTTGCATTTAACACATTAATTTAAACCATTTAAATATTATTAAAACAAAATTTTTAAAAATACATTTAATTTGACATAGAGGATGTAGTAAATATATCAGTTTTAATTGTATTAAAATTTAAGATAAATAAATGGAATTTATTAAAAATATATTTATATTATACGTTGATATAGTCGGTCAATAGTAATTTGATACACAATAGTTTAATGGGGATGAAAATAATTATAGTCGCCCTGATGTCGCTATTCATTAATATAAGATAATTATTGAACTGTGGGATATGATATCTGGAATGATTGTATTATTTTTATGCTTAGTTAATATTTTATAAATAACTAATACACTCCATTTACTTTTTCTAGATTTATAAACATACACATATTTTTTATGATCGGTTATTGCGTGCGTAATATTTTATTCATATTTATTAAATTTATTAAATAATGCACGTTTATGATATTTTAAATTTAAATCCGAGTATACAAAATGTTTCTAATGTTATAATAATAAATTATGAATGTTTTATAAACAAAATTATATATAGTATCAAAAATATTATGAATATGAATTAAATATATTAATTAGAAAGATGTACGTATATAATCAATTTTATCGAAAAATATTGTTGCGCCACGGAAATTCGAACCTGGATCTCTTTCCTAACCAGGAAAGGTGCATTATCTAACTATGCTACAGCGACATTATTTTTAGCGACAAATGTTCGAACCTATATGTTACCTTTTTTGATATTAATACATTTAATCGTTCCATTATTTGAAAGAGCCATCTACATTATTTTTATAGAATCTCAAATACCTTTGAGTAATTTGATAGCAGACCTAAAATATTACAGACCTGTGTTCTGAATAATTACAACTTCACAATAAAAATATGTTCTCCTGAAAATATTATGCATCATTTATAACCAGTATCGACTATTATAGATACTACATATATTTGTACATATTATCCATAATAGTATGTTTTGAGAACATTGCTAAGAAAAGGGGAAAGGAATGAATACTATATATAATTTGAAGAATGCTGAAAAAATTTAAATATTGAGCATTGCTTTTATAAAATATTATTTTAATGGCAAATGCTTTTTAAAAGAGTACGAACATTGAAATGGCATCAAGTGCTTGCAGTTTATACATTCAAATAAGCTGTGGATGACTAGAATTTCTCGGAAATACATAATAATTAAATATTGATGTATTATATATACATACTGATAACATTGGTAGTGTTTTTTATGAAGATTCTAATAGCTCATGAGACTACAAAATAATTTGTTAATTTTAACCTATTTCACATAATTAAAGTGAACGTTTAATGAAATGACATTTTATTTGTGATGTTAATAATTAAAACAAATTTAGGAAAATGACTCATCTTTTTAATTACAATCTTCTCAAAAACCTTTGATGAAAACCTGCTAGGTGACGTCAGTATTCTCAGGCCATTTTATTAACAGATTACATGATGTGTATATTATATTCTGGTGATGACATTATTTTAATTAGATTTTTTATATATGAAATATTTTTGTGAGTGAAAAAGTGATTTATTTAAATTCGTTGATATATTATATTTCATATAATTTTCAAAAACATATTTTTAAATTAAAAAATGTGGACATATGGAGGTCTATCGTCTCCACAACCCGAATGCATCTTGCAAATATATAGGTGCAAAATAGAGAGCTCTCATCAAAATTAAAATCACGCCGGTATCAACTGAAAAACTGACAACATTACAACGCGTCTGTAGGCGCCTAGATAGTCGAACCTAGCGTCTCACTTCTCTCGCGGTCGCCTTCTAGACGAGTTTATTAACCAACGCTTCACATTGTAGAACAGTTATTACTTGTATCCGTAACTGTGTTTAAAGCATCAATAAATATCGATCTATTGTAAGTCTTTCATCGTCACTCGTACACGCACTCTCGCGTTATAATTCAATCGAACAGTTAAGCATCCATTGAAAATTAATTTGGTAGTCAATCGGACACTAACACATAACTTTCTGATACCTGATAACATATTTTATCAATACATTAAACAATACTTTTTTTCATTTCCCAGAATGTTAAATATTAGCAAAATTACTTTGTGGCTATATATTATGTAAATACAAGCGACAAATACAAATGACAAAACAGTTTGTTTAAACTACTATTTATTAAATATGAATTAAATATATTAGTTATAAAGATATACATATAAAATCAATTTTATCGAAAAATATTGTTGTTGCGCCACCGGCACTCGAACCTGGATCTCTTTCCTAACCGGGGAAGGTGCTTTATCCAACTAAGCTACAGCGACAATATTTTTAGCGACAATTTTCGACCCTATATGTTACCTTTTTGATATTAATACATTTAATCGTTCCATCATTTGACAGAGCCATCTACCTTATTTTTACAGAATCTCAAATACCTTTGAGTAAACTGATAGCAGACGCCAGAATTATCAATTCATTTTTATTAAATTTTGGACACATTGTGTTACTATTTATTAATTAATCAACATGTTTCGACATCTATGGTATCTTCTTCAGGAAACAATGCATACTAAAATTAAGTTCACAT
The DNA here is from genome assembly GCA_031772225.1 of Eubasilissa splendida. Taxonomy (NCBI): domain Eukaryota; kingdom Metazoa; phylum Arthropoda; class Insecta; order Trichoptera; family Phryganeidae; genus Eubasilissa; species Eubasilissa splendida. Next base: position 20,257,330 of record CM062852.1, on the reverse strand, counting down.
TAATTCCTACTTAGTTACCAACCACTTATACTTAATAATTTTATTTTTATCTATGCTTGTATTTTTAATTTTAGTATGTATTGTTTCTTGAAGAAGATACTATAGGTATCTAAACATGTTGATTTATCAATAAATAGTGGTTTAAACAAAGTATTTCTCTTATTATTTAGTTAAATACAGTACTCGTACCTTAAGGCAAGCTGTATGTCCTCTTACTACCTAGCAAAGCAGGTAGAATTATTAAACAACTGAACACAGGTTTCGCACCAGGTCTAAGGGAATAGAACTACCTTCCACCCTGTTAATAAATAGGACTCGTTCAGCACTCAAACCTTTCTGCAAGTTGATTAAAGTGGAAATAATGTGATAGATTCTTGAAATCACGGTACACAAAAGAGCACTTTATTTCTCCGTTTGCGAAATCGCTGTGTACAAAAGTAACCCAGTCATTTACAATCTACGTGTTGGGAACCATCGATAAACCAAGTTCGGTTTTACAAATTGGTTTACTAACGCAATCGTTAAACCTTATCGATAATTATTATTTAACCCCACTAGCCATTTTGGTTTCGCATTAAGATTAGGTATAAGGAAACCTGGGAAACCAATAAGTACAGAAATATATGAACTGTTCTTGTATCTACTGACTTGATGCTTGTTCAGTCAGTATTAGGCATTTATAAATTATATACAGATTTAGATTCTTAAAAAAAATATAAGTACATACAGGGTATATGATATGTCATATTAATATTATTACTATTGTTCGATCTTTACGAGGAATTCATCAATCACCGATCACCGTGCGTGCGTCTGTAAACGCGACACATGTAGATGTAATAGTTCTTAGCCCATACCCTATCTGTTTTCACCCCCCTCCACTTTATTTAGAGCTTGATCTTTTCTATGGTGTGTTGTCTGTGGTTTTGAACCTGTTGAAATGAAATTATCATCCTCTTGTGAAGAGTTGATAGTTGATCTGTGAAAATTGACGTTTTTGCTATATAAGCACGTCAAACTGTTAAAAAATCCACGTAATAACGTGTTACTGTTCATCTTGCTATTGTGTATGGTGCGTATCGTCCGCAATTCGCGTTATCAACGAAGTGTGAATTCAAGAGTGCTGTGTGCGGATCAATAAAGTATGTGTTTCTGAAACCAAAAGACCTGTGGTCACCGCAAGCAAGAAATCAAGGTCAAAAGAATTTTTAATACTGCAGGTAGGTCGTGTTCTTTCTGGTATCTGGCTGGTTCTTGGGCCCCCTATTTCTTTTTTATCCCTGTTCCAAATTCCTTATATCCGTTCTACCACCCAATTTTTCTATTCCGCGCGCGATCATTTTGGGTCGGCTAGAGGTTGTGTACACGTCTGTGTACAGCGGTGTGAGAGTGCACATTTTTGGTCCTTTGGCCAGAGAGTGTACAACTATTTTAGAAACAAATATAAACTTAGTAGTCTCCTTAAATGATGCTCAGATCTCGGACTACTCAATAATGTGTTTTTTTATTTTCCTAAACATACAAGCACGCTATACAGAAATTTTAAAAAATGTCTAATAATATAATAATGTTTTTTGTGAAGACTGAAGAATTCTAATAAGGTTTAGTATAATAATTGATTGATTTTACTATCTTTACTAGTATTTTAAACCATTCAACAGAAACAACCAGTAAGGGTGGAGAATGTCACATGACTTAAATCAACCATTATTTAAATGAGAATTTAACCAACCCCCAAAATGTATTGTGCGTATTTTTCAAGTAATCAAAATATTGTATTTATTACACAATAACTTTTTGTTGTTTTTATTCACAACCTTTATTTTGATTATTTTTTCTATGTTCATTATTTTTGAATAGTAGCTTTATTAATATGCTTTATTACGCTGTTACTATTTTAATATTAATATGTAAGGATAATTGTTGTTAATCTTTGTAAGCATTGGAAATGAGATCACTTAAGCGTATATGTGACAAATCCATTTATGTTAGAGTAAAAAATGAAAGAATAAGGAAACAATATACTGCTGAACATAGTTTAGTGAATAAGATTCAGAAAGGATCACTTAGATGGTTTGGTCAAATGGAACGGATAAATGAGGAGAGAATGGTAATAAATATATATGACGCAAGTATTGATGGCGAGCTTGTATGAGAATATGTATGAATGTGGATGTGGACTCAGGCGAGAATTGTGTGTCAAGACAGAAGAGGGTGGCGCTCTATCCTATCTGCCTACCCTCGCGTGGAAACGGCGTGATGGTAAGTAAGTAATAAAGTATAATATAAGTGCTTGTTTATAAATTAATAATTATATATAAATAGTTAAAATGCACAATTTAAATCATTACATAAATTCGTAAAATATATATGTATATATTTTTTAAAACTCTAAAGCCTCAGTACGTGAAAAGTATTAGGAATATTATAAATAGTGATAAATTTGAACAGTGTTAGGAATCTACAACAGCGCACCCACAGGCAATCTGGTGGGTAGTGCATAAGTATAGATTAATATTCGGCCAATCTGCTGCCACCTGAAGGCTGGACTTTGGTCCTGCAATACCAGCACTTACACATACACTACTTTGACTTTGGATAACGATCCTGTTGGAGTAGTTGCCATACCATAACTTCAGAGTTTTTTTATTGAAATACATACATGCCATTTTTTATTGTAATCTGGCTACCTTATTTTTTTTTTTTTTTTTATATATTTGAAAAGCGAATTAAATATTTTGAGAACGATCAAATCGTGACTCCTTTGACCGTTTGTAGTACTCATCCTAGGTGTTCGATCTTTATGATAGATTCATGGATCGCCGGTCGCCATGCGTGAGTCTGAACCAGTCTGAACGCACCATTATGTAGGCATCATGTCACAGCCTGTCCTAGTACTTAGCTGTTACCCCCCCCCCCCCCCTACCTTATACTCAGAGCCTTTTGTTGATTTGACAACTTGAACTGTTATTATGAAGTTGACGTTTTCGCTATTCGAACTGTTGTATATTTGATATTTGAGCACGTCAGATTTACATTGTTTACCTTTATATTGTGCATGATGCATGTTATTTCACTTTAAACTATTAACGCTATCAAGTGAAGTCAATAGATGTTTTACATTATTCATAATCAACACGCATTTCTTAAATTAAATACAAAATTTGAACAATTTTTCAACAAAAAAATTAGTACTATTTAATTAAACGCACTGTAATATATCATGTATTTCTCAACTTACAATAACAATCATTCACAAGAAATACGAACGATGGAACAAGCGTGGTGACGCCCTAACTGAATTCTAAAGCGAACTACCCCTAACCCTAGCTTTGTATCGGTTCGGGTTTTCTCACCGGGTCCTATTGACACAATCATCTCTGACGAGTGTTCGTACAAACACTCGCAGTAAAAACCCAATCAGCGCTTGTAAGGTGGAAAAAGGAAAACCGGGCTCGTTGCAAACGAGGCAAGCTGTAAATGGGGCAAGTTGTGAGCGGGACAAATTGGCATACTGCCTATCGGCCCAAAACACAGGCATGTTGACGGAAGCAGAGAAAAACCTCAAATGGTATTTTTTTGCAACATAACCCCCCTTACGACGGTATAGAATTTGAAAGAAAATGATTTGTAATCCAAGAAGATGATTTATAATGCAATTGATTTGTAATCTAAGAGTAGTGCAACTAGGTCAATAATTAATACTAAAAAGATAGACAGAAAAAATCTATTTATCAAAAAAATATTTAGTTGCTATCGGGATTCGAACCTGGACCATTTCCTATATCATCTAATCATGTATCCGACAAATATTGAAATAATTTTCTGTAGTTCTTTATAAATGATTGCTTTAAAAATGGAATAATAGAAATGTCAATTATAAAAAAACTACAGAATAAAAGTTAAAATATTTACAAAAAACGTAATTGGTTGATATAACGAAATTGCTTACGGTATTTCCCCGGACAGGAAATTGGAACTTCACAACAAAAATGTGTTTTAATTAAAAAATATACAAAAGGCACTAAATAATTGTTCACGTTGATGAAATACAACTTTCAATTAATGAATCGTGTCAAATTGAATATTTAAAATTGTAATGACATTAAAAATATTGCTTATTTTTAATCATTTTAGATATCCAAAGTATCTACACATATATTTTTCATTGAAGTGTATCAAGATTTTAACCACTTTGCATTTTTTAAATGAAGTCTATTTTTGACTATTCACAAAACGCTTGACTTCAAGAAATCGGGCTTCAAGAAAACTAATTAATTTTATAATAAGAATAATAAACAAGTTTAAATTTATCCTTTAGAACAATTTTCAATCTCAATATAGCTTGCAGGTTTTAACTACCTACTCTAATTGAAAATTAATTCAAAACTTTAAAGAAAATTTTCTTCAAATAAATTAATAAAAGTACTCATTTTTGATATTACTGACAAAGTAAAATAATATTGAGTTCTTTAGAATCAAAATAATAAAATTGTAAAAACGGTAACATTTGATAAATTGAAATTTGCAATCTTATGTAAGATAGTAATTGAATATGGTGGTAATAAAATATTATTGGCCTTAATTTTCTATGCGTAAGAATGGTGTTATAGATGATTTTATTCCAGTACTTGAAAGTGTAAAATGTTTTTATGCACAGCTATTACATACCTCATGTAGTGGGGGCTAATCGTTGCTACTTTGGCCAAAAAAAACAGCAATAGTCGAATATGATGTCCAGAAAAATACAGGCAATACTGCAAAAAACTTTGATAAGACCGGTGGGTACCAACGCCTCAGAAACCTGAACTCTGGATGTACTTAACCTTTACCATACCATGCTAAAAATATCCTACGCAGCCATGCTGTCAACTTGTGGTATTACAAAAAAAAAGAGTTTTTTTAGCACTGTAAATAGGAAAAAAATGCTTTTATCAGCTTAAATGACTTTAAAATAGTTAATGTCATAGTTACTATAAATATAATAAGAAATGCTAAATATAATAATTCAATACGTTCATTTTATTCTTATAACGAATTCGCCAAAAGACCCATCTAACATGATCTTAATCTTTATCTTTCTTCATTTAAATTAATGTGTGATCTTTTTCACGTGTGGTATTCTTAACGCAGATAGTATGCAATGCATCAATTTTATATAGCATTGCTTTGAATTATTATTTTTATTATGATTCGCTTTACATAATTAGTTTTCCACTAGTAATTTCTAAGCGCAAATGATTTTTTTATGACTAGGTAAAATGTATGTTTTACTTTGTGCACATTTATAAAAATACGATTTAATTGGCTCGGTGCGTGGCTAGGAAAGGGTTAAAAGAATCCTCGGGAGAATTTTCGAAGCCGATTAAAATAGAGAATAGTCTCAGCATTTTACTAAATATTGGGCAAAAGTATGTAATTAATGTGTACATTTGTCAAAATGTTGATGGATCAGAAGGATTTGCATAATATTTCACCCATTCACTTAAGTGTTTGTTTGAATTATAACGTGAGGAGTATGTCGGTATGTGTGCGTGAGCAGGTGGAATAAGAAAAAATCACTTAACAGTAGACGATGTTTATTGATGACAGAAAGATAGTTACGGATACAAGTATAAGTGGTAAAAAATCTACAACGAGAAGCGTTGGTTAATAAACATCGTCTACTGCGAGAGAAGTGACGTGCTGGGACTGGCTCCCTGGGCGGCATGGGCGCGCGGTATTGGCACTTGTTTTGCTTATTTTATGCTTGATGAGAACCTAGTTTTGCATGTAGGTATATGCAGGGTACGTGCATATTGAGAGGGCTATAAACTTCCACAGAACTTTATTATTTATATGGTGAGCCGAAAATTACAAAATTACGGTGGCTTCGATGGCTAGGCCGTATAAAGCATATGAATGATACGAAATTCCATAATAATTGCTTGATAAAAAACCTGAAGGTATATGAAGAATAAGTAGGCACAAAATGAGGTGGCAAAATAATATAAATTAATATCAATCCATTTTAGTGTCAGCAATCGTAATATAAATTGTACAAGTGTATTATTGAGGATTGTAGAGCCAGAGATGATGATGATGATTAATTAATACACATTCGTATATACCTGTTACACGTACGACCGTCAATTCTTGTAAATTATTTATTGATCTAACAGACTGTCTTCCATGTTGTTCGATCTTTATAACAAGATTCTACGGATCGCTAATCGCCATCTTGCGCGCATGTGAACGTAGATATAATGGTTATTATCTATTATCAATTATTATTCCCTCTCTTATACCCGGAATAAGACAATCTAAATACCAACATACCTGAAGGAGCAACCTTCAGGTGGATCGTGCTTCTACCTGATTCACGTTGGTCCATCAGTCCTCTTGTTTCCTATTCCTGTCCCTCTCCCAAATTTATACCACCCTTCCTACATCACATTTCCCCAACCTCTTATTTAAACACACTCTATGTGGTTTACTTGGTCGAGCAATGTATTTTGCGGATGTCTTTATATTTGGTTCCATGAACACTCGTTGTATGCCTTCTTTACAATCCTCTCATGGCTACTTTCACATGGTCTAACTACCCAAGTAATCTTTTTATAATTTTGATCACTATGGTACAATCAGTTTTGTATTCACTCCCAGTTTATTTATATTTTTTTGCCACATATCTTAAGACATGAACTATAATAAAATGCAACTTATAAAATAATTAGAAATATAATATTTACTAAATTTCAGCCAATAAATATCCGTCTGTGAAATTCATATAATCTTCTCGAATAATTCAATTATTTCAGATATATCTGTAAGCAAGTGTTAGATAATTTAATATATTGGGAAGTTTAATATTTATGTAATTTTAGAAAATACGTGTTTTTTTAGAATATCATTAAGTATTCATTTTCGAGTAGCGAAGAATGAAATACTATCCTACTACTACTCATACTATCCAAATTTATTTCGTGACTTACGATGTTTTTATTGATAACACGAATGGATTTTTTTTTCTTACGGATGGAAAAATCTCATTTAAGATGGCTTGGACACGTCTTGAGAATGCCAGAAGAATGATAAGAATAAAGACATATTTTCTTGACAACTCTGGAAAAAAGGCGGCTGACTAAGCTGATACAAAAAATACTGAATAAAGACAGATTGGTCAAAATGTACCGAAGCAGAGCAGGATGGAATGAAAATCATAATAAAAACAATGTATAATATTTATTATCAAAAAATGTCATAATTAATGTATAAAGTTGACATAAATTATTATTTGTTCGATCTTTATAATAAAATTTATGGATTGCCCATTGCCGATCGCCGTCTTGCACACATATTAACGCTACATATAGAATAGATCCTGTTCATTACCTAATCACTACCCCCTCCTCCTATACCCAGAATGCGACCTTTTTCTGTGGTGTTCTCTATGGTTGACAGTTGGAGTTGAACCTTTGAACTAGCAGTAATCGTTTACAAGTGGTACGGCAGGCTGTGAAAATTGTGTAAGTTATCGTTCTGCTGTGCAAGGCCGATATTGCTTATGTGTGTTTCGGTTTGCTATGCGTGTCGAAACCTGTACATCTTTCTATTGTGCACAGTGCTTGTTGCATGACACTTTGCGCAACCACCGAAGTGTGTGTCCAAGAGTACTTCGTGCGGAACAACAGAGTACGTGTCCTGGAGCCGGAAGATCTATTGATCCAGTGGAAAATCTAGATACCCAAATGAGCATTTCTCAGGTGGGTCGTGTTTTCAAGTTCTAGGTGGTACTTCAGCCTACCCTTTATCCTCATACTGTCCCTCTCCTAAATTTCGTCCATATTTCCTACATCCCGAATTTTACGAATCTCTCGAATAACTCTCCGATATACTTGAATTTTCCGAATTTCTCGAATAACTCTCCGATAACTTTTGTTACATTATGAGGCAATTTTTTTATGAAAATGTAATTCTGCAGTCAATATGATCTATTTTAGATCGATTCATGGAGTTTTAGATCAAATAATATTTTGCGTTTCAGCTATTATTTAAAAAAATTAATATGATAAGAAATAATATTCAACGTAATAATAATTTTATAATTATTATTATTAATTATTATTAAATGTTTAGTTGGTACAAAATGGTGTTATTTAACAAATCCATTATGTAAATAACCTTTTAATAATAATGTGGCGACTGGACCCAAATCTTCTCGGAGCACCAATACTAGAAGTGAAGGTAGACGGTAGAATAAGATAGCACAACACTTTAGTGAGACAATATTGATTTTCTGAAGAAGCAGGTCAGATGGGGCCAAACAGGAAGGATTTATGAAGTCTTGCAATTTTACGCTACTATTTACCAACTTCGAAAATAATATTTTGTAATCATATTTTTATCGTTGAAAACTCTCATGTCGTTGTTTCAGTAGCAAGTAATGAATGCTATTACGTAACATCGCATAGTTGAAATTGGCTTGTTACTTATTTTATTTTTGAACGAAATTACATAAAAATCTGAAATATTTTTCTTTAAAACAACAAAAAATAAACCAAAATAATAATTTAGCATCGAAAATAGCTTGATTGTGAATTAAGTTTTTTTTAAAAATTCATCTTCATAATTTAAAAAAACATCTTCTACACTTTATTTGAAACTATACAATGTAATATATACTCCTATTTGGGTTGCAATATAAATTAAAGATCGTAGCTTTCTGTTGAAATCAAATTCCGCATTAAATAAATTCGTGCAACCTTTATTCGCATGAAAAAGATCTTCTGCAGTCATGATTGTTACCATAAATTACGGATGAGAATGGTCAGATGCTACGTATTCTCGATTTTATTTTATGGAATGAAAGCATGGACACCTGCCGAATAAATGATAAGGCGACTTGAAGAATTTGAGATGTGGATCTACTGAAGAATGCTTAAAATAATCTGGATGTATATGATGAATGAAGATGTTATATATAGTTCGTATAAATAAAAAAAAGAAGTATTTAAAACAATAAAAATCTGAAAACTTTAATATCTCGGACAAGTTATGAGATATCCGAAGAAGTACAAAATCTTGCACCTCATAATTCAGGGAAAGATTGCTGGAAGTCAAAGCCCTGGAAGAAGGAGAACATCATGGATAATGAGGAAACCCACCGCAAACCCAGTCCTGTTTATAAGCAAAAGCTCTCGGTTTTACTCATTCACCGCTAGATTGGCATTTTTAGTGCTACACAACGCAGCTCAGCGCATAAACGTCCAAGCAACGATGCATGGCCGCCAACCAAAACTTCTCTCAATACACTTATGACCCCATATAAAAATATTTATTATATAAAATATACAATACACGGAATAATAATAATATTATTACAACAAAGATACAGTAATTGCATACAAAATCCGGAGAACAGAGGGGTAACTAGGTGAGTACACAAAACACACCCTCACAAGAAACAAGATGGGCACAAAAAAAAAGACGAAGTTGATTCTCTTCCCGAGCACCACTGCCGGCAGATTATTATTCAAGAAAATGCATACTATTTTAAGTGCTAATATCTTTGGCTGAAGTACCTGAGGCAATTGTTTGACCAGCCTACTGTAGAGATTTTCCGGGCCACAGTAAATAAAGTGATGATAGCAAACGTTCATTGAACGGATAGGGCACAATGAGAAGAATAAATAAAGATAATACTTCAGATAGAAAGAATAATACTTCATGTATTCAATTAAGTGTTATATTTATATAATTATCACACAAGTCACATACCAATATATACGTCATATTCGTTATTATTGTAGCGAATATATATTTTATTCATAACCCATATACATCAAACATACTAAAAAAAACTAAATAATTTACTTACTTCCTTCCTAACTTCTTTATTTAAACTTACTTACTTCCTAAAGTCCGCCGGATTGATGAAATTAAACTAATATAATAACGATGAACAGAGAAACGTGGGAATCACTTAAGGAGACTTTTATCCAGGAAGTGGATGATAATGATTATGATGGTGATGATGACATGTATACATGCACACATACATTTTTAATGTTATGTTACGGTAGATAATAAATTATTTTCATAGGTGGCATTCAAACATGCACGAATAACTGCCATGCCAAGAAGAAAAAAATGTTATTTCAAACCTCATTAACCCTTCCCAAACCGTGCAGTAACACAGGTCTACCGTCATAATTAAACCTGTGATATTTTGGTAAATATTTGCAACATAAAATTCATATTTTTGATAATCCTTAAAATAATATTAGCGCTAAGGAATGACTAGTGAAAAGCCAATTTTAAAAAGGGGATCGTAAAAAAAAAATGTTTTCCATTCAATCCGTTGTAAAATTAATAGGTTGGTAAAAATATCACACACTATTTTTACAGTGAAAAGAACAACAAACATACAAATATAATTGTTTCTTTCTCACTAATTAAACAAAGAGAGATAAAAATGAAGGCTACATTGTATAGGACTTAATGATTACTCTAAATTATGTTATTAATCATTTTTTCAAAATTAAATGCTCAATGTTTAGAGTAAATTTGTGCCATTAAAGCTATTTAAGCTAATAAAAAAATATATATATAAACACGAGTTGACAGCATGACTGCGTTCGGGTATTTTATATCATGGTATGGTAAAGGTTAAAGAATTATAATGAGATTTTAGGATTGTTTTCAGTAATATGTACGAATACACAAAATACTAGTTAAATCATTGTTGTGACTGTGAAAGTTTTTGGTGTCCGTATGCAATTTGAGCAACTGAAATTTAATTATTGGCAGTTTAGTTTCTAGTGTACCGGCGATTTTCGCTGAATTACGAATAATCAATTACCAATCATCGTAAAAATTGAATCACACAATCACAGCTAAAATAAGGGTTTAGCTCATCACTAAATATAAATATTTTTATTAAATTATTGAAATATTCAATGTGTGTAGATTACAAATATTACATTTTACTATGGGTTAACTATTTTATACTGTACCATAAAGATTATGTAACTTTTTGTTTTTAGTCATAGATATAAAAAATATTTTGATTATAGATTAAGAGATGTAATAAATAATACTTACTATCGAAAAACTATTGAATTGGTGTACTAGATATCTAGATAAATATGTATAAACATGTATTTATACAAACATGATTTATTATTAAGTTCAAAGAGCATTAATGTAATGAATATGTATGCAATTTAAATGGTAAATATAGGAGCGTAAATACAAGAGAAGCTAGAGATTTGAAAGCTAATTATTCTAAATTATACAACCCGTACATCGTACTGCAATATTATAATAATTTATATAAATGACATGACCTTGTTACATGCAAACCGTTAAAATGCCTTAACCAAATTAATATAAATAACAATTTAAGAATATGATCTGTTTCTACAAAATAAATTGCTTACTGTTATAAATATAATACATTGTAGCGTAAAATATTTAAAGAATTTTTAAATAAATATCTATTTTTTCAACTAAATGCGAGAATTCAACCATTTTTGTATACTACATTGTGATATTAACAGCCTGTCGTTTCTCTCCATACATATAAATTCATTTAGTATCTATTCTCCAACTTGTTAATAAGTTCAGGGTACATATTTACCAAACAAATATGTTGTCTGAATAAAACATCAATATTCGTGAAGCATTTGCTTCTGAGCAGTCTAGTTTCGTTTGCACAATTACGAGGACTATTCACGGTGGAAGTGTCTACACGTGGATGTATAGGGTGCTACGTGTACCTGTAACTAATCAGGTGAAATAGTCTCAAAGTGTATCTCACGCAATTAGTACAGATATATTTAAATAATAGAATGGTATTTTTAACCATTCTTCTCCGTTGATGTAAACTGAGTTGACATTGCCTGATTGCCTAAATAACATTATGTGTATATCTCTGTAAATATACTAAATACAAAGTTCATATTTTAGGTTTTTCTCAGCAATATATTTATGTATTGGATAAAATAATTATAATATATAAGTATTTACCATACGCAACAATAAAAAATATTTTCTCGAAGAACTTGACGTGAATTTGTCAATACGTGTACCATATGGGTACGTGCAGAGAGGTGCAGATGGCGCAATGCGCGTGGTGCGGTGTGCTTTATTGCATCTTTATGATGTCGTTCATGATGATCATTAATTTTTAACATTTTTAGCACTTTCATATAATAATTTATACGTATACTATTATCTTAATGATTAATATAAGTAATAATTGTTAATTATTTTAAATTGTTAACTTTGTTTTATTAACCACTTAATATATATATATATAAATGTTAATATTTATCCATCTTAAAAATCGCAAAAAGTCTGCATGTACACTGAGTTTACAATACCGGAATGCGCGGAAAGGTGAATAAAATCATTTAGATTTATTACTAATTATACTGAATAAATTATAATGAATAAATTTTGCAAAGAAACAACCATTACATAATTAATAGGTAAATGATATAATATAGGAAAAATTAGTAAAGCTTAATTAAAATTGAAAAAACTAAAACAATGTTTGTTGAGGTAAAATAAAAATAAATAATCAATACTTTGACAAAGACTTCGAGCGTTAAGCGGCAACTTTCATTTTTTCAGTTTGAATTTCGAGATATTTTTGCATTTTGAGACTAATAGTTAATTTTTTTACAATATCAAGTAAACATAAAAGTGCGTTATTTTTACGTAAATATTGCTAGAGTGTAAAGTATCACTAAAAAAGGACAAGTATACAATTGTTGATTTTCTTAAATTCCTATGTATGAATTTTATTGAAAAATATTGTTGTTGCTACCGTGAATCGAACCTAGATCTCATTCCAATCCGGGGAAGGTGTATTAATTATGTGTTCTCCTTAATAATATATATGGTGTATAAATGTGTCTAAAATTTAATAAACATGAATTGTTAATTCTGGCATCTGCTATCGGTTTACTTATTTATTTAAGTATTTGAGATTCCGTAAAAACAAGGCTTTCAAGTAATGGAACGATAGATGGATTAATTTGAAAGCGTAACATATGGGTTCGAAAATTTGTCGTCAAAAGTACTGTCTGCTGTAGCATAGTTGGTTAATGCACCTGCATCCCGGTAGCAACAACAATACGTTTCGATATAATTGATTTTATATGTATATATTTCTAATTAATACATTTAATTAGTATTTAGAACAATATTTATCCTGAAAACGACAACGAATAACGCATAAAATTTAAATGTTATATGCTCCGGCAAAGTGAGTGAAAGAGAAGTTGATGGAAAAGAAAGAAGAGGATGGTCTAGGAAAATATTTACACCGCAGTTGTTGGAGTGGGGCATATGCAGAAGTTATCGAGAAATAAAACCTGGCACAGAAAAGAATTTGATGGAGAGAACTACAGCGACAAGGGAATACCCTTAAGAAGTAGAAGAAGAAGAGTAGATACACAGTTACATACATACATGATAACCTAACCAAACCTAACCACGCATTAACTTTGCATAATGTTGCTTAAATGGTTACATTACCCTTGAATTTTCAATAAATGTATTTTTTTAAATACAAACTTCAATATTTATACTCTAAAAAATTTCTAAAAATTGTCTGCGATATGAAGGATTAAAGACGGCACGGCAGGTGTTCGGTAGCGTACGTTTTTTAGCCTGCAGCTTTACAGCAACAATTTAATTTCGATTGAATTGATTTTAAATATGTTCAAATTTTTTTTTTAAACTACTTTTAATTTAAAATAAAACATTTTTTCCAAATGCAATGTTACATTTTAGATATTTCATTTTAAAATAAGTATGTGATTTTTTTGTTGTTTCTGACAAACGTGTACCTAGGAAAGTTGCAGGCTAGTCACGTATACAATGGTGCAGGATTTCCACATGAATGGACATAACGTGGCCTTTTTTTTTACAATAATTTTTTAATCAAATAATAGCCAATAATATATACATTAATAAATGGTAATAAAAATAAATTAATTTCTTGCAATATAATGAGGATAATATAAATATATCATAAATACGTATTTAGTCCTTGCTTGGTCTAAGAATAAAAGAGGTATAATTCTTTTGACAAAAATTATTATAAGTAGATGAAAGCGCTTATATATGTGTTCAAAATAATTAATTATAAAATAAAATATGCTTTGTAAGTTGAGGTGCTCTCTGCTTCTATCTGTCTCAATTATTATCGTCCCGTTCTAACTCATTATAACCGCGAGGTTTGTCTTAGTTGAATACATTTTTAATTATAAGTCTTTGAAACGAAATAATTAAAGTGATAGTGAAGATTGACAACCACATTGCGAAGTTATTACCTCTCAAGTGGAACTCGCTCTTTGGAAGCTTAAGTGCCACAGCGCGGGGCGCCGTACTGATGTGGAGTGTTTTCTAAATATTGTTAGCGCATCACACGGCTGAATTACGCTGTAGTTGTATCGCATTTACAGTGCCACTTCGTCCGAGGAAAGTGAGGTCTTTTCGCTATTTCAATACGTCACACGATCTGTTTATCTTGGCATCCTTCAAAATATTAATGAGGTATGGAAACGTAATAGCTCAATCATGAATTTGGCAATACCAAAATGATGGCACATGAACGAATAAGGATATCGGGCAATAATAATGTGTTTGTACAAAAGCATGTATACTTAGATCTGTAGCGGAATCATAGTATCACCTGGCGGTGGTTCACGGAAGCTCGCTGACACACCGCATACCGGGTCACAGCGAGCTTGGAGTCAACACCACTAGAGGAACGCGGCGCTAGTGGGCGAGGCGGCCGGGATATCCTGGCCTGTAGATGAGAGTACTAAGACGAGAAATCGATTCTGTTTCCGTGGCTGGTGCCGTTAACAAGTTATCTTTTTAATTGTAACTTATTTTGTACTTATAAATCTGACAGCTACCTGTACGTTACAGCGTGTCCCGACTGCGGACTGCAAATAAACATCCTTCCTTTCCCATTATTTAATTGGCTCATCTAACCTAAGCCAGCCGAGTATTCATCATTATATCTATTAATTAATACCTATACAACCAGCCAAAGATCAAACAATATAAATTGGAACAGAGAATCGAGAGGGTGATGTTGGCCATAATTTAGAAAAGTAAATCAAGTCTTAATATCTAAATTCAACAATCTCTGCGTGCTCCCAATATTAACATGCAGAGCTTAGACGTGAATCCTCACCATCAAAGTCATATATAAATTAAATGTGACCCAAAAAGCAATGGACAAGCTATACTTGGAATGTATCTATGAGATTGAGTACCAGACGTACAAACAAATTCTTAGATATACCTAGATAATAGAAGTCATCAAAAAAATCTGCAGCCCAAGTTAAAATAAGCTGGAATTCATTGAACAAGTAATGGATAGTAAGAAAATAAGGTACTTTTAAAATCAGCAATGTTATCTTTGTGGTTAAGATTCATATTTTTATTTTTTATCTTTGTTTAATTAACCACTAAAATGAGTTTAAATACATCTACCGGTTTCGAAAAATACCATTTTCTTTTTCAGGATGTCATAACTAACTAAAACATATATTGTTTCTTTGACAGAATCTATTTTAAAAAATCTATTTTTAAAAAAAAAAAAAAAATATTTTTTTATTTTTTAGTACCTAACTCAAATCATTACTTAATACAAATTTACTCGAATAATTTTTAGGAAAAAATTTTAGAATGGGACTCGTAGTTAAATTTAGTTGGTTGTTTATAATTTTTTAAAAATAGATTCTGTCAAAGAAACAATATATGTTTTAGTTAGTTATGACATCCTGAAGAAGAAAATGGTATTTTTCGAAACCGGTAGATGTATTTAAACTCATTTTAGTGGTTAATTAAACAAAGATAAAAAATAAAAAAATAGAAAATAAGGTTTTAAATTAGAGTCCTGGAAAGAGATGTGTTTGTCGTAATCAAAAAAGTGACGGGTAACAGATTTGGGAGGCCTACATCCGGCAGTGCCTCTTCGCAGGCTAACGATTATGATGATGATGAAGAAAACATCCGCTTACCCGATAGGTTACCAGGTGAAATTTAATAATCTTGATAATTTATATTTAAGTTTTTAAGAGTATTATCGTATGTATGTACTCGTAGTGTGTATCATCTTAAAGGACTAGTTAGTATACATGCATTTAAAACTAGTGATAAGCTAAATAATTATTTTAACCCTGATAATGACTGTGATTCTGAGATTTGTGTTCTATTGTAACGATGATTGATGATTGACTGATTGACTGATGATTCATAATTTGGCAAGCAATCACCAGTACACTAAAAACTAAACATCTAACAGTTAAATCTCAGTTACCAATCATCGTGACCCGAGAATAGTATTTACACAATCGTAGTCACAGTAACGGTTTAGCTAATCACTACTTGAAAATAGTACTCACATAAAAAGCGGCCACTCTTGACGTACAAACACATAATTATTTAGTGTGTAAATATAACAATTAAATATATTTTCGTAGAAAGAAATTACTTTGTGGTTTGACATATTAGATTAAATAAAACACAATCACTTTGTTTGAAACCACTAATTTTATTACACGCCAACCGGTTTCGCTTAGCTCAAGCTTCGGCGTATTTAAAACTAACAATAAATACAATACAAAATACAAATACATTTAATATCTATCATCACAGTAATTTACCTTCCCTTAATGTTACGTCTAACTGTATATGTAATCAGTTTCTCTCTTTCACATGTAATTTTATATTATATCTCCCGCTTTATGTATACTAGTATATAAGTGCACACTGTTTGTATTTATTGTTAGTTTTAAATACGCCCTGATAAAGTTTGATCTAAACTGGTTGGCGTGAAATAAAATTCGTGGTTTCTTACAAAGTGATTGGTTTTATGTAATCTAACAATTAAATATTTTTGTAATCAATTTCATAATAACGTTTGAAATATAACGTCAAATCCAAAATGCTGAAATATCCCGTAAACTAATTACATTTTTGTATTAGATACCTACCTACTAAAACTATGTCACCTTTTATATATATAATTTTATTCACATCATATAAAGGTTATATATTATAGATTGATTATAAAAAAATTCATGACTCAATTATTTTTCTTTAGGCCTACTCAAAAAATTCCTATTTATAAATTAATAATTTTAGGAATCATAGTTCTGAGGCAGCATGGAAAAAAATAATCATAATTTTTACCACCGTGTATGCGAAGTATTCTTAAAGGTACGTACATGTGTGTAAGGGAAAGTTATTTAAATTATTATTTAAAGGAAAATACCCCACATTAACTGTAAGTCAGATAAGATCATTTATCGTTTATAGTTACCCTTTAAAAATACTAATTTATATGGCTGTTAGCGGGTTTTGGACTTCTGACATTTTACTGTAGGGAGTGAACCTAACTCACATGAATACACAATCCAGTTATTACACTTTATACAATTTACGCATTGGAAAATAATGATTAGAGACATTTATGTTATTATGGAGAATCTATAATTCAAAGTAAAAACTATTTTATCTTACATTCATAGCTGTTCAAATTATTTTACGTTCATATCTATGCAGTTTTTGACATACTTGTTGTGAAATTGTGGTCAACTTTATGATTTCCTTTACAAATATATTAAAAATAATTATGTGTTTCTTTTTGATGGATACTCATCTCAAAAAAACTATTTGGCGAGATTTTTTTATATCAATCGTGGATTATTTGGATATAAATAGGCACCACTCAATTTTTTATAGTAAATATGGTAGTTATTAAAAACGTTTACCTAAAATTAATGTTTTAATTTTCATTACTGATTATAAATAAATTGAATCATATTGTTCGGTATTTATGACAGGACCAGATCACCGGTCGCCGTGCGCGTGTGTTCCCCTTCCCCCCCTCCTATACCCTATTCTTCGGAGCACGACTTTTCTGTATGTTATCTATGAACTGTCAAGAAGTGTGAATGTCCTGCTATGAGCTCGTCACACTGACTTGAATTATTATTGTATACTCGGTTTCTCGCGGTGCATGTCGAAAATTACAATTATTATTGTGGGTAATACACTGGGAAGAAGTCTCCTGAAGTTCAAGAGAGCTGTGACTAGTAGAGAAAATCCAGGTACGTCGTATTTCCTGGTTATTTTTTGAACCCTTATTGTTCTGTCCCTATATCAAATTCCTACATCTCGTTTCACCACCCCCTTGTGTAAACACATATCTTTAGCGATAAAAACAGTTGAAACAATGTTAAGCTTCTCCCTAATCAAGGATTCCATTACTTATTACTGGTATTGTTGTACATAAATTGTATAAATCTGTTGAATTATATGTATTTAATTTAAATATTATGATATTTCTAACCAGGGACCAGTCACGGAATACGAAGAAATTATGTCGGCGTTGCAAGTACGTGTTACTATTTCAAAAGTTCTATTTATGCAGGGAACAATGGGCCGTGACAAACTTTTAGGAGTAGTAAAGGGATCCAATAAGAAACATGCTGTAGCTTCTTTAATGTTTCCATTCTCTACAATGTCGCTCCTGCCGAAGGTTTCCATTATCTAGAGTAAATTCTCACACGTAATTTTTCAACCCACAATAATAAAAATAAACTAAATTTTCCGTTATGTACTTATAACATTATAACTTTTTTAAAATATTACGTACATTATCTTTAGAGATTTTAATACTATGTTATACCTGTTCCGAGTAGGCGGGAATGTACAAGCTAGATACAAGTATCAATATGCCAATAATTCTATCAGAGAATTAATGCATTTTCCAGTACTCTGCGAAACATTGTCTCTACAAATGAAAGGTATAACAGCTTAGAGTAGGTAAAATAAAGGGTCAATCCATATGAAATGATCCAGCATGGTTGATTGATCATTTTTAAAAATTCTCATATTTCAACATGTTGGTAGTTCAAAATGACAAATATTTTAATTTGATTGTATTTAGTTTTTGCGCGCTCACAATATCTCTGATTGAAGTCAAATCTACAACTCCAAATTTTTAGTATATAATATTAATATATTGGGCTGAATTTTCAGATTTTAAAAAGTGCATATTTTTGTAAATTTGTAGAACAACAGGGGTATAAGTCTCAGGGTCCAAATTTAATATATGAGCACATCTAGTTCCCACCCTCAACCTTAGTAAGCCTTTCTGCAAAGCATAGCCGTGAAGATAGGACTTTTTAAAAACGAAAACTAAGAATTAAGGCTGAAATTTCACACAGTGCAAATGTACGTAAGTGAAAATATGTCAAATCAATCTTATAGCCCGTTTATTTCTAAACAAATTTGTTTTAACCCCATGTTGATAGAATAAATAGGAGCTGTGATATTTCAGTTACCGCAAACCTTTATATTGCAAAATATGCCACGCCCCGTAAAACGAATATGGCTGCCACGCAAATTTTTTAAAATATTGATCATTTTGAATTACCAATAAGTTAGGGTGATGGCACAAAAAATATGAGCAACCGTGCTGGATCATTTCATATGGATTAACACATGGCACATGAAAAGATTTGGACAACACAAGCAGAGACAGGAAAATAAACGCGTGAATAAGAAAATAGATAAAAGTAGTTGATATACCTACTTAAATACACCAAGAACATGAAATAACAGAGGGTAAGCCACATCACTCGGAAGACACGATCACGCTACATGACGTAAAATAGTTCGGGGATTATTGCGTAAACGAAAACTGACCACACATATACTGCGCATACGAAAATTGCGGAAACGAAAACTGCAAACTGATGATTGCACGCACGAAAATAACGCACGTCATATTTTTTAATATTTTTTTTTAAGGAATAGTATTATTCTAACCTAACCTATATCCGATCCTTACCTGAGATTACAGTCAAAATGTACACAAGAAAACTTTTTTAAATCATAATTTTCGTGTGTGCAGTTTATGTTTGCGCAATAATCCGGTCACCAAAATATTTATGTCGGTGCAGTGGTCCTAATTTAACAAACACCTCTCTTGAAATGAACTTTGGACTCTCGTTCGGTGCACTGGCGTAATTTGACTTTTCGTCTATTTTTATTGTTTTGAGTATATTTTTTAGTACGTTTAAATTTTTAAATAATGTTGGCAGTGAAAAAATAACTTTAATTGAAATAATACAATATGATCAGCAACTTATCAAATATATTCTATAAGTTAAATTTGTAGGCGAAAACTAAATTACAATTTACTTATAATGCAACGGTGCACCGTGAAGCCACACCTTCTTAGCACAGCACAGTAATAACAATGAAAGTTTTCCACTCTATTCGGGAGCACCGCTTAACAAGTCGGGAACCAACTTCTACATGAACTGCACAAATCTCTTTTGCTTGCGCCTTTGTGAGGAGTAGGTACTATAAGCTGAGTGTCTTAACGGACCATACTCAAAGTAATATTGAAAAATTGTCCGTTAATGACAAAGACTTTTGATATATAATATAATATATACTCGTATATATTATACTGTATATCAAATTAAGCTTCATCACTTGTGTCATGAAAATAGGACTAATTTGATGGTCCGGTGAAACGAGGCTGAATTCCAAACCATTAAATAGATTTCTAGGTAAATGTCTTACTTATCAAGTAGACCATAAGCGCGTTGTCGTATCACGGAGCATAGTGAAACTTTTTTAACAATTTTCATAACTTGGATCTGACTATTGTAATGTCATTGAAATAATAAACTATGCAAATGAGAAAATATTTTTAAATTGAATCTATTTTAAATAATGTTATCCAAAGTTCTAAAGAAAATAATTTTCGTGTAAATTAGAGTATCATACACAAAAAAGGAGAGAATTTAAAATTATTATTACTAATATATTAAAAACATATAAATAAAATAAACATTAGTATTTTCCATTTGAAAAATGTACAATATAATGTATAGATATATAATATAATATGGATATATGACGGCATCTGTAAAAGTGAAATTTAATTAAATTTATTAAATTTTGGATAAACTTTGATACAACTAATATATTTAGAACAACACATTATTGTGAAGTTGGAGTTTTTTCAGAACATAGTTCTGTGGTATTTTAATACAAATTAAATGTATCAATTAGAAAGATATTATTAAAATACCACAGAACTATGTTCTGTAAAAACTGCACCTTCATAATAATAATATGTTCTACTTAATTGATACACACTTGCTGGCCAAATATTTGATCTTTGATATTTGATCTCTTAAGAGATGCGAGTTAATTACATCATATTAGATATAAGTTAATTATTTTCATAACGCGATGCTTGAGACTAGTTTTAAAGAAGTAAGCAAATTGAATGTTTATAATATTTGAACGTATATGAATACCGAACAAAGATTTATCTTGTTTTCTTCATTTAATCTTAATAATGAATGTATTATTACATAATACAAAATAATATTACCCCCATTCAATCATAACTGAGTAACTACAAAATATTGACATCAGTTAACTAAAGTTAACAAATGTTTTGTATTTTACTTTCATGTACAACTATTTTAATCAATTTTTTACTTAACGCTTTTTGCAAGCTCAAACGTGTTTTTTTTATAAGAAATATGACAAATTTGATGAAATCTCTAACAATTTTATTAAGTGTAATATTTATAATAATTTCCTAAACATATAATTAATTCGAACATACTTCTGAATATTTATTTTTAATATTAAGTAGTTTGATATAGGTCCATGTCACGATGATTTCTCAATGAGACTTTGATCTCTGAGATTCAGTAAAGGTACGTGCTACTGGATGCGTCATTCTAATGTGGTGATGATTTATAATTGGCCTTAGCAATGAACCGATATATATATATATATATGATTTAAGGTTTCCGCGAGCACTAGTGTATGGAATTGGCGTCACTTCTAGGTTAGATCGAGTTTTTTTTATAGATGATTTCCTTGGGGAAACCTAGGCTGACATGTCAGGTCGTAACACGTGCCATTATCAAGGCGTTGCCTCAAAAACTTACAATACAAACGTACATTTTTGCAGGAGATATGACTGTGGCAGAGTTTTACTAGAACTCTTAAATTGTGCGCCACATAAGTAGAGATAATATTTTAGAAAATGGAATGCCTTTTAAATAAATCTGTAAGAAATTATTATTGTGGTGACTATGAACATAAGCTGTCATCTACCGGATATCAAATGCGGACTCCAAGAGAAGGCCGCACACCGGTAATGTAAAGTCAAGAGCTCTAGTGTTATTTCGGGAGTACGTTTACATAACCTCACTAGTTCTTATGAAGTATTCACAATTGGAGTTTTTACTTTTACTTAACTTTTTATTAAGCATTAAGTAACTTTGTAGAAACTGAGATTGAACTACCATACATATATATATATGCTTTACTCAACTTCTTGGTACCTGAAAACGATTTCAATTGAAGCATCCTAGTGGAACTAAATACGTGGTACTTAATAGGTAAAAATACTATACATCGACTATAAGTAACGTTGTTCCGTATACGTAGTTTTTTTTTAATAGGAGAACCCATATACTTTCATAACTTAAAACAAATGTTATTGTCAAACGTTGTCACCAATTTTAGTTTTGTTCCTACCCCTTAGTCCGCTCCCAATTAGCACACATTGTTCCTTTGGCTCAACTGGTTTGATTTGAATTTGTAAAATTTGTCAAGATTTGGAGAGGAAGTGTTCTCATGTGATTATATGTTGAATCACTAGTTCATATACCGTTGTGATTTTGGTGTGTTGACGTTAAAACTCATCAGAGTTTTTTTTTTACGGTGGCAGTGTTTCATACATTTGGTGAACTTCCCGAATATCATAGAGATGGCGTCATCAACCAGGTGAGTTGAGCTGTCCTTTTGACTCATTCATGATCATCCTGGTCCGCTATCGAAGGAATCCCTAATCCCTCAGCATTCCGTCATTTCTGACTCCCTATTTTCCATCCATCCATCCTTTCCGATTCCATCATCCACCACTGTAATTGGCGACTTGCGTCGGTCACAACCGTAATATCTTTGATATCATTTAAAAAATATAATTTGTTTTATAAATGAAAAATGCTCACTCGTTTTGAAAAAAAATATAATTGAGTTATTTACGGTGATATAATTAGCATTTTCTTTTCTATTTGATAAGTTTAGCTATGTTGAAACAGGTTTAACCTCCAAGCGTCTAATGAAACAAATTGAATTATTAGTTTATTGAGAAAATGCAGAGTGCATGGGATGAGGCAACGTAATTACAAGTTGTCTGACTAATAATTAAGGCGATCTGGTTTCATGTTCCGTAAAAGCAATTTATTTTTTTACGAAACCGTTTAATTAGCGGAAAATTATAATTCCAAGCACAATACAGAAGATAATTCTAAAATTGTTTTTTTTTCATTATTGTAAACCTCATAAAGCACCGCCTACAATATATCGTCAAGTTATATCGTAAAAATGAATCATTCTTATTATTCCAGAGATTTCTAATAAAACTTCTAGTACATACCAAAACAATGTGTTGTGATAAATGATACACTAATCATTGTGATAAATGTTACACTAATCATTGTGATAAATGTTACACTAATCATGGAAAATAATTTTAGATAAACCAATTATTTTAAATATTAACCAGTTAAGAACTTACGTTATTTTATTATCAAATCCTCAGGTGTGATTTTGAATAGAAAAGTTCGTTGCAATATACTTATCAAAGAGAATACGTTATTATTGTGAAGTTGCAGTTTTTCAGAACATAATTTTGTGCACAGACTAGTAAATGAATAAGATCTGGACGAGGAGCATTTTACAAACATTATCTATGGAAACATAAATCCGCTAGTTTATAACACATTTATGCAACAATAAAAATATTTTTTCTAAAATTTTTCGTTCTAATCGAGTCACATTTTGAAAACAATTCGCGGAGATATTTGATTGCGTAAGTGGTACCAAAATGATCATGTGGGTGATACCAAAATTAAAATATTGGGACAAGAAATTTGTATTAGTTCATGTCTATATATTTGGTAGTTTTGTGGTATTTTAATACAATAATATTACTCAAAGGTATTTGAGATATTCGCAATAAAATGTGATAGCTTTTAAATTAAGAATAATAGATGTATTAATTTAAAAGAACTACAGTATATAAGTTTGAAAATTTGTCGTGAATTTACTAAGTTGGTGTGGTGTAATCTATTAACGCATTTCTCCGGATAGGAATGGATTCAGTTCGAATCCCGGTAGTAACAAAAATATTTTTTCGATAAATTGAATATTCCTGTATCGTCGAATAATTTGTATGATATTATTTCATTATAAAAATAAAATGTCTTCATTATTTTTTAATATGTAGGTTCACAATAATAATATTGATTTACATAGATACTCGCCTAATCCTTTAGTTTACTTAAATATAAATATTTTTCAAATATTATTAAGGTATTTTTTTTTAATACTGGTACAGGTTTATTACACACTAAAAATTACATCGCTTAAATACTTCATTTTACGATATTCTTCGTGATTACTTTTGCATAACCATAACCGCACAGCTTACTAAATATACGCGGACAAGTATTATTTCGATGTTGCCCCAAAATGCAAATCAGCCTTGTTGTACAAGTCCCATGCGTAAATACAACCTTCATTATATCCAATAACGTATGTCTTAGCCCATGTTGTTAAGGAAAATGTACTACTTACTTCGGATTTCCCTTCTGAGTTGCTAAACTCAGAGTTAGACGATATTCCACTGTGTGCGTGGAGGTTAACAAGGTTTGACGCTTAAGACGAGGAATTAAGTGATTGCTGCCTTCATAAAAGGGTCGTTTGTGTTACGTAATTTATTGGTTAAGGGATTTGCTTCACAAGTGATACGTGGGACCATTCTGCTCTGGCGTAGGCAATTATGTGGAATGTTTGTGGTTCTACATCTATACGCTTAAAGTCTTAAGCATATAAGGATACAAATCTGAATCTAAGAGTTAAACGACCCCATGTTCTAGTTAATACAGTAAATATACTACACTAAAAACTCATCTTATTTTGAGACTCGATTCATCTATCTTACTCACCATTCTTACTATAACTAATTTGCTGCCCTTGATTTAGCTGAACCGATAGAATAAGAAACATATTAATGAAAATAAAGAATGACAATAGACTCGTACCATAAAGGTAAGGAAACTAACTTACTTTTGACACTCCGCGAGACACCTTGACACTCATAAAACACTTCATCTTGTCATAAAAGGAAAAATCAACGTGGCTTAAAAACTTTGGACGATGGTTCAGACAGACAGCTGTAAACAAGGAAGAAAGTAGTGGAAGATCGTCAAGATCGACTCTACCAATATCATCGCCTTGGATGGAACTGAACTGAGATCATGGTCTACGGAAGGTCATAGCCGGATTGTGATTCCTGCATTGTCTGATCCAGACCGACTCGAACAGATCTCTATTTGACCATCTTTACTTTTCACTCTCTCAAAGCAGCGCGCGCACAAATAAGTCAAAATTTCGATTCTGACGGTTGAAAAATCAACACACTTCGACGGTATACTGAAAAATCATTCAACGTTTTGCAAATGTGTACACATCTAGTATTTTTTAAAATACATTTATGGTGGTAGGGAGGCGAAACAATGTAGTGGTCGCTGTGTGGCTACGATAATAGTTTTTGGAATTGATGAAATACAATAATGATTTAAAAACTGTTATATTCCTAATACGAGTCTAACAGAGGTACGTCAGTGCTTAGGCAAATATTTTACATTTTTTGTGTGTAATTAGATGCTACTTTATAAATAAAAATACACAAATTGTAGTAGTCAAAATATTTATAAAAAGGCGTTGACAATTTTTAACTCGATGTAATGTGAGTTGATTATTATTGTTGATTTTATCATAATGTCATTTTCCAATTATTTTAAATTACTTTTGATACATAAACTTACCTTATAACAATTATCTTATAAATAAGCTTATATATATTATATTAACAAAATTATGATATATTAGAAGTGTATTGAAGAACAGCCAATGCGACTTTTATAAAGTACGCAAATTTGAGAAAAAAATATTATCTGCTAATCCAAATAATATATAATAAATAATATGCATTAAGATATATACTCTGTGCCCTACAAATCAAACTATTTATATAATAATGATACAATTGCTTACATGCTTAGGTGGGAACATATTATTTAAATAATAAGAAAAAAACTTTAAACCCACTATTTATTGATTCATTAACATGTTTCAATACCTATGGTATCTTTTTCAGAAAATAATGTAAAAATAATAATAAAACAAATGTATGTCTATTCTGCAATAACAATATTCGGCAACAACTATTCTGAATTCGCCTAATACCTTTTGGAAACAAACTATTCTTTTGATATTACAAGGGTTTAGAAATTTTTTATACAAATGTTAAATGTCAATAGAATATTAAATATTATAAATAACCAAGTCTTTTTTTAAAATAGTCACCTTTTAAATTTGTTCTCACAGTAGTTCCCAATGTAACATATATATTCTTAATATTTTCAAACAAAGCTAAACCCTTGTGCTTTGAAAATATAACTAAATTAATTATTCACTAGGCCAACGTCTTAACCACAAGACCAACAACCTACTCATATTTTTAATTTTAGTTTACATTGTTTCCTAAAGATGGTACCATGACCAGATAATATGTTGATGTATCAATATATAGTGGTTTTAAACAAAGTGTTTTTCTTATTATTTATTATTATTTTAATAGCTTAATAAGATCGTTATTATTTTTTCTATGAAAACCTTTTTAAATTACAACAACTGTACCCACCGTAATACACAGTTACTAGAATGTTGTGAATTTTGTGTTGCTGCCTCACGAATTGCATTTATTTAAGGGTATGAAAAATTACCAAGAATCATTATACTCTAAAAGTCAGTTATTCTAGAAAGCCTTATTAAAACGTATAGATATTTTCTTTGTTCCCCGGTGAAATGATGATGGGACACGAATAATAATAAACAACTTAGTGCTCTTGATTCGAGTACCTACCCTTAGAATATTGCAGAGGGGTCTCCCGTGTAATTAAATTATGCTTCGGCAATTAAAATCACCTCCGTGTTTTTCCTAGGAGACCTGCTGGCTCGACTCAGTGGAACGGTATCCTGTAAATTCATTTGTATGGTATCCTCTGGTCCTTGGAGGAATCCTTTCCGTTTCAATTTAGCGCGAAATTAATGCAACCCCTTGTGAAGGTAAACAGATTATTTGAATATCATTTCGAAATAAAACGAAATGCTTTAGCGACAAGGAGATGAGTTGTTTAATTTTTGAAACTTGACTTTAAAATATTGTTCATTAGGCCTCATCAATTTCTTTGTCTATTGAATTTCAAGACTTAATATCTTATTCGTATCCGAGTAATTGTAATATTTTTTTAAAAAATTAATTTTGTATGAAGTCCATTATAATAAGTATCAACCGGCTTTATCTCAAACCTTATTTCATACTGTTTGGGATATATATTTAATTGGTGTATAAATATTAATTATTGAACGCCGCCGACCAGTCGATTGGCGATATTGAACCAATACGATTATACGTGTATGGTACAATCTACAATATTATACAATCTCGAGACTTTGTATCTATACTGTGTCGTAACCGTTGACGAAATAGTGAGTTAAATACACAGTCCACATCTTTGGAAATGTCAGCTGAATCCAGATTGTGGTGAGTGCCAATTTCCTTCCTGTCCTGAGATTTTTCCGGCATCTGTGCTTGCAGCATGCACACATACCATCTTTAACAAAACTAATCTAGACTATTTATCTTCCTTGTCTATAACGATAAATTACTATACGATGTCTAATCGATTAATCCTAATATAGATATTTTTTACAAAACACAGGTTTAGTTCAGAAATGAAATTGTATTATATACGATTAATAGCCGTATAATACGTGCTCACTAAGTTCGTATTATTCGGTTTTAATGCCAAGGACTGTCGCCTGTCACGTGATTATTCTTGATTGATATAGAACCCACGCACTTTTGTACTTCTGTGCGAAAGTTTTAAATATATTGTTCACTCTCCCAATTATCAATTTGCAAACATAACTTTTATTTCAATTTGTTAACCTCAAAAAAGTTCATGCTAAAATAATATTCCCAAAATTATTATTTTTATATGTATCTGTGAGGATTATTTATTATCTGTTAGTAATCTGTACATTAAAAATAAAACTAATATTATAATAGAATTCTATGTGAGTGAGAGACATGGACAACTTACAAAGGTCGTGAGAGAATGATCAAATGTATTTTGTTTGTGTTGACATATTTTTGGAGTGATGGAATCTCAAATATGATAGTCTTAGACCACATTCAGATGTCTCTTATATGAGAGATGGTATTAATGTTTCAAGCGTGTGAATCGTATGAAAAACCAAAAAAATTCTGAATGGTGAATGTTAAGAGAACAAACGGAGACCAGTAACTTTACTTTATAGAGACATGATAACATTTTATATGACCGTTGACTATTGAGAAGAATATGCACGAGACACAATTCGGCATCAGATGCTTTCCTTACAGGAAATAAGAATTGTTTACTAGGGTGGTTCGTCGGTTCACTCTTCTGGCGTGGTACAGGCGACGTCTGTGCAGTGGTGCTCGGTTGTCCAGTCAGGGTCCAAAATCGCCGTGCAGGGTAACAGCCAATGGTCAGGAAAATCTAGGTTCCGATCGACTGGGAATTATTTATTCCCATTTAAAAATACAAATATACAGTGAAATATATCAAGCCAGGTTATATTCACTTACGGGCAACCGCCCCAGGTTGTTTACAGTATCATTGTCGTTATCATTCTTCTGATCTGGCTCCAAAAAGCCTCTTTCAGGGCCGCATCTCGGCATTGCTCCCGCGAGCGTGTTTCTGTATGGCACATGTGGAAAGTGGTTTGCTGTAATTTGATGCTTTTTCTAGACCTTTTTTCATTATTCGCGTTCTAGATAATTTCAATCTATTTGGGATGCATCAAAGAAAGAAACAATCAGAGATTTTTCAATATCCTGTACACGTGATGAATTTTTGAACTGGAGATGAAGATCAGAGATGAGCTTGAGATTGTTAGAAATATACAAAAACTCAAACCATTGTACACGGTATACGTTCTGACATATGATACACGCACATAAACGTCACCTAAAACTACTAGATTTTAAATATTAACATTAATATAAGGCGTTATATTACAGATATTTATGTATTGTGTTTTAACTGTTACTGGGAAGATTCAAAATGACTCAAATGACGAACGTGATGACAATGATATTTAACATTTAACTAACAAGTGTGAAGCAAGGTGCGAGATGGCGAATCTATGAGACACGGTGAATACGAAAGCCGAGAGTTGTGTCCAAAAAATTTCATCCGTAGACATGAACCACAAGGGGCACTTTTTATAATATCCACAAGAATTTCAGTTTGTTTTCGGGCGATATAACCGAAATATTTATCTATACATCATGCAAATAGATGAATGTTGAATTCTCTTACTCTGCAAGCTATGTATTATGCATCGCGTAAGCAACGTACGCAACTAGTGAATGTAGTTCATTTTCAAATCATTCATGTTTCATTTAGAGAAAATGAATGTTTATAAAATTAATAAAAATTAATGAAACGATTAAATGTGTTAATATCAAAAAGGTAACATATAAGTTCGAAAATTGTCGCTAAAAATATTGTCGCTGTAGCATAGTTGGATAATGCACCTTTTCCGGTTAGGAAAGAGATCCAGGTTCGAATCCCGGTGGCGCAACAACAATATTTTTCGATAAAATTGATTTTATATGTATATCTTTCTAATTAATATATTTAATTCATATTTAAAATATCACAGACCTATGTCCTGAATAATTACAATTTCACAATAAGAATGTGTTCTCCTAATAATAAAGTTGTATCAATGTGTTCAAAATTTAATAAAAATGAATTCATAATTCTGGCGTCTGCTATCAGTTTACTCAAAGGTATTTGAGATTCTGTAAAAATAAGGTAGATGGCTCTTTCAAATAATGGAACGATTAAATGTATTAATATCAAAAAGGTAACATATAGGTTCGAAAATTGTCGCAGTAGCATAGTTGGATAATGCACCTTTCCCGGTTATGAAAGAGATCCAGGTTCGAATCCCGGTGGCGCAACAACAATATTTTTTGATAAAATTGATTTTATATGTATATCTTTCTAATTAATATATTTAAATAAAAACGATATACAATAATCAACTTACTAAAGAGTAAATATGTATGCAAAATGGGCTTACTAAAGGGAGCGTACCTATTTTTTGCATAGGGTCCAATATGATACACGTATAAATAGTGGGGAGGGGTGTGGTAGCCGTGAATATGGGGAGGTTGAGTTGTTTTGCTATATATATAATATATTGATTTAAGGTCAATATTTATGATGTTATATTCGTAATAAAAATATTTAAAAACAATAAATCTTTTGTTGAAATCTCTTTACTAAGAGCATCGTTATAAATTTGAATCTTCGCTAAAGTCGTACAATACAAGGATGTATACATATATACGTAAGCATGCAGTTTTGTTCTTTTTACAGGACGCTGCCTTCTCTGATGAGACATTTCGCTCACCTCGTTTCTTCAAGGAAACTGTAGAATTTACTTCGCAGAGTCGGATTAAATCAAATATACTAATTCACTGATCACTTTTAGTAAATCATTGTCGTAAAATATGTACTTTTTAAAAAAATACATAATATACACTTATGTTAATTAAGTGTAATGTTAGAAAAATCTACTTATTCATGAGACTGCTTCCCAAAAAATACTAACCAAAAAAAAAGAAAGATTTACAATGAACAATGTGAAAAAATATAGTCATTCAATCAAACGCGAATATAGTTTCCATTCAACTCCGGAGCGAACGAATAAATCAGTGAATCTAAAATCTAGTAAAAAAAGAGTAAATATAAAATGTGAAAAGAATTTTTTTGCCACGTTTAATTGTTATTGTGAGTGTTATAATTGTATGCACAGTTGTGTGATTGAATTTTCATTCGCTTTTATTAAAAGTGTAAAAATATATGACGTTTCATTTCATAAGTGTTACCTAGTGTTGCCGCACCAGCTTTCTGTGACATTAAAAATGCAAAATAAAAATTAATGTGAAATTTATTTTCGTCAAAAGTGTAATGAAATTATTGCAGATTGCGTTTATCTAAAAACACACAATTGAAAATGTAATATTGTTTATAAATGTTTATAAATCAAATAAGATGTTTTAAAAAAGATAAAGTTCTAATAATATTATAGAACTGACTTTTTGACATTGATAGATAATTTAGTGTTGTGTTTGAAATCAATCTCTGCCATATTAATTTGTGAAATACTAACTAATAACTTTTTAAAATTGTTAGTAAATTGTGTATGCCTGTAATTGAAGTGGTACGTATTAAAATCATTTGGCATTTATTTAGTTAGTACGATAGAAAATGATATATACAATGTTATGTTATTGAATGGGGCAGGTCGTATAAAACCAACATATTATGTTAACACTAGGAATAGTACGCGTACTAATTAAAAAGTTTTTTCATGAAATCGAGAGATTATCTAAGCTACATCTTGATCAATGTGCTAAAAAAATCTATTTTAAAAAATAATCAATAATTTAAACCAGAACTAGAAAATAAAATGATATAATTTAATTCTTGCGACAATGCATACCTATATGTGTATCATAAACAACCTACTAAATAAAAACTTTGAATACATTGTATTTTATGCTTATAAGTTAGAAATATAATAATGTTCAACACCTTACTTAAACTCCAAATCATTCCAAGATCAATTCTTCATATTTGTTTTACGCTTTATTTTAATTTATAATTTACTTAAATATAATTAATTTACTTAAATATAATTATCATATTTCATACATCATATAGCCAGAAGTCATACAATTTAGAAAATTAGGGAGGTTTCCATAGCTGGGCAATTTAGAACGTTTTGAATTATGCATAATTCCCAAAGTGGCAGCTCAATAATAAACCTTAAGAAAGATTAAGTACCAAGATATTTTAAATAAAGACCGGTATAGGCGGATTCTTGCGGAGACCATAAGCCATACCGGGTTGCAGAACCAGGGATGATGATGACGATGTTAATTATAATATATATAAAATAAAAATGTCCTTTGTACAAACCAAAATTGCGTATAAAGTATTAGTGTAATGTTGGTTTCGTCTTTATTCCGGCCCTGTTAGACTTACAGACTTACCCAGCAGTACCAAATCAGCCAAATTATAATGTTATTTAAAAGTGCACTTTTGTTGATTCCGTCTGTAAAAATGTGCAATTAATTATTCTCCCCCTATTTACTTGGAAGTAAAATTTGTCCGTAGTTCATTACATTTTTTTGGTGCGATGCACAAAAGTGACCGAATTGGGTTGAATTAATAAACCTATTATGAAACGACCTGTATGTAGATACATTTATCATTATTTAAGGGTCACTGGATATAAATGAGCTTGAATATTGTAATTTATTATAAAGACAATAAAAAGTTACAAATTAGATACATGAATAATAAGAACACTCGGAGAAATACAAACAAATATATATATATACATATATATACATTTATAATAATTTTAGAGGTTAAAGATATAGATTTTCCTTGCATTAATTTATCTTTACTTTGTGTTGTCATTAGTTTTGAAAAAAAACCTTCTCATATATTTTTTACACAGTTTGCATAGACATTTTGGATTTTTTTTTCAGGTTAACCAATCTATTCACGTAGAGTCAAAAATACCGTACTGTAGAATAAATTATTGAAATTTAAGATTTTTTAAATTAAATCATATTTTTATTTTAATGTTGCAATTACCATATTTTAGTATCCTTACTTTTTTATAAACAAAATTAACATTTTATGGTAAATCAATTAGATAATTTTTTTGAAAATGTTGATATTTTATACAAATATCTGTTTCACCATTGTATGTTAATGGGTGGATTTGTGTGAACAAAATATAGCAAAAATAGTAATTTTACATGATTACAGCATTTGACGAGATTTGATGTGATTGTTGGTCTAGCGGTTAGGTTCGAGTCTCATTCACAAGCGTTTAGGTTAGTTTAATAATAGTAAGAATATTATATATGATATATATTATATATAATTATAAATCGTACGAAAATAAGCGCTCTAAATGCGTGGACTGAAAGATATTATCTCACAAATTAGATTAAAATAGTTCCAAGAATCAAAACTACCTTTCGTCAAAGATTATTCATCTTTCAAGCTCTCAGAATATACAATCAAATTAGAAATAAAATGAGAACCTTAACTGACATTAAGGCTTTTAAAAGGGATGTTCAAATTGGTCGTTGAAATTAGGAAGAGCAGATACCGAGAGTAAACTGTTTAATATAATGAAATCATTTTTATAACTATATTTTATGTTTTGATCTTGCATATTTCCCTTTACCTTATATGTGTTTATATTCTACATATTTTATTGCATATTGGTATTTTTTTCTTTATTTTTTAAATACATATATTTTAAATATTTTCACGTTTTATGTTTTGCTTTGTATGTTACGTATTTTATTTGATTGTGTTTTTCCTTAAATGAGTTTTGGTTTTGTGAAATGTAATTTGTTTACCAATTTTCCCTAAGACAAGCTTACCATTTGGGCAATTCATTTAAAAATGTGTGTAAAATATATGTAACAGGCGGTCTTTATTTTGTAGCTGTACAAATGTTATATATGTCTAAATAAATGAAAATAATAACTTGTACAACATATTTCGTGCACGCATCTTTATTTAAAAATAAGTCCAACAAAGCATAAAGATATATCACTCTATAGTAGAATAAAAAAACTCCGTAAAACTAAAGTTAATACAGTTTGCGAGCAGTAATTCAACAACACTTAAGTAACTTGCTATAGAGACAATCTGGTTGCTACGACACTGTATTAAATATTTGTTCTCACACACATTGTGGTCCAGTGCGTAGTACGGCGTCTGCTTTATAGCACGTCTTTATGTGACTTTTAGTTTGTTTTAAAGTTTGTTTAGAGAATTACAGAAATTTTCTGCATGGTTCTGGATTTAATTTGGATTTATCTGTGGACGCATTTTGGAAAAGTTTTTTCATTTAAAAAGTGGTAATGGAAAGATTTTTTCAGGTACTGGTGTAATGGTCAAAGTTACGAATCTAATATTGGTTTTAGACAAAAAAAAAATTATGTTCTAATATATAATATGGTAAGAAATGATTTTTTTTGCCGTGAAACAATATTTTTCATTATATTTGATATTGTAACAATTGACGGGAGTTTCTGCAGCTTGATAAAAACACTTACTCGTAGTTGATCAGAATTGATAAATTTATGGAGATATATTTTTTCTTTATTTAAAATTTATTGTATTACATTATGTATTACATAACTTAAAATAACATTTTTTTTACAAAATTACCCAACTCAATGGAGAAATCAATTCTTCTGTTTTAATTGGGTTGTACATTCATTTTAGAATGATCTAAGTAAATAGTGACCCGTCTCTAAGTCAGCTTAACATTCGTGTTGAGGTAAATGTACAAGGGTGTAAATTAAATTATTGGTACTTATATGATGACGCTGAATTTATAATATTATAATTTACAATGTTTACTATACTACACGTGTAGATAGATACTAGGGTATCTGATGCAGAGTTCGGAGTGTAATTCAGCCTGAGCGCTGACGCGTGGTTGGTGGTAGTTGTTTATTGTTTTGGCAGGAGTGTTCAGAACTGTGTCCCGATCATCGCAAATTTATATTTATTTTTAATGAATTATATAAAAGTAAGTGCTTACTTCATATTTTTTTAATTGAGTGTACTATACTATTCATTTATAAAAACAGTTTATTTGTTTTTAGTTTGCAAAATTAGATCAAGACTAGAAGATGATGAAGCACTCAATATTTTGCTATTGCTGCGGGCATATTAATCTAAATAATAATACAATTAAATTAATCAAATATAGAAAGATATACAGATAAAAATATACTGAACGAAAAATATATTTGGGTTGCTTAATTCAAATTTATATGTATAGGTCAATCTTTCGTTATTATTTACGTAGTTTTTCATCAAAGATTCTATACTAAAATAATATTTTTTCTTTCTGGACTCTCTTAAATATATAGCATTGTATTATTGGTAAGGATTCAAGTCTCGAAAAATATATAAAATCTGTCAGAATCATGTAGAAAAATAAAACATACCTACTCGTGTATGTCTATGATTATAATTATAACTGTTATATCCTTAACCCGACTATTACGTCTGCAAATACTGATGTCTTCTTGTGTGCGGGAATTCAGGTAGTCAAAAACTCGATGTACAATAATGCAGTTTATTACGGATCTCTCAATTATAAATACAATATAAGAGATGTGTTCTGATCTACGATTCCTGAGAAAGAGAGCGCGCGTCCAAGCGCGACGCTCTTTTATCTCTTCCACGCTGCCATTCTTGCCAACTTGCGCGCGTCATGCAATCGCTACATTATGATATATTACAATAACAACGTTCGTTTTCACGCAATACGATAAATTAGAGATTTTTTTATTAAAAATTCAAAATAAACGACATTTTTGGGGATTTAAAAATTCATGTTTATTCTTCTACACGCGATTTTACATTTAATATAATAATTTTATAATTTGGTAAATGACTTGTTCCTTTATGTGACGTCGAACTCAGCGATCAGAGCAGTCGATAAAAATAACACGTTTCTAGTTAGATTTTCACAGAAATACTACCTATTACAGAAGGTCTTATGACGCAACTTACAGAAAAACTCGATACATTTTCTAAGAACATGACTAACATGTAATATAACATATATTGTTGACACGATAATCCCATTGTTCTTATACGATTTCAATGAAACTTTTATGACAAATAATTTGGTAGATATCTTGGCCTAAGTTCGTTAACCAGCCTAATTTGAAATTTTATTTAAAAACTCACAGCTGTTTCAAAAATAAAATAATCGTCACTTTGTTGATATTGGTACTAGAGAAAAAATATACAACAATATACTCTCCAAAGTTATTATATAATATTCTTGAATATTATTTTCTTTTACAAACATGCGAAATCTACGTGATTCTTGCGATCAATGCCGGAAGCGATTTATTATATAAAGGGTGAAGCTGCATTCTTGTCATGTAAAAAATAAAATATGCATATTGAAACATGCACAATGTGGTTCAATTAATTCCCATCAGTGCGGAAATATTCGTAAAATAATATAATAATCCGCAAATACAAAAAATTGAATGCAGTATGCCATATTTTATGAAAAATATGTATATCATTCATTCTTAACGATACAAATGAAGTAGAAACAATGAATGGTTTATTCTTTTTAACTCGGTGGCATGATTTCCCGGGTATAAGAATCGTATGCATTTGGTCCTGGAAGTGACAGTCGGAAAGCAAAGGAATAAGCAATACTAAGTCTGAGTAAGTAATTTCCTCTTTGAGTATTATATTTATGTTGACAACAAGTCAGCCCCCCATAGCAGTAAATAAACCGGCGGGAAAAATTTATAATACCAAAGCGTTCCGCCAGATGTCAGGGCTCCGGACGCCATGATGGTTTTAATTACGGAACGCCTCATATTTAAAGTAAGATTTATTCGATTGTCTATGGAATGAAGAATGAA
This sequence comes from Eubasilissa splendida, assembly GCA_031772225.1. Lineage (NCBI taxonomy): Eukaryota > Metazoa > Arthropoda > Insecta > Trichoptera > Phryganeidae > Eubasilissa > Eubasilissa splendida. The sequence goes on along the minus strand of CM062852.1, from coordinate 20,220,540 downwards.
AACATGACGGTAATTGAAGGTGTTGTAGGCAAATATTATTTACCACAGCCATTATAAAGAGTTCAAAAAATTATGATTTGATGATTAGTAACACCAATTTGCGGCAAAATTCCTTTAATAGTTAACTAACTTTCCATCACGCCATTTCCCCGCGGGGGTAGACAGAGAGCCACACTCCTCTATCCTGACACAATTATCGCCTCATCCACATTCATACATCTTCTCATACAAGATCGCCGATTGTTGAGACTTCTAACAGAATCATCCTCCATTATCTGGTTTACCTGGTCATGCCAAGTCTTCGGCGGACGTTCTCTTCTTTCTGGTGCCATCAATACTTGCGTCATATATCTTTCTTACCATTCTCTCCCCATTTATCCGTTCCATATGACAAAACTACCTAAGTGATACTTTAAAAGAAATTATAATAAATACCAAATTAAGCGGTTTAGATCATTTAAATTCTTCTGTTATTTTAAATTTATTATTAATTGTTTAGAAAGTTTGTATTCACATTTACAAATATTACTAACAGTGAGTATTTATTTTAATTACATTGTAATTACATATATTAATTTAATTTCGTAATATTTAATATAATATTTTTAAATATTTTAAATTATGTTGAGATTTATTATTTTAGATGACAATTTTATCTACAAAGAGTTAGAGTTATTATATAAAAAGTAACCTTTCCAAAATCTGTATTAAGGGATTTTGAATTTTTGCGTCTTTTCCCTATAGTAGTTGTTTCAACAGTGAATTTTTAGATCAGCTCGAACCGTGAATACTATAAATTAGAAATAAGTATCAAGCATTTAATAAATTTTTATCTTATAATTAGATTAATGTGTTTATAAGTTATGCATGAAAACGTATATTTTGAAAGAAAATATATAAAATGTTTATTTTTACAGAACTATTGAGAAGTGGCGATGGAAAGAGACCTGTTTTCCGAGAGACGGCCTCTTTTAAGCATTGTCCCCCACCACTCATCTGACACACACACTCACATGTCCAAAGTGACATTCTCACAATTTTATATTATACATAGCATATGCAGTTCAATAACAAGAAATGAACTACATTAAAAATATGGCGATTTAACCTCTTAAAAAAGCTTATCACATATTTTGAGTATAATATTTACAAAATATATATGAGTATCCACCGCAGCCTATATAAGATACTAATGCGGGTTTGAATTGTACATTGACAATGAAATTTAATGTATATAAAAATTAGAGTAGGTATTATTAATAATCATAGTAGGTATGAATCTAAACAAATAACAATCATTACACTAAATATATACACGTTCATCGCTCAAATATTTTGTGCTGATGATTTCTCTAATAAATAAATACATTTTTACTCAACTGTAAAAAAAATGAGGCGATTCATGAAACATTATTTAAATAAACCAAATATATTTAAGAATTACAATTAATGAGAAACCTGCATTTAATTTTGAGATGTTATAAATTTTGTGGTAATAATTCTATTTCATTTCTAATTGAAAAGTGCTAACAGTTAAAAGTTATTACTTTTTATTGAAAATATTATGATTAATTTATATTTATTTTTACAGGTATATTCTATTTACTATTAAGGAGAACACATACGTATTGTGAAGTTGTAATAGGTCTGTGATATTTTTAATACGAATTAAATGTATTAATTAGAAAGATATAATATACATATCAAATCAATTTTATCGAAAATTATTATAGTTGCTACCTGGATTCGAACTTGGATCTCTTCCAATCACAATCTTGAAAATATCACAGACCTATGTTCTGAATAATTACAACTTCACAATAAGAATGTGTACTCCTTAATAATATATAAGTTGTATCAATGTGTCCAAAATTTAATAAAAATGAATTATTCATTCTGGCGTCTCCTATCGGATTACTCAAAGGTATTTGAGATTCCGTAAAAATAAAGGTGATGGCTTTCAAATAATGGAACGATAGATGTATTAATTTGAAAAGTGTAACATATAAGTTCGAAAATTTTTCGTTAATCCACTGCGTTGGTATAGCATAATTGATTAACGCACGTTCCCCGGATTGGAAGAGATTCAGGTTCGAATCTCGATAGCAACAACAGTGTTTTTCGATAAAATTGATTTTATGTGTATATCTTTCTAATTAATACATTTAATTTGTATTTATTCTATTTACAATTTACCACATAAATCTTAGTTTTTAAAATATTTGTTTAAGGTTTTTATGTAATAATATATATACTTTATGTAATATATATTTTAAGACATGTATTTTCAGCTTATCTCTGAAAAATATTATTTATCAAAATTTATCAAATTTACAACATTTTCTTTGTTTACACTTTTTTTTGTTTTATAATAAATATTTCCCTCGGCCTTCATCTTCCTCTTATTATTTTTATATTTACTAATATCACCGTGGTTACGATGTGTTATGATCATGACCTAAACATGTTACGCATGTGTTCGTATCGTCCTCAGGACAAGCCTATTTTATAACTTATTTTTATCCTCCAGTTTTTCTTTAACTCTTTTTATTAGATTCCAGTTTTCACATCCATATACTGTTATGTCTTCACATACGTTTAAAAGTTTTTTTAAAATTATTTATATTTCTACTCCATAGTCTGTTTATTAAGTCTATTATTATTTTTATATAGTCCGGGTACCAGAGGAGCGAGGTGCATTAATCAATTAGATACATACTCGTATGTTATCGGTGCTGCTCTCTAGTTGTATCGGGTACCTACTGTATTGAGGTCTATACAAAGCTCTGTAAATAGACCGGAAGAGGCTGCAAAATAACGTAGAGCTCTAGTCGTCTCGGACCATCCTTGCCATTGGACCAAGCTCACCATTTTTTTTTGCATAAAATAATTATTTGAAATAATAAATACTTTACTAGACGTGGTCTGTTTTAAAGCAATTACCAATACAGTTTTTATAAGTTATGTATTGTTAAGGTGCAATCGAAAGTTATATAAAAGATATTTGTCTATAATATAGTTGGAGACAAAATTTGTAGGTATTTAGGTTCGCACAAATGACAAATTAGTTTCATTTTGTATTCAACCTACCACTTTGTTATTTTTGGTTTAAAATTGTTAATAACTTTAGACTCTTTAAGATCTAGTGGCAATTTATTAAATATACGCGGCGCATAAAATAAAAAAGAACGTTAACCAAATTCGGTATCCATTTTTGGTACTAAAAAGTATCCTAAGGATTTGGTCCTAGTTTTCTTTGGTTCGGATTGTGGATGTAAATTTTTTTTTATTTTTTTTAATAGTTTTAGGGTTAATCTGGTAAATAGTTGTGTTATATCCAAAACTTGAAAGGATTAAACAAGTTCTAAATGACCTCCTGTTTATCACTCTGGTGACCCATTTCTGAGCCATAATTAGAGAATCCATTAAAATAAAAGCTGCACCGCCCCATGCATATATTGCGTAACTAATGAGACTATGACAAAGTGAATAATATATCATTTTTAATAATGTAATATCCAAGAGTGCTTGTGAGCGATTCTGTGCAATTCCAAATACTCCTTAAACAATTCCACGCACAGGCCTCTACAATACCCAATCCAAAACGTAATGCAGCGATAACGATCAACGAGGGACCACCGAACAAGATGAACACTATAAAGCTACCCAAATACGGAAATTTATAATTTTATTATATCTGCGTTTGAATAGTAATGTCAACATTTGCAACCCTTATTTTTGTTTAAGATTCATTGCTTTTTATATTAAAGCGAGGGAATATTGCGTTCATATCATTAAGTATATTTTTTGTAGTTTTGATTCAGTAATTATTACTGTAGCTACAATAATATTACTTACCAAGTGAATATTTTCTCCGTTGATATTTTATTGAGTCTCTTGTGATTGCTTAAATTAAGATTATTAAGGAAAACATATTCTTATTGTGAAGTTGTAATTATTCAAAACATAGGTCTGTGATGTTTTAAATACCAATTAAATGTATTAATTATAAAGATCAATTTTATCGAAAATTATTGTTTTTGCGATACCGGGATTCGAACCTGGTTTTCTTTTTCCTATCCGGGGAAGGTGCATTAACAAATATGCTACAGCGCCAGTATCTTTAAATAATAATAATAGAACGAAAGATGTATTAATTTGAAAAAGAGTGTAACATATGTGTTCGAAATTTTAATACATTTAATTAGTATTTAAATTAAGATTGATAATTAATATGATTTGGGATTACGATGATGTATGTATGTCATCGCGCGAGAACCACCTGTATTGGATGTATATGTGTATGTGTGTGTGAAGAGAGGGTTTAAAAGGTGAGCACGCCGAGCGCGGTCTCTTTTTCTGCCGTTCGCATGTCCGTAAATATGTGTATACTATTGTATCATAGCAGTATTTTTGTAATAAAGATTGTAATTGGCACCTGACGTGTTTCATTACTGAACTACCAAGAATCTTATGTTGGGTACACAACATCGGGAAGCGCAGTCAACGCAATTACTTAACAATTAATAAAATAAAAAAAAAGCAGTTTGACAATTTTCTCTGGAAGTCCGTATATGCAAGAATTTAAATATTTAATGAAATAATTTATTTAGTTTACAATTATTTTTTATTCATATATTTTAAGTATTAGACTTACAAATAAAACAGCAACCTTTGTGTTATGAATGTAGAACTTATTAAAACAGCCGCGAGTGTGTCGAATCCCCAATCTAAAAAGTTTGAAAATAAATGGAAACGCAAATGAAAGGTCAACGCTTTAAAGGGATGAAAATTTATTTGGTTTTGAAGTGTGGCACGGAAGGATCCACAGTATATGGAATTAATGTGTTGTCTGTCAAGCGGACAAGCAACTAACAAACTAAATACATATTCATAACCGCACCATGTTTATGGTATATTTTCATACAATTGAGTCATAACCATATATTTTGGTCTGTATTAAGTTGCTTTTTATATACGGTCAAGTACATCATGTGGTGGATTGCCTGTTTGATTGAAGAAGAAGAAGTACATCATGTAAATTTAGATGAATATCATCATCGTCATTATCAGCTATTGTTAGTCAATTTCTCGATGAAAATTCATTAATGTCTTCGGTCTTCCGGCAATCTTTCACTCGTTCGAAATTTTGTTTAATCAATTGTGCATCTTTTTGATAATCTTTTGATTTTAGTTCAAGGGTACTTACTCTCTGAGAATATTCATTGTCCAATGTTAATGTACGTGCTTTTTGTGTATAATTCGCCAGTAGTTATTTATGTTTTTTAGCAGTGACAAAGATAACCGGTTCCGTATTCGTAATTATTTTGTTTATGATCGGTGAACACATATACTTCATACATATATTCCATGACTTGAAACAAATTATTATTTGAAAAAATGTAGTAATATTGTCACCAGTTTTAGTTTTTTTCCCATACCTAGTCCACTTTCAAGTCAGTACACATTGTTCCCTCAGCTCGACTGGTTCGTTTTGTTTTTGAGAAATTTGTCGAGATTTGGAGCGGAAGTGTTGTTCTTGCTGTGATTTTTAGTTTGGTCCGATCTTTCCGTCCAGCATCTCGGCTGGTTGTTCTATTTGTATTTAGATTAAGTTCGTCGAGATTTAGAATTCATTGTGATCAGCATGAGACGTACTCAACCGTATTTTGTGTTTGTGTAATTATTGAACAGTGTAGTCTGACTTCACCGGGGTTGCCTATCGTGCTGTTTAAGTTTGGGTGACGGCGTCATCTATCAAGTCGAGCTGTCCTCCTTATCTCGTAGTCCATTCCTGATCCGCTACTATCGAAGGACTCTCTCATCATTCCTTATTTACAATTCCCTATTATAATTCTTTACTCCTAACCATCTATATATCTACCCATTTCCTCCTCCTATTACATCCCGTTTATATTCCATCACCACCATTGTGATCGGAGACTTGCATCAGTCACCCAATTTTTATTTTGGCTTACGCTCTTGTTTGCCTCGGACCTGTGATACACTTGCAGCCGCGGGAGGCAGATGCCGGAGTATATCCTCTAGTGATGTGAACTATTGATGAATGCGAGAGAAGCTTTGCACGACAGCTTGGAAGGAGTAGAAACTGCGATCTACTAAAGTAAGGTAAGAACCTGAATCTGTTCCGGGACTTCATTAGGGTGTCCGGGTGAGAAATACTGAGAAGACCAGAGATCTGATTGGCTTTTCAATCGAACTCCCCGGTAAATTGTTACTTGGATGACGTCTGTCGGCAGTGATGTTCGAGCTGCGAGTCGACTTATCATCGCGAGAGATCAGGAAGAACATTAATATTTATTATAGGTGCGTATTTCTTTACTGATTTGTATAAATGATTGTTGTTTTATGGACGTCATTATATTGAATAAATAATAAAGAGATCTCTTTAGGGAAGAAAGTGAGAAGTATATTTTATCTGGTAGCCGTATATCGCCGGCTTGTTACCCATGTAGCATGGCGGTGGGGCACGGTTGCCTTTTAGCGTTAAAAAAATGCCAATGTAGAGGTGAATAAGTACAACCGATACGAGAGGTTTTGCTCATAGAACGGTCCTGGGTAAGTGGTCGATCCCATTTCATTGTATCTTCTAGTAATTGGCAATATAAATACCTATTTCTTTCCTTACTACTTTAGTTTGTGATTTATCTTGACATCCAGAGTCCAGGTTTCACTACCGTACTCGTATGTATCAATTGGATACTGCACTAGTCAAATTCTATTTCTAAAGATACAGTAGTTGGCATGCTACTTTTAAGGACTATATTGTTTGTTTGTCTGATTTATTGGTGTATGGTGAGCCGGACACAGATATGTCGGATAAATTCTAAACTATCAGAGCACAGAAAATTGAGTACGATTAGCGTAACGTAGTGGGCTGTCTGGACATGTTGCCGGGCACCTCGCTACATGCGTTTATTCTCTACCAAACTTTTTTCAAAATGACATCTTACACACTGCACACATTTATTTATTTATTTGTAACTGTATATTACTAGAGAAATTCTGTGTCAAGACGGGTATAGTTTACAAGCAATTGTACAATTAATTAAAATTACAAGTAGAAGATAGAATTACATTTATAAATTACTAATATTTCTATAAAAGTATATTGTTTTTTTAAATTTTATTTGTAATGAGTTGTGTATGATGACTTCATTTAAGATAAGAATCAAATGTAATTCCTAAGTATTTGATTTGGTCAGTACGTTCTATATAATTGCATTGACATGTATCGTCGTCTGAGTTGGAACAATTGTGAACTTTTATTTTGTAAGCATACGAGGGTTGCCCATTTTCTTTTATGCTTAATGTTAGGTATTTAGTTTAATTGGTATTAAGTGTTAAGGTGTTTAGGTAGAGCCATATTTTAACAATACTTATACATTTCTCGGATTTTTTAAATACTGCTGACCATGTATCAGCATGGAATTGAAGAACAGTGTCATCCGCAAAACGAGTAACGCTTTCGTTAAAAGGAATATTGCATAGGTCATTAATATATATTAAGAATTGTATCGGACGTAATATGCTACCTTGTGGGACCCCGAAGTAAGTGGAAAAAGGATTGCTTGAAATTTCTTTAATACGAACTCGTTGATTTGTCCGTGATGTAACTTTTGAACATATCAAGTTCTTTACCTAAGATACAATTTTTTTTTAATTTTTCGATTAGACTCGAATGCGAAATTGTATCAATGACCTTGGCGAGATCAAGAAAAACGGATAGTGGCGTAGTGATCAATCAGTCAGTTGATTCATATACAATAGATTTGATACAGTTCTTAGTTTTGATCATAATGTAGTTGATGCAGGATTTAAAGTTATTTATAACTCTCGTAGGACTATTAATGGTGCTAATAAACCCGTGGTATGCTAACATATTGATATAATCAAGCCTTTGCGAATGACCATTGGTAATGGTGTTAATATTCATGTCACCGATTAGCGACCTTAGAAACGGTGAAATATTATATACTGACGGGGAGTGGTAAATTGCCAGAATACATGTATCATTGCTATAATTTACGCTTAAGCTATTAGCGTCCTGAATAATGAATTCCGATACAAAACATTGAAGTTTATTTTTCATATAAACAACAATTTCATAGTTTTTGGACGAGTGTTTAAAGGTATTATAATTTATTTTTATTTTTTATTAATATTAAAAATATAATACGATTTCAATAATCAGTGGATATATATATATATTTTAACATTTGTTTCTTCTCTATGAGAGTAAGACTCGTGTATAGAGAAGGAGTATATTCGAGTTAATTAATGTTTCAGTTAGTCTGTGTACATATTTTTTTAACTTCAGTTACAAATTTATGATAGTCCGTAATTTTTCTAATTGTGATGGGGAGATTGTTAAAAAATTTGATACCTTGATAAATATATTGATTTTGAGTTGCGGTATATTTTAGTTTTGTGATATCAATTTGATCTCTATATCTTAATGATAATGAGTATAGTGCTTGAGACTCTTTGGTGTGTATGATTCAGTGAGCCAGCAATTAGTTAAAATGATTACGTGGAAGCTAATAGAGAGACTATAAAACATTATTAGTAGTTCATTAAAAATTTTATTAATTGATCTTATGTTTTGATTATATATTTTAAGGTTCTCGTTGCCATTAAAATATATTTTGCATGATTTTGAGTCTGATGTTACAAAGGACTCGAGTAAGTTTATGTCAATCATATCTATTAGTTGTTGAGCCATTTTTTATTGTATTTTAGTTTAAGAGGTGTTAATTGTATATAAACAAATATAGGTGAGCTCCGCCGCCATTGGCCAAAATTGGTGAAATACCCTGTTGTCATTTGGATGCAATATATGATATTTATTTAACAAAATGTATTATTGTCAATTTTTTTGCTAATTACTCACAGAGTTCATAGTGTAGAGAGTAGTCCAACCAAAGACAGACCAATAGCCGGAGCTCTTATATATTTATTTTATTTTGATTAGGTCATCTGAGTGCTGAATGTAAATAACTTTATTCTCAGGTGCCTTTTTGACCATAACTTTTTCGTTTTTAAACCACACAAATAAGTAATTATTTTCCTTACATTTTTGTTTTACTTTCCACAGTAGTTCTTTATAGCATAGGCACAATACAATTTTTCGCATCCTAGAGTTTTGAATGATGTTGGGTCAATTTTTTTTCTGTTTTCCGCAGGTTATTCTCCGTCCCGTTGCGGTACACCTGCTACTTCTAAGGAGTTAGCTTTGGCGTTCTGCTCCATTTCAGCAAGCCTGATCTCAAGGTTATTGATAATTTAATTTTTTTCATTTAATTCTTTTCTAAGAGCTTCAACTTCTGTTGTCAGCTTTGTGATAGTATCCAATTTCTTGTTGATATCATCATACATTTGACTAATGAAGTCACTGGATTTTTTGTTTCCTGATTTTTATTTTCTATTTTTGCGAATAATTTTTTTATTGTTTGAAACTTTGTGTCAATTTGTTTCATGATAATTTCTAAGATATCATTTTGCGGGGGTGGGGGGTGGGGGGGGGGGGGGGGGGGTTATTTTAGAAATATTCAGCTTAGAGGAGATTTTCGTTCACTAGTTCCACCAATCTGTCACAAAGCACTAAGCTCAGGTATAAGCAACAATAATATAGTCAATCTGTATTTTTTTGATTTATAAGACCACCTTGTATAATATATGATATATAGTTTCACTAAATTAGTCACTGTGGCCAGATATGATTATGAACGAGACATAAGCTATTCATCACTTTTTTTGTAATTTATGATGGAGCGATTTAAGTACACCTTGTTGGGCTAGATACTTGTAACGGAAATGTGGTTCTTATGTAGTCGCACAATAATAAATATTACAATATTTTGTAATATTTTATTGAATAAATTATTAGTACAAAAGAGTACTTATATGAATAAATTCTCATATAAGTACTCTTCTGTGTATATCACGCAATTGTTTTAATTTTTTTATTCCTCACAGTAAGCTAAGTTGAATACTGAAATATCAAAAAACGAATTATTGAATTATGAGGGTGGATGATTACATGCCTACATATGTTTATTAATTATTAAAATGAAGAATGTAAGATAAATAAAATATTACTGCAAGGGTTAATGGAAAAATATTCATTGTTTCATTTTGTCCGTAGCGTGAAGTTCGAGAGTTATTGCGAAAGAAATTATAAAACTAATTTATCATCAAAAGCATGTTCAGTTTTCATTTTTTGACCTAACAAATTACATCTGTGGTTCCTAACCAGAAGTTAGTTTTAAAATATGAACATAAATATGAAACATTAAAAATTGGATATCGTGTTTCATGCCAACAAAGCTGTCTATCTCTGTCCACCTTGATGTTTTAGAAATGAGTGTACATAATAGTCAACGCCCATGAAAATAACTCAATCAACACTTACGCCGGAAGAACGTAAAATAAAAAATACTTAATTTCGTAGTTTGTATATAAATCACGTAAAAGATATTCAGATCGTGTTTTATAAGATAATCTTTAAGGGTCAAATTTATGGGCAATCAAATCGGAATTGCCTCTGAAATAATGGCAGACTTGAAGAATGTATTTTATTTGAGAAATATTGCCATCTATTAAACGGTAGCAAGTTATTTTAAAAACTTTACAAATAAATCGTAAGTAATTTTCTATTTTTTTTTCATACCCGACATACGAGGCGCAACTGGCCAAGAAGGCTACTCTTTCCGGAGTTTTTCCCCATCATTTCCATATCCCAATGTATGACAAACTTAATATTGTAAAAAAACATACGTATTCTATCTGGTCTGCACAAAGGATGGATCCAAACAATCACAAGGGTAATCGTCTTAAAATAATCCAAAGATATATTCCCCGCTCCCCTTGGTTCTCCAACAGGAAACGCTCAAAAAGAACAGTAGCAAATATCTCTAGAATAAGAATTGGGCATTGCCAGGTGGCCTCACATTTGTTCAGAATGAACATAATAGACTCCCTAATGTGTGAATGTGGTGCCGAGGAGGAAACCCTTGACCATGTCTTTTTTGCCTGTCCATTGCGGATCACTGGTTTTTTTTATAATGATCTTGTCAATGGTAATTTTCAACTCCCGGTTAACTTGTGTCATCTTCTTTCCCTCAACTCGCCTCATTTAAGCTATATAATAGCAAATTTCCTGAATGTCAATGGTATTGACTTGTGATGCAATGTTCCCTGTTCTATAGTATTGTTGTACTGCTTTCCATAAAATAATGTTTAGACTTGTTTAATGGCACAAGTCACTCTTGAAGGGTGGATTGCCTATTTGAAAGAAGAAGAAGAAGACATACGAAGCGCGTTTTTTAAGTAAGTACCGTTACATGATATTCCCGGTGAAGCGCTGCAGTTGCGATGTTGTGCATGCGCAATGGTTTTTTCATCTGTTGACTCACCACATGCAACGTTCGAGACATTCATATAGTGTGGCCATCGTGTAGTGAGTGGTTGAAATATTTAAGACAATAGATCAGTCCGCCGACTGTGAGATACGGCCCGTGATTCGTTTCTTGAATGCACGAAATACGAAACCAGCTGACATTCATCGCCAAGTATGTCCTGATTTGGCGCCAAGTGATTTCCATATTTTTCTTCATCTGAAACAGTTCCTTGGTGGCAAGCGTTTTGATGACGATGATGAACTCAAAGACGAAGTACATATATGGTTTTCATCCCAGGTGTCATGGTTTTTTGACAATGGTATACAAAAATTGGTGCCTCGTTATTACAAGTACTCTAATAACCATGGCGACTATGTTGAAAAGTAGTTCACGGTGTGTAGCGTCCGAAAAAAGTAAAGTGTTGTAAAAATGATGTTGAGTTTCTTTAAAAAATAATTCCAGTACTTACTTAAAAAAACGCGCCTCGTAAATATAATATATCCAAAAGTTGTAAATTACCTCACATTCATCATCTTTTAATGTAGTTGAACCAATATTTCACTGCGAACCAGTTATCCTTGCTTCGTCTACTTCCAGTTAGTGCTTGAAGAAATCCAGACGTCTGTCAACAATAGATCTTGACAAGGGAAATTGTCAAACGAGGCGAGTCAAACATTTCCATCAAGTCCGTAGTGGCTCCGGCCCAGAAATGGAAGGCAAACTCGATTTCGAAGCATACTTCTAGTGATTTTTAGAGTACTTTTTATTGTGTGAGCTTTTAGAGTAAACGCTACCAATTTACGGATAATTTCACTCTAGTCGTACTAGTACTTGATTTTAATAATTTCAATAGATTCTTTGATGAGTAGTTCTTCATTGTTTTTTTTTTGGTGGTGAACAGGTACGCTTGGTTTATATAATATATTTTAATGAAATTTGTCTTGCCTCAGATATTGTGCAAAGAATAACTGAAGCTAAACTTATGTTGATTGAACATATTATTTATATTTATAATACGGGGGAGAACGTCTTTATGATAATTTCATTATATTTTTTGACAAATGTCTACAAATTACTGTAATTATTGTACGGGTGTCCCAAAATTATTTTTCATTTTGGTTCATTCGCTGCACTAACGCAATGAGCCGCAGAGGGGCGGGGGGTATGCCATTCGCTAGCCGCGTCCTTAGGAATTCAGTCACTATGGAGCGTGTCCTTACCAGTTGTTCGTAAAATTTTCCCTGGAGAATTGTTTTTCCGACGAGGTGATATAAACTGGACCCTACGCAGGCCTTACTTGACACCAATGGACTTTTTTCTATGAAGTTACCTTAAATCAAATGCATACAGTAACAATCCTCCCATTCTGGACCAAGTAAAAGAAAACATTCGAGAAGAAATGGAAGCCATCACGGAGAATACGTGCCGAGTAGTTCTCACAAACTTGTTTAGAAGAGTGCCAGAAAAATAACGGATTACATTTAGAAAACATAATATTTAAAAAATAAATTTCCAGGGACTGTACTTAAATACAAAATAAACTTTTTTTTATGATACCCATCCATTATTTTATTACAGAATTTTCATTATGAAAGTGACTTATGGGACAGCTTGTATTTAGTTTTATCTTAATATTGATATATGATAGATATGAGTGATATGGGCTTTTTTATGTTCTAATGAATTGCATTTATTTATTTGAAAAGTGAAAATATGTTTTTTGCTAGATTCTGTAGGGTTAGACACAAAAATATATTTTTTTATAATTATTGCGTTAAATTCGATTTATTATTATACAAATAAAACTGTAACTAATCGTAGTTTATAAATATATATTTTTCTCTATTAACTAACTTTAGGAAATATCACATAAAAAAATGTCTTTATTAAACACCGAATTCTTATAAACTTTGGAAAGACCTTCATTATTCGGCAAAGTTTCACGAAAACGGAAAGTAATTATATCTGTATCCATAAACATATCTATATTATTATTTTTTCGTTGTCAAAAACTTATAATTTGTTTATGAAAAATGATTGAACACTTTTTTCTATATAAGAGAATAGATTTTTCTCAGACTTTCCATCTTCAATAATGTTTAGTTTGAACAATATATAGAATCCCAAAAGGGGCTATCTACTTATTTATTTATTTTTATTTTATTTTTTGTGGCATAAATAGTATAAATGAAAAATAAAGGTAATTGCTTTACTAGACATAGTCTGTTCTAAAGCAATTACCTGTACAGTTTTTAAAAGTTGTAAATGTTAAGAAGTAAGTATGATGAGTGAGTTATAAAAAGTTGTGTGAAAAAAAGTATAATCAGAAGCTATAAAAAGATATTGAATAAAAATTATGAAAATATTATTTTCAGTAATATATACAATAGTCGGTCACAAGAATGTTAGCACAAATGACAAATGTTTTATTTTGCTTTCAACCCACATCATCACCCCAATCACTTACATCTTAATTTAGCGCAAGAATTATAGTTTAGTTAGTAAATATTAAAAAATGTGTCTTAACATCGATTTAGGAATATTCATATATTAAATCATAAATATTTCAAAATTATAATATTTTTAACAAAATATTTCGAAGCCGATTTATTCAGTTTTATTGTGAATTTGGATTATAATATCTAGCTTGTTTAATATATATTTACGTGAATTTGTTTTTGAAAACTCAATAGAAAGACAATATTAAATTACCACTAAAAATATACCTGTCAGGCATATATTTAATGACCTTTATATTATATATGAGTTTACATAACTTGTTTTTATTTTAATTATAGGCTAATCTCTCTCATGTCTCTCTCCTATTCCTGTTTCAGACTTTTTTTAGAATTACAGACCTTGTTTTTGCAACTAATAATTAAATTAAATATCAAATTATTAGATAAGTGGAATGGGTTCTCCCCCATTCTATTATTCTGTATTGTATGATTGACTCAACTAATGCATGGTAGTACAATGTTGGCATATTATAGAAATATCTAAAAAATACAAAAGTAGAATAGAAATTGTTAGTAAATAATATTATTTGTTCTTTCCATTTCATTTATATGTCTAGAACATTTATCTTTTGAAGATATTCATTTTATAGAAGTCCATTGTAAATCAACACGATATAAAAAACACTATATTATTTTTCTTCCCTTGAATTTGTATTAGATGTATCTATAATAGATAAAATGTTAATATATTTTATCCTAATGATATAATAGTTAAACATATAAAATTTTGTTTTTTCCCATTACTAATGACATGTAATTAAAAAAAGTATCCTAGGTATTTCCAACATTGTCAATTTAAAAATTAAGAGAACATATTCTTATTGTGAAGTTGTAATTATTCAGAACATAGGTCTGTGATATTTTAAATATGAATAAAATATATTAATTAGAAAGATATACATATAAAACAAATTTTATCGAAAAATATTGTCCTATATTCAGAATAATTACAACTTCACAATGAGAATGTGTTTTCCTAATAATAACGTTGTATCAATGTGTCCAAAAATTAATACAAATGAATTGATAATTCTGGCGATCAAGCGAATCAGCTTACTCAAAGGTATTTGAGATTCTGTAAAAATAAGGTAGATGGCTCTTACAAATAATGGAACGATTAAATGTATTAATATCAAAAAGGTAACATATAGGTTCGAAAATTGTCGCAAAAATACTGTCGCTGTAGCATAGTTGGATAATGCACCTTCCCCGGTTAGGAAAGAGATCCATGTTCGAATCCAGGTGGCGCAACAAAAATATTTTTCGATAAAATTGATTTTATATGTATATCTTTCTAGTTAATATATTTAATTCATATTTAAAATATCACAGACCTATGTTCTGAATAATTACAACTTCACAATAAGAATGTGTTCTCCTAATAATAAAGTTGTATCAATGTGTTCAAAATTTAATAAAAATGAATTCATAATTCTGGCGTCTGCTATCAGTTTACTCAAAGGTATTTGAGATTCTATAAAAATAAGGTAGATGGCTCTTACAAATAATGGAACGATTAAATGTATTAATATCAAAAAGGTAACATATAGGTTCGAAAATTGTCGCAAAAATATTGTCGCTGTAGCATAGTTGGATAATGCACCTTCCCCGGTTAGGAAAGAGATCCAGATTCTAATCCAGGTGGCGCAACAATATTGTTATCCAACTTTATTATTAGGAAAACACATTCTTATTGTGAAGTTGTAATTATTCAGAACATAGGACAATATTTTTCGATAAAATTGATTTTATATGTATATGTTTCTAATTAATATATTTAATTCGTATTTAAAATTTTAACATTGGTGGAATATTGTATTATTAATCACCTAACATGTAATACCCAACTTTGTAACAAAATTTGTATATAAGTTCCCCACACTGTTTAAGATGTATCGAGATGATCGTCAAATTATTTAGAAAAATTTAATAAAGGACCAATAAAATCGTGTTTGATTTATTGTGGTGGTGTCTAGAACTATTTCTAAGAATTTAAAAAATTCTATAATTTATAGTAGGTATTTAATATATTATATAACATAAAATTATTGTTATTATCTAATCGCAATATGTAAACAAAGAAATCGGTTTACCAATTCTAAAATTCTAAAATATTATAATTTTACGTGCTTGTTTAATCTAAAAAAGTTATTGATCTATTTATTACAGGAGCAATCTGTGAAAAAAATAGGAGTCAAATGATTTTCATAAATAATATAATTTTAAATTAAATATTTTAAATATGTATTGAAATGAATACAGTAAACAGTATAAAAGAAGACTATAAAAGTCTGGAAGATTAAACGTTTTGAAATTTACAGTCAGCCAAAAAATTACTACCCGTCTAAGAAACTACCCACGAAAAATGTGGCATATCTTTTAACACCGTCAGGGTAGTAAATAACGGTGATAAGTGTCAGGACCTTTAGCCCCTTTCCACCCTTGCGACTATGCCCTTTTCTGATTGGCTGAAATCCACCAATCATCAATCACCGTGGACGGACGAAGGTTGTCATTAGTACGAAATAAAATGAGGTAGCGATGTGGTGAAACTTAGTGCGGAGGAGTTTTATTATTTCTTCACATTTTTTTGTGGAGTTGTGATGAATTATTTTTGCTGTGACATTATGAAAAAAAATTCAATGGGGATTAGTGTTTTTGTATACAGGCTTTTGATACCGGAAATTCAGAACTCGAAATGCTCGTGACTAAGCAGTGTGTGGAGCGGCAGTATAGAAGATAAAAAGTTTGTACAACGACCATATACATTAATATATGGTATGGGTTGTGTCATCATCATCATCATTTTCATCCCCTTATCCTTGGAGGGTCAGGACCCAAAGTATCGACTTCTTACATCTTTCCCTGTTTTGCTCCGCGGAACTTGACTAATAAAGATCCAATCTTGTCTATATACAGGGTGAATATTATGTTCCAGGCCGATTTTGTTTGGCCGCCATTTTGGTTTAGCAAAAATTTATTAGTTTGAATTTATTAGTCATAAATAATAATTAATTACAATTTATTATAAACTATCTAACGTCTCAGCAATGTGTTAAAGTCATTAATACATTCTATCTAAATAATAATATTAATGTTGAATACATTAATTGTGTCGATTAAGCTTGAAACACGTGTGGTTTCAGAAGAATGAAGCCTCCTCATATAAAGTGCGATCTACGCTTAAAATTTTGCGAGAAATTTTTCCCGACCGCATAATATCAATCAATTGTGATATCGACTGGTCTCCTCGATCGCCTGATTTGGCGTCTCCCGACTATTTTCTGTCGAAGTACTTAAAATAAAAGATTTGTGCCAATAAGCCAACAAACAACAATTCCGATGCCACAGGATAATATTCGAAATGAAATTGGTGAATTAACACGCGAAGTGTGCGAGAATGTGATGAAAGATATGGTTAAAAGAGCACGCATTTGTGTTGTGCCGCTGCTAGAAGCGGAAACTTTTACCAATAATCGATAAATAAGAACGAAATTAAAAAAAAAAGCTTCATTTCTTAGTTATTCAACAACAATATATTTATTGCAGCTTAGTCTGAGGTGACCTACCGGCCGTTTTCTTTCTGAAGTTGCCAAGATGTTCATCCGGCATTCGCAAGATGTGTTCAAGTCACCTTAATTGAGATCTTTCTAAATGTAGAAGAGGCTTTATGCCGAAGGTCTCCTTTATCTTGGTGTTTCTCACTCGGTCCAATACTTTTACTTTCCTAAGATAATACACCACTAGCAGTCCTGATTCTTCTGTCTACTTCATCTTACTGTCACCCTATTCTAGGTTGTGTAATAAGTTTATTGATTTCAAATAAATATTAATTGTAGTAGCAGATAAAACCGGAAGGCTTTGAATTTTATCTGAACTGAAAACCAATAACAACCGCAGTCAGTACTCTGCTAGATAAGAACCGAATCGGCTCCGGTATCTAATTATTTCAGACGGTTGAAATACTTGGTGGAGATCGAGTCGGCGCATCCAGACCCAAGTTAGGAGCGCAACAATAAGATCAATACAATCCACGATGAGCAGAGCCACAGATCCATAATTCCAGGTTGGTGGTGATTTTTCTACCTGCATTGACTTTCATATTATTAATAGGAAACCCAAAAATAACAAGCTATCGAAGGAATTTGCTAAAACAATTACTATTCCATCAAAAGCCCGAATATCTAAAAACAGATATCTCCTTAATAGCGCATTATTGACGATAATAATTGAGATTGTTCTGATTTGTAATAGTAATAGATATTGCATTATTCTTACATTTATAAATAAAATATTGCGCGCGCTGTGATAATTTACTCATAAAATTCAAATCACGTCTGAAGTATAGTTGACAAAAAATAAAATATACTAAAGATAGTTTGCGATTTTGGTTGATGTGTCGCGGCAGGCTACTTTTTAGGTTTTCAGAATACATTTGATTGTCCTCAAGCACTGTTTTATAACAATTCAGAATGATCATAAAAACTCTGAAACCGTGCATGGCACGGGTTAATCGTCTAGTCGTATCTCGTTTAATGCAATGGGCATCATTAGAGCCAAAATAAAAACCGCTCTGCATGAGACTGACTCAGAAAAAAATCTATTATAATATAACAGCTGTGAAAATTTATATAATATATCGGATATAATCAATTATTATTTATGGTCATATGCGGTACATATAGAGCGTGTTATTTTTAACAGTGTTAATCAATAGGATATGCACATTTCAAATATAAATAAATATGTGTATTATATAGACAATAAAATAAAATCAAAAATAAATCTAGAATAAATTTATTGCCTACTCCTAAATAATTCGTTCAATCGTCACCATACTACGTTAATCTTAATTTTGTCTGAAGAATAGTTGCCTCCTTCTGATTGTTACAAAGCATTGTAACATATCTAAATTAAGTCGTATTTGAATATGTATGTAGATCACATAATTTCAAAACCCTAGTATATTTCTCAAAATAATAATAATGTTACCTGTCAGAATATAAAATAAGTGCAGTTTTACAATTGAAATATATATATTTTTTTAAATGTTAAAATCTATTAAATAATTGTGTATTCGTCATTATTAGTACTAAATGTTCTCTCGTTTACTTGGCAATTTGTTGATTTCTTCCTCAAATATTTTTTGAGGTTTTGATGAGAAGAAGGTATTAACAAAGTATGAAACCTCATTTCAGAAAGTTTTCCTATTTAATGCGTTTTGAAGTGACCTGAGCAGTTAGAATAAATCTATTGGAAAACGTTTCAGAGAATAAGAAGGGTATTATTAGAACGATTACCTGCAAAATACTCATATTTTTTAGCATTATTGGCAAATATGAACTATTCATATACGTTTGTTTTGAGTTTAAATATAATACTTTTATTTAACCATATTTATAATTATTAATATTTCAGAATTGACAAAATAAATTTCGAGCTAAAGTAAGCCTTTGTAGAAGCCGTTATAAAAAAATATTTTTCATAATAAATAATAAACCCCCTTCATTATGAATCAACCTTATATGTAACCCAACTATAAGTCTATTTCGGTCCCTCGTAATTAGGAATCCTGATCTCTATAAATTCTCGAACTCTTGACTATGCTCTTCCACTTTACTCTGCATCCTACAGATATTAAGGCTGTCACCAGAGATATGCTTGTTGCACTTTCCACTTGGTCGGTCTAATAGCTGAGGGATCTTTCTCTTCGTCCTTCAACGTGGCTCACCACAACGAGCTTCTTCAAGATATCTTACCTTTTTACAAGGGAAGATAGCTTGGAGAAACTCCTTTAAGGATTTGCAGAGGCCTGAAAACGCCGCACAATTCCTGGCCATTTATCCAAGAACTCTATAGCCATTAGTGCTGATCCAATGCACCTTCGAGAAGCCAGTGAAGACCGGTCCCTTCTCTTCTGCTCGTCCTTTCATAAACACCTTAAGCGAGCATCTCCAGTTATGAACTTTATTTGTGCAAATTAACTTTCTAATCATCGTACTTTCAGTTGTGAATCGACCCGCAATAAACGCCAACTTTTGTTACTCGCGTTTTAATTAAATACCTTGCTCTAGTCACAGCATATATACTCACTCGCATATTCTATATTCATATATATTGCGTCATATATCACCACGCGTAAGACCTGAGGAGAGATAGGGCCCCCAACCTCACTATGTACAGAACCTGACAAATCGAAATTATGTATAATCAATTTCTACAGATTCATCTCAGGTTGCTGGTTGAGAACCTGACCTTGATGTTCAATTCCTGCAAAATTGAGACATTTTTGCGTTTTGCAGTCCATGATATACGCAACATGTATCTCCAGCATCACATCTCTCTTCTCTCCTTAAATAGCACAACGGAGATAGAAATGAAACTTCATGTTATGTCAAAAATTGAACTTATTATTCAATGTTATACATTAATGCTTGAAATTTTAATGTCCGTAAAAAACATTTGTGAATAGAAGAAAACACGCCAGGAAAACAGTCAGGAAAAAAATGATTCAAATTATCGATCTTCATGTAGAGTCATTAATATTCTATTTATGTTTGATGTAACTACTTACATACAAAGAAATCTATTAGTAAATAAGTTAAAAATAGCAGTATTTGCTTTAAAAAAAAACACGCTATAATGGATAAATGTCAAATTTATTGCTAGGTTCAGATGCACTATGTTCAAAATCTAATTCATATTTTTATAGAAAATATTATATAAATAACCATTTTTTACATTATATTAATGTTGATTACATAATTATTGAAAATTTGGCAAAAATGTATAAATGCGTTTGTATTATGTTTTATAAATTTGAAATTGAAAAAATGCAAAACACAAATATTTAGAAAAAAATATATGTCAAGCTTTCTATTGTCGGTAGAATGCTTACCTGCTGAGCTACTAATCTCCACATCTCATTTTCAACACTTACTGGAAATAACAAAATTAAAGTTGAAATGACTTAGTCAATTATTTAAATAAACACTAGCGGAATGCCGTTAAATGTCGTAACAACACTGAATATAACGCTTTAAAATTTTCATAATTCAATGGGTACAAACGATAATTTGTGTTTTCAACCCAATTTATCCAATGATTTTTAACATGGATATCGTTTAACGATTTGTAAAAAACCCCAAAAAAAGTAGTACATGGATTTTAAAATAAATAAAATACTTGACTTATATTACTTCTTATTGGCCTTACATTGAAATCAATCGAAAATTTCCCCTTTTCAATTCCTCTTAGTTAGTTTGCTATCTCTCAATATTTGGGAGAGATTCGAGGCGGAACAAGGTAGATAAAGGTCGGGGAACCCCTGACAAAAAAGGAAATCGGAAGGATGGTGAGAGGGTTGCGACAAGGGGTTAGATTTGGAAAGGCGGCTACAGGCTGACAGGAAATTGGTAAATTTGATATATATTTATTTTATTATGCTTGAAAAAATATTAATGGCTCAAAAATGATTATTATATATCCTATAATAACTAAATATAATGATTTGAAACGATAAGTAATTAAACAAAAAAGAGTGAAATGTAAAATAATTAGGTGATAACTTAATTTAGTCTCCATGGCTGTTCAACTTGTATATGGATAAATGAATGAAAGAACTAGAATGTATGAATATAGGAGCAAAAATGGGCGATTTGATTGTATGCTGTTTATTGTACGCCGATGATGTAGTACTAATGGCGAATAATGAATAAGAACTACAGAATCTGGTGAGTAGAATGTTCGATGTATGCAAGGAAAGCGACCTCATGATGAATGTTAACAAGTCGAAAGTGATGGTATTCGAGAAGGAGGAAAGCAAGACACCGTGCAAAATACTTGTAGGTAATGAATGTTTGGAACAAGTAGATGTGTTTTTGTATTTGGGAAGTATGTTTGATAGAAACGCAAAGGCTGAGAATGATATCGAAAGGAGGGTAACTGCAGGAAATAAAGTGAACGGCGCTTTGAATGGAATTATATCTAACGGAAATTTGTCAACCAAGGCAAGACTAGCGATGCACAATGGAATCTTGGTACCAACACTGATGTATGGAAGTAAGGCCTGAAGCTGGCATAAAAGGAACGAAAGTAAACTGAATGCAGTGGAAATGAGATCATTTAGACGTATATGTGGCAAATCTATTTATGACAGAGTAAAGAATGAAGACATAAGGAAAGAATGTAAAGCTGATATTAGTATAGTGAGTAAGATAAAGAAAGGATCACTCAGGTGGTTTGGTCATATGGAACGGATGAATGAGGAGAGAATGGTAAGAAAGATATATGACGCAAGTGTTGTTGGCACCAGAAATAGAGGACGTCTGCGGAAGACTTGGCATGACAGTTAATGGAGGATGGTTCAGTTAGAAGCCTCAACAATCGGCGAGCTTGTATGAGAATTTGTATGAATGTAGATGAGGCGAGAATTGTGTGTCAGGACAGAAGAGTGTGGCGCTCTATCCTCCTGCCTACCCCCGTGGAGAAACAGCGTTATGGTAAGTAACTATTTTTATTAAGGAGAACACTTTTTATAACATAATTCTGTGGTATTTTTAATTCATTATTATTATAATCAACTAGAAAAATACACGGAAAAAATAAATTTATTGAAAAAATATTTAAGTTTCCGAGCTACCAAGATAACTAATAAAATATGTTTTCGATAAATTGTTTTTTTTCTGTAAATCTTTCTAGTTAATTAATGTCATTTGTAACTGTTATTTAAGCTAATTTAACTTAATTTGTATGTTTTAAAATATTTTCGGTGAGTTTCAGCGTTTTATTGATTTATACGTATTTTGTTTGGGAGGCTAACTTTTTTTTGATCAATAAATTACGTTGGGAGCAGAATGTGAGAGACCAAATTTACCGAGTAATTGTATTAAAATGTTACTAACGCTTTTATTACTTATTAGTACATTGCGAAGAATATGATAACGTGAAAAATATCAAATTGTGCTAAATGATTTCTAACTACGAATCCAGGTAGTATACAGGTAACCTCCCCCGCCCCCCCCCGTTGATCGTGGGAGATACGTTCTGAACATGGTCGCGATAAGCGAAATTTCGTGATCAACAGGGGATTTAAAAAAAAATCATTTTAAAATTCGAAAAAACGCTTAATTAATAACAAAAAATGTCATACATAACATAATTCATTCATTTTGTTCTGCGTTGCAAAAAAATATCTAGATTATTTTGTTTGACCTGCGTTTATTATGGAAAATTTGCCGATAACTGTCAAATAATCCGTTACAACCAAGCTTTACAGCACTCTTTTCTTTTCTTCTAATAACTTCAAGCATTGATTATGAAGAGAAAGGCCATTTTTAATGATTTTGACACTTTACTTTCGAGAAGTCATTTTCTTGGGACATAGTATAGCAGTCCATTTCCTGCAGTTGACCGATTTTTCACATTGTAAAAATTACGAAGAAAACATGTGTATAATGTGAGTAAGTGAGAAAGAAATGGCACATGTCAAAGTCAGACAAATGCCGAGACAAAAAAAAAATTTACAAAAAGATCGCGATAAAACGAATCGCACTCGCCTGAGTCGCGATGAACGGGGATTACCTGTATTGACATTTTTACTTGTATTTCCGTGATGCTCATGCCCGCTTATTACATCGAAATGAAATTCGGTCTATTTGAATTGGTGCAATCAACTTTATGCTTGTCGATACTATGAAATATTATGGAAGTATTTTTGTATGAAATAATATTCCTTTAATACAAAAAAAAATCCTTAACTTTATTTGATATGACATATAGGTATTATGTTTTATATTTATCAGTAAAATATAATGGCTTTACTATTTCGGTGCAATAACGAGAATATTATTAAAATACAAATTAAAAGTATTAATTAGAAAGATATACATATAAAATAAATTTTATCGAAAAATATTGTTGTTGCTACCGGGATTCGAACCTGAATCTCTTCTAATCTGGAAAACGTGCATTAACAGATTATATTACAGCCCCACAGTGCATTGACGACAAATTTTCGTACCAATATTTTATATAAATTGATACATCTATCGTTCCATTATTTGAAAGCCGCAGGAATCTTCTATCTACCCCATACCTTCTTCTTCTATCTACCCCACCCCCTTCCACTGATATCTACGTGGATTATATTGAATGTTTATCAAACATTGTTTACGTGCAATTTGTATCCTGAGGAAAATTTAACCCTCTCCGTACCTACATCACATCTTGTGAATATCATAACTCTTTAGGCCCTGCGAATAACAAAGACACCTTTTCCGTAATGGCAAACTTATAGAGTCATATATGTCTTAATGGCAAGGAAGTCCGCTTTAAAGAGGGACCCTCAATTAATGAGAACAGTGAGTTACAATTAGTGAGAAATATGAGTAACAAAGAAAGAAAAAACAATATCTATCTAGGTCTAAAAATACTGGCAGGTCTGATTGTATTCGGCTATCATCGGGTATTCATGACATCGTAAACGTGTCTTAAAATAAGGTTCCCCGAAGAGTTCAGTGAAACGGGCCCCTGCATCATAAATCTACTCCTGTTTCTTCTCCTTACCACCTATTTTAAATTATAAATAAATCTAAATACCAGGCAATGCCGTGACAGATCGCAAGTTATTTATAAAGTAGCATGTACACAGAAAAAAGTGTAAAAGGTTTGCTTCGGCACGATCATAGACTGGAGGGCTGGCGTTATAAATATATTATTATTCTTCTACGTTTTACTGTTAGTGAGATCAATAGTCGTGATAGCGGTTATATATACCGAATGATGTCGTGGATGATCTGTACCTGCCTATTCCGATACTTTTTTTGTATAGTGTGGGTGAGGGCTTGAATCGAAGTACCAACCAGGTCGGTCAATCGCGTCAGCGTTTTCACATTAGATCTGGTTTCTAGATAAGTTTTTCCATGGTCTCATAAATATAATTCTGTACAATAATTTAATATTTTATCAAATCCAAAGTCAATGGTCGCATTGTACTCGCAACATAGCTACGAAATATAAAAAAATATTTTTTCGATTTTGATTCGAATTTATCACCATTAGTTTAAGATATCATATGAAAATTTTCTTAAAAAAATATCAGCAGAATTTGTAAAAAAAATTGTGACAAATCTGTCAATAGTATCAGCATAAACATCATACAAGAAGAACATATTTAATGAAACTGCCATTTATGAAGAAGGCTAATTTCAGAAATCGGATGAAGATTCTTAATGAAATGCTAGAAGATATAAGGAGGAGAAACTGCATTAATATATAATCTGTATGATATACATATATATAATTGACTAAGTAAACAATATTTTATGAGTAGATATCTGACTAAATTATGAGTTGAAAATTTTCAAGGAATATGTGAAAAATATAATTGTTAGAAATTTTTGTCACCAGAAATACTTAATAAATATAAGACTTAATACGACCAGGTAAACCGAATACTGAAAGATTGTCCTGTTAGAAGCCACAATAACCGGCGAGATTGTATGAAAATATGTGCGAATGTGGATGAGGCGAGAATTGTGTCAGGACAGAAGAGTGTGGAGCTCTCTCCTCTCTGTCTACCACGGCGGGGAAATGGCGTAAGTAAGTAATACAATGATCGGCAAATATAACACTTACAAATCATTAATCAATTTTCTTAATTAGCATTTTCTAATATTTGCGAACTTAAATGAACTATTTAAATAAAATTACGCCGTTAAATGAAATCAAACTTAAGTGTTAAATGCTGATTCTCATAGCAGTTAATTATTAGTAAATTTGACGAATGCCAGCAATCTATGTTTGATGTGGGTATCCGAGTGATGATCTATTTTTGTGAAATAGTGAGACTACTATGGCTTGAAGCGATATTTAAATAAGTAATCAGTTGTGTGAAAATCTTTGAGATTTCTGAAATATAATTTTGAATATATATAAAAATACTAGTTAAAATTCAATATTCTCGGGAAACACAATTTGAAACAAATATTTTTTACAAAAAATTGTTATATCTGGTGAAATAAACCGTTCACTGAAAGTATTTCTCCCTTGTTTGAGATTAACTGTAAAAAATATGGTTTTATGTTTTCCATTTTTCAGACACTATGCTCTAGGCACTTTAAAAAAAATGACAATTTATACTAATCTAAGAGTGAAGAAAATCACAAACAAAACCTCTTGACTTTTTAATATAAAAAGTAAGATTGTTTTACGAAGAAACCTAATACATTAAAATACAATTATATAATAGTAACATGAATATAATTTTTAAAAAAACGCGTGAAGGAACAGTAGGTATCTAATATGAATGGTAAGAAAATTCACTTTAAATATATTATAATAGATTACTGAAATAGTATTCCAAAAATTATTTGTAACGTAAAAAAATATATTTTAGAGCAAGGGTAGATTATTCAAAGGCTCCGTTTAAGTAGCTCAAGGCAGTTTGAGTTCGTTCTTCAACTGACGATATTCTAGCAATTATAAAGGGTCCTTACCCATGTTATTGAGTTATCGAGAGGTGTTTGAAAATTAAATCGTAGAACATAGTGTGTTATATTAAAGAGTTTTTGAGCAGAGAAAAGTATGAATATAAACTTACCCAATATTTTTAAAACATATAGAAATCTATTATTCATTCAAGATAATCAAATGTTTTTTTAAGATAAATTGTTTGAATAAATTTACGGAATATCTCTAAAACAAATTATTTAATTAATAATGGATATAATAATTTTAAATACAAATTAAAAGTATTAATTAGAAATTTTCGAACTTATATATTACACTTTTCAAATGAATACATCTATCGTTCCATTATTTGAAAGCCATCTACTTTGTTTTTACGGAATCTCAAATACCTTTAAGTAAACCGATAGTAGACGCCAGAATTAACAATACATATTTTTCGATAAAATTGATTTTATGTGTATATTTTTCTAATTAATACATTTAATTAGTATTTAAAATATCACAGACTTATATTTTGAACAATTACAACTTCACAATAAGAATGCGCTCCATTTAATTATATAATAATTCATTTTAAAATTTATACGGACGATCAAAACTGTACAAGTTTTGAACATGACAATATTTAAAAAAATTAATATATAACTTCGTTGAGGTAAATAATGCGGTGTGAAAATTATTAATAATAATAATTATTCATTAGTCTTTCCGGGGGCATGTGTTTCGTAATATTAATGTGGGGTTTGGGGGGTTTAATGATCGATGTGCGTTAGTTGGCCCAACTTTGGTTACAATTTTGTAACCTGATAATGTTACGATATAAACACATAAGTCAGGTGTACAATTTTATGACGAGGATGAGAAATTGAAATTAACTCACTGACAAATAAAGTCTCTATAAAGAAAATCCTTTTATTCCAGACTTAAAATATAAAATAAAAATAAAAATGTCAGCATTTTATCGCTTTCGTTCTAAAAAAAAGAGTGTTGGATCAGGGGATTAAATTAATTTTCTACACGCATGCAGGAAAATCAACACCGTTATAAATTATTTTATGTAGGCATAATTAATGAAAAATATTCTGTTCGCGCTTCTTTAAAAATACGTAGTAATATTTATGTAAAACAGCGTTTAATTTGCGTCAATCGACAGTCGAAAATAAAGACACAGAAAGCTGCGGACGTGCGGCATGATAACTCAGAATAAAAACAATGATTTTACCATAAATTAAAGAAGAGCGTGTATAATAAACCAAAAAGCAAAATGATGGAGACAGGGTTTGTTTAAATGAAACCGGACACTCGAAATTCGTGTTTAATGTATTCTGTCACAACACTTTTTAATATTCCCCAGATCTCCCTCCGTACGCCTCAGCGAACTATCTGCCCGTTGGAATTGAAATAATTACCGCGCGTGACAAAGCCATAAACCACTTTAGGAATTTCACCGCTCGTTGTTGTATGACTAGAGCCTCCGTGGTGAAATTCATACGTTCCTCGCCGCGCCCCGCGCCCCGCGCCCCGCGCCCCGCGCCAAGCGCCACTCGCCCCTTGAAGTTCCGCGCGTAAATCTTTTTCGCTCTTTACGCTGCTACCAGGGGTAGTCAGAGCGACGCGTGACGTCAGATCAACACATTTATATTAAATGAAAATCTCTTTAAGATGTATTGTATGTATAAAGGGTTGTACAACCGGCACATGTCAACAATTTTCTTTTACGCAGGGGGAAAATAACGTTAATATATAGGTATTCATGGGATGCCATCAACAGTACAAAATTGAATTTGCAGAGTACTATATATGTAATATGTATATTTGACCTTTATGGCCCACGTTTCGGATTCTATTACATGGACCATTATTAGGGCAGATGTCAGATCGAAATGTTAACCAGAAAGATCACACGGCAGATTAACCCAGAAAACTGTACACAGAAGATTCTGAACGGTCGTTAATATATATATTTATAAAGCAGTAACTTGTTGATCTAGTTGTTAAGATGCTGGCTTAGTGATCTAGTGGTTGGGGGTTCGCGCCTCGTTCCAAGCTGGTCTTTCAAAGCACAAGCGTTTAGCTTAGTTTGAACATAGTAAGAATATTGATGTGACACGTATTACGTGGTCACGTGGTTGTACAACGGGGATATGTAAGAATGTTTCTTATTATTAAATAATGTCAATATATGTAAAAATATTCAAGGCCCGCTAATAGCGCAAGATTTAGATATATGTATTATATATATAATTATAATAAGAAGACAATTTAGGATAATATAAGTCTTCTTTTAATGATCCATAAAGAACAATTTTTTATACACTGAAAAGATTGTCAGTAAAAAAATATTCTTAGTAAATCTGTATTCAACAATTGCATTTTTTGAATAAATAACTTTGTTTGGTAAAACTAAAATCTAAAAAATTAAGTATACATATCTTCAAATTTAATGCCACCATGGATACTAGTGTCATTTTTCTCATGCCAAAACTATCGTTTTCCTAATAGATTATGTTCTCATGCACGAATATTAATTAACAGAGTCACGTATATTGTAAGTAATGTGTGTTACTTAATATAAGCATTTGGATAAAAAAATTGATTGTATGCCTGTCAAATATCAAAACTTATGTAATTTTTTAAAAATATATTGCCTTTGCGCTCGAAGTCTAAAAGTTTTTATTTTACAAAAAGTATTAAAAAATGTATGATTCAAAATGTTTTGTATGATAACTGCAATAACTATAGTATTAATGATTTTTTATTAATTAATATTTTTATTTAAAAAATTTATTGATCTATCAATGTTGATAAACTTTTCAAAAAGATCGGTTGTCCTAGATCAGTACTTAATATACATCTAAATGTGTTATCTTTAGATTAATAAAAAGCATGAATTACTGTATACTTATTTGTAATTTATACATTCTGCTTTGCTTAATAAGGGAAATCAATATAATCAGAAATGCAAAAGCTTTATAGACGCTCGCCGACAGATAGCTAACGTAGTATCCTGCCGTAACTACTGTGAAAGTATGTTAGTCTACGTAAAGCACTCAGTAAAATGAAAAAGCAACATAATCTGTTTTTAATACATAATTTTTGGTAGCATCGATACTTCCTTTAGATGGTCATCACTTCTTATAGGAACATTAGAGTTTAATGATTAAGTTTACATTTAAGATATTACATGAAGCAGTAGCAGAAAAGATAAGAGTAGTAGGGTGAATAAATCTTAGATATAATAGATGATAAAAAAAACAAAGATACCTACCTCATAAAATGCTCTCAAGAAATATTCATATTTTGATTAAAATTTTTGTGTTGCAGGTCCAATGACAGATAATGTATTCTATTCTCATGGAAATTCAATGACTTCGTAAAATATGATATGAAGATTTACTAAATAATGAGCATTCGGTGTTATAATGAATATTATTCGAATGATTAAATCCAGAGGAGAACGACTGCTAGCGAACAGAGTTAACGGTTCCGTGATAAGCACAGTTAGTCACAGTAGTACGGTTCGGTAGCAACTAAGAGGTAGAAAATAACAGAATATATAGGCAAGGTGCAGCTTTTCGTCCCCCTAGGATGCTTTATATGTATGTATTTATATACAATATTAATATTTTATTAAATACAGAAACGGTTAATAATATACCAAAATTATTTACAGCATTCCACATTATTATTATCATTCTTTTAATAAAACATTACGTTTATTGTGGGTAAAATAGTAAAAAATTTGTTCGTCCATATAACCATTATATTTAACATATTTTTTTATTATAATAATTTAATAATAATACCAATTAAATTAATCAACTAGAAAGATATACAGAAAAAATCCCGTTTTCGATATATATATTTTTTCTGTATATCCATCTGGTTGATTAATTTAATTTGTATTAAATACTACATAGCTATGTTCTGAAAATGCATCTTTATAAGAAAAATGTGTTTATCGTGATTAAGTTAATAATAGTAAAAGTGTCAAAGTGGATAGAGCTGATACACTTGTAGTAGTAGATTATGAACTTTAGCCTAATATAGAGCAGGTACTCAGAAGTATCGTAGAAGAAATGGAAAAAAATACAACTGTACAAAATTTTATATAATATAAATAAATGTTTACATATGAGCACGTATGTCACATAAAAAAATATATTATTATTTTTAAACCTACCTGAAAAATACGATTTTTCCTATTCCCTACACTATGTTTTAAAAAAAACAACTAGTACCACTTTATTAAGTATTCTATTATTTATATTGCAATTTACGAACAGATTTTTGTATATTGCTGTGTAATATAAATATTTATCTTCTTCTGCAGAGAGGCCAGTTTTAAACTCTGTCACCGATCCTTGTCTTGTGCAGTTTTCCTCCAAGTCATGTTAGCATTTTTTTCAGGTCGACCTGACTAACAAATTTTTGGACGACTTCTACTGACACAGCCTAGTTAAGGACGCTACTGCAGTATTTTTCTAGTCCATATTTTGACCACAAGGCTTACTACATGACCAGTGTAATCCCGCGTCAGCTTAGTGACCGTTTAAATAATTTGTATTTTTACCTTATCCACTTCTCTCAGTAAGATACCCAACATTTTTCGTTAAATAGTATGTATAATATACAGTTTGATACTGTTATATTTTCATTTCTATGTGTGAGGTTAAGCTTTCCAAAGGCTGCCTATACTAACTCTTTCCTTTACTTTACTTTGTTGATCTAATTTTCGTTTCTAAATTTCAGAATTTATCCTATGTATCTTCATATAGTAGGTTCAATCAGTTGAGACTTGGCTCGTAATGCACAGCCACAAGTCCGGGTTCCAGGTCGTCCTCATAACTGACTTCATGGTCTCCCAAGCTAGATGAAATGCATCTATTCATTGCTGTTGCACTCTTTTAGATCTTCTTGGACCGAATTAGTGTCCAGGATAATCTCTTTTTTAAGCTGTCTAAGACAGAATTGGAAAAATATTTTGTTCACGGCTGTAGATAGAGTGTGCTGCGGTTGATTTTTTTGCGTGATTGAGGCGTTAATGATCGTACTTTCTATGGGATACATATCAACCTTTTCTATCAATATACTTTGAAGGCGTCTATTTGATACTTATCGCTATTATAGGCTGTTCAAGACTCCGCTATATACATGCAAATTAGAAAGACAAGAGTGTAAACCAACATTATTTTTGTTGCTTGTTTGATGTCTTTGTCTTTCCACATTCTCGTAAGTTGGTTTATAGCAACTTTAGTTAGTTGCATGCATCTTCAAATTGCTTATCTAGATATAAATATTCTATATCATTCTTCAGTATTTCCTATAATAATTCGATTTGAAACTAGGCTGCAGATTTCTTGGTTTTGCTAAAATTCATTTTCAGGCCAATTTTACTGTTGAAATGTTTAAAATGTTACAATATTATGAAATATTTTATTTTATTAATCATAATCGTCTTAATTAATATCGGATTTGAAGAGCAAGCACAAGCTACTTATTCACAAATAAAATTTCTGTTATAATTAGTTTACACATTTAAAATTACAAACAAACTTAAAATTAAAAGATAAAGACGCAACAATATTTCTCACTGGGCACTTGAAATTGTGAGGCAAATAAACGACTTCAGATTGCCGGTTAATAGGTAGAAAAGATTTTAAAATAGCGAATAACGCGAGCATGTTAAATTTCGTGAAAGTAAGTCGGCGAAAACATTTGTCTAAGAAAATGAAATTCCACTCGAGATAAGGTTACTAAAAAGAGAACGAAAAATTCCGCACAAATATTTAATACCGTAGGCTTCCCAACGGACCTACCATGTCAATTATCAGTGTTTTGGAGATAAATAGATGTAAATATTTGTGCTGTAGAAATATTAAAGTTTTTCTTGAGATATTTATATTGAATGGCAACTGAAAAAAAAACACGCTCAATATTAATACTTC
Organism: Eubasilissa splendida; assembly: GCA_031772225.1. NCBI lineage: Eukaryota > Metazoa > Arthropoda > Insecta > Trichoptera > Phryganeidae > Eubasilissa > Eubasilissa splendida. The sequence continues at coordinate 20,188,179 of CM062852.1, read as the reverse complement.
TTATATTGGTAATTAATATAATATTTTTCGTAAGGAAAAATAAAAAGTGACAAATTAAAAAACTCATTAAACGATATTTAAGATATGTATCATATCATTAAACATTTGCAAAGGTGTGTCTTTATTTAATTAATATACTATGTGAAATATCTTATTTTTTAATTTCTAATGGCGAAAAATGTCCTGAAATAATTTTACTGGTAAACACTTTTGCTTTTTTTTTAATATCAATTTTATAATAATTTAATCACATGTACAAAGTATCATTTAGTTTAATAGTTAAAATATTTAGCGACAAAATTAAAACTTCGAACAGTAAAAAATTATATTTAAATGAAATACATCAATTAGAAAGATATTATTGTAATATCACAGAACTATGTTCTGAAAAAACTTTAACTTCACAATAATGTGTTCTCCTTAATATATATTTGATAATGTCAATCCATATTTAGAAAAATGTTTTTTATGTAACCATATCAAAAACACGATGTCATTTGTTGGGCTCTTTAATAGGTTAGACGTGTGCAATAGCCTGATGTGGTTTTATGTGGTCCGAAAATTTGCTGGTTCTAACAATTAACTGTGGTTTCAGGTTGTTTGGGCGGCAAAGTAATCTCTAATGGCAAATGCTAATTTTAATGTCAAAATTGATTAAAAATATCTATTGTAATAAAAATTTACGTTATTATAAAATAACGAGCAGCAAAAAGCAATCGGAATTTTTTTTCTTACTGACAAATGACACTAACGGATTCAAACATAATAACATATACAGATAAAGCATAGATTAAATTCAATTTTAATTTAAATAATAATTATTACCATTAATAAAAAACTAATAAAGGTTTTTTTTAGGTATTATTTTAGAATTGGTAACACTTTTTTCAGCGACAGCCAATTTGACAGTTGACAACTGATTTGTACTCAATTTTGATTGCCATTTTACCATAAATAGATTTACGTCATAATAACACTAGAAAATAGTGCAAATTTATTTCTGAAATCGTAGTTCAGTTCGCGAAACTTACCGTGAGTTACGTCCATTTTACGGTCGACATAATCGTCCATCCGAGCAAGTAATTCGAATAACCATGGATCATTTTCACACCACGTATATTTTAATTAATAATACGCATTTGTAGAGACGTTGTACAGTGCGCACCGAAGAAGTTGTTGCTCCAGTGGAAAGTAGTATTGAGGAGGACTCGAATAAGTCGATTCGCCATCGTGCACAGCAATAGATCCACGATTACTGACTTTTTAGTTCCTCAATTAACTAGCATTAATATAGAAGAGCTGTGATTTTAACAAGACAGCACAACATACCCAACCAATTTATTGAAGGAAATATTCGATGAGCGCATAATTTCGCGTGATGGACCTGTGAATTGGCCTCCAATATTGTATGTGAATTAACACATTTGGATTATTTTCTGTGGGGGTATGTGAAGGTGTTAATTTATGCCAAAAAACCAAAGACAATAGACGACTTAGAAGCCAACATTCATTGCGTTATTGTCGATATACGACCCCAGTTGCTCCAAAAAATGGTCGAAAATTGGACTTCCGCGGCGCCAATATGCGTAAACTCATATTTAAACACCAATGGCATAAAATTATATTTCCAATAAAGTTAACACCATAGCAATTATCACGATTTTTATGTGTTTTATTTCATTTAAAGTTCTATACCTCTAAAAAAACACCCTTTGTTTGTTGAGATGTTGTCGAAGTTTAATGTAACAATAGACTTTCGTTAAAGACAAAGAGTACAGTTTGTAAAATAGTCATTAAGCCAAGTATGCTTTATGGGTCAGACTGTCACTATGCAAATAATTGAGGTAGTCATTTAGAAGGCTAACTTAAATTGCTGACATGTGATTGAATGAGAGGAAGTAAACATGATTCATTAAACCATGAGTATCTTGACCAATAGGAGAAGATCGAGAAGAACACGAGCAACATGGATAGCTTCAGTTAATTACAATCTTAAATAAATGATCAAGGATCCTTCCCAGGATAGAATAATAAAGAGGAACATCATAATTAGACTACAGATCCCAGATTAACGGTACAAGGCAAGGACAAAGAATTTTTTTTAATTGTGGGTAAAAAGAAAACCTCTTTGATTCAAATATTGCGAGCTATCCGTAGTTGAGAACGCCTTTAGTGGGGGCTCCTTTCGAGCCGGACTTATTTGATATTCCTTGAAACCCCGAAACATGTTCTGAATTTGAAATTTAGCGCTTTCAGCGGAACCCGCGCTGAAAGGTTGTATTGGTTTGTGTTTTTTTTATTTGAAGAATGGCGTCTTATGGAACTTTGAACGTTTTCGAATTTGAAATATCGTAAAACGTTACGGTAAGTCAAATATGTTCTGACACCAAATATTCAAATATAGAATGTGAGGGTGTAGCAAATAATTATTATACAAATTCTAAATATATTAATTTGTTTAGGAATAACTGATATTATTTTATATTAGCTGAAGTACCCAGAGTTGCCCGGGATTAATGCAGACTGAAGAGACTTAATTTAAGGGGAAGTGGGTAGTTTTTTTTCTAAATCAGATGTAGACAGTAACTAACAGTCGAACTTCAGAACGTCAAGTGTGCAAAATTTCATCAAGAAATACCAAAGTTCTGCTTTAAGGGGTAGAAAAGGGGGATGGAGGGTGGTTTTTCTAAATCTCATATAAACAGTGACCTTCCTCTTGTTTTTAAGGTCAAATGTGCAAAATTTCATCAAGCTCGGAGAAAACTGTAGATTTGTTTACAAAACAAACACACCCACCCACCCACTTATAGACACTCTTCTTGATATATATACTAGCTGAAGTACCCAGTCTTGCTTGCACTTTACACAAAGTGAGAATATTTCATTTGGGGGGATGGGGGTAGTTTTTTTATTCGAAAACAGATGTATACAGTATTTTTCATCTCTTATTTTGAACGTCAAGTGTGCAAAATTTCTTCAAGAAGTACCAAAATCTACTATAAGGGATGGGAAAATGAGATAGAGGGTAGTTTTTTGAAATTTTATGTAGCCTCTCATTGTTTTGAAGGTCAAGTGTGCAAAGTTTCATCAAGCTCGGAATAAAACTGTAGATTTGTATAAAAAACAAACAAACAAACCGACAGACACATTTATTTATATATATAGATATATAAATGTGTTAGTTAAAAATATTTACTATATATATGTGTTTTCAATCTTCACGTATGCCGAAGAAAAGTGAAATATGAAAAATTTAACTACTGGAGAAGGATATTACGAAATCCTCAAACCAGCAAGAAATTTAACCACAACAACCTCTATGTATACACAAATATGAAGTAAACAAAAGATCCTTCTAATTTTTTGTTGATATTATAAGTCAACATAAAAGCAAGGATAGTAAATTATCCTGGGTAAAACATTAAGATACATAAGATTTGGAAAAGTGCCACAATGGTAGATGGATGCGTTGCGTCTGGCTAGAGAGACCCTGTGAAAACAGTTCAGTAATGAGACTTGTGCCGATGCATTACGAGCCGCGTCTCATCTGATTGAGACCAAAACATGAGTATAATGTTATGAAGTAGGGAAAAAGAAGAAATAATATTTTAAACTTTATTTATTTATGTGAATGAATGAAATCAATGCACGCAATGTATGGAGCATTTGATTTTGTTATTATTATTTACTGAATAATTTTAGAAATAAAATAAATATTAATAACTGCTGATAAAATTAACGTTTATTTTCTTTTAACATAAAGAAAAAACGCTTAACTTGAAAGGATTTCGTATATTGGAAGAATAAAAATATACCGCCCGTCGCATTGTTGCCAGATTGCTTACTGTTTATGATTTTACGATTCGACTTTTTATTCACTAGGTTAATATCTGTCAATAAACAATAATATAAAGAGTTACAAAAAAAAGATTTTGTCACTGAAAATAATGAATATTTAGAATTTTAACGCTTCGCGTATTTTGTTATATCTGTAATAGAATTTTACCTCGTGTGTCATTGTTATATTGTCAACAAAATGACTATTTCGTATATTACAATTTTAATGAAATGGTGAGTTAAATTTTTATTTTTTCATGAAAAAATATTTTGCTTCCCATAGTTTCATTGAATCTTCATTTATTTTCTTCTTTCTGGGTTGTGTTGGCTATCATAACTTTATTTATTGGGGCTCGAAAAAGTTATACAGTAGACTGACAAAGCCATTGCCACAGATAGCAGATAGATATGCTCATTGCCACAGCCACGATGTTCTCCTTCCAGGGCCCCGACTTCCAGCAATCTTTATCTGCATTATAAGTGCAATATCTCATACTTCTTCGGATGTCTCATCACATATCCGAGATATTGAAGTTTTCGGATTTGTACTGTTTTAAATTATTTTTTTTCTTTATTCATCCGAACCATACAATTTTCATTCGTAGCTCTATCTATCTAGTTTATTTTAAACATTCTTCTGTAGATACACATCTTTAAATGTCGCTTTGTCATTTCTTCGGGAAGATTCCGTGCTTTCATTCCAAATAATTTTAATTTCTATCAAAAATGATAAAAAAAATAAAACAATTAATTTAGTTTCCTGTCAGTTGCAGAAATGTATTATCTTATTTATGAACTCATGAAATTGCAATAAATCTAGAGAAATTTATACTTTTGGCACAAGTTCCTTTTTAATAATCCAAACGGAAACTTTAAGTTAATATTTTGGCGGAGTTCTAGTCTCCCTGAGTTTCCTTCGATTTTAAACTCCTGTTTTAAGTATTCCGGCTATTGCTTTTATTACAGTCATTTGGCGGCAGGCCATCTTTTGATATAATTCCCATAAGGAGACTTCTACTTTCTATCTGAAGGACCGTTTTCAAAGTTTGATCATTGACGTCGTATTTTTTTCGAAAATTTCATTAAACAAAATGTTATGTGCAGACAATTTAGCAAACCGCTACTCGGTTGTGAATATTGTCGGCAGAATATTACTTTATTCCCCTAAGGTGCGAAAAGCAGTGATAAAAAAGCATCCATCTTGTGGGTGACGTCACCGCCACACAAACATTACGTTACAACCAGGCGCGTGCAGTTAATACATTCACAAACTGTGGATAACTTAGGCCCGGTTGTGGGAACATTGGTAAATTTTCATTTTATTACAAAAAGTTACCTTTACGGACCAGTAAATGAATAGACATTAAATAAAATATAAGAGAGGGGTTTGAAACATTAGTTGCGGGACGAGGGGCATTCTACACACATTCTTGGTGGAAACATAAATCTTATAGTTTATAACACATTTATGCAACAAGTAAAAGTATTTACTCTTCGAAAATTAAATCTTCGTGTAAACAAGACGTCTTTTTTATATTAATGCATATTGTATTGTCAGCGTTTAAATTTTCGTTCGAATCGTGTCATATTTAAAAAAAAGTTGCGGTGCTATTTGATTGCGTAAGTGATACCAAAGTGATACTAAAGTGATCACGTGGGTGACACCAATTTGAAAATATTGGGACAATAAATTTGCGTTAGCTCATGTCTATATATTTGGTGGTCTGTGGTTATCTTAGTAAAACAAATTGCGAAAACGGGTTATTGGAACGTCGGTAAAAAATATTTACTTATCGAAAGTGGATTGAATAGTGAATTAAGTCAATCGTTAATTAAAAATGGCGGATTCTTTACAGCTGATTCAAAAATCATCTGTCACATTGATAGTTTGAAAATTACAATATATACGATAATGGATATTTCAATACATCTCGCTATTGCTGTTTAATTCATATCAATTAGATTTCGAACGCAGGAATGAAATATATATAGGTAAATAATAAAATTGTATGTATTGCTAATGCTGAATATTAAAAGTAAAACAATTTTGATAAAATTCACAGATATTTAATGATTATTATCTATTAGGTGAAATTGATTCGTACGAACAATCCGTAAACGTTTTTTACAACGGGCCATGATAAAAAGTTATTATGGTCAAAATTTATAACTGATCACACTCTAATGGCCCTTAGTGATTTCAAAAATAAATCTATAGTATATTTTTGTCAGATAATATTCCTATATTTCATAATTACAATAGTTTTATTTATATTGTAATATATTATTTGGGTTTGCGATTATGAATTAATGTTATTTATGAATGGGTGTTTGTGTAAGTGTACGTTGATATATATATTTCATATTTGATATATAAGGATTTGAAGACTGATAATTATAATGTGATTTGTGTGAGAGTATGGATGCCCCTATAATTTAAAAATACCCTGGTGTTCTTTTAGTATCGCGGAGTATATTATAGATCGTAATTGTTTCGAAATATGAGGATGTATGTGGATATACGCGTTTGACAGTTTGGAAGGTTACAAACATAAACTATTTACTAATACATTGAATTTATTGAAGTTAAAATACAATTTACTGAAAGTACTGTTAAAGTTACTGTTAGAGGCGGCTTTCAGAGTTATTGTTTAGAATTCGTTGATATATAGAGTTGTCAGAGTGGTATTGTTGTTACATACTATCGGTACTCAACGTCTTTATGGCTAGTGGAAGTTGTGCGTTCAGCATCGCTGTGCGGTCTCTAAATATCGATATTCAAAAAATTTATTTTTTTAAAAGTTAATCAAAATTTACCTTTGTACCTATATGAAAAAATATTTTTTATAGGTTGACTGGATGTTTAGTGTTATTTAAAAAAAAAAATTTTTATGAAAAAACTAAAATTGTAATTAAAAAATATAGTTAAATATAAGCATAAAAGTAGACGAAAACCATCTTACAAGCTTGTACAGGTTTATTGAATAATATGGATTGACTCATAATAACAATCAATGGGGTATAAAATAAAAGGAGGAGGTAATCAGAGGTAGAGGAAAAAAATCGATCTAACTGATAAACATAACATATATTTAAAATAAATATATATATAGGAGTACTTTGTATTTATCTTGCTTAATACGCAAACTCAGGATGAAGATGACATGATTGACTTGCTCAATACGCAAACTTAAGATTAGATGCTAATTTTCAAGAATTGGTACGATACCTTCATTCAAGGAGCGATTAAAAATAATCGATTACAGTATGGAGAGTCTCCATATATAGTTAATTATGAAAATATACTAGATTCTGTCTGAGCCCGCACTCGCATCATTATTTATTTATAGATCAAGTTGTATTTCAGTATTAATAAGTATTTTAGTATCTGGTTGACTTTAATATTTGTAAATATGTGATGTGTAGTAACTGAAGTAATCGGGGTTATGTTTTGTAGTTTCATCATCATTATCACATTAAATTGAAATACCACATCATCACATTTGAAAATCACCCTTGGATTTATTATATGTAAGTTTAACCTTTTCGTCACTAAGCAGCCAGAACTTCCTTGTGGTCCGAAGCGGGGTATAGAAATACCCCAGAGCATATTCATACAAACTATAATAAAAAGTTCGTGACGGGCGACGTGGGCCCAAATGCCTCGACGGAATGCTACGAGTCGCGATAAACGATATAGCTGTCTCCCTCGTTCGCATCTGTGGTATGGGGCTACCCAGTGCATTAGTTAGAGTGAAGCAAATAATAAGCACAATAACTGAAAGATAAGATGCAAGGATTTGGCATCGACATGCGCAGGTGTATGCACAGCGCGAAGATCACTGAATCGAAAACAATATTTTTCAATATTATTCGCTTAGAAAATTGAAAAACAAAAAATAAAAAAATTTTCGTCACTATTTCCGTGAAGATTACAAAAAATAAAAATAAAATCGTTTGCATAATTAGTGAGTTATTGTGTTTAAAGCGATCTATGGGGAATGTGAATACGCCGCTTCGGGAAGGCAAGGTTAAATAAATTCTTTCCAACATACTGAAAAATAATTTTTAATGTGTTGGTTGCAGTGTCTGCATAAATGTGAGTTAAATGTTCTTTTAATATTTATTAATTTTTTTTAATAAAACATTTTATCAAAAGGTCGCATTAAAATTCTAATATAGTCCTACATAGTCATATTTAACTGCAATATATATATTTAACAAACAAAAGCTAATATAAAGATTGGGGTATTGGGAGAGAAAAGCATCTAAAATAGTAAAATTAATAAAGTGTAACAATTGTGGAGAAAAAAAAATTTGAAAAATATACGTATAAAATCAATTTTATATGTATATCTTTCTAATTAATACATTTAATTTGTATTTAAAATATCACAGACCTATGTTCTAAATTGTTACAACTTCACAATAAGAACGTGTTCTCTTTAATAAAAAATGTACATTTCCAAAATGATTTTTGTAATGTAATTAGCAAAGTATTTTAATAGAGATTGATATAAAATCGAAATGCGTAAAAATGCGCGGCGTTCGCACCAACGTATATTATTTTAATTGTGCGCTCCTGTACAAAGTTTAATTGTAATTAATAATTCTGTTAAAATTTGAGTTTAGAAATATAATATCGTCTAGACTCATAAATAGCTTGATTAAAAAATATCTAAATGATTATTTATTAATGCAAAAACTGTACTATTAATTCAAAATTATAATAGATAGAGGTTGTCCAGCGGAAAACTTTCAAGTTTAATATTAAAAAATAAAATAACTACATTGTTATTCTCATGTTTTATTTATACAAAATGAAGATAACGATGCTAAATGCTAATTTAAAGTGTTGTAAACAATGTCGTCTAAATGCCGTCCATTTTTCTCAAGACACTCTTGCAATCGGACTCTTAAATTAGCGAACACGCGAGAGCAAAGCGTTGTTTCAATGACAGCAAATTCACGGCGGATATATTCTTGTAGGGTCTGAATTGTTCGAGGATTGTTGCTGTAAACTCTCGACTTAAGGTATGTATTCTCACAAAAAAAGTCGCACGGTGTAAGGTCTGGTGACCGAGGTGCCCAGGGTATGTCTCCGTACTTGGTGATTAATTTATTTGGAAAAATTCACCTCAGCTTCTCCATTGAAACTCTAGCTGTATGTGAAGTGGCCCCGTCTTACTGAAATTGTGTTCTGTTGTTGAACCCGGAAAACGGCTGCAATTGCAGTGCAAAAACTCGTCGATCATTCGGCAATACACGTCAGCAGTGACTGTCTCTCGTTGGTTAAAAAAAATAAGAGACAATTATCCCTCTGGTAGAAATTGCACGCCACACTGTCGTTTTTGGACAATGTAAACGTTTTTGATGGCATTCTCTTGGGTTGTCGGAGCACCACTATCTCATGTTCTGTTTATTAACATAGCCATCGATATGAAAATATGTTTCGTTAGTAAACAATATGTTTCCAAGCATTCGTGCTGTTCCAAAACATTCCAGCATTGTTCTCGCTAAGGTATTACGCGAAGAATAGCCATTGTCGTTGAGAAACTGCACGATTTGCAGTTTATATGGGTGAAACTGTGATTTTTTTTATCAAAATAACGTGCACTGTTGATTTTTTTATTTCAGTACAGGCTGCAATCTTCCTTATCGATTTACGCTGATTGCTCATAATTTCACGTCGAACTTGAGCCACATGTTTTGGCTTCGCTGCTGATGTTGATGCTTCCGGAAGAGATTGGTTAACCATGGCCCCTTCTTATCTGAACTTTTGAACCCAACACCAAGTTGCGTGCTCGGCCCATCACTTACTCGTCGAATATTAAAGTGAGTACAAAAAGCGCGACGCGCACTAACCAATAAATCACTGCACTTTAAATATTGTTTAACCGCGAACGCGCGGTGCGCTCCCAACCAATGACTCATTGCGACTGGCAAATCCGCAAATCATGCAAACAATATCTCTCCCACTTACCTCACCCTGATGGTTTATGAGCAATTACAATTTAATCGTGAAATTTTTCTGCTGAACACCCTATATGAAAGCTGAAAATAACATTATCTATTCCAAATTATATTAGATATGAAATTAGAAAATAACAGATGATAAATAAGTACGTGACATATTATTTAATATAATGATAGTAATTTATGAACATTGTCTTATTTATTAACTTTATACGTCTAATATTATATTGTTCTGAAAATAATGACCGATTTTATTCTTCAATTAAATTCATCACAATTTAAAAGTAAATAGTTTTTTTTTTTAAATTATAACCATTTGATTGTAGAAATTTTCTTGCTCGTTCATTTCGTTTAAAATTCAGGCGGATTTGAATTAAGAAATTCTTGAAAAGCATTTCGCTGTTATTGTATTTTTTGGCCGGAAATATTTATCGAAGTACTTGAAAAGCTGAAAGTTGTTATGAAGTAAGATGTATCATGTTTGGTCAATCAATGCTAGTTGTATAAATAGTAAAATAGAAGCCTCTTTAACCTTTACCATACCGTGATATAAAGTATCCGTACTAAGCCATGCTGTCAACTCGTGTTACCGTGAGAATTTTGAATTTTTAGCTTTTTAAATGAGAATAAATATTTTTATTAGCTTAATGGCTGTAAGATTGTTAATGGCATAAATTTACTCTAAATATTAATCATTATTAATTAAATATGAAAGCAGAATTAATATAATAATACATTCGGATTGAATTGAAAACATAATTATTTTTGTATGATTAGCTTTACATAATTGGTCATTTCTAAGGGTAAATATTTTTCTTATAATTAACTAAAATTAGAATTTAATATAAGATATATTATAATTACAGTTTTAATTGGGGCGGTAGACCTGAGTTAACGCATTGCTCGGGAAGGGTTAAGATTTCTGTCTTTTTTCCTAAATTTTACGAACCAACGTCGATCTGTTCGTTCAGAAGCGATTCCTACACTCTATGCTTGCTTAAAATTGCGTTATTTTTGAAGTGCAAAATGCTCAATTTTAAATTAATGCAAAATAATTGCGGTTAATTATTTTTTATACCATTTCTGAAGGAATAAATGAACAATATTTTTTTTAAAAAAGAACGTTCAAAATGATACCACAATTTAAATAAATATTAATAAATCATATTCTTTATTCTTTACCTGATCATTGTAGTATAATGTGAAGTAATGTTTTTGTAGTAGTTTTGGAGTAATATATTAGAGTAAATTTGGTTCGCATTTGTAGGGGTAGATATCAAATCTTGATCTGAGTGCCATTTGTTAATTTCAATGCGCACTAAATAACATACTATTATTTGGTGCGCTCTGAAATGAGTGTATTAATCATAACTCCAATGAACTTACCCCAATGGCGTAACGCTGTACTATGGATTCAGCCACAAATGAAGAAATCCAAGAATAGGTTAAGTGCCGAGGCTGCGTTTAAAAATTCGCAAACTTAAGCAGCGCAGCTCGACCAACCGCCATAAATTGTGCTATTCTAAAAACAACGCAAAGAAATAAATGAATAAAATAAATAGGCGAATAAATTGCATATATTTACAAGCAAATAGAGGGCAACGGAGGTGCTTTGTGTGTTTTTATGTCGGGTTTTTTGCGTTAGCACGTAATAGTTTTTTGCTGACGCCGTGAAAAGCGTGCGACTGTAGAATGCACAATACGTTGTTCACTTTCGAAACACGGTGCACTTTTAAATATTTTGAAGATAAATTGTCAAATTGTAACAACAGTAAATAGCAACATATTAAAGAAAAATTATATTATTAAAATAAATCTGATAGTGTTCCGAATTCGTAAACACACTTTTGACGTGAACTTTCGAATCAGCCGCAACCGTTGTTATTGACACAATTCCGCATCCAAATTTCCATCCATACATTTGTGACCTTGACGTCAGCAGACGTCAACTGACCAATATTTGGTCGATCTCGACATTGCGATAGCATTCACGATGTGGAGCTTTCAGCTCCAGTGCACCAGAACTGTACTTTGTGATTTTGTATTTTGATCACTTATTGTTTGTTGTTTGTGTGCCGTAGGTGAACTTGTGACATCGCCGTATTCAATTGGGATCGGAGATCGGCTCATTCGCGTGCCATTTTGTGTAATCTCGGCGATGACTGTGGGGGTTACGAAGGCGTCATATACAAGGTAAGGCGAGCAGTCCTTCCGAATCCCGGTTCGGTTTACGGCTAGAACCCCTATTCCTTCACCGTCCTCATCCTGTACCACGTTTCTCTACTTCCCTCTCCTATTCCATTTTCGTATTCCATTCGCGGGATGCGCGACTCGGAGTTTGCGCATGACATTTGGATCCTATCGATCCGGATTTACAGTTCAAATTCAGATAGGTATATGGGTTTCTAAATTCTTTCACAAAGCATCCCTTTTGCGTGAACTACATAGAATCCATTTCTCTAAAAGAGTTGATTTTAAATTGTGCTGATTAATGTACAAAGGGACACATAGCAGATGTCAAACTCTCAGGTCGGACACTGCTTCAGTCTCAATAAGGATTATATAATCAACCAGCAGTTGTCAGAACTCAGTGAACGGGTATTTGCGGTGGCAGAACCAAAAGATATTTGCCCTCCGTTATAAAAATACTTTATTTATAGACTAAAAACGTACCTATTTTAAAAATCATATGAATGAGTTCAAACAATATTTTTCAAATTTTAAATACAATTATAATACAATTCCAATGCAGTGGTTTATGACCCTGACCTGACAAAACCCACGCAGATTATGTATCGACTGAGGCTAGCTAGTGTCATGTAATTTTTATACATGTATTTGTTTTACATAGTTTTATAATAGATAGATTTATATAAATAGGTACATAGTTTTATAAATGCATTCATGTAACATTGCTATTTACATTATTTTTAGCAGTGACATCCATCATTTCGGTCTATGCACTAACCTTAATGTTTCTTTTCTTGTCTCTTTAAGTGATTCCCAACATATTTAATCCATAATTCTCATACTAGGTACTGTCATCTAAATCTACAAGTCACATAAAGATATTAATGTGAGTTTTATTTGGAGTATTCCATTATATTTATCGTATATTTAGATTATTTGAAAATAAGTAATATTATATGATTTTTAATTACTTTGTTTAAAAGAACAACATACGTTAAAAAAATAATTTACATTATCACAGAATGTAAAAAAAACTATATCTTGTAGTTGTAAGCAATTATGTACTAAAATGAATAAAATTAACTATAATAATAATATTTTAATGAGTTTTGCTCGTATTTTATTAAGATTAGGTGTATTTCTGAAAGAAAGGTTAATTACTTTGTTTGATCATAGAGTCGTTTATTACTTATTAATAAATAAATTAATGATTAAGAAATTACTACGAAGTAATTTTATCTCAGTATTATAATAATTAGTAATGATTCTGTAAATCGATTGTTGTCCATAATCTGCCTTAAAAATGAATGAATGGAAAATAATATTTTGTTTTATATATTCGTAATATACGTGTAAGAAAAACATAATTCCGTCAAGGTAATCCGACAAATTAATATAATGCAATAAAAATGGATGCACAATTTGATAAAGACGCATCGCGTGTGAAAATATTTAACCCCCTCAACCATGTCCGTAATGCCGACTTAAGCTACCCCATGGTTATTGTATTGCCAAAACCCATTCAAATTAAATTATTCGATTCAATCAGATAATGTTTATTGGTAGCCATTTAAACGTGTTACATTACATATTGTGAAATGGTAGTTACTGATAACTGTGAATTGTGAAATTGAACGGTGAATTTATTAATATAGGATTTATGTTAATTGAGTGAATAATCGAGGTGAGCCTGGTTGACGTTTAATTATGGCCGGATTCGGATATTTGGGTAAATTAAATAAATGCCACAAACATTCCCCTTGATTGTTTTCTAAGCGTGATGGATTTATCAATTATTCGTATATTGTATTACTTATCAGCTATTGACTAATAGTAATCTTTTAGCAAAAATCAGAATTTGAACGCAGTTATGGAGAAAACAGTAATTTCACAATTTTGAAAAATGAGATTTTGTTTTAATCGGACGCAGAAAGGTTTATCTATATTATGCCAAAAATAGCCAGGTCGCTTTCATATAAAAAAAATCATAATAATCGCTTCGTGAAAATTTTGTTGATTACAAAAACATCTTAAAAAAGATTAAAATGTTAAAAACTTCGTAATACGTAAATACACTAAAATCTCTAAAATATCCTCTTATTAGGTACTTATATGTTGTGACGTTGTAAAGTAACGTCATGCATTTTATAGTAGAAATTAATTTTGTCGATCATGGTATCATTAACTTTATTTTTTAGTAAGTCATCGTTATCTATATAAAATTTTAATTTTAAATCGGCAGGCGGCCACTGAGAGGGGTTCGCTGCTACCGACAGACGTCCATAGGAGGCTCCGCCGAGCAGTTGCTCTGGCCGTAGGAGCGAGTTATTTATTTAAACACGCAAAAGTATTTGATTCTTGGGAGAGAAATTGTTGTCACGAGTCGGCACCGACTTTTTTTATTGTGAATATAGAATTTCGAAGTTTCGAATCCCGGCAGAATGATCGACTGCGGGAAATACGCAATTGGTCCACTATTATTTGTGGATTTACGAGGCGGGCAGAGAAACTGGCCCTGTTCGCCCGTTATATTTTTGACGTACCCATAGGAGCCAAATGCAGCCCTGAAGGATGACTTACTGATGGGATGAACCAGCCATAATAGATAACCTTGATAAATTGGTGATGGATGATAATTTGCGTACTGCCCTGATATACGGGATGATGGGTTCTATATCTCGGATCCCAGGACCTGCGAGTAGGTTTGGACTAGCAAGCTGCCCATAAAGACACCAGATATGTGCACGGTGATCAAGGTTTTTCTTCCCACGAACTCACAGGTTATTTTTTATTGGTACAACAAATTGAATAGAGGATTATTTTAAATTTTCGATTGAACTACTGAACAATGAATGGGTGAACGTGGAGATATAAATCATGGTAATTTTTATGTAAAATAAATAATTTGTTGATTCAATTTGTTATAATACAGTACGATACTAGTGTAGCAGGCAGGGTACCGAAATATATGTCTTACTTTGCTGAAATGTTTAACAGATTTTAACAATATAACACACTAGTATGAATCAAATAAATTATTATTATTATTTTTATTAATTTAAAGTCCGCTTTCATTCTGGAATAACCATTCTTCATACAAATACATCCACACCATTATTTTAAAGATAATATAAAAGCACATTCTTTCGATGACGACCAGCAGAGGTGAATGGGTGATCTATATCTCGAAAAGAACTCACTGTATTTCGTGCTCTCCCCTGTCTAGCCGGCGGAGGACGTCCAGCCGCACTCGGCGGCTAGACCGCTTCCCACACTGTATATTATTTTTCATTCAAAAGGTAAAGATGTTTCACGTTGTCTACATTTAATTATTCACACTTTTCACAAACGCTTTATGTCAGTCTGTGTTTTCTGTGGCTGGCCGCTTTATGCATAACTGCGTTCATTTGATTTCTGACTATTGAATGAACCATAACGACTGACGAACATTACGTAAAATATAATTGTTACTTATTTTTTATGAAAAAATACATTAATTTTGATTGTTAGTGACTTAGTGAAGTTTACTGAAATTTTTTCTTTTCCTTCGTCAAAGTAGTCGTTGCCACTATAACAATGATGACAACTAAATCCAAAATCTGTTTCAGTCTGCAGTATTCCTTACGGCTTCCTGAAGTTGCAGACTTTACTAGATCTATCCATCTAGTCAGTGATCTTCTAATGGACGGGTTACCTAAATTCTGCCTCGTACCACTAGTATTTCACCACGTTTGAGGAATTTCAATACACACAATTATTTTATGGAAGATAGTTAGTCTACATTTATTTCATGTAAAATGGAACTGTTTATTCTTGAGATTTTTATGCACCAGATATCTAATGCGTCTTTCTTCCTACGCTCTTATTAACTCAGTTTCCATGTTTCAGACCCGTATAAAAAAAAGATGAAGACTTGATTTCTAATAGTTTTCACGTTAGTGAACCTGGTGATGAATCTGCCTTGCCAAATTTCGTTCGTTAGTGAAAAAAGTTTTTCATTGCTTTGAGACCTTATAAAAAAACAGATTATTCAGGCAATATCTAGTATATATTTGAAATATTTGCTGGACTCCATTCAAAGGAAAATGATCCGTCTTGTCAACGATTTACTGTTGACAGACGAGCTGCAATATCTGAAGGATGGTTCAGTCACGAAATTACGTGACTGCGCTGCCAGCGGCACGGTACTGTAGTACGGAAAATATTATTAAAATCTTTTGAAAAAGTCCGCACGCCTGACTGCTCATCTTGCCAAGCTGCTCAAAATAAGTATTTTATTTCAACAATGATAACTGTCAAATATATGGCGACTGCAACTTCAAGCAAAATGTTATCTCCTTTTTTTTAAAAAAATAATCCTCGCTCAAATCGGTATCGTATTGAGTATCGGTTTCGTAGTGGAGCTGAATCAGATTTTCTAAATAGTAAATAAAAATAATAATATATCAATGAAAATCGAATATAATGTGTTCCAGATTATAAAAACAAAAATACCACGGAAAATTAATTATATTTTTGATTGAAAAATTGTTTGCCGTATATGCTAAAAATATATACTGATAATTGTGAGGTAACAACTGTAGGCGAACAATGTTCCTAGACCCATCCCGTTTAAAGCACGTTTAACAATATGTATTACAAATATATATTTAATAAAGACAGGATAAAATAAATGATTCCACAAACAAAAAATATTCGAATCATAAGAAACTAGGAGCAAAACCATTTTAGTGCCAAAAATGGACACCAAATTTGGTCAACGATCTTTTTTATTTTATGCTCCGCGAATATTTAATAAATTGCCACCAGATCTCAAAGGGTCTAAATTGATTAATGATTTTAAACCAAAAATAACAAAGTGGTTGCTTGATGTGGGTAGATAACAGAACTAAATTAATTTGTCATTTGTGCTAACTTAGCTACCTACACATTTTTGTCTCCTACTTTGATAGACAAAAATTTTTTTAATAACTTCTGATTTTACCTTAACAATATACAACTTGTTAAAACTATACAAGTAATTGTTGTAACAGACCACGTCTATTAATTTTATTTTAAATGCATTATTTTATGCTAAATAAATAAATAAATATAAACCATTTATATCTGCCATATAGAGAGAACGTGGTACAAGTTTGATGTTCCATGTTTCCGATGTATTTCCATATACACAATCGTTATTATTTGGATGTGTATGAGTTGACGGCATAGATGCCGTGGTAGTTGTAGAATATGATTGACTCGTGATTGTGTCGGAAACATTTGTTGGTGTGAGACTGAAGTTCCTGACATCTTCAAGTCTCACGCGTGTTGTTTGTGTCACAGTGTAGGGTGTATGTTGTTGTAACTAGAGCAAGTTATGTAATTGAAAGAACACTTACAAAATTTCGTTTATTGTGTTGAATGAAGATGTCAATGAAAGAACCTTCTGCGGAGAAGTAATCGCTAGCTGTTTGGGCAGTGCCCGTTTCTTGTGCATATTGTCTTATTGTATCTTCTGATTGGTTACTTTCGTTTGGGCCCTATATGGTTGATAGGTGAGTCCTTACACGGCCATGTCTGTGGGTGTGTGCAGGGTTACCGCAGATGTATGAGATTTCGAGATTATTTCGTTTTTAAATATTTTAGATTTGATATGACGAAGGGCTTTTCTTAATTTGTGTTTGTTTTCAGTTAATTGTTTCTATATCTTAGTAAATTCATCATTTTATTATTAATAAATAGGAAAAATATACATGTGTTATTACTTCTCAACATAGTTAGATTGTGAGCTAAATACAATGTTGGCACGGTACTGAGTTTTTTTTCTTCTTATTTACTCTTTTTATACCTGTGTGTAAACTTTTATATGCACGAAGTATGATTGAAGTTTATTAATTAAATTATAATAAAGATATAAAAAAGTATTTTGTAATCTAATCTGTGATCTGTTGATTTTGGTAGTCCCCGACCACTGAAATGCGACCCAAAACGTTATCAAGTTTCATCATGGTCATCAACGCCTGTTCATATAAGTATAAAAAAAACACGTTGCATATTTCAAACACATGCAGCATACCACCTCTGTATCGAATTTGTTTTTATTTATTTTTTAGTTAGTATATATACAAATTTAAAATACTCGTAACAATGTTCTTAAATATTACAAAGTCCGACCATAATTCTAAATTAATCTATTTTTAATGTTTTAGGATGCCTCCCTCCGATTTAAGATAAATTATTTTTAATATCCCAATTTGTTACATAAATAATTAATTTACCATTCATTGATGTAAAACTTAGCATTATATTCTTATTGATAAGTTTCATCAGCATTATATTTTTACGTGAAAATTTTAGTGTTCGCTTAGCATGCAAGCGGTACTAGGATCAATACATGGTAAAGGTTTTGCAGTCATTTGGTATCATTTTGGTACCAGTGAAGGTAAATAAAGCACAAGGTAAAAATGAGAGTGTTTAAATGAACGTGTTCCATGTTAATGTAATATAAATTAACTCAATACATTTTTCAAGAAATATAACTATCGTTTTTT
This sequence comes from Eubasilissa splendida, assembly GCA_031772225.1. Lineage (NCBI taxonomy): Eukaryota > Metazoa > Arthropoda > Insecta > Trichoptera > Phryganeidae > Eubasilissa > Eubasilissa splendida. The sequence continues at coordinate 20,169,643 of CM062852.1, read as the reverse complement.
TATACAAACAATGTAATACAACTAACTAACTAACTTACCATCACGCCGTTTCCTCACAGGTGTAGGCAGAAAGGATGGACCGTCACACTCTTCTGTCCTGATACACACATTGATACATCTTTTCATATGAGCCCGCTGATTATTGAGGCTTTTGCATCATATATCTTCCTTATCATTCTCTCCTCATTCATCCGTTTCGTATGACCAAACCATCTTAGTGATCCTTTCTTAATCTTACTCACTATACTGAGATCAGTTTTACATTATTTACTCTATCATAAATAGATCTGCCACGTATACGTCTAAGTGATCTAATTTCCACTGCATTCAGTCTACTTTCGTTCCAATTCTGTCAGCTCCATTACTCACTTCCATACATCAGTGTCGATACCAGGACTCTATTATTTACCGCTAGTCTTGTCTCGGTTGACAAGTTCCTGTTAGATATAATTCCATTCAGAGTGCCGTTCACTTTATTACCTGCAGACACACTCCTTTCGATATTTTTCTCAGCCTTTCCGTTTCTATCAAACATACTCCTCAAATATACAAACTCATCTACTTGTTCCAAACATTCATTACCTACAAGTATTTTGCACGGTGTTTTGCTTTCCCCCTTCTCAAATACCATCACTTTCGACTTGATGATATTCACGATAAGGTCGCTTTCCTTGCATACATCGTACATTATACAATTTAAAAGACGAAAATATATTGATCGAAAAAGTATTTACTTACTATCCGAACTTTGTCGATATCGTAATCGGTTGTTGTACCGCTAGTTTTGCCTCGGTTGACAAGTTCCTATTAGGTATAATTCCATTCATAGCGCCGTTCACTTTGTTTCCTGCAGTCACTCTATTTTCGATATCTTTCTCCTAATTATTTTAGATGCATAAGTGCTTAAATAATTAAATAAAATATTTCTATAACCATTTTCTTACTTCTACGATTGAAAACTTCAATTATACAAAACCCAAACGAAGCCAAATTTAATAGTTTTTTTTTTGCCGCATTGAACATTGTTTGTAATTCGTGCGCAAACCTTTTAAAAAAACAGTACTAACTGGATACTACTGCCTATTTACTGCCCGGCAGCCTTGACAGTACATATACATGCATACCTATGTGTCTAGATTATCCATTTCAGGAAGGTCCCGTTTCCTGTCCCTTCTCTATTAACTGTGCGAATAATGTTAGTGATAGTTTTACGAATAAGAAATTTAATGATGTGAGACGTCATACTCTCAATGAATTTTAATCGTTGGTTATTGATTTCATAATAGTAATATTTCACATTAAATAAATTGATAATAATACCCTTAGACAGAGTTTTAACAATGGTACGGCTGTGAAACGAAAAACTACTGTATTACTATATCCATGTAATATTATTATTATATTAATCGCCGATCAATAGTAATAATGATTTTCAACCTCTAGAAAGAAATGGAACAAGAATAATAAATTGAAAATAATATAATTTTAGTATTTGTCTGCTGTCTTGTTACTACTTTAAAAATATTATAGGTTAAAATATTTTAAATATGAATTAAATATATTAATTAGAAAGAAATACATATAAAATCAATTTTATCGAAAAATATTGTTGTTGCGCCACCGGGATTCGAAACTGGGTCTCTTTCCTAACCAGGGAAGGTGCATTATCCAACTATGCTATAGCGATAACATTTTTAGCGACAAATTTTCGAACCTATATGTTTCCTTAAATGATCAAAGCTACTCATTTAATTTATTTCTTAATGTCATTACATCTTACCTCATACTTATCATGTTTTGTTTGCTCCCTGCTTGTTTCTTTTCTTTTACTTCTTACATATCTTATTATCTCTACTTGTCTCCTTTTCATTTTTCTGCTTTTTACCTTTTACTTTAATTTGTTACCCTACTTCCAACTTATATTCAAGCTTATGGAACCTTATGGCTACTTACCTTAGAACAGGTACTCTTTGTATACCTAGCGAGGTAGGAAGAGGCCAGCAGGCTTGCATGGAAATAAAATGAATTATTATGTTTGTACTAAAGATGCTATTGATATTGATGCAAGCTATAAAAATAATGTTTCTATAAAAAGAAACACCGATTTATCGGCACTGAAATCAATTAGAAAGATATTCAATAAAATTCAATTTATCAAATAACAGTCTCGCATTTCAACCATTTCATTTCGAATATTGTCCTGTAAGATCGGAATTGTTATTTGCTTACCTCCACAAAAAATAGTTGGAAGCTGTCAAATCAGGTGATCAAGGAGATCAGTCAATATCATAACTTTTTGACATTGTGAGGCCGGGAGAAATTTCTCACAAAATTTTAAGTGTAGCTCGGGCTGTGTATGAGATGGCACCATCCTGTTAAAACCGTATGTATTTCAGACTCAATCGATCTGATTCGGCTACCAAAAAGTTTTCCAACATATGACGATAGCGATCACCATTAATGGTTATAGCATTGCTTCTTGCATCCTAAAAGAAATAGGGCCGAATGATATCACAGTAATTCTGCGTAAGTAAGTGTAAAGGTCGTTGGTATATCAATTGAAGATTTTCAGTACTCCAATAACGGCTGTATTGTTTATTAACAAATCCTGTCAAATGGAAATGAGCTTCGTCGCTCATGATGTTTTTTTTCCAAAAATCAAAAGATTATTTAGATAATATATTTTAATGACATAAACACGTTTTTGAGGCGTTAGATATTTTATATTAAATTGTATTCAATTCTTCTTCACGATTACCAAATGAAAATTAAAAAATATTTGCCAAATCAAAATAAAATCAGCCTGGAACTTAATATTCACCCTGTATAGAGTTAAAGTACAGCACAAAAAATCATAAGATGTGTACTCTTGACCTTCGTTCATCTACATGAGATGATGCAAATAGCTGTTGTAGTTAACATAACTTCTTTTGGTACCGGTAAAGTCCAATACAAGACCCTTACGTCAGTCCTGGATGAGCTGATAGTTTCTCCAGGGCGCTACTTTGCTCGTTACCGCTACATCTTCATATGGTCCAACCATATTCTTATATGAGATTATTTTCCCGGCATCAGCATCTGGCGCCCTACTGATCTGTTACTCGCATAATCTTCTCACGTATCTACTTCAAAATGGAATGTTTTCATGTTTATTTTAGAGACATCCTTAACCTTTACCATACCGTGATAGAAAATACTCGTGCGCAGCCATTCTGTGAACTTTTTGGAGTGTGTTTAGTGAGGTTTTTTAACATTAAAAATAAGATAAAATGCTGTTACTAGCTTAAAATATAAAATAATTAATATCGTACATTTACTATTTAGCATTTAAAGTGAAAAAAAAAAAATATTACGGAGCATTCATCATGTCTCATTCAACACGACCTTTTACCTCATTTCTCTTATATTACATTTATATTCGCATGTTATTGCATATTGTTTTCAGTGATTTATTTTTGTCTTAATACAAATGGCGTTTTATTCATCAGTTTTCATCAGAATGATGGGTAATTAAAAAGGAAAATCGATAAGGCTGTTATATTTTCCGACTCGCAAGCAACTCTTGAATATGCTATGCTCTATGCTTATATGAAAATTTGGCTAGATTGGCTGTTCCGTCAGAAGATGTCTATTTAATTTGTACAGCAACAATAAACAGGTGTCATTCGTTTGGATTCATGCACATCAAGTAATTCATGGAAATAAATGTGCTGATAAACTGGCCCTCCTTCAAGAATTTTCCCTCATCAGTTTCATATCCCGATGTATGACAGACTTAATATGGTAAAAAACGTACGAATTCTATTTGGATAGCACAATGGATGGATCCAAATAATCCTAATGTTAATCGGTTTAAAATAATTCAAAAATCTATTCTTCGCACTCTATGGTTCTCCAAAAGAACAATATCAAATATCTCTAGAATGAGAATTGAGCATTGCCAGTTAGCCTCACATTTATTCAGATTGAACTTAATAGATTCCCTAATGTGTGAGTGTGGTGCCGAGGAAGAAACCCTTGACCATATCTTTTTTGCCTGTCCATTGCCGATCACAAGTTTTTTTTTTACAGTAATCTCGTGAATTGTAATTTTCAGTTTCGGTTAACTTGTGTCATCTTATTTTCTTTAACTCGCCACATTTAATCTATATAATAGCTAATTTTTTGAACGAAAATGGCATTGACTTGTAATATATTTCCTATTCTACAATATTATTATACTTTTTTCTATAAAATAATGTTTTAACTTGATTAATGGCACAAATCACTCTTGAATGGTGCATTGCCTATTTAAAAGAAGAAGTAGAAATTGTTTTTTTAACGCGGTTGATTTCAAATACATCAATATTATATTGGATTGAATTGTAGTATCTACATAATAATTCACACATTTTTCTCTAAATAGTCATTTTTAAGTGAAAATATTTTTCTTAGGATAAGCCAAAGTTTGAATTTAGTATGAGCGTAGGTATTAACGGAAATTTTACAAATTTTTAATTGGCTCGGTACACCTGAGTTACTTCATAGCTGGAAAAGGGTTAAAGGCTGTGAGATCTTTTAGCACAACAATGACAATGCCATAAAATTATAGATTATTTTTAGAATAATGATGATAAATAAGATTTGCTCCGATCTCAGGTCATTGTTAGGAAGATTCTACAAAATTCATAACCTAATCCCAAAGCCAGTTTTATGAGTAATTTATTTTTCTTTGGTCGAGTCATTATTAAGATATGGGATCCAATCGTAGGGTCACTCCTGTAACTCAAATATAAAAGAAATACAAAATATTCAAACAGCCACAGTGAAAAAAATTGTAAGCCTGGAAGCATTTAAAATGAAGCATAATCTAAAATTGCTATATTCTTCTGTAAACGTTCTTTCTGTACACGGGCTATTACTGTTTCTTTTAGTAAAATAAAATTATAATAACGATTCTCTAAATAGGGTGGCTTCACACGGAAAAAATACAAGAGGTGTAGCAAATCTAAATCTCATGATCCCCAAAATCACTAACAAGTATGGATTAACAATAGAATTTATTTTCCTATAATAAAAAATGAAATTCCTGTTTCTTTACAAAAGAGCATATAGATTACCTGTCTTACCTGTAAGAATGATATGTATTGTATAAACGGTGACTAATTAATTGTTAAGTTTTCTAGTTTATTAAATGTAACAAATGGATATAAATGTACCTGCAGACAAACGTCTATAGATGTTATAGACTATAAAGACGTTTTGTGGGTCTATTGTTAATTAAAAATAAAATGAATATTTAAAAAAAAATCAACGCATACCTACTTCAACTGCTCACGCGCTGCTATGAGGCATCTAATCTCAACAAAGGAGAAGTCGGCGCAACGTAATTTTGTACAATACATGAAAAGTCTTGTAGGTAAGAGTAGACAAAAGTAGTTGATAAAATTTAATAGGCTGAGAAAATTAAATGGCAATCGGCAGGCCACATCGCTCGAAGTATGAAATGCCAACCCAAAACCCGTTGGACTAACGACATCATCAAACGGATCAAATGGACAGAGAAAAGTAGGAAACACTTGGGAAGGCCTTCATCCAGCAGCGAAAAGAAAACAGCTGATTATGATGGTAATGATGAATACACCAATAAAATGTAATAACCTTAACAATTAACATTTTATTAATATTTGGCAGTTAAATAATTTTAAAAGTGTTTTAGTTCATTCTGAAAGTCAGTGTACAATTCTAGCCAATCGGAGTAACACTCGGATCAAACGCATTAGTTTCCACACAAAGCTTGTAACTAGCTAATGTACCATCGTTCTGGCTCCATAACTAGTGAGCTCGAACTACCACAGGGGAGGGAACTTGGTCCGAACCGGTTTAGTTTTAACCGGTTTTTTTATATAGAATCCAGCTGGCATGCCTAGTTGATAATTATGGTGAAAAATTGTTTAAATTTGACAGAAAAAATTTGGAAACATGACAGAAAAAATAATTCTTTATCGATTCTACTTCTTAAGTAATCTATAAATATTAATGAATTGTTCAAATAGGTTTATTTAAACATGAAATTATCTTAAAAGCTTGGGTATTTTTAATCCAGTCGATAATTCTGTAACAAAACTTCTTATGTCAGTTTTATAGAAACTTACTGCAATTATCAAATTGGTATAAATTAAAAATTTATCAATATTTTTTTTTTTCACTCAAATTTATTTGCATTCCTTTAACTGTATAGCAGTATAACAGATTTATCGTTAAATTAGTATGTATTTAAATAATCAATAATGAGTCAATTATTGGCGTAAGATGTTTTACGTCTTACGGTTTTTTTGACTTAAGATCTTTTACTCGCATGTAAATGAAACATGAGTAACATACCAAAAAAAAGGACCTGTTACATAAGCTTTTATATAAAGTGGTATTATTATATTTTTTCGACAAATTATTAGATACTAAGTTTAACCCACCAGCCACAAAATTATAAACAGTATTTATATATTTACAAGATTTTTTTGACACAAGAGTCATTGAATCGATTTATGAAGGATACAAACAATAAAAATCTTTTATAATCAAAAAATTAAATGTGTCCTAGGTGTTAAGATATCTTTTCTGTATTTTAAAAAAACCAACACAAATTGCTTCACATCTATGGTGGGATCCTTAAGAAAATGATCATGAACTTCGGCTTATGATAATTTTTTAAATTTTTTTTTTTTTTGTAGCATAAATAGTACATATGAAAAAATAAAGGTAATTACTTTATTATACGTAATCTGTTCTAAAGCAATAACCTGTACAGTTTTTATAAGTTGTAAATGTTAAGAAGTAAGTAAGTATAATGTTAAGTGAGTTATAAAAAGTTTTGTGAAAAATGTATAATCAGAAGTCATAAAAAGATATTGAAAAAATGTTATAAAAATATTATTGTCAGTAATATACAATAGTCGGTGACAAGAATGTGTGGGTAGTTAGGTTAGCACAAATGACAAATTAGTTTCATTTTACTTTATACCCACATCAAGCAACCACTTTGTTATTTTTGGTTTGAAGTCATTAATCACTTTAGACCCTTTAAGGTCTAGTAGCAATTTATTAAAAATTCTCGGAGTTCAAAGTAAGAAAGTACGTTAAGCGAATTTGGTATTAAATTTTGGCATTGAGTAGTATCCTAATGCTTTGCTCCTGATTTCCTTTGGATCGGATCGAGGAAGTAAAGTTAATTAAAAAAAAAAAAGATTTTAAGTCATATGTACTGAAATATCATAAAACTGTTCACCCGTACGCATATTATTTTAGATGATGATTAATTATAGCTGATGATATTATAGCTGTCATTATAAGAAGTTGATTATCCCATCAGATTTTCATGACGTCTACGTAAAATACATATACGAGTATGTAGAGTTTCAGTTAAATAAATATTATCCTTCTAAATGATTTATTGATTTAATAATTGTATTGTTCCATCACAGTTAACAAATATGAATACAACTTGATTGAGGTACACATTTGTCAAGTCAACATTGGCTCTATCAATAAGTAAAAGGATTCGGGTTAAATAATAATCTAAGTAGTTATTAACCGATCAATAAGTATTTTTCTGTCGAATAAACAGTACTTTTGAAATTAACAAATTAACATTGTGGTTAATGTTCATTATTTTTATTTTTTAACTTTGTTTCATTAACCACTTATTGAGATTAAATTAATTTGTATTAAGTGACAATTTGAGTTAGGTACTAAATTTATTTTTTAAATGATTGTTTTTTATAATAGATTCTGGTAAAGAAACAACAACATGTATTTTAGTTAGTATTGACATACTGAAGAAGAAAGTTGTATTTTTTGAAACCGGTAGATGTATTTAAACTCAATAAGTGATTAATGAAACAATATTAAATAATAAAAATAATGAAAAAACAGTATTCGAATATGAAAGATAGTAGTGGGTAATGTTTTCATATAATATGAAAAACCTACGCTGGGAACACTCGTTAATACTTTGAAATGAAGTCCACATTTATTGAACACATCATATTAACAGTTAATGTTTAAGTTAATTAGTGATATAGAACTAAATTTTATTGCCTTGCATAGTCGAGACACATTTTATCTTTTTAATTATAATGTATTACTACGTTTTTAATGTAAAAGCTTGAAAATATTATGGGTAGTATTAGTAGTAGCCGTTTTCGCATAATTATTTATATATTATTGAAATAACTTGAAGATATAATCATTAAACTAGGAACGTGATTGTCTCGGTTTTAAAGTTATTTCATGCCTGTGCGATAGCGATTAAAATATTATAAAAATATATATTAGTTTGGTAGATATGAGCAATGTGATATAACCTTATCATCGGGTAAAAATATGGTTTTGATAAATATTACGTAATATATTACATTGTATAATTGTATAGAGGAGGGGAAATTTTCAAATTTCCATCGCGGATATAAATAAGATTCTGACCACACTGTCAATGAAAAAGAGTTTCTAGTAGTGATAGTAAACCGTTATATGACTGATTGTGATTGGTAACTGGGATTAACTGTTGGAAGTTTATTTTATAAAATAGGTACCAGTTATTGCTCAAGGAATTACTAAATAATCAGTTACCAATCATCGTTACAATCCAACACAATCACAGTCACAACAACGATTAAAATAACGAATTAACCATCTGCAATAAATATTATAAATGTCTCTCACGCGCAAGGTGGTAATATATACTATTTTTTATTATTTGGTTTATCTTTAGATGATACAAGTACATATTTATACACGGATAAAAGATTATTGTTTTCCATTTAATGAAAATATTTTTTCAGTTTAGTGAGGTAAACCATTTCGAACCCGCGTGTCCGCTGCCACGTGAAGTTTCCACACGTCAGTGAAACTAGCGCTGAATTGTTCAAACAAAGGCTTATTGGGCTTAAGCGAAATATGTAGATAACAGATTACTGGCCAGTCACAGATTTGGCACTACTTTGGGAAAATTTGTGTTTACACTTTGAAGATTTGTTGTCCCACAGGATTAAATCGATGTAACTGTTTTAGATTACATAAGGACTCAGTCAACAAAGGATTTCAATGTTTATTGAACTAAGAGTGAACGCTAAAAGGAAATGTTTTTGAACAAATATTATGCCAAAGCCAAAGGTCACTTTCACTAGATTCGCAAACAAAATCGTGAAATGTTGGATATTAATTCCTATTTAGGGGTTCTAAATAAAGATCAATCAAAAATTTACAACATCACGTTGTGCCACCTGTTACAAATATATTGGATATTTAGATTCTGTAAAATGTTTCTGTGGAATGTATTTACGGAATATGTTTTTGATTTTATTGCGCAAACACTAACCCCTTACAAAAACTTTTAAAATACTCTCCAAATTATCAAGTAGGTAGGTACTTATAATATATATTTTATAATTTTTTAATACAAATAAAATTAATCAATTAGAAAGACATACATAAAAAATCTATCAAGCGAAGAAATAATATTGATACTACCGGTATTTGAACCTGGACTTTTTACTACCTGGAGAAATCCATTACCATTACGTCATATAAACCGATTATGTTTTGGACAAATTTTGTAATCTTTTTTATAATTGATACATCTGTTATTCCATTTTTAAAAGCAATCCACTTTATATTGCATGCTAAGTAACGCCGTTCATTAAATTTTGATAAACTTTGATGCAACTTAAATTTTATATTGAAAATATAGTTTTCGTTGTGAAGTTGTAATTTCAGAACATAGTTCTGTGATAATATTTGATTTATAAATTGCAACTTCATATGCACGAAAAAAATATTTTTTTATAAATTCATATTTTAACAAGATTTTATAAAGAAAATATTTTAACCTACTTACTGTATAGAAACATGTTATAATATGATAAGACATCACCGCCTTGAATGAACGTGTGAACATAAATATATAGAAGCAATTCATATTCGTATAATGTGTATGCGCGCGTACAGAACTTTTGAAAATTTTAATGTATTATGTTAAAAGCTGTACTTGTTAGATATTATCTGCCATACAATTTGTGAGAGCATATTCGTTGCCTCAAATTATGTAAATTGTATCATAAATTGCGGAGGCCTAAATCGTTGTGCGAAATCCACGAAATACGTGATTCAAAGTTTGCTTAGATCAGTGACGAAATCCCATATAAACTTTGCTCTTCGAAACTTTGAAAACGAGATGGAAATATAGAGAAGGCATTACTATGAGTACGTAGCGTGTGCTTAGCGTGGCTTAGCACAAATTCAAAGCGCTAATGAATATAATAAGCCCTTGTCGCTCAAACTAGTTACCTGAAATGCTCAACTTCTGCAGACTAACTCAATTTACAACAATATTTTTCTTCTTACATAAATTCCAACAATTTATTTCTATGCATACTTGTGATATTTTTAATAATAAATAATTATAACACAGGTTTTTAATTCTACAATGGAAACTCGGAACTTAATTCGTTCCGTAAAACTATTTGAAAACCGAGTTATTCGTAAACCGAAAAAATTATTCCCTTAGGAATCAATGTAAAATGTATCTATGTATTAATCTATTTAAGACCCCAAGAAAATTGCTCTTTATTATCTTTATTTTTTACTTCTTGCTTGAAATCCAATAAAAGCAATAAAAATTCACGGCTTTAACGTAAAATAATTTGGAAGTAATAATATGAAATGAATAAATGTAGAAACAAACGTTATTTTACAAAATATGTTTACTGTACGCCGATGATGCAGTATTAATGGCGAATAATGAACAAGAATTACAGAGGTAAGTGAGTAGAATGTACGATGTATGCAAGGAAAGCGACCTTATTATGAATGTCAACAAGTCGAAAGTGATGGTATTCGAGAAGGGGGAAAGTAAGACACCGTGCAAAATACTTGTAGGTAATGAATGTTTGGAACAAGTAGATGAGTATGCGTATTTGGAAAGTATGTTTAATAGAAACAGAAAAACGGAGAAAAATGTCGAAAAGAGGGTGACCGCAGGGAAAAAAGTAAACGGCGCTTTAAATTGAATTATAGCTAATGGGAATTTGTCAACTGAGGCAAGACTAGCGGTTCACAATGGAGTCCTGGTACCGACAATGATGTATGGAAGTGAAGCCTGGAGCTGGCAGAAGAGGAACGAAATTAGACTGAATGCAGTGAAAATGAGATTACTTAGGCGTATATGTGGTAGATACATTTATATCAGAGTAAATAATGAATAAATAAGGAAATAATGTAAAGCTGATCTTATTATAGTCAGTAAGAATAAGAAAGGATCACTTAGGTGGGTTGGTCATATGGAATGGATGAATGACGAGACAATGATAAGAAAGATATATAACGCAAGTGTTGATGACTCCAGAAGTAGTGGAGGTCCGCGGAAGACTTGGCACGACCAGGTAAACCAGATACTGGAGAATGATCATATTAGAAGCCTCAATAATCATCGAGCTTGTATGAGAAGATGTATGAATGTGAATGAGGCGAGAATTGTATGTCAGGATAGAAAAGTGTGGCGCTCTATCCTCTCTGCCTACCCTCGCGGGGAAACGGCGTGATGGTAAGTAAATAAGTGCAAAATATGTAGTTAAGTATTATTTTTTGGAAGGGGACGCTCCTTCCATGAAAACATCGGATACTTGAAGTTCGTCAGGTTTCTGTCTCACGAAAAACCTATCCAAGAATATTTTCTTTCTTCATGCTTTTTATAATGTTGCGGAAACGGGACATGACATTATCATTAAATAGATTTATAACACAATTTGATTAAGTTTTATCAGGGTGATATATTTACACAAAACTTTTCACCTCACTCCACTTCGCGTACATTTCGTGGATCGAGGACCTAGAAACATCTTCCATTTGTTCATCAGTCTCTGAAAATAATTTATTTTGTCACCATCTTTTGGTGCTCATTAAGAAGCTGTTCCAGATCTTTCATATTGAGTTCTGAGACCACCTGCCTGTTCGTAAACCGAAATTCCGTTCGTAAACTGAAGCATTTTTTTCGTCAGGATTTTTGTTCGTAAACTGAATTGTTTATAAACAGAGTCATTCGTAAACCGAGGTATAATCTCTCATAAGGTGTTTAATATTTATTTTGAGAAAACATTATCAATCCAAATAATTTTTTTTAGCGGTGTCATGGGACTTAGTAGTTCAGTTGGATAATATTGGATAACTTGTGTAGCCACATTTTTGTGAAAACGTCTGTCTTGATATTGTCTGCCCATCTATGTCATGCTGTTCCTAATGGTCTCGATCCTCTTGGCTTGTGTCTGTTACGGGACTCATTTACTTTTACTACATGTCCCGCTCACTGCAGCCTCCTTGCTTTTACCTTCCTCAGGATGTGTGGGACGTTGTACCAATCCTAGTTTTTCAGGTTTTTTAACCTCATCCATTCACTTAGTTTATTACGCATTGGGTCGTAAATCTTATGCAAGGCTTTATTTTTGAAAATACTGCAACTTTTTTTGGTAACAGTAATGTGATATACCATTCTTATGCAGCAATTAATTGAATCATTGCAAATAATATTACAAAATAAAAATTAGTTTTTAAACTATATATAGCGAAAAGGAAAAACAAAAACCAAATATATTATGTGATGATGTGTTTTTATTTCAATTTATTATAATGGAATTTTAAAAATTGTCTACAAAAAGAGTGAAAGAAAAAATAATATACCTAATATATAAGTCGTATTAAAATAATATAGCCGTTACACAAAAATCATGGATAATATTATAAAACATATCGAATGTAAATATTTTATTTTTCCGGAACTACAAGTTCGAAATTGAATAAGTAATAATACACAGCGCCGCAACTATTATATAAAAAACATTTTTCTTATCTTTTCTATATCTATTCATCTTATCTATATGTAAATACGCTTTATGTTTCGTCTTTTAAAAAAAAATATGCGAAAGAATGAAAAGAAAAAATACAGAAAAATGTGAGATTTTAGAAAAGGTATATTATCTCAAAATTAGATTTTATAAAATAAGAGTGTGTAGGTATATAGAAAACATATTTTTTTAAGATAAAATAAAGTTTTTTTTTGATATGATATACAGCGAAAGGTGCATAAAAGTAATTTTTGTTTTACAATACGTAAATACTTGGCTTTATTCAAATTATTATAATTTATATAACAACTACTTATGTATCAATTATTATCGATACCATTACTGTTTACTGTTTACTGTTAGTAACTTTACCATTACTTAATGGATGCATGCGATAATAATGTATAGCCCTTTAGAAAACCATCATCTCAGAAATATTAAACCATATTTCATAACAATAGTTTTCAATGACAGCTTTGAATAAAGTAATAACGTATTATAAGGAGCTATAATAAAAATAGATCATATACATTAATGAAGAAACTTTAAGTTTCGTAAATTAAAATGGAAATAGTTTAGGATATAGTCGATAAGACTGTTATATTCTCCGACTCGCGAGTAGCTCTTGAATTCCACTTTGGCTAGACAATAAGATAATCTGTTCCATCAGAAGATGTCTATTTAATTTGGACAGCAACAATAAACAGGTGTCATTCATTTTAACTCCTGCACATAAGAGAATTCATGGAAATTAATGTGCTGATAAATTTGCAAATGAGGCCACTCTTTCCAGAATTTTCCCCCATCAATTCCATATCCCGATGCATGACAGACTTAATATGGCAAAAAAACGTACGAATTCTATTTGGATAGCATAATGGATGGACCCAATTAATCATAAGGTTAAAATAATTTAAAGATCTATTCCCCGCACTCTCTGGTTCTCCAAAAGGAAAGTCTCCAGAAGAACAATACCAAATATCTATAGAATAAGAATTAGCCATTGTCAGGTAGCCTCACATTTATTCAGATTGAACTTAATAGATTCCCCGATGTGAAAGTGTGGTGCCGAGGAGGAAACCCATACCCATATAGTTTTGCCTGTCTATTGCGGATCACAGGTTTTTTTTAAAGTAATCTCATCAATGGTAGTTTTGAGCTTGTGTCATCTTATTTACCTTAACTCGTCACATTTAATCAATATAATAGCAAATTTTTTGAACGACAATGGTAAATACAATATTTTCTATTCTTAAATATTATTATATTTTTCTCTATAAAATAAAATTTTAACATGATTATTGTCATAAATCACTCTGTAAGGGTGGATTGACTATTTGAAAGAAGAAATATAAGAATATAGTCGTGCTACATAACTATTAATTTTAATTTTCAAGTAATACTAATATTTTAATGATTTGCATAAAAACAAATACATTTTTCTAATAATATAATATATCATTTTTACATAATAATTATCGCTCATCCTAAATTTTTTTAAAATTACAAACGTAAATGATAAACAAAATTTTTTTTTTTTTTTAATGTGTTATCAATAAAATGCGACTACTTTGATTTATTATTCCAAGAACTCGATCTTTGGACCTATGAGTGGAGGACTACTTGCTGAAGTTGTGGAATAAAACTTGAAGAACTTGTATTATAATTAAGGTTCTCGAAACAGGGATAAATAAGGCCGCCGAAAGGCACAAGTGCTCGGAAAACTTTACTAATGTTGAACTTTGGCTGTTTATGTTTTCAATTACGTTTCTGTAAAAATAATAAAAAAGTCACCTGATTTAACATAGTGGAATATTTACGATTCGTAAATATTTATCGAGGATTTTATTAAATTTGTTTCTATGATTGGATTTTATTGAATTATCATCATATCCTGTTAAAATCATTGTGTATTTCATAATATTGTAGAAGTTGAGGTGTGTGTTGAAGTTTTCCAAATATATGTTTGATTGTAATTGTGTCAGAAGCTCCTTACTTCTTCTTGTCTCACGCGTGTTAATTGTGTGTCGCAGTGTAGGATGTCTATTGTAACTTGAGCGGGGTATATAAATGAAAGAGCACTTACAAGGTTTCGTTTATTGAAGAAATGAATTGATACAATTTAAATACGCGGTTTGAACTCTGGAGTGGCTCGCTGGAGATGCTGTCGAGTAGTGATGCTGGTGTTGGGATGGCCAGCAAAGAAGTGGTCGGTAGATGCTTGGCAGTACCCGTCTCTGGTGCTTAATATTAAATTGCGTCTGCTGATTGGTTGTTCTGGTTCGGGCCCTATATGGTTGATGGGTGCGTTCTAATACGGCCATGTCAGTGTGGCGCGTGCGGGGTCGCCATAATGTATTTGATTTACACGCAATTTTATTTAGCCTCGTGTGTTTTCATCAATAACTTTAATTTCGGCACGTGCTAACAACAAAGTCAGAAGACCTATGGTTACATCAAGCAAGTCAATACTGGCAGGTACGTCGTGTTGTTCTATCTGATTGGTCTTTGAGCTCCGTGTTATTTTTCTATCTCTGTATCATATTCCTTCGATCCCTTTCTCTATCTCTTACACTAACACTTCTGGTCCTTTGGCTATAAAGTTTACAGCGTTAATACACTAAGAATGGATCGTAATGTACGTGGTTGTTTGTTCAAGCGGTAAGACATTTGCTCGTAATTAAAATTCAATTTTCGTCTTATAAGAGTGGTAAGCCAGTTCTATTTTTCATAGCACAAGCACATAACTTAGATTTCAAACTAGCAAGAATATTGTATAAATGCAAACTGAAATCTCTAAAAAATATGTATTTTACATAAGTACTTCAATTATTCAATTAGCTTGTTGGTGTAGCGGTTAAGACTCTGGCCTAGTGATCTAGTGGTTGGTGATTCGCGCTTCGTTGCAGGACTCCAGCAAGTTAGTTCTATTTTCATAACACATGGCGTTTAGCTTAGTTTGAAAATAGTAAGAATATTGATGTGACATGTATTCCGTGTACGCATCTCTATTTAAAAAATAAATAAATTAAACAATAATATCAAAAAACGTTAAATCATGTTACATGCTTTTCGTTTGGACTAGCATATATTGTGTTACAAGGGTTGTTTACGTGCATTAAGGCGATAAAGAAATCAGAGTTAATTGTCAAGACCAAACTGGTTTTAACGCGGTGTACAGGTTCATTTTAATATATTAGTCACTAAATAAGTCTTAAGGAGAGAGTCAGATTATGAATCCAGGCTGCCGAAATGAATAAGGCTGAGTAAGATACTTCTACATATAAAAAAATCTTGGACAAATCTTGCTAATGCTAGAAGAACCACTATTAAGTTGTATCTTATTGGCCACTCCGTAGGAAAGGCATCAAATTAAGATGAGATAAACACCAACAAATACTGTATGAAGACTTGGGTCTTGATTGGTGAACACGTACCGAAGCGGCGCAAGACAGGGGAAGATGCAAGCGCCTCCGACCCTCCAAGGATATGGATGGGTACGAAAATGATGAATGATGATGATACTTTTTGTTTTATAATATTTAACTTTGCGAAAGCCGCTATGAATATATTATTCCCGAGGACTACGTTTTCACAGTGGCTCACAGCTCGCTTTGATCGCGTAATTAGAGTTTTTGGTAAATTTTGCAGAAGATGAGCAATGTAATGAGGATAAAGAATCCCATCTTCTTACGTAAACAGGGGGGCGCAGGTGTTTTCTCTGTTCACAAAGGCTTTTGCGCTGTAAGGCTACGATTTGTGTGGCAACAGGGTGATTTTTACGCTAGCGGGTTAATGTTGAGCTCTAATGAAATTCGGAAATTCCTTAAGGAGAGCTTACACGTGTAAACTTTTGCCTCGATTTTAGAGCATAGATACCGCCATATCATTAATTTATTTGTTATTTTTTATATACAGATTATCATTTGGTCGTTGATGACTCTGCCATATAGTCATAGTATGATATTACGGTACAATGTAAAAATATTTTAAGACAATTATGGAAATATCATGTTACGGAATATACTTTTTTACTGTTGAGAAATTATAAGTTGTTAGGTACAGTGAAAAAATGAAAACAAAAGTTATATTACAAATTGACAATGGAGACGAGTAAATAATTTAATGTAATGAGTTTGGAAAGAGGAAAACACCAATAAACGTGTCGACTTTTCATTTCATTTTCGAAACCATAATCCCACTGCTACGCTTACCTACTTATAGACTCATAATGTTGTGTAAGTTGGGGAAGTGAAGGACATATGCCAAGGCATACAACGATCGACGATCAAATTATCTACATCATCATTCATTATTATCAGTCATTTGCTTTCTGCTGGATGAAGGCCTCCCCAAGTTGTCCAACTTTTCTCCGTCAGTCTAGCGGGTTTCAACGTGAGTCCCCTTAAGCACCATAAGATGACCGCTTTCGTTCAATGATCGTCCATCGTCCAGGCGATACGAAATGGTTAATATAATGTCATGTGGAAAGTATTATACACGTATGTGACACATTATCTACACGGTAGTAAATAAAGAAGCAATGAGTGAGATATATTACTATTGGAGTATTCGTCATTCAACCTGTCCATTTTGGAATATGGCTTAGTTTTAAGTATTTAAAATAAAATTAATGATTATCTTTTAAAATCATCCTGTATTTTAAGATTGGTAGACGAGGTGCTATGAGCTGCGGGCTCTAGAAACCAGAGAGGTGGGGTCGTCGGGCACATAACATTATCTGGGATACCCCGCAAAGCGTTTTAGCTAGCCCATATTTATTGCGAGGACTAATAGATTACACTACCCTTAATAACATGCTGAACGAACTCGCCCGACTGCAATATTCACTATATTGATACAATCAATTTTCCTTCAATGTGCGTAAATATTTGCAAATTTGTAAATATGTTATAATTTTTATATAAATTATCGATAAATATAAAATTAATGTAACATTCGCATACTAATAAATTATTATTTTGAATTAGATCAAACCAATAAATGAATAGACATGAAATAAAGTGTACATATAGGAGAGGGGTTTGGAACATTAGTTGTGGGATGAGGGGCATTCTACAAATATTATTTATGGAAACATAAATCCGATAGCTTATAACATATACATGTAACAGTAAAATTATTTACTCTTCGAAAATTAAATGTTTATGTAAACAAGACGTATTTTTTACATTAATGCATATTATATTGTCTGCGTTTAAATTTTCATTCCAATCGAGTCATATATTTGAAAAAAGTCGCGGAGCTATTTGATCGCGTAATTGGTACCAAAGTCATCATGTGAGTGACACAAAAATGCAAATATAGAAACAAGGAATTGGCGTTAGTTCATGTCTATATATTTTGTAGTGTATACATAATATTCGTCACTCATCGGATATTAATTATTTTGTAGATTTTTGATTTTGATGTTAATTTTTTATAAAGAAACACGCTTTTAGTTGTGTGTACAATTGTAACAATACACTAATTAAATTAATCACTAAACAAAAATATTTTTCATAAAAGAATAGTCACCACCGGAACTCGAAGACAATAGATCAACCCGCAGACTGGGAGATACGGTCTGTGATTCGTTTTATAAATTCACTAAATATGAAACCAGCTGACATTCATCACTAAGTGTGTCCTGTTTTATCCTGATTTGGCGTCAAGTTATTTCCATATTTTTCTTTATCTGAAGCGGTTCCTTGGTGGCAAGAGTTTTGATGACAATTATGAGTTCAAAGACGGAGTACAGACATAGTTTTCATATCAAGCGGCGTCGTTGTATAATTAAAGTATACAAAAATTGGTTAAGTGCCTTAATAATGGTGGCGACTATGTTGAGAAGTATTTTAAGGTGTGTAGCGTCTGAAGAAAGTAGTGTTGTAAAAATGATGTTGTTTCTTTAAAAAAAAAATCTGGTTCTTAATTCATATCAACGCGCTTCATATCAAATGTTGTATTAAGAGATTATCAAAATATATGACACAAAAAACTAACTTAACCAACCAACCAAAGTACTAATTGTCAAGAATTTTAAAACTTAAAAAATGAGCACGGCTGCAGGGGAACGAAAGATATGTGTCATAAATTCTGTCCGAAAATCACTGTCTTGTATTTTGATAACGCTAACATAAGAATAGGGAAATCTTAGATTTATACACCAGTACGAAAACCGCATACACTAAAATTTTCTGTTCTATTTTATGGAACCAGAAAATCACATCTAAAAAACTGTGATTCATAAATATAAACTTGAAAATATTATTAAACTTTTTTTTAAATGCTGTAATGAAATATGAAAATACACAATATGCCGATATCTCGCTTTTGGAATAAACTTAAACTAACAAACGTTAAAATATATTTACCTTTATCGACCGGGGAGTGAAAAGATTACTTTCCTTCGATACGTTATCTGATTTTAAAGTATATAACCCATTTAAATGGTGATACCGTGGATCGAATCAAATAGCGCCAAAGTTCAAACGGATTTGAGTTTTGGTAACAAGATTCCAACTATAATAGGTCGGAATTGGAAATGTCACGTTTCATATCGCTCCAATCTGTTGAAAGGATTTGCTATATCATATACATACTATTTTCTGATTAAATTGTCTTGACTAGACATGCAGAGTATCAACATCATCATTATTATAGATATTGCAGATGGGTTGGTGATTTTGATACACACGAAACATACGATTTTTTTCTTGTACGTAGATATTATAAAACATTCACGATATATATAAAAAGCTTCCCAGGTATTTTGATAATATTGTGTACAATTCAATTTTATTTATTAATTTTTTATTAAAATAAAATTCGAAAAAGCTAGCCTGTGAATTTAGAATTTTAGAATTTTGGCGCTTATATGGGTGGTATGACGCTGTTTCACCAACAATTTTTCTGAGCAGCTAACAGGTTAATGGACGTACAAAAAAACATTCAAAGACATTTTTTCTATCTAACATATACTATGATCAGAATAGTGTTTCTGTATTTCTGTCAACATTTTTTTGTAGGTTGGTCCTTCATTAGGGTGTTAATACCATGAACTTTACCTTTCATGTACTTGTACATTTTATGGGAGGTGCTACGGTACCAAGACAACTATCCGGGCATCATTCTGCACACATTGTTGTACTAAGCACGTAATTAGTTCATAATAGAGTACGTCTACTCTGTTCGTGAAATTTATGTCAAATATATTTAAAGAACTGGTCTTGTAGTAAATATTTTTGATTCTAATTAAGTTATATTTTTAGTGAATTATTAATATACTAATTGTATGCGTATTCGTATTAGAGAAATCGACTCACCTGAGACGCTCCTATGTCTGAATTTTACTTCGATATAGCTATCGGCTTCAGAAACAAGTACTTCGTTGATCCGCACGAAGCACTCTCAAACGCACTTTTCATTGATAGCATGAAGCAAGGTCGACACAAGCACAATAACAAGATAAACAGTTCAACTATCAACCTCACACATCATGTTAATAATTCATATAGTTCGATGAGCTCGATAGGAGGATATCAACTTCTCAGCTAAACTTATTATTCTCACACCACAGGAAGATAATTTGTGAATTTGGAAGTATAATGCACTCCAATAGCAAACGATAACTAAACTAGTGCAAAACCATAGACAACTTATAACTTATAAAGTGGTGGGGGAGGGGGAGTAAGTAGGTACGTTATGAGTTAGGAGCCATTATTTCCGTATATGTAGCATTCACACGCACGCGCACAGCGATCGGAGATCCATAGATCATTAGGATCGAACATTATTAATACTATTAATATGTATTAAATATATCACAGAACTATGTTCTTAAATTGCAACATCACAACAAAATGTGTTTTATTTAAAAATAATAATACACTCTTAACAAAATAAAAAATAAAATAATAGTACCGTATATAGTAAACACACATAGTTAAAGTCTAAGAAATTTCTAAAAGTTTCTTTCATGAAGTAAAATGTTACCTGCGAGCTGGTAAACCAGTTATGAAATTGTTAAATTGAATATACAACCAAAGGTTAATCTTCATATTTCAAGTTGATCTTATCTCTCCCGGGGAAATGTTCGTTTCACATGATAGAAGAACACGCACATATCATAAAAGATTGTACAAGAAAATCTAAGCCACATTACTTGTACCGTATATGTACTTTTTACTATCCCCTAGTTAGCACGTAACCCGTAACACGGCGCATACCTAGCGTATGAAATAGGGCGTAGGGCGGCTACCTGTACCTGTAGTGACTACAGGGAAAGAACATATAACAAACTTCGGTACTTTCGAGTGATAAATTGCCTTTGGCTCACCTTTGTGTAGGTTTGGATATCGGATAGAAAACTGTATCGAGACCTTTTCAAAAATGTTTTGTTCAGTAATATATTTTTATCTCACCAGAACGTATTATTTTATCTGGTAAAGTAATATCAGAAATTTTGTAAATCATATAAATCAAAAGTTTTTTCATATCTCTTCTGCAAATGTAATATAATATAAGGAATATACGTTTTGTATCGAATCAAACTAAAGAAGCTTTCAATGGAATATATTTTTGAGGTAGAATATCAATACGCATATATTATTATTAAAAAGTTACTGTAGGTTTCAATAGAACTTTCGTATTATTTTTTTATTTAAAAATTAATTTTACTATGTAATTTACTAAGTTCAAATATAAATCACAAACATGTTTTGTCAACGGTTGTATTTTAAGATCATTTTTTATTTTTAATAAAATTAAATAATTAAAACAGTGGAATCGATAATGTACACCATTAAATATAATACAAAAAAAAAACCTTCAAAAATAACTATGTAAATACTGATAATGGTTTACAATTTATTTTTCTTGACATCATTTGACATAGTCACCTATATACAAATAATATAAAAAAGTTTGAAACACTAAAACTTATATTGTATATAAGATTATTAGCGGCAATATCATTAAATTACTTAATTGCGGAATAATAATAATAAAAGTCATCCACATAACTCAAGGACGTCTTAAAGATATCACGAAAATCTAGAGAGAATAATTTGCATTGAATAAAAATAACATTATTACTTACATACCATAAACAAACAAGATAATTAAAAATTATCACATTTAAAAAATAAAAACTTATATTTATTTTTTTAAATAGAAATGCATGCATGGAATATGGCTATATCGCACAGGATTGAGAGGTCGCCGAGGTAATATGATAAGGATATGATGCATTTATTACAGTAATTTAAAAATATATAAACGAGAATCATCGACGAGGTGCCAAGTAATGATCGCTAATTCAAAACCAAACGTGGGATAGATTTCAACAAAGATTATCTTTTTTTTTATAAAATAATTTTTGCTGGCGCCTGTTTAAGCTCGCTGAAATGGTGGGAAAAATATGAATGAATAATTGTATCGATTGTAACTGAAAAAGAACGCCTACACTGCAAGCGGGAATGCATTCTCTATTCTGTCGCTGTCGTATATCTAGATTGAACATTTTTGTGTACATAATTACTTTTGACCTCATCATCGCCGAGTGAGAGAAGCGGAGATCGGCGTACCACCCTTGTTTTCTTGTGGCAGTACGCTTCGACGGTCATGATATTATGGTGTTAGATCAATATGCTAACAAATTAACTTATAGTCACGCCGTTTTCTCGTGAGAGTGACCAGGGGAAGGGAGAAGAATGTCTATTTTTGTAAAGGTTTCTTACCTGCGAAATTTTTTATGTGAATGTTATTCAATATATTATACGTTTATATAAGGCCTATATTTTTGGGAGCGTGTATACTTGTATATAGAATTGCCTGTGTTTTGCGAAATACTAGTACAAATATTTTGTATGCATACTTGTAGTACATTTGAGATGTTTATTTGTCCCAGGCGTTATGTTCATTCCATAAGTTATTTGTCTGGTTTTTTGCAACATTGACTTAAGTGAAAATATTAGTGTTTTGAAATAAAATATTAAATAATGATTTTTCCTAATCAAAGTACACTCGTCATAACAGCAGATAACAAGACATACCTTGATTTTCTTTGCTGAGGTAATGGGCTCTCGACTCGTGGACAAGAAGTCGTAGATACAGAAGTTGAAGATCTCCTTGGTTACATACAAGTGTGTATCTATTACCACTTGACTTTGGATATAATAGGATACAATTAATTTTTGTTGGTAGATTAGTAGACCAGTTTTAGAAAATACTATTAACCGTTTATTAATTTGACATCCTTATAAAGTAAATAATATTTTTAGAAACCGGTTCGTGTATTAAAATAACTCATTAAGTGAGTCAAAGATAAATAATCTATATTAAAAATAATATAAACTAGAATAGTGCAAATATTAAAGATATTTTTTTATTAATATATTTTAGAACCCAGTGGAAAATGATTCCATGAATCTTGAATGCATTTCCCATTGTGCATAAAAATAAAGAAAATCACCAAAACCTAGCCCCACCAAAATCCGAGTAATAGTTTTGTGGGGGACAGCAGTTCAAATTCACCGACGTTCCCAGCCGGCATCGACACCAGCGATATCTGCATTCAATTCCTAGATGGCGGCAAAGTCTGGTCTGATTGCTCACTGACGATACATCTTTCGTTCCGCTGCCCCGCCACGGTGCTTGAGGCGGACAGGGCAACACTGAACACCGCCGACTCGATCCTCAATCTCACCGTATTTCTTTTATATTTCATTTTTACATACATACTTTCTGTACTCCTTGTTCTATCCTCTATTAGGATAAACGACTTTACACCAACCGCGCATATTTATTTCATTCTAATCACCTACATTCACATGTTTTTATTCCGAATAGTATATATAGTAATAGCAATAGCTTTTATTCCAAAAACTGTACCGAAACCATAGAATATAACATACAAAATGATCTGACTGAAATTAATTAAATGACTTAAATGAGCTCACGATAGTGGAATAATTTTAAATGTAAATAAAACCAAATATTTACATATCCGATCACCACAATCTAAACAAAAAAACAATTAAAATTAATCTTGTTGGACATGATTACGAATGCTTACATAAAAATCAAACAAACTATAAATGTGTCAAAATTGAAAAAGTAAAATAATATAAATATTTAGGTTTAATAATTGATGGAAAATTTTGCTGGAAATTGCATATTGATAATATATGTAAAAAACTGAGATCCATGTTAAGTGCATTTTATATGTTACGGTTACGCACCTCTCGGGCCACATTGTATTCACTTTACTTTGCGATGTTCGGCTCGGATATCAGTTATGAAGTGAGCAGCTATGAACTAATATATAAAATATATACTGATAAAATTAAACAGTTATAATTAAGATTTTAAAAAACTTATAGTAGATAACAGAATAAAGTATTTATATAAAGATGATGATTAAAAATTATTTACGATATGCAAAATTTTACCAGTTGACAAAATAGTAACATTTTGGAAGAAGCCTAACCATAGCTGTTCTACCAGATCCTCGGGACGAACCATGAGAGTACCAATCTTGAAAAATGTGTACGGTGAGAGAACGAGAGAATGTGTTGTGCCAAGAATTTTCAATAAAATCAGTAAAGAATTATTAAAAAATATGGAAAGTAAAGAGACATCAGTGAACTCACAAAAATATAAAGTCAAACACATTCTTATCTAATTATTTGATTATTTTATTACATTATATTTAAATGAAAAATTTGTTGCTGATAAAATTTTAGTTTACCTTAATTTACTACGATATGCAGTTTGGCAAAAAATAAAAATTGTTATGTAATAATATAAGTATACGAAATAAAGTTGGAAAAAAAATTAAAAAATAGGAACGCTAGAAGAAAGATAACATTGAATGGCAATGAATTCCTTGCCTCAATTCATAATATCTTAGAGAAAAACTTGATCAAACTCTTACTTACACGATGAACAACAAAGGTACAAGGAAAAAAGTAAATAGAAATGAAGCTGGTACTGCGCTATTCTGTATCAGAATATGCATCGTTATGAGATGCTTGATCCCGACACACACATAAAAAAGTACAAGTGTTGACGAAAATAGCACCTTCACCTGTTAAAGAAGTGGTGATAGTGATGACAGATAAATAATTAGACGAATGATATTTGATATCTTACACATGATTGTTATCTTCACTTATAAAATGTATTGGTATTTCAGAGAAAACATGTACAGTGATGCCTCACATAACGTACTTAATTCGTTCCAGGAGCAAGTTCGTTATGCGAAAAGTTCGTTATGTGAAACGCATATTCCCATAACAATACATGTTAAAAACTTTAATTCGTTCTGTAGCATAAAATATGGTACTGTAACGTAAAAAAGACACTTTTTTATTTTATTTTTTAGTTAGACACAGATTTAGGAGACTCTAACGAGGCTCGCAGAGTCAAATCATCTTGTTCCATTCATTGCTTCTTGGCATTTATTAAAACAAACACGTGCGTGAGATAAGCGCAGAGAAGAACGACTTCCGCGCGTTGATGCATGTTCGTGCAAGTTCGTGCATCGGCTGCGTGTGACCTTGGAAGCTCGGGCGACTTCATGATACACAGATGCGTTCGAGCGGCAAGATGAAATACGATGCAGTCCGTTGTGTAAAGCGAGGTTTGTTGTGTGAGTCGCGTAATGGACAGAAAGTTCGTTATGCGAGGTATCACTGTAATTGGTTGAATTATAGTTACATTTTCATAATGGTTTTTGTTTTTATCGATTAACTATATGTTTTCCTAATAAAATAAAATAATAGCCGGAGGATTATAATTATTGTAAGCTAAATATTTATAAATATAATATCCATATATAAAACGCGGTATAACAAACGGAGCAAAATTAAAATTTGCGATTGCCATAACTTATGAATGAGTGTTATTCATAAAGAAATTAGATCTCGTTAAATATGCTCATACGAAAGTTTTCACGTTTTCATAATAGCATAAATAATTCTCTTTATACAATTTTTCACATTTACTACGAACGAGTTTCCCTAGTTTAAGGGTGCGCACGAGTGTTTTACTTTTCCTCTGATATAAAACGGTAATTCGAAGTCAAAAGGACTCGGAAACACATTGAAAGTCCGCTCTCTACATTTTCCTAACAGTATTTTTAATTAGTTGTGATCCTGGGCGGCCGACAGAAAATAAAAAAAATAAGTATTGCACACAGTCAGGTTTCTTTAAATTTATATACGTGTCTTTTAGCGAAAATTTTGTTAAACATTAAAATCATTATACTAATTATTTATATTAAAAAACCAATAATACCTACTTACAATATGGAAGGAACATAAATGTTTTTTGTAATGAAATATTATGAATAAAGAAAAATCGTTTTCGGCAAAAGAATCAGACACATTTCATTTGTGGATATTTATTTCTTCACAACCAATATTAACGGAAGTATAAATATTAATATGTTTTAACATACGCTATTTTGAAACAAGACATTAAATGATATTGGCTAACGAAATTTTACAAGACATTTATAAGTTTGATCGAAATCTGATACGATCACCTCATTATTATCTAAAAAAAAATATTATTTTTAATCGTGTATTATTACCGCCACGCATGCGCAAATATAAAGTGACGTGATTGACCATTGCTTGTGAAAAATTATGGGATTCAACTTTTTCGATTAAGAAATAGTGATTTTTTTCTATTTACCAATATTTTATTTTTCTTAACAAATAACATTGCAATCTGACTGAGAATGTGAGTGAAATCAATGTGACTAAGTATAAAGAAAGATAGATGAACAAATGGGATATATGGATTCTGATTTGAATGAAATGGCCGGAGGACTGGACAACAAATATTATGATTCCTTTGCACAAAAAAGCTTTACTAATGTTTATCATCTAATTGTTCTCATATTCCATACAAGTAAAGCGATACTGTATGTTCTATAAATCGGATTACATTTTTCTCTCGTGGCAAATAGCACCAAAACATGTAGGATTTATTAAAGGCCGGGGAATTAGAGAGAAAATCATAAATATACGGGAGATAATAGAGAAGGTGCGTGAAATTTTTTTTTCACTATATCTATGCTTTATTGAAAACTTAAAGACCTTTGATAGTATTGTAACTACTAAACTATTGATGAATCTTGTGGATATGGGAATCTCACCACACATAATTGGACTTTTAAAAAACCTTTACAACGATAAAACTGCCTTAGTTAAGTAATATAACTTCAAATAATGCATATATTAAAAAGGAAGTTAAGACGAAGGGACACTCGCTATTTCTATTTTACAATTTCCTCAGAAAACGTCATGAAAAGAGTATTAGTGGAAGGGAGGTTTTACAAGCGGTGGATAGAATTAATCTACGTTTTACTAATGACAACCAGTTCAATCTTAGTACTGACCAGCAGTAGCGGTCGATCACTTTTTGTAGAAGGGATGCTGGGTACCTGTAATCAAATATACAAATATAACATACAATCGAAGGATATTCAATGTTTCAATAATTCGGCTTCGAGTATTCAAGGCAAACTGTTAAAAATGCGTCACACAAATAAATTTCTCAAAACAATCCGCTCACTCCGTTATATGTATTCTGTACTGTAAATTATACCCATAAGTCGTTTTTTGTACGTTGGATGCTGTTAAAGAATGCGTATACAGTATTCGAATAGCTTGACAGGCGGAACTGAATGCGCGTGCGCGAAAATTGAATACTTTCAAACTATTACGGGATTCATATATATTCAAAAGTTGAGAATGTATATGTATGTCGTAGTATGTGTTATGACTGGTCTCCAAAGAATAGGACGAATTTATTTGTGGCAGTGCTGTTTTCGGCTAGAAACAAAAAATTCGAAGCTTTTTGACTCTAGAACACAAGGGATGCGGAGTATCCAAAATATGTATAAAACGATCTTGCCTACTGGCCAGTATTGATAATATATTCAATAGATTTCATATAAATACAATTTGTTGAATTTTAAACGGTTAGATTGATAATTCCCTTATAAGGCGAAACACGCCTCACGGAAATTAAGCGAGTAGGACTAAAAAACAAGTGTTTTTATTTTTATATGTAAGATATAAATAGTAAACACTAACATGAAGGAGGAAAAAATAAGAAAATGTTTTTATGTCTTCCAAAAATATGGTTTTGGATGACATAAAAACTGAATTAGAGTTGTAAAGGTTTTTTGGGAAATGCTCAATTCTCGAATAAATTACAGTTCACTCAAATCCGTTTCTCTAATCAACCCGCCTTTTAACACATCCTACACCACAACAAATCATACACTACTAAAAATTATAAAAAGCTACCTAGTTTTTATTTTAGTAAATTTATTAAATATGTAATTATAAATTTTTTATTTGTATTGAAATTAAAACATACTTCAGCTATTCAATACTGGCAGTAAAATTTTTCTGTCTTTATTCTGAACAATAATAATTTAATGAAAGTCTTGGCCAAAATTAAAACCATTGGTTAAGTTAAATGAATGGAAGTTTGGATATTTTAATTTTTATTGTTATAAGAAATGACAGCTTATCGGGTTATTTAAATAAATGTTTTTTTTTTAAATACAAATTAAATGTATTAATTAGAAAGATATACTTATAAAGTAAATTTTATCGAAAAATTTTATTGTTGCTACCAGGATTAGAATTAGGATCTCTTCATATCCAAGGAATATGCATTAACCGATTATGCTACACCAGCACAGTGTATTGATGACATATTTTCGAACCTATATGTTACACTTTTCTCCTTAATAATATTTAAATTATGTTTCATGTTTGTCATACAGTAAGCGGATTCAACTACATTTAACTTTTTTCATAAAAACATTAATATGTATTATATTTGGGTGTGTTTTATTAAAGAAATTTATTTTAATTTAAAATTACTGTGCGCTCTGGCTTTATGAAAAGTGAAAAAGAAATCATCTGTAAAATCTATTAAAAGTTTAATAAACTTATGTAATATAAACGTATATGTAACAAAGTTATTGGGCATTACATTTTTTCCCTTTTTACTTTTTTATACTTTCATTTAATATAAATTTATTATTATTTTTACCTTACTTTCCATCTCTTTGTCTTAATATAAACCAAATTGTATTACAAATATTTTGCTTTACCTTAAAGTTTACTATCTCTTAAAGTGCCTATAAATTTATTCTCAACAACAGTGTAAACTAGTATAGCAGACAGCAATAAAATATTTATTATTATTATTGTGTTGCCAAAAGCTTTTAATTTTAAGGTTTATATAACTGTACATTCAATATTGCAATTTATCTACGTGTAAATATTTTATTACACGTTTGCCCAAATGAGTTTGCCTTATAATAAACATCACTGCATTTAATTGCAATCCAGAGAAACACAATTAATACGAAGAGAAGCTTCTAGTTATTCATCCGACCAGTGGTACGGGGTGCGTAAATAACTGAAGTTGTAATTTTGATTAAACCGAATTTCTCCGTTAAATGCTAAATTCAATTATCCCTGTATCACTCGCCTGTCAGCGGGTCTACGACGATCGTAGCGGGCGGCGTAGCACTTCGCGGAGCTCCGCGGCACGATCCGTCGTAACCAAAGTTGCCGGTTATATTTATTGCAGATTGTTAACTCGCTTCTACGCTGAGACGAATACCGCAAAGGGAGAAGGCGATGAAACTTACTTCGCCTTGGAATGTGGCTTATTCCAGAAGGTGCTACTACAACATGTAATGTTTAAGATGGGGGAACCTTTATATTCCTTATATTCCTGGAAACGGTAAAACAGCATCTTGTTGGCAGTTTTACAAATAATATAATTTATTTATATAGAAAACAATTTGAAATATCAAAATGCTACTTACTGTCAAATTTTTTAAAGAAATGACTAGAAAGAGGAAATGATTTTTATTTTTATCTGAGAATGGTTAAACTGTATTAGAAATTAATTAAAAACAATTTGATCTCTTAAAAAGTTTAAACCAACAGTTATTTAGGATACGTTTTAAATGAAACGCTATTCACGATAAAAAAATTTATAAACTATTCTAACCCGACACTACAAAATTGAGAAATAAAATGACCAGGCAAAAATTAAAATTAAATTAACCCTTTTGTTTATCAGTTTTTTTAAATATGCACTATTTTTTAGTTTATTATAATTATTTTAGTGTAAAAATCTTTTTGTTTATCAGTTTGTTAAAATGTACTATTCTTTAGTTTATTGTGTGCTATTTCTTAACTTGTTTAATTCCGAAGTATTCACTGGTATTATTTTTACATACCATGTTTTTTATCCCAGTTATTATAATTGTACTGTTTGTTTCTCTCAAAAAAAAGTATATAATTTGTAATACAAGCGTATTTTTTCATATACTTTTTTGATTTTTGTCCATGAAAAATATTTAAAGAAATATAATAAGAACATGAATTATATAATTCTAAGACTAAATGATAAATTTATTATTATTAATACATCTTATCTATTCTCAAATACCGCCATTTGCAGTATCTAAACGATCGTGTTTTCGATTGCTATTATTTAATGTTTTAAGTACAACATCTTGCACTCATAATAAAATAGATTTTATCGTAAAAATATTTAATTATAAACGTAATACATACACAAAAGTCTACTTGAGTTGAATAACAATGACATCTGTAACAATATTATTATTTTCAGAATAGGCTGAAATTATTGATTTCAGATAGTGAAACAAGATCTGTAATAGTATGATAACTCAAATAACATATAATAGTTGTATAACTCTAATGATATCGCAATAAACATTAATAATTTTTCAGAACAACCTACACGCCAAACGAAAATGACACAACTGACACGCGACACTTTGCATGACGTTGGACAACCGCTCTATAACAATAAAAAAAGACACTAATGCTGCTAACTTGATTGCCTACTTACACTTGACACCTTACCTACTACAAACATATTTACATTACTAATCGACGGCAATTATTTAATTATGTTACGTTTATTTTTATTATACCTAGTGTGAAAATTTACTCGATAATAATGGCAGATTACAGAACACGTAAATATAACATTTAAAATACAGATTTAAAAAAAAAAGCAATAGTTTTTAATTTAAAAATTCACGTTTGAATTTACCGTGATAATATGGTTGTTTTTCTATTAATGACATTAAATTTAAATAACTGATTATCTTAGTGCTAGTAATATTATATTTTATAAACAAATCCAAGTCACAAGACTAATCTGACCATCATCAAAGCTGTGTACCTGAATAACCTATGCCGCAGAAATGAGTTTTTTTAGGAGTAGCAGAAGTAATATTATTTAATTGAGATAACGAGGCATGGAGCCCTTACTTTTACGTATATCATGATCTCAATTACGGTGGCTTGGATTAAGCTGAGATAAACAGCAACAATTACTGTATGGAGACAGATTGGGTCTTGATTTATCAACCTATACTAAAGCGATTGGAGACATATAAATGAAGATAGAAGCGCCTTGTTGAGATTTTGGGCCCCAGATCAATGGAATTATTTTTTACATTTATTTCTATGAATGTGAAGCAGTTAAAAAAATTAAAAATCATGATTTTTAGTATTAATATTCTTCTTAAAAAAATATTTTATTATATAATACAAGTACGTAATTGTAAAAATAAGTGAATAAAGGAAAATACAAAAGTTGATGTCTTCGTGTGAAAGCGATAGAAATAACATTGTATTCTCTCTAGCGTACAATATTTTTGAAGATAAAACGATTCTTATTAAGATTGGGTTGGTTTTCTATTCCAAGGAATGATTTGTAATGGAAAAAGTTTTAAGCCAAGGATTATACATAGATTGTTTTGAAATCAATCAGTTTGTGTTATTTACCGATACTAAGAAAATTCAATGTGTTGTGTGAACAAAACATTTGTGAACGTTTATATTATTCCAAATTAATGTGTAACCTTTAACTGGAATATCTGCAACCGTCGCGATCAGACATTCATATTGATTCAGAAGTGTAGAAAACGGATGCGAGCACAAAAAATTAACATTAAATTTAAGATATTGGATTTGTATATTTTAATATGTTTTTATTATTTATTAACAAAAAAATAATGATACCGAATTGAATTTCCAGTGTTGAAAAATTATTTCATAATAATTTTAAAGTATAAAACTTTAGCTGAGCAAAATTTTGCGTATTTTGGAAGACAAAAAACTTTAAAGCCAATGAAGAATCAGTTCACAAAGGGAAATTAAATCTTAATCGTGTTCCGATTCTATTTATTCTTAAAAATCTTTTCATCTGAGCCAACAGTGTTTTCATATAAAATGAACATTCGTGCGCACAAGATACCATTTTTTAAGTTTTTAGCTCCATAAAATTGACTTTTTTATTAAAATTTTAATGATTGAGCATGTACATACAGCGTGAGACAAATACAGTAATTTACTCACCCTATATTTTCCAAGATTGTTGACTGTACAGGATAAGATGGCTTCTCTTCCCACGGGGTATGTTAGGTTACCAATAGGTGCCTCAAATTCTGGATCATCTGACATCTGACGGGTTGTTGGATATTCTACAACAATACAAACATATTTTAAATTGTTTCCTTTGTTTGTTTAAAGATCAAACGACATAAAAATGTTTTTAGGTTTTCACGGCCGTTCAGAATCTTCTGTGTATAGTTTTCTGGGCTAATCTTCCGTGTATATCTGATCTTTCTGGCCGATGTTTCGGATCCCATTGCAGATATATACAGCAGATTTTCCCAGAAAACTATACACAGAAGATCAAACGACATGTTTATTGGATGGCATAGATATAAATTTATTTATATGTACTTTTAAAAATTTGAATTTGAATTCAGAATTTTCTAATTATTTGATAGACAATGGTCATGGTTTTGATAAAAAATTGGGATTGTCAATTTTGCATATAAACGGTGTTGGTCACAAATTATATAATTTGGAATCGTTGGAGATAAATAAAGCGTGTAAAACTAATCAAAAAATAATAAACAACCAAATAAATTTAACTACAAGTCGCATTATAAAATTTTTTCCTAAAAAATATTCCAGTAAATTTGTATTAAGTAACAATTTAAGTAAGGTACTACATTTATTTTTTAAATAATTGTTTTATTTTTTTAAATAGATTCTGGTAAAGAAACAATAATATATGTTTTTAGTTAGTTATGACAGCCTGAAGAAGAAAATTGTATTTTTCGAAACCGGTAGATGTATTTAAACTCAACTAAGTGGTTAATAAAACAAAGATAATAAATAAAAATATATTATTTATATGTATTTGCGTTTTTTTATAACTCAACTATACTTATTGCATATTGTTCGTTTATATTGTGAATAGTTTGGATACATCGTGCTAATGCTGATGCATCTTTTACTAATGACAATATGTCAAGTTTAATAACAGTTTATCTTAATAATTTATTATTATTAAGAAGAACAGATTCCAATCGGATTACTCGAAGGTATTTGAGATTCCATCAAAATAAAGTAGATGGCTTTTAAATAATGGAACAATAAATGTATCAATTTGAAAAGTGTATAGGCTCGAAAATTTGTCGTCAATGTATTATGTGTAGTAGCATAATCGGTTAATGCACGCTTCCCGGATAGGAAGAGATCCAGGTTCGAATCCCAGTTGTAACAACAATATTTTTCGATAAAATTTATTTTACATGTATATTTTTCTAATTTATACATTTAATTTGTATTTACGATTTATTATTAGCTAGTTAGTCATTTGATATTTTTTATAGTAGTTGGGTGCATAATTAACGATCAGTTTACCGATTCTTCGAATCTGTCATTTTTTGTCATTAAATTGATTATTTTAAGTTTTTTACTGATACATTCCTTTAATTTAAGAATTAAAAATGTGTATTACGCTTTATCATTTTGAAAATATATGGTTTGCAGCACAATTATCTCGCGAACACTTTAGTGAAGAAACGATTGCTTAGAGATAAGTTCAAAAATGGTTTAATCGTTTCAAATCCGGTGACATAAACTCAAAAAATGAGGAAAAAAGTGAGGTGAAAGAAGACAAAAGTATGACAACAAGAATGCTGACCGAAAAATTCGACCATTTTACGATTGTTATGCGCCTCAAAAAAAGTTCAGTAAGCTGTGCAAAATGGCTAAATTGGTTCCTTATCAGCTCTTCCACAAGAATAGTTGATTACACATATTTCTTAAGCAGTATTTAATTATTAGAACACATTCTTATTGTGAAATTGTAATTATTCAGAACATAGGTCTGTGATATTTTAAATATGAATTAAATATATTCATTAGAAAGATATACATATAAAATCAATTTAATCTAAAATTATGTATATTATATGTATATCTTTCTAATCAATATATTTAATTCATATTTATACTATTAAATTATTTATAATGTTTTTTTTTTATTCTTGAAAAAAATGGAATTATTTATACGATTAGTAATGATTTCAGATCTCACTATTTTGAAATAAGTATTAATTCAGCCATAGTAAACAAAAGATATGGCTTGTGGTAAAGTTTGCTACAGATAATAAATAATCTATTTGTTCAAGAAGGGTATTAGTGCACGTTGTTTTCTGGTACCTTTGATGAACTCCAAATATATTTTCATTAAAAGGATACCAAAATATTTTTTAAAATGAAAAGATTGTATAGAGGGATGGAAATTTAAATTAAATATGGAATCTTTCTGTTGCAAATTCAGCGTCTAGAAAACTCGTGCAACCATTATCCGCATGAAAAATATGTTCTGTAGTTATGATATCAATGCAGAAAAAGGTTGTTGTAAGTCGAAGTCCCAAAGCTGAAGAAGGAGAACATCATGACTGAAGAACCTAAGTTAATAGTTTGGCCAGGCTACTGTAGAGGTTTTTCGGGACAGTGAACATAAATATGATATCCAATGTTCGTTAAGCGGATATGGTACGAAAAAATGAATATACGGAGTGTGAAGCTTTCAGGACACATTTGTGAAGTGCTTTGAAGTGGTGCAGTGACAACGGAATTTGGTTAAAAAAAATAGTTTTACAACTTTTTTACTTACTATATTTTACTTTACATATAACATATATACGTTACACGTGAATCTTACCGAGTCAAAACCTTTGATTTATATAAAAAAAAATTCACCACAAAAGAGTATGTGATACATAATCCAATAATATCAGAGTTGGTTTTTGACAAAGAAAAATATAACAATATAAAGTAATATGATAAATCCTCAAAATGAGACTAAATCAAATTTAATATTTTGTTTGTAATCATTAACAACATTTCTATATCACTTTTAATAATTCCAGGGAAGTATTTTTATTTCGAATAATATATAATTAAAAATAAAAAAGTTCTGAACCACATTCCAAATTAATATAAATTACCTAGATAATAGGGTGGAATTAAAACAAGAGATATCAAATGGATATTGTGTCCGGGGAATTAGGCGAAACGACAAAATGGCCTCAAAGTGAATTAAGTCGTGAGGATTTGAAAGCGTTAATTTATTTCCATCAACGAAAACAAGGAACGGCCGTCCTTGGGTCGGAAAAGTCATTAAAAAATTCTACTCCATATGTAAAGCCTACTAACTATGGCGTAGCTCACCGTGAAAGCGTAGAGGGTGGCGTAGAACAGTCGCCGGGATATATTTATATCGGGTGTCCTAAACATATTTTCACGTAAAATAATAATATATATATTTTTTAATTTTTGTAAAAACGTAATTTTTTATTTGATATACTAGAAAAAACCTTAACGGTGGATAGATACGTTGTATCTGGCTGCAGAGACGCTGGAGTCATCTGAGAAGACATCCCAGGGTCGGGACTTGCGGAGGAGCATTATGAGCAGAGCCTTATCTGATATGGAACTGACGCCTTTCCCTGGTTAGATCGTATTTTTTGTAGATGGTTCCTTGAAGAAACCTAGGCTGATATTTATTTAGTAATGGGTTGACTTCGAACTAAAATTAACTCGACTGTGAGAGATTTATATCTCCTGTAAATAAGTACGGTTTTACCTACCTTTTTGAGGTACCGTCTTGACAATGTTACGTATTATATATAATGCTAAAATGACCACTATGAACGTAACGCTAATCGTGTTATATGTAAATATAATTAAAAATATGTAAGTTTTTTACTATTTTATATGAATGCTTTTTTTGCTCCACCTGTTACTGCCGACCAACGCTAAGCTGCCACAGATCTCGAGCTTAGCCATTTTGAATGTTAAATTATTAAAACCGTTGACGCACTGACCCGAGTCATTTAGCGGCTACTTACCGACCAGCCATGCTGTGCAAAGAAAGATGACTGTTGTATACGGGTAAACAGCCTTATTTGTAAAATAAATAATGTTACTCTAAAATGTATGCATACTTAATTTTTTTTTGTTAGTAACAACCCCTTTAAATGGATTTAAATCACATATACAATGATTTCAATCTTATTTAAGAAAACGTTATTTTATTTATTTATACTAAATAATATTTACGTTAATTTATTGTACATTTAAATTTATCGGTTTACAGTTTAATTAATATCTCGTGCTCGTTTTGAAATATGAAATTTAATGAAAAGATCTTCCAAAATAAATACATTTATGGGCACACACATAAGAAACATTATAATATAACGAATGGATACAAATGAAACAATGTTACAACTCTATTTGAGTTTATTAGCACTACTCAAGTTTCAACAGAAACAGTAACTCTCATCGACAAGTGAAATATTTAATACTTCACAAAGTAGTTTAATACTTATTATTAATGCACGTTCCCCGGATTGGAAGAGATCCAGGTTCGAATCTCGGTAGCAACAACAATATTTTTCCATAAAATTTGTTTTTATATGTATTTATATATATTTCTTATTAATACTTTTAACTTGTGTTTAGTTTAATACTTCATCTGTCAATGAGAGTTACTGTTTTTCTCGAAACTCGAGTAGTGCTGATAAACTCAAGTAGAGTTATAATATTGTTTCATTTATATCCATCCATTATTATAAAACTCTACAAAGTTAACACTGATTCTATCAATATTATAATATTATTTTTTTAAATATAACCGGATTTCACTTTCTGATAATACTATATGTGAAAAGTAAAACAACGTGTTAAATACTGGAAGGTAATTAATATTTGGAACAAGTAAATTCTGGATATGGTAGGAGAGGTATGTAGATCGAATGGAGTTTAAATGAGATCACTTATGGTCCAGAAATTAAATAAATTGTTATTTGAATACACTTGTATGAGCACAACTAGTTTCCAACATTTTGTAAAAATAACTTTTGACATCTAGACTTTAACTCTCTAAGATAAGATGTATGAATTTTGACGTGGAAAAAGTTGTGTCAGGACAGAAAAGTGTCCCACTTCATCCTGTCTGCTTACTCAGGCGGAGAAATGGGGTGACAGTAAGTTAGTTATAATATAAGAATATAAAATCAAAATAATTTAACAATATAAACAAGCAAAAATCAATTAAAATAGCTGGTATGCACAGACTACCAAATAAATAAACATGAACTAACGCGAATTCCTTGTCCCAAAATTTTCATTTTGATGGCACCCATGTGATCATTTTGGTGCTACTCACGTAGCTCTGCGACTTTTTAAAAAAAATCCATTCGATTGGAATGAAAATTTAAATGCAGACAATATAAAATACGTCTGGTTTATACAAAGATTTAATTTTCGAATAGTAAATACTTTTACTGTTTCATAAATGTTTCATAGTTTGTCGAATTTATGTTTCGTTTGATATATTTATGTAGAATGCCCCTCACCATGTAACTAATGTTACTAATTCCTCTCCTATATATACACTTCAATTGGTATGCAATTAAAAAATAAGAAACATAAAAAATACCAAATTTATCTGGTTAAGTGTTTGAAATTCATACAAACAGATTACACGGACTTAAATGTAAGTAAAGAAAAGTAACACGTAAGCGTGTCTGTTTTTGAAGAGAGACAAAGTAATCCCATTGAATGCATTTGACACCCGAGAGAAAGAAAAATGTAGAGATCAAGAAAGCGAGCTACAGTAAAAAACGGAAAGATTAATATGTTATTACACATTATATCTTTTCACTATGGTCCATTTAAGTAAAGACACTGATCTCTACGTTTATGACAAAGAAAATAACAGCTCAAAAATTCGTTGAATAAAAGATTAAGGGAATTATGTGTAAACCTTCATTTCATATTTTATTGTGGGTATAACTTCAGGATGTATTATATCAAAATGAAATAAATACCGTGAAAACCTACAAATCATTTAACTTTTTGTTGAAATTCAAAAGGATAATTAACATAAAATGAAGAATAAGATTTTTAATTTTTAATAATTTAAATAATTAATGAAAATCGCATACAGCCTTTCTGTTGGTTTCTGTATTGACGGGGAGTAAAACTGCAACATCACTGAAAAATAAATATATTAGGGGTTCCGATAGTCAATATTCAAAATGGTTTATTTTAAAACCTAACCTGTTATTATATAATATTACGCTGCGTACCAACAAGTAAACACTGTATATATAGCTAGTACATAGACCTTTTATTTCAGATGTCATGTGCTGCCGATAGTTGCCTGGCGCCATCCCACGATAGGCACCTTTCGGACATAAAACATGGTGGATATTCTATTTAAAGGATTAAAAAACAACCAAAGCATATTGAGACGAATCGATATTGAATTTTAATGAAAACAATAATGATACTATAGTTTTAGATGCTACGAATAGAAGAGGGACTTTAAAAAATTGAATATTGTGTACTTGTTGCTGTCAACTTATTATTAAATAATTGTTTATAAATAGTTTAACAAATCTTTACTTAATCTTTTTTCCACTGATTTCATAATCTTCTTACTTCTTGATTTATCAATCACTTTTAAGACAAACTTAACAAATAAATCTTTCTGCTATATTCTATTGAGTAATAATTATTTGATATTTAGATACTGACATATCACTCTCACATTCTTATCTGTGTCACACTCAGTCTCATATATAATATATCAATGCATAAGTTTTTTTTGCATACCATTATAAATGTAAGAAATTATAAAAGGCTGTTATTTTTTCTAAATAAATTTTAATTAATAAAATATGACATAGACAAAACTGAAAGATAGTTATGAGGCTATTTTATACCTACACTTATTAAACCTTCATACAACAATTCGCAAATTTTGTAAAAAATATTGTTTTACAATCGTTTTTATTTGAGAAGAGGTAAGCCTGTTTTAATAGCCATATTTAGATCGTACGTCACAGGATGATATTAAAAATTTATTATGTAGGAATGGAGTGAGAAAAGTGTCGAATATTGATGAATTTGGAATCGGATGGTGGATCTGCGTGAGAGCTTTCAACGAGCGTCACAAGCGCCGCGACGCCGCCGTCACTGGCGACGCATTA
This sequence comes from Eubasilissa splendida, assembly GCA_031772225.1. NCBI lineage: Eukaryota > Metazoa > Arthropoda > Insecta > Trichoptera > Phryganeidae > Eubasilissa > Eubasilissa splendida. The sequence goes on along the minus strand of CM062852.1, from coordinate 20,130,295 downwards.
CGCCAGCCCGGGCGGGGCGTGATATATGCCGGTAATACGTTACACCTCAGTCCGTGCCGCCCACCCCACTTAGCGGAAATATTGACAAAGTGAAAGCGTCGGTATTGATGGGAACCTTTTACATCGAGGGGCCAGTGAATGAGATTCAGGGACCCGTGGAGATGTTTGAATTTACGGCAGGTAGGCCTTATCCATCTCGGGATGAGTCGCCCCCTCCCACTAGCTGTGCGCATTATGAACGAAAATAGCAATTAATTAGGTTCGTGTAACGTTTTAGATGAAATATAATGAACATCCTCATTATTATAATATTATTCAAACATAATGAACATCCTCATTATTAGAGCATATACATATTATATAAACTATTTATTTCGATTGTCCTTAAAGCTGTTTACTATCAGCCTGACAAGCTAGTATTATATTTTTAGAAATAACAACTATTAAAAAAAGATTTTATTACCAGCAGAAGATATATAGTCTTACCGCAATGGATAATCATCTTTGCACCGAATTCTATTTGATTATATATATAAACATGTTCACAAATATATATATATATATATACTATACATTCAATTGTCGAGTAATTTATATTATATTTATGCTATGGTGTGTTACTAGGATATTACGTTATGCATTTTACGTGGTACACGACACTGTAAATAGGAAAACTAATTTACGTATGCATGTTATATCAACATTAAACAAATAATAAATAATGACGGCTCGTAGATAAATATAGAATTTGACAACTGGTCGAATCTGTAATTTAAACAGTGACAGTTGTTAAATATTACACTTTTTTACTGCATTTGAAACTTATTACTGCCTCTTTTGAGCGCAGATCTAGCTGATTATTTGTATGAAATTAAAATTACTTTTTTAATTTTTTATATTTTAGACTAGTTTAAATGAGTTACAGAGTAATACTAGCATTTTGACCAAAGTACTGAGATATACAGGACAAAAAACGAAGTAATTTTTGAGTATTGAATAAGAAGAAAAAAATATTTTAATTTTAATTTTTAATAAAATATTCGACCCACCCTTCTCGCTGTACATTATACCTTTCCTTTAGTTATCATTTCTAATAAATTAATACCGAATGACTTTTCACAAAACTCCGTTTCCCAGTAAAATGTATACATTAAAAGTTTTGTGTTGTTTTAAGCTTTCAGAAATTAGGAAAATCATTTTCTTAAAATCGACGTTTAAACATTCCTTAGTGTTATTATTAAAATAATATTTGATGGTAAAATAATTTAGCGTGTTATCGAATTATTTTATCGTGACATTTCTGTTATAGTCTTTAAAATTTTAAAAATAACTAACTTTATGTCAATGTTTCAACAAAGTAGTGGATTTTATTTTTATAATTGCCATTGGATTAATTTAATCAATCGTTGTCAATTGGATTTTATACGCATGAAAATGAAGATTTTTTAATACAATTCGATGTAATGTGGTTTTCGAGAGCTTTAGTTGTTGCACATTATGACTAATAGAGATAGTGTTGTCTGTAACCATGCTTTCACGCACAGCGTGTAGGTGTTCGTGTATTACTTACAACCTGTATCTTTCAATTTTGCCATTAAACGCTGGATTGTACACTTAGTAGGTGCAAAATTGGTACCGAAAATCATACGCAATCTTCTTTCACAATTCATTCATTACTTTCATAATATGCTTTCACAATAAATAATCGTTGCTAAACTATTTTGAAATGGCATGCTGTATACATGATAGCTGTCAAGTATCAATTTCCAAAAAGTGCCACTAGTGAAATGGTGGTAATCTCAAATCGGATATCTCTTATGAGAACACCCATTATAAATCGTTTTGATTATTTTGACGTCGACAGTTTCAATGCTACTATATCTTTGACAAAAATATCCCGTACAGATTGGCGGCCGGGCACGATGCCATTTAGTATTTTAAAAATGCTAACCTGACGGCGAATGAGAACGTTTGATATTGGATTTACATACATACATTATTTTAATGTTTAATCATAATATGGACACCGATACAATAAATTAAGATAAAAAATACATTATAAAAATGTTTTCATAAAAACTATATAATATATTATTATCGGCGCTGTTGTTGTCTTGGAATAATTTACACAGATTGCATAGAGAAATTTATTTGAAAAAAATATGGAATACTAATAATAAGTTGGTGTATTGGATTTTAAAAAATTGATAAAAGTTTTTCAATTTATATATTTCCTTAATTTAATTTCAATGTGCCTCCCCCCACCACCGCCCGAATATTGACCACTCTTAAGCACTCTGTATAATATAATTAGTTTTGGACAATAGCTGAATGTAAATAAATTAACTAGTTTCATACAAAAATGTTGTCAAATGTGACATTTCTTTAGGAAAGTTACTTTTCTAAAAAATATTAACGACTAAAAATACAAATAAAAATGTTTTAAATATCTTATGAAAATAAATTTTCAATTTCCTAATTAAGCGAGCGGTAAATAACACAATTTATTCATTTAAAACATAGAATATTTTTATGCTACATTTATTTCACTTTTCCAAATTTTAATAAATATTCTTGGCAAAGTATATAACAAACTACAAAAACTCTTAACATTATTCATTGTTTCTAATCTTAATAATACATAACGGGTCATGCATAATTGGGTTAAATAATTTATTTCCCTGTACATAGTTATATCGTTAAAGAAACAACACACACATGCACGCAAACTTCCCATTTGTAATGAAAATGTATATATGTTTATATTTACACATAAAATTTGGCTCATTAATTAAAATATACGATTTTAATAATTATACGAGAATGATTATTTTGCGAGTCATTAAAATTTTGTAATATTACTAAATTATATACACCCTTTATTGTATTATTAATATAAAGCTGTTTAGGTGTCCCTTCCCTTTGTTTGAAACATACGCAGAAATACTCAGATCAGGAGGGTGTAACAACATTAAAGGGTTTAATGATCAGTGAGATTTTAACTTATTCATAAAATAGCCACAGACGAAGCACAAAAGTACACCTAGAGAATTCACTTCACTAGAACCTACACCTGCGGCCAACAAATCGATTACCAATTTACCAAATGGGATGGTATTTTTTATGTTTTTCAGTTAACCCCTTGAGTATTGAGGCACTTGTATTTTTACATGATTATGTATTCACAAAGGGATACTTTCCTCAGTGAAAGAAAAAGTGAGTGGGGTTTGTAGAGAAAAGAGAGGTTTATCTGAGGAAGTAAGTGGGTGATTTGCTCACTACGCGCTTCGGGGAAAATAGAGCTATTGACAGTTGTTTATATGGAGCATGCTTTCAAAAGTGAAAGGTTTCGACCCTTTTAAATACGCGCTATGATTGATCGATTTTCAATACGAGGTTTAAAGAAAATTAGCAAAAAAAATAATGACAGTTACGTATTTTTATACGTTACCTGTAAAGCAATGGAGAGTAATTATGGAATTTCTAGGCATTCTTTAAAACAGCTAACAGTTTTTGAAAACAAATAAAAATTCATCATAATGTGTGTTGATAAAACAAAGATTCCTGTTAATTTATAAAGCTAAAAGATAATTGTTTCTGATAAGCAGTTATAATTAAAAATAGTAGAGGTATATATATGCGCGGGTAGGTGGTGAAAATTAATGGGAATGCGCGGTTGGTGTAGTCGTTTATTGTGACAGAAGATAGAACAGAGAGTACAGAAGGTATGCGAGAAGCGAGAAATGTGAAGAGTAGAGGAGCGAGTCGGCGGTGTTCGGTGTCGGCCCCGCCGGCCCTCAAGCGCCGTGGCGGGGTGGCGGAACGGAAAATGTGTTGTGATGATGTGACGATGCGATCGGGCCAGACTGTGTAGCCAGACTGTGGAGGCAGCACTGTGCTACCGGCTAGGTTGATGTAGATGTCACTGGTATCGATGTCGACTGGGAACAGCAGTGAATTTGAACCGCTGTTTCCTACGTATTTATATGTTTATTAAAAAATATAAAATAAACATAGTTATATATATGTTTTCATCAAGTTATTATCGTCGTTCTTTCTGTTTAAATTCTCCCTGACAGTTTGCCAACATCGCTCAATAGGTTAATAGTCTTGTAGTTTTCACACTCTATACGATACCATTTGACTTTGTATGCAGTTATAATAATAACCCTTCTCTTGTCTATTGGAATTTGTCTTCAATTTCAAGACTCTTGTTTATGAAGCCACGAAATAACTGCTAGGTCAGTCAGTATCTTTAATGTTCTTGGCAGGAAAATTATCTTACCCACAGGCTTATTATTCTTTATATGGTTTATTGTTCTTTATATTTCATCTTTATTTATCTCACTGGCACTATTTTAGATATTTATATACCTAGTTGACGTCTCTAAAGGATCCTCTCTTATATTTTGCTAGACTTTATACATTTATTGAAAAAACTTCACCCATAATTTATATCATTCACTCATGGGCACCCCTCCATTTTGTTGCATTCATACTGTTACTTTCTACCACGTTATGTTCTTCATCGATTTCAGTACCTCTTCCTTTTAAAAACGATCAATTTTGACTTTCTTCGTACATGTTATCATTTTTATACCTTGCCAAAAAAACTACATTAAATTTATTTGAAGGGATTTCATACATTGCCGGCAATTTAACATTCGCTAGTAATATATAAATTCTAATAAAGACAAAAAGTTTTCTAAAGCGTTTCTGAATCATGAAATGTGTCGTGTAAAGATGTCGTCAAGACATATTTTGGTAGAATTGTTTTTGCTGTACAAAATGGGCAATCTCGTAATAGGCCTGAACTGTTACAGAACACAATCTTCATTAAATTATTTAGATAGATAAGATAAATCCAATTCTTCCATTTCTGTAGTTAGTCAACCAATTATTGTTATTTCACACTTATGCCGAAAAATTCAACCACAACTATCGTATTGCAACAAATACGTGCGAAATAGTAGACTGATTAAAAATGTAATTTGTCAGAACTGGAAATAAATAGCGTGTAATAGAAATCAATGGAGGAAATTTCATGAAGTAGCAAGACTCATCAGGGGTTGTACAGTCAATAGTGATTGGTGGGATAAGATCCCGTGGACTGTATCGATTAAAATATTGATCAGTTGACACAATTTGAAATGGATTTATGAAGGAAATTAAGGGCAGATAGATCTGGTCTACCTTGCTCTAAAGTCCTGAGTTGGACGTCTTTTTCACCTCCAGTTGACTAACACGTTTGTTGTAAAGAACTGAGATATCACTGCACTTCCGGAACTGTTAAGAACACAGCTTTTTCGTGGTCCGAGCTTTCCGCACGGCGCTGCTCTCGGACGCCAAAAAAAGGAACAAGATCTTGACAGTTCGGTGTTAAAAAGCAATCTTTCTAAGTAATTGGATGGCCAGAGTGGGACAGGTATATTAGGAATTATTGGAAGGACAAATAGGAGGTACTCGATGATGATAATAAAGATCATATGAGACGAAGCTCATAATTCATCCCCATAAGACTCGGTCCTGGGTCACCCTCACATATAATATAACTCTAAAGTCTATCTAATTGGATGAGACGCATCCATTTTCCATGTTACCTTTGCCCTAAAGTTGTTTTCAGGATAATTATCTTTTCTATATCATATTGACGTCATTTATAACGAGGTCGAAAAATTTAAACGAATCTTTTATTTATTACTATAGATAGAGCTTGCCGTGTTGGATTTGTTACGTGCTACTCGTGAGACACGTAACATCCTCCTGCAATAGTTCATTTTGAAGGAGTCTATTTAACGTTTGTCGCTAATGCGCACTGTCAACTACATACATGAAAATTGGAAAAACAGGAGTGTTTACTAACTATAATTTTAGTTGCTTGTTTGATGTCACTGTATATCCGCATTCATGTAAATTGGCTCATAGTAACTTTAGCTTAATTGATGGGTATTTGTCTATAGCGTAACGTAAGCAGCATTATGTAGTTAAGACCAATTTTAAACTCAATGACTTATTCTCATCATTATCAGAATGTGTATTTTAGGGATATGAAATAAAATATAAATAAAATACAGTTTGATGTTATTTGGTCATTCGGGTTTCTTTTTTGTAATGGACCGGCTTTTGAAAACTACATATCCAGACTCAAGTTTCTTACAACGTTTCTACTGAATATCAATCAACTGGCTTCTTCAAGGACCTTTAGATTCCCGATCAGATGCTGGACATGGAACATTCTAAAACCACTTGATTCTCTGGTGCACACACATATATGTAATAATTGCGCGCAAGACAATTGCGCGCCGACAATAGCGCGCTAAACTAAAGTAAATGAGGAAATTTTTTCCCATGTATTTAATTTTAAAAAGTATTTTTAATGTAAAACATACTCATTACACGAAAAAAATCAGAATAAAAGGTCGCTCGGAAAGAAAGACCGTTTTTTAATCAAACTAAAAAATTTAATAAAATTTTAAAAAGTAAGTTATTTTTGTTAGGTAAGTGAAATTTAAACTGTATGTGAGTATGTTTTGATTTTTGGTTTGTATAATTCATGATTTTTCATATTATAAGTATGTTTTAATTTGTATTGGATAAAAAATTGAATACATAGGAATAAATGTCATCATTTATATTAGTTTTAGGGTTATCATCCACTAATTAAATTTGTAATTTTGTAGTTTTGTTCTGCACGTTATTGTCGGGGCGCATTTGTCAGCGCGCTATTTTTTAGACTATAAAGTTTCATAATACATTAACATAACATATAGCATATGAGATAAATATTTTATATACAAATCCACAAAGATATTTAAGCACATTTGGTGTTGAAGTAATGTCACAGTTTTCATTATAAAGTAATATAATCATTAATATAACTTTAATATGTGAGTGCATTATCAAATAAAAGTGAATTAAATATAAATTTGCAGGTGTACATGTAACAAAATAAGATAAAAACTGGAGAGATAGAAATTAAGGTTGAGGTAGAGGAAGAGCAAGATGTGAATATAGGTAAAATGATTTGCTAAAATTGATAATAAAATATTAATCAAAAATTTTTTACATTAGCTAGGTTAATATTGAAAGAATCTATTTATGTTAAATTATCATTATAATATTTACGCGAATGGTGAATTAAGAAATTTTTGCGTTAGAGGTTCTACTTCTAGAAATGTGAAGAAGCACGGTCTGATAAGTTGATCTGGATGGAATGTGGAAGCTATTAGTTTTAATTGGCTGGGACAGTCAATATGTCCTTGAAGTAATAAGTAAGTAATTTAAGTTTTTGATCAGTACATGTTCTTTAGTATTCTAGGATGTTATGGAAGTTTGCTATATCTAGGTAGGAGTTAAATAATAGATTAGATCTAACATTAAGATGTCGAAGAAATCAATTTTGTATTTGTTTTAATCCTGAAATGTGTGTATTTTAATACTTGTATAAATGCGTAATACAATATTTTGAGGGTATATGGATTTTTGAAGAGACGAATCCCACCATGTTATAAGCCTTGGAGGTAATTTGGTTAACGTGATTTTTGAAAATAAGTTTACCGGCGAGAATTATTCCGAAGTCTTTTATATCGTATTTATTTTCTAGTCGAGTGTCTCTTGTGTAAATCAAATGATTTTTCTCGAGAATGTTACTTAAACTAATATTTAAACATTTTGTGGAGTTAAAATTTTTATATATCTCTCTTTATCTATCTCTCTCTCTCTCTTAGTGATTATGACGTTTAGAAAGAGTTAAAGAGAGAAAGTAGGTATACAAAATTACTTTTAGATAAATATACGTATTTATAGTCAGATCAGCGTTACACATAATACTCAAAGACTTGGAAAGTACTAATATTGGTATAATAAATATTAATAAATTGCGTTGTCTTCATTGCAGTTCAATATGGATAATTGTGCGAAAGAACTAGAATGTATGAATGTAGGAGAGTGGGCGATTTGATTTTATGTTATTTATTGTACGCCGATGATGATTCATGATGAATAATGAAAAGCTTGATGGTTTAGTGGTTAAGACTCCGGCCAAGTGATCTAATGGTAGGGGGTTCACGTCTCGTTCCAGTATACTAGCAAGTTGGTTCTATTTTCATAGTTAAGCTAAATCTGAAAATAGTAAAAATATGTTATATTAGATAATTATAGAATCTAGTGAGTAGAATGCACGATGTATGCAAGGAAAGCGACCTAATTATAAATGTTAACCAGTCGAAAGAGATGGTATTCGAGAAGAAGTATGCAAAACAATGTATAAAATACTTGTAGGTAATAAATGTTTGAAACAAGTAGATGAGTTTGTGTATTTGGGAAGTATGTTTAAAATGAAAAGATTGAGAAAGAAATCGAAAGGAGGGTGACTGCAGGGAACAAAGTGAACGGCGCCTTGAATGGAATTATAGCTAATGGGAACACACTGGCATATTTGGCAGAACCATTTATGACAGAGTAAAGAATGAAGAAATAAGGAAAAAATGTAAAGTGAATCTTAGTATAGTGAGTAAGATTATTAAAATATCACATAGGTGATTTGGTCATATGGAACGGATGAATGAGGAGGGAGTGGTAAGAAAGATATATAACGCAAGTGTTGATGGTACCAGAAATAGAGGACAATATGATTGCATTTTTAATTTTAGCATACATTGTATCCTAAAGAAGGAACCATTGGTCTTGAAACATTTTAATTTATTAATTAACAGTAGTATAAACAATTTTTTTTCTTAATATGTTGCCACAAAGTATCTTTGTAATAATTGAAGAATTTTTTTAAATGATTTGTGCTTCAATAGTTACTTTTCGTATCATTAGATCACTTAGGCATATATGTGGCAGATCCATTTATAACAGAGTAAAGAATGTAAAGCTGATCTTAGTATAATGAATAAGATTAAGAAAGGATCACTTAAGTGGTTTGGTCATATGGAACGGATGAATGAGGAGAGAATGGTTAGAAATATATATGACGCAAGTGTTGATGGCACCAGAAGTAGAGGACGTCCGCGGAAGACTTGGCACGACCAGGTAAACCAGATACTGGAGAATGGTCCTGTTAGAAGCCTCAATAATCGTCGAGCTTGTATGAAAAAATGTATGAATATGGATGAGGCGAGAATTGTGTGTCAGGACAGAAGAGCGTGGCGCTCTATCTTCTCTGCCTATCCCCGCAGCGAAACAGCGTGATGTTAAGTGAGTTAGTTGGTTAATAAATAGTAAAATATGCAATGTAATATTTTACACGTATCTGTGGTTATGATACTCGCCTAGTGATCTAGCGGTCGGGGGTTCTAGCCTCATTCTAGGAGGACATGAAGTTAGTCCTATTTTCATAGCATAGTAAGAATATTAATGTGACACGTATTATGTGTACGCATCTCTATTTCTATTTGAAAATATGTACATTACAATACAGATATTATCTTTTATATAACGAAGAAATGAATTTTTCTTCATAAACAATCTCCATGCTTTTTACTATCTAGTAATGATTTTGTAGTTTTGTTAATAATGTATGAATTACAGATGAAATTAAACTAAAACATTTGTGTACATATTTAATGAAACCTTTCGGTAAGTAATACATACGTGTATAATATATTGGAACCAATGAATTGGGGTGATCGGGATATTTATTTGCAGATACATTTACTAAATAAATATCTACGAAAAAATAGTTTTAGATTTATTTACACCAGTAAAAGCTTATGGGGGCGTATTTTTGTAAATATTATAACAAAAGTATTTGTAACATTGTTTTCTCTTTGTTGGAGAAAATAAAAGATTTTTAGATATTATATGTCTGTGCAAATTAAGGATTTGTAGCGAATTGAGGCCACGTATAATTTGACAGAAATTAAAATAACTCTTTTTTTTAGGAGAACACATTCTTATTGTGAAGTTGTTTGAACTGAAAATATCACAGACCTATGTTCTGAATAATTACAACTTCACAATAAGAATGTGTTCTCCTAATAAAAAACTAAGTACCTAGTAACTTAAATTGTTACATGATGATACAAAATTATCAGAAGAATTTTTAGGAAAAAAATTTAGGATGGGACTTGTGTTTAAATAACTAAAATATTTTAAACAACCAACTAAATTTAACCACATGTCCAATTCTAAAAATTTTTTCCTAAAAATTATTTGATTTTTATATCAGAGGTAGATAGATACCTCCTGCATCCTACACAGTCAACTATAATATTATTGTACGTTCACTCGTTCACTTCTGATTTACAAAAAAAATATTTCAAACAAATGTTAAATTAATAAATAAAATCTAATTTATCATACCTACTTAAACTGTTTTTGTATATTTTGAAGGAATAGACTTAATAATTAGAAGTTAAAATAATTATGGAATATTTGTTAGTGAATTTAAGCTAATTATGGCCTAACTTTGCGCTTCTGAATTAGATGCACTCGACGTGGCACTGTGAAACTGTACCATATTGCAGAGATTCTAACAAACTGTGGTATATATGCAGCGAGAGTACATGCGGTACCACCGTTTACCACTGACGTACGCGACAGTAATAAATTTTTTAACTGTATTTAAGAATAAATAATTACATTAGTCTATCAATGAGCCGTTAGTGTCGAGAAATTTAATTATTTAAATTCTGTTAACAAATTGATCGGCATTAATTCACTATTTGAAATAAGTGAATTGCTTGTATATTATTTAGCCCTTATTATTCATTAATACACTATAATTACAGTACTCTCACGATGGATTGTGCAGATTATAATGGTTCTTTTGTGTGCGCGATTGTGTCATCAGAATAATACCAGTTTGTGGTAATAAAAGTATTTAAATACTAATTTAATGGATTAATTATAAATTTATACACATAAAATCAATTTTGTCGAAAAATATTGTTTTTGCGCTACCGGGATTCATTATTCGAGATGCTTCGACACAATGTATTACAGGTCAATATAATATGTTATCGGTTTCACGGTTTGGTGCCAAAAGATCGCGCCCACCGCGGTGTACGACAGTTATATAAGAAGTGTGAATTACTATTTCTTACTAACGATGTTTAGTGCTTTTTTCCATGTTTTTTTCCGAGCGGTAGTGATTGAAGCGCGTTAAGCTTTAACGTCTCGTGCTGTATCTACATAGAAATCTAATGGACTGAATTTATAGAATGAAAAGTTGTTTTTTTCTTTTGTAGAATCGAACGAGAATAATATGAAAAATTCATTTCCAGGAAATAATTAACAATAATTAAACAAAATTATACGCTTGTAAGTTTTTCATTTTTAAGGTAAATCATAAAAAGAAAAATACAATTTGAGATGAAATTAAAAATACAATGCGATAAATCGCAAAGCAGTTTTACTAAGAACGTGCGCGCTCAACACATAATCCATTTTTAAGGTAAAATAAATTAAAGCCGCATAAGAATATTTTTTACATTGTTATGTAAATAAGCACTTAATTTAAAATAAAATTCATGTAGCCACACTGTTCATAAATCAGGAAGGTCTTAATTTTACGAAATATTTTGAAGCACCTTAGCATGTTTTGATACACTTAAATTTAATGGAAGAACGTAACATCTCCATTACTCGAGTATGTTTACTTAATTTAGCTTCATTAACAAATAATATTGTGCTTTTAAATTTTTCCTTAAAAATTGTTATCATTTTTGTCGTCAAAATCACCCCTTATTTAATGTTTGTGAAATTAAGTAAATCTAACATATTGCTCAACACCATAAATACTGCAGAATTTAGAAAAAAATATATTGATAAATATTTTCTAAGTTCTTCAAATAACTGAGAATACCGTTCCAATGAAATTAATCCTATATTGGACCAAGCTTTTTTAATCCGTTGGGAAAATACATTAAATATTTATCTATTGGAAATAGCTTGGAAACGAAATTAATGATATTGATCTCCTTAATTGATTGAACATTTGGTACAAGACATTTGGTAAAAAAAAAATTTTATTTATTTTGTTTCTCACTTTGTTTTAATTTATTTAATGGTTTTAACTGTACGACTTTACAATTATTTTGTTACGTTTTAAAATTATACATCACTTATGTTTTCTTATGTACGTATACAGTCGAATGATAAAATTAGTTATGGCCATCTCCAAATATTACTAATTCATCCAATGTTGTATGTTTTCACCATTCATATATTGATTTTATTAACACAATTTGGTTTTTATTATTTATTTATTTAGAACAACAATATATGATGTCAGATATATATGTATATATAAATAGAAACACAATATGCAACAATAGAGTTATGCATCCCTGAGTAATAATGATCTTGAATTATTAGGGTGGCTATCGACATTTATACAAAAACATGATTAATAATAATTTATAAAAAATATCGATCATATCATCATAGTTGGGAATAAGAAAGATGTTCAATACATTTTTTTTTCTAAATCAAAATATGACCTTTATCACTTAATTAAGCGGCAGATTTCATGTACTTCTTGGAGCGCGTGCTGTTCATGTTTTGTATAAAAACTAGGAAAGTAAGTACGAAATTTAATTTATTACACATTTATTGTGCTCTTTCCTATACATATCAATAATTTTATTAAAGTTTTTGTTTATTTTTAAGATAAATATTCAACCGAAAATATAATATTTTTTAGACTCTACTTAGATCACAAAATCTAACCCCAAAAAAAAAAAATAACTAGGTAAGTGAGTACAATTCTTATTTTAACATTTTTTATATGATTTGAAAAAGTTTGGTAAAAATATAAGCTATTTTGCAAAGCTGTGCATATATTGATTATCCAATTCATATGCCAATCCAGAAGTCTTCTGCTTATGCGGGATTCATATGTTACAGTAGCACTTTAATTTTATTGTTAGTTACTTCTTTTGTCGTTGTTATATAAATATAACAAAAACCACAATATAGCTAAGACGGTCACTTACATTATGTATCCAGCTCGGGTTCAATCTTTCGCTCGAAAGCATTCTCTTGTCTGAATAAACTCTCCAATCCGAATCTTTTCGAGTACCTACCCTAGCACTTTATGATATAAATATGTCAAACCAAATTCATTCCCCGACTAGCAAATACGTTGGGTCAATTGTAATACTAACACATTCTTTGTCTATAGTTAACTATTCAACAGAAAGTATAATGAAGTGCTACGATGTATTTCAAATTTTTTTCATGATTTTTGTACCATTATTGAATCTCCTACCTTAAAAAATATGATAATAATTACTTCTATATAATATAATAAATAATGTCCGGAACATTGTCTGTCCACAACTTTTCTCCCACAATTGTTCGAACACAATTGTTCGCCAACAATTGTTCTCCCACAATTGTTCGCCTGGAAAATTGTTCATCGAATATATTAACCCTTCCAAAACCACGCAGTAACATAGATCTATCGCCTCAATTGAAATTGAAATATCTCGGTTAATATACACAATAAAAAATTATATTTTAGTTAATTTTAAGAAAAATGTTTATGCTATTAGTGAAAAACTAGTAGTGTAAAGCGAATCCTACAAAAATAATTATTCTTCAATTCAAAAGTTGTAAAATTAATATTCTGGGGAAAATACCATTTGTGGTAAGACAAATAAAGAGGGGGACATTAATTTAACAATAAAAATAATCTCTATTTCTCACTAATTTAATTGAGAGATAAAAAAAGGTAGTATTGTATAGGACTTGATGAATGCTCCGAATTATATTGGGATATTGATACCATTTTCGTAATTAATGCTCAATATTTAGAGTAAGTTTATAGGATTAATAATTTTAAAGCCATTTAAACTAATAAAAGCTTTCTATACTTTTAACATGTTAAAAATTTCTTACGGTAACACAAGTTGACAGCATGGCTGCATATGGGTATTTTACATCATTGTATGGTAAAGGTTAAAAACACACATTTATGATAAATATGACATTTAATTTAATACGGCATTTTGTTTTTATTATTGTTTTACACTACTCATTTAAAGCTGTTTCGCATACATTTTTATATCTTATCTTTATATAGTTAAGTTTGGTTAATTCGTTTGAACTTTGTTTTATTAATATAAGTGTTATTTCATATAAGTACTATTGTGCTACACTTTTTATGAAATCATATGTACGTAGATATAGATGTAATAAATAAATATATTTAAAAAAAAATGGCGTTATGGTAAGTTATTTGGTACATAAACGAAGCCTTAAGGTGTCACTGCTGTATATGTGCTGAGTTAGTCAAATAATGGAGCATTCTGTAGATTAGTTTTTGCCCAATCGAGCAGTTAAATTAAATGCGAAGCCTTCTTGTGTCACTTTAATTATATGGTATTTTACCACCATATGAATAATAATAATATATAAATACAACATGGATAGAAAGGTAATTTCTCCCAAAAATTAACTAGGTAATAATGTAACGTTTTAATAAATGTTTGAATTTGGGTGACACTTTTCACTCAAAAGATTAAAATGTGATATTATGTAGTCCGCTGTTACTCTGCCGGCTACAGCACACTTCCCTTGTGATGCAACAATGAAATAACTGGCATGATAAATGCCACTCTCGCGATGCAAATGAGACAAACCGAACTACAGAACACGTCTGGTGTACGCGGGTTTATGCTCTCGCGGCCAACCCGACCCGCTGCACTGCTTTAATTTATGCACGCTGTGCGCTGCAAGCGGATACGGTTATAGCGAATACGGTTATAGCGCAATAAGATACGGACCCCATTGTTCCGGGGTTTATGCTTCGTCGTATGAAACTAAATATATGTTCAATTAGCTCGGCAGCCTAGTGCCTATGGATGTCTAAGATTCGACCCTTGCATCGGCAATTATAAGCTGTTTCTATATGTATAGTCGCAAATAACATTATGTTTATAACTTTACAATATATATATATATATATATATTGTAAAGTTATAAATAGGTACCTTAGATAAATATTATATGGGATAATTTTATCTGCATAATGGGATCACTAAATAGCACATTTTAGTCTATGCCTGTGAGATGGCGGGCGGATACATCTGACGACTACTGGAATCATTTAAAGTGTAAAAAGGTGGCCGATACCAGGATATGTAATTATTACCATGTCAGTCTTGAGAGAGATTATTTGATTGTGCCACATTGGATTAGTGAATCATCGGGTCCTGGTAGATGAAGAATGCCTGCGGGATATTTTGCACATTTGGTTGGGTATTGAGACCCGCAATATTGGATATTTTATAGCTGGCAGAGTTTGGTACTGCCAGGTCATAAATTTGGAGTTGGACACGCTGGACTGATACCATACCACTGATGTTAACAACCATGAATCACAGAGAGTTCTGTATCTTGGCGCGACATTTGGTGATGTATTGACATCTAATAATATAATATATATATATAATATCAGTACATCTCAAGTTGTACACCTCGACGTAGATTATTGGTGGTTCAAGATAAACTCGTATTTGAGAATTATAATCTTTATTACATGAATAATACAAGGTATATTACTAGTCTTGGAGCCAAACGTTAACACAAAAGAGACCGCATCTCGCGCGCATCACCCTTTAATTCCTACTCACACACACACACACACATATACATCTCGCTCCGGTGGTGCAGGCGCTCTGACATACACACGTATATTCGATCTAAAGGATGTCCCAATTATTATTTTTCATGAAGTGACGAATGAAAATTTGATGGACTATTGGTAGGTAAGAAATCCTGACAGGTTTTTATCTCATTAGAACTCACATCTCTCATACTCACGACTGTGCTGACCGGTGGAGATGTGGGGCCAAATTCTGTTTGAATTAAAATTTTGCACCGTTACGGAAAATTTTATCGTTTGAAATTTTTACAATCACGTTATACTTAAATCATTATTAATCATATTGAATTCAATAAAATTTTAAAATATTTTTTCGAAATGCTTATATATCTAACATGATTGCGATTGTGCACATATTGTTTTAACTTTTTCCACTGGCAATTTAGTCAGGTATCAACCTATAAAATATTGTAGACTAGGTTTGTTATACCCTATAAATGATATCGTATATAATGTATATATGATGTCGTAATGATATCGTATATAATTATATAAATGATATCGTATATAATGTACATATTAATATACATTTTAAAAACAATATTTGATTTAAAATCAACTTTGTCACTGAATTTTATTTTGGATTATTTTTAAAAATAAGTTTCATTTAGTTATGAAACTTTGCCAATTATTATGTGCTATGAAAATAAGCAATATGAATATTTGAAACAAGTAGAAAAGTTTGTATGCTTAATATTTGATAGGAAAGGAAATATATCGAAAGGGATGTGCATATAATGCGTGTAGTAATCGCTATTGAAAAAATATAGAGGAAAGCGCGCATAAAAGAATCCTAATACAAGCACTTATATAATATATATGTATAAGTGAAATCTAGAGCTCTCAAAATAGTTAAATGCAGTGGAAATAAAAGATCGCTCAGGTATAAATTAATTTAATTCATGACACAGCTTATAATGAATATATTATGAGTGAAACGTTCGTAAAAGACTTGGTATGATCAGAACCTGAACCCAATTTTAAAAAAAAATCTAAGATTTTTTATGTATTAAAACATTGCGTTTATTTATAAAATCACATTTTGTTGTGAAGTTGCAATTTCAGAACATAGTTCTGTCGTATTTATTTATGGTGTATAATGTTAAAAATTATTTGATTAATTGTTTGGATTTTTTCAAACACATTACGTAGTAAATGTGAATTAACTATGTCATTTAGGTAGTAATAATAACTTTCTTTAAACTCTGAAAAAACCTATGACATTCCCTTTTCAATAAAAAGTCTTAATATACCGCCCCATATGAAAAATTACTGTCCATAACGACAACAGTAACAAAATTACCTGTAACGACTCATGTACAAACTTAAGCCCAAAAAAAGAAATCAAATATCTTGGTGTAATTATTGATCAACATTTAAAATGGTACAGTCACATTACTGAACTAATGAAAATAATAAGAAAATATATTTATATATTCATAAGATTAAGAAACATTTTAAGCATAAATAATTTAAAAAAATGTATATTTTGCTATTGTTCACTTACTACTCCAGTATGAAATAATTGAGTGAGGAGGAGCATACAATAATATAATGAACTCGGTAAAAATAAAATAGAGAACAAGCATCAAAGTGGTATTTAAAAAATATCAACTTTTTCAACACAAACACTTTTTGCCAAATTCCTAGTTCCCAAAATAGAAAACATTTACAAAAAATCTCAATTAATCAATTAATTTAAAAAAATAACGCTGTAAAATTTGAAACAAGCATATCATAAAGGTTTAAAAATAACTTCAAAATCCCTAAATGTAATACTATCCGCAAAATTTTATATACTTTGGGATAAAAAAATTCAATAGCCTCCCTACACAAATGAAAGAAATAAAAGATATAAAAGTGTTTAGAAAGAAATTAAATGAACACTTCAGAAACACATAAATAAAAAATAAACAATATTATAGATCACTTCAGAAGCACACAAATAGACAATATAAAATTATAGACTACAAATGAATAACTCTATATATAAAATGATTTATGTGTAAATCTCTCTCCAAGCACAAGACCTAGTCTTTTTTTTGGAGAGGTAAGCGAAAAAAAAACATGTTGTTTTAATAATTTAAAATACTTAATTCATGTAATAAAAAAATTGTATAAATATCAAATAAATAAATAAAAAATAATAGATCGCACTGCTAAAAGATTTAAAAAAAATATATTTCTTAACATAATATGCAATTATGTATGTAATCATTGTCTAATATAACAAATAAAATAACATCATTTGCTATTTCTTTTGTATTTAGCCTTTGTTAGTCTATTTTTTTTTAGGATTGTGTATAAAATTTTGGTTCACAATGAGAGTGTTCTGTAAATATTTTATGTTCTTAAGGCGTACAAATATTTTCTGTGTTGGAAATAAACAGATTAAAACCTTTTGTTGAAAACATTGGCAAATACATTAAAATCTCTATTTGCTTTCAGATTTTCTATTACTTTTATATGTGTATAATTACTAAATCCTTTTAGCATACTGTATTTTAAGTAAATACTCATTTTTAATATTTACTACAAAAACAGTGTGGTTAGTCATTTTTAATAAAATTAAACAGTAATTTTGTATTCTACGACTATTGTGAGTATTATACAGCGATCGGTTTCGAATAAATCATTTTTCTAGTCGGCGTATTATTCGTGTTCGTATATTTCTGTAATAATCTTGGTTTAATTGAAGGTGAGAGAATAGTATTTCTGACAGTGATGTGATCAATTTAAATATGTGACACTTATATGAATAAATACTGATTTAATAATGAGATATAGTTAGCCTATATTAACGCCGAAACTCTGTTTTACGATTCTGGTATAGCGTAGGCTAATGCATTAATAATGGCGAATAATTTACAGGTATTGTAGGTTCTAAATTTCAGTTTAATTATTTGTATATAAAATTAATTGTATTACTAGAAAAATAATTTATTGGTGGACATTATAACAAAATGTTACATAACCAATTTACTATTTTCTTTTTTTCGAATACTGCGAAAATGGTCTATAGAATGTTGTGCCTCAAAATTTAGTTTTGCGAGTATAGCGATGTTGCAGGCGTGGCGGTAGAGTCGCGTCCATAAGCTTGCTTCTGCGAGATGAGTCGTGAATTTGTGAAAATGTTGAATATTTAATGAGGTTTAGAGCAGTGATTTCCCGACTGTGGTGCTGACTTGTTTACTCGGGGGCTCAGCAGATTTGTATACACTAATTATGCGAGAGCATTTCTAGGTAAAATTTAATCAACTTAAAGAAGTTAATATTCTAAAGTTACACTATGTATTTCAAGTGATTAATTACACAAGTCTACGATGATATTTAAAAAATAATTTTAGCACTCCCTGTTTTGGTGTGTTGAAATCAAAAATGGCACATAAAATAAAGTTATATGTATGTTTTTTTTTTTCAGGTTCTATTCAGGAACGGTGATTACGAAGCCGGTTGGTGTAAGCAAAAATAAAGTGGTATTTAAACAAAGTAAATTGTCTTTAATTATAAAAAAAAAAATCCTAAAGTTGTTTCCTGAAAATCTTGGTGCGTCTAGCTAATGAGAAGGAGAATATTCCCACTATGATATTAAGACATGAAAAAAAAGTACTAGGGTTAGTTGAACATCAACGTGATGAGTGACTGTAACTGGATACCATGCCGTGAAATTCCAGAAATGTCACACATGAGAAAAAACAAAGAAGGCAGCTCCATAGGCAATATAAAATTACAGTAAAACCATAGATTTATATTAACTTATTAAAACGGACATACAGGGTATAACAAATCTAGTCCACAATAGTTTATGGGTAGATACATGACTAAACTACAAGTAAAAAATGTTCAAGAAAATATGTACCTAATCTCAACCATGTCAGAGATAAATTGTCATTGAAATAAAAAATCGTAATTATGCGATTATTTTGATTAATTGAAATATTTAATTGGTATTGGATACAAAAAATTAAAGGTCATCGATTTCCGAGCAGCCAGATTATGTTTTGTTAAATGATTTAGGACCTGAAGCAAAGATAAAGATTAACAATGGATAAATTTCTTAAATGTTTATTTAGCAGTACTTAGATTTAAAACTAAACATAATTTAGTAAAAATTTCAATCAATATAATTTTCCGTAACGGTGCAGAATTTTGCACATATTCAATTTAGTCAGGTCCATACAGTCCACACATAAAATATTGTGGACTATACTGTCTATTACACCCAGTATATTAAAGAAATGTAAATACATTTTAGAATACAATAAATTAAATATACTATATTATTTATATTTTTTAGGAGAACACATTCTTATTGTGAAGTTGTAATTATTCAGAACATAGGTCTGTGATATTTTAAATATATTAATTATAAAGATATACATATAAAATCAATTTTATCGAAAAATATTGTTGTTGCGCCACCGGGATTCGAACCAGGATCTCTTTCCTAACCGGGGAAGGTTAAATTAAAAGGAAAAATTGTCGCTAAAAATAATGTCGCTGTAGCTTAGTTGGATAAAGCACCTTCCCCGGTTAGGAAAGAGATCCAGGTTCGAATCCCGGTGGCGCAACAACAATATTTTTCGATAAAATTGATTTTATATGTATATCTTTATAATTAATATATTTAATTCATATTTTATATTATTTATATATTATGTTTAGTACATATTTATTTATACTGATTATATGATAGTTGTAATAATAAGGCATTTTTCACAAGAATTATGGGTAAAATTTATGATCTATTTTGAATCATTTTATTTCACTGTACGATAGTTTCATTTTTCTTTTTCTTTATTACTTTCAATAAAATTCTAGGCAAAATGATTCGTCGAAGAGATTGGGGTGTCAAAAGAGTTCTGCCCTTCTCGTTAACGAGGATCACAAGTTTATCCAAATTGTTATTTTCACGGTGACATGCAATATGTCCATAATTGGCTCCAGGAGGGTCCGGAACTGTTTTACAAGATCGCCGAGTAAAATTAAAATGAAATAATATCTAAGATTTATAATTTTGAGCATAATTATTTTTGATGAATAACTAAAAATCAATGTCATTTACGTGTCTTTGGTATGTATATATATATTGTATAATAACTAATGCTACATTATTAAAAATATCTTATTATTATTAACAAAAAATGTAACCAACTTACCATCACGCCGTTTCCCCACGAAGGTAGGTAGAGAGGATAGAGCGCCACACTCTTCTCTCCAGACACACAACTATATCGCCTTATCTACATTCATTCATATTTTCATACAAGCTCGCCGATTGTTGAGGCTTTGAACAAAACTATCCTGCAGTATATGGTTTACCTGATCGTGCCAAGTCTTCCGCGAACGTCCTCTATTTCTGATGACATCAGCACTTGTGTCATGTATCTTTCTTACCATTATTTACCATTTTCTCATTCAACTGTTCCATATGATCTAGTCTTGACTCGATTGACAAGTTCTCATCAGCTATATTTCCATTCAGCTTTTCCGTTTCTATCAAACATACTTACCAAATACACAAACTCATCAACTTGTTTCAAACATTCATTATCTACAAGTATTTTGCACGGTGTACTTTCGACTTATTGACATTAATAATGAGGTCGCTGTCTTTACATACGTCGTACATTCTACTCACTAGACTGTGTAGTTTTGTTCATTATTCGGCATTATTACTGCATCATCGGCACACAATCAAATCGCCCATGTTTGAACTTGAAATCAGATTAACCTGTTTTAGGAGATCCGGGGGTATGGATAGATATGTTACATTAACGATTTTAAAAGAATTAATCTTTTATATGAAAAGTCTAATTTTGAAAAATGAACACACTAAAAATAATATTTTAGTAATTAATAATAGTTAAATTTGAATAAATTAATATGAAATATGTATTTGGGGGTAGAGGGGGTGATTACCCGGAGGCCTAGCAATTGTTTTTATTCCACCGTTTTAGTCTTAAATATTTTATTTACTGATATTTAATATGCTATATGTATACAAACAAAATGAACAGTTGTTCTTAGTGATTAGTGAATTGTAAAGATCGGGTAATGATCAAAATGTAGATCAGAAGATTATATGTGTGAGTGCTTAGTTCTCCAAATTCACCAGCGCTCGCCTGTTCTTTTGACTAATAACGCGAAGTGTTTATGTGTGCAGATACGTGCGTGAATGTGGCAAGAGTAGGTTGGACAGTAAATACTATTTACAGTTAATAGACGTTTAATGCTGATTAATGCAAAATTATAGATAAAAATATATGGCGCCCTCTATATATTATACATAAAATATATAGAGGGCGACATATAAAATATATATAAAAGCCGGCTGAGAGAGAAGTGAGCTGCTAGGGCCGGCTCCCTGGGCAGCTGCCCACTCATATTATTGTTATCAATCTCTTGCTGGTACCGGCGAGATTATTGAGGCTAATTAGAATTTATGGTTTGCACTCAAGTATTTGCCGGATGCGTTTAGGAACCGTCGACGATGTTGTTGGTTGTAGAGACGATATCATATATATTCATGCATTATTATTATTTTCTTATTTTTATTTTCTAGCTTCTGTCCAAATATGATCTGGGTTGAATCTGCCGGCAGTGTTGCGTGGAGGGTGAGTCTCTTATATGTTTTTCTTTTGTGCCGTCACTTCACATCCCTTTCCCTCTGATACCCGACCTTGTCAATTGTATTATTTATGCCAACCAGGCGGTGAATGATTAGGACCAAGGCCTTGAGCTTATTGCATCGGTCCCGGGTAAGCGGTGGGTCATCCCTCATTGTAGAGGCGATAGATCTCCACTGTTGTAAATTTTAATATATTTTAAAAGTAAGGAGGCAAAGACTTGCAAATTGCACAATGCTAGATAATTTAATTGAATATTTAAATAAGATTTTAGTCTGTAATATTCCTTGTGTCCATGTGAAAGCAAAGTATCACTTTTGCATTTAACATTAGCATGCAAACCGCCATTTCGCAATATAGTGATACTTTATTTTAATACGCTCTGCAATGTACTGTGATATTTGAAACAGATACACGTTTTGCTGGTTATTGTGGCCGTAATATTCGGGAATAGCCCGAACAGTACCGTTGAAACTGACCAAATTTCAAATCCCCATCACTTAATAACGTGATATTATCCGAACTCGTACACACGTTACTGGAAAACGGTAGAAGTTTGCTAGCCCAAAAAATTCCTGGGCATTCTGTAAAATCTGTGACACTTTCTAATATATTTTTTTATTTACGTAAAATTATACTTATCAACAAAAATTATAAATGACATAATTTTTTTTTAAATTAATTTTATTTACTATCACTTCAATAGTTTCGAGAGATGCAATCCCTTTCATCATCAGGTGATAACTAAACTAAATACAGTTTGATAACCTACTCTGGTAGAGTGGTGGGGCTTGGGAAAGAGGGTGGGGGTTTAGTTTTAAGCGTCATGCTTGTAGCAAATTAAAACAATGATTGATAAGCTATTTTGAAGATGTGTGAAATATACATAACCTATTCAATACAAATAAATACAATACAAAACTACACTAAATTATACGCAATTTTATAAAATATATGACATATATTACACGGATTAGCGATGACGAAGTAAAGAAAGAAAAGATATAGCCAATATCGTAGTAGGTAAGTAAGAAGTCAGATAACCAGGATAAACATATTTGGCAATTATCGTAAAAATATAACTTTTTATTTCTTAAACAATGGGTTAGTATTTTATGGGATGCTTAGAATTAACATGCATTTGGAGTTTTACCGTAACATATTAGACATGTGGTAAAAGTATCCTACATATATACCTACCGCGTAAGGAAAATCATAACAGCTTTTGAGTTGCTGATTTAAACGATAAAGATTTTCTATAATAAAATAAATATATTTTTACTATCTTGTTTTTTTTTAATAATTAATAATTTTGAAAATTTAAAGACGTAAAAAATCAGTATTATTATCTTATGCGACAAATTACCAAGACAGCCAACTGCGGTGGGGAGGAGTAGACAAGATGATAGAGCATGTGACAGATACTGCGCGTTCAAAATGTTTATAAAAATAATATGAATATGGACACTTGGTTAAATGATGTTGCTCAGTATAATTTTTAATACAGTTTTCATATTTTACTAGGGTAGATTTTGAAAACAATAAAACTATACATTTTTAAATGTAGCAAAAAGTTATTTTACCGAATAATAATAGAGTAAGACAAACATAATATTTCTTAATTTAGCGGCAATGTATATCTACTTACAATAGACCGAAATGGAAAGCCGATAAAAATAAGACAGTTTTGAAACAATGACGTAAACCGTTTGAGTTTATAATTAGTTTACTAAGTTTTAAATTATATTTGTTCTCCATAACCGAAACAAAATAATATTATAATATGCACTCAATTCAATTGATAATTTATAAACAGATATTACAATATATTATTGAATAGTTTTTTTATTGAATAATTAATTAAAGTTGAAAGTGTTTTTTTTACATTTGATAGTAGTTGGGTAATAATAGTGTTAAAGAGTTAGTTTGTGAAGTATATGGGTTGAAGTATAGCGATATGTGATAACTAAAATCAATTTAAAAATAAATATTTTAATTTATTAATAAATTAATTATATCATATAAGATGGATTACTTTGGTGGTTTAGTCATATGGAACGGATGATTGAGGAGAGTATGATAATAAATATATTTGATGCAAGTGTTGATGACATTAGAAATAGATAAAAATAGAACATAGTCCTGTTAGAAGTCTTAATAAACGACGAACTTGTATGAGAAGATGTATGAGTGTGGATGAGGCAAAAATTGTGAGTTATAACAGAAGAGTGTAACGCTCAATTCTCTCTGCCTACCTACTCAGAGAAACAGCGTGATGTAGGAAATAATTGTTAGTAATCTTTTTTCCAAGGCTAACGATAAAAGGTGATATAAGTAATATTCAAACTGAGAAATGCCTTGAGAATTGAATTAATGCTAACACTTTTAATACTTGCTTAGTTTTATACTGCTACCAATTGTTAATTTATTTAAACGATAAAGTTAAATAAATTAACAGGCAGATGTCCAATCGAACAACATGAATATTTTATATTACTAAAGGATGTTTCGATTACAAATATAATTAATCTTTATAAAATATGTCTTATGGAATTAATAATTCTTCAAGCAATATCTTAAATAGAAGTATAAAATGCACTGCATTCTAATCCAATAAAACGTCTCGTGCGCTAGGAAAGCATTACTCAACAGTCGGTAATTGACTCATCCATTATAATATAATGTGTCTTGTGCGATTTGCCGAATTTTCCGATAGTGGATGTTCGGCGAAACTGGTCAGGGGTTGGGGATGGAGGGGGGACTAGAGAGGGTTGTGGTCACCGTCCAGAATAGATAGATTGAGAGGGTGGTGGGGTGGAATGCTGAATCGACAGTTTCCTTAAAATGGGTAAGGAACGGCAGTTTAGTTGCTACAGTTCTGGCAAATATGTAGATGGTTGAATGTTTGACTTGAATTTGGAATTATTACTGAACTGAAAATCTTCTCGAAACTAAAACTAAAACACGTCAGACTTGTTATTTTTTTTTATCTAATCATACATATCTCGTAGTTTTATTGAAATGCATTTGATACATTTTTAAGTTTCAATTTTTTTTTATAAACATCAATAAATATATATTTAAATAATTTCAGTGTAGCCCTTAATAGCGGCGGGATTTATTATTAAAATATTCTTAAAATTTTGGATGAAACAAACACTATGTTCGTTAAAAGTATGTACTAACTTAAAAGTTTGCTGAATGGATAGGCAAGCGTATAGGTTCGTGTAGTTTATACATTTAAATAAGGTGATAATTAAATATTTATATCATAAAGCATCTTAATAATATCGTTATAGAATATATTAAATTGTTATTGAGATGAGTGCTTTTCAATATTTATTAAACCGTGACCTACTGTCTAATACTCAACTAGTAAAATATTTTTTGTATGGTTTTAGTATTGCGTAAATATTTTATTACACAATTTTTATATTTCATATTAAAAACATTAAATTTAATTATTTCGATTTCAAATATGGCACCACGATTAGATAAATATGATAAAAAAATAAATTTAATAGAGATGCATATATTGCAATATTCTTACTATTTTAAAATTAAGCTAAACGCTTGTGCTTTAAAAATAGAAATAACTTACTAGTTTCCTGGAACGAGACTCAAACCTCCGATTACTAGATCACTAGGCCGGTGTCTTGACCACTAGACCAACAAGTTACTCAATAGTTTGAAGGGATAGTTAATAAAATAAATTAAATACTCTTTTTAAAATAAGTTAGATGCGCGCATATTTTATAGATATTCTGCGGATGAACAAATATTTATGAATTAATAATGTTGCAGAATCTATATTTATTAAAAACCTACATTTTTCTGCGTATTATCGCTATCAAGATTGAACATTCTCGCTTCAGTTATATTTGTGATCTTTCAATTTCAGTTATACATTTGTTGGAAGAACTAACTTCCTGAGATACGAATGCCGGCCTGGACCGGGGAAGATAATCGGCTAATGGTTGAGATACAAGGCACATTTGTATTCTAAGGTAAAAAGCTACCCTCACTATTGTAGTAGCCTCCACTGACTTTAATTATTTATTGTAGTGAGGGTTTCTATGTGACGAGAATATTTTTAGCTCTCTAAGATATTAAAGGTTCTGTGTTAAGTAATCTTTTGTGAGATATAATAATAATGAAAAAAAAAGGGAAATATTCGCTTCAAGAAATATTAGATTAAAAAAAATAAAAACACGGAAAATGAAGAAATCTAATGCAAAATTACGAAAAAAGGTAGTTACATTGTAATTTTTAAAATATTAATAATTGCAAAACAAATTTATCGTAAAATTTTCCATAAGTAACAAAAGTTAACCACGTCTAAGTGTTATTAGGTGCATTTTGGTAGAATACTACCTAATGCAGAGGATCTCATATAAAATAATTTCAATACTTTTTTTTCAAACATGTATGTTATACCTATAGGTGTAGGAGGTATAACGGATTTTATTTGACTCGAAAACTCCAGTTGATGACTGATTTCGATCAAACTTTTTTGAAAAAATTGTTTTATAGATACATAGATATCCCGGCTACGTTGGTTAGCTAGCTTGATCCACTATTTTGTTTCTAATTGGCAGATCAGGATAGTTAAAATAGCTAGGTTTAAAAATATAAAAAAATATTAATTCCATTGATATTGATTCCTAAGAATTTTTCTCATTACATTAATCGTTTTTTATCTGGTCCAAAAAATAAGTAATATATTTTTTTAAATTTACAACAAATTCTAATTATAAATATGCATAAATTTTTATCTCCATTAATATTGGACGTAGAGAAAAAATAAAAATATACTTTCACCAAAATCTACCAGATTGTTGCGGCCAGTGTTGGAAGGGATTTTTTATTTTTACTAAATGTATTGAAAAAACTTTGTTGTGAAATAAATATTATTTTGAAGTCACTATTCGATTGGACCGCGGACTACCAAATTGTGTTATAAAGTTTTATAAAGAAAAATATCTTTCAAAATGGTATTAAAACTTATATGAAACTATACTTTTACGAAGATATATTCACGAGTACACATTGATAGGATATACGCGATAATAATTTTCACTCGGATTAAATAAAATATTTTTAGTGATTTCATCGCTTTTCACTACATTCTGCATCGCTCAAATACACAATTTTTCTTGTGTGTTGTAAAACAGTAAAAAAGTTCGAAATCGAACCAGCAAGCAGAATTAAAATAAACCTCGCCGATGAATTGAAATTCCTGCTGGGACGCGAGAGCTGCGCACAAAAAGCTCAGTTAGCGAAAACTAAATTCTAGATAATCGACTAATGAACGGACAATTAAAGAAATTGCAGACTTTTTAACCACACAGAATTGCCATTAGACACAGAATTAGTTCGCTGTAAAAGCACAAACTGCTGTCTAAAATTACAAAGTTGTTTAGTTATTCCGTTTAGTCACGATATCTTGAATTCAAAATGATATATTTTATTCCACATTGTGTTATTTAATGTAGCGTGCTAAAGTAAATCAAATAATATATTTTCAAACAAAAATTTATGTAGGAAATATTTTTACATAAAGTGTTTATAATTGTAAAGATAGTATATAATTATGTAATATTATATTTTATAATGTCAATCGTATAATCAAAAACTGTGATATTATGGACATTTTATAATAATTATAATTTTAAATGCACGATAACAAAACTTTTGTAGAAACAAAAATCTGATGCAGAACACCCTTCTTAATATTATTATTTATATATTATATACTTATATTATATATTTAATACAAATTAAATTAATCAACTAAAAAGATATACAAAAAATATTATTTTTCGAAAAAATATTTAGTTGCTACCGAGATATTAACCTGAACCTCTTTATATATCCCGGTAGCAATTAACTATTTTTTCGGTAAATATATTTACGTATATCTCATTTAATTTATATTAAGAATTCCACAGAAATATGTTTTAAATGTAACTTCAAAACAAAAAATTGTTCTTCTTTTAAATATTTATGTTATTTCATTCAAAATAATACGATAGATACCTACTTTAAAAAATACATATACGAATTTCAGTTAAAAATGCATTCAAAGGTTATAAAATCTGGAAAAAAATCTATTAAATATTTTGTACAAATGTTCATTTGACATATTGGCTTTAGATTGTTTTGTGTCTATATTCTGGTTATAAATGGGACCTCTCCTCGGATGTTTCGCCAAGATTTTAACATCTTTAGGAACCTTGGATAGTTCTGAGACAACTGGAAGGCGGCTTGATGAGCCGTACATTTTATAGGGATGACACGTACTTTACGGACATGTTTTGCGTGCAACGACTAGTTGTCGTGTCAAATCGGGTTATTTGGCGGCGGGCTCTCCGAAGAGCTAGTTGGATCTGTTTCAGCCCTTTATAAAGGTTTTTCCCTATTCGTGTAGATATTTAGCTATGTGTTTATGGTGAGAATATTATTTGATACTTGTTTCAGATAGATTGGCTTTATCTGTTTGCTCTTTTGTCAGATAATTGGGTATTATTTAGCCCAAAGTAAAAAAGTGAAAAAAAACATTGTTGTTATGAGGTAGTACACAATCCATGTGTTTATTTTTTGGAGAATCAATTTAGTGTGAAGTCTGCGAATCTTTTTGCAAAAACTAAAGCAAAATATGGTTTCAATCAATTTTATTATGAAAGATCTATTTAAACATGAAGAACTTCTTCAAAAAATAATGTCTGAATACATTATATGGTAATTATCGACGAAAAATATATTGGTGGAACCCTATTTAATTTTTTTCGCAATATAATTATTTTTGGTACACCGAATCTTGACGTATGTCCGTATAAAGATCATATATTTTGTTTATAAATTGATTGTAAAAGGTTCAAACGGAAATTTGAGCTATTATTATAACATTGGTTATTAAATATATTTTCAAAAAAGTCAAAATTCACGTTCAGTCTCTTATATTGCAATATCTCAAAGAATATGAAAACTTTGAATTATTTAATTAGGATTTATAAGTGTACCTAGAGAAATTTATAGTATTTTAAATATATTTTTTATATAAATTATACCTTATGCACATGTATTTTAAATAATTACTAGAATAGAGCTTGCAAAAGCTGCAAAAGTCGGCACCTATTCATGTTATGATGACTGCTTTACACTAAATTGACTCTCCAAAAAATAAGCGCGTGGATCGTGTACTAAGGCCTCTTAATTTGGAACATTTTCTTAAGTATTTTGTAATTAAGTGATCGATCAGTGCAAATTTACGTCTTGTAAATCAAACAAATATTATAAGTTATGACATATAACCTGATTGATATTGTTTTGAGGTTTTTCATTTGGTTTGAGATCCTTCCATCCAAAAGTTTTCTTTTAATATTTAGCAATATCTACGCATACTGTAGAATAGTTACGGATGCACATAATAATAGCGGTGTATCTTAGTTGAATTTCATATCTGTACTTATTATTTAATTATCAATTTCCTATTCAAATTTTTTATTATTTATTAAAATCATGTGTAATACATACTTAGTTTGCTTTTCATTATCTTTAACATTTTGTAATGTGTGTATATTTTATATTTATACAAATATACCAGATGTATTAATTGTTACCAAAAGTATTTCAACAACATGCTGGAAAAGAATTCTTGCATATATTGAATATTGTGCTTGAAATAACGACGATTTAAACTCGCAATAACAGGAATAGGAAAGCGAGTAAAAGGATTGTCTCCTATGAGATGGATAAACGAAATAAATTGTTTTCTTTTAACGCTACAGACAATATGGATTAAGACTGGAACGGATGGATTGTACACGAAATTCCAGACAGATCAACGGCCTACGACGCTCAGCATTGGACATACGATGAAGAAAAATATAATGGGATAGTAATAATAGTTTTTAAAAACTATAATTGTATTAGGTAAACCTTAAAATGTATTTAAGTAACAGTATTAATAAACCACTGTGTAATTTGTGAACGCACCTTGCAATTATGAGTACCTGGGTGTAAAACGGGGCTCTCATTAGCCTCAAAAACACCCTGGTACCGATCCCAATAGACAACAATAATATTAGCCGGCAGCCGTCAATAGACCGGCCCGTGCGCGCCATTTCTCTTACAGTCACCTCGCTGACAAGTTCGCTAACACACGATTCACATTGTAGACTTCTTATATACTTTGCATATACTTTTATTTGTAATTATGTTCAAATAAACTTGTGATAATCGTAAGTAATATTTTTGTTCCACCCGCCTTGATCACGCATAGCACAAACACACACACCTTTTAACCACATTTTAACATATACACTCGTACCCGCACTTATTTCATTTTTATTTAACCGCATTACCACACTTATCCCCAAAAATTTAATCATATTATAGAGCAGCACATTTTTAAAAATAAATTTCAAGATGCGTATTGAATTATTACCTCTCCTTTTCATAAATATGAGTGACTGTTTGATATAAAGTTGATATTATTTTATAAATGTAAGTTTTTTATAATTTTATATTTCGAAATGATTTAATTACGGGTAAGCTTATTTTTGTGTTCCATATTTGAATATTCTAATTAATGGAATTTTTGTCAGCTTCCAAAGTTTAAATCCATTTTGAGCTGAAGGGTTTAACGGGGATTATCTTTCGTTTTATGTCTAAGTACACGAGGAGTGTCGCTCGAAACTATGCTCCGGCAGGGGAAAGTTTTCGGCAAATTGACAATGATACAACTTGTCACTGTTGTTAAATTGATCACAGTTTTCCGAATTTTTTGCAAAGCTGACTTGAAAATTACACGTTTTAAAAGCACACTGAACAGTTTGAAATTTGCTCGACAAAAAGCTGACGGGATAAGTTTTGTAGCAGTTATTTTGTAATGAAAACTTTTAAAATAGTCCCGCAGTATCGTAAGCTGTTTATACACACAAAATGTTTCGAAACTTACAGAAATATTGTAGCCGAAAAGCACACATCGCCTGTTATGAGATATTTGTTTGAAAAATAGTTTTAATCAATAACTTATTCAGACTCGTGTAAAAGAGTATCTTATAATGCCGGAAAAAATTATAAGCATTAGAAAATAATAATTAATATGTAGTACGTTAATTAGAGTTTTGTACGATGTTTATCGCCAGGAGTTTATTTTTATTTAATTTCATGAAACAATTTTTAAATTTAATGAAACAATTCTTTTCAGTTTATTAAAATTTTATCACTGAAATACTTACTAATGTAATGTTTATCATTAAACAGTGTAACATTTTAATTTATAAAATATATAATTTTAATATTGACTTGTACTACATACACACAATTTTTGAGTTAATATCACTACTAGTTTTGGGAAGAGCAGTTCTTCCCATCTACAGGTATAAATTGAACTAAATTAAATACAGTTGGCTATGGAGACCGTAAGGTTGGGAGTGGTTTTATTGTTACTTGAAAACACAGATAAAGGCGGTGAAGTTTTAAAAATGTGATATAATTAATTAATGTTTTTTCCGAATTCAAATTTTTCTGAATTTCTATCATTTCAAGATAATTCATTATTATTCTCCTATATAGTACCTAGTGTAGTAACTTTAGATCATGGCTGTCATTAGAATAATTGGTTTTAATAATTCGCTAGTAGTTATATTAAAAAATGTGTGTGTAGTATAAAGTAAATATAAAAATTATATATTTTCTAAATTAAAATGTAATGCATTATTAATATTTATTGTAAAGTAAATTATAATAAGTTTATTAAGGATAGGTGACATTTAGTTGCTAAAATTTTAAAATACAGTGTGGTTGTAGTTTGTTTTAGATATGCCACATCAAAACTGCTTAAATCTTTACAAATAAGGTGTGAACGTAAGGTATAATATTTGCATTTAAAACCCATTTAAAATCCTCCACAGCGGCCAGTTTTAGGTTCGATCAAAAATATTGTCTTATATTTTCAGAAAATCTGGATGCTATCTCAAAAATATACATCTACCCTAAAGAAAATAAAAAAAGTGAACTACGGTAAACCCACAAGCGTGCAAATTTTATGTTTTTGCCCCAAGATTCGTATTCCATGCAAAATAGTCAGTAAAAATGCTGACTATTTTTTGACAATATCTATACAAGTTTTCATGAGTAAAATAATCAAAGCGCCGTACTTCTATGAATTCTAGACGTGATGGTATTTCTTATTAAGTGGCGATACCTTATTTGTTTAGAAGAATTGTAAATGATTTATGACATAAAACTAAGTTTAAAAATATATATGAAGCCCTAAACCGTATGAATAAATACAATGTGTTGTTAATATACTCTTTTTTTTACTAAAACGAAACATTTAAAAATCATCTTAAATTGACTTGTGTCGTACAAGTTTAACAGTTTATTTTAATTTTTATAGAAATGTTGATACAATATATCAAAAAAATCTTTTTTTAAATAAATTAACAGGTAATGAAAAGGTCTGATACTCTTACCCACGTAAAAAGTTAAAAAATACCGGTTAGCCAATGAAAAACGACTAACGTAAAGACTTGAATACGCTACGAAGTAGCCAGTCTAAGTATCAAAAGTTTATAGGCGACCTACATGCGTTTTATTGGACCTGGCTGTTAATCCAGGCACTTGAAAGTCATACCAGTCCTCCTGGTACCCATAGAAATACATATGTCAATACATCGAGACGAGCACCTTTTAGAAGCTAACGAAGTCCAGACACTTGTCCAAAGCCTGTCTTTTCAGTAAAACATCAAGAGAGCATCTGTCATTATGAACTGTATGTGTGCGAATTAACTTTATACTCTTGTACTTTTACATGAGAATCCGAAGAAACGCCAACTTTTAATCCTGTTTTAACAATATACCTTACTTTAGTCACAGCATATATTAGCACTCACACCGACCACATTCATATACACTGCGACATACATCCACACGCGTGAGACTTGAAGATAGATAGGGTCTATATTTTCGTAGAAAGCAATCACTTTCTAGTTTGACATATTAGATTAAATAAAACACTTTGTATGAAACCACGAATTTTAATAAAATTATATATATATATATATAATTATATTATACTATATATTATATATATAATACATTTAAACATAAAAAATAAAATATTTTATATTTATTAATATTCGTGATTTCGTACAAAATGGTTGTGTTTTATTTAATCTAATATATTTAAATACATTTTCAGGTTTCATGCTGTTCTGAAATTTCTGTGATACGTTTAAACCAACTTCTTTGTTAATCAATGTTTCTGATTCTATTGCAGGGTTTATTGAAAATAACCTTACAAGGTTGAAGATATGCGGCAGTATATATATATATATATAATTATAAATTTATTATACAATTTTTAAATGAGTCGTTTTCTTCCCAACCTCTTTATAATCAAAAATAAAAAAAAAGTATATTTGAATGCAGTTTTATAAAGAAAAAATGATACTTGCGATTGGTGTAAATACTTCACTACAAATAATATAAGTAATATAATAAACAAAAACATGTTTCAATTTCGTGTTAAAACCCCTTAAAATTGAGTACTTAACTTCTAAATGGCTCAATAATGATACTGACCGATGGTTTTTAGTGGTATGTCATCGGCTTGTACCAATGAAGATCAAATAATATGAGTAACAAATACCTCTTAAATACGCGTGTTGAATTTTAAAATACTCTATAAATGGTATAGTGGCAAATCCCTCAATAAAAATTATGAATTTCTCAAAATAGTGAAAACACATTAGTCTTTTATTTGACATTTCCCGTAATAATAATGGAAACGCCGTATCTTCAAAGAATCTAATAAAGTGTTTAGATTAAAATTCAATTTTAAACGTTATTCGTAATTTCTGGATTTCGTTTAAAAAATCGTTATGGAGTAGTTTGGAAATAAAGGACTCATTTAAAATTCTGTGATTAATAAGAAAATTCATTAAATTAGAAAATTGAAATTTCTATAGACTAACTCAAAGGTTTGGCAGTTTTTTTCATATTGTACCTATATATGTTTTTTGATTATAAAACACATAATATTCTGCAGGTTAACATATGCGCAAATCATTTAATATATATATGAATACGTTCAGCAGCAAAAATTGCTTTTCTGTTAGTGCAGCCATCCCTGGAATTGTACAAACGATGTTCTTACGTGTCAAATTTGACTAACTGAGATCACGTTTACATAAATGAATATTGCACAAACGTAAACATTACGAACAAAATATTTATCTGAAATTTTGTCAAAAATATTGTTTTTGCGCTACCGGGATTCGAACCTGGATCTCTATTTCCAATCCGGGAAGTACACTACCAATTGTGTTATAGCGCCAGTATTTTTCATGACAAATTTTCGAACCTATATTCAAATTAATACATCTGTCGTTCCATTATTTGAAAGCCATCTACATTGTTTTTACGGAATCTCAAATACCTTTGAGTAAACCGACCCCAGAATTATCAATTCATTTTTATTTAATTTTTGGACACATTGATAGTATACTTCCCCGGATTGGAAATAGAGATCCAGGTTCGAATCCTGGTAGCGAAAAAACAATATTTTTCGACAAAATTGATTTTATATGTATATATTTATAATTAATACATTAAATTAGTATTTAAAACATCACAGACCTATGTTCTGAATAATTACAACTTCACAATAAGAATGTGTTCTTCTTAATAACAATATTTAATAATTTAAATATTTTGAGTATGTCCAAACCTTTGTAGGAACTAATTACTGGTTTTTATCCCCTGGGGGATTGTCATCAAGATTAACATGTCTCACAGAGACGAAACTATTATTTTTATATGAGAAAGTATGGAAGTCTTGGGCATTACATTAGCGTGGGTAAATAGGTGAACGTTACATTGTGTAAAGTGATTACTTAAGCCAGCCGATGACAGGTCGTAAGCCCTGTAACGCCCAAGACTTCCATACTATCTCATATAAAAATAATAGCTTCGTCTCTGTGAGACATCTTAATCTTGAATATAATAATTGTACTGTATAGCGTTGTTCTACTCACTTCAGTTGAGCTCTTTTTTGCGGCAACGGCTACTTCTCTCTTCAAAATATGTGGTTGATTAGCATCTTTCATTATTTTTCTCTTGATATCTCCAGTTTGACATGTTATTTTTTCTTTTACTTTGATTCTTTAATCACCCAACATCACTCGGTATTTCTACATACCGTAACTTCGTCATGTAGTAGAATTTCGAACTACCGACTGCACCAAAATGTGCGTATTTTAGCGTACAGCAACGTGTCATACTTAATTCGACACAGTCAAAATGTGCCGTACATCTTTGCTCGGGTGACGTCTACAATTATAGAAAACTATTATGTACTTTTAATTGACACCTAATCACTATATGACGTAATGACGTAATGTTGTTTATCGTAGCTATAATTAGCGGAAATGTTTTTTGTGAGGGGCAGATTTATCCAGCAGTGAATTGATATTGACTAATGATAATGGTAATGAAGATACATATACATACATGCCAGTAGCTTATTGGTGTTGTGGTCATAACGTTGGCCTAGTAATCTAGTGGTCGGGGGTTCACGCCTCATTCCAGGACACCAGCAAGTTAGTCCCATTTTCATAGCATAGTCGTTTAGTTTGAAAATAGTAAGAATATTGATGTGACATGTATTCCGTGTACGTATCTCTATTTTAAATATGAATTAAATATATTAATTGGAAAGATATACATATAAAATCAATTTTATCGAAAAATATTGTTGTTGCGCTACCGAGATTCGAACCTGGATCTCTTTCTTAATCGGAGTAGGTGCATTATCCAACTATGCTACAGCGACAATATTTTTAGCGACAATTTTCGAACCTATATGTTACCTTACATATTAATACATTTAATCGTTCCATTATTAGAAAGAGCCATCTACCTTATTTTTACAGAATCTCAAATACCTTTGAGTAAACTGATAGCAGACGCCAGAATTATCAATTCATTTTTATTAAATTTTGGACACATTGATACAACTTTATTATTAGGAGAACACATTCTTATTGTGATAACACAGATCTATGTTCTGAATAATTACAACTTCACAATAAGAATGTGTTCTTGTAATAGTATCTCTATTTATTTATTAAAAAAATATATATATTCTGCGTTCAGATAGGTAAGGGGAGAAATTACAGACCACCAAATATATATACATGAACTAACGCAAATTCATTGTCCCAATATTTTCATTTTGGTGTCATCATCATGTCATGATCACTTTGTTACCACTTACGCATTCAAATAGCACAGCGGCTTTTTTAAAAAATATAACCGGGTTATCGGACTCTGACAATATAATATGCATTAATGTGAAAAATACATCTTGTTTACACGATGACTTAATTTTCGAAGAATAAATACTTTCATTGTTGCATACATGTGTCATAATCTGTCGGATTTATGTTTTAATGTGTGTAGAATGCCCCTCGTCCCGCTACTAATATTCCAAACCCCTCTCTGATATGCACACTATATTCCATGTCTATTCATTTAGTGGTTTGTGGGAGAGATAATATAAAATAACTGTTATCGTGACCCGCATTTTAGTTTTCCCAACAAACATCTCTGATTACATACACCTATTATTAAAATTTGTTTTACAAATCATTTTATTTTTATACAAATTATTTGTGAACACATTAATTCATAATTTCATTTTTTTTGTATGTTTTATGTTTCACTAGCACGTAAAATAATTGACGCGAAGGCCCCTTTTTTATTTCAGAAAACAATATCTTAGAATTTTTTTTAAAAATTATTTGTTAAATTATAATTATGTAACATAAAATTGATTTATATCTGCAAATCCTGCAGGAAACAGACTCGTGGGAAGGTATTGTGTTGTTGACAGAATGTGCGACTGTTATCGCTGATACGTCAAGGAAGAGTTTTTATCTTCACGTGTGATACCGAATGTTTCTGCGATTGATTTTAAAAATCTTAAATTTCTATGATTATTAAAAAAATCGTAAGTC
Source organism: Eubasilissa splendida (assembly GCA_031772225.1). Lineage (NCBI taxonomy): Eukaryota > Metazoa > Arthropoda > Insecta > Trichoptera > Phryganeidae > Eubasilissa > Eubasilissa splendida. The sequence goes on along the minus strand of CM062852.1, from coordinate 20,093,015 downwards.
ATCAATCAAGTGTTAAGAGTTTATAAAAAGGTCCTGAAAATTAATGAATATTAAGTATTCTTGATCCATTAAAAATAATATATCATTGTTATTTATGATACTAATTTTAGAATTTCTTTTTTTAAAAATGATGTCAAGTAGCTCTTAAAAGAGTGAGCTGCGTTTTTTCTTCTTATTTTTCAATTAAATAGGCCATCCGCCCTTCAAGAGTGGTTTGTGCTATTAATCAAGTTAAAACTTTGTTTTATAGAAAAAAGTACAATAATATTATAGTATAAGAAATATTATATTACAAGTCAATATCATTGTCGTTCAAAAAATTTGCTATTATATAGATTAATGTGACGAGTTAAGGAAATGAAGATGACACAAGTTAACCGGGAGTTGAAAATTACCATTGACGAGATTACTGAAAAAAAAACCTGTGATCCGCAATGAACAGGCAAAAAAGATATGGTCAAGGGTTTTCTCCTCAGCACCTTTGCACATTGGGGAATCTATTAAGTTCAAAATAAATAAATGTGAGGCTACCTGGAAATCCCCAATTCTCATTCTAGAGATATTTGATATTGTTATTTTGAAGACTTTCCTTTTGGAGAACCAAGGAATAGATCTTTGAATAATTTTATTATGAATATTTGTATCCATCCATTGTGCAGTCCAAATAGAATTCGTACATTTTTTACCATATTAAGTCTGTCATACATCGGGATTTGAAATTAATGAGGAAAAATGAGCTGCGTTTGTTTTTTAATATATTTTGACAATAATACCCGTAATTAATCTTTTTGTTTTTAAATAGAAACAAAATAACTGTTCTAAGGCATTGAACTATTTGATTGCACCGTTACATTTATATCGTCCTCGCAATCTCTTCAGAGCAATTACTTGTGGCTACATCGCCATTCTTCGTTCACACTCCTATTAAATTTAGATTGAGTATTGCGACACCTTGTAGTAAGGTTCCTTGTTAACACGAGGTAGCAGCTCAACGTGCATATAGTGCACTTTTATTCTTTACTCGTTGGGTATGTTTTGCAAGCTATCCAATCGTTATCTTATTAATGCATAGTGCATGCTGCGGCCTTACATTTTGCGCAGTGGTAACGCTATGCAGGTGCAAGTCTGGGTTGATGCGGCGTCTGGCCTTTGTGAATTTTGCATAATTTCTGAGCATTGTCGATAAGGTTAAGAAAGGGTGGCTTGAATAATTTATTTATTATGTTATTTGTATTATTTACATGCTGAAAGTAAAACTTTTTTTTTATTATAAGTCATCACTAGGGCTTGCAATTTAACGTCATCTTGCGATTACCGGTAAACGGTAAATAATTCTTCCCATTACCGGTTTACCGTTTATTTACAGGTAAATGAAAAAAAAATAAACGTAGATTAGATGATTAAAGTATAACTGCATGTGGCTTCCTTTAATAAAAACGGTATCCTAGATTAAAACCTAAATAATTTCAAATACGTTTCACGTAAAAAATGTCATATAAATACTTACATATGTATATGATAAACAGTTAAATAATTTCCGGTAATTATATATAGTGTGTTTTGGTTGATTTACTGGTTTAAACCGATAATGAAAGCCCTAGTAATAACATAATAGTCAGAGTTTTTTATCATACATATATTTGTAATTTCCATCGCTGTACATGACTATTAAAAAGTATTTAATTGAACAAAATAGGTGATAGTTGGAAGGTGTGATGGCTGGTAAATGTGGTTATTGCAGTGTAAAATGATGCCTTGCCTGTTGATTCAAGAATCGGTCGTAATTGAGATTATTTAACGTAAATATTCCATCTATCCACAATAAATATGGGTGGTAATAGTTTGGCCTTGTTCCAGCAGTTCAAAATAAATCACTTCTCGAATATCCCACCAAATCACAATAACACTTATTTCTGATGCAGTCTACTCCTTGATATTATCTAGCCAGTGTCTAGACATTTTACGCTTAGCGTTAGCATTTTTCATCACCCACAACAATGCAGTCCAGAAATGGAGTATTTTTCGTCAACTCAACATACAAGTTCACATGTTGAGTGGGTCTTGAAGATTGCGCTCCAACACATACTGCAGCGCCCACATGTCAGACTAATTCACTTTCTATTTAATTTCGCGAATTTTTTACATGTTCAAACTCTGTTGAATGGACTTCATTTAACTTGACTATTATATTATTGCTCTTTATATGATATTTAACAGATTTAAATGATTTCAATTTTTCATCATTATTTATATTGGCCGTCTAGAACGTTCAACATCTGAAAGTTTAAATTTGTTATAATTTTTTTTTTAAACCATCTTTAGAATTTTATTGTACTCTCTATACCAAATATTTCATGAATGTTAATAAAAAGAAAACACTCTGTTCATACCACTGTTTCAAAATATTATTTCTACACCAATGACAAATTAAAGAATTATATATTAAATAATAAGGATGAGAATGATATTTTAAAAATAATCGAGGGGTCTACAAATTAATTTTCAATGATTATTATAATTTTTATATAGGTTAAACTTCCTGAAATTTTGATATTAAAATGAAGGAGCACTTGCTATGTCAAAATAGCAACAGCTATTCTAAATTCACCAATAATGTTTTGGAAACAAACCATTGTTTTGATATTAATAAGGGTTTAGAAATTACACATACAAATAAAATTAAACATTATAAATAACCAAATCCTGTTTGCAAAAATTCACCTTTTAAATTTGTTCCCACAGTAGTTCCTTATTAGTTACCCACCACTTAAGTACAGTAGAGCCCCGATTTAACATGCCCGGAATTCACGTTTTCCCTCTATTTGCGTGTTATTTTTAGAGTCTCGCGTCATTTCAGTACATTTTACGTTTATCTTTCCCGCGATATACGTCTAAAATTTATTAAAATTCGTACAGCCAGTTTGCTATATGCTATAAAACCAAGAATTAGTTGTTTGCTTGTCGTTCATACACATTTTTCATTCTCATCCTATGCAATTTTTACGTTTTAACGATAAAGAAAATTGCCTAGAAGATAGTATAGATAACAATGATGGCTGGGAAAAAAATTATGAATAACCCTTGTAGACTTACTTAGACATTGACTTCAACGTAATGACATCGGACATAGTGGAAATTGATGAAATAGTGAACAGTCGTATTATCAAAAACTTGACAGCAGAAGAACCATTCTGTTGATCCCATAAATCTAGTTCCTACAAGAGACGATGCCATGAAGCATATTGAAGGCTTCATAGCATATTTTACTAGTATTAGTAATGTACCACCGGAAACCTTTAATTTAATTTATAATATTGTAAGAACTATTTAAAAACAACAAAAAAACGTACATGAAAAAAAATTGTTTGATTTTTTTAAATAAAAATATATATTTTTTAATAACCTCCAATTTACATTTTCCCTCTGTTGACATTTTTTTTTGGTTGGTCCCTTCAAAAACTTAAAATCGGGGTTTCACTGCATATTTATAGTTTTATTTTTGGCTATGATTACATTTTTAATTTTAGCATACATTTAGGGACCATTGGTCTTGAAACATGTTAATTTATCAATAAACAGTAGTATAAACAATTTTTTTTCTTATTATTAATATAATATGTTGCCACAAAGTATCTTTGTAATAATTGAAGAATTTAAAAAAAATGGTATTCGCTTCCATAGTTACTTTTCGTATTAACTTATTCGTATCATTAGATCACTTAAGTGTATATGTGGCAGATCAATTTATGACAGAGTAAAGAATGTAAAGCTGATCTTAGTATAGTGAGTAAGTTTAAGAAAGAATCACTTAAGTGGTTTGGTCATATGGAACAGATAAATGAGGAGAGAATGGTAAGAAATATATATGACGCAAGTGTTGATGGCACCAGAAGTAGAGGACGTCAACGGAAGACTTGGAACGACCAGATAAACCGGATACTGGAGAATGGTCCTGTTAGAAGCCTCAATAATCGTCGAGCTTGTATGAAAAGATGTATGAATATGGATGAGGCGAGAATTGTGTGTCAGGACAGAAGAGTGTGGCGCTCTATCCTCGGAAAACGGCGTGATGGTAAGTAAATAAGTAGAAACTTATAAAATGTGTAATGATAAATATGTTTATATATCCCCCATTTGATAAAAATATTTTAGTATTTTAATAACGAAAGAATAACGAGAATATGTATGAACACTGTCACCGAAAGCAGAAAAAATAAGCGTGAAAAAGGATCGAAATATCACATTTTATTACCGCTCATAAAAATGGTCATCACGCCAGTCTTACTAAACAATCTAATTTATTATCTATAAAAATGTAAATTTAAGTACGTATAATAGTCAAGGCAATAATAATTTATTACAATATTTTGAGTATGTCCAAATCTTTGTAGGACGAAGCTATTATTTTTATATGAGAAGTACAGGGCTTACGATCTGTCATCGGCTGGCTTAAGTTATCACTTTTCACAATATAATACCTATAGGTAAAAGGTAGGTAAATAGGTGAACGTTACGTTGTGTAAAGTGATCATCTAAATAATTTATTATTTCAAATTTCTATTTTTATTCACGTCTCATTGTTTTGTCTTAAGTATTGTCATCTCTGACGTATTGCTGTTTATTTTGAACATTATACTTTCTCTTTTATTACTGTATTGAAATCATATATTTTCACAAATAAGGAATGTCTGCTATAATACAGTAAAAAACTAGTGAAGTCAGCTGGACGATAAAATAAGTATTTACTTTTGTTACTAAAACTTTTAACAGTAATATATCTTTTTTGGTTTCACATTTCTTCACAAAACAGATTATCAGATAATTAAAAAAAATATTACTAAATTTCGTTACATATATAATATAATAATATAAATTACCATTTAAAATTAATGGACAAATGTATGACTAAATACTATTTTATGTCCAGAGCTTAAACAAAATATTAAAGATAATTTAATTTTTAAAAATGAAAAAGAGTGCCGATGAGTCTTAAATTTTTTTTTTGTATAACAAGAATCAATTTTTAATTAATTTTTGTAACATTCAGTTATGAAAACATATATACATTATATCCATACATAATGCATTAGTAAATTAACTCCGCCAAGTTGTCTATTTTTCTCAGCTTAGTTCGGATAGAGTACGAATATTGATGTATTATTTGCACACAATTCTACATTATATCTATATACACTTATTAATATAATACTACTTAAATTACCATAATTAGTAAAATATAATGACAAATATTTAATTTATGTCAAATATTTGATTAGTTCAAAATTATTGCATTCAAATTCAAATCTGATTCAGAAATAATATAAACTCTAATTTAGACTCCACTAGTGAAATTATTGTGTAGAGGGTGTATATGATAAAATTATGATATATAATTTATATTTTTCACAATATCCATAAAAAAGTAAAAATTTGTGTTCCGTATTCATCGAAGACATTTTGGCGCTTCTTGAGAATCGGTCACGACCTATATTATTGACACCTTTCCATGTTCAAATTCCCACCCATCCTATTTCCTACTCCTTGTTTTTAGTGTTAATAGTGACGTCAGCAGACGTTAATGCGACGCGATACTTGTTCGGCTGCGACACCGCGATTGCATAAGTGGTGTGGATTTGTTCAACTCCTGTACGTCAGCATTGTATTGTGATCCTGTGATTTGTGCACAGTGATTATTGTGTGAGCCGCGGATGACGTGATTGATATCGCTGTCTTCATTTGGAAGCGGAGATCTGCCCGCCTGCGTGTTGTTTGTGTGATCTCGGCTGCGACTGCGGGAGTAATGGAGGCATCATACACGAGGTAAGGCAAGCAGTCCTTCAGATTTCTGATTCTCCGAGATCTACTGGTCCTTCGACTGGATTCCCTCCCATCATCGATCTTTATCCCCGTTAATCGAAGTCCATTATTTCCTTCCTTCCTTTACCGCCTTCCTCCTTTCGGCGATTCCGATTTACGACCGGAATCGTCGTACTCCAATCCGCGGGACGCGCGACTCGAAGATCGCGTAATTTTGTTCTCTAGATCCCATATCGGCGCGGGACCTACGTCTTCTTTTCAATTTGTATTATGAAAAAAAACATATAATTAAAATTAATTATTCATTAAAAAATAAATAGATGAGAATTTTTTGAAGAATAACACATAATTTAATTAGTTACACAAAATATAGTAAAAGACGAATGAATATATAAGAAAAATGAAAATGTGAATAAATATAAAATTACGAATACTCAAAGGTTACCTCCATTTAACCGGTACATGGCACGCTAGTTTGCTTTAACTCAAAATATTATAAGGCAATGTAGCCTTATATCCAGTCAGCAGCTATTACTGTGAGTGTTGGCCAGTCGCCCGTCGGTCAGTCAAAGCGCTCGGATGGCGTGCTACTGTACACATTTATTTTTAGCACAGAAAAGATCATCGTTGTAAAAATATATTTACGTTTAAAAGCAATTTATGCTAAATGATTTATTTATGAAAGCACTTTGCTCTTGGTAAAATAAGCATAAATTTGGTTATAACGAATTGAGGAGTACTGATTTGTACAAAAATATTCGCAATGAAAGAGAAAGATATTTAGAACGTACGTCACGATATATCAACTGACTGCGTCTTCTTCGAACAGCGGTAAAGTTGTTAAGTGTAAGTACATTTAGGATTCGTATCTGGTTAAATACATAGGGGTTTGCCTAATAGATTTATGAGATATTCCCGATAATGATACAGACTGAAAACATAGATTGGGAGGACAAGTCTGTGTTGTTTTTCCTTATATGCATAGGAAATTTAGAGAGTTATTTAAATTAAATTTAAGCAGTAATGTATTATTGACGTTTGAATCTTTATGTTTCCTTTTTATGTATTTTTCGAATTGCGCTTAGATACATTTAAATTTATTTTTTGTGTTCAAAAACACTTTTAATTTAATTATAAACGGGGTTGGTAATATCGTAGTGTGGTTCTCAAACACTATGTATAGTCATCTATTGCCTAATGTATTACATCTGTTAGATCTTTATGATAGATCTATGGATCGCCAATCGCCATGCGCGCGCATGTGAACACGACACATACGAATATAATGGTTCCTAACCCATTATCTACCGGTTTCTTGCCCTACATTTTATACATCAGAGCGCGACCTTTTCTATGGTGTTTCTACGATTTTAAACTAGTTAACAAGTTAACATCCAGCTGTGTAGAGTTGATGAGTTGGTCTATGGAAGTTGACGTACTACTACCAAGCTTATCAGACTGACTGTTGTACATTACACTATTGTTGTGTGATCAGTTTCTTGTTGTGTGTACCTAAATAAGTTCTTGCTGTTTTGTGTGGTATGGTAGTGCTTCGTATGGATCAACGAAGTTCATGTTCTAGAAGATGGAAGACTTATGACCACAGTAAAGTAACATCCAGACAATGGAGCTCTTCAGGTAGGTCGTGTTATTCCTGGTGTCTGGTTGATCCTTGAACCTCCTTGTTCCTTTTCTGTTAAAAGTATATATGTATTTTCTTTGTTTAAATAAGTCAGATTAGTAAGGTTACTTCTTTGAAAAGTATTAAAATAATATTTAATTTATAGCTGAAACTAAATTATTTTATTATGTATCTTGAATTTTTCTATATACGGTAGGCATAAGATTTGTGGTGTTTAAATTGAATACTTTATTAAATATGGATATATCTATTTTACTATTTTCATTTTTTAAAAGTTCTCACGATTTCTAAAAAGATGGACATAATGCACATTCCATAAAAAGTTTAGTAAATAAAAAATAGATAACTTTACAGGAGAGTATAAATAAGAAAGAATGTTTAATAATACTAATTAAATTTATTTATCGAAAAATATATTGGTGCTACCGGGATTCGAACGTGGATTTCTTTCCAATCTGGGGATAGTGCATTATCCAACTATGCTACAGTAGACAGTACCTTTTTAGACAAATTTTCGAACCCATATGTTACATTTTTCAAATTAATACATCTACCGATCCATTATTTGAAATTGATAAATTGTGAATTGACACACTTATGAACGGAATCGGAAAATTTACTGCAAGGGATGATAACAATCAGTTCAGTTGAAAATAAACATTAAATACTCTTCGCAGAGAAGGGGTGAAATCATTATAATACATTTATCATGGAGTACAGAGAATCATGTTTACTTCACTATTTCAAAATAAAATATAAATCAGAAAATTTTGACTAACTATATTTTTCTCTGGGATATGCGATTAACATAAGTATAATCTAAATACACAAATCTATGTAGTACAGCAGTACAGCATTTTATTTATTTAAATAAATGTATATAGGAAAAAAGCTGCAAGATAGTAAAAAAAAAAGCATTCAAAAGTTTCAAAAAAGTTTTATTAAGATATGACACCTTTTCCTTACAATATTCTATTGAACAGGGATTAGCTACATATCATTTTTCTATCAGAAACATATTTATGAATGTTTCCCCGAAACATATGTACATTTTTTTATAACCCAGGGACGATTTCTTTATGCGAAAAAAAGGATTTTTGTTTCACATAAATGGGTATGATTTATATAGACAATCTCTTATGTTAGGAAATTCAAATTCCTTTGGGTGAATATTCCTCCTTTTCATGTCGGTGATTTCATTTTTCACCGTGTTTCTGGGCTGGCATTTTTTATTTAATAATATTTTACGATCCGTAGTAAAATATCCCCATATATGGGGTTTTATAGTTCGACTCGCTATTGTTCGGATACGCTTGCTTAACCTATTTAGCGGTGTAAAATGTTTTCAATATAACTTGCAAAGCAGAGAATTGAGATTAGAATTATTTTATAGTGACAAATTCTATTATTATTATACATTTCTTAATAATTTACATGCTTAGAAATTGTAGAACGACCATTTAATATATGATCACCACCGAAATTAGTTATCTTAGAGGAGTAGCAGGAGTGAGAAGTAAAGACACTAGGAATGGAGTCGTAACTTCTACAAATATAAAGATCTCGATTAAGGTGGCTCGAACACGTCTTAAAAATACCAGAAGAACGACTATTAAGGTGTATCTTCTTGGTAAGTTCGAAGCGAAAGCGGTCGGTGAGTCGCCCCAGATTAAGCTAGGTTATCGGAAAAAAAGACTATGAAGCCATATGTGATGTACCAAAGCGACAAAACTGGGGAAGATGGATGTGCCTTGTTGAGAATTTGGGTCCCCAACCGTCTTAGGATAAAGGTACAAAAATGGTAATTATGACAACCTTTAAATGAAACAAATACACAGACTATTTTGGTAACTATATCTACATTAAGGCCCCATACAATTACATCAAGGCCCCATACAAGTAAATCTACCAAATTCAAGAATATTTATAGTTTCCTACCCGTCTGATTGAAAAATTAACTAACTGATTATCCAGGTTTGGGTTATTATGAAAATTTCTGATTTAAGTAATACCGCATTATTTTTACATGAACAGTTTTAATTATAAATACTAATTTAATGTATTAATTATAAATATATACATATAAAATCAATTTTGTCAAAACGCATTGTTTTTGCGTTACCGGGATTCGAACCTGGATCTCTATTTCCAATCCGGGGAAGAACACTACCAATTGTGTTATAGCGCCAGTATTTTTCATGACAAATTTTCGAACCCATATGTTACACTTTTTCAAATTAATACATCTGTCGATCCATTATTTGAAAGCCATCTACATTGTTTTTACGGAATCTCAAATACCTTTGAGTAAATCGAATGCAGACACACACACACACACATATATTATATATACATATTAATTGTATATACGTATAAATTTTCTCCATCAACGTTTCATTTATTCGTTACCCACTAATATTCCCGAGCGTATTAAAACAGACAAAATATTTGCTTCAAAAATTGCGGTTATTTAGAGATTATATTCCATAAAGTCTAGCTTTAGTTTACTTAAAACATATAAATTATATAATATTCCTAATTCCACGCCAAAGTGATAGATTTTAGATGAATATGGTATACCATCAGATTATAAAAAATGAGGCTGCAAAATGACTGAAATTCTAATGCTTTTTTGTTTAATTATTATATAATGAAAGAAGCATCCGATTTGCTCGTATAAATTATTTTAAGACTACTTGTATGGTTTGCAGCACACTGACTATTGCCTGAGTATGAATAATATTATTTATGTTTTGAAATGTAGATGGTAGCAATTAATTAATTAATTTTATTAAAATAACAAAATGCATTCACTGTGTCACGAATATTACCTGTATATTCAAATGTTCTTAAACATTTTCTCCCGTAACATTGCGGTGGTTCTCCGTGACCGTCTGAATTTGAACATATTATATTATTAAACGTGGGTATGTTTCTTTACAAACACGACATATCTTGTCATTATTTTTATGTTTGTTAATGTAAATATTCTATTTTATTCCATATAAAAAAAAAATTCTCTGTATTATTCGAGAAAAACATGAATCCGGAGAAGAAAAGAAAAGCCTCTTTGCAAACATTGGGCTGTGATTTGGGAATACTTTATTTATTCAACGGAAAAACATATCTTTCAAACATGTTACTGGTGAAAATCATATATTTCCTAACTTCGCCTAAAATCTTTATTGCCTTATAATTATAAAATAGTAATAATATTACATGGTATTTGTTTTGTTCTAAAGCAAACTGTGAGAGATTATTGAGCTGAAAAAAGTCGAATTGTTATTGACAGGCATTTCATTTTCAAGAGGAAAAAATGTAGTTTATTTATTATACGATGCTAACTAATATTTTGATTATGTGAATTAAATGATAACTGTAAAATACATAGTGTTTATTTCAAATAGCTTTCAAATTAAAATACGAACCAATATTTTTAATGAAAATGCTTTACATCTGGTATTTTAGTACGAATTAAATTAATCAATTAGTAAGATATAAACAAAAAATGTTGGTAGCAACCAAATATTTTTCGTTAAACAGATTTTTATCTGTATGTCTTCCTAATTCATTAATTTATTTGTATTTTTTAATAATCGCATTTTTTGACACAGTACCTACCCAATTTTAGTTTATTTAGTAAAATATAATAATTTAATATACTTTTTTGGCAGATACAGATTTTATTGATAACTCTGTCATTAAAAAGTCCATACTAACGGCGGCTGGAAATATATTTACAAAATCTGTTACAATTTTATAAAATTATTCTTGTTATTTTTAAGATTTGCATTCACAAGAACAATAAATAGAATGTGGTATCGGCAGTAATGAATGACGGGTACTAAATTATATTTTTAGCGGTTTATACCATTTAAAATTAAATTTGTAAACTAGAAATGTGCAGCCAAATTTTTGAATTAAAACTAATAGATTTATTTAGGTATGTTGATATTTAAGTAAAAATATATGTATTATATTCAAGAATACTGCAGAGCTGATATTTTGGAAGCAAAGAAGCTAAAGATGACAGTCGAAAAAGTGATTTATTCTTTATTATTTTTTCCTTCTAGAAACGAATAAATCATATCTGAATTTTGGAAATATTTTTAAGTAAATTCAGATATTGTGTTGTAAAATTTGCTGGAAGGATTGCGTTGGCTCGACAAAATTACCATATATCCGAAGATCGCCAATTATTTCTGCCTTCAGCTCTTCTCATCTGTTGCTCGTGACTCTTCTGATGTCATAATGTCGACGTTGTGATGTTCTGACGTCGTTTCGAGTAATTTTTGACTTATAGTGCTTTTTCTTACAACATGTTCTGACCATGTCTGAAAGAGCGACTGGACTGGACTACGATAAATGAGCGCAGTATACTAGAGACTCGGCATTCAGCATTACGCCGGATCTACAGAGCGACTTATACAGCACAAATATCCCATGAATCTGAGGTTTGGGCACACCGCCTACGTGTGGCCTATGTAGTCAATGCGGTTATCAGTGGACAGCGGGTATTGCGGTGGATCATCTAGGTACCACCATCAGACTCGCGGATGGCCGTTTTCGAGACCTGGTATCCCAATTACGTCAGATAAATTAAATAACAGAACAGGTAGGACACGGTCACCCAGGGAAGGTGGACCCATTATTTTCTTCCCTATGTAGCCATTAAAAAGAAAGATGTCTAGGGCCCTCCGGCGTTAAACCACTGCGAAGTGCAGATGAAGCACGGACAATTTTTGAGTAAATTATTTGACTTTGGTCTTGTTCGTTAACCGTGGTGTGTCTGCGACCGGGTGAGACTAACGCCGGAGCGTACATTGTGGGAGTGTCCGATTATACATAACGCACGTGAGTCTATGACTAATGGACTAATTATATCGGGTAATCGTCCTCCAAGGAACGATGACTGCAACGATGAGAACAACGACAGAAAGTAGATTAGGATTTTATTAGGACATGGGTAAGTCGCTGAGTAATGCTAGGAAGGTAGCTGGGAAGAGAGAGACAGCAAACTATTTTCTACCCCCCTATCTCAGTCGTCTCTGTGTAAATAATATTTCAATAAGAATATTTTTATTTATTTTTTATTTTAGGTCGTGATCGTGCTGAGCGAGACTCAACATCTCTACGCCCATGTTCTGTTTAAATCACTCTTTAGGAAGCATTTATATGATACTACAAACTCTATGGCAGCCTTGACCGCAACATCTCTCTTTTGAAACTATAATTATACCTTGTTAATTGGTACTTGATATCTACTTGTGATTAAATTTGTTTATTTTTAAATATGTGACTAATTAATGTCTCAATATGCCTTCAACTTTAAATAAATATTTTTTTATTAACATTTACAATGTATTCTTTGTTTCATGATAAATATCACCTTAATCTCACTAAAAACTACTATAAAGGAGTAATAAATATAGTTAAATAATTAATCTATACCGAATTTGAATTATGGTTACATTAGACCCGCGTTGCTATGCTTTGTCGACAGGAACTGACAAGAGAGTAACCATTCCTATAACAGTTCCGGGTAAATGTGGGTCTTTTCTACTTTCTTCTGATGTCGTCGCTTTATCTAACCACCCTAAAATTGTATGATTCGAGATTAGGAACTGTTCTCTGAAAGACGTTCTAAGAGTAGCCTTTTTAATTATATTTAATTTAATGAAATCCATTTTTAAAAAATTGAGATGTACACACATCAATTAAATAAAGTTAATATCACACTATCGAAATCATATAATTAAATTAATTATATACCATTTTTTAAATTAAGTTATATATCGTATGGTAATTAAGATTAATTTAGTAATCATGTTGATTATATGCATACCTGAGTAAAGTCAGTAAAAATATTAACAAAAGCACAATTTACTTAATTCCCTAAGCTAATAAATAGAATAAAAATAATATGAAATAATATAAAGACATATCATATCGTAAAAATAAATTATAACTACATCTTATACAGATCGAGTACTGAGATGTAGTGACAGCTTTTTAAAAGATGAGGTAATTACTAAGCGAAAATATCATTATGTTTATGCTAATCAAATAATGACGAAATAAAACAAATTTTTAATCATAATTTATTTTTTAAATTTAGAATTTAAATTTTTAAATTAAATTATTCTGTATTTTAAATTTTAAATTATTTTAAAATTTAAATAGTGATTTCCAACATGATGGATCGATTAGATCAAAAACAAGTATTCTGTTGGAACGGCTATCCAAACTGCGGGCTGCAGAGAAACGGAAAAACAACCGTCGAGAACCTCAACAGGTCAAAATCCGGGAGTCACGAGTCCCTCAGTAATGAGGGCACCGATTGAAGAAGAAACTAAGGTAGTGTTTGTTGTATGTTTCCATGTGATACTTCTGTTCATATGTATTTGTTTTATATTGCTATGTGATACGGACGGCCGGATGGGCATAAGAAAATTAAAGGAGTATGTGTAGGGTTCTGTTCAAATTACTAACGGTTATAAAATGTTAAATGTCTCACAGGTGTATCTTTGCATAGTGGGCAAATAAAATCACATTATTGATCAATGCCACTCCGCGCGGTACCTCCTCAGCTACCGAGTATTTGTACTGCTTCTTACGTTATTGGATTATTCTCCTGGCATTCCCCACTATCGATGATAATAATTCTTACGGCGGCTCTCGCCTTTTGTTTACTGAGGAATAATGGACTTAAGAAAAGCTTTTAGCCCCACTGTTTAATCTTACATGATTTGTTATAAGTCCTACGAGTATGGCGAGGGCGCCCTGGGTCAAAGTAGGGACATTAGAGGTAATTTACTGTTGACTTTTTGACATTATTGCCGAGGTAAATACATAACTTATGATACGTAAGAAAACGCCACATAAATGCCTCATGTGTTTATATACTGAATCAAAAAATTTGATCATTTCAGAAAAAGAAATATGTAACAAAAATCTAAGTAATTTATTTGTATATATCATATTTATGTACGTAACAAAAACAAAGGTAAAGTTAGAAGATTAAATTAAAATTTTGCATCATTACAGAAAATATTTTTGTTTGAAGTTTTTACAAAATTTTATACTTCGAAATAAATATTTGCGAAATTTATCTATATCTTTGCTTCAGGCCCTAAATCATCCAATAAAAATAATCTGCCTGCTCTAAATTCAATGACTTTTTATTTTTTGTAATCAATGTATAATTTGAAATCAATAAAATATTTCATTATTCGAAATAATAGCGTAATTACGATTTTTTAAATGCTTATATCTCTGACACGGTTGAGATTAAGCACACATTTCTTTAACATTATCGACTCGTAATTTTGTAAGGTACACCTATAAAATATTGTGGACTAGGTCTGTTACACCTTGCATATATAGGTATATTTTATAATAAATGAAAGAAATCAATTTTAAAATTAACCTTCGAACTAAGAAAACGCAACAATAAAACAAAGGTATTATTAGACTTTCAACTCCCAACTGAACCTTGACTGAAAACCTTTATATTCATTTTTCATTTTAAAGCGAGTTTCCGTTTCACATATATTTTTCAAGCTGTAATGGTTACCGTTCAGGAGTCTCCACTGTTCCGTTTCCGTTCACCGCTTAACCATCAAGTTACTACTTCAAAATAATTTGATGGATGTCTTCATTTTGTTCAACAATATAATTTTTACGATGTACTAAATCGAAAGTCATAAAGAATTTCTGATATATTATTTCAGTTTGCGATTCAAGTAACAGGTGCAGTCAATAAAGAAGTTTAAAAACTAAACAAATATAGCATAAATTGTCGCCAAAAGTGCTGTTTTGGTTTTTTTATTATTATAACTATTCAGCGCTTTCCAAAGTTTTTTTTTAAAATTAATGCCATACACAATCAATACCCAAATTTTCTTCATATTTGCTGGTGTTTTGTCTTTATATTGTTGTATTTTAACCCTTCTTAAACCATGCAGTTACACAGGTCTACCGCTGTAATTAAAACTGTAATATTTCAGTAAAAACGCACAACATGCAATTCGTAGTTTAGTTAATTTGAAGAAACATATTTACTCTTAGAAATGACTAATGAAAAATCAAGTATATAAAGTTAGTCCTACAAAAATAATTATCTTTCAATTCAATCCGTTGTAAAATTAATACATTGATGACAAAAATACGATTTGTGGGAAGACAGAAAGATTTGTGGGAAGACAAAAAGATTTGTGGGAAGACAAAAAGAAACCACACAAAATAATTTCACAGTAAAAAGAATAACAAACATACAAATATAATGGTGTCTCTTTCTCACTAATTAAAGAAAAATAGATACAAAAAAGTTTGTATTATTCAATGCAACATCTTATACAGGACTTGATGAATGCTCCAAATTATAATATTATATATATTTTTTATATTTAATGCTAAATATTTATAGTAAAATATATTCTTAAATAAAAGCATTTCAAAGGCTAATAGAACTCTAATTTCTGTAACACGGTAGCACGAGTTGACAACATGGCTGCGTACGAGTATTTTATATCACGGTACGGTAAAGGTTAATTATAATTATGCCTATTTTTAGTGTGGAGATATTTTGTCAATGAACGATTTATCTGGAAGGATCGCAATTTCACCAATGATAATTTAATTGTAAACATTTTAAGCCTGGAAAAGTACGTTATATAGTACTAAATATTACATATGATAGGGTCGGAAATTGGCGAAAGACTGACTGTCGGTAGGGTCCAAAATCGCTTGGGGGGCGCAGTCGGAGGACTATATATTTTCATGTATTAATATAAAACACATATGATGTATATTACAATAAGTTAGTTAGTAAAAGTGTCATGCACTTATAGTAGTAGATTATGCGGTCTATCCGCATGTAGAGTACTCAGAGTATCGTAGACTCTAAGGAATTAGAAAAATTGGCGCGCGAAAGACTTTTTGTCCATAATAAGGCAGAGACAAGACGGATCATGGCGCGAAGTCTCTCCTTTTATGTTTGTCAATGGTACGGGATGCGTATAAATTGTGGGAAAATACTGGTGCGAGATGTCAACCAGTGTGTGTTAAATTTAAAGTAATGGTGACAATTATAGCACATCGTACCAGCATTATGTGTATTACGCCATTATTATCTTATATACAGGTTTCCAGATACCATACTACCAGGAATTTACGTATCTTTAGCATGCACTAATTGATTTATTATTATAATAAATATACTTTTGTTTTATCCAATATGTCTTCTATAATCCATTAAAGTTAGTAAATTTGGAATCTTTCATTGTATTTAAGAAATATAAACCAACCCTGTTTCACTAAGGACATAAAAAAATACTAAAATCCAAGTGAAAACCCAGCTATCACGTGTAATATTTAGTGATGTATAGAATAGCTTTGCCAGACTTAAAATATTTACAATTTAATTATCGTTGGCGAAATTGCGATTCTTCCAGATTAATCGTTTATTCATTATGTGCCAACTTTGTATTTAAAATGTGACCGTTAAGCCATTAGTACTATATGTAATGCCTGGATCAGATAAGAGTAGTCAGCGATGAAGTTAATTATTGAAGATGATTATCAACAATCAAATATCTCAGCAACATTAAATTTGAAAATAATAATATGAACATAATAAGAAACACCAATGAAAACTCGGCCCTTGAGATGCTTCATAATGAAATGAACGTACAACTTTCGAAAGTATGCAGCGAAGTTATAAATTCCCTTTTGGGAGACCGCAGATCAAGACAGAGAGGTTTGAAAGATAGTTGTGCAGATGGCCAAGGACCTGAAAGGCCCTTAGAGCTAACTATAATAACAATAAATTAAAAAACATAATATGTAGGTACGTGTTTGTACGTGAAATATTTTTAAATGCGGACTCTGATTTTGAAATGAGTGAAGAAGATCAAGATGCACCATTTACTGATGAAGTAAGTGAGAATGAAAGAGACGCCCCTAAGACGAGTCAAGCCAATAGTCAACATGTACCATTTACTTATGAAGCAGTTGGAAATGAAATGGATGCCCCTAAGACGAGTCAACCCAATAGTCAACATGTACCATTTACTTATGAACCAGGTGGAAATGAAATGGATACCCCTGAGTCGATGAGACTGACCAAGTACTTCAGATGGACCCGAAAATTCAGGTATTTTAGAGGAAAGCGAAAATTCTAACTTATTTTCTTCTTGGATCTCGGGTCTTTTTATTCCAATAGATTATAAATTAAATGAGTTTGTGTCTGGTTTCGACCCATCTACTTTATTTTCTGAAAATTCCCCAGAAATTGATTTCTATACATATTTTTTGAACAAATAAATAATAATAAAAAAAGTAGAGGAAACCAATAAATATTACCAACAATTTCGAACAGGAACCATCTCAATAATCCAGACTTTGTAGATGGGTAGACACATCCATCAAAGAAATGTACGACTTTAATGTTAATGACCAGAAACCGAAACTATCGAGGAACACTGGTCCACCGATCCGTTGTTCGCCAGTACTGTTTTCGGCAAAATCATGGCCAGAGATCATTATGAAATTTAGCTTCACATGTTACACTTCTCAGACATTGACGCACAAGTTTCCGGTGACAAACTTCACAAACTCAACATTTTAATTGACCATACCAGTAAATAATTTAACAAAAACTTTGATGCCTTTTGAAAATTTATGCATAAACGAAAGGTTAATTGTTTTCAAAAGTCGTTTAATTTTCAAATAATACATACCTTCCAAACGTCACCGGTTTGGAATTAAAATGTTTGTTTTGTGTGATGTCAAGACAGGTTTTGTTTTAGACTTTATTATTTATTGTGGTAAAGAAACTACGACGATAACTGACGCTAAACATCTCGGGATCTCGGGGTCGGTAGTAAAGACACTACTTCGAGATTATTTTGGTAAAGATCATATATACAATATTGATACTGATAATTGGATAACCAGTCCTATCCTCTATGAATTTCTCTACAAAAATTAAACAAATGCGTGTGGTACAATGCAAGTAAGACGTAAAGGGATGGCAAAGTTCAATAAACTAAAAAAAGGTGAAATGGTCGCTTAAAATCGCGGACCTCTTTTAGCACTCAAGTGGTCCGATAAAAGAGAAGATCACATTTTAACACCTTACACGATGACTCTATGCATCAGAAAGATACACATACCTGAACCAATTATGAACAATGAATCAAAAAAACTACAGAGCCTGTCCAGTTTGCGCTGCTTCCAAAAAATGAAAAATATCCCAGTATAAATGCTTCGTGTGTAATGTAAAATTGTGTGTGTAGCCATGCTTTAGAACCTACAATAAAAAACAAAACTTATGAGTATATTGCATTTTAATATTTATGGCATCATCTTTTATTAAATAACAAGGAACAAATAATACTAATGTGTAAGTGCGTGTTTAAGATATCGACGCAGTGACCTGAAAATCGACACGTCGGGTAAGTCTTGAGAAGATGTCAATACTCGTGCACAGGATTGTTTGGACAAAGCGAAAAAATGGTTTGATACGAACCTCCTATCACTTAACACAAAAAATTAAAACATGTATGTTTTTGTATTAACGAAAGAACATCGCCACATTAAAATCCTACACTCATCGTACATAACTGTAAAACAAACAAGAGCACGGCTTCCTCATGCTAACGTAAAAAATTGACATGAATTAAAATTATTCGACATCTGGGAGTACTGATCGATGATTATCTTAATTGGAAAGAACATATATATTATAGAACCTAGCTAAACGCGTAAGAAAACTATTTTTTTTTTTTTACAGGAATACGATGTATAATTGACTACAAATTCTTAAGATCGGTGTACTTTGTACTCTGGTACTCTTTAATGAATTATGCTATTTTATTTTGGGGAGGAGCAGCAAAAATAATATTAGAGTCAGCTAAAAGAACACAAAAGACAATGCTTAGGGTAATAAATGGTCGTCTCTTTAGATATCCATTAGATCTTATATTTAAAGAATACAATGTCCTAGACATAAGACAAATCTATTTGTCTCTATTTGTCGTTTCGTATTATACTCTAATATTTCCATGCTAATAACAACTCACCCCAAAAAACAGATCATGAACACAACACAAAACAAACAACGGTTATCTACCCGCCAGTTCCGAGAGCAAGAACGACATATTATCAAAGATGCTACATGTTTTTAGCTCCGAAACTGTACAACATATTCAGCACCAACTGGAAATCATTCACTTCCAATAAGATTACCAAACATGGACCCGATATATGATCCAATTGGGTAGAGATCAATCAGAAGCATTGATATCCAATATTCTAACATAATAATTGTTCAGTGCCTACACTAATATATATATATATATATTATTCCTGTCGAATCTTTATCTTTTTTTAATTAAATGACACCACAACAGCACGAAAAAAACTGTCAACTTTAACACAGACGGAAGTCTAGCAAAGTAGCCAGGACAATACTGTATTTATCAGTGGTGGAGTCTATTCCATTCCACACAATAAACTACGAGTATTATACTTAATTGCAATATAATTGTATTTTATGTTTATCATGTTATATTATAATATATTCACCTCTGTTACAACAAAAACATGTATGTCAATATATAAAATGTTTTGAGGATAAAGTATTCTTATTTGATACAGCGTAATAAATTTTATTCGCGATTTAAAATAATTTTGTATATAAATTTTTTTTGGTGATGAACCTTATAATGTAAAATAAACTTTATCATCTATTTCAAGTATATTCAGTTTAAGAAATATTCTTACAAAACCATAACCCTAATGAATAAGGTAGAATATATAAATACATAAATAATCTATCAAAGTTACGGCTGTTTTCTTAATAATCGGATTAGAGAAAATCTTACATTCATTAAACAGCAAAAACATTCACCACATCAATGTCACGAATACACCGCGTCGTGGCAAACAATGTTTCCATTTATTTCGGTGCCTAACGATCCTGGTGTAAGAATAATACATGTAAATTAATACTTCCGTCCTGTGATTTTGACAATCAAAATTCATTTACATTATACAAAACATCTGGAGCATAACTATGTATGCGTACCTACGGTCGGTTCCGCAAAATTCAAAATCATTATTGTAATTTAAATTTAAAATTAATTATTTTTATTTTAGTACATTATTGAAGATCCCTGAAACCATTGTAGAAACGTGTTTCGTTTTAAAATTTATAGATTTATACAAAACTATTCCAAAAAACATTCAATGGTTTCAGCCTATGTTTGGGGACACGGCCGCAGGGCGTGAATACGATTCAGGCATTCTAACGACGCCATGTACTCGCTTCTTTGTTCCACCCATCTGTATTACGTAACCATCGCCAAACATCTTGGATAACATTGTGCAGTCGTCTAAAAACACTCGCCGCGCTCGTATCTAACTACAAACCAATCGTGGACGGCATATCCGCGGCGACGCTCTTTGATCCTTTATATGTTGAATAGACTATAGTTGGATTTGTCTCGATAAGATCTATCCGTAAACACTACTATTATAGATTTTTTTCTTGAATACTTCGATATTCGATATCATCTTCTATTTGAATTTTATTTATATTGTACGCATTAATGGGGCTTATAAGTGAACTTATTTTTTCCCGATTGAACTTACGGTTCACAAGCCACGAAGTCTCGAAGTTGATAGAGCGCATCGATTCGTGCTGCTTACTCTTGCGCAAAGCGTAGAGAGGGAACGAATGTAATTATTACAATTTTTTTTAAAATCTGTTCTCAATCTATTACAACATGAACTTCAATCTGTATCATATACTTTCAAAGATATAATCGTTTAAAGGCGGTTAAATTTCATGACGGTCAGGTTTTTGGACATGCACCCCATATCTCGAACCAATTTTAAAGACGTATTTACGTCAGAATATGACTAATAGCAATAGTATTTGAATCAAAAGTTTTTGATATAGGTATATTATGTATCTTCTTTTTCTTTCAAATAGGCAATCCACCATTCAAGAGTAATTTGTGCCATTAAACAAGTTTAAAGATTATTTCATAGAAAGCAGTATAACAATATTATAGAATAGGGAATATTGCGTTACAAGTGAATACCATTGACATTCAAGAAATTTGCTATTATATAGCTTAAATGTAGCTAGTTAAGGGAATGAAGATAACACAAGTTAACCGGGAGTTGAAAATTACCATTGACAAGATTATTGTAAAAAAAACATGTGATCCGCAATGGACAGGCAAAAAATACATGGTCAAGGGTTTCCTCCTCGGCACCACACTCACACATTGGGGAGTCTATTATGTTCATTCTGAACAAATGTGAGGCCACCTGGCAATACCCGATTCACATTCTAGAGATATTTGCTACTGTTCTTTTAGAGACTTTCCTGTTGGAGAACCAAGGGGTGCGGGGAATAGATCTTTGGATTATTTTAAGACGATTACCCTTGTGATTGTTTAGATCCATCCATTGTGCAGACCAGATAGATTTCGTATATTTTTTTACCATATTAAGTC
Source organism: Eubasilissa splendida (assembly GCA_031772225.1). Lineage (NCBI taxonomy): Eukaryota > Metazoa > Arthropoda > Insecta > Trichoptera > Phryganeidae > Eubasilissa > Eubasilissa splendida. Next base: position 20,071,022 of record CM062852.1, on the reverse strand, counting down.
TGTCATACATCGGGATATGGAATTGATGGGGAAAAACTCCGGAAAGAGTACTTTCCCTTATGTAGTAATTCCCTTATGTGCAGGAATCCAAACGAATGACACCCGTTTATTGTTGCTATACAAATCAAATAGGCATCTTCTGATTGAACAGATTATCTCATTATCTAGCCAAACTTTAATATTAGCAGAGAAGGATTCAAGAGCTGCTCGAGAGTCGGAGATTATAACAGCCTTATCGATGTTCCTCAGAACGCAGATATCCAAGGCCTCTTTAATTGCCCAACATTCTGCTGAGAAAGCGATGAATCCTCAGGAAGTCGAAGCTTGTGGAGATAGTTAAGGCATTTCGAATCAAGTACACTATTAAACAACTTGTTTATATGATTTTCATTTAGCTGGGTTGATTTGTCTAGTCCTGAGATTACATCAATGTTAGGAGAGAAAAATATAGCACGAAAAGGGGTAGAATAGACTGGAAGAGTAGAATAGCGAGGTGAATAGGGATATTTTGTTTTTACATAGGAAAAGCTATTGCATAAGTTTGGGCGAGATTTATTTAATAATCTCCGTGAGTCTTTAATTTAATTTAAGTTTTATTTTGATGGTGGAATTAGAATATGATAGAAGAATTAGTACCAACATTATATTTTTATGACGATTATCGTTATTTGTTAACATGTATATTAGTAGTGCCTTATAATTTAATGACATTGTTTTAAAACAATTGGCCTTAAAGTGGCTATTTGTTTATAATTTTTGTTGCCATTTATAAAACTATACAACTTAAAGATCATATATTTTTCCGTATTTCAGAATATGTATGTATAGTGATATTTACGGGCATAATGTTATTGACGGTTAAAAAAAAGAAAATCGTGATAAACTTGTAAACAGTGATTATATTAAAGCGGTTATTTTAATTGTTTTATACTGTTATTACATTTATAATTAAGCTTTTAACCAAACGTAATTACGTTATTTTTTCGATTAAAGGGGTATTTCTAAATTTCAGGTCTGAAGAGATACATAATTGAGCAATGTTTACTTAACCCGTAAACCACTCGCTCTAAATCGGATCTGACGTTAACCCCATCCTAAAGATTATGAGCTCATGTTAGGAATAAAAATATTATGTAAAAAATAAATTGGATAGATCCCCGAAAAGCCGCAGGAAGGTATCATTATGATTATAAGGAACATAAGCCATCCACGATTAGAAAGTTATTAAAATAAATAAAAGACTTACAAAATATCAAATCTCATAAATCTATAGCAGGAAATCTCGTAAATCTGAAATATTTAAATACGAGTTTTCTCGTCCGTAAGATGTAATTTCTTCTGGATAAGTTTGACGTAGGTCGGTTTTTGTCACAGTTATTTCATCTATCATCATCACACTAGTTACGACGATGACCACTGAAATATAACCTGAAACATCACAAGTAACAAAAACCGTCCTACTATACAATAACCCAGACAAAAGTAAAATATCATATCATAGTTTCTTACTTTTATTCTGTTGTGGGTATATTGTTTTATTGTTGACAAAACAGTTCAGAATTTAGTGGTCATTATCTCTGTTTATAAACATAGTGAAACGTTGGCTACGACAAAAACCATACCAGAAGAATTTTTATTATCATCTGACGTAAAAATGCTTACTTTTTAACGGAATTTTATTTATTTAATTCTTAATACAGTGCATACATAAGCACCCCTATATATGCTCTAATATAAACAAGATTAAAGTCTTTTATTTTATTCAAACTTATATTTTACATATATGGTCAGTTTCACTTTAAATCTATTTAATTTCTCCTCCTTTTTTATGTTTTATGGCATTACATTAAAAATCTCACTATACAATATCGATTTCTGAGATTTGGCCTTCTTCCTGAATGGCAGTCTCAGTATATACTTTCATTTGATTGGAAAATATCCAGGTTCGAATCCCGGGTAGCAACCACTATGTTTTTCAATAAACTTGATTTTATATGTATATCTTTCTAATTAATGCATTTAATTTATATTCAAAATATCATAAACCTATGTTCTGAATAATTACAATTTCACAATAAGAATATGTTCTCCTTAATAATGGATAAAGTGTACTTGATTGCAGTATTTTAATAATAAAATTGTATTAATTTTAATATTTCTACGCCATCGAGAGCTAACCTGCAAGTTGACCGGAGACATTCCCCTTTCCCCAATAATAATTCTATTATGATATAATCGCCTTAGGTTTTTCACTGCTCTGGAACAGCTCACCGCTTAGCCCTCGGCCCGGACATTGGGGTTGTGTGAAAAAGACATATATTGAATACAGTTTCTTAACCTTGGGTCCGCATTCAATCCGCACCATATAATTTCGGCGATATTTATTGGAAAAATTATAAACTTAAATTCATTATCATAAAAGATCTTTTATTTTACTTTAAAAATTTTAAATCAATTTAAATGTATCAATTAGAAAGATATACAGGAAAATTAAATATATCGAAAATATATTTGGGTTGTTAGCGGGATTTGAACCTAGATTCTTTCCCATCCGGGGAAAAACGTTAACTAATTAGACCACACCAACATAATAAATCGACGACAAATTTTTGAACTTACATGCTGAAGTTATTTAAAATTTATCCATGTATTATTCCAAATTTAAAAGCTATCACCTTTTATTTTACAAAAATCTCAATTACTTTTCAGTAATATTCGCTAGGAGATGCCAGAAATTAAATCAATTCCTTTTTATTACATTTTGGATAAAATTAATATATTAAGGAAAACACAATATTATTGTGAAGTTATAGTTTTTTCAGACATAATTCTGTAGTATTTTAATACAAATTAAATGATAATTAACTTACATTTAATTTGTATTAAAATACTACAGACCTGTGTCCTGAGAAAACTGCACAATAATAATGTGTTCTTCTCAATCATATTTACTAACATGAATATTTGTAATATTTCAATCAAAATAATCAGCTGTTTTCTATTCGCTGCTGGATGAGGCTTCTCCATGTATATACTTATATGAGATACAACGAATTTTGTGGACAGTGAGAGGTGACCCACCACTTATCCAGTACCGTTCTACGAGCGATAGCTCCCATATCGATCTTCTGATTTGTCAGGTTGGAATTTTAGCAATGCAACCGCGGCCCACCACCATAGTGTATACACAACAACAATAATTAACACTGATCAGTGAACAAATACATATGATTATAAATGCTGTTCCTGGTCTCTCGCAGGCATAATCTCACCTGAGTCTGGGAGCAGAGGGGCAAATTTAGAAGAAAACACTCCCTTTAGGGGGACAAGACAAAACAAAATGAAAAATATACAGCTCGATGCCGATTGCCGGCAGAAATCATCAAAGTAGGAACGCACCGGGAAGTTCAATTAGAAAAAAAATCAGACCCCACCACACCCTAATGAACGCCCGGTAAAGATTTTAGTTCCTACCTTGCTTTAGTAGGTCGCAGTTCTTAACGGAGCTGCGAACTACTCCTTTCAATCCCTCAAATATCTTTTGACAGTTCGCATTTCCAGAGTATATGCTCCGGAGTCAGGATATGCTTGTGGATAATGAGAGCGGACCCACCACATTTTTAGGACCGGTTTAATAAGTTCAAGGCTCCTATTATCTTATGCCGCCTGCAACAAAAACAATTTTTTTAATGCTACAAAGGAGGCTGTTCAATGGCGCTCCGCACACAGTGATAGAGCTATACCGCACAGCCTCCTATTTATCAAATTTGCTGCTCTTATTGTATCCGATCATTGTTTTTTTTTTATTATAATAATATATAAATACAACATATGTGTAACATTATATAAATACTAATTCAGTTATAGTAATTCACAAACCATAAAGTCAGGGAGCAGGAGAGTCGCTAGGAGACACCCACTTCCAGGCATGTGCTTGTGGACAAGAAAACAGTCGTAGTTTTTATCAGATTTAAAAGAAAATTGATCAGATTGATATTTCAACTAAGTCCGTTGAATTGGCTAATCTACCATCTGTTTCAAAATAGCGACTCTTAAAAACTTTAAATATTCGTAATTCCTTTAATATTGAACCCGAAGCAAAAAGTAAGAAATAACGTTGGACACTCAGACAAAATTCTCCTGATTCTTGCGGCAAGTTTTTATTTACTCACAACATGAATAATGAAACAGGATGAATGATATTTTTCTACTTTATTTTTCTATTGTATTGTTGCAAAATAAATTAGTTTTAGTATGTAAAAGTTATGTATTTATATTTCTAAATGCCCATTCTTAGCCACCTTCAGAAAGAATACCAGTTGGATGCTCACCTCAGACTTGGATCTGACAAATGAAGAGTCTCTGCGAGGAAAGGCTGAACGTGCAACGGTAGTATTTATTTATGGCAGTAGAAGGTCAGGATGGATTATGAAGTCTCATTTGTACATTTAAGTTTCGAAGAATTTGGTAAGAGTGTGAAGAAGTAATAAGTAAAAAAGTGTGAATTAATATATAACGATATGTAATAAAATTATTTTTAATATATTCGAAATTTAAAAGTTAAGAGTTATAATTGTAATAGTCAAGGTATCAATTATCGTTTTATGGACTTCGACTCAGTCCGTGAACGTTATCAAAATATATATACATAATTGATAATTATTATTTTTTAAATCTAAAATTTTGATGTAAAGATTATGTTTAGTGTACTTGTCAAAATAAAATAATTAAAAATGTGTTTATAATAAGTATCAAAACATGGCTAATAAATTAATAAATTTAAAACTATATTATTTGTAATAATTATTTCATTTCAATTATATAATATATCGTCAAATGGTAACAAAATTAAATAGTTTGACAATCTTTGATGAAGAGGGTTGCAATATAGTTCCACAGTATAAACATTATTTGTGGAACACAGTCTGACCGGATTGTGCCTCTGAAAAGGTAATAAAACCTCCGTTTTGAAGCCGGCCAATGAAGATATTACAGAGAAAATAACTTTTCCTCTATACATGTGTTAATCGACAAACTTCTACAATTTTCTGCAGGAAATTTAATACTGTTTTATAGTGAAGAATAAAATGGGATTAAATAACGTGAACTAATACAAATATTAAATAGCTTGAATTTAAATGGTGTAATTTAATTTATATATTAAATTAAACGTAATTTCCATAAATGTTTATATATACAGGGTGTAACGGACTAGTCCACAATATTTTATGGACTAATGTTCAAGGGATGTGTGCCCAATATCAACCATATCAGAAATATAAGCATCTAAAAAAAATCTTAATTATGCGATTATTTCGATTAATTGAAATATTGTGTTGATTTAACATTATATATTGAATAAAAAATATTAAAGGTCATAGATAATATTGGAATAATTTGGCAAATATTTATTTCAAAGTACGTAGACTTCAAGCTAAACACGATTTTGTTAAAATTTTATACAATAATGTTTTCGGTAAAGGTGTAGAATTTACACATATTCCTTGAACATTTTCGACTCGTAATTTAGTCATGTATTAACCCATAAAATACGGCTACGTATATGTATATATTATATATATATTAAACCGAATTTTTATCAATTCTCTATATAATTCTACACCCCTTGAGCATTCTAAATAAAACTTTGTTTACTTACATTTTAGGATCTTGCACAGATATACAACTATCCCTATTCCCTCTGGCCACCCCACCCCTTCCCAAGGTATAAATGTGTTTTAAGTTAAATGCTATTCATTCTCAATTTTGTATGATACCCTGCAAAACACAATAATACCATCTCCCGTGACCAATCAACCCCTTCCCGTTAATATAAATGTGAATTATATTACATTGATGCTATCCATTCCAAATTTTGCAATGTTACTCTTTAGAACCCTACTATAAAGACCCTTCACTTCCCTCCACTGATCACCCCTCCACATTCCTTGAATATAAATGTTTTATAGAAATCTACTTATTTCAAATATGTCATAGTTACTTTTCAGAATCCTGAGCAACTGGTTGGCCAACTCTCCCCTCCCCCTGCTATCTCATCCTCTCCCATAAGTAAAAATATATTATATTTGTGGAGGCTGCTCTAGCCGTAACACCAACACCTATACACATACGTACGCTCCGTAACATTAATATATACTACGATATTCATATACACGAAAATACGTAAGAATCTGAGGAGTTTAGGGTCCTCAGACTCACCTTAAACAAACCAACCGAGTGACTTCCACAATACACAATCAATTCAATCCTTAAATATTCAATGACATCTATTCCAAATTTTTCTCAGTTGTATTCTAGAACGTTCGAACACCTTACCTTAAATATTGCGTACCTTACCGTAGGCATGAATCTCTCATTTTTTTGGCTGCCCATTCCTCCCGATATAAATGTTTTGAATACTGTCCATGCAAAGATTTGCTAAGTCGCTCTCATATAAAATATCACCACTGTATCCCATCCCTTCAAAACAGCCACCCTAGTTATCAAAATTGGTCTTTATCTATCAAAATTTTGTCAATAATTTTCTCCTTTAAACTATTTTACAAACGAGTCAAACTTCTTAGTACTTTAGAACGTATAATGAATAATATAATAAATGTATAACGCATAGTAGCACTTCTAATATTTTTTAAAATAATAACCGTTGATTTTAATAAGAATAAAATGTACGTGATAATTATTATATAACTAGCTCGAAATCCCGAATCAATTGACTTAATTACTCTATATTTTTGTGAAAAATTCATCTCATACAAGACTCATGCAACAACACTACCTTGAAGCCATTTAAAAGACAATAAGACTCATTGCAGTAAAATAAAAATCAGAACTCGGGAATGATATTGTTTTGAATGAACTTGTTGATACGATGAAGATATTCAAACATTACTGGACGACAACTACAGTACTTTCGCGAATGAGGAACTATAAGAATTTACTGAAGAAAATTTGGAATGAGATATCGATGTAGAGGAGCTAAAGTTTTAACAACAAAAATGTTATCCGATTGTCTGAGTAAAGTGTCTCATTCGTTAGACGTTTTATCGTAAAATGATCCTGATTTTGCGCGTAGCTGTGCAGTAAAAAGAAAAGCGAATGTATTAAATGCTATAACTTGTTTAGTGAGATGTTGCGTGGAAAGAAAAAAACAACAATACAATCAATTTTAACAATACAATTCATTTTTAACAAAAAATATAAACTTTTTTTTCATAATTTTTAATAACGTGTTTTATTATTGTTTAATTTTTGAAATATATATAGTTATAGTTATATTTATATTTTTATCTATTATCTTTGTTTTATTATCCGCTTAATTAAAACAAAGATAATAAACAAAAATATGAATTTTAACCACAAAGTCAATATTGCTAATTTTAAAAGTATAGTTATATTTACGTACGTTTGCATAATTTTATCTATTAAATTATATTTCATTAATAAAATACAATTTCAGTCGAAGTTTATAAATTTATTTTAGGAACCTATCCCCATAATCGGGGTTTTATTTTTACCGCTGTTAACGAAATGCATTTTTTATTCATACATATATCTATAGTCAAATGAGGTATTAGCGTATTGTAGTTCGAACATCATCTTTTTTGTTTTAATTCTAAAAGGCTTTTAATTATCTGGGATCTATATAGTTATATATATAAGAACATATAAAAAAAATGGTAGTTCATATTTCTTAATGCAGAAAATACTAAGAATATTGAAATAACATGTTTACTGAATCAGTATCAAATCAGTCACTATCATTGGATATATAATTTTTTTTTTCATTCAACCATATAATAAATCCAAATCATTTATGCAAATTGTTACCTTTTTAATTTGTTTTCATAGTAGTTCCTATTTAGTTACACAACACTTATATTTTATAGTTTTGTTTTTATCTATGTTTGTATTTTTAATTGTGGTATACATTATTTCCTGAAGATGATACCATAGTTATTGAAACATGTTGATTCATCAATAAATAGTGGTTTAAACAAAGTGTATATTTATATAATATGTGGCCACAAACTAATTTTGCTAATTTTGAAGAAGTTCTAATAAATCTATTTTTTATTTTTTATTAGAAGATTTAATTAGATAAAATACATTTTATATAATCATAATCAAATAATTATATATATAATTTTACATTTATTTATGAGAGTCGGAGACTCGTGTGTAGGAATATATAGGGTATTTGAAAACGAAATATTTATTAAAAAAAGGTCTTTGGCTGCTCAGAAAATAAATGAATATCTAATATAAAAACAATCAAAATTCTAATTAAAATAAATCGAAAAACATAGATTTAAAAAAAAAATTATAAACTCAATGGGATTATGTTATAAGCGTAATATTTTGTACGTTCTCAACATTTTAAATTGATATGTATTTTCAAGTAGCTACTTGTTAGTATTCACGTAATAATGCGATGCTATTTTTAAGGTCGTGTATCGCGTTAAACGGCCCAATAAGGCAGAAGCGTGCGTGATTCACGCAAGGGTTAATAATAATATTAAGGTTTTTTATGTGCTACCTACTCCCACCCCCCCCACTAATGGCATTACGGAATCCTGACCACCACGTTGCATGGTATAGGTATTCAACGTTTTATTGTGTTATCATAAAACAATTTCGTTTACTAACTGACATACACAAAGCGTAATAAATAATTGACCATGCAGATTTTTTACATGGTAATTTATTTTAATTTAATATAAATAACGACCTGTTTTTCCACAGATAACCCTTGCATTTTTTACATAACCAGCGTTTTTCGATCAAAAAGTAGATCCATGTTTCACAAAAACGAATTTAAGAAATGTTTAAAAATGATTTATCATTATATTTTTAAAATAACAGTGATATAAAATCAATTATAAGAAAAGGTAAAACTATACGTAAATATTGTAAATAACATATTAATCTATACATAAAGATCTATTCATAATCTTCTGTGTTGAGTTTTCAGAGCTATTCTGGAGTACAATATGATTTGACTATATTTGATTATAATCAAGACTAATATCGCTGATGTGTGATTATATATCTACTATCTACTATTAAAAAAAACCACAGTAGTTTGAAGATATTTTTTTAATCACAAAATATAAAATATTTCAAATTTATTATTTATTTATTTATTTTAAACATTTTCAACAATATTTCTTTGATTGATATTTGCTCTGACCGAGTCATTAACATTTTTATATGTATTATCTATCAAAAATTGAGCACCGCCTTTGAAAAGTTGGTTATATTATATATTAGGACGATATTTAAATATATGTATCGAATCAATTAATTTAAAAAAAACGGAGTATATTGTTGACGTTATTAGTTGAAATATGTAACGGTAACATTTTAATAAATCCAAATAAATTTTGATTGGATCATAGATAGCTCAAAAAATTCTTATAAAAACTTTTTTTCAATTTTTTTTTTTGCATTTTTGTAAAATATTTGAGCGTTGTAAGGTAGAATGGTCAGATCCTTGGCGATCGGGACTACTAGCACCAGAAGTCGTGCCAACTATTCTGGTTCATTTAAGTAAAATTTTAACATAATTTAAATAACCTTTAAATAAAAGTAGGCTAAGTCCGAATAAAGTTTCAAAAATCATTAACCAAATATGCACTTATAGGTATGTACACGCAGATCATTAACCCAAATTATTATTATCACAAAAATCATTAACCAAATATGCACTTATATACCTTATGTACATACCCAAATAAATTGTTATTATTATATATATAAACTTGAATATGATGTTAATGCATGCGCAATATACGCTTAAGGTATTCGCTTCTTTATATATAATATTTTTACGGTCAGAGTTCATATTATTTTGTGAATAACCCAAATAATTCTGGATAAAGCATAATTGTGGATGTGAAATAGCTATTTATATAAAAAAGAGTGTCTGTGAGTGTGTTTGTTTTTTCAAACGTTTTAACTGTAAAATAAATGAATTGTTACTAAAAGCGCCGTATTTGTTTACTCTTTAGAACAGTGTAGAACTTTTCAGAACAGTATTAGCGACGTAATCGATAAAAAAGCAAAACTCAACTATTTAAGACAACAAATAATTGATCGACGGATAGATATTAATTCATAACCATCTAAATGCCGCTGAAGAAAAGAACGAGTATTGGTCAGAAAAACCCTGCAGCTAAAAGACAAAATGCTATTCGGGCATCATAAATAACTGAACAATGGGAGCTTCGTCTATAGCAGGAGTGAATGAGAGCTTCTACGTCTAGGTCAATGGAAAGATCGGAGGAAAGAGAGTTTCGTCTACAGCAGAAGAATATTGAAGTTTCTACGTCTAGGGCAAGGGAAACATCGTAGGAAAGAGTGCTGCGTGTACCATAAGATTGACGTAGAAAGGAGTAATCAAGAATTGTGAATCAACATTCAGATCCAAAATTAAGGGCATTTAAATTAAGGGGGAGTGATGGATGTTATATGTAAACATTGTCATGCAAAGAAATATAAATGCGAACCAGCGGGAATGTGTTGCTCCAATGGAAAAGTGAAGCTGCCGACTCTTAATGAGTCTCCAGAGCCACTAAATGAAGCCTAATAAAGTTTGGACTACGCTGGGTACTTTAGATAGTTAGAAATATAAATGAAAAAAATATGAAATGAAATTTTCGAATACGCTTAAATCAGGCGCAGTGTATTTATCTTATTTTATATCGCCAAAAGGTGGAGGTTTGGATATCTAAATTTTCCTCAGGGTCCTGAAGTTCAATTGGATAAAATAATTTTGAATGTCGTACCTGTTGAATGGGATTAGCAGGGAAGGGGAAGTGAGAGGGGATCGAGAGTGAGTTGCTAGGGAAGTGGGAAGGGGATTGAGATGGCGGTAGGATTGAAGAGAAAAGGGAGTATGCGGAGGCCGGAGGGGAGTAGAAACTTGGTCAGAATGTCTTGTGTAGTCTCCTTAAACTTAAAAGTAATAAGAGGAAGATCACTGTCTACATGAGATTTTAAAAAACCACCCCCATTCTCCTTTCCCACCCCTTAAAGAATTTTGGTACTTCTTGACGAAATTTTGCACGCTTGATGTACAAATTAAGAGGAAAATAACTGTCTGCATCTAATTTTTTAAAGAAAGTACCCACATCCTAAATTAAACCTCTTCATTCAGCGTAAAGCCCGAGCAAGGCCGGGTGTTTCAGTTAGTATTATATAAAATTGTAAGAATTTTAAAATAAAATAATATATATATTTTATAAATATATATTCTCACAGTTGAATTTTAATTTTTAAGATAAATGTGAATAATAAGTAATACCAAGTGATGAGAGGCAGGCACTGCACTAGTCGAATTTTAATTAAAATTAAAATTGTCCATTAGTAATGCTATGTAGAAATTAAGTAATTTTAAATGAATACTTAAATGCTCGTGAATCTATTCAAAATTCATAAATTTTGTCAGCCAACTTGTGAATATATTCATAATCTATACATCAAAATGTATGAGTTACAAACAACTCGGAGTAACTAGAAATAATATCTTAGTAATTCATTTCATCTGACTATATTAAATTATACATCATTCTCAACTGCGTTAGTTCTTGGTTAGATTGAAAGGATTTTCATGTCGCGAGTGAGGCTTATATCTCTGTTGTCACCAAGTCTACCTGGCTCCAGATTAGTGGAGTCAAGTCACGTCACGTATATTATTCGCTGCAAGTTGATAATTCAAGAAGAAGTGAATTATTTTACAATTTTTCTCTAAATATTTCAAGGTATATCTAGGTAAGTGTAATTAATATTGTTACTCAAAAATAATTTTTGTCTTTCTTTAAACCTGCATGTTACACTTTTCAAATTAATACATTTATCGTTCAAGCCATTTAGTTTGTTTTTACAGAATCTCAAATACCTTTGAGTAAACCGATAGCAGACGCCAGAATTTACTTCAAAAGTACTGTGGCTGTAGCATAGTTGGATAATGCACGATCATCGGATTGGAAGAGATCCAGGTTCGAATCCCGGTAGCAACAACAATATTTTTCGATAAAATTGAGTTTATATGTATGTCTTTCTAATTAATACATTTAGTTTGTATTTAAAATATCACAGACCTATGTCCTGAATAATTACAACTTCACAATAAGAATGTGTTCTTAATATTGTAATTATTATTATTTGATTTTTTTTGGTACACACATGTAACATTTATAAATAAGAGTTTTTTTTGTACAGCCTGATAGAGAAAGTAGAGAATGTACAGAAAATTTTTTTTGAAGAAATGTAGTAATGTAAAAATTTAATTACCACGAAATGTGTTGGATTTTCTTATCTTATTTTTTTTACTTTAACTTATCTTTATATAAGATGGCCGATACTTTAATAGCTGTAATAAATAGTATAGCTTAATTTCTGTAATCCATAATAATATTATAAAATATAATTTTCCCAGTGAAATATAACTGACTTCTTTTACTTAATTGATAAATATTTTCCAGATAAAGGACTAGTTGCATATTACTTTTTGTTAACGAAGTTGTGTAATTTATAAGCCAACTTGTGCGCAACCAACTGAATAGGATAGAGTGCATTTTTATGTCGTAAACTTGGGAACAAATAACTTAAACACGATTCGGCTGGTCAGAGACTCCTTTCTCTTCGCTTCTTAAAAGTCTTCTTAGAAGGCATATACAGCTTTAACGACTTCCATGTACTTTGGTACACAGGTAAGTATATAAGGCTTCTGCTAATGCATTCTTTCTTAATTACTTACCAAGTAATACTCATAATAAATACGAGTACTGACAATTAAGTTTATTATAGAAAATTTCTCGCTGTTGAAGCTTTAAACAGGGCCGTTCAACAATATTTTGATTAGTTAATTATGTCAGTTGGTTCGTCTTGTCTTATTAATACTTTTTTCAATACCTCATCTTCAATTAAACCTTCCACGTCAAGTCGTCATTCACTATTTTTCAGCTCAACATTACAACATATTCACAAAATGGTAGTTTGATGCAACCATCAGTAAAACACCACCATTTTACACACAAGTACATGTTTTCAAAAGCATCGACAGATCGTCGAGTACGGTTTCATTAATTCCCGTAAATTGTCTGTTTGCGGTATTTTTATTAAATCAAATTTAAGGAAAATAATTTTATTTACATGATTTAATTTTAATTTCAAAAAATATTTACATTATTGTTTCATAAATTAATTTTTAATTCGATTTTCACAATTTGGCAATCAAAACAATGAATTATTAATGAATTATTTGGAGGGATTCGGATTTTTGTGTTGTATTACACGGTTATTATTATTTTACAGGTCGATGTTGATTTTTAAAACTAAGAAATGAAATACAATTTTTTAATTTGGTTTAAATTTATCGATTACTTGGTTTATTACAATTATGCATGGAATATGACATTGCCCAAGTTTAAAAACCAAGTGGTTAACCATATTTTTCATAACATTCTCGCACACTTCGCGGGTTATATCAGCAATTTTATTTCGAATATTGTCTTATAGTATCGGAATTGTTATTGAATCATTGACGTAGACCCTTCTTTTCAAGTGCCTTCACAGAAAATTGTCGGGAGCCGTCAAATTAGGTGATATCGCCACTTGACATTATGCGGCCGGGAAAAATTTCTTGCAAAATTTCAAGCGTAGTTCGGGCTGTGTGTAAGGTAACTCTGTTCTGTTAAAACCACATGTATTGCAGGATCAATTGACTCAATTTGGGTACCAATAAGTTTTTTAATATGTGACGATAACGATCACCATTAATGGTTACAGCTTTGCTATTATCATTTAGATAAAATGTTTTAATGACTTAAACACGTTGTTGAGGCGTTATATATTTTATAATAAATTGTAATCAGTTACTATTTACGACTACTGAATTCAAACTAACGAATCTTTGCCAAACCAAAATGGCAGTCAAATAATATCGACCTGGAACATAATGTTCATTCTGTATCTTGTATTTGTTTAAGAATGTTTATATATCTGTTTGCTATGCCTGCAATATCTGGTGAGATGAGAGGTTCTAAGTACATACTAAATGGCTTACTGAAGGTTTTTTTCAAGGTGAATAACATAGGCATTTCAGAACCATAGAAGGGGTAGGAGATGAGAGTGATGCGGTAAGATACAGAGAGACGGGAGTGGAGAGCGATAGAAGTGAGAAAGTATAGATGTAATTGAAATATAATATGCAGTTCTAGAATCTGTTGATCTGTTGAACGATGAATCTTTACATTTTTTGCTTCAATTCCATTCAAATTCCTCCAGTTTAGCTTGGAAAAGTATTGAGCCGACTAAGTGGAAAAGACTACATATACTTCTCTGGTCACAGCCCTAAGATCTACAGATGCCAGAAAAAGTTAAGGAGCATAGTCAAGAGAACGAGAGTTTGTGGAGATTATGATCGTCAGTCATGAAGAACTGACGTACACGGATGGTGTCGCCAAAAGCTTCGTAAAATTTAAATAGTTCTCAAAAGTTAAATTTTTTACACGCGCAGCGCTTGATATTGGTATTAGTGAGTTATCGAGACAGAAATATTCAGAGTATTTTTATTAAGAACAAAGAATGTATTCAAGTGAATTCATCTGTAAAGATGTTTATTTTAAAAACCATGTTTATTGAATTGAAAACACTGTTTCGTTTGTGTCGTACCTTCTGTCTGTAAAACAGGGGCATGCACTCCGTACAATCAAAAATCTACGCATGACTTTAGTTTGTTTGAAATAAATCTAAATTACATATTTGTTTGATATAATGATACGTTTTAAGTATGTCAATTATATTCATTACACCGGCATAGTGTCGAATTTAAAGAAGAAGTATATACCTGTATACACTTAGCAAGATAAATTTATTTATTTATTTGAGAAGAACTTTACATGACCGATACTTAAAATACAATGCAAATCAATTTTTGCCAGTTTGATCCTTTTATTAACTTTGTCTCAGTTAATATAAACACTCTTTGTTTTGAAGGAAAGATTCTAACGCTAGTCAGTTTTTATGAGTTCGTTGAATCAGCTGATTAATGTAAACATCAACTCTTGGTATCTTAATGTGAACACGTGCGTTGACCTGACCATTCTAAAACAAAGTATCATATTAAGAATTTGTATGAAACTATTTCCATTTTTTTTTTCTAAATCAGATACCTATTGTTTTTATCTGACACAGTTATATATTTTACTATAAACAACTAGGTTGTTTTAATACATCAATAATCATAAAAATCGCAAAAAAATTTTTGATCACACGAACTCCATTTTAAAACCTAAATAAAATATCACAATGTTTTAAAACTCTAACATTTTTAAAATTCTCTTAAAAATTATTTAATATTTGGTATTTACCCATATACTACTTATCATTTAAAGGTGAATAACATTCAAGTTTTTAATATATATGATTAGTTACTCTTTTTAATAAAGTGCTCTGTTTGACTATCCTGTACTTAGCTACTTTCTGAATAACTACGTTCACCTGATGATTAGAGGGATGCACCTCTCGAAGTTTATTGAAATAAAGTAAAATTATCATGTCGTGACTTTGGAACAACTAGGTATCAACTTCCTTTTACATCAAACTTTGATATCGAGCGTCAAAGTTTTGAATATTAATAAAACAACTACTATGTATATAGAAAATTGAACTGGTTGCAATTGACAACTTGTTATAATTGCATTTCATTTAAGTTTTTAAACAATTTTTAGATAAATATACCTTATATCTATCTAAAATAGAAAGTTTAATTATTAAATAGAACCTTGTTGGTCCGAAAATCAGACAAACTCAGAACAACAAGATTCTATTAGCTTATTGTTCTAAGTAGTGTGACTCAAATAATTTGTTTTGGCTTGCTATTTCCTTATAGGGAAATTTAACAAATTTTAAACATAGTTTTAAAGAGTAAATAATCGTAAGAATGTTGGTACAAAAAGTCAATTTTGGCCAAAATGTCAGTTGATACCTTGTTGTTCAAAGTCACGATGTTGCACCGCGCCATGTTAATTAACAATATTTATTTCATTGCTACCGAATGTGTGAATAAAATTAATGAAATACATTGTCGCGAGAGCATGAGAGCCATTTTTACTACGCTCTCGAGTACTGTCTGACGTTTTCAATACTTTAATGAAATCTGCTGAATAAACTGCTTTCTTTCCCGCTGTAAATCAAAGCGTTCGCTTTCGGCATGCTAAGCGGTCTCAGTAGCCTCTAACTGAATACCAAAGCAGAATACAAAGCGAGCACACGAAGCGACCCATTAAATGGAGTATGTGGAAATTATTTCACAGTCTCCCTGTAGTTTTAAAAATCTTTTGTAGTATTTTTTTATCATTTTTTATGCCGCGGTACACGAAAGACCCGTCGGGGCGTGGTCTGAGTCATTCGAGTGACGGATGTTTCAAGAGGGGGGGGGAAGGAGTAGGCCGTGGGTTGGAACGGTTAATCACACTAAAAAACCCGCTTTATGAGACGGAAGGAAGGAGTGTGTTCGTGCAGAAGACACAAAGAGAAAGTATTTTAAGCATACATTAAAAGAAGAGGAGTACAGGATTGAAGCATGGGAGAAAACGAAATGATGGATTTTCAGATAACCTACATTTAGAAATGAGACGGGAATAATATTATATTTTTCAAAGAATTCCAAGAAGGGAATAAATATACACGGAATCTTTATTCATTTCTTCTTTAAAATATTTTTTTAGTTTATAAATAAACTTTATTTTCCAAGTTCTTTAAAAGATTATTAGGTATATAAATGATTTCGTAGAATATAATAATAACATTATTTTAATATTTTTCAAGGATCTTACGGAGCTCTTTTCATCCAACTTCACCAAACTTTTAACATACTTTCTACAGATTATTAACGGTTTACGGTATCATAACAATACTGTTAACCGAACGTTATGTCAATTATAATCAGATTTGATAGTATCAGAACCAATTTTCCCACCATAATGATAAGAATATTGAGATTTCATATACATATAATAGTTCGTTTCAACGAATTTATATATAAACATTACAGCTAGATTATTTTTAACTAATTTAAAAGTATTCGGTAGTTAAATTATTAATAATATTGTTTAAATACTAATGAAATGTATTAATTAGAAAGATATACATATAAAATCAATTTTATTGATAAATATTGCTGCGTTACCGAGATCAGACCTATGTTCTGAATAATTACAACTTCACAATAAGAATGTGTTCTCCATAATAATAATAATATTGGTATTAGAGAATAGACTAGAACTTTATGTTTTTCAAAGACAAGTGGACCAAACGTGTTCGTAAATAGGGCTCTTAGGTATCGAAAAGGACTCGGTGATCTGCATAGGAAAAGCCATTCCATAAGAAGAATTGAGCACGGAAAACATTAACATTTGATAAAGCAACATCAGGAGAATAGAGAAAATGTGGAATAATCTCCCAACTTATACTTGAATTGCCACTTTTGTAATATTAGTAATATGTACACGAGCATTATTATGCTAAAAAAATACTCGATGCCGTTTTCCCGTTTGTTTTTCTTGTATTGCTGCCTCAAGACGACGGAATCGTTGACAATATACCTGAAAAGTGATGGTTACATTCCTCGAATGCAGTTCATAGAAGTTTTAAGCACAATACCTATTCAATTCATACCTGTACTATTCCATTAAATAAGAAATCAAACAAAAGAATATGTAAAAAAAAAATTAAAAAATGTACTTCATCCTCTATTTTTTTTAACCAACAATTAATACAAAACTTTCTGCAATTGAAAAATTAAAAAAGTATTCAATAAAACAATACAATATATTAAGTATATAAAAATAATAATGACATACCTATGCCAAAATAAATTCTTGTCAAAACACTCTTGCGTTGGAAAACAAAAAATGTGTTCTTAAATTTTGCTACGACGCTTATATTAGAATGTTATAAAAACCAAGTAATAATTATAATTTAATGATAATTATGAATTGGGAAAATATTTTTTTTCTCCCTCTTAAAACTTTACCTAGATAACACTTAAACTGTTAAAACACTATACATATTTCCCAATATTTAGTAATAAAATAGCTAATGTATCAGTAATAAGGTAATATTTCATTGTAGACATAATATATTAAGGTAACATAAAGGGTGTTTTTTATAGAGGTATAGAACTTTAAAATGAAATAAAACATATATAAATCGTAGTAATGGCCACGGTATTAGCTTTATTTGAAAGATATTTTTTTACAATTAATGTTTAAATAAGATTACGCACATATACGGCCTTTACATAAGATTACGGCGCCACAACTGGCTCGAATAAAGCGCGATCTGGAAGTTTTAGAGTACTTTTTGGAGCAGCTGGGGACGTATATCGACAATAACGCGTCGAATGTTGGCTTACAAGTCGTCTATTATCTCTAGTTTATCGGCGTAAACTAGTGAATTAATATATCCTAGTAGAAAATAATCCAAATGTGATAAATGACACGATCTTGGAGGCCAATCCACATCTCCATTACGTGAAATGATGCGCTCATCGAATGTTTCCTTCAATAAATTGATTGTAGCGTACGCTGTGTAGCATGTTGCGCCATTTTGTTGAAACCACAGCTCTTCCACATTAATTTCATTCAATTGAGGAACGAAAAAGTCAGTAACCATGGATCAATAGCGTTCATTCATTCAACATTGACTAACGTTCTGGCCGGCATCATTTTTGAAGAAACGATAGATTCTTTGGTGCGCACTGTACGATGTCTCTGCGGATGCATTTTATCAAGTGGAGTATGGGTGGTGCGAAAACAATCCATGGTTATTCGAATTACTTATTCAGATGGACGATTATGTCGACTGTAAAATGGACGTAGCGCACTGTAAGTTTCGCAAACTGAACCACGAGTTTTGAAATAAATTTTCACAATTTGCAAGTGTTGTGTCGTAAGTCTGTTTATGGTGAAATAGCAAACCAAACTGAGTACAAATCAGCTGTCAAATTGGCTGTCGCTGGAAAAAGTGTGGAAAAATTTAAAAAACAAACCTCTAAAAAAAACAACCTTTACTTGTGTAGATGGACTTTCACGACATTGCATAGTGTTACTATAGGTTAATTATTTAAAGTTGTCTCCCGTCAAATGTATATCCTGATAATAACTGTATTTTTGTGATTCATCTAATTTGTTTTAAATATCAAGTAACTATATTTTGAAAAATCGTAACTTTATTAATATCTAAGTGATTTTATTCAAATAAATATATTTAAATCCACAAAAAAACACGTTTTCTTTATTGTTGAATATGTGTATGTATATAAAGCAGAAGTAGGAGTATTATCCCTGAAAACCTTCTAGGAATATTATAATAATGGGTATTATTAACAAATATTATTTCTCAATAATTTGGAAAAACATTTTTGACTTACTTTTGTATTCTACCTACTCATTTCGCATTTAATATATTGTTAACTATATACTTTAACAATAAATTAAATAAGGAATGAATCGTAGTAGGTTACGGAGTTCTTAGATGTGTAGATATATTGCACACCTAGATCAAACATAAGACAACTCAAAAAACACGAATTTTGAGTTATTCTTATTTTCGGATACTCTTGTCATTTACGAAAATAACCACAAAAACAGATTCAACAAAAGCTTAACAAATGACTCAACGGATGATACTACGATAGCTTTGTTGAATGAACGCCTGATGCTCCCTCCATGCTAAACAGATATATTTTCAGTTGCACGTCCAATTGAGTATACCTAATTCAAACCTAATTTAAAATAACTACTTACTTATGTTCATAATGTTATGTATTATTGACCACATTTGAAGAAGATTTTTCTCTTTTCTAGTGATTTCTTACATGTTTGTATTGCCATAATATTGTTCCTTTACTGTAAGTATGTTGATTTTAAGACTGTTTTTTGATTAATAAAGAAATTAGTATTTTAATTTTATTAAAGGTGTATTATTTTTGTTTTGGATACCGTCTAGGTACTATCTATGATGAGATTTCTTATCACTTTTTGTCATAATTTTTTCTTAAATTATAGATTTTTCACGATTTCACTTATTTTTAAATTTTAATATAAGTTCAACTCAAAATGATCCAGTAAAACTGTTTCAACTCCAAATAAATTTTATTCTATGTAAAAAGTCTCCGTCCTAAAGTATGACAACTCAAAAAATGGAATTGTGGTGAAAATGATTTATCCTTAGCTCCAGTTCTCGAATAGTGTCATTTTAGGAAACATCTATGACCTAAAATCTTATTTAGTTTCATAACTTTAGTAATAAAAAATTGAGACTTTAATAACTTAATAACTTTAGTAATAACAAAATCGTTTAATTTGTCTACTGAAAAATTACCTTTTTTGAGTTGTCTTAGTTTTGATCTGGGTGTGCGATATAGGAGTTGTTGATATATGGGTCACCAATATAGGTTTTAGAGGTAGTGTTTTTTGTCATGTAATGCGGTGGAACTGCGTTCCGGCACCTTTTATTACGGTATTTTTAATGTTTAAAAAGCAATTAGATGAAACAATGTTCGCGCGTACATAATTTCAATCCTTATTCATATAATTCATACAAATGATATAATATGATGTTTTTATGAACCAGATGAAATATGGATGGATTCAAAATTGGCGCTCATGGTTCCAGCACCGTTTTTTAAAAAAAAAGACCTTGTTAGCTGTATGTTACAATAATTATGTTATTGTGAAAGAAAGTGTGGAGTAGGTCGCGGCGTATGTGATTATCAGAATGATCGATGGCCTTGTAATCTCCCGGCTATCCATTATGTTCCGATGTGTTAGATATAGCGGAATGTTCATGTGAGGATATGACAGTGGCTAGAGCAGATGATACAAATAGTAATAACTTATGGTAGAAATACGTTTATTATGGTACGATAATATTATCAGTAGGTACGTGAGTCATCTGTTGTTAGACAAACTGTACGGGAAGCCGGCCAAGACAGAAAAGGTGCTACAAGGTCGGTTTACTGGGCGGCTTCCCGCGTATACTATTGTTGATAGTTTTCGGGGCGGTACTAGAAGAGCTTATATGGTCGTTTAGTGAATCAAGTTCGCACCCAGGTATGTGCGGTCAGCACCTGTCGTCGGTGTTGCTGGTTGTGGAGATGACAGTCCTCCACGGTTATTTCAATGATATAAAACATTCGTATCTAACCCTAAATAGGTATTAGAATATAAAATAAATGCATTAAACCAATGCATATACTAATTTATTGAAAAGTCAAATTGATTAATATTTAAGAGATACGATTAAGTTCAATTCAATTAATATTGAACCATTATTCTGCGTGTAATACTGGAGCTAAGCGATAACACATTATTTTCGCTTTTCCATATCGATAATTGGACCACAGCAATCGATGATTCGATGATGATAGAAGTGGTGACTTATTGAGATTATGGAGAGATCCTCGATCTTATCGGGATAAAGGTGAAGATCGAGAAGATGCTGATCAATTTTGAAAATTGAACACTTGCTTCTATTTTGTTAATAGTATAGGTCAATTGGTATATTTTTTTTCTGTTAGAATGCGAAATTACCCAAAACAATATTTTGTTCAAGGGTATAAAAGCACTTAGTCGAAGTAAGGGACGGACGGTAATAAAAACTCGGTATTGTTAGACGCAGGTGTACCGACGCAGCGAGGGTACAGCAATAAAGAAATGCGGAGAACGTGACGAAAGTCACGTAGGCAAATGCACCTTAAGGGATGCATCACCATAGGCGAGCAGTCTTCCCATATTCTTTGCCGGGATAAGTGGCTCCACCAAAGACGAGATTTTATTTAAATAAAATCTATATCGTCTCTAAAAGTATCAACCAAGCGCTTTATAGATTGTAATTCCGGGAAAAATTTAAACTGTGCCCCTTGAGTTTAAGATTAGACTGTGATGTACTCTGCGTTTAATCATTGATATGAAAGTATCAAAAAGGGTCCCGCTGGATCTATAAAAAGTTGATAAATATAATTGGTGTAGCGAGAACAGACTGTCGCTATTACATAAGTATATCGCGTCCAGAGTCCAAGTTTGCCTGAATAATTGGGCATTGTCTTGTCATCAACTACAAGCCTGAACTTCGTCACCCTACGCTGGCACCACAAGGAGCTGACCACACTTTACTTTCAGGATCTAGGACCATCCTAAGAGGTATTCCCTTACGTGAGGGACCTGCATAATCTACTTCAGACAAGCGTCGACATAGACAATTTGGCAGAGAAATTAATGCTGGTATGATGAACACAAATATTTAATGTTAATTTTATTGTAATTATTTTTGAATAGCCTTATTTATAAGTATTAAAGTAAATTGCTCATTTTCCACTTTTTACACATGCAAGTATCTTAAAATATAGATTTTAAATTTTCTTATAAACAAAATAGTCTTTCATTTCATAACCATTTGACTTGTCAATATTTAAAAAAAGAACCAGTTAGGCTAGATTCCTCTCCCCTGAACATGAAGCCGAGGCAGAAAGAAGAAATAACCTAACACTGTATATTATAAAAAAATTAAAAAACCGCATTAACAATACTGCCTATCCAAGAACAAGTACTTGCCTTTGGAGAAGTACAGCGATAAATACAAATATGTAACTTAGTAGTTTATAATAGAATCAACTAAAATATATATGTATAATTGAAAGCAATGTAAAATAAAACAATAAAACTATACACTGAATAAAAATAAATTTATGTTTGTTAATTTTGAAAACAAAACATTAATACTTACTTACTGTATAATTTTTACTTCTTTATAGGATACATAACTAATGTTTGTCTTTGATGTACTCATACATAGTTATACACACAAATAATACGATTATTATATAAAAAAATTTATGAGCTTTAAAAGAAACCAGATGAATTAAGTTCTGCTTAATTATCTTAATATACGTAATGAGCATTATGTATAATTCATTGCGGGTATTTTTTATTTTCATATTAAAACTAATTTATGTAAAGGCAAACCAATTTTTTCATGTTATTTAATTAATTATCGATGTATTTTTACAAATTTATCAAAATACATTTCGTATTTATCATTAACTAATTCGTGTACCCAGAGTAAGAGTACCTTCAATCTATTTGCAAAGATTGCGAACTGACGGGAAAACTTATATTTCTTACGAAATATTAATGAGGTAGTACAGCCTGACCTTGCGCTTGAAAGAGATACATAATCCGACTAAATCCAATACAATATTTATATGATACCTACATAAATAATTAAATAAAACACGTAATCGGACCAATTGCTAATCAAAATTACTTTAAAAAATGCGTAATCCTGTAAAATGTTTAACAAAAACAGAAAGACTTGCGTAACCTGATCTTTATCATCTTTTTCATCCCTTTATTCTATAAGGGTATAAGGGTCCTGGAGTCTTAATTCTGGACAAGGCACATCCATCTCCTCCTGTTTTGTGCCGTTTCGGTAGGTATAGGTAAATATTATGTTCCAGGCCGATTTCGTTTGATCGCCATTTTAGTTTGGCAAAAACTTTTTAATTCGCATTTGGTAGTCAGAGATTAGTTGATTACAATTTATTATGAAGTATTTAATACATCAACAGCGTGTTAAAGTTATTAAAACATTTGATCTAAAAAATAATTGCAATGCTGTAACCATTAATGATCATGATCTATCCTCACATGTTGGAAAACAAATCGGGTCGATTGAGCCTGCAACATATGTAGTTTTAATAGAACGGTGCCACCTTGTACACAGTCCAGTGCTATACTTGAATAAAGCCAAAGAGTGGTGATATCGATTAGCCTCCTCGATCACTTAATTTGACTGCTATCGACTATATTCTGTGGAAGTACTTGAAAAGGAAAGTCAACTCCAATAAGCCAACAACAATTCCGATACTAAAGGACGATATTCGAAACGAAATTGCTCAAATAACAAACGAAGTGTGTGAGAATGTTATTATAAATATCGTTAAAAGAGCATCCATTTATACCGCTGCCAATGGTGGCTACGTGGCCAATGTCATCTTTCATACAAAATTGTAATAAACTAAATAATCGATCAGTAGAAACCAAATTAAAAAAAACTGTGTTTCATTTTCTAGTTATTCAAAACACAATATTCATCGATCAAGACCCAATTTGTTTTCATACGGTCTGTCTAGTTAATGTAGTACCAGTCGCCAGCCGCCTTCCGTCCGAAGTTACCAAGACAACTCATCTTCATGGTCGTTTCTCTAATGTGCAAGACGTGTCCAAGCCACCTTTATTGAAAACTTTAAATATGAAAAATTAGGGGTTCCATGTCGAGGGACAACCTTATTTCAATACTTTTCACTCGATCCAATAATGTTTCTTTTGCTACTCCCCGAAGATAACTCATTTCAGCAGCCTGGATTCTTGATCCTTGATTTGATGACCATATGTTAAAGTGGACCCATATTTTAAATATCTTAAAAAATACTAGCTCGACATTCTTTTTCACCGCACCATAAAAGGAACGTTAAACACGACTAGCACCTCCGGTTTTTCTATCTTTTTCACCTTCTTAATCTAATCTTATTTACCAAAAAATATACATTATAATATATGCCTGGAAAAACTATTAAAATAGATAGATATTTGATCAGACCTTATTTTGTTTAAAAAATGCGTCGTTTTTCATAGAGATATAATATTCGACGATGTTGTAGCCATTCCAGCAGGTCTTGATGCATACACATGCAGCTTAACTTTGCCTAATATCCTCCTAAATATTAAGATATTCACAAACAAAAACAATTACTTTCCTTATAAAACATATTCTAAAAAAGATTACAAAAATTGAATAAAGAAGCCAAAAGAAGTTTGACACTTCAAGAAGATTTTTGGTAGACCATTTTTCAACTCTCTTAAGTTGGTTCTCTGCCAAGCCTCCACGAGTGCTATCGTCCACTGATTAGCTCACGTTTAAGGGTGGATTAAGCTTAGATTACACTCTTCGTTTTCTTTCTTCCCAATTTCCCGTATACATGGCTGGATAATGTTATTATTCTTCAGTATGAACTCACAACCACTTGGTATCATCCCCTTGAAGACTTTTCCGTTTAATGCCTTATCAGATTACTGGGCAAATAGGGGAGTATTGATAGCCATACGATAAGATGTAAGAAACTTTTGATTTTCTCATGAATATTTATGGTCAATGTATTTAACTTCCAAAATTACTTTGTTGTTTCTTCCTTTATTATGTTTTTATACACGCACTGTTGAATATCCAATATAAAACTTCAACCCTTGAGGATTAATGTTTGAAGATCAGTTGTCAATTTATATGATTATATCCCATGGGTTAAATGTTAGTCTGATTAGATAATAATATTTTTTTCTTCACTGATTGACTATTGATTATTTATTTAGTAATGTTTTAGAAATATAACAATATAAATGAAAAAACTTTTTGGATTTTTTTTTTTGATCGATCTGTAAGTAACTGTTTCTTCACTATAACATAATTAAATTAAATATACCGGTGTGGTGATTCTGTACGTGCCCAACAGACATGGCCGCATAAGGAATCAGCTGACAGCCATATATCGTGATGGACGACTCTTAAGAGCTAGCTGACTACTTCTTCGCAAACCGTTCTTTCGTCAACATCTCAAGCGAGCCACTCCAGTCTTCAACTTCATACGTGCAATTGTAAAGCATCCCGCAATAAACGCCAAATTTTGTAAGTTCGCTTTTATTTCAATACTTTGCTCTAGGCACAGCATAAAAATTCTCACGCACATTTATATATACTATGACATGCACCAGCATGCGTGAGACTAGAAGAGAGTTAGGACCTTCAGTCTCACCATGCACAAAATCTTCTGATACGATCACACAATTAAAATTTTTACGAGTCAATAATAGTCCGCAACGACAATACCTACACTAGCTTAATAATTATTACTATAATAAACTTTGTTACTTACTGGTTTTATATATTTTAATGCCAACTACTTTTTATGTGACCGCCCTGATTAAATAGCGGTCATATTAAAACCAGTCAGCAATAAAATATATAGCACTTACTTAAAAATACATCAACACTCATGAGAAATTCAACTAAAATGACTTTATATTCCACCATTTGCTTTTTTTTAAAATTATATATGTTTTTATTTTAGAGCATCCATTCCTTCATGGCAAAATAAATTATGTTAATATAAAAAAATATATTATGTTTATTGTTACATTATTTTGACTGATTAACTCAAAATTCACATTTAAAATATGCAATATAAGTACCTGATGAAACCTTTGGTCATTTCGAAGCCAACTTCTTACTAACCTGACAAATTTAAAATGTATCATTTTGCTTAAGATATAACTAGGAAACACGAGCTTCTTTAACAAACACCATGACGGAACCAGTTCAACGCTTCTAATAAATATTTTGTATGAATTTTTTCTTTAAATTTGATTTATTATAATAACTTAGGGTGTAAAATTAATTTTGTGTTATGAATGAATTGTTCCAAAATATATATTAAAATTAATTAACTCACAAAAATAGAGATTGTGGTAACTGTTACATTTTTTTTTATAGATTAACTTTCTCAGCCTCGATTATTATTTTATTATAGATTTAAGTGAATTTTAACCCAAAAGATGTAATTTTTTTTGTCAATCTATTTTATAACTTTGACAGAAATGTAAAGTAACAATGCAAAAAAAGTAATGATTGATCTATGTGCACAGTATTGTCAATTTTTTCCCATCACCCTTTGAAATCTTTTGTTAATTTCTTTTCTTGTTTAATACATTTGTACCTTGTCTACATGGGGTGAATGAAATTAAGCCAACATTGAGCAGCTATAATCCCAAGGGACCTATTGAGTGTCTTGTACTTTTGGACATTAAGATCTTTACTTCACTGGGATTGCAAGTTTCTCCCCTAACCCCTACCCTTATTCGCACAATCCTCTCAGACGCAGTTTGAAGATAATTGAGTAAGGAAAAGTACTTAGGCCTCGTATGGTCCAAGAGAGAAAATTGCCTTATGAATAAGGGATGTTGAGTACTAGAGAAACGTCGGTTTATCCAACAATATAATGTAAGAATTGATATAAAAGTAAAAAGGGTTACAAAGGTTTTTAATTACATACATTACAGCAATGGAATCTCTATAACTTATTTTCAGTAGCGATGTGGTGCTTTCGTAGCGCAAAAGTCAATTCAGAGTAAAAAGTAAGCATATTTTCCCCGAAAAGCAATTGAAAAATTACAATAATTTTATTTTGAAGATCGAAAATGTTTGTATTTATTAAAAAAAAACTTTAACACACTTGCAACAGAATCTAGAATTTAGTTAAATCTAGAAATATTTCCATTAAAACTAAATGCTTGGATTATAAAGTAACGTTTGAAGTATATGTAATATTAAAAATAAAATTATTGTTAATTAATTTAAAAGTAAATTGAAATAAATTTGTAAACAATCCTATGAAAAAAATGTATTTTTAACGTATAAAGAAAATTCGATTTTACAGTGTAAATTTTATACAAACATCGAGATGTTAAGTGGAACAAAAATAACATTAAAGTTTTTCGATAAAAAATTTCCGGTGTGACAAAGGTGTTTAGAACTGATCGACGCTAGCTAACACAATACAAATAGCTATTTCCAAAAACATTTTAGTTTAATTATTGGTTTAGAATACAAATACTACGTCTACATTTCAAAAATGTTTGCATTGGTTAATATATGTATTATAATAATGTTTTCAAAAGTATACACAATAAGATACTTTAAAATGTACTTTAATGAACTGTTATGTACTTTAAAAATACAATAACACATTAATTTATTTATCATATGTTGTAAGTACATTTTGTGTTTCAATATCTGCCTCACTGGGTTTCGCCCGTGTTGAGGCAAACATTTTTCATCAACAATCATAACTAAATACATAATACATAATTAGTTTATCAACTATAAATTTAGAATATGTAAGAAGAAAAAAAGTAGGAAAAAATAAAAAGTGTAAGTAACAAAGTATGATTCAATTATCTTGAGAAATTTATAACCTACTTGAGATTTGTAAGGATAATACACATTTGAATAAGTTTTAATAATACAGTATAATTTAATTTAACACACATACATGCACAGGCTGCTCACTCATTGTGTATGAGTTCATATTGAAGGGGTGACCATGTTATGAACATACATTCGGTCTGAGTTTTATAGCCCGTATTTTATTGCGCCTTTGAACTGTCTGTATTGCTCAATGTTTTTATATATTTGGGGAGAGAATTATACAGTTTGAGTGCTACAAAAGCATGGATTTTTGCCCGTATATGGTGCACATCCTAGGAATTGCTAAATAGTTATCTTCCGAAATTTAGTTATTTTATGCATTTCCATGGAATCCGCTTATATCATTTTTGATGAATATCTAGAATATGAACATTAAAGTTAAACGGTAGAAATATATTTAAATTGACTTTTAATTGATTTTGTGGTTAGTTACACTTACAAAAAGGTAATCATATAAAACATACATGATATGTCATTTTGTCTATTACTTTAATATAATAATATAAGGAGGTGTATTTCCAAAGAGCTACCTTGCTAAAGTTTTGAAGTGGACAGGTCGATTGCTTATATTTCACGATAGTATTAGCATATAATGTGTAGGTGTACAAAATTTATATATGTGAAAATAAAGCACCTATTATATAAGTGAAATTTTATTATTATATATGTGAAAATAAAAATAAAAACTTGCAAGGATATTATCAATCCCGATTAATCCTGTTTAATAATGCCCGAATAATCCAGATTGATAATGCCCTTGAAAGGCGAAACGCGTCTTGAGTAAATTAAACAAATATAATAAAAAAATGTGTGTATTATTTTCACATTATGTGATTAGGGCATTATCAATATGGATTATTCGGGCATTGTTAAACGGGATCAATCGGGATTGATAATGTCCTTGCAAGGCGAAACGCGTCTCGAGTATATTAAACAAATATAATTAAAAAAATGAGTGTTTTATTTTCACATTATGTGATTATGGAATTCTACAAACTTACCTCGGAATCAATAAATACATAATATTTTTTTTAATTTAATCCAAAAACTGTCTCACGAGAATTCAAATTTTGCGATAATCAATTGAAAACCTTATAATGCTTTTAGAAGCATTAGAAAATTTGTAATTTTGAAAATAATCGTTATAACTGCGTATCCAAATCGAAAGCTCGAATCTAGAATATTTATATACGGTTACGTTATGCGCGTGACAAAAAATGATTGCCTAAAAGCTTTAGTACTAGCTGGTAACAAAAAAAGAAACATTTTCGAGGGTAAAATTGGATAAGTGAAAATTGTAGTCTCACGTGCGTTGGAGATAAAATAATTTTATAAATAGCAACAATGTTTCACATTTCTGTTAAAATTTGTTTTAAAATAAGTATTATGCTTTTCGGAACTTGATTTATGTACTATATTTTATATTTCCTTTTTGTAAGTAAGAGGCATATGTATATATATATATAATACTGCCACTGTATTATAGGATGTCTGTATTGGTATATATATTAAAAATTTGAATATAAAACAAATAAATCTTCTCTCGGTTATGGTTGTATATATTTTCATAGATAATTATACTGTGATAAACGGTATAGTTGGAGAAAAATATTATTTATTTATTTTACCGATTTATTGTATTATATTAATTGAAAATGATTTATTCACGATCTTTAAAAAATCGTAGTACATAATACTAAACATTATTAAAAGTAATTTATTTTTAGCAATATTTGAATATGTCCAAGAACACACAATTACTGGATTTGCTCCTATAGAGGCACTGTTATTAAACAAATAATAGATATCTCATAGAGACGAAGCTATTTTTAATTTTATTATTATTTACTTAAGTATTTTTTTATTTTACCGCCGTTTATGTCTGAAATTATTTAGTATTTTGATATTCAATAAAAATTTCTAGAAAGTTTTTTTTTTGTAGGCGGGAAAGAAATCTATAACCTTATGTATACTTAAAATATATAACACAAATACCTCTATAAAATAATAAACCGAATACCGCATGTTGGGAATATGCCAGTTTCGTGTTATCAGGAGAGCAGCAAATGTAACAGGGCATAATGCCAAGCGACACTTAATGATTTTACGTATAATATGGGCATACCCTTATTACCTATAACGGGAAACCTCTGTGGTGTGTATTCAATATCAATAGCTTTTTCAAAAGCTCTTTCGTAAAATTATTTTCTAAGTAATCTTTTACATAAATTTAGCTATCAAAATAAAATATAGTAATTTGAGTTTATTTTAACATTATTTTGTAGTCAAATGAACTAATCCTTGAATAGTGAAATGGAAGGAATATTTTAAGAAGCAAATTAATTAATCTAAAAGTATTATTACCAATGTTTTCGTTAGTATATTAGAAAACTTAATCTAAAAAAAATCATTAGATTTAAAAAGTACTTCAAATAATATCCACCTCACCTAATTTTGTATTAATAAAGAATACTCTCATTGGATATCATTCTATTATAATAATTTGGGCGTTTTCGTAGAATTATAATCTTTGTGGAGCATAATGATCTGTGAGATGTATGAGCGAAAAATGAGCGATTTGATTGTATGCTATTTATTGTACGCCGACGATGCAGTATTAATGGCGAATAATGAACAAGAATTACAGAGCCTAGTAAGTAAGTAGAATGTATGCAAGGAAAGTGATCTTATTATGAATGTCAACATGTCGAAAGTGATGATATTCGAGAAGGAGGAAAATAAGACACCGTGAAAAATACTTGTAAGTAATTAATGTTTGGGACAAATAGTTGAGTTTGTGTATTTGGGAAGTATGTTTAATAGAAACGGAAAAGATGAGAAAGATATCGAAAGAAGGGTGATTGTAGGGAAAAAAGTGAACGGCGCCTTGAATGGAATTATAGTTAATGGAAATTTGTCAAGCGAGTCAAGACTAAGTTATGTGGAATGGATGAATGATAAGAAAGATATAGATGCAAGTGTTGATGGCTCCAGAAGTAAAGGACGTCCGCGGAAGACATGATAGTTTATATAGAATTTTTTTAAATTTTGTTCAATAGGGTCAAGAACAGGGTACAGAAGTGAAATGGGACGAAGATGATAGGGATCGGATGAGGGATCATTTAGGCCGAGGAAGTTTATGGGAGGGTTTGGGATGGAAAATAATTTAGAATAAAATTTAGACAATAAATCGTGTGTCGTTTGAGTGAGGGTATGTTTTAATCTTTGCGAATGATTGTGCTTTTGACAAACCAGGATGTGTTTGTGATTCTCCTATTGATGTACTTTTGTTTGGATTCTAAAATGTTTGTGTTACTTGAACCCTAGAGGAACTAAAGTAGACTGAATACAGTGAAAATGAGACATATACGCTATGGTGTATGTGTGACAGATCCATTTATGACAGTAAATAATGAAATAATGTAAAGCTGATCTTAGTATAGTGAGTAAAATTAAGAAAAGATCACTAAGGTGGTTTAATCCTATGGAACGGATAAATGAGAAGAGAATGGTAAGAAAGATATATAACGCAAATGTTGATGGCACCAGAAATAAAGAACATCCGCGGAAGACTTGGCACGACCAGGTAAACCAGATACTGGAGAATAATCGTGTTAGAAGCCTCAATAATCGGCGAGCTTGTATGAGAAGATGTATGAATGTGGATGAGGCGAGAACTGTATGTCAGGACATAAAAGTGTGGCGCTCTATCCTCTCTGTCTACCCATCAGCGTGATGGTAAGTTAGTTAGTTAATGATCTGTTAGGTGTATCTGAAGAACATGGTGTATGTGTAGAATGGTTAGAATTCGAATGAAGTAAAAATTATATCTCAGATAGAAGGAAGTCACGTTATATACTCGTCACCCACCTTCTTGGAAAAATTGCGTGATGGTAAGTAATTAACTAGACTAATTTTCGTCAGGTATACTATTGTTATATTGCTTGAACGCATTTAATCATAAGTAGAGAAAATTATATATGACTATCAGTGTGTTTTTAGAAAAAGACGCAACACTACGGACCAGATGTGTAACCTTCATCAGATCCTGGAGAAGAAATGGGCATACAGCCAGGATGTCAACTGTCTCTTTGTAGATTTATAAACTGCTTATAACTTCGTGCACAGAGAATGTACTTGGAATATATTGAATGAATTTCATATTTTGCTGAGAAACTCCATACTTCATCCTTTAAGTACGTTAGATGTCAACCCCTTAGAATAACAAGGTTCTAACTAACATTTTGGGCTAATTTGAGTTATTGCATGAAATGTTGATTGCGTGAATTTGAGTATTTCTTTCATACACACCAACTCTATTTAACGGATTTTAAATGAAATAGAAAGAGCTGAATGTTCCAACTGCAACAGTTATTTATTTCAATTTATGGATCGTTATTGTTAATTTACAATGTTTTTTAATTTCCCTCATCCCACGGTGGTCATTGATAATACTAAAAATAAGTAAAGACCTTAAAATTGATCATATTTGCATATTATAACGAATAACGATTATACAGGGTGTAGCAGACCTAGTCAACAATATTTTATGGGTGGATACCTGACCCAATTACGAGTCAAAAAAGTTTAAGGAATGTGTATCTAATCTTAATCATGACAGAGATATGAGCATTTCAAAGAAATCATAATTATAATATAATAACAATATAATATTAATTGAAATATTAAATTGATTTAACATTATACATATATTGAATACAAAAAATTAAAAGTCATGAAATTTTGAGCGGCCAGACTATTTTTTGTTAGGTGGTTTATTGCCTGAAGCAAAGATATAGATTGATAATAGATAAATTTTGATAATATTTTTTTCGAAGTACGTTGTTAACATGATTTTGTAAAAATTCGAACAATAATATTTTCCGTGACTGCAAAATTTGCACATATTCCTTGAATATTTCCTACTCGTAATTCAGTCAGGTATCCACCCATAAGATATTGTGGACTAGATCTGGTACACCCTGCATAAGAAAATAAAGATTGTCACAGACGTAACAGATCAAAAATCATTTAAAATTAATGATAACATTATTCATAACAATAACCGAATAAATCTAACGGCTAAAACTATTTTAAAATTATTCCTGATAGTGTCCCCTTCCCCCCAATCTTTATCATCATGTAGATAAAAGACACTTGACAGTGAATAGTTAATAGTTAATCATTTGAACTCGTGAGAATAGAAAATGTCCATTGATGTGTCCATACAAAAAGTTAAAGACATCATTAATTGACATGGCGGTTACTTTGTGGTGTAACGTGATTATTTCAATTTTCACAACTAAACTTTATACTGCATACACGTTGTGTGTGTGCCATATATACTAACGTGTGTGTAGTACAAAGTTAAGTTGTGAAAATTAAAATAGTTATTAGATATTATTAGAATTTAAAAACAATTTTAATGAGCCCTGGTGATGGAAAGTACTAGTATAATAAATATTTTTTATTTTAGTGCCGATAAATTTACGTTTATTATCAAAATAAGTTTATTTTGACACATGCTATAATACAAACATTTTTTATATAGTTAATACACCAGCAAATATAATAAGTATTATATATTATTTATATGCAAGTTATTCGACGCTTCCTACCTCGCTAGGTTCATATAAAGTACCTGTTCTGAGGTAGGTAGCATTAGATTCCATTAGTTCCATTAGTGTTTTTAATAATCCTGAAAACTGATATATGCATAAGCAAGAATTAAGGTAGGGTTAATTTAAAATAAATTAAATAGTAAAAAATAGAAAAGTTGAAAAAGAGAGAAGTAAAGAATAAGTAAAAGCAACAAAGTAAAAATTTTGATTCAGACCAAAGACATGTAAGAAATAAGGAACAGAGTTAAGAACATTAAAGTATGAGCATATTACAAAAACTGAGTGGAGTAAAAAGTAAAACAGTAATAACAAGATAAAAATCAGGATTAGAATAGAAACAAATGAAACAAAAAAACATGATTAGTACGAGGTAGGATATAAGGACAGAAAATAATTACATAGAACGTGTAGCTTTAATCATCTAAGGTCCTCTTCCAGCTTCTTTTTTTAATTTTGAAAATCCATTCCTTTATAAGTATGCAGAATTTAGGATGCGATACAGTTGCCATCACATGTGTATATGTGTGTGTATGGTAGCTTATGGTATATCCGCGATCCTATAAAACATGCATGTCTTTGAGCAAATTAGGTTTTCATTAAAAGGACAGCTAGTCTTTTTTGAGTTTTTGCCTGAGTACACTTCTAATGTGTGATGAACCACAGATTCTATTTTCATGTATATCTTTCAGAATTTCAGCAGTGTTTTTATGAATAAATGCCAAATATATTAGCACCTTGAGTTTTTGGAATAGCGGCACTGATTCGTGCTGAAACGATTTATTGAGAATTATTCTAATTCTCTCATTTTTCATTTTAATCAGTGGGTCGAGTAATATAATATTAATATAGAATAGTTATTTAAGTAAATAAATACAGGTATTAGTGTTTATTTTAGGATTTATGGAGGACGCCTGCCACCATCTGTGGTTGGGCCTATAAAAGGCGTAGTCGATCTCCATAAATTCTGTAATATAATGGTGTAATCACGTTCCATACTTGTAAAATATTTTATCTTTATTTTTGTAAACTTAGTTTAATAAATGAAGTAAGTGCAAACCTTATAATTCTTTATTTTTATTTTTATTATGTGACGTCTTTACTATGTCTTATAATAGGTTATATATTATATACCGAAAAATCATCAAAATTCTAAGGATTTTGAAGTCAACTCTTGAAAGTCAATTATTTAAGAGGCCATAAATCCTTTTCCCATGTGAATTTCCTGGAAAGCCTACCGAGTAAGTTAACTGCCTCTCTGGAGATTTGAACCGGTATTCAAGTATAAATAAACTATCGCCGTTGCCAGTGGACAGCGGGCGACTCGTGCGTTGATCGAGTCTGATGGCTTCTATAAATATGCTGTAGTTTATTTCCCCGGAGGTGAAACGTCACTGTAACAATAATTTAGGTACATTCTAGAAATAATTTACGGAATGTGGAAATATTTTAGTTGGTGTGAGGTTAAGACTACTTAAATATTTTCTCTTTTATATATTCAACAACAGTACCTAAATATATATTCAATTTGAAATTGAGTGTACATTTTCTTTATTACGAGTAAGAAATAAAAACATACAAAATAATGTTCTTTTAAATAGTAATTTAGTAGATATATATATAGGGTGTTCAGCGGAAAAAAATCAAGATTAAATTTTAATAAATTAAACCATCATGGTGAGGTAAGTGGGAGGGGTATTTTTCAACGCGCATGATTTGCGGATTTGCCAGTCGCAATGAGTCATTGGTCGAAAGCACACCGTGCGTTCGCGGTTGAGCAATATTTAAAGTGCGGTGATTCATTGGTTCGTACGCGTCGCGCTTTTTGTACTCACTTTAATATTCGACGAGTAAGTGATAGGCCTAGCACGCAACTCACCTGGTGTTGGGTTCAAAAGTTTAGTCAAGAAGGGACAATTGTTAACCAAACTCCTCCGGGACCATCAACGTCAGCAGCGACGCCAAAACATGTGGCTTAAGTTCAGCGTGAAATTATACGCAATCCTCATAAATCGATAAGGACGATTTCAGTCTGTACTAGAATAAAAATCAACAGTGCACATTATTTTGAAAAAAAACTACAGTTTCACCCATAAAAACTGCAAATCGTGCAGTTTCTCTACAAAAATGACTATTCTTTACGTGAAATTTTAGCGAGAACGCTTGGAAACATATTGTTTACTGACGAAACACATTTTCATATCAATGGCTATGTTATTAAGTAGAACATGAGATACTTGTGCCCCGAAAACCTAAGGGAACGCCATCAAAAACGTTTGCATTGTCCAAAAACGACAGTGTGGTGTGCATTTCTGTCCGGTCACTGCAGACGTATATCGCTGAATGATCGAGTTTTTGGTACCGCAACTGTAGCTGGTTCCTGGGTTCAACAACAGAACACAATTTTAGCAAGACGGCCCACTCTACACACAGGGGAATTTTTCCCAATAAATTAATTAGCAAGTACGGAGACATACTCTGGGCACCTCGATCACCGGACCTTACACCATTCGACTTTTTTTGTGGGGATACAAATTCGTAAATTTAAGAGTCAGATTGCAAGAGTGCCTTGAGAGAAATGGACAACAATAATACGATATTTTTTGTGAAACGTAAAATCCGCATCGTTAAACTTCATTTTGTATAAATAAAATATGAGAATATCACTGTTATATTTTTTTTATTTAAAAATTGAAATTTTTTTGCTGGACACCCTAAAGATTACTAATGTATTATTAAAATAAAATTTAAAATTATAAAAATCAAACCCACGCAGTAGAAGCCGCTTTACGTCAAGACTGGACCTTTTTTTATCCGCTAGAGTGAGCTCACATTGAAAACAAAACGGTCAAACGATAGTTTGCCATCAACTATTCTATCACTCTCATAGTCCTCGCCATCACGACAGAATTGCCATTCAACAAAAATTCGTTAGTGTGCGCTCGCACTTAAGGTTCTGTGTAAGAGAAGAGAAAATATGATACAAAAATGTGAAGAGGAAATTATCATCGTCATCATTACTTTCGTCCCTTTATTCTAGAAGGATCAGGGATTCTTCGTTTGTCCAATTAACACCCAATCTATTTTCATACAGTCTTTGCTATTTTTTCCAGCTTAGTTTGGAGTGATCCGACGGCCTTTTCTCCAGATTTTCCAAGAAGATACGTCTTGGTAGTCGTTTTTCTGCATTCTGCGACGTATCCAAGCCGCTTTAATTGATATCTTTGCATATATAGAGGTAGGGGTTCTACATATGTCGAGGGCATCCTTTATCTCAGTACTTCTTACTCGGTCTAGTAATACTACTCCTGCTACTCTCCTAGAGATAACTAATTTCGGCAGCCTGATTTCTCGATCTCACTTTTACCGTAAGAATCCATATTTGAGAAAAGGAGATTACAATTTTACTTATTATTTCATATAAAAAAAAAATTATCCAACTACGTTTCGAAAATAAAAATAACAGTTCCGATATATAATAGAACAATATACACTAAATAATTCTGGCAGTCAGTTAGTTCTATACCAACATAAAAAGTGTGAGATTTAATTTTACAATTATTTAAAAATACAAAAAAAAAGCATATCATCTATTTGAATTGAATATTAGCCGTAATAAAATATAACTATTACTCATTAAACTTGGAGCATGGAAGAAAATTAGCATTCCAGTTTGTTTTATCTTTAAGTAGCCTAAACTGATTAAAAAATATACAGTAAATAAGATACGTTCCGAAGTTAGTTTAGTAACATAATGAAATTGATCTGTATAGCACAGTCGACTTACAACGTTAAGCGAGACCAAATTCCAATCTGTCCGTTAAAACGAAGAAACAGGCTGCTCAGGTCGGTGCTCTCGGGAGGCATGCTTAAATAATGCCAGGCTGGCTGAATTGCCTTCTTTTCAATATTTGAGAGATGAATGGGTCTACGTTAGCTGTATAATTTTTTTTCGATGTCAATGTGTAACAATATAAATGGTTGAATTTAATCTGTAAAAGATCCACTTGGTATAAACATATTACGGTTTCCTTAAAAACAACCGCATGACTCAATAACATATAATATGTATACCCGGTGAAGTTATATTTTCACTAGTAAAAATATAATTTTACCAACTCAGCCAGTTAAAATGCATTAAACAGTTGATTTACAATTTAACTACTCATTGCAGTGAAACCGTAATTGTTACATTGTATTCTAAAGAAGGGACCATTGGTCCCGATACATGTTGAATAATCAAAAAACATAAAATGTTGCCACAAAATAATTTTACATTTATTGAAGAATATACTACGTTTATATATTTCAAATTATACATAACACATGTATTCTAAATTAGTATAAACACATTTTGGTTATAAATTCTGGTAAAACATTTTCTACCCTGATGGAGGGGAATCTCATTGTGATTGGCGTATGCCTAGAAGGGACGGACATATTTTATTCAGAAGATTTGGTTTTTCAAAGTCGAGGGTTAGCTCATTTAATTTCTGAACTTTTTTCAGAGCTCTTATTATATTATGTACTAGAATAGAACCGTCAATAATGGTGGGCGCAACATCCAGCGGCAGTTCCATGATCACGACTGAGAGTGAGACGAAGATGGAGAAATGGCCGAGAATGAATAATTTAACTTTTTTTTATTTATTTAAAAAATCAGCAGAAATACAAAAGCAAAGAATATTATTTTGGCGCGATGATCGCATACTTTCACTAGTTATAATTGATAACAAATTTTGTTTGTTTAATATTGTAGGCATACAACATGGATAGCTGTGAAACATGGGTTTGTTTTGGACGGATGGACGAAAATGTATGGAAATTATGCATGCAGAATGAATGTCCGAATATAGTTAACTGAAGTTTAATTCATCTTAGAAAATCATAAGTATACTAAGAAAGTTCTGCGTGTGTAAGGATCAATGGATCATTCACACAAAGGGTGTCAAGCAGGGTTGTGTATTGTCTCCATGGCTATTCAATTTGTATTTGGTAATAGTGTGAAAGAACTAGAATGTATAAATGTAAGAGTGAAAATGGGCGATTTGTTTGTATGCTGTTTATTGCAATGCTGATGATGCAGTATTAATGCTGAATAATGATCAAGAATTACAGAGTAGTAAGTAGAATGTACGATGTATGCAAGGAAACCGACCTTATTATGAATGTCAACAAGGCGAAAGTAATGTTATTGGAGAAAGAGAAAAACAAGATACCGTGTAAAATATTTGTAGATAATGAATGTTTGGAACAAGTAGATGAGTTTGTGTATTTGAGAAGTATGTTTGATAGAAATGGAAAGGCTGAGAAAGATATTAAAATAAGCGAAATTGCTGGGTACAGTGTGAAAGCTGCTTTGAATAGATTATATCTAATGGCAATTTGTCAACTGAGGCAAGATTAGCGGTGTACAATAGAGTCCTGGTACCGACACTGATGCATTGAAGTGAGGCCTGGAGCTGGCAGAAGAGGAACTTAAATATACCGAATGCAGTTGAAATTAGATTGCGTGGGCGTATATGCGGCAGATCCATTTATGACAGAGTAAAGAATGAATATATAAGGAAAGAATTTAAAGCTGATCTTAGTACAGTGAGTAAAATTAAGAAAAAATCATGAATGAAGAGAGAATGGTAAGAAATATATATGACGCAAGTGTTGATGGCACCAGAGATAGAGGACCTCCGCAATCTAACATATTTTGATTACGCCTGCAACTTAGCCTACCAAATCAAATAGGAAAAGCGAAGTAAAACGTAGAAAATAAGCCAACCTAAGATTGGAGAGTAGTTGGGAGAAATGTATAGCCCATTTTTTTCACACCGCCGAAAATGTTAAAAATATATTAATCTCCAAATAAGATGTACCAGTTTCTTTTATTTTTTGAATACAGACGGTGTTCATTTTATAGAACTCCATTGTTAATTAACACAATTTTTTTGTTCTATATTTATTTTTTACAAATAATTGTACGATAGTTGATAATGCCCTAGATAGCCAATTATTTGAAAAAATTAAGTATAGAACAAAAAAAATCGTGATTGATTTATTGTATTGATTAAGAATATACCAAAATACGTATCTCTTAAGATGACGCAAAGTGGTAAACGTAGAATATCGGCTGTACAGCGGGTGATTGCTATCCTGATGCTTTGGTAAGCGAAATACAGCTCTATTTATCTTTACTACAACTGATTGTTTGGATGGAGCCAGATTGGATTTATTTAGTAGCAAAGTACAAATACATGAATGCAATGTCATGGTAGAAAAGCTAAGTTGCGGCTTAGTATTCAATAACCAAACACGTGACATCATAAGTAGTGTAGATAGGATGAAAGTTCGTATAAAGTTCCAAAATAGTCCTGTGCGTAGCTCACAAGAAGTCACATAGCGCCGGGAGGCCTGTTCAGAAATGTTCACGTCCTAGCTGAAAACTTTACATGAACTTTGATGAATATGCAAGTGATGTTAGCTGAACTAATTTGTTTGTGTTAAAATTTCCATATAATAGTTCGAATCTAAGTGGCTCAAATTTTCTGCGTAATAATTTCTGCCTCAATTCTGGTTTGAGGAACGCCATTTTCTTTAACCCACATTTTCATTATTTTCCAACATCTTAATTAATGTATAATATTATTTGTTTGAAATTTACATGAATTTCGTATTTTTTTCTGTACATGCTGTCTTTCTCTAAGTTTAATTAAAGCTTGAAATTAAGTTTTATTTAAACACTGTTCCGATGTTTTATAATAATCATATATAATAATAATATGTTTGTTTTAAAGGGTAGCTAGAATCAAAACCCAGCAATAAAATAATATTAGAAAAATATTAAACATAAACACGCAAGTCGAAAATGGTACTGAATTTTATTATAGGACCAATCTTTATAACAAATTGAGTCGAATTACGTAGTAATTCTATTACATCAAAGTGGAACGGTACAAAATGAAATATCAATATCCACTTCAAATACAAAATCGAGTCTGAAATTGAGATTTAACGACCATTTAGTTATATAAGTAATTAAGGAATGTTACTCTACATCTCGTTCCCTTCGAAATTTCCTTATATTTGATGGGCACGCAAAATGAAAATCAATTTTTGTCGACCCTTTCAACAAGTAGACGGTGTCATTACGTCGGCGGCTGATTATAAATCAACTTGTTATAGTATTATAAACTTCACCCTAAAAAGTGAATGGTTATTGAGTTCAACATGTTATTGAGTGTGAACGGATCAATTTATTAAGAAGTGTTTTAAAGTCAATTTAAAAATAGGTAACTTACTTTATTTGAAAAAAATACACATTTTGTTTGAGAAATGTGTGTAACTTTAGGTTTTAACTTGGGTATAATAAGACCACTTAGAAGTTAAAATTAGACCAGAATTCTAAATAAAAAGTTATAGTATTATGTGAAAACTTTTTCAGACGAGTCTCACTGACGATACTGCGAGAGTGGAGACCACCAACAGTCGCCAGTTATATCTTTAAAAATAGATAAACTATTGACCCAATTCCACGCTCTAAAACTTACAGGTGTAATATCAATACACCTGAATTTTCAGACTGGCTATTAGAAGTAAGCGCTGAACGAAATGGTTCAATAAGTTTGTTTGTATCTTATGTTTTTAACACACGAGATCCTGTAGAAAAACTTGGTAACAATAAATTCAACACAATAGTCAAATCAGCAGCTCAAAGATAAAGATATGATAAATGTTACAATAAATAGGTTTTTTTGAAACTGATAAAGTATCAGACCGTGTGCATAAAGAAGAGCCCGTTTAAAAAAGTGTGGGTACTATACTAAGTGATGAATAAAGTGAAATGAATAATCTGACATGAAAAAATTCCAAACAGCTTTATATAAACCAGAATACCTTTTCATGAGTAAGTCCTAGAAAAAAGTGCTGTAATCATGTTTAATTTTTTTATATTAATTATTATAATTAACAAAGATTACAAAGATTAACTGGACACTTTCTTAATAATTTCATAAGTATGAGATTTCCAACCCTATTTTAGATCAAGTTTTACAATTTAGGTTTTCCTCTCCCCTGCCTAGAATCCATAATTACTATACCAAAATCTCATCTATTAACGTTGACCTGAAAACATTATTCAAGAAACAGGCACAGTTTAAAAGATAAATTATATAATACAAGGTTGATAGTAATTCGAATCCATGCTTAATGTAAGTCAAATTCGTACTACGTATTTGCTATCGAACACCTTTTTTCTATTAAATATTTATAAAAATATACGTTTAATTAAGAGTAATTTTAAAATCTTATTCAATAATATATTTGTAATAGTGTTTCTATTTTTTTTAACGACTAAAAATATTATTTTGTTACTTGTAATATTCCTAATTGCCTAAAAAAATTACTTTGTACTTTAATATATGATTTAATGACTTTCTATCGGAATCATTAACGACCAGTAAATAATAATCTGTGTATTAAAAAAAACATTAATTTTTTTAATTTATCGCCTGGATGATGTTTCTCAGAAATTGCTTACCTCAAAAATAATTTAAGACATATAAATCTTTTAAAACATATTACAAGTAGAAAAAATAATATAAAACACGCAATATTTTTCAAATCATCATCAGTTGTAAGTTAAAACAACATAACATAAAAATTTATATGTAAATTGTATAACGCTTCAATTAAGTAAAAAATATTGACGTAACAATATAATTTTATATTATGAAGCACTCAATAAAAATAATAATTATTGATTATTATCATCAGTATTTGATATATTTATGTACATTGTAACGACAACTTTTCTTGTGTTTTTAAATATATGCAAGTACAGTTATTAATCTTAGAAAGACCTTGATTAGGTTCTAGAAGACCTACCTTTGAAGTTGAAGTTGATAGTTGAAAGTTGCCAGCTCTGCGGATAGAACACTTCTCTTTCGTCTCAAGGTTTGCTAGAGGTCCGACTCAATATATGCTTTTATGGTCAGGGTATCGAAATAAAAGGTTTATGTACATTTCGTACTGAATGACATATATTCAAGTTAAAATATTATGAACAGAACAAAGACAGTATAGAGTGGGAATGTTATGGTGACGAAAAATAATGTAAAAAGTTTACATAGGAAGATCACATATCGTAATTTATAAAATACAATATAAGGACTTGGTGTTTCTGCGTGTGCGGTATTGAGGCCGTCACATCACACTTGACAAAATTACAATATATCTAAACAGAGTAATATTTTTTTCTAGTTTTTTTGGAATTGAAGACTGATTTATACAAGATTATGCCTGCACATGGATACTGGGGAGACACCGAACGGATATTAAAATCATACTCGACCAAGTCTAATTATTAAATTGTGGCTTGCCTTATCAAGAAATAACGGAACGAGATGTTTGTTTAACTAGACCTGGTCGGGTATGGTTTTATTATGTGGGCAAGTTTGGTCAGTTGGTAAGTAGCAGTGCTCCGGTTTATAAATAATTTTTAATAAAAAAATGTTATGGACATGCAGAGTGACAAATAGTTATAGACAACCAAGATTTAAGATATAAATAAAATGTATTACGTGACAAACAAAGTTTGATGAAGTAATTCGAGGTTATTATAATTTTTTCGGTGTTCGATGATAACTTTACATTGTCAATTGGGTTCAAACAGAAAAAACTGGAGGGATCACTTTCGGCGAGAGCGTGAATGTTCAGAGTATAGATTTCGAAAAGGTGGAGGTTTACGTAAATGCGGAACACTGGAGGATGCACGGTACCTTATTTTTAAACCTCGAACATGGTGACGGCGTATCTATTGACACGCGCAGCCTGGAGTCGTCAGGTGGGCAGAGGCGATCTTCCTGGATGAAGCTGATGGAAGGCGTAGGGAATGACTTTTTGCTGGATGCGAGGTCTTCCGGAGCAGTTAGGCGATGGAGAAAGTAGTATAAAATGTATATTGAATCTAGGTATTAACGGCGGTGTTCACAAAGAGATGTTAAATTTGTTCAAACAAATGTGAAATTTTTGATAATCTATTACGGCAAAATTCTTATAAGGTTTTGAATATTACAAACGCGATAGATAGAGGTCATCACTTTGGGATTTTGGAAAAGTTCACTGTGACATGTCAAGTAAATTATTATCTCATATAGTTACGAATATTACAACTGTTAAAAAATATTCTCGAGATAGATTGTTTTACCGCGACTGATATATTTTACAAGAAATGATCGAAAAAGATCGTGAACCGATGATCTCTCAGACACGTGCCTCTAGGTTGTATATATGTTGATTTTTTTT
Source organism: Eubasilissa splendida (assembly GCA_031772225.1). Lineage (NCBI taxonomy): Eukaryota > Metazoa > Arthropoda > Insecta > Trichoptera > Phryganeidae > Eubasilissa > Eubasilissa splendida. The sequence goes on along the minus strand of CM062852.1, from coordinate 20,026,980 downwards.
CTGCTCAGGAGCCTAAGTGGGGGTCGCTTATATAGCCATTCTAGCAACGGCAATCAGCAAATTTGGAGAGAGAGAAAGACCAAAACTACAGAACACATTCGAAATACAAAAGACTAGGCAGTGATTTCCATACAGCTGGAACTCGTAACGTGATCATTCTGGTTTTGTTGGAACAGCACGTGTGTCCTTGAGTAGTCTATTTTTAGAATGTACTTTCTATGTACGCGCGATTTTAATGGTTTTGTCTGACGAAATTGCTCGTAATATTAATATTTACGCGGAGTCAATTTTGAAGTTATTTAAAAATGGTTATTATTTTTTTTATAAATTCTTGATTATTTATATCGTAACGGTGGCTTACTGTACACGGAATAGATGTTTCTTTTACGAAGATTTAGTAATTTAGGATCATAGAATTTAGAACACGAGTATATTGACTGTGGCGAAATAATATACATGACAACATAAAGTTGAATTCAAAATGTGGGTATTCATTACTGGGATCATATTTGCAATATCCGCATCACGCATGTTAAAATAGCAGACAGAATGTCAAAATAGCAGACGGTATGTCAAAATAATTCTTGTGGAAGACAAATCAATAACACAAGTATTCTGCAGATTGCAAATACAAATAATAGTAGGCGCAGACCATTTATAGCATTATTTCTATTCCCGTTTACGTAAAGTATCGTAACTAACAAATATGTTGTTTTTAGTTCTTGTCGTATTTCGTATTTTAAGTGGCAGTATTTTTTGATGTGTTATAATACAATTAAAAATAATAAATCTGCCACGTAGGATGGGTCAGTAAGTTTATTGTATATTATTATGCGACAAGGAAATTATGTTATATATGATTATGTAATGCAGGAGTTTAAGATCATGATATGTTCGGACGAAAATGTCGTATTTCGCATGATCATTTTTGACCATTAATTCTGTTCCAGTCTTTGGTCCATTGGTTCAATTCATATATATCTGACAAATAATTTATACGAAATTGCATGTTGTACGCATACCGTCGAAAAAATAATACACTGACTATAACTAAAACATTTGCGACACATTTGGATAACGTTTCAACAATTTAAAAGTGGTGATTTTAATCCTAAAAATAATCCTCGAAGTGAAAAAGTAGTGAAAGTGGATAATGACGTATTGCGTACAGAATCAAATCAAATCTAACATTGACTATATGATAATTAGCGTACAAGCATGGACACATGAAGATTTAATCGAAAAAGTGACAAACACTTTTTACACCATTTAGTGACCGGGGACGAAAATTGGGTGCTATATTCGAACTAACCACGTGATTTTCAATGATTTTTAAAGGGGCAGGTAGCAAAACCTACTCTTAGATAGGGACTAATTGTAAAAAAAGTGTTTTTGAGTGTATGTATGGTAGAATGCAACAATTTTTTTTCACTAAAACAACGTTTTCCAAATGTCAACTGATGAATAGAATTCAAAACATGTCTTGTAGGACCAAATACTAAAACAGAACTGATGATCAAAAATGACCATGCAAAACACAACATTTTCATCCAGACAACCTATATGTACGAGGAGAAAACCCTTAACCATGTCTTTTTTGCCTATCCATTGCGGATCACAAGTTTTTTTACAGTGGTCTTGTTAACGGTAGTTTTCAGCTCCCGGTTAACTTATGTCATCTTCTTTCCATTAACTTGCCACGTTTAATCTATATACTAGCAAGTTTTTTGAACGATAATGGTATTATACTATTTCCTATTCTATAATATTATTGTACTTTTTTCTATAAAACAAAGTTTTTAACTTGATTAATGGCACATTTCACTCTTGAAGGGTAGATTGCCTATTTAAAAGATGAAGAAAAAGAACCTATATATACGAGGCGCGTATTTTAAGTAAGCACCGTTGCAGGATCGTCATGGTGTAGCGCTGCGGTCTTGATGTTGCGCATGCGCAATGATTTCATTAATCTGTTGACTCACCATATGCAACGTTAGAGACATTCATGTGAAATGAGAAGTTGAAATGGCCAAGACAATAGAACAGCCAGCCGACTGTGAGATACGGTCCGTGATTCATTTATTGAGAGCACGAACCTTGAAACTAGCTGAAAAATGTGTCCTGTTTTGTCCTGATTGCGTCTGAAGCGGTTTCTTGGTGGCAAGCGTTTTGATGACGATGATGTACTCAAAGACGGAGTACAGAAATTGTTTTCATCCCAGGCGGCGTCGTTCTATGACGAAGGTATACAAAAATTGATGCCCCGTTATGACAAATGGCTTAATGATGGTGGCTTAACTTACTTATAAAACGCGCCTAGTATATATAGGCGCGTTTTTTTTTTTTTACCGTACTGGATTTTTTTTTAAAGAAACACATCACTTTTCCAACACTTTACTTTCTTTGGACGCTAAATACCTTAAACTACTTCTCAACATAGTCTTTACCATCATTAAGTCACTTGTCATAACGGGGCACCAATTTTTGTATACCTTCGTCATAGAATGATATATATATATATATGAGGATAGACCGATACATTTTTTTCCGTGATGTACGGTCGCCCCTTTCATATTTACATTTACTAAACACACATATTAAGCCATCTTATACATTTGCTTACGCTTAATTTTAAGTGGTTGCCTTTGGCCGGATAAGACTTACTTTATGTGAAGTATTTACAACCCTTTCAACCGTAATAATATGATATGTTTAAATATTCTGGATGTGGTGGAATTTTCAAAGGAGATGCTTTGATCTTTTGGATACGAGAAACAGCATGTGTGTTTTTTAAAATTGAATAATATGTGACCTTAGGGATATGGTTGATGTAAATAAATAGACGTAATGGAAATGGCATATATTTGTCATGTAAATTGCAAAGTTTTTGATGTTTCACTACTGGTATACAATTATCAAAAAATAACGAGAATATTTTCAAAATGTACAAATTTTTTGCTTGATCTTTGTATACCTCTGTTTCCACTCAATAAACCAAATTATAGTCAGTAAAGATTAGTAGTCAATTTTTACTATGGTAACTTTTTACTAATAATAATAATAATAATTTGTGTAGGACCATTTTCGTAAAAACTTTCACCTCAAGGGCGATTTACACAAAAACTGTTTATAGTTAGGTTTTCTTTGTTTTTAAAATTAAAAATTGTTTTTTTCACTTGTGGAAATGATTTTTTGAAAAGGTACGCAGTTAAAATAGTTTGCGGGCTATTTAAACGTCAAATGTACTATAGCCATAGATGAGATGTTTATTAGCGCGGCCAATAATCATGATACATGCTTTATTTTATGTATTATCTATGTTTTTTTTTTCGCCTTAGTGTTCGAAATCTGTCACTTTGGTGGTAAAATTTTTTCGTATTATGTGTTAATGTATATTGAATAACGAGATCATCATCGGACGAACTCTCAGTACTAAAATAGCGGGATATTTAATGATTAATTGTCGTATACTGCAACTTTCAAAATATAAATATGTCAGATGACTTTTGGAACAGCTGTGAAAAATCCGCCATATTTAACTATCAATTCTCGTTTTTACTATCGGATATCGGATAGTAAAATGAGTTTACTACGGGATGTACATATTTTTAAATCAAATCAAACAACCCGTTTTCGCAAAATATTTACTTTAGTAACTCTTTTTACTATAGTAAAACGTTACTACTGATCACGCAACCGGCCCTAAATATGCTTATTCCATATTCATTCTCAAAAACTGTACCGAAATAGTTTTTAACAGAATTCTGCTACGATTTAAATTTTGTACTGTGGGTTTAGCGCGTGGATTTAGAATTTCAAATGTCCATTAGGTCCGTCCTCCATAAAACACCTTTCTTACTTTTAATTTACCTCGTCAAATATTCACAAAAAACACTTAGCCGCAGAATATGGAAATATCATTGTGGAAATTTGAACGCAACAACGCAAATATTTTAATTAATTAAAAAAATTCTTCATTTTGAGGTGCACAATATTAAATGTTGAAATAAAATGAGCACCCTAAAATAGGATACTTTAACGTTTTTTCTTTAGTTTTATAAATACATTAATTATATATGAAGTTAGATATATCTCAGATAATAAGCTCGCTTTTTAGCATAATATTTTATCTCTTGTATTATTGTATAATACTTAATAATTAATCTTAAAAAAATAAATATTTATGAAGGGTGAAATTTACCTATTTAAAAATTAAAATATATTATTTAATATAATAATATTCAAAGCAACATGTGATTTTGTTTCATAAAATTGGGTGCGAGCAAATTTTCACATTTTGTCAAATATAATATGTTACATCGAGTCAATATTTTGTAGTCTTATATTATATTTAAATTAATAAAAAATAATATAATTAATTAATAAAAAAGAACAATAAAAATATAATATTTTGAAAAATACATGATTTAAGTACTTTTCATATTACCTTTTAGGATTTAAAATTTTTGGTTTTTAATAGTTAATTATTTTTTATTTCTTAAAATATAACGACTAAAGCTCTCGTATGTTACTACCGTATTTGATGATTAAAAATATATATTTACAAAAACACAAAATTTCCAAGATTTCCAAATCCAAAAGATTAAACGTAAGCCATAGGCAATTCAAGCAGAAAAGAGAAATCGTATGAATTTGCATAAACATATAAATGTTTATGCAAAAAATTATAGTTTGTACTCTCTGTTTTACATTTATTTTCATTTGATTGCATTTATCGATTAAGTTTGTTTTAGGTTTAGATAAACTAATTTTTCATATATTTTATCATGGCCTCCGGAAACTAAAATACAAGTAGGCAGGGTAAAAAATAAAGTTTTTGTTTTACTGGCAAGACCTTACGTAATAATGGAATTAATATTTAATCATCACTTAAACACTTTCTGAAAAAAATGCTAATTAAAAATTATTTGTATTAAAAATGACTTTTTTTAAATACCTTTAACATGCGAAATATTAGTTTTTTAATAAAGTTCCTCAAAACTTGTTTTATTTTATAAAAAATATTAATAGGCCACTGAATTATAGATAAGTGAAATTAAGGTACGGTTTTCCGTATATGCACAAAAAAAATTAAAACTGAAAATCTCCATTTAATATTTCTATCCTAGAGAAATTTCAAACCTTCCGCATATGAAAAATTCTAATGTTTTTTGTAATAAAATATTTTACGTTGCAATCATGAGGCATTTTGTGGTTTTGGAATAATATACGAGTCATATGAACACTTGAATTTAAACAAAGAATCACAATTTGTGGTAGTTTTAGTAATGTTAAATAAATGTTATGTGAACATGTGTTTAAAAATTCAAATTAATATATTTTGTTTATACAATTAATATTATTTTTGCAAGTACGCGTAGAAGTGTTTAATACAAATATGTTCAAGTAAATTCTAAGATAATTATGACAATATTTTGAAGAAAAATATTCCTGAGAATGAAGAATCGTTTCTCTTGTCACTTTCCGTGATCGATTTGCTCATAAATATGCAAAGGGAGAAGAGATAGATTGGAGTGAAACGGAAAAATATAGGGGACATATATTGAAACCCAATTTTACGACTAAATAAACTCGCTTTTCTGCTTAGAGGACTTTCAACAGTGGGAAAATATATACGTGATCAAGTGAAAAGGCTTATATTAAAAAATGTGTACGTTATATTAACTCTTGCTATTCTAGTTTATTTGTCAATTTAAATAATGGGAGAGTATTACAGTTTTCTTGAAGCGAACAGTGATTTTTTTGTCGAATTGTACGAACCAAACCGAAATGTCAAATATTGAATATGATAATAAATAATAGAAGTGGGTGCATAAAAATTATTTCAAGCAGAAAATGCAATAATTCAGCATAACAGCGTACGCGCTGCTCACATTAAAAAACTCCCCGAGATAATTATACATATTATTAATAACTTTAAGTTGCAATTCAATCAACGAAAACATACAATAAATTTCATATTGATATCGAACACAAAACAAAATGTTATTATGACTACTTTTACTGTGTATTCTGTCGGATTAATAATAAAAGTATAAAATCTTCAAGTGAGTAAATTATTATCGGCTCTCGTCCACTATGTTAATTTCGTGCGGATTAATAATCTAAAAGTGTATTATCTTCTAATAAAAAATAATTTCATAATAATATACCTCAAACAACAATTAAATTTTTGTGACCTACACATTGTAATGTAATAAATTCAGATTAAAATTCTGATGATAAATTAGTATAATTAGAAACATTGACAACATAAATAACTTTTATAAACAAGTATATACTATACTATTTAACGGTCAGCTACATATTGCTATAAGAATGGCGTGGAAAATCGCTCTCGAAAACGTGACGCGTTGGAGGTATAATAAGCGTTACCAAAACACTTTTTATTGAAGCAACCGGAGCATCAGTTGAATCTTCAATACATCGGAGAGTGTAATAATGTCTACTTCCTGGAAAGATGTCTTCATGATTTGATCAGCTTCGCTTGCACGAGAAGCTATAACCGGCGATTGTCCACGACCAGTCTTCCCCTTTTTATGTTAGAGCCACTTATCTCGAGTATTAACTTCACTGACGATGAGCCAAACATGCATATTAGACCGATTGCACTTTTCGCTAGGATTACGATGGCCTTGATGTTGCCCAACATGCGTCACATTACATACCCTATAGCTCCTTCCCGCGAAACCTGATAGATAAAGCTACCTTTGATATATCAATAAAAGCGCTAACGGATCAACTGATTAAAGTCATCTTACAGCGAGTTATCATTTCGACTATTCCAGTACTCCAATACCGGTGACGTTTTGTGCGTAATTTTACATCGCGGAATCGGTCTGTTTCATCTCGCCGCAAGCGTGCAAACTCTACCCTTGTCAGCGCGTCACTGACCAGTTGCTGCATTTGAGGACGGCGTCAGATTTTGATCACGTACTCGTCGTGATGCGGGGACGAAGAAGAATATGAGTGCATCAAGAAATGATTTAGGTGCGACAAAACCGTGTTATAATAATCGAATAAGGTTAGAATTTGTTTCGTTACAGCTTCGAACGGTAAGTCGTCAAAACCTGAGTCCTGTCTACCACACACATAGCTTGTATATCATTTAACATAAAACTAATTACAAAATTACAAAATCGAGTTTATTACACGTTATTTATAACAACGATTCTTATAATACGAGGGCCAAGTAAAAAATAAGGTTCCTTACGCTGTACACTCGCCACGCGAGATGCTAGGCGAAATCCGGCAACACCGCCTTGATTGTTGGTCCCTTAACTACATCCCCACTACCGGGAGCAAACGCTGCGACGCTCAGTAAAGGCCTGACAGCCATCCGCTATGGAACCCGCCATCGCCGTTACCGCCAGGTGTGAAATCCGTTCGGTGATTCGATTTTTAAACGCGAAGAAGCTTAAACCTGTTGAAATTCATCGACAGTTGGAAGAAGTTTATGGCACAGCTTGCATCAGCGTCCAACACGTCCGCAAATGGTGCAGGGAGTTCTCCGAAGGACGCACAGACGTCCACGACGAGCAAAGGAGTGGGAGGCCATCGGTGTCGGACGAAGTCGTGGCGAAGATTGAGCGCATTCTCCTCGAAGATCGGAGAGTAACGCTTCGGGAGCTTGCTGTCCAGGTTCCTGAGGTTTGTGAAAAAACCATCGACAACATTATATAATATACATTTATATCGTAGTTAGGGTAAATAGAGACCAGGATGAATATACCAATGTTTTGCGCAGGGTCCTAAACAGTAACTCTGCAAAATTTAAGTTAGATTGTCAAAGGGTATAAAACTGTACGGGAGATCTCCTGCGAAAAAGTACGGTTATACCGCCTTGATAATGGCACGTGTTACCGAGCCGAAACGTCAGCCTAGGTTTTCAAAAGGAAACAATCAACAAAATACGCGATCTAACTTAGAAGAGACGCCAGTTCCATACACCAGTGCTCACAAAAACCTTAAATCTAACATATATAACTATAAAAAAAAACAGATTTTAATAATGTAATAGAAGAGCGAAATCCAGGAGTTATTGAAATTTGTAAAATATTATCTGTCATTAAATGTATCTACTAGCTGAAGATGGATGGAAGTGGCCAAGAAATAACGATATATTATTTTACAAAGGCACAATAAAAAGTTTTACAATATCAAAGATATCTATAAGATTGAGGTTTACTGAAACAACAGTTGGGTTACCTTATTAAAAAGTATTTGTTTATTACCCACTTTGTGTAAAATTTGTTTTATCAAATTAATGATTTCACATTTCATAATAATGTTTTTCGCACTGATAATATTTTCAAAACGTGGATAATTGTCACCCCACTTGAAACATTTTTTTAATAAATTCATATAACTGTTATAATTAAATTGAATAGAGATTTAATGTTATCGGTTAAATATCAAAAAATATAATAACATTTGTGAAAAGAAAAATTTACTGGTTAGTTGATGGTTACAAAATTGGGTATATATTAAAAGTATTTAAAATAAATAAATAATCAAAATCATTTAAAAATTAAAAATGAAAAGTTTTATACTGATTAGGAGGAATATTGGAAATATATAAAATAGTATTCGAGAAAAGGTGGTAACGTGAACCAAAGCTACCCACAATGATAGTAAAGTATTTTATGATCCAGCTGTTTTACGCTCTGAAATATTTTATCAACTGCAAAAAGTTAAAGTACCTCTGGTGTCAGATGTCATACGTATTATATTTGCTTATTAAATTGTACAAATCTTGATTTTAACCTAAACCTTATTCTTTGTTAACAGTTGCTACAGTTAGACAATAATATAAAAAATTAGAAACCCATCGTAAAAATTTAAATATGCTTATATTTTAAATTTTCTTAAATACTTCACAGATCCATTTATTTTTTAGCATATATGTATTATCAAAAAACGTTCATTAATATATGATACTATATATATATATTAAGAAATTATATCGCATATCGAGCCTTCGAAAAATTTATACTATACAACTTTTTTTTCATTACTTTGACATAAAAAATGAGGTAACAACTTTGCCTAGTATAAAACTATTTTTTTAACAAATTAATCTAAATCCTAAAATTTGCTGTTTCATTTATCACTATTGGGGTGACTATTGCCGCCTTTTTTGGAAAATGAATGGCATTGAATACAAGAAAATAGTCTACGACATGCGGATCAATTACATATCGTGCTTCGATCAGTACAGAGGTCCAAATATACCGATTGTCAGGAGTGCGCGCTTCGGTCGGTCGAAATCTACCCGGTCAAAAGAACAACAATATCGGACCAGAAAATCAGCATGTACAATAAAAAGATTAGTGCAGTAATCACGTATCATATGTGCCCTTATTGTCAATCGAAAACCTGGGAGTCAGCTGTCGAAGGAAATTACGGGTACATCGAGATATATTGAAATTGAATTAAAATTTACACGAAATATAATGCGGGATATTTTTAAAATTTTCTTGTCGTATAGTAATCGTCGTTGTTACAAAAAATTTTTAGAAATATTTATGAAATGAGAACTCGTTAAAGTGGCTTAACAGTGTTGAAGAATATAATTTCTTAATATGTACGAGTAGTAATAACAAAGAAAAAGTAAGGTAATATAGTTATGATTGATGACTGAACGGCCACACAACTGAATATTTTAGAAGCAATAAACTGAATGGAAAATAAACTTGTTCACGGAATTTTCTTTTCCCACTGAGAAAGGCGTCAAACGAATCGAAGTCGAAGCGTATTATTGTATAAAAAATGTGTTCCCGATACATATTTAATGTGCATAGTGTCTATCATACAAATTACGAGAAAGCCTCAATTTTCTGTTAGATTTATTGAACATAAGGTTTGTAACTTTGGGCTTCTCCTTATCCATTCTTCTGTCCACCACGTCACGAGTGACGGCAGTTGTATTATTATTTTACTATGTGAAAGTCCGTCAATAATGACAGGAAAAAATTATATTTTCACATTTACACAGAATAGGTAGGTGCCTACCTTCTGGCATCGAATTAAATTATTATCAAACACATGAAAAGTAAGAAAGTTGGACACGCCAAGCTAAGTTGATTATTATATTATAAAAATACGGAACATCCATAGATTTTTTCATATCCTATTAAGTCACTTAGTGCAAGACGGTTATAAAACTATTTTATTCGAAGTATGCTACCATATGGATTTTGCTTGTAGGCTATAATTAAAAGTGTGGTGAATAAACGGCGAAAAATGTATGTAATATATTGTGACATTACAAAACTAGTTTCCTACTAACCCTGCAAATTAGCATGAGTCAAATTTCTGTCAATGACGTTTTGGATCCACGGATTGTCACTTTGGTACTACATCTATTGAATAGGCGAAATTTGTTCGCTTGTGTCGGATTTCTCGGCCATTTTAGATTGAGCTAGGAATGCATAAAAAACCGGTGCAGCAAAGTTGAAATTTTGTTGCCGCATTGTAAAAGCAACAAAATGTTGGAATTGTAATCAAGATGAACGAAAGTTAAATATTGCCAATTGTTTTAAATCGTTAGTACACTGCTTGTCGTATTTTAATATGAATATATTAATTAGAAAGATATACATATAAAATCAATTTTATCGAAAAATATTGTTGTTGTGCTACAGCGACAATATTTTTAGCGACATTTTTTTAAAACATCACAGACCTATGTTCTGAATAATTACAACTTCACAATAAGAATGTGTTCTCCTAATAGCTTGTCGTATTGTTTTTGGTATATTTTTCATGATAACTATCTTTGCAGAAATTATAATTTCCTTCGTACATTATAAGGAATATTTGTGGTGTGACGCTCCCATAGTAAATCTTGGCAGCGTAAATCTCTCATGGTGCTGCAGACCTGAAGGCAGGACGCTGAGTGAGTCTCAAACGTCGATTAAATATTAGAGATGACGTTCTGATCGATGGTTGAAAAGGTTGCGGATACACCAGGCGAGGAAACCATGCCACCTGAGGATCCTGGCAGATTAACGTGGATTTCTCTCAGGAACGCATCATCACCATCAGTGTGTAACTGATTATTATTGTTATCTGTATAATTGTATTTCTTTATTATTAGTAAAAGACTGTGGATCCAGTTTTAAAAGTTAAATTTAGTTTTCTGTAATTATCTCTTGATATCCAGATATCATGCTGGGCCAAGTATATAATTTAATTTTAATTATAAATTAGATTCAATTTTATAATTGACAACATCTTTTCATTTATCTCCCCCGGGTATCAATAATAAATTTTTCCAGTTTAGGACAACGGAAGAATGTGGCTGATCATGGTTGGTATGCGTTTCTGAGGTGAGGAACCCACCGTTCTTATGTTCTCCTCTGACTAGCCGGCGGGGAGGATAGGACGACGGTCTCTATTCTCACAATATACAGTGGCAGTTTTTCAGAACAATAGTTCTGTGATATTTTAATACAAAGTAAATGTATCAATAGGAAAAATATATAGATAAAATCAATTTATCGATAAAATATTTTTGTTGTCCCTCAGACTCGAATCAGGAACCCTTCAGATTCATACTACATAAATACAGGTACAGAGGCATATAGATACAAAAGAACACATAAGGAGTGATCGTGTGTACGTTACCGCTCACCGGCAATACCGTGTCCTGCGCTATGTCGATTACTTGGGGCCACTGATGGTTCCATATTTCTTCGCAGTCTCTCCATTTGCCGTTACATTTTTCATATTCTCCTGGCTCGTCTTATAGGTCTTCTTCCATCTGATATGATATGGAAAAATCTGTTTAGACAGTTTTTCGTTTCCTGTACGGAAGATATGTCCAAGCCAACTTAGCTAAGATTTTTTTATTTGGAGCAGTAGCGCGTTCATTCCAAGATCCTCTCAGATGATATAGTTATTTATATACAATATCTTCTGATATTACATATATTATAATGCTCAATAATAAACCTGAAGAAAGACAATGCACATGTAATTTATAATATATGAAGATGTTTCTACTCAGTGCATCACATTAGTCTCAATTAATAATAATAATAATTATTGAAACATAAGTGTCGCAAATAATATAGAATTGTCACCAATAATATAAATAATTAACTAAATAGATTTTCTGAAAATTAGTTTTCTTAATTTGGTTTACCATATAATTAATAATTTTTCCCGAAAATTTTATTCAACAATGAAAAAAAATAAGTGAACCGTAATTTAATTGTATTTTAAATTGTACATACACAATTTTGTTAAGATGAGAATGGGATAAACGTAATAGAGATACAATTTACGAGTAGCTCTTGTACATATAATAGAAAAAGATTTAATCATTTAGTTTTTCAACCATTATGCTAAGTATTTTGTTCTGAATGCATAAGTAGGGTAGGATTTATTTAATATGAGTCCGGTACTTAGTTTATAAATGCCTTAAACTGTTACCCGTGCGTGAACCCCGAGAAAACCCTAGAGAATATTCCGTTAATTTTAGGTTGTTATTCACATCCCTTGAAGCTTTTTCATTCCTTTTAGCGCTGTGAGAAACGGTGGGGGTAAAATTGATTCTTTTCAAACACCTGCACACCGGGGGCGCTATGATAAGAAATAAATCATTATAACAGTGTGTTCCCAGTTTTACAGAAAATTCAGATGCTTCGGGATCGTTGCTGGTTAGTTTAATTTTAATTAATGCCAGTAACAATATACTATTTTACTACAGATTGAAATTTATGATAAAATAATTACTGCTTGTACAAGAATTTACACATTTATTAAAATGTCTATTTTTATTCAGAGAGATGAGTTACTTATAGATATAGATTTTATCTAGAATAATTTATACAAGTAGCAGTACGTAAGTGCAGTGTTTTTTAAATTTTGGATTGATCATTCAGTTACCTTCTATAATAATAAATAACATTCTATTTATTTTCTTCTCCATATTTTGAAGAGTTATAAATAATGTGTTTTAATACAAATTAAGTTAATTAATAAGAAAGATATACAGAAAAGATCTTTAAAAAATATTTGGTTGATATCTGAATACGAACATAGAACTTTTCATGTATGGGGAAATGAGTTTCCTTTTCGTCATATATTTGCTGTAGTCTTTTTTATAATTAATACACCTACTATTCCATTTTTAAAAGCAATCAACTTTACGTAACAATAAATGCTAAATACCTTTGTGTAATATACGCTAGGAAACGCCAGAGTTAAATCAATCAATTTTATTAAATTTGGTTAAAGTTTGATACAACTATATGTTTTTTATTTTTAACTAAATATTATTAATATATATATTTTTTTTAAATATTGGTGGTCTTTGGATTAAATAAGAGTCGTTAAGGTGTTTTAGTCACGTTGAACGAATGAATAAGGATAATACATATTATTGATGTTTCATAGAGACGAAGCTATTGTTTTTATATGGAAAGTATGGAAGTCATGGGTATTACAGGGCTTACGACCTGTCATCAGCTGACTTGAGCGATCACTTTACACAATTGTAACGTTTACCAATGATGCCACATTAAAGTTATGAAAGTTGTTTTTATGTTTTTTACCATGTACAAACCTTTCAAGTATTTATTACAACTATGATGTCGCCATCTATGGTTTGAAATTTGATATTCATTTGCCTGAAACAGCATAGATATCTCTAAATGAGAATATTTTATATGATTAATATCTTTGGGGACAAAATCCATACATACTCAAAATATTGTGAAGAATAAGGAGAATACATGTCACGAGTGTGGATGTGATCAGTAATGGTGGACGTGACGTCAGAACTCAAGAGTGTGGCGCTCCATCCTCTGTGCCTACCTCCGTGGAGAAACAGTAGATGGTAAACAAGTTAGTTATATAAATAACAGTGCACACAATATACAATTAATTATGAAGAAAAATACATCCCATGAAACCTCTCCAAAAATCAGGATTAAAATAGATTGAAGTGGATTCAGAGTAAACTAAAATAAGTCAAATTAATTAATTGAAATAAATGGTGCTCTCTAAATTAATCTCTTCAACGTTTTAATTCAAAGGAAATGTTAACGATTTCGCTGATGCGGATTTTACATATTCCAGGAAAAACGAAAAGAAGACAGTCAGTGAGACAAAAAAGAAGACTTGCTCTTAATGAGCAAGAAAAAATATCTTGGCGGGCAAAATAATTATTCAAACGGAAAAGGATTATGTCCTCATCCTATTGAAAAGTGACTGGAGCTCCATTTGTAGTATTCATTTTAACTAGCAGAAATCAATAGATTTTGTTAAGTGGTATTTTGAAATATTTAGAGATTTTGCGGTAGGTAGTTGTTAGTAGTAATTTAGTTAAGTAGCTGCCGACCAACCATCAATTCAACCGCACTAATTACCAATTCATCATCATTATTAGACGTTTTACATATAATGTTGGGTGTATCCACTTTCACTTTTCACCGAAATCCCCTACTCCCTGTTATAGTTTATGACTGAAGATGATGCAGTAAGCATTGAAAAAGTTAAAAATTTTATTTAAGTGTTATGGTGCGAAGTAAACAATTTTGTGTTCTATTTGATTAATTTATCTAAAAGTTTTTTTTTAAAGTTAATAACAATTATAATAATGTATATATTTGGGTACCCTGGCAGCTACACTAGTATTTTACTGTTTTATAGCAGACAGTGTTCTTCCGGTATAGTAAGTAGTAAACAAAGTGCAATAATCAATATACAAAAAAATATATATAATGAGTTAAACAATAACAGTTAGATTTAATAAATTAAAATTTAAAAAATGTATAAGATATAATATATGTTATATGTAAAGAGTAAAGCAAGATGCAATTAAATAACATATAATTACAAAGTTAAACTTAAAGTAAGTAGAGTGTTCAGTGTATGAAATTTTTGTTTATATATATATATATAAAAGTAGAATAAGATACAATTAGACAGCATATAAAAAGAGTAAAACAAGATGCAATTTGGTAATTCAATATGCTGTTGTGGCAGTTTTAATCTCAAGATTGGACCCTTTAAAAGTTCTTGGGCGTGATTTCTCCCCCTTTCGTGGAGTCAGAACTGCACTTTTTGTAAAAAATATGCAAAACTATGCTTGCAATATTTTACGTTTGCATTTAGAATATTGTATATTTTTGGTGCTAGAAATAAATGGAATCTTTGTGCAAAAGTTTTGTTTAGTTTTGGCACAAGATAGTGACAGTTAGCCTGTGTTGTTAAGTGAGGGTGTGTAATTTGCAGGTAATATAGTTTATGCAGGTAAAAGTGTTTTAGTATGCTAAGAATATACATTTGACGGATGTATAGGACGTGAGATTCTTTAAAGAGTTCATTTGAAGAATAGCGAAAGGACAATGAACTTCCACAAAGTTAATCACGAAAATTTTGAAATATTCCTTGTGATTGTTATTCGCTGCTACGTATTTTCACGGAATTTGATGATTTCGTCATTTTGTTGCCAATCAAGCTCTTGATTCCCCTCGGTTAACACTGGATGACTGCACTTATCCATTATCATCTCTGAGCGATTCTATTTCATTTTCTTGGCGAATTCGAATGTATCAACTACTCATGTTTGTTCTCTTATCCACGCGTTTATTTCCTGTCTCTTCGTGTGATGCCCAACATACATATGTTTCAATACTTATTTACGTTTTGTATTACATGTCTCATTATTATGACTCGCTATGTCCTCGCCTAGATCATTTCTTGACGCCCTGCGCTCCTATGCCCTTACGTTCCTGCATCACGAGATGAGTACGTGATCGGACGCCGTCTTCATACGCAGCAATTGGTCAGTGACGCGCTGACAAGGGTAGAGTTTGCACGCTTACGGCGAGATGAAACAGACCGATTCCGCGATGTAAAATTACGCACAAAACGTCACCGGTATTGGAGTACTGGAATAGTCGAAATGATAACTCGTTGTTAGATGACTTTAATCAATTGATCCGTTACCGCTTTTATTGATATATCAAAGATAGCTTTATCTATCAGGTTTCGTGGGGAGGAAGTATTATTAATACTTTTCATTTTAGGTACATTGAAAAAAGTGCAGTATATAAAAAAAATCACATTAAAGCATTAAAATGTACTCCAGCTCATGATAATAATTTATTATCTAAGATAGACATAATTATCTACATATATAAGGTATATTTCATTAACATGAATGACTATCGGGTCATCATTTCTTTTTTACTTAAATTTTGGCAGAACTAATAACATGAAAAATTGTTTTGTGATCCGCTTTACGTCAAAATATAAAAAATATAATGCCGTAAATTCTTCTAATAACTTAGACATTTTCAACGATTAATTGCTTCCCTTTAAAATTAAACTACGCAAAATTTTATATAACTATTAACATAAATTTTGTATATTGCATCCCATTTCCCTCCATTCCTTACCCTTTCCGCTTTGTATGTTCTGTTTAAAAACACTCTTTTATTTCAGTTTTTTTTTTTAATATATACTTACTATTTTTTAGTTTATTTTAATGTAAAAGTCTTTTGTTTATCAGTTTATTTGAGTATACTATTTTAATATGTACTAGTTATTTAATTCCGAAGAAACTTCACTGGTGTTATTTTTTATATATTATGTTATTATTAGTTATTATTGTTACACTGTTTGTTTCTCTAAAAATAAAAATCATTAATTTGCCTTTGATACTGTTGGCGATCTGTACTCGCTTTATACAGCTGTTAATTCAGACATTTAAAAGCCGTATAAGTCCACCTGGTACCCACAGAAATGCACATGTCAAAACGTTGATATGGGCACCTTCTGGAAGCTAGCGAAGGCCAGACACTTCTCCACAGCCTTTCTTTTTAGAAACACCTCAAGCAAACATCTCCAGTTACGAGTTTTATTTGTGAAAATGAACTTTATACTCGTATTTTAAATTGTGAATCAACCCGCAATAAACGGCAATTTTTGTAAGTCATGTTTTAATTAAATACCTTCACTTGTCACTGCTTACAAACTCACTCGTACCAACCACATTCATCTGTGACATACATCGACATGCGTGGGACTTGAAGAGAGATAATGTCTTCTTTCTAAATAACCTACAAACATCAGTAACTCCATCCAATTGACTCAATAACCTAAAACACATACAAATAATTAAACAAAATACTTTTTTTAAACCACTATTTATTGATTATTCAACATGTTTCGATACTTATGGTATCTTCTTCAGGAAACAATGTATACTGAAATTAAAAATACAACCATAGATAAAACAAAACTATAAAGTGGTGAATAAGTAAGAACAAATATGAAAACAAATTTCACACAGTATTTCGTGCTTCGAAAAAGTATCCTGAAGCCCAGGAGAGTTGTAAATACAGCAAGAAAATCCAGGTAAGTCGTGTTCTTCCTGGTTGGTTCTTGAGCCCTTATTGTTCTGTCCCAATACCAAATTTCTGCCATCCTTCCTACATCTTTTAATTTCCCACCCCTCGTGTAAACACCACTTGACAATAAAAAAAATAAAAACAACGTAATTTATAGTCACCAGCATGGTAATAAAATGCCGGTTTTGAACTTGCAATATGCGGTAAAATTCAAGAACGATAAAATGAAATTTAAAAAAATATATTCGTTATTATTAAACAATAAAAAAGATGATGATTGATGGACGAAGATAGATGGATGTGGATAAAAAGATGCGGTTGACGTTAAATGTTACGCATATCGTGAATAGCTCACAAGATTATCATATAGATCCAAGAGGCGCTTCAAATTTAGCATACATACATATTTTATACTTTTTTAGCATCAAATACTTAGACGCGAGGTTAAATATGGAAAAAATATTGGTAAACGGTAAGGTGGAAGAATTTTTCTCATGCGATAGTTTACCTACATTTCAGAAATAAGGCATAACTATACATATACCTATTGTCCAAACGCAAGCTACCTTTTGGGTAATATTAGCTTTTCCTCACATATATACATATAGAAGATAGTTCATCAATTTGTTAATATGTTATTTATTAGAAAAAAATAAAAATAACCTTAAGTGTTGAAAATAATATTGGTATTTTAAATGATGGCATGCCTACAAAACTGAACTCTTTTGACTACATTTTTCATGACTTCTTTTAAGAGTTTCAGTGTATAAAATTACGGTGGTATTGTGCACGCAGTAATTAGTCACTGGGAGTAAGATCTTGTATCAGTTGAATCAGTGGCGTGCAGTAGGTATCGATGTAGGTTATGCTGTTACCAATAATATTATATAATCATATATAATATATGTACTTACGTTTAACCAACATCTTTAGACAAAATAAATACGTCGTTTATACGATCCTACCATGTATTTATTTATAATTTGAGAGTACTATTAATAGTGTTTTTAAAGTTTAAGTTTTAACGTAAAATAACACGTTCTAACCCATATAAAAATGTATGAATACTTTCTATGACAACATGATTCATTTATTGTTTGAAAATCCATCACGTAATAACTAAAGGAAATATTTTTTTTATTATAGATTAACGTAGGAATAGTTCTGCCAATTGGTTTTTGTTTTTCTCAAATAAAAAACCAGTCCATGCACCAAATTTATGGAACAATCATGAAATTAACACGTTGAAAACAGTAAGATAGTAAAATTTGCAAATTAATAAAAGAGAATGTAGACACTTCAATGATTTGTACGCAGTTGTAATTCTTTCTAATCTTATTCTGTTAAAAACAGCATACAAATTACTTCATACAAAACGGATCAACTAAAAGGAATTTTCAATTCAGTAAATAGCCATTAATGTGACTTGAGTAATTCACTAGCTTAAAGACAAAATAGAGTAATGTAAATAGCTTGATGTAGCGAATACAAAAGAGCGCCATGAGTACGGCGGTGAGTTGTTATAATAGTTTTTAGAACTAAGCCATTAAAGTCTCTATTGGTACACAGATGGCGCTAATTGTAAAATAATGTTTCTGTTTATGTTAATCCAATTATTTAATTTATATTTTTCCCAGAATTTTTAGTAATGCACAGCTTTTTTACTTGTATGCACTGAACGCCCCTGAGTTGAATCCTATAAGGATAAATTTGAAGTGTTTGCTTCAAAATGAATAATAAATTAATTTAATAAATAATTAATTCGCAGTAGCGTTGTACATGAAATTCGAAACTGGACACAGCGCCAACGAGTTGAGGTTTCTAGGTTATGTGCTACACTATCGACTACAGCTGCAGTTACCGGTTATTCTAAAATCTTTCATTGTTCCTGACTATCCAAACTTGGTTATTAACCTCTATATGGAGACTCGTGAAAGGGGGTGTCTAACATTAAAAAATGAATAATATTTTTGTTGAGACTCAAACACGTGGCTTGGGCAAGGTAAAAAATAACAATTTTAATGCGTTTTGCAAGCATACAATAATATTTTTATTATATAATATATTATTATAATCTAAAGAAATAAAATAATAGTAAACAAAATAGTTATTGAATTTTAAATGTATGAACAAATGAATGGGCCACCCACTATAAAGATCTGGAACACTGGTCATAATCGCTGCGTATTTTCTACTCAGGCCTAGAAAAAAGTAAATATTTTGTCACCGCTGATTTTAACGTACGAAAAGATATGAGAAGAAAGCAAATGAACAGAACTTAATGATTTAAAGATGAAAGTTCTCTTCAGCGGACCATCATTTCCAAGTCCGCTGGCGTGATCGCAGTAAACCCGTAATTAAAGATTTTATTGGCATGGAAACCGTAACAACGTCTGCCTCCGGCAATAAACGCAATCTAAAATGGCTTTTCTTTATCTATACACCTGTAAACATGGCGTTTTAATGCATAAAACAGCGAACTCCCGGGTAATGAAACAGGACTTTATGTTGGCAATCAAAAAAGTCACAGAATAAAATGTTATGTTCTAAAAACAAGAAAATGTTAGCAGTAAAATTACGCGGCTCTGCGACCGGTGGCAATATTTAGGGGCAATTGAGAATTAGTATCGTATACATTACCCCTCGGCTAATCAGAGAAGATGGACTTCCATATATATTCCTGACCTGACTCACATATTTCGTTTCATGAAAAAACAAATGCATTTTTATCGAAATAATCTTTATGTGTTTAGGGAGTGGAAATTTGAAGAAGAAGAAGAAAACCGATGTAAAATATACATTTTTTTACCCTTACAATGCATGTAACAATATAAAGAAGACGTGCTTGTGGTCTAGTGGTTACGACAATCTAGTGGTTCGACAATTTAGTTCGAGCCTTGTTCCAGAAGCCATCCTATTTTCATAGCACAAGCGTTCAGTTTAATTTTAAAATTGTAATAATATTGATATGACACGTAATCCGTGTATGCATAATATATTTTTATTAAATACTTATGTTCATTAGCGCTGATTCACTTGTAATAACAGAATAGGCGGTCTAGCCGAGTGTTAGAGTACTCAGTGTATGGTAGAAGAAATTGGAAAATAAAAATATTTATTTATACATGCATTGTTATTCAGTTATTGTGTTCATAACGTCAGTTTCACTAAGCTATGTCTGTGCTGAGGCAAGTATTTTACACATTTTCCTTGTAAAATAATAATTATATAAATGAACTACAAATACACAATTTAAATAAATAAAAATTGATTGAAACAACAAAAAGATTCAATATTAAAATAGAAACTAAATAATTGAACAAAAGATTAATATTAAAGAAAACATATTAATATATATAATTTTAATAGAGAATATAAATTAATATGTAATGTTAGCAATAGTTTTAAATATATGAAGTACTTTTGATTTTAGAACAAACTATGATTGATTTGTTTAATATAAAAATTTATATTAAAAAAATGCACTACCTAAAATATTATTTATTTCAAATATACAGGAATTTTAGGTAAGTACATACAAAATATCGGCAGCCCTCGTAGTTCAGTGAGTATTCCCATACTGGGGGCTTCGGGTTCGGTTCTCGGTGAGGATACAATACATCTATGTCATTTTCTCAAGTCTGTGTGTTTTTGTAATGTGTTTCACTACAGAAATTGGGACTTATGGCCTGTTGTAGTGTTACAAATTCTAAATATATATTTTGAAATGTGCATAGATGGTAGTATGTATTTACGCACTTTTTTATTCTTTCGACTGGCACCCCTGGTTTGTCTTGTTGTTACGACTCATTTATGTAGTGTGAATGTTGCTGCTTTCGGCGGATCGCTGTCAAACCGCGGTCGGAGCACAATTGCGTTTGGAACCTCGCCAGATAAATATCTCCAATAAGTAGCCCCAGAAGTGCGTATTTCGGCTGGTCAAAATTAGACCCGGAGATCGGGGCACAAGAAGAATAATACATCGGACCAATCCACGACAGACAGAGAAACAGCTACTATCAATCCAGGTTAGTGGTGATTTTTCATTCTGCTTACGTGATCATATTATCAATATTTAGGCATTTACAGGAACAGTATGTATAAAACAATGATAATAATAAGTACGTTAGTAAATAATTTATTGTTTATTATTTTTAAATTTGTATATCCTTTAAATATACAAATTGAAATCATGACATCAAGGGCGTGCAAAGATAGTTAGAATTTAAAACGTTTTTATTAAATGAAGAAGTTAAATAATCTCCTTTTGTCGCAAAGTTTTTTGTTCATGAATTATTTTGTCTGTAAACACAATTTCGTTTTGTATTGTTACCCTCGTTAGTATCAAAATAAAGACCGAGAAACTTTATTCTATGCTAATATTTCCATTCTTGTAACATTCTTTCTGGTGTGTATACATTATTAAATTCCTTCTCCCACTCTACCACACTGTGGAATTCTTTATATTGGTCTCAAAGGTTTTATTCTCAATATCAGATTGTATCACGCTCCGCCAAAATATTTCCGATACATTTTTCATAATTTTCTTTTTGAATTAAATTTTCGAGCGCTTAGCGTATTTTGGCCGATTTGCCTATGGGGAATTGTACTATTGGAATGTTTTTAATTCATCATTTGTGAAGCAGGCTGCTGTTGTAATAATTTCAAAAATAACACCAGTAATCCGCATGCGTCGAAAATATTACTTTTTACTTAATTTTATTTTATTGGCACTTTATTGGCAAAATGACTTCAAAAGTGCATATCTTGTGTCCCATATCAGGCATCTTACACTTTAAAAATCAAAATTTAAATTATGACATAAACTGAAATTGTCGTACTTACAGGTTAGTTTCACATGGAAGAAACATACGACTGCTAATTTGGGACTCACAATTTCTATAACCACCGTATGAATTGAAGATTGCGTGATGAGCGATACTCGTGATTGGAGGCTTAACTGGGTTCAATGGTCGACCGCCTGAAAACGCGGACTTGATCAGTAATGTAAGAAATCTCAAGCTATACAGGGATTTCATCAAAATATGGACTACGAGATGGGGTATATTGGGCAGATGATGATGACAAGATCGTGTCAGCGAGAACGCGAACACTTCAATAAATAACAGTTCATCAAAAAAACTCGTGCGTAACTCCGTTGGCCTGTGCCGGGTGTGGAGTTACTCATAACATCATTGTGTTTTATCCTAGTCCCTTCATGGGAAAGTGTCTGTACTAGTAAGCTCTTTGGTGGCTGTCTTGTACCCACTGGTTTCTGTCCTTCCTTATATAAAATATTTATTAGTTGTTTGGACATCTGATCTTTGTATGTTCTTTCCTTTGTATCAAGAGTAAATAAAGCCAGCACTTGGCAGGACGCAGGAACATCTAAATTCAAATCTTTGTTCGTTTTATTTATACATGGTCTCAAACTAAAATTTAAATTTAAATTCATATTTGTACAATAGCGCTTGTTTTTTTATTAATTGTTAAATTCGCGTTACTTAACCATTGTGTGTGAAATGGATAAAAGAAGCTGCAAACTTCTACAACGGTGCCGGGAAAGGATGGGTCCCCACCCTACTGGCGCCCCTTTATTATGGCCTGTGTCAACGGATGAAATTTTTCTCGAAAATTCGACCCGAGATACGCCTAAAGAACAGTGTACAGTTCAGCGCATCTATGAATCATTACTTCATGTGTGTTGTTTGCAGATTAGAATGACGCATTCAGTTCATACGTATCTTTACAAACTCTCAGAGAGCAAAGATTTACATTGAGAGATTATCGTTATAATAAATAATCTGGCATATGTGTCAGTGATTATAAAATTGAGTACTGAATTAAGACAATTGGTATGTTTTCATTTTGTTCATTTATAATGCTAAATTTACTTGTGTAATTTTATTGGATTTTTTATTTAATTTAAGTGTAAGATATACAAAAATATTAGAATTTTATCACAAGTTTACGTTACGTTCGTTTAAAATATTGCGAATTGATAAATTGTATTGTATTTATCAGCCTCGTGTACCGAAATTTGCAAAAGGGTAAAGATTTAAGTAAGGACCAGTGGACAACAAATTAGCTTCCGTTAGTCTTACATTAATATATATTATTATATTTATGTATTTTTATTGTCTAAATAATAAATAATATAAAATAAATGCTAGTATATGATGTACTTGTAAAGCATTAGCTAATTAAGGATATAAGTTTATTACAATTTGTTCGCAACATATCTGGATGACGTGATTTGCATATGTTAAGCTTCTAAACAATAAATATTTATTGAGCAGTGAACTTTAAGATTTTAAAATGTTATTCCTTAATAAAAGAACACAGATAATACGAAACGCTGAAAAAATAATAGCGTATGATTTTTGTGAGTAAAAAGTTAAAACACGAAATTCCCGCGAGTGACCAAAACTTTAGGTGAAAAGTTAATCACTTAAGATTTTCTTGAGTGAGAAATTAAGCACATGAGATTTTCGTGAGTGAAAACTTTATCATATGAGATTTTGATTTTAATTACGGGAGAATCATTGTACAGGAATGCACATTTCTCTGTATTATTCTCCTATTTTTGTTGGGCAAGTGTGATAATACGAACAAGTGTAACACTGTTGCCAATTCTCTAAGGGACTGTCGATCTCAGAAACTTTGGCGTGAATAAACCACAAAGTAAAACTTTTCCCCGGCATTTTCCTACGAACACATGGGATAAAACTCGATCTTAGAAAATTCAAGTTTTTCAATGTTGACCCAAAAGAGTTTATCATTATATTACATTTATATATTTTTCTAACATGTATTCGTTATATTATGGATAGTCCAAATAGCAAACAACTCGATTTAACAATAAATAAATGTTGAGCAACTATTAAGGAGAACACATTCTATTGTGAAGTTGTAATTACTAATTACAAATTAAATGTATTAATTAGAAAGATATACATGTAAAATCAATTATATCGAAAAATATTGTTGTTGTTACCGGGATTCAAACATGAATCTATTCCTGTACGGGGAACATACATTAACCGTTATACTATACCAACTCAGTGCATTGATAACAAATTTTCGAACTTATATGTTACACTTTTCAAATTGATACATTATTTGTCTTCCATAATTCAATTGCGCATGCTGAAGTATTTGTCGAATATGTAGAAACTGGTAGAACAAGGTAGAGTCTAAGAGCTCTTCTCGCGAAAGATCGACGGAAGCCGACTACATTGACTGGTGAAGTCAAGTCGGCTTACTCCAAGAAGATTAGAGCAGATGGAGCCGAATAATTTTGACTAGATTTAGTCATTATCATGATAGTGACCATTACTGCTTTAATAAGATCATAATAAAGGAGAAAATAAGAAAAACTCGCTGTAACTATAAAAATAATTATTGATGATTTAGAATGTGAATTTGAAAGGAATTTATTGAAAATTGTCATGTTTTTCAATCAGCATCAGTCCTAGATATTATACTATTCTTGTTTCTACTATCAGACACTATCCTAGATATTACCTATTAATACTAACATTGCATAGGGTGTGGATTTATACGATTAAGAGTCATTTAATTTCAGTGGTGAAAGTGTTAGTTGGGTCACTAATGATAGAAGTTGACTTCAGTTTCACTTATCGCTCTCATTTACATTGACATAATTTGAACTACCGCATCCTAGGAAGTTCAAAAAGCTTAATTTATTGAAAATATTTATTTAGATTTTCGCTATAAAGATTATATACATATACCATAGTAAATCCAATAATCAATAACATTTTAGAATGTTCATTATTTATTGTAAAAATTATTAATTGCAATTCAGGTTATGTTATTATAAGTATGTTTTATTTTAAGATATAATAGTATACACGAATTAATTCGAACCCTTAGAATAACAAGGTTCCAACTAACATTTTGGGATAATTTGAGTTATTGCGTGAAAAGGGTTCCGACTGCATTATTCTTTATTTATTCCATACACACTAACTCTAATTGACGGATATTAAAGGAAATAGCAAGAGTTGCAGTTCCAACTGCATCAGTTGTTTATTTCAATTAATGGATCATTATTATCATTAACATTATTTAATTTCCCTTATCTCACGGTGGTCATAGATAATACTAGAAATAAGTTAAGACTGTAAAAGTGATTATATTTGTATACTCATAATAAAATATACATGAATATATGTTGAAATTCAATCAACACCTTAGCTCATTATCTCAAAACAGTGTCAGTGTCAGATAGAACCTTGTTATTCTAAGGGGTCGAATTGTTAATCTCTTAAAATATAATAGTAGAAATATAATGTATACGATATTACTACTGGCAAATGTATATTTTATTCGGCTGAAATCTTTGATCAAAGCCTACATAGTATATGTACACGTGAGTTTTAAAATATTATAAATTCCAAACTCGTGGTGATAAACGGGCTTTCCATACGTCATCCAGTGCGTCTTGTCCAGCGTTTGTGAGTCGGTATAATTGAAAGATTTACGACCCCAGCCTTCGCAGAGTTATCTCAGGACGGCCGCCAAGTCAGGGGACATTACACTTCATAACTTGCGTGATAAGCCCGGAGTGTCATTACCGCGCCCGAGCTGCGGAGGACATTTTAAAGTATAAGTAGATGGATGTAAAAATGGCGACGGAAGTGACCTAAGAGAAAATGGCGTCGAATATTTCCAAAAAAGAAAATTATTCTATCGTACCTATAAATAGTAAAACAATGCTAAAGCTATTTCAAGTATTTGATATTTAGATAAACAGATGTCTTCTAAAGACATGCTGGGTTGATATGGTTACTTATAACAATGTAATTCAGATGCAAACTAAATCAAAAGTATTGTCGATGTCTGTGGTTAGACATGATATAAAATTGTATTTATATTTTACTTTATTTAAACCACTGTGTTGTTTTTAAGTCAACCGGTTTCGATATAAACATATCTTCGTCAAGACTGATGTACGACTGAACTATTCTATAAAATTTAAAGGACATCCATTTCGGGTTATAGACAGAGTCTTGGTAAGAGTAAGGAGGTGATTGAAATATGGAAAATATTAAATAGCGGGTTGTTTGTAAGGTTTGAAACCGTTTGACGTAAAAACGACGCAGTTGTTTAAACAAAGTAAAATATAAATAAAATTGTGAATAAAAAGTCCACAAAATAATAAAAATCTGAAAATTGCATTTTAATATTGGCCTATTACATATCCTGAAAAATATCTGCATCTCATTATTTAAGACAAAATTGCTAGCAAAAAAAGGCCCTGGAATGTGGAAGATATACTGGCTCATGAATCCAACGTGATCATTATCACTCGAATACTGAATAAGCTCTAGAATAATAAGACCGTACCAATATGAACATCATTAAGAAATCGATATTAAGTATTTTCTGTCATATAAATTAATACACATATTAAATAATAGCATATGTCATAACATTAATCTTTTGATTTGCAATTTTTAATATTTAGTGTTACAGTGAAATTTGTATCATGGTTTTCATGGATTATACATCAACTTTAAAAAGCTTATTGAGCAATATCAAGCAAAATTTATTTCACAATGGATTGTTATGTATGGTACATTTTATGTTTGTATAATATTATAAACAGAAAAAATAGTGTAGTAAAAATAATTTTTGCAATCGAAGAATTTGAAATATTCAGTGATATATAAATAGTGGGTTTTATATTTATCTATATTTTTTTCAAGTATTCAACATTTTAATGCATTTTACAACTAAAATAACGTACACAAATTTTTGATATGTAAATAAAAATATTAAAATTAAACATTTCTTCAGTATTCATTTTATAAATTTGATACACTAAATGTGTTTCTCCTTTTAACATAAATATTAATTTAAAATACGTCTTATGAGACTCTTCTTCGGAATGTCAAAAATAGGGCGCATGAAATATAAAATTCAGGGTAATTTTGTAGGAGATTTGCATTTGGTCTGTAATTATAAGATTATAATTATAACATTGTTACAGATGTTTACACAAGGGGTGTAGAAACGGGATGTAGGAAGGGTGATAGGAATTTGGTATAGGGACATGACAATAAAGACTCGAGGATAAACCAGGAAGAACACGACCTAACTGCATTTTCTCTGCTGTAGTCACAGCTCCTGAACTTCTGGAAACTTCTTTGATGATCAGCACTTTGCATTGTGATACACAATAGCGGTTTCGGTATGCACACTCGAGGATCCAAATATACACTAGCAACAAGTAATTTACACTTCCACAGGACAAACACTCTCCTTGATAGTTCATAGACAACTCACACAGAAAAGTCGCGCTCTGTGGTGTAAGGATGAGGGGGAAGACAGATAGACACAGTAAGCATAGTGGAGTATTTAAATACACGTACGGCAATCCGTAGATCGATATGTCATAAATATAGAATAACGGATATATAATATTTTTATATGCACCAACGAGAATGATTTATTGTATAACTATATATTATATATAACAAATCGATATATATATATATATAATATAGGCGTAGATAAAATAGGCGAGTGGATGGCACAAAATAGATTTACATCGAATCCATCCAAAACAGAACTACTATGGACAGCAACACCTAGAGGGTAAAACTTAATACAGGAATCAATGTCGCGAATGCTAAATCAGCAGTTAAGTTGTTGAGCGTGCACATTGTTTCAGATCTTTCAATGAATACACAAATTAGTAAAACTATCAGTGCATGGTTTTATCAACTGAGACAGATTCGGAGTATTCGGAGGCAGCTTGTCTACTTATAAATGCATTTGTGGTGTCACGTGTGGATTATTGTAACAGCATCTATGCTGGCATGCCAATGTTTCAACTGGACAGGTTACATCCATTCTAAACGCGACTGCACGGATAATATATGAAAATTCAAAATTCTCTCAAAACCATCCCCTTTACATCAGCTACATTGACTCCAATTCCATGAAAGAGTTGAATTTAAATTATGCTGGTTGATGTACAAGGCGACACACAACATGGCGACTCTGTATCTTCAAGAACTTTGTATCTCAGACAATTTGTACGGTAGACGTTAAACTCTCAGGTCAGCCTCTACTTCAGCCACAGGAAGAGCTGTAGAACCGACCAACCGTTGCCAGATGTCTAAATTTAGTAAACAAGCATTTGCAGTGGCAGACTCAAAAGCGTGGAACTATTTGCCTCCCGTTGTAAGAAACAGTGAATCAGAGACTTTACTTGAGAAGAAACTAAAAACGCACCATTTCAAAAAGTCATTTCCATAAGTGAAAATAACAATTTTTAATTTTAAAAACAAAGATGATTGTAAAACTATAAACAGTTTATGTGTTAAGAGCCCTTGAGGTGAAAGTTTTTACGAAAATGGCGCTATACAAATTATCTATTAATATTATTGTAAACATTATAGGGATAGTATAGTCATATTAGTATGACGACATATGACGTGGTTTCTGTCTATATATGCTACAAGTTCGTAAAATATAAATACAAATAACATTATTAAGGAGAACACATTCGTATTGTGAAGTTGTAATTATTCAAAACATAGGTCTGTGATGTTTTAAATACTAATTTAATGTATTAATTATAAATATATACATATAAAAATAATTTTGTCGAAAAATATTGTTTTGCGCTACCGGGATTCGAACCTGGATTTCTATTTCCAATCCGGGGAAGTACACTACCAATAATATTTAAATAATAATAATAAAAATGAATTGATAATTCTGGCGTCTGCAGTCAGTTTACTCAAAGTATGATTCCGTAAAAACACTGTAGATGGCTTTCAAATAATGGAACGACAGATCTATTAATTTGAAAAAGTGAAATATATAGGTTAGAAAATTTATCATCAAAAATACTGGCGCTATAACACAATTGGTAGTGTACTTCTC
This sequence comes from Eubasilissa splendida, assembly GCA_031772225.1. Taxonomy (NCBI): domain Eukaryota; kingdom Metazoa; phylum Arthropoda; class Insecta; order Trichoptera; family Phryganeidae; genus Eubasilissa; species Eubasilissa splendida. Next base: position 19,997,659 of record CM062852.1, on the reverse strand, counting down.
CGGATTGGAAATAATGATCCAGGCTCGAATCCCGGTAGCGAAAAAACAATATTTTTCAACAAAATTGATTTTATATGTATATATTTATAATTAATACATTAAATTAGTAGGAGAACACATTCTTATTGTGAAGTTGTAATTATTCAGAACATAGGTCTGTGATATTTTAAATATGAATTAAATGTATTAATTAGAAAGATATACATATAAAATCAATTTTATCGAAAAATATTGTTGTTGCGCCACCGGAATTCGAATCTGGATCTCTTTCCTTACCGGGGAAGGTGCATTATCCAACTATGCTACAGCGGCAATATTTTTAGCGACAATTTTCGAACCTATATGTTACCTTTTTGATATAAATACATTTAAGAGATTCAGGTTCGAATCCCGGTGGCGCAACAACAATATTTTTCGATAAAATTGATTTTATATGCATATCTTTCTAATTAATATATTTAATTCACATTAAATTAGTATTTAAAACAAATAACATTTTTGGGAAATTGTATTTTAACGTATTTTTATATTTCCCACGTACGTGAAATAGTTTTAATGGAACCAAAATTTATTTATCGAATAATTTTATGAGAAAAAAAACAGACATCCGCGTCCGGCTGTCGGGATCTATACAGCCTCCCAATAAATCCGGTAGGAAGACATATAAAAACTGGTATAATATAAAAGCCTGTACGTGATGCGTGACTAGTTTCAGATTTTATTTATTTAATACTTGTTACATATTTGAACATGTTGTGTATACGGTTTCTTACAAACCAGGCAAGTGCCTGTGTAACATGTACTGTAATATAATACTTACTTTTTAATAAATTGTACATAAAACGTTAGGCAGAATGATACATAATAAAATATCTATTAAATAATAATATTTAATAACTAGTTTTCAAAACTCATCCTAGCACATAGTTCAACTGTTGCTTTTTTTATATTAATTAAACACCACAAACTAAACTCAATTTTTTATAATTATCATAATGAAATGTTGAAAAAAGGGTGTTGAAAATCAATCACTATGAGCAGTTATTCTGTAAAAATGTAATGTAAAAAAAATAAGATATTAATTAATTACAATAATAATGACACACTTATAAAATATTTCATTAAAAACATTACTGTTGAAATTCCAATTTTCAAATTTTTGACTATATAAATATACGTTTTTGTTTACTACTTTGAAAAAATTAGAATAAAGATGATGCGAGATCCATTCAATGTGCATTAATTTTATCGCATTTAAATAAATAAGTCTTAGTAATCATACTAATATTGATAGTTTTGGATAATATTTCATTTATCTATGGAGATTCCACTTCGGGGATAAGTTAGGTTATAAAATAAATATATAATAACTTATAGATAGGTGCATATTTATGTTGTAAAAATATGTAGGTTATGTGTGTGAGTGTTTAGTGCCCCCATATATTACATCCAGTGCTTACGCGTTCTTTCGAATATGATTGTGGAGTGAGTGTGGGTGTGTGGCTAAGTCAGGATAGATAGGAGAAAATACTTACAGTTGACAAATGTTTATTGATGCTTGAACATAGTTACTGTTAGAAAATATGTAATAAGTAGTCTACAGCGAGGAGAGTTAGCTAAAGATTTTGAAAGGCAGGCGCGAGAGGTGTGCTGCTCAGGGGCCATCCTTGTTGGCCTATTGGTATATATTGGCGTCGGTACCCGTGTGTTTTTGTGGTTGATGAAAGCCTCGTTTTTCACCCAGGTATCTGCAAGATGCGTTCAGCGTCAGCGTTGTTGATGATTGTGGAGGCGATTGGTATCCACATATAAAATCATTAATCTAATCTCTACCTATCTAATCTATATTATTAATAATAATAATAATAATTGCACACTAAACACAGCCTAGGAATGGTCCAAGATTACTATCAACTATGCAAGATGATGATAGATAATATCAAAGACCACAAAATAAAATAATTGTTTTGTGCAATTTTCAATACCAGGACTGAAATGTTAAGATGGATATTATTACGATGATATTTTTAATTTAATTTAAATTTTAATAAATAATAAAAAAATGTGTTCAATGCGTTTCGGTCTCGGTCGAAGCCCGCGACAACGCTGGATTGGAGACACTTGAAACTGGCGTCTTAATGTTCCTACTGACAGCGGGGATATCGTGCCTATTGCCGCACGGAGGACAATCGCTAGCGGCAGGAATGTAATCGCACGCGACAGAATGAAAGCCGACGCTGTCAGCGGGCGCCGGTGTCAGTACGTGCAACAGAAAACAAATGTTTGCGTAAGTTACGAGCAAATAAGATACTCCAGCGCAAAGCTGATCATATTAAGGATTTAAATAATATGGTTATGTAAATTTAGGTTAAACCGCGTAAAATGCAGCTAAGTCGTTTTGTGCCACTTCGAGAGTGACCTAATTGTTAGAGTTACAACAAGTTTCTCTGAATATTATTGTAATTTAATAAAATATTATACTGATAGGTAATAACTCATTTCACTCGGATCAGTGCAATGCTGAAAAATCTGAATATGATGACCTCGAAGAAGAAAATATATTTCAATGTTATGGTATTTATTTATAAAATCCTCACTAAGAAAACATTGGCAAAATTCAAAAGAAAAATTGATGCAAATCAACATGAACACGAACATCATACAAGGGGAAAATATATATTGGGACTGCTATTCAGGAATAAGGCTAAATCTCAGAAATCAATAATGATGGTTTTTAATGAATTGCCAGATGACATAAGAAAGGAGGAGAAACTACATAGATTCAAAATGAAACTAAGCAGATATGTGATAAATAAGTTATAGAAAAAATAATGGATATATATATATATATATACTTATGTATGTATTATATTAAGAATAAATAAATATACCGTCCTTATGCATTTAAAACTATTTAAAATTTTATTGTATCCTGTTTGCGCCTTGTGCATACTTCGATTGGCAGTCCTGGGTTTTTGAAGGTGTAAAGTGTTTATCTCCGATCTTACGTAGGTATTCCACTTTAACTTGCGATGCCAGAATAAATTGGGTCGCCATCGGGATCGCTCTCCAAAACGAAATTAAACGGTGGGCATGCGAGATTCAGAGTTCTAAATGATCGGTTAATTTTCGGAGAACGACCAGCGAGAACAACACAAGAAAAATCAGCAAAGAAGCTAGCATATCAAGCAGTCCGGTTTACAGTCGGAAGATCGCCCGATTAAACAGGTTATTGGTTTATCTGCCTAATTCTCGAGTGATAATTTACATTACCAATAGAAAACCCAGTGCCAAAGAAATGGCTATTGAAGGAATTTTTACACGCACATTTAATTATTAATTATTTATGTTCATAATTATCAATTTTAGTTTATTCCAGGGTAATTAGATTGTCTGTGCAAGATCCGATCGTTCACTTATTTTAAATTAGATACAAAATAATACTTGTTCAACAAATTATTTACCACGTTCCCGTGCGGAGTACCAGGTCGTCGGCGCTATTCCATGTAAATTCCTCATACACAGATGTTTATAGGAATGTATCCACACAAATACTTCACAGGCTTGGGGACGATTATGGTCTTGTAGATACATATATTCCGATGTTTAATGTTTAAATATAAAAGTGATGTTTTTGATGCTGTTCTGAGTCAAAGGTGTTATTGATTTTGGTCTTTCAGCTATTCTGTGTTAAATCTAAATTATTATTGTTTTTTTTTGCTTAATTTTTCATTTTTTTCTTTTAAATCAATTGTATCAATTTATGTTTTATATATATATATTCTATGCTATTTGTGTAGTTTCACATGTTTTTTTATAATTAATTTAGTAGAAGGCCACAAGGGTATGAATACAATATAAACAAATAAATAAAAGGTATCTACAAAAGAAGAAGAAAATTAATACTTAATAATTATAATTTAAATAAAGATTTAGCTAAGTTTATTATCACACTATCTGTAACTACTCAGCAATTGATGGCATTTTTTGAATATGGAACAAGACCTCCATGACGCAGATATAACTATTTATAATTTATAAAAATGACAGATTTTTTAAACAAATGTATAATAAATAAATAAATTAAAGTTGGTAAGTTTTTTACAGTTTATATATATATATTTAAATGGGCTGCCTTATTATTACAATTTTTATTATTTTTAGTACATATATTTTTTTTAGAATTATAATATTATATAGGCAATTTCCCACTTAGGCGGTCCTTGATATAGGAAAACCGCCTCACATTTTAAAATATTTAATGTTATTTAAAAAACATTTAAAATAATAATTTAATGTGTGTTCAAGTTGAGTTTTCTTTCTTTTTTTACTCGGTTATTCATTGCATAATAATTGTTATATTATCTTTCTTAAAGTTTTTCTCGCAAATCTTTATAGATTCACTGTGAAAGTTTACGGAATAATTTTTGTCGAAATATGTTCTAAATAATTATGAGACCATATTTAGATGCGAAATGGCAAAAAACTCAAAAGTTAATAAAACTCGTTTTCCGATCCAACAGCCGTAAGATATCGAGTACTTAAAAATATGTGAACCTTTCATAACCCTTCACAGCTTCGTCAATATTGTCAAAAGCAGATAAAAACTTTCCAGAATTTATTGGGATTGTATTTTTTTCACTTGAAATCTAAGCGCCCACTTAAAATGTTTTTCCGATATTTTCAAATCAGAACTTTCACAAAAGCTAAGGTTCGGTTTTTCGATGTTTGAATAAAATTCACTTTAACGTTTAATCAAAAGTTCACGAGCTATTGACCCCATAATTAGAACGAAAGAATTCTAGTTCCACGCTATCGGGTTGACAGCTTTTTTTAGAAGTTATCGCATTATTTCAAAAAAATAAGTAAATTCAACGCTCGAATTTACCCCGGCACATCATAAATTGCACCTAGTTTAGTGAAGGGATGACGTTTACATCTAAATTTTCCATATCGCTTGATTAGCTGTCTGTCAGTTTGAATGTCTAACACCTGCTAAAGCCTCTTTCTTTTGGGAAACTTAAGCGCTTCACCCCAACCCAGGCTTCCACCCTAAAGGCAGCTTGAATTTCACAACATTTTCCTTGTACATTCCTTCTTTAAGCTGAGCTTCGCTCTAAATTTGTACCTTCTCACGCATTTTGAGCGCGAATAAAACAAAGCAAATGAATATAAAAGTGCGCTATAACGCGCGTCTGGATAAACAAAAAATAATACTTTCGTAAAAATTATTGTCGAGTTAAAAGGTGTATTGTGAAAGTGAACAAAAATGATAAGAATTCAAGCATCCTAATAATACAATCTTTAAGTAATTGATTGAATTGTAATATCAACGATAATCTGCCAATGAGTCTTAATGAGATTTAAGAGAGTCAATAAAGTTACTGGATGCGCTATTCTAGTCCGGGAGCGAAACACATACGATTTTGATTCAAAGAATCTTTACCTGCTTCCGAGACGAACTTCCGAGAGAAATCTCATTTTCAAGAATATCAACAGGTCGTAACTAATGAGAAAATAGACCAGAGAAGGACAGATACGCAGAAAAGCAAGACTTTTTTGTATATTGTATAATACAAAGATATTGAAGTATTGTGTGAAAACACGAATTTCGAAAGCATCAGTTTGTAATTCAAAAAGAAAAGAAATATTTATTGAGTAGGTACATACTGTACATATATATATATATATATATATATATTATCTTTTTTTTAAATACGATAATATTAAAAGATATTTAATTGTATTTTTAAAATTCAGTACTCATTTTACTACTAAAACTGAAAAAAATCGCATTTTTATCAATTGAAAATACACTTACAAGTTCTTACAATCTTTATATTCATAGAATTTAAAAATAACGTAATCACTCATATTCAAGTTGGCTGACTGATATAGCTTTCTACAAACTATTTAAAAATAAATTTAACTAATTTAAAATGTTTGAAAATAGGCTCGGGTATTACATTTTTTCATGGTAAATGTTTAGGTAACTTATTTCACGATTCAAATTTTCAAAGAAAAGTACAATATTATTTATTAAAAGCTCACTATTATACCTTTTTCAGAAACCTTATTTAATTCTTAAAATTTTGTTCAGTACCTACCTAATCTTATATACCTATCTTACCAAATTATATAATACTTCACCAATTTAGTGCCAAGTTGCGACTAACATATATGTATAAATGTTAGATACATAATAGTTTATAAACCCATCTTACGACGGCGTAAATTATACACAAGGATTCAGTATGATAAATTTCGTATATATTTTGTGTTATAAATTTTAATTAATTCCAAGCGCGCGTAGTCCACACATTAAAATATAGTAGGTAGGTGTACGGAAATATGATTTCTGAGAAATAAATCATAAACAAAGATTAAGAATAGGTATTAAATACACAATATTTGTGTAAAACGATAAATATATTATTTTTAAGGAGAAAACATCATTGTAAAGTTGCAGTATTTCAGAACATAGTTTTGTGATGTTCTTAATACAAATTAAATATCCCGGTGGCAACTAAATATATTTTCAAAAAAATAATTTTATCTATATATCTTTCAAATTGATACATTTAATTTGTATCAAGATAATAAACTAAAGATATTGCGGTATGAATTTTTTCATGTAATCTGTATATAAAATAATAGTTTGAATTGAATTTAAAACAAATAACAATTTACTTAGAAAAATACACATAAAATAAATACTTAAAAACTTTTGTCTTACTTAAAAAACATATGTATAGGGTGTCCAGCGGAAAAATTTCAAGATTAAATTGTAATGGCTCGTAAACCATCAGGGTGAAGTATGTGGGAGGGGCATTGTTCGACGCTCGTGATTTGCTGATTTGCCAGTCGCAATGAGTCACTGATCGGGAGCGCACCGCACGTTCGCGATTGAGCAATATTTAATTGTTAATTTCAGCAATACCAACCCTGATGATGGACTATGTATTGGGATCAATATTTCAAAAAACTCTGCATAGATGAATCTGAAAGGCTATGAAAATCTGAGAACTTTGTTGTTTTTGTAGTCATCAGAGACAAGACTCGATTCCGCGACCGCTTGTTCATTTTCCAAGTATCTTATCTTATTTTTTCCATATTTATGTCAGTATCGTTACATTATGGCTTTAACCTTTCCCATACGGTACTAAAATAATAACGCGCACTTCGGTGCTGTAAACTTAGCGTACATGGAAACTATTGCGATTTTTAAGTGTGATAAATATGAATATTTTACATTTATTACTTACATTAATCATTAAAATAATAGGTGATGTATATATTAATTATTATGAAATAGTGCTAAGAATAAGAAAAAACATTATTCATACGGAACCACAGCATAAAACACTAATTTGGTCAGCATACCCTATACCACTAACCAAAATGACGATCAGCATCTGATGCCCCGTGCCCCGCGCACTACACCTTCCACACCCCTCCAATCGTGCACATACATGTATGTATTGTCAAATTCACGCCAGGTTCTTCGAGAAAACATTTTTTATTATATTTACACTTTTAGTATACTGTAATTATTTTATCTCATACATAAATACATTACGAAGGAATACCTAAAATATTAACTCTGTAATGTCAACTCAGTTTAAATCATCGGAGAGGAAAGGTTAATCAGATGGGACTCTGCTCGTAATATACTTCCATAATTCCAGGTCCTGGGTCGTGTTTACAGCTGACTCCAGAGTTTTTTCACCCAAATGCAATGCAATTATCCACAGCTGTTGCACTCTTTCACGTCTCGTTCATCCCAGAATTCTATCCAAGATAATCGCATTTTATAGGCTGTCACTTTGACGCACGATATGGCCGAAGAATTGGAATATTTTTTTGTTCCTTGCTTGCTTACTGCGGTTGGATTTGTCGCAAGATTGAGGTATTCGTGCATGGAAAGCGTAACATCCATTCCTAGCAATACATTTTGAGGGCGTCTATTTTGGTTCTAGGTAAATTGCTCGAAAACGAATTGCTCGAAGCGAATTTCTCTAAAGAAATTGCTTGAAAAACCAATTACTAGAAAGTAAATTGCTCGAAATACAATTTCCTCTAAAGAGTTATGAAATAGGCATTTTTTATAACAAAAGATTTAACACTTTTCTAATAAACTAATTTATTCTATACAATAAATGTTTACACAAGTTAAGACAAAAAATCATAAAACAAAATAGATAATCTAAAGATACAAATTAAATATCTATAATATTAAAATAGAAATACAGTGAAATCTCGATCGATCGTTCCTCGAATAATAATTTTCCCTCATGCATCGTTGATTTCTTCCAGTCCAGAATTAATTTAATAGATAAAAAAAAAAAAAAAAAAATATATAATAAAATAAAATAATAATATCAAAAATAGATCGCATGGATCGTCCCTCTATGCATCATTTTACCGCATTAATCGTTTAAATTACGCAACATACTTCGTAGTTAAAGGCATGGTTTCAATTAACGGCACTCGTAAATAATGAGCGGAACATTCGAGAGAGATAGAGAGAGAATGCTGCTACTGACTGCCATTTGATATTATAAAATACAAAGTTTATTAATTTTTTTTTTTGTTTCTGTGCAGCTTACTAATTTTATTTGTATTGAAACTCTTGAAATTGAAATTAAAGAGTAGTTTACATGTTAAATGTGTATCTTTTTTAGAATATGTATTAAACATGTAAGTATGAAAAATTTAACTTTAAATTTAACTTCTATATTCCAGCATTCATTGTTTTTCCGCTTTCATAGTATATTTCAATAGATCCCGTCAAAAACGATACATAGAGGTTTCACTGTACACGCCTTTAATATGATACATTGTGTGCTGTCCCAAGAACATCCTCTAAATAACCAAATTCAATCAATTGATAATCGAGCAATTGCATTTCGAGGAACATGAATTTAGAGAAATCTGACTTTAGAGCAATTTATTCGAGAAATTTACCAGATACCGTCTATTTAACGCTTGTTGCTATTGGGGACTATCCAAGTCTCCGTTGGATATATGAAAATTGCAATGACAGGAGTGTGAACCAACATATATTTAGTTGCTATAATAATATGGAAAGACAGTGCTTGACGTCACCGTCTCCATGTTATCGTATGTTGGTTAACAGCAAATTTGGATAGTTGTATGTGTCTTCAACCATATTATTTATTAGCTGATAAGATACAAAATAAGAGTTTTCACTGTTAAGAAAGCTTACACACATTAATGGTTGCATCGAGCGGGGGGAAACTTTTTATTTATGTAGGTTTCGCCAACTTTTAGAATCATGCTGGTGGAATTTAAACTGCCACTTGGAACTTTTTATTTAATTAAGCGGACGGGCGCCGTGCCCTCCGCGCGGTGTATGAGTGTGTAAGTTTCTCAACTACCTGAAACACGTTTTCTTGATAGCTCAGCTCGGTAACAGTCCAACAGAGGGGGTTTAATGTGTTCTCTCGTGAATGTTTTGGCAGCATCTCATGAAACTATATGAATTTATATTGGATATGACAGCAAGAGATTACCGCTTCTAGTGGTTTCGACGTCATCATAGTGGCACGGTGGAATTTGAACTTTTGAGTATCAACTTTTACTGATTAATATAATTTTGCTTCTTTAATCAAAATATTATAAATATGAATGAAATATATTAATTAGAAATATATACATATAAAATAAATTTTATCGAAAAATCTTGTTGTTGCGCCACCGGGATTCGAATCTGGATTTCTTTCCTAACCGGGGAAGGTGCATTATCCAACTATGCTACAGCGACAATATTTTTAGCGACAAATTTTCGAACCATGTTATCTTTTTGATATTAATACATTTAATCGTTCCATTATTTGAAAGAGCCATCTACCTTATTTTTACAGATTCTTTGAGTAATCTGATAGCATTTCATTTTGGACACATTGATACAACTTTATTATTATGAGAACACATTCTTATTGTGAAGTTGTAATTATTCAGAACGTAGGTCTGTAATATTTTAAATATTAATTAAATACATTAATTAGAAAGATATACATATAAAATCAATTTTAATGAAAAGTATTGTTGTTGCGCCACCGGGATTCGGGAACGATTAAATGTATTAATATAAAAAAGGTAATCTAATTAATATATTTAATTTGTATTTAAAATATCACAGACCTAAGTTCTGAATAATTACAACTTCACAATAAGAATGTGTTCTCCTAAAAATTATTATATATTTATTATTCAGCATTTGTACAATTATAATATAGTTTCTATTATATTTATTGATCGATTGATTAATCAATTATAAAGATTTAAATAAAACAGTTGTGACGCAGTTCCCCGACAATGAAAATTTTTTTTTTCGAAAGATAGATTTAATTTTTATATTATAATATTATATAAATGTTCCCGTTGAATTTTGGTAAGTAGGTATGTGAAATAAATAAAACTCACAATTAAAAAAAAATAATTTCTTCTTCTTCTTTCAAATAGGCAATCCACCCTTAAAGAGTGATTTGTGCCATTAAACAAGTTTAAACATTATTTCATAGAAAGCAGTACAATAATATTATAGAATAGGGAATATTGCGTTACAAATTAATACCATTGACATTCAAGAAATTTGCTATTATATAGCTTAAATGTGATGAGTTGAGGGAAAGAAGATGACACAAGTTAACCGGGAGTTGAAAAAAAAAAAATTTAAACAATTTAAAAAATATATATACATTTTTTTAAATAATTTTATAAATCTTAAAAAAAAAATATATATAATTTAATATTAATATTTTTATAAATCATTGAAAAAAATGTATAATGTCTCGAATAAGATACATCATTTTAAACTGTTTACTATTAAAAGTTTATTATTTTTTTCTGTATAAATATTATATTCATATTAAAAGCAATCGAAAGAGCTATGCTACAAATATCTTTGAGAGTTTAATGAGTACCAAACATATAATTTCGCCAGAAAACATAGGTAAAGATTTCTCAAGTATTAACCAGTTTGGATATGGTTATTGAAGAGACGATGAACGATGGAGGATAAGAAGATCCTGGAGTAAAAGCCTCGCACTAGTAGAACAAGTGTTGGTCGTCTTTAGACTCGATGGAGCGACATCAGAAGAGTGACGGGCAATAGATGGATAAAAAGGTCTGATGACAGAGAATGGCAGTCTTTAGGGGAGACTTATATCCAGCGAAAAGAAAAATACTCAAAAACAATGACAGATGGATGATAATTTTTAATTGTCCATTTCACTCTTTTAAAAATTTCTATATGCAAGGATTTTTTTCTTTCCTTTTATTAATAGTAGTATGAACAATGTAAGCATGAACGTATATGTATATACCAACTCATAATAATTTTTTTTAAATATTTCAATTAACTTTATTGATAATTAACTCTACGACTAGTCAACGAATGACTTTAAAAAATATACTTTTGAGAATTGTTCCACAAAGCCATTTACTTTTGAAATTTAATTACAATTATCCTTTCAAAAAAAATCCGTCCATTTATGCATTTCAAGATAAATTATCTAAAAATAAATATTTTATTTAAATACTTACTTTTATATAAACTAGATTTTTTCCGCTTATTTAAATAACTTAGCTTGTGGATTTATCTTTGGAGGTAGAGCTGTAATATATTTTATATTTTTGGTAAGTACACATGTTACTCACACATTTTTAAAAACAACTTTTAATAACGACTCGGTATTTGAATAAATTAAACAACTACAGTTGATAGAGAGATTACGTCATATAATAATAGGTGTTTGGGACATATATTTATGTATGATATACTATAAACGAACTAATGTTCAGTGCCTCTCACCTTCCCTTCTCTCCCCCGCCGCTAACGAGCGGTCAGTCAATCAGCGACCTTAAATCGGAAGGGTTAAACGCTGTTATCAACCTCGGAGGCTCGACCATTGGCGAGATAGTGATATAATTCCATACAGTCTACTGCATCTGGAGGTGATCAAGAGACCCAGGAGAGGCGAGATTCGGTGAGTCCTCTTTTTCTGTTCGTGTATTTCTGGCACCTAAGGAGCGATTCCACCAAGGAGTATAGAGACAACAGGAGCAAGGAATCATGGAAAAATTGACAAAATACGTATGAACAAATAAATTTAAAACTAGTAATTCTAAAGCTTACAAACATATAATTGTATCGTGAAATTAATCGTTATAGAATAAAAATAAATATTTTTAAAGTTCACTTTAGAATCAAAGGCAGTAATATAAAAAGTTTATCCCATATAAAAAAAAATCACGATAAAATTACCGCTCACTATATTTATTGTGTTATTTTGGCTTCTGTTTTAAATCGCAATTTAAGTTTTAAAACTGAAAGCTTAATAATTTGAGAGCAAAATTTGCAAGCAAAATCAGCAATCTTGCATTTGGGTAGCAGATGTAGCAATATTGACAATAATTATAAATCAAAAATACCAATAAACATAAATAAATAAACTAATTATAGAAATTAAATTGCATTTTTATGCTCATTACTACAGCACGATTGTTACAAAGGTACTGAATTATTTTTTTAAAACATAAAAAAAAAGGTTATCAGAATTGTTCAAGCGCCAATCAAATGTTTCGGTTCGCAAATTTTAGAACGTGGGCCTGAATTTAATGTATTTAAATGCATAATATAATATAATCGCACACAACGATTTGTGTTCTGATGTGTTATACGTGTGTAGAGAGCAGGGAGCTGATAGATGAAAACGGTTGATAAGAAAAGGTTGATCTGTGTATATAAGACGATAAAATAATAATGTATTTATACACTATTTATTATTGTGTTATTTAAAAAAAATAACATGGGTGTTTGGGAAATATATTTAGGTGTGTATAAATATATTTATTTTTGAACGAAAATAATGCATTGTGCCTTCTCCCTCTCCCATCCCTTCCCGTCTCTTCCCGGCCTCGTCGCCGACCAGTCGATTGGCGATCAGTGAGCCAGTGCGGTTATATGTGTACAGAAAGCATTACAATATTATACTAATTCGAGACTTCGCATCTATACTGTGTTGGAACCTTTGACAAAATAGTGAATATATATACAGTCCACATTTCGGAGATGTCTGCAGGATCCGGATTATGGTGAGTGCCAAACTCCTTCCTGTCCTGAATTTTTCCGGCATCTATGCGCGTACGCAACAATGAGTATATGGCAAATAACATAAGTTTTTGATAATTAAAATAAATTAGTTAATTTTATTAAGGAATTTTGACAGAGTAAACATAATATGACTAACATAATGTAAATAACAATAATAAATAATATATAAATAATAAATACAAATACATAAAAAAAAAAAATAAGTAATAAATAACATAAATACTAATTATGAAAATCCACAGAAATTACATACTTGTAAAATAGTATTTTAATTTTCTTGCCATAATCTAAATCATAAGGAATTTAAGACCATCCCTGCAACAACACTGTGTATCGGTTATGAGCAGATCTGAGTTATGAATGCTGCAGTATTTTATATCTTCTTGGGCATCCCATGTTTAATTAAACAACCATATCAAATAAATATAAATATTATCAAACATAATTTCTAAATGAGCTTCCCTGCAACAACACTGTATATCATACAAGATGCCCCTCATTTGTAAAAACTTATTATACAGTGTTGTTGCAGAGGGGTCTCATTTATCAAGGCAATTTCAGTAACATACCGGTAGAATATACATAGAGTATCTAAATTACGTCGGTGCTCCAGAGATTAGGTAAATAAAGGATCATTATGATGATTTTATTACGTGTATAATTTTTTTATGTACGCCAATGGACAAAGATTAAACAGTTTTCTAAAGTTTATTGTTCCGTATTCATAGACCAATATTATTGACACCTTTCGCGTTCAATTTCCCACTTATCCTTTTTTCCTACTGCTTGTCTCCAGTGCATCAGCAGACGTCAACTAGAACGAAATTTGTTCGATCTAGATATCGCGAGAGCATTAGTGGTGGTCTTTAAAATATGAATTTAACAATTTTGAAAAAAATAAATTATTTAAACATTTTTCAAACGAGCGTGTTTATCAGTTTTAAGATACTTATATGCGAATAAGAGCACATATTAAAATTATATTCTATTAGTTTTATACATATACTTAACTTTTACTCTGTTGATTATAGTATATCTATTACAAAAAATATTTAAAAGATAATCTAAAAATATCATATTTAATTATTGATAAATGTTAAAAAATGCAAAACGTTAATAGTCCGCTACTACGCAACAAGGTGAGTTTCACTGAGTATTGTCATAGAAAAAAGTTACTATACATTACTGCGTATGTACGTATTGAGGTTTGTGATTTTCAAAAAAATATATATTAAATATGTGCGCACGGTTATCTGTAATAAAAATGTACAGTTGTAAAATAATTATTATAGTGCTCTATCTAAATTATTTTCGATAATAATGCGCTATTAAAGCGACATTTGTTTTTAAATATTCGAGATTATTGTGAGATTGTTCAAAACATTCCGGACAGATCTGGATGTTTATCATCATTTTCATTTTGATAAATAAATTAATTTCCCTCGATTTATGGGCTACAAGATAGGGTTTAATATATTTATATTATATATTATATGACAAGGTTTTGTTCCGTATACCAGTCTTCCGCCGGAAGCAAGTCGGGGCGTAAACCGGGAATTCTTTGTACAAAAGGCATACAAGTATGAAATTGCCTAGCGAGAGTTTATTCATAGCCTCATGCTTCGGTTACTCCATCATACGGCAGGCCAGCTCTAAATTCTGCCAAATTTAGAAGATTTTCTTACAACGATGGACTTTTTGGTCGCCGCCGGACCAAGGATAATCAAGGATGAATCTAATCGCAAAAAGGATGAGTCTCACATAATTGATTTTTGTCCCTTTTTTAACATTTTTATACAAAAATTTCTACGGAAATGTATAATAATAAACCGTAATATATTTAGGATTTTTATTGTTCTATTGTTAATAAATAGAATATTGGTTAATAATAATATTTATCGTAAAAAATTATATTTACCTTACTAAAATCAAGTTTGCGGATATTACTTTGTAGAAAGTTGCCCTATTATACAGAAACAATTTTATTAACAATAAAAAATAATAATTTGTTATTTATTATTACTTCATCACAACAAACTAACTTCGAACTTACCATCATATTGTTTCTCCACAAATGTAGACATAAAGGATAGAGCGACACATTCTGTCCCGCATACCGCTTGCCACGTTCATATACTTCCTAAGCTTCTAACAGGGGCGTCCAGATCACTAGTTATTTCGTGGACGTTCTCTCTCACTGATAGCTTTCTATATATATTTTCATAACCAATCTGTTCTCGATTATATGTTCCACGTGCCCAAATAATGTGAATGGCTCATTAATTCTTACACATACACTACTTCCTTTACGCGTACTTTCATGTATCAAGCCTAACTATTCACCCCGTACCAAGACAATACATTGCATAACTTTCCCTTATCAATCTGTCATATTCCTGTTGTAAATTAATAGAGGCACAGAAACGTTTTTAATTATTTTTTTAAATCTTGGATTATCCATTGTGACTCTTTTCTAAGCACTGGTAGAAACGTTTGAGATAACTGCTCTTATTGTACTCAGCAGCAACATTGTTATAGCTTCCTTTATTTCCAATCTTCATGCTTTTCAATGCTCTTTTTATTTATTTTGTGGATATCTTCACGCTATTTTCGATACCATATCTTAATCGACTTTTCGAAAGGTTTCTCGCTTACGTTTATGTTTCTTCAAAAATTTTAATATATTTATTAAAAAAAAAAAAAAAAATATTTTTATTTCATTTTCATAATTTTGAAGAAAAAAGTCGAAGGATTGAATGAGAAGTGGATAGATGTTCTAAGTATTGGAAATACGTGAAGCAGCCTAAGGAAGGTAATGCATGGTGGCGTGATTGAATAAGGAAATTTGTGAATGAGAAGAAAAAAGCGTAACTTAATATCTTTTGGCATTTAAGTATGTGAACGAGGGTATATACATGCAGACAAATGTATATACGTTGTATGTAAGAGAAAGTAGTGTGTGAGTAAGAAAGATCGTTAGACAACCTCCTAGATAACAAAAAGGTTGTTTTAAAATAAAGTCAAGAAACCACCTACTGAAAGAGGCTGTAAGAATGCAAACAAAGAATAAAATTAATATTACGTACTTGCGTAGTTAGTACGTTCCAGTTTTACACCTCGCAGTTGGATTGAATGTTGTCCAATAGAAACTCTTACGTGACAATTAAGAACTTATTACATGAATAATACAATGATGGTACAAGGTATATAACTCGTATCGAAATCAACGTAACGCACAAAAGAGCCCGCGCCTTGCACGCGACCCCTATTTATCCCCGCACATACGCACACAGGTACATATCCCGCCCCGGTGGTGTGGCGTTCACACATACACACACACATCTAAACAAACTCAAGGACATCACAATTATTGAAGATGAAATATTAAAATCGATTACGATTAATCGCTTTACTCGTCATCATACGGCTTCCCCGTGGTAAAGAGGATAGAACGGTACATTCATTTTCACAACTCCTGATACACTACCTCATCCATATTTATACATTTTCTCATTCATGCTCACCGTTGTCGACCATTGAGGACTTTAATAGGATCTTCTTCCATATTTGATTATTCTGGACGTGAAAGATTATTTGCTAACTCCATTTTCGGTGCTTCCAATATAAAAGGGAATAAACCCATATGCGAACATCCTCGACAAAAACTCAAACTGACATTTTATATCAACAGAGTACTATATATTTCATCTTTAAGATATATAAGAATTTGGGAGTATGCAGAAATGTGAGAAAGGAGATAAATTCAGGATATTCAGATCTGGCCACTAAACATATCCAAGATCTTTATCATGAACTTTTTGGTACTGAATGGTGACACCGAAGTATCTTCCAATCAGATAACTTATCCTATATTATTTTCTCTAGAATTATTGCACTATGTTATTCTTTATAGAATGTCTAATTGTAAACATAAAAAAAAATTGTTACTATGTTAACATAAACTCAATATTGGTTGATTAATGATTTTTTTTTATGCACATATTTTGGTAAAATTATTATACTTATTTTTTAAAAATATATTATATATACCTATATAATATGTAAAAAAAAAAACATTTATCTAGCGTGATCGTAATTTTACAGTAATGTTTACCAATGTTTAAGTTTCGTGAAGCATTACATTATCGTAAAAATGCCTGCATTATATTTTTTGGATTTAGAATTTATTTTCCTTAAATAAAATCGATAGGTCATAAACAAACGACGGTCGTGCCATTTTTCACTATTTTATCAAGCATTAAAACTAGCCGCTTACTGGTTATCGAACACTCTGTAAAACAGTATGTCGTTTCACACGATCTATAAGGGTTTAAAAACTGGTGAAATATTTTTTGCCACGCGATCATGGTACTAAAATCAGTATATTTGTGATATGTTTGTTTAGGTCCATAGGACAAACATTCGCGGCTCGTGTCAAATCAATTTGTTCTCGTATCTGGGGAGACCAGGGCAGATTCGGAGATAAGTCATGGCATGTTTATACGTACGTGTGTGTGCAATGAAAACAACATAAAATATATCGGCATGACATAGCAACACCAAATAGCCGCCATCTTGAACATTTTCTTCGCCATTTCGTGAAATGTTGCCACTGTGAAAATATATTCTGGTAAAGTATTTCTTATGTCGGGGATATACTTTCAGTGTTTATATTCAAATGTTGCTCGGAAAAGTGTGAAGTACAGAGAAAACACTACCTATTGAAAAGCATGATATAAAATAATCTACGAAAAAAGCCTGCCAGCGGTCGATTTTCTTTTGGGATATTTTTTATTAAATCAAGAACTAGGGTTCTCATGTTACATTTTATAAATAATCTTGGTTTTCAAATAAATCACAATATAAAAAGAACGAAAAAAATATAATCCGTAATAATATTACGTCTCTCCGTCTATTTATATGGATGCAGTTGCTGTATAGTGAAAAACGAACGTATTTTTAATATCTTTAGATTAATATTTAAATAAAATCGTAGATTGACATGTCATTTCTTCTGTCTATGATAAGGGAGAAATCTTACCATAGAAATTGTATATCCACAATTATTATATGTCATTTTTGTTCGTTTTGATGACTAACTTAGAAAGATGGAAAAATTTTAATTATACATTTTATTTACATGTGGCTTGTTTTGAAGAAAGTTCTATAATTAATATATAGAGCGGCCATTATTAGCAGCATGCGATTGGTGACAGCCGATAAGCAAATAGACAAAGAGCAGAAAGCAATTGGCGACAGCCGATAGCGGCCACCATCGGCCACGAAGCGGCCACAATAGTCGCATGCAGAGCCTATCAGTAATAAATCGGCGATAACCGATTGTTATTTGCTAGTTATAACACTTTGGATAGTAGATCTGGGTATTGAAACCTAATTTAATTCGGTTTTGATAGTTGCCATATGAATGCGTTCTTGTCGCATCTGCACAAAGCTACTGCTTCTTCGTATTTAATTTCACCATTAGCGTTGTGTTTTTAATGGGATACTCAAGTGGGTAGGGAATGGGATGTATGCAGGGTAAAATTAATTCGGTATAGGGATAGAACAAAAAGGGCTCAAGGATCAACCAGGAAGCACGACTTACCTGCATTTTTTTGATGTACTCACAACTCTCCGAAACTTGAGGAAACTTTTTCTGTGATGAGCACAGATGACTGTATATCACCAAAAAGTGATTGTACGTCTTCGGCACGTACTGTGAGAAACCGAAACACAAGAGCAAGAGTAACTGTACAAAAAACAGACAGTTCAAAGTCATAGACAATACACAACAAAAGTCGTGCTCTGAGGTAAGGGTAAGGATGGATGGGGGACAGATTAGTATAGTAAACCAAATGGAGCATCCACGCGCGCACGGCGACCGGCGATCTGGTCCCATCATAAATACCTAACAACAATAAAACAAAATAATATTGCGATGGAAGAGTTTAAAAGTAGATCGTTATAAAATAAATCTTTTTTTCTTCTTTCCTTCTACACTCGTCAATTTACAATAAAAACCTCTCACAATACACTTCTATTTCCTTCATATTTTCATAACTCCACTCTAGCTATTTTATTTACCCTTATTTTAATTATTCTCGTTTCAGCTTGCTAATTAAATTCTAATTAGCTACTTTGGTACTACAGCGAATGTCTTCATTTTAAATCACATTCCACAAGGACCTTTGGATGTTTTACAGTATATATATACGCGAAACAATCTGTGATTCATTGTCTGTCGTATTTTATACGCATAATGGAATGACGCAACTGAAATACTCGTATACTGACCTTTACCGACAGATTTCTGAGACGAGAGATCTCAGAGAAGTCTCAATGATCATACAATTTTGAATATTTATATCGAGAATCAAGAGGACTTGTATTTTACCTCTTCGATACATTTAATTCATTTTAAAAACGCTTTCATTAATAAATATATTCGAAAAAGTGCTATCTCTAATGATGTTCAATAAAAAAAATGTTCATATCTGTGGAAAGGTATGTTTGGGTTGTAAATTTTTGTTTACCATATTCATGAATAAACGTCATTAATTAGTCAAAATTTAATTGAAAAAAATATTAATATTAGTGATAGTTAATCGTTATTTTTTAACTATGATTGTTTCGATTGTAACAATGATTAGTAACTGAGATTTAACTGTTGGATGTTTAGTTTCTAGTGTACCAGTTAGTGCTCGAAGAATTTCTAGGAATCAGTTAGCAATTGTCGTTATAATCAATCCCAATCGCAGTCAGAATCATTACTAATTAAAACAAGGTACGCCATTTTATGTCAAGATGTAGGTTTTTGAATATGATGAAAAAAATGTATTAAATATGAAATAAAATAGTTAACCATTTTATAGCAACATTTCACTCTACGAACATGAGGTAATACTAATATTTTTCTTCATATTTCATACATTTATATTGTATTTTAATTTATTATACAATTTATATTAATAAAATATTTTGTGATTAACGTAACTCGTATCTTAAGAAAATGAAAGGTTGTTTTAAAAATTAAATTTATTTTTAGTTATCAAGTAACGGTATAATTTTGATATGTTTTCAAAACGCACCAAGTCATATACTAAATTTCAAAATAAACTTTACTCGAGTTATTTCGCTCAACTTTCCTTTATTTACCTTCAACATCAAACGAAAAGTTTTTTCTGTACAAGTTTGCATGAACTTTTGTGTATCTACTTAGTGCTTCGTTGAATTTCTCCTTGTTGCACAAAAAAAGAGTAACAGTTCTCAAAAAACTCAACGGCATTCAATAACGAAGAATGAATAAATTGTAATAATCGAGGTATTTAATTGGTATTAGCCGTTGGAGCGACTCTACTTGGTTTTTGATGACTACTGGAATAAGCTTAATTGTTGCTCAACCTAAATCTTTAACACTGTTAAAAAAATAAGTATGCTGATAGTTATAAAATGAAATACTACAACTTTCTTTTTATCTGGAAGAATTTAAGTGATCATTATTTTTCAGAAATAATTCATAAGTTTTCTACGAAAAAATGTCAAATTGTTCTATACATTTTTCTATATTTGTAGTTAGGTAAAAATTTCGTCAAAATTAAATAGAAAATTTTACCTTGAAATTTTTTGTTTGGTTATGTAAAATTTTCAATATTATTACAACTTTTGGTTATTAAATTATTACATCCTAAATGGAAATAAAGCGATTTCTGGGGAAATAGTAATACACGAATACACAGGGATATTAGTGTTATACGCACATATGTAAATGACATTCTCAGAAGTCTAAATGAAAAATAAATTGAATTGTTCTTACCTTGAAAAGCAAACATTGGGAGGAAAGCTGCTATCATCAAGATGAGAAGATGACATCTCCTTAGTAGTCTTCCACTTGTTACACGCCTTTCTTTATGGTTACACATTTTTAATCTAATTAAAATTTATTTTATTGAAAAAAATATGATTTATTTGGCACATTTTATTTTTTTCGGTTGTACAGTTAATACCTGTACATTAAAAATAATTAATGTTTTTTATTTAAATCTGAAATCAGTAATTAGACACTAGTTTTTATTTTTCTGTGATTTAATTTGTATATCAATTTATATTTTTACGGAAATTAAAAAAACATTTATTTTTTAACAATTAAATATTTTAATGAAATGTTAGCTATGATTCTCCGAAGTTGTTTATAAAGAAAATGGGAATATATTTGTTATCTTATGTATAAGGCATGGTTTTACAAAGAATATAATAAAAAGTATGTTAATATTCAAACAAAAGTCTCCAAGAAAATGTAACCAGTATCTATTGTTAAGGAAAAATACTTAAAAACTTTTAAAAAATCCCCTTAACATTTTCAAAGGCTTACGACTCTCTACAAGACATTTAAAAATTGCATTATTTTCTGTTAAACATCTAAGAAATTTATTCTTTATTTTTACTGTAAATTTATTGTTGACTGACAATACATTTTCCATTCCTTGGAGAATCTTCCACAAAGAGTAATTCTTATAAGTAAATTAGATCATAAATTTATAAAGCATCATTGAAATAAATATTAAATCAATCGAACATATCCAGAAAAATGTGATTCTATTAATAACCTGTCAAATAATTTAAAGCAATTTGTTAGAGAAGGCAAAATTACATCAAATTTTATATATTTTTTTGGCATGGTTATTTTATTTTTATTTTAAAATAAATCTTAAGCAAACTATCTCAGGAAGGTAACCTGAAGAATTGTAATCAATGAGAATTTTTTTGGCAGAGTGAGTTGGCAGATGAGTCGTAGAATATACTGGGTCTTCAAAAGAAATTGAGGTTGATAGATTGAGTGACTTTGTAAAGAGAAATTGGACTGGAGTGTAAACATGAAATGAAACGATCTAGACGAACAGGGAAGGAAAAAAAACTATATGTAATATTAGAAAGGAAGTTTCTTGGTCATTTTGCATCTATACTGAGTGCCCGACCCACTAATAATAATATTAAAAACCCATTAACAAAAAAATGTCTCTTTTGTATAGCAACAATAATATTTAGCCCAAAAATTTGAACACAGAAGTCAATAATATTTTACCTCACGGAATGAACAAACATTAGGTTGTAAACAAATTAGATTAGTAATTTCACTTAAAGCGAAGCTGAACTGCCGGCCTGAAAATACGTGTTTCTCGATCATTTTAGACCGACACTTCACAGACAAGCAGGACTTTATAATATAAAAAAATATACTTATGAATTATTTTTTTCTTCTGTAACTTTAGTTATTAATAAAAATATATAAAAAAAAATGTTTTATTCTCATTTGCAAATTACTACCTTTTTTTAGTTTAAATTTATGTATAATAAATATCAACTCTTATCCTGTTTATTAAGTAATAATGGGGAAGTATGTAAAATTTCATAACTATAGAACCGAAAATGTCCTATATAATTAAAAAAATTTGCAATTAATCTAAAAAAACTATTATGCAGATTATAATTATTTGGTAAATGTACCCATTTACTTTTTTATATCACATTACAATTTTATAAACTTACCATCAATTTTATAAAAGAAAAAGAAAAGCAACTTTACACACGGTTTTTGGACTTTAACGGTAATTTATTGCCATCGGGGTAACAAAGGGCTAAGAAAGATATATTCGAAAAGCCCAAGTTAAAAGTTCTTCCAGAGGACTCTTAGACCGCTCAAAGCAACGTTTAAAGCGTATATTTCTCTATTGTTTCCCGATTCCTTGTCGCAGGGGGTTAATTTACCCCCATGATAAGTTCGTAAGAAAATTAGCCTTTAGAATGTATGGTAATATTTTAAACATACTTAAGAGCATTAAAATTTACAATAATTATAGAGATGTTATACAATCTAAAAGGAAACAATACACCGAAATAATTTGCTCTGTTGAAATTATAAATCCCTTATTAAATTTATCTGCATAAAATAGCGAAAGAACCTTTAAATAATAAATATTTAATTATCTTTGTTAAGTGTTTTATTTATTAGATTTATTAAACCACAATATATGACATAGTCTATCTTAAAGAAGGGTTGCTGGAATGATTTGGTCATGTAGAATCCATGAGCCAGAAGGCGATAATAATGAAAATATACGATGCAACTGTTGAAGATAAGTGAAATAGAGGGTAAATATGAATTAAATATATTAATTAGAAATATATACATATAAAATCAATTTTATCGAAAAAATATAGTTGTTGCGCTACCAGAATTCGAACCTGGATCTCTTTCCAAATCGGGAAAGGTGCATTATCCGACTATGCTACAGCGACAATATTTTTAGCGATAAATTTTCGAACCTATATGTTACCTTTTTTGATATTAATACAATTAATCGTTCCATTACTTGAATGAGCCATCTACCTTATTTTTACGGAATCTCAAATACCTTTGAGTAATTTGATAGCAGACACCAGAATTATCAATTCATTTTTATTAAATTTTGGACACATTGATACAAAATTGATGCACCTCAATAAATTATATATTATAATTAGTGTCTCAGAATAGTCTCAGATTTAAATCTCTTTACATATATTTTTTTTCAAATCTTACAGCATTTTTTCATTACTTAATTTTACTTGTTGCTTCTATTATGATCTCTTAATGAATTGAGAACATACCTCGATGAACTTAAGAGCATTATACGCCTCCCACTCGACACTAAACTCAAGGTAGAGAGAACACAACTCCAACTTTTCCCTAAGCTCCTCAAAGATAAAGCGACTATATTATAATACATCTACACAATTCAATTATTGTCCGCAGTGCCCCAAGTTTAACTCATATAGTATATTTCATTACATCACATTAAAAAATGATTCTACCGAGTGGGACGTTCAGTTCTGGTAATGGTTCTGTTGTTTGTTCGAAAGAAAGGTAATATTTTTTATATTTTGAAAGAATCTTTATACTTTTAGTGACATATTTACTTTGGTTTAATCATTTTTAATAAGTTTTACCAGAACAGAATAATTTTTGTTTATTTCCAAAACGAGCAATAGTTTACTCGATATTTAGACATTATTATAACTTATTACTGTAAAGATATATCATAATAATGGTATATACACGGTTTTAGCCAGGATTCAGATTTAAATATAATTGAAAACATGGATTTAGGAGGAGGTGCTTTTAGATTACGCAAGCCCTATATAGTAACGATATATGCAACATTTTATTCAAGCAGGGGAAGGTAATATATCCAGGGTTGGAAGAGAGGGGCAACTATATTTTCGTCAGGGTCAATGTAATATAATAGGTTTTATTTTAAGGAGAACACATTCTTATTATGAAGTTAAAATTTTTCAGAACATAGGCCTGTGGTATTTTTAATACAAATTAAATGTAATAATTAGAAAGATATACATATAATCAATTTATTGAAAATGCATTAACCGATTATGCTACAGCACCATAGTGAATTAACGACAAATTTTCGAACTTACTTACGAAAAATACTGGCGACATAACACAATTGGTAGTGTACTTTCCCGGATTGGAAATAGAGATCTAGGTTCGAATCCCGGTAGCGCAAAAACAATATTTTTCAACAAAATTGATTTTATGTGTATATATTTATAATTAATACATTAAATTAGATCATATTTGCGTACTCAAAACAAAATATACATGAATATATGTTGAAATACAATCAACACTTTTGAGCTCATTATCTCAAAATAATGTCACAAACAATTTTTTTTTTTAAATATACATTTTTAATACATACTTTAATGTTGTTTAAAAATAATAACGGTTTTCTTTCAAGCCTTACGTAGTTTACTTGATTTTTTTTTCTTATTATTGAGATTATATATGTCAAGAAAAGCATACTTGAAATCCCGTAATTTATAATGATGTAACATTAAGAGGTACATCCCCCATATGTAGCACAGAAAAGTATTTTAACTGTAATTAGGAGCTTCAAAAATAAGTATAAAGTATATATAGGTGAATATACGAGACACGGTTAAATACTATGGTAAAATTGTATTTTTAAAATTGCCTCGTGTATTATCTGATTAGTTATAAAAATATTTTTCACACGTTATTTAAATATATTGTTTATAAATAATATGATATTACGTTAACTCTTCAAAGAATCCTATTTAATAAATAATAATATATTTCAGCGTAGTCGGATTGTTTGTCCAAGGTCCGATTCGTCGTATAAATAATACAATGTTACAAAATAATTTTTACGCTAAAAAGAAAATAAATTAAAAAGATAAAATACATAAGATTTTATACTTTTAAGATTATTAGCAATATCAACTTTGTGGTTAAAATTCATTATTTTAGATTGTTAACTGTGTTTTATTAACCACTTAATAAATTAAATACCGGTTTCGAAAAATATAATTTTCTTCTTCGGGATGTTTCGGGATCATTAACTAATCAAAAACATGTTATATCGTTTCTTTAACACAATCTATTTTTAAAAAACAATAATTATTTATTTAGCACCTGACTTAAATTGTTACTTAATGATCCAAAATTATTAGAATAATTTTTTGGAAAAAATTTTAGAATGCGACTTGTAGTTAGTTGGTTGTTTATAATATTTTGGTTAGTTTTACATGCTTTATTTATTTACAATTATTCCAAATTATTCAATTTAAGACCAACAATGTTTACATCTAAAATAGACAATCCCAAATTCCCATCAAAAGTATGACCATTTTCTAACAAATGATTAGAAATTGCGAAAAATCATTATTATTCAAAAATTTTAAATGCTCCTTAATTTAAGTTAACAATCTAAAATAACATAAGATTGAAATAGAAAATACAAAATATGAATAAATAAATTAAAATTAGAGTAATGTGTATTCGTATATAATATTCAGATACGTTAGATGTCATTCTTCGGTCAAGAACCGCGTTCATCTTCAGCGTGTACTAATAATTACGTTCAGTTACTGCGTGTATCGTATATGTAGCTACTAGCTACCCTGCAGTTGAAGCCATTGTCTGGTCAGGGAGCCAGTCTTCCATGAGAGTACCGCATGCACTAGAGAGTTGGTGCTGAGTTCCAACCGCAGCATTACACCAGAAATTCGACGTATCAGGAGCGGAACAAATCCATGCTCACGGCCTTAGGTAAACATTTCAGATTTGCTACAATAATGCGCCAACCCTAACAGTATTCTGTATGAGCTGTTGTATTGAATTCGTAGAAGAATAATGGTTCAGAAATATAAAAAGCGTAATAAAGCTTCTGACTTAATCTCGAAATCACGTTTTCTTTACTAAAATATTTAGTTTTTATGATATTTTTGTTTCCTATTCTAAAGTACGGTTGAGTCTTGACTTTTCAGAGTCACATTATCGAGACGTCGATTAGATAAGGTAGTAAAAAATTCAATTTAAAAAAATTGAAACAATTGTAAATTTGATTAAATAATACTTATTTTAGAAATTAAACATTAATTATTAAGGAGACCACATTATTAATGTTAAGTTGTAATTATTCAGAAAAATTGTATAATTGTTAATTCTGGCGTCTCCCATTGATTTACTCAAAGGTATTTGAGATTTAGTAAAAACACAGTTGATAGCTTTCAAATAATGGAACGATAAATGTATTAATTTGAAAAGAGTAACATATTGGTTCGAAAATTTGTCATCAATCCACTGTGTTGATCCACGTTCCCCGGATTGGAAGAGAGCCAGGTTCGAATCCCGGTAGTAACAACAATATTTTTCGATAAAATTTATTTTATATGTATATCTTTCTAATTAATGCATTTAATTTGTATGTAATGTTCTTAATAATTACTTCACAAAAATAATGTGTTCTCTTTAATATTGTATAAGTTTTATAAATGTATCTAAAATTTAATAAAAATGAATTGTGGAAATTCGGTCGTATTTAGATGCTTGCATTAATGATAATATTATGTGAAAAGTTGTAAAACATATTTTACTATTTGTAAAATTTTATTTTTATATTGATAATATTTTGTCATTTTTTTTCCACTGATAAAAGCTAGTATTAAATTTATGACTTTTATGAACATGTTCCATCAAATTTAATTGATCAGTCATGCTCGTATAGGTAGATTTTTTAGTCATTTAGGCACTTCAAGAATGTGTTGTACACCGATATACGTTAATGTGTATGATTAATATTATTTCATTGTCTGTCCATAAAAAAAATTAACATTAAACAAATATATGTACTATTATATTGTAATAATAAAAATGTATATACTAGCAACAGATTCGTTAGTGGCTGACTGTAAGTGCCATGACTAAAAAATTAACCTGAAGAAAAATGATCAAAAAGTTAGTCAACACCGCCCGCAGAGCTTAACGGTAAAACCTGGAGATAGATAGTAGTTTAAAATAGCCAGATGTTTCTTCTAGTAACAATTACTAAAAGTATAGATAAAATTTACAATATTTTAAAACGATAAAGTTTTACTTTGAAAGAGAGCCAAGGAAAAAATATCTCAATAATTAGAGAGTCTAGCATTATGATGAAGCCTTTTACCTTTAGAACTGCAAGTATAACATTTAATGCTGTAGACTCTGTAGAGGACAGCTTTATTCATACTCTGTTTATATTCGTTTCCGCAGTGTTTGCGAAACAAATACTATTCCGAGTATAATTTGCATATTTTTGAGATGGCAAAGGGTTATTTATAAAAACACTAATTAATTACTTTGACCGAATTACAGCGAGGCATATACCAGTAAATGCTATCAAGCACGTGATTTTCGCGATACCATGCAAATAGACTCGTAAACAATGCATTTTAGTTACAAATACTACACATATATTTACTAATGAAACTGGATTTGTATCCACTCAGAATAATTGTTTATTTATGTTATACTTACGGCAAAATTTGCCATTTCTACACATTTGTTAATTAATGAATTAAGTACATACATGTTAAATATTAATATATAAATCGCAAAAGAGAATAACCGTGAACTTTGGCAAAATTAAATAATAAATGGTTTAAAGCAAGCAACGAGCTCAACATTAAAAAAATATATATCAATATAATTAATGATAATAAGAAAACTGTTTATACCACTGTTTATTGAAATATCAATATATTTCAAGACCAATGGTCCCTTTTTCTGGATATAATGCATACTAAAATTAAAAATGCAAGTATAAACAAAAACAAAACTATAAATATAAGTGGTGGGTAACTAATTAAGAACCAATGTGAAAACAAATTTAAGAGGTGACTATATGCAAAAAGGTTTTGGCTGTTTATAATGTTCAATTTACTATTACCACTTTTTCTTATATCTAAAATTTCTAATTTATCTACCTGGTACTTGTATTTAAAGTTTATAAACCAATATTAATGTCAAAAGAATGGTTTGTTTCCAAAATATGATTGGCGAATAAAGAAGAGTTGTTGCTATTTAAACATCTCAAATAAAGTGTTTTCTTATTATAATTAATATAATATGTTACCACAAAGTAATTTTACAATTATTTAAGAAATAAATATAATTGACGTGTTTGTGATCATTAGTAGTTACGATACTCGTCTAGTGATTTAGTGGTCGGATGTTCGAGCCTCGTTCTAGGAGGCCATCAAGATGGTCCTATTTTTACTGTACAAATGTTTTTCTTAGTTTGAAAATTGTAAGAGTATTGAAGTAACATATATTCCGATTACGCACGCATCTCTATTAAAAAAATATATAGGTATATACTTATATAAAAATATATAAATACAAAAAATAGTAAATTTTCAGTGCAATCATTAATTTAAATCGAAGATAGTCAAGAATATTAATTAATTAATTAATAAAGTATCAGTAATTATAATTTATTAATGTGTGTGTAGCCTGTTATTATCTGCCTCGATGCAACGAGTCGACGTAATTTATATCAATTAATGATTGCGATTTGTAGTAAAAGATGAGATAAAGGAATGTTGCAATACAGAAAGGTAAACAAAACTTACATTTTCAGTGTAATCGTTTTGATATACTCTCCGTACAGTTCTTCGTCATCCAACTTTACACTCAAATGATTTATGAATTAAAGTTTATATCTGTTCATACTAGTTGCAACCGATCTAATTTATAATAATTCTCTACACTAGTTGCAATATCATGAACAATGTGCACAAATAATGTAATTGATTGATGTTGTATAATTTAAATATATCAGCAAAAAAATTTGGATATTAAAAAATATATAATGGCCTGTATTCGCGGAAGAGATTTCTCTCAGAGATTCCTCTCAAAAGCTGGTAAAGGTCAGTACAGAATTCAGTGCAAGCGTTCTATGATTTAACGTTTAATTTTGTATTTCGCCACATGAGTTTAATATTACACGAAGCAATTTCGTCGAGGTAATAAAAACTAGGCCTACATATATTTTTATTTTTTTAATTAAATTTATTTTACATTTATATTGTAAATACATAACATAATTAATTATAATTTATTTTTTATACTCAAAATTACCCAACTCAATAGAAAAATCAATTCTTGTGTTTGAATTGTGGAGTATTTAAGTTTTAAAATAATGTAAAGGTAGGTATAGAACTAAGATATATAATAAATATATAATTAAATTATTAAATACATATACATAAACATAATCAAATTAGAACTTTGTTTTTTGTAATATTTGTTTGATTTGCGATTTGAGGCTTTATATTTTTTTTTATGTTTTGATTTTATATGGGAGGGGATAAATTTTTTTATACCTTGATAGGCGTAAAGGTGTTGAAAAGCAGTAGTTTTAAATTAGGGGATTTCTAAGTTACCACGCGATCTTGGTCGGTTACTTATTTTTGTGGAAATTGTTGAATTGAAATTTTTTTTGTGAATTTGTAGCAGTGAGTTCTTTTTAAAGATTTTTGTTTCGCATTCTAGTACATGACTCAAAAATATTTAATTAGTAAGATAAAAGATACGAGACCTTTATGATTCGAAGTTATCGGAAATATTTTTAGAATAGTATGTACTAATTAGGTATTTAAAACATTAATTTAATTTAAGATATTAAAGAATGTACATATTTATTATATTATATACTTGTATAAATATGTTTCGAAATTATTTTCACCGCGAAGAAGTTGTTAAAATTGTGTAAGATAATGTATAATGTTAAAAATGTCTAATGATACCTAGTATATGTTTACATAGAAAATATAGAATTCCTTTAATTTCGTTTTTATTTTATTTTATTCATGAAACTTGGAATTATAAAAGAAAATCTGTTAACACCCGTAAGGTTCGTGAAATATATGATTTTAAACAAGAAAAATTAGCCTGGAGCATAATATCGCTTCAAAATGAAATAAATCTTCAAACAGTAGGATGATGAGGAAGTTTATAACGTACTTCAACGATTTCATTCCGCTCGCTGTACATTTTATTTCATGAGCCTATTAAGCGGGATATTTCAGGGATGGTTTTCTGGAACCTCGTTTCAAAATGGTTTTGTCGCCTCTCGATAAATAAGGGTGGTGGTGGTCGTAGGCATATATATATACACATTATACAGTACATAGATATTCCAGCAGTTGAGAGAGTTGAAGGGAGTTACTTTGATACGGGTAACTGGGTGTATCTTTGATTTTACGGTCTTGTGCGTTTCGGGCCCGCGTCATGGAAGCGGCTCGACAATGATGGGGGCTCGTAAGACAGAATCGTGTATAATCGCATCCCGTTATTCATACCTCAATTCATATAACGAATTAAATTCAACTAAATATCTTGGGAATATACGGTACCGTTTTGACTTAGTCTAGATGATACTAACGTGGGTATTATAATCCTCTGTAAAAGGTACAAGCCAGCGGTCATCTTGTTTATTGATAAATTCGACTAAGTTAATGATATAATATAATAATTTTTAATCATTTATATTTAATAACTATTAATTGAATATATTGAGGAATGTATTCACAATTTGAGTAACACACACAACTATATTGCATTAATGTACTTCCGATATAGTAACAGAAATAATTATAATTATAAAAATTATATTTGCATGACCTAATTTGAAAAATAAGAAAATTAACAATTTTCTATATATGATGGTTACATCAGTTTTATTTCAGGAAATATTATTACCAGATAAAACACGAAGATTAATCAATATGTATAAATTTCAATTCGAAGACCTCGAGAGATTCAGACGACTTGGAAGAATTCATTGCCAGTGTGGAAGTTTTATAAAGCAAAGGTCAGAAAATAATATAAGATCTAAATACCAATTTAATGTATTAATTATAAATATATACATATAAAAACAATTTTGTCGAAAAATATTCCTTTTGCGCTACCGGGATTCGAACTTGGATCTCTATTTCCAATCCGGGGAAGTACGCTACCAATTGTGTTATAGTGCCAGTATTTTTCATGACAAATTTTTGAACCTATATGTTACACTTTTTCAAATTAATAATCTGTTGTTCCATTATTTGAAAGCCATCTACATTGTTTTTACGGAATCTTAAATACCTTTGAATAAACCGACTGCAAGCACCAGAATTATCAATTCATTTTTATATTTACATTAAAATTGATTTTATATATATATATTTATAAATAATACATTAAGTTAGTATTTAAAACTTCACAGACCTATGTTCTGAATAATTACAACTTCACAATAAGAATGTGTTCTACTTAATAATATAAGATCTAAAAATAAGGACTTAAACATATTCTCGCTAACAATGGAATAGGGATGTGATATATATGCGACCTTTAAGAAATACAAAACTACACATATTATACTAATACATACGATTGACATTTAAAAAATAAAAAATCCTACATAATAATTATTTTATTAAACCAAATCTTTTACTTATTGGTATCAATACTAAAGGTTTGTAAAATGTTTTCTATTACTTAATTTATTATTTATAATATAATTCGGATACATTCCTTAAGAACACATCTAAAAATATCCCATTGCGACATTGACAAGAAAATATTTATATATGCTTTATTTGCTTTTAATTCACTTATTGTAAGATAGATATTTGGTATTTTTTTCATGTTAATGGATTATAGATTTTTTTAATTTTTGAGATATATTAAACGTGATATTTATAGTGATGTAAATATTATGGAATTGAAAAAAGTCATAATACAGATAATTTAAAATAATGTTAAAAGAAAATAACAATGATTTTTTTAATATTGAAAGACAGCTCTAATAATGTAGTAAATAAATAATGTGAAATGAATGTTGATTACTAAATATTTATTATTTTAGGACATAAGTATACAAAGTTTTTGATAGTAATATTATCTAGGTTGACCTAGGCTTCGAATACTAGGCACGTTTGTAGTTTAAAAGTTTAATTGCAGTTTAACGTTTATTTTTATTTTGTAATTTATTTGCATTTAAAAATTCAATCACTAAAATAGCGAATATGTTTTCGTTCCCAATTGTTTCTAAAACACCTTTGATTTAGTTCTCTTGGCTCTCCTGCATAAATAAAATATAAATTACCTGTTGTGATGCATGTCTGTTTGATTACATTGTTGGAATATTTATGAGTACTGAGATCTATTTAAATTAAAATAGTACAATATCCAGATGTTGGTTATACCAATTATTTAACTATATATATAAAAAATATGTCTTCTACACTGTTAGATAAATCTAAACCAAATTTTGTATAGTTACTCTTAAGGACCCTGCGTAAAACATAGTTACCCTCACTATGTGTTTTTAATTATTATATTCCATCCCAATTTCGTTCAATTACACTCTAGGACTTTGAAGTAACCCATCACCAAATTATGCAAACATTGTTACTCCTTAGAGCCTGCGCAAAATAAAGAAATCCCTCTTCTTTTACCCTCTAACCCCGCATGTGCACTGACCGATGGTAATATACTCAAAATAAGAAGTTAAGGAGATTATTTATACGTTTTTATAAAATCTCGTGAATCAAATAATTTATTAAAAATAAATATTACTATCCAGTAACCGTACATATTCCTATAACCTGTAGCAAGTAGATGTAGATGTAATCTCATAAAATCATATGAGAGAAAACTGAGCTAAAACTAAAACAAACTTTTTTTTTCTATCACAATGGTAATTGGCTTAAATTTAAAATGAAATATATAACCATGTTAATAGATTTTTGTAATTAAAAAAAGTTTATTTAAAAATAATAATGATAATCTCTAAGGCATCTCATTTGTAAAACATTCTGACAATATAAAGCAGCTAGAGTTGCTGCGCCTTCATAGGGGTGGAAGTAATGTCAATCAGGGAATAAAAGCAATGCCGTGTTTGTAGGGTATATTAGTGGAAGACTTTTCGGGGTACAGTTTTTCAATTGTCGTCATTTATAATAAAAAGTCATTAAAAATATTAATCAATTCATAACTTATTTTTTGAATGGTAAGTTATATTATCATTTTTTGCCAGTACTGTTTCGATGATAAAAAAATACTTTATGTTATATATATATCAGTTGTTTATCATAGATACACATTTGTAGTAGATATTATTTATATGGTTAGATTCGAAGTCAAAATTTTGCAAGCGTTCCCGTAGGCATCCAGAAAATCACTAACGTGCTAGTATAGGGTGTGTATGTATACACATTTTCACGAGAACCAAACAGCCCTCACATATGTTGGAAATATGCATACCCCCCTGGCTGCGTCTCAATCTATTAAAAGAACAACACTGTTTTGCCGGTTGTGAAAATTTGGTTACAGTGGTGTTTATCTATTTTGTCGGAATTGTTCCACGGATAAGATTTTTATAATATTTTCGACTCGGGACAGGGATTATGTTTCCGTGAGATTCTTTGGAAACAATTTTCCGTTTTCGTAATTCCCCACACGTGTACTCACCAAGTCTCGGAGATTCATCGCATCGCGTTTCACTTCACGCTTGTTGTATGTCATTCGTCAAATGTTAGTCCATTAGCTATTCGTGTTACGTTCATCAGTTGAGTTGAATATCTGCAGAAGCAGTTGAAACGGAATAAATGTTTGTAATTACAGAATAAATTGTTGTAGTTGTCATTCTAGATGATTGTTGTATGCATGTCAAATGTTGTATACAGAAGTTTGTGTACCTATATATCTTTTTCTATCAAACTCAAGTTACTCTGTTGATTAAAATCTCATCAAAATCTCTGAGATTTTTCTCATTGTGTCCTATATCATAGATACGGCCCATAACAATGATTGATAACTGTGTTTTAAAGGTTAGAGGTTTAGTTTATATGTACCGGCTTCTACTAGCCGATTTACGAATGATCATAGTTACCAATCATCAGTATACAATCCAGAACCGATCACACAATCACAGTCACAATCAAATTTATCTCATCTCTACTATTTTCAAACATTACTCGTTAATGTTGGAAATATCATTGATGAAATTTGTGGTAACGAAAACTTGCAAATAGAAAAGTTGTATTTAGATAATATGCGTTTGCTAAAAGCATGAACAATTTATTTTACAGTTATGTTTGAGAAATATATATTTATTAAATGTGAAATAAAACTGAATAAACCATTTAAAATCCATTTAACAAGTCTTTTGTTTCTATAATGGCCAGTTACTCTTAAGTTTTAGTGTTATAGATAGTTCAAGAATATTTTGCATAATTGTATAGACTTACAATGAAGTTCAACTATAAGGATCTATGATATTTCTAGAAAAATACCGTGAACCATGGAAAAATGTATAACTAATATACATAGTATAAAAGTATACAAGTGGGTAAATTAGGTATTTGTCCACATACAGCGTCAGAAATCTTTAATCCCTATCCATAAATATAATAAAAATAAACAATGAATAAAAAATATATATATTTTTAAACTCCATAAAATTTATAGATCTGTGTGAATATTTTTGTTCTTTGCAATAAAAGTTGAAAATGGATAAATAAGGTATCACCTTTATAATTGTTATTTATTAACGGTGTACGAGCGTGTGGTTTATTAATCGAGTACACATTTTTAATGTTTTATCTCTTTATGTATTTTTTTTATGCTTATGACAGGTTGGTTATTAGATTAATATAATATAAATTATTCTTCTTCTTTTATATTTAAAAACAATTATTGTGTTATTCTTGAACGAAGTATAGAATCAATCTAGGAAAAATCAACAAATAAAGTATGAATGCAGAAATTTAGAGTAAGTTGTTTTATAGATTTTAAAAATACATTTAAATCCCAAACTGATTACCATAAATAAAAGAAAAACAATTTTTAATGTCCACAGTAGAAAAAATGACAGGAACCTTCAGATTTTAAGTTTTAAAAAATATTTAATTTTAGAATGTGAGTTGATCTTTATCCTTATTTCTACTTCATAACTATATGATTAGTAAAAAGGTTCTGAATTAATATTTTGTAAATAAATTTTATTTTTTAAAAATCGCTTTTGTTGAAAACTGTATTAACTTCAAAGCCTCTCAACTGTTCTAGTTCTGTGATCTTGTCAGTGCAATGCTCGCTGTACATTATTGCCCTTATATT
This sequence comes from Eubasilissa splendida, assembly GCA_031772225.1. Taxonomy (NCBI): domain Eukaryota; kingdom Metazoa; phylum Arthropoda; class Insecta; order Trichoptera; family Phryganeidae; genus Eubasilissa; species Eubasilissa splendida. The sequence continues at coordinate 19,962,008 of CM062852.1, read as the reverse complement.
GCTTAGCATCAGATATGGGTTTTAATGAATACCTTTCTGTCTATTTGTGATTTGATGATTTGTTTTTTTTTATCGAAAGCTTATTTTACCATTACTAATCTTATTGTAATATCCACATCGAGCTTCTGGAGTCATATGTTATTCTATTTCCTATGTATTTTATAATAATTTTATTTATATATTTATAATAATTAACTGTTCGAATATTCCGTGTTCGGTTATTGGTCCTGAAAATTCATGTTTTCCAACGTATACATTACGGGCATGCGTGATAAATAAACTTTAGAAAATTATAAATCTACTATACTATACTATATATATATAACTATTTCTACATTCATACACCCTCTTACGTATACTTCAAATATTCTTCTCCTTTAAAAAATATGTTATATTTAGCATTGCCAGATGTCTCGTGGCCATCCACGACTTTTTGTAAAATCCACGTTCGTTTATAAATCAAATTTATCACGTGACATTTTATCAATTCATGTTCAAGAGCAATTAAATCAAAATGATAAATTAAAAACAATTATTTAATAAACATTCGTTTTTGAAAAATTGGACTGAATGGGGTTCCATTACTTACAAGCGAAGATATTTTATCATTTATCCACATCACGCGGCGGTGCCGATATTAACGACTCTCCCCTTTCTACCTCACACCACATCAGTCCTGTGATAAATGGTTGTTAAGGTTTTCCTCTGTCACAATGTTGATGCAATTATTTCATCACAGTTTCTATGACAAATGAGCCATACTTTTTCGTATATTACGACGCGGAAGATATTTATTTTTCCATCCCGGAAATATATTATTGGATATATCCGCACCGAAAAGATATGAAAGATATCGACGGAAATGTCATTTTGCCGGCCCTAATTGTGCTGTTTTTGTCAGGAAATGTGTCAAAATAAACCATTTTAAATGGCTTAAATTTTATTAAAAAAACTTGTATTTTCCTTGATGTTGCAATTTTCTGTGATTTGTTAAAACCATATATCTTAATATATTACATTCTAATAATTTAAAACTCCCGTTCGACATTTTTTATTTCATTGCTAAAAAAATTATCTTAAGCCTTCACGTGTTTAAATATTATTTTTAATCTCAGCTATTCAATAAATTATTTTTAATTACTTGGTTTATTATAACAAAAAAATTGTTGCAAACTTGCAAATAATAATAATAAATTCATTCAAGCACTAGTCGCAAGTATCAAATAGATTTTGCATAAGTTATTTTTTTTACTTTATTCTCTAGGTCCAATATTAACGGAGTTGCGATTTTTTATGAAGTTTGGAGGCAATCGCTATTGAAAAACCTCTTGGCTTATCAAACTGGTTAATGAACATAGTCAGATCATTTTTTTAGAATGTTTGACCCCATTCTGATAAGAACTACTGGAGTTGTCATATCCATAGAAACTGTTATATATATATCTATTCTATGCACATATATAGATAAAAAGAGAGTATAGTATTTCTTTTAAAATCTACTATATAAAATAAACAACAATAAATTTTCATCGATCGAACATACATTTTATTAATAGGTATTGAATAATTATCTATCAAAACAATCGTCATTAAAACAACACAATGTGTTTCAAATTCACTTGAAAACTATTTGAAGCAGATATCCTTTATTAAGAAGTCAATTTCATGGGTTTGCTCTATTATAATAAGGCATGTGTGTGTTTCAACTATTCAAAAGCAATGTAGCGCCCTCTTGTTCATACAAGTTGTATTGGATCTTGTGTATGAAGATTGAGACTCTTCGGTAAACTTGTTGAATGAACCGGGTAGCTAATGTTCACTTTCTTCGAATTTCTGTAGACTGTGTCTGTGTGAGTTAATAAGAGAGTACTAATAGCTTTCAATTATTATATTCTGAATTATGGCGATTTGAATCAAATGCAAAATTAATGATTTAACAATTTGTTCATTAAGTAGCTTATAAAATTATATTTTATTAATTTAAAAAACCAAGATAACCATTTTATTATATCAATCGTTGTTTAATAAATGTAAAATATTTTTTAAATGTATTGTCAGCTATACGATATTTAATGTAACAACTAAAAAATAATGTAACAAATAAAATAATTATACGATAATTTACTATTAAATTAATAAAAATATTAAAGCAAAGGTGTAGAAATATACGTGGCATTTAATAACATATGAAAAAAAATCATTTTTACTAATTAATCCTATTTTCAGAACCTAATAATTTTTTTTTAAATAGCAACAAGAGCTTGCAGTCATTGTTATGTTATGTCATGTTTATGAAAGTAATTAGTATGGCGGTTGAGAAATATGACAATGATATGAGCATTTTAATATTTTACTTACTCTAGCAGATCATAAACTTTTTTGCTCATTGAACCGTTTATTTTAAAAATCAAACACTTTAATACCTTTTTATGTCGTGAATTTAAATATAATAATTTTAAATAAAAATCACAAGTTACTTATTGTAAATTAAAATTTCACTTTAAATTCATTGTGTTTGCAATGTCAAATTGCTTTTGATATTATTTTTACATTTTAAATTTACGATTATATAAATGAATCTAGTGTAATTTTCGAATAATTATATAAATCATGTATACTAAATTTGAAGTAAAAACGAAACGAGTTTATACGTAATGTCGTTACTCCGTTTTTAAGGCTTTCGCGCTGTAACGGAACAAAGCGCGTCCGTTACTTTCGTTATTCCGTTACGGGGGTGCTCGCGCTACGAAGGCTCGAATCGCACTGAGGTGGGAGGCTCTGTGTAGATATATACACCCTTAGAATATTACAGGGTGAAACACTGTGCGCGGTGTTTTACTGGTCCGCTCTCTACCCCCACCACAGTGGCGGAGCTCGGTGTGTGCAGGGTAGGTTATGCTGGGGGGCTAGTAAACCCAGATGCCTCTTTATTATAACATTAAAGAGTAAATGCATACGATCAATTTTGAACTAAATTAATTCAATCTATTTGATATAATAATTTACTAAAGTAAGAAAACTAAAGAATAAAATATTTAAAAAAAGTTTACAATTTAAAATTACATAGAAATTGCTCATTTCGACATGACAATTTAAACTGAAGTAGTTGTGTATAATTTGTATCAACCCTTCAAATGCTTAAATAGTTTTAATAACAAAAATTATTATGGTATTCTATTTATTATCAAATTAAAAAAGACAAAATGCATTCGTTGAAAGCCATAAATTACACAATTATTTTTATTTTTATTACTTACTTACTTACTTACCATCACGCCGTTTCCCCGAGAGAGTAGGCAGAGAGAATAGAGTGCCACACTCCTCTATACTGACACACAATTCTTGCCTCATCCGCATTCATACATCTTATTATTCAAGCTCGCCGGTTATTGTGGATTCTAACAGAACCATCTTACAGTATCTGGTTTACCTGGTCATGCCAAGTCTTTTGCTAATGTTCTTTATTTTTGGTGCCATCAACTTTTGCGTCATATATCTTTCTTACCATTCTCTCCTCATCCGTCCGTTCTATGTGACCAAATTTTTGTTAAGAATATTTATTAGATATTTATAATGGGTATTATGAACAAATTTATTTTGGGAAAATAATATATCTGCATTTAACTGTAAAATAATAAGAAAATTATTTATTGTACATACAAAATAAAAAAAACTTATTTTCACAGTTTTAACTATTCGCATACAGATGTTGTTTTTGAGTTGTGCCCTATATGATATTTAAAATTGGAAAAATGTATGATTCTTGTAGAAAAATTAATATTGGTCTTCGTCTTGCTAAAGAAATTACAAAAATGAGATATCTTTGGAACTTATAATAAGATTAAAAAAATATAACTTTTTCACCTTCAACGTGCTATGTGGATATTAAACCTGGAAGGCTCTAGATACTTCAGTTGGCTACGAAGAAGGGATTACATACTATCCAATATTTGAAATCAGAATTTCCCAAAAATACTTAGACCAATTAATAATATTAATCAATGATGGCGCATTCAGTTTGTTGAGGCCTTCCAGCAACCAAATATCTCAGCAATGATGAAATCGAGATGGCTAAGATAAGCATAATATATTGTTAGATATGATGACTTCAGAGGATTTTGAAATGTAAATGGTGGACGAAAAAATCCAACGAGGCTAAAAATTCCATTTTTGGAGACCACAATTCAAGACAAGTGGGCTGCAAAAAGGTTGTTAAGTCAAGGACCTAAAAGCTAATATTATTTTTAATATTTACTGCAAAAACTGTACATACTGTAAATGTTGTATTCGTATATAAATGAACTTTATATGAAAAACCAACCTATTTTGAAAAAAAAAAAAACAATAATTCGATGTTTAGTTTTTATTACCCCAATATGGTTAAATATAATTTTTATAGTATAATTTTATAATAATAATATTTATTTCTTCAATATTTGCTGTATTACTTTTTTGACAGCATACTATACAAATAAAAAGAAAAAATACATTGATTTATCAACATGTTTTAAGACCAATGGTCTCTTCATCGGGACACAAATTGTACACTAAAATTAAAAATACAAGCATAGACAAAAAATAAAATTATAAATATATATGATGATTAACTAATTACGAAATACCGCGAAACAAATTTAAAAGGTAACTATTTGCAAAAAAATTCTGTTTATTTATAATGTTTAATTTACTATTAACACTTTTACTTATTTATAAAATTTCTAATTTAACTGTAAACCCATGGTATTTAAAATTTGATGATACATAATTAAACTTTTAAACCCTTGAATGGTTTGTTTCCAAAAAAATCTTTATTCATTTAGAAAAATTAATAAAAAAACTATCGTGATGTAATATTATTAAACCTCATAATTAAGAAAAAAGGTAGTTTTATATACAATTTTTGAAAGTCATTAAACATGGCAGCCCAAAACAAGAATTTTTATACATATTGATTACATATATTGATTTAAATAACATTTCTATAATACAGAAAGGATAGCTTCATTATAAAAATAAAGTTTCTATTTAAAAAGGGTTGTTTCATCATTGGTTCTAGAAGGGTACAATAATGTTAAATGTTTTCTAGATTTGATTTGATTTAATTTGTTTAATATTCAATATATTAAATAATAATACAATAATGTTTAATTTGTTTTCATATTTATCATAAATATTGTGCATTACAATCTCTTTAAGTTAAATAGTGAATATTACATTTGGTGAAAGTAAATTACATAAGGTAAAAGCAAACATAATTTTCGTTATTCAACACAATAAATCAAATAGGTTTTTTTTTGTTCTATATTTAATTTTTCCAAATAATTGGAAGATAGTATCGGCTATCTAGGCCATTTTCAACTGATAAATATAGAACAGTGTGGTGAGCTTATATACAAATTTTGTGACAAAGTTGGGTATAACATAATTAGGTGATTAGCAATACAACATTCTCTTAATGCTAAAATTAACAATGCTGGTTAGTTACACGTCATTATTATCATACATTGATGTTGGGAGAAATCAAAATGTTACATGTTTAATTAAAGGGTGTTTTTTAGACGTATAGAACTTTAAAATTAAATAAAAATCGCAGTAATGACTATGGTATTAGCTTTATTGGAAAGATTATTTTATGCCATTAGTGTTTAAATATGATTTCGCGCATATGGGCACCGCGCCGCAACTGGCTTGAATAAAGCGCAATTTGGATGTCCAATTTTCGACCATTTTTTGGCTGGAGACGAATATCGGCAATTATGCGACGAATTTTGGCTTCCAAGTAATCAATCGTAGACTATAAATTTCACACATCCCCACAGAAAGTAATCTAAAAGTGTTAAATCACACGATATTGAGGCCCATTATGCGCTCATAGAATGTTTCCTTCAATAAATTGATTGTGGAGCGCGCTGTGTGGCATATTGCGCCATCTTATTGAAACCACATAAATGCTATTCAATTGTAGAAGAAAAAGTCAAAAATCATTAATCTATTGCTGTGCATGATGGTGAATCGACTCATTCGGATCCTCCACAATACTACACTCCACAGCTGCAACAGCTTCTTTAGTGTGCACTGTACGACATTTCTGCGGATGCATATTATTAATTAGAGTATACGTGGTGCAAAAACGATCCATGGTTATTCGAATTACTTGCTCGGATGGACGATTATATCGACCGTAAAATTGACGTAGCGCACGGTAAGTTTCGCGAAATGAAGCTCGATTTTTGAAATAAATTTGCACAATTTGAAAGCATTGTTCTGATGTTAGTTTATTCGCGGTGAAATAAATCAGCTGTAAAATTGGCTATCGCTGGAAAAAGTGTTGCCAATTCGAAAAACAAACCTCTAAAAAACACACTATTATATCATTAACTATTATTTCTATATCTGATACAAATTTGTTGATTAACAATGGAGTTTTGAACACCGACTGTATTCAAAAATAATATACGTTACTAAGAAGACGTGGAACCATCACGAACCGTTATAAATAATTATAAATTAAAACTTTTTTAAGCACATTGTTTTTGTTGTTGTTTACGACCCCTAAATTTATAACTCCTCCAGCCCACCGAAGGCTTACTATGTACATAGAGCTTCACCCCCACCAAACCTAGAAGCGTTTCTCATTTAGGCAATCAGAGTTGTAAGAGCAATCGAAATTACAAATGGTAATTGTAATTATCCGTGTAATTGAGTGTGATTTATGTTTTCCATATAACATGCCCCAACTGTAACCGAGGTTACAAATTGAAGTTTTAACTTGGAAATAATTATTGCTAAGTTCCCAAGAAGGCGTCTGATACAAGACCATCTTGACTATAGTGTAATAAGAGAATACAAGGAAAGTGCACTATAAAAAAATACATATATTAAATAGATTATTTGTGAAATTAATAATTAAAAACGTTTCATTGACATCATGAAAAATTACTTATAAATTTGTATGTAATTTATTGTAAGGGTGACATCTAGAGCGTATTATTTATGTTGGGTAACACCTTGCACCCTCTAGGTAATCTTACATATCAGAAGTAATCAAAGTGAAGATGTCTACTTCAATTAAATCCTCTTTAACTCAGACCAGATCCCGGGAAAGGATCAGACAACAATTAATTGGGAAAAATTGTAACATCGTGATGTCGAGCCTCTCGAGACATTGGCTAAGTAACGGCATACACCCGAAGATAAATGTTGTTGCACACGTGTATATTGTACGTACACAGATTAATAATATGAAAAATATATTTTTTAAGAATAATTTTTTTTTGTTAGTTTGTACTATTAGTAGTATAAATTTATTTATATTTAATTTATTTGTTGAGGGGTCTTTAGTTCCCATCTTAATTTAAATTTTAGGGTGAGGGGCTCAGACTTAACGGTTAAATACAATATAATATAATAAAACTGTGCTAGAATGACACAGACATATTATACCATCCACTCAAAATAATGTATGTGGAAACTTTTTGGATTTTCTTAATCCGATTGATTAAAAATAATTTTTAACTGATTATTACAGACACTAGAAAATAGAAAATAGAAAGGCAATGGAAAATATTTTCATGTCCCTCCAAACAGTGCTTTCTAAGGACCGCCACACAGAAGTGATTTAGTGTGGCATGTTTCTTCGGGTATGTACTGCAAAAATTTCTCTATGTAAGGGGCAGACACCTCTTTGGTTCTTCTTGGTTCTTCTATCGGTTCACTTTGTGCGAACTGTTGACTGCAGTATAGATTGAACGACTGCCTTCTTTGTAGCGGATTATTCTGGTATTGTCACATATGTAAATTCTTCGGCACAAACGCCAAGTTGGGTACAATTTAAAGCTTGCCTCTCTATTGTAATCTCAACGACTTTTCTTACTAGCTGAAAGATATAAAACTTCATCACACTTAGTTAAAGTTAGTTACATTCATGATTGGACCAAATGGTTTCTATGTAACTAATTGAAATAAAGTTATTTCGTACTACATATTATACTTAAAATATGTATAGTTGGCAACAAAAATATCTTAAATTTGTTTATAATTCTATCGTAATATATAAGTGAAAGCAAAGCAATTTTTATTAATGGAAAAATACGGAAGTATGGGTAAATACAGGGCTTACGACCTGTCATAACTTCACTGTATTAATTCACTTTACACAATGTTATATTCACCATTCCATCCAATCAACCTCCATATCTATCAAATTTTAAAAGTTATATATGTGTTTATATGTGGAATCATTTCGAATACCACTACATATTGTGTAAAGTGATCACTTAAGCCAGTCGCATACAGGTCGTAAGCCCTGTAATTACCCATACTTCCATATTTTTCCATTAATAAAAAATAGCTTCGTCTCTATGAGATATCTATTATTTGTTTTATATAACATTTGATAAAATTCACTTGATATTTTATTACGATAAAATTATTAACCATTTTAAGATTTTTTTAAATTTAATAACATTGTTTTTGTAGGTAAAAATTCAGTAATTGTGTGTTCTTAGACATATTCTAATATTGCTAATTGTTAAATTGTCTACCTACTTTGTTAGTTAAATTCTAAATACCATTTCCTGTTACCTACTTATGGCATAAATAAGGCTTAATTTGAAGCTCTTTTGCACTGCTTTTGAAATAATTACATTTTCACAGAAATATAACTAATTTAGTAATTTCTTAAGTAATTAAGCATTAGAAACCATAAAATCAAAGCAAAAATATAATTAATTTAGTAAATTCGTATATTTTATATTAAATTAATTTTCAACGACAGTAGGTTCTAGAGCAACTTTGTAGATTTAATATTATAAGGTATTTAGAATAGAGACATTCAAACATATTGATACAACGTAATTTGACTTGAAAATTTATTTGAATTTTATATTCATCATAATACAAAATAATTAATTAACCAGAAAGATATATAGATAAAATTTATTTATCAAAAAAATATTTGGTTGCTACTAGGCTTTAAATCTGGACCTTCTTCCTGTCCGGAGAAGCTCATTAACCAATTTCGCTATATCAAGCAATCATTTTCGAAAGTTTTAACATATATTCTGTAATTCTTTAAAATGCATAATATATTTATCAATATTATGCAAAGTTTAAAAAATCAGAGTTATAGTTTCTATTAATTATTTTATATTATCTATAAGAAATTAAGATTAATAAAATATACATGAAAAAAATAAGGTAATCATATCTTATTTCCAATGGATTTAAATTGAACACAGTTATGCAAAAAGCAGCCAACCACAGAGAATTCCAACTGAGATAAAAGTATTTTTGCGAGAAGTGTGAATAACCAAATCACACAATACTCGTAACTTGAATATGTTTTGTCTTTAAAAGAATAAATAATACATACATATGTACCAAATGTTGTATGTCTTTTAAGAGGATTTAAGAAGAGATTTTACACACAATTATCAGAAGGCGATTGGTCTAACTGTTGGCAGAATTTAGAATTGACCTTAATACATCCGATAAAAACAATAATTTTTATTTCAAAATTATGACTGGGTACTTTCTGCTTAACTATGTTCAATTATACTTATCCAAGCGTTTGTTGATTATTATTTCTGATAAGTTTTCTATTAAAATGCGTGTCACTGTTTTTTAAAAACAAATAGTTTTGCTAGGAAAAATGTTTAAAAATGCGAATTTTGTTCATTTAACATTTTTAAACATTGTTTATGGCAAAACCGTTTCTGTTTTTAAAGAACAGTCACACATTTCATGGGAAAACTTATCAGAAATAATAATCAACAAACAAAAAAGGATATTTTCATAAGTTTTTGAAACATAAAAAAACAGTAACAAAGGGTACCAATTATTAAAATTTCAAAAAAAATCAAACATCTTGAAAACCGTGTGACATTCATTATACCTATGATGGGATATTCTGATAGGGCATGGTCTCAGCTATCGATGGGTTTCGTTTGGACCACTATTTACAGGACACCCTGTGTATACTAAAATCAATTAACTGTAAATATTTTTTAAATATTCTTTATATAATGCAAGTGTTGCTGCCTTTAATAGGCCTCCAGAATTTCTCATATTTTTAATATATAAAAATGGAAATAAAAATAATATTTAAATAAAATTTGTTTTATTGTAACAACAAGAAATGTTTTTAATTTATCTTGACAACGCATACTTGGAAATATTACAAGAAAATATATATAAAAAACAAATTTCGCGTAGGCATCTAAATAGAATAAAAAAGAGACTGGCTACGATAGAATGGTATAAAGCCCGGTTACAAAGTGAAGCCTGGTGCCATACTCTGACGGTATTGCACTTTACAAAGGAGCGCCGCATTTTGTGTTGATGCTGTGTTTAAACACCCTCGGCCTTTTACAGTGGAATTCTCACTAAAACAGAGAAAATACTTTTTTCAAAAAATATTTACTGCTAAAAGAGATCTACTTGTATCAAACTAAAAATATTTTTTTAAGAAAGAAATGTGATTTGCACTTTCATTAAAACTACAACTTTTAATATAATAAACCCCAAAGAGTTCCACCCTATCCCGGAATCGTTTTGAGAGTTATTTACTCTCATTTAGATTCTACTCAACAAAGCAACGCGTACAATATTTTAAATCTTAAAAGCTTGTTTTTGGACTATATTTTAAAGTTAGAGTAGTTGGTTAAGTTCCGGCAGTTAGTTACTGAAACCTTATGGCTTTCCTTCATATTAACTTTTTTTTCCTTTTCTGTACAATTGATCAATATTACATTTTTATTAAATTCAGTTATTAACATCTTAATACCATCATAGGTTGGCTCCGGTATCATAGTACCAGAGCCATGCCTGTACAATTTGACGTGAGACTCGTTATCACATTAAATTCAGAAGGCAGCCATAGACAAGCTACAGAAATCATGCACCCGCAAAAGGGGAGGGTCGACACCAGATTTATGTATTGCAGTCGCAGAACTCGGTCACAGTACGGCAAAAATTCACCCTGTCCAGGTCGCAAAAGGTGCGAGGGAGAGCTAGTGGAATGCTTTTTTAGGTCTCTTTAAGCACCGCTCTTCCCGATATAGTCCACCCCAGCAACCCCCAGCGGGAGACCCACAGCCTAATAAATCCCGGAAAAGTCCGAGATCCTTTCATTTCTTAATAGATCGTCAAATATAAGTAATAGATTTCAAATACGGCTATTATTATATCTGTAGCTGTTCTGCAGTAAATGCCATTCTCTGGTCAAGGAGTCAGCCTTCCATGAGAGGGCCGCTTTCACTAGAGAGTTGGTGCCGAGCTCCAGCCGCAGCTTTACGCTAGCAACTCTATATTTCAGAAGCGGAACAAATCCATACACACAACCTTCGACAAACATTGTGGATGCATTACAATAGCGGGCCAATCCGAACAATATTCTGTACGAGTTGTTATATTGAATTTGTAGACGGTTGTACGTCTCTTGCTTATGTATCATTCTAAAGAATACGTTATCATGTTTACTGTACAAAAAAAGTCTGAGCTATTGTGTAGTGTTTCTTAGACCACTTTATCAGGACATATATGACGTATAAAACTAAAAACATATAATAATTAAAGTCAAATATCTATACTTTTAAAATCAGCAATGTTATCTTTGTGGTTAAGATTCATATTTTTATTTTTTATCTTTGTTTTATTAACCACTAAAATGAGTTTAAATACATCTACCGGTTTCGAAAAATACAATTTTCTTCTTCAGGATGTCATAACTAACTAAAACATATATTGTTTCTTTGACAGAATCTATTTTTAAAAAATCTATTTTTAAAAATTTTTTTTTTTTTTAGTACCTAACTCAAATCATTACTTAGTACAAATTTACTCGAATAATTTTTAGGAAAAAAATTTAGAATGGGACTCGTAGTTAAATTTAGTTGGTTGTTTATAATTTTTTGATTAGTTTTACACGCTTAGTTTAGTTTTAGTTTTTAGTTTTTAAAAATAGATTCTGTCAAAGAAATAATATATGTTTTAGTTAGTTATGACATCCTGAAGAAGAAAATGGTATTTTTCGAAACCGGTAGATGTATTTAAACTCATTTTAGTGCTAACTGCATAACTCATAGTCAAATATCTATTGATTTGAAATATTTACAATAAAAAAGTTAATTTAATTAACGGGAAAAATAATTATGTGTCATCAATCAATTCGCTTATTAATGAATACCACATACTTAATAATAGATAGACTGCAAATCATATATCGGGCCCTAGTACAAAACATTGTGTTGCGACAAACGTATAAAAATATTAAATAACGTCTAAAATTATGAAGTTAACAATAAATATTATATATGTGCGTAGTTAAATCAAACTGTTAAAAGTTAATCAGCAGTAAAGTAGAAGGCATGCCAAAATAACATGAAGTATAAATAAGTCTTTCATGTGCTAAGTGTTTTGAGAATTATTTTATGGAAAGAAAGCATGGACATTGTTCGATTTTTATGCTGCTAGTGTATTGTTAATGTATGTTTTGGTGTATTGCTACCATACATCCTAAAACTGTACATCTTGCTATTGTGCATGGTTCTTGTTTAACACTTCGCGCTATTACCGAAGGGTATGGATAATAGTGTTTCATGCGGAACAACAGAGTACGTGTCCTGGAGTCAGAATATCTATGGATCTAGTGGAAAATTCAGATACCTGAAGGAGCATTTCACAGGTGGGTCGTGTTTTCTGGTTCTGTGTGGTTTTTCAGCCCCCCAGGAAAAAATCCTGTCCTAAATTCTTTCCACCCTTCTTACATGCCGTATTTACCCAATTTCTTATTAAGACAGACACATACACATCCAGAGAAGAATTAGATCTTGCATCTTATAATATAGGGAAAGATTGCTGGAAGTCGGAGCCCTAAAAAATGGAGAACATCATGGCTGATGAACCTGGGGTAATAGTTTTGCCAGTTTACTGTAAAGCTTTTCCGGGCCACAGTAAACATTATTCCCAACGTCCGTTAAACAGATAAGGCACGAGGAGAAAAAGATTAGTATTTAATATTTACTCAATGTATTTAAGAACACGTCAATATCATCGTAGGATCGACACGTACGTGATTTATTTTTATGATTCATTTTAAGTTATCCGTATATGGAAGAGGTTTACAGTTAAGTAAAGTAACAAGGTCGTTTATGCAAATAGAATGAACAAAAGTGGTCCCGATTGCAACCCTTAGGGTACACCGAAAGTTATAAGAACAGAGTTATCACTAGCTGAATCATATGAGATTTATAAGATTCTAGCTAAATTAGTAGATTACAATGTACACCGATTTTCACTAATATACGGTGACAATTTATAAAAAAGCCTTATATACATTAATATATACAGATCCTGCATAAATTTGAGATATAAAACAAGAAATAAATTAATCAATGTAGATAATATAATATATATGTAATAGGTTAGTTAAGATTAATCTATTGTATGCAGTACTGTATTTAAAACATGCCGAAATTATTTAGATCGATTTACAGAGACAGAGTAAGGAATGAAGAAAAAAGCAAACAATGTAAAAATGTCTAGAGAGTAAGATTAGGAAAGGATCGCATAGGTGGTTTGGTCATATGGAACGGATGCATGAGGAGTGAATGGTAAGAAAGATATATGACGCAAGTGTTGATGGCATCAGAAGTAGATCTAGAATGTGGATGAGGCGATAATTGTGTCAGGACAGAAGAGTGTAGCGTTCTATCATATCCGCCTACCCCTGCGGGGAAACGGCATGATGGTAAGTTAAATAGGTATAAATTATTTAAAAATTTGATCGTATATAAGAGATTCAAAAATGTAACTAATACAATTAAGGATACTAATTGGCCTCGTATTTTTATTTATATTTTTGTATGTGGATGTAATTATACAGATATTTGAGAAAACTGCTGTAAATGTTTAAGGAAATTTAGATAAAAGGTGCCGTCTATGTAATACAAAGCCAAACCGGCACGGTAACAGCCTTCGCTTAACGACGCGTGCACCATGGAGTAGGGTAGTTGACTCACCAGCGGTAGCTTCACTCTAGGCGCTTATTCACAGTATCTCATCCAGGTAGCCGCATCTTATGAGATGTATAGCTTTATTACTTCATTTGTTGAATAATCCTGTGAGCAATCCGTAGTGTTACTCAAGGTGACCCTTGCTTAATATGATGCCTTTCGTAACTGTAAAGTCAAGCAGACCATCATCACTTTAGCTAAACTTCTAAAACACTCTGTACATAACCTACATCTGTTTAATTAAAAATTGTGCGAAGTATAAATATTATTAAGGAGAACACATTCTTATTGTGACGTTATAATTATCCAGAACATAGGTCTATGTTTTAAATACTAATTAAATGTATTAATTATAAAGATATATATATGAAATCAATTTTATCGAAAAACACTGTTATTGCGCTACTGGGATTTGAACCTGAATCTCTTTTTCCAATCCAGGTAAGGTGTTTTACCAACTATGCTACAGCGCTAGTAATTTTGACGACAAATATGTTACACTATTTCAAATGAATAATTAAATAAATTGATAGAGATCCAGGTTCGAATCCCGGTAGCGCAAAAACAACATTTTTCGATAAAATTGATTATATATAATTAATATTTATAGATAAGTGATGCTTTTATTCAGCTCGGTTATATAAAAGTTTACACTGCTCAGAGCAGTTACTGTTGGTTGTAATTGAATGTGAATAACTTACATTTGATGGTGAATTGAGCACGAAGGGAAATAATTGTGAAAATAATTCTGCTATCTCTTCCCCATTATTTGCAAAGTTTCATTATATTGCAAAGTTGTCGTAGTAGTATTAAAGATTTTATTATCTTAAAACAATGTAAAGATATAAGCATTTAATGTGATTTAAAAGTTAAAAACATATTTTGACAGTTAGGAGAATAAAATGATACAGATTACGCTTATTTGTTGTTGAAATATTAGAGACACAGTTAAAAAAATTAAATGGTATCGAGTGACAATTGAGATATTAAAACTAAACTAATAAAAAAACAAATTAAAACTTCTGCAGAGTACACATCACATGTGCTCCAAGGTCAACAACGTGTGACAAGCATATGAAGGTCAACAACTTCCTCGGTTTTTGGAAGCGTGCTCATTTAACATATTAATGTTTCGTTGTTCCTCGGATAGCCACTTTTTTATGATTTGTAATCTTTATCCTTTATGAAATTCTGGACCCAGCATCAGAAATAGCCGAAGTCTGCGAAAGATATGCCACAACCAGATAAACCAGATACTGGAAGGTGAACCCATAAATAGGCTTAATAATTTACAAACTCGCATGAAAAGATATGTGATGGTAAGTTAGTTGGTATGTTAGTAGTAAAAGATTAAATAAAATACATTGTGTATTTATTATAAAACATTTGTTTTCTATGATGTATAATATTTTTAGCGAATTATTGCAATCCAATTAAAGTAAATTGTCCCAATTAAATTTGAAGAAGTCAGAAAGTTAAAATATTTGAGATTAGTGCCTATCGGGAAGGAGTTTAGGTAAACGATCTTACTGTATCGAGAAAATTAAATATTTAAGTAATCCACAATGGACCCTTAATAGTAAGAATTATATAATTTAGAAAAATATACATACAAACATAGATACATAGAGATGAATATAACAGAAATGCAATCATTATGATGAACGTGTAGGAGACCGAGATATGCGTTGAAATGACTGAGATTTGATGTAAATGTTGAAGTCAGCTTAATTGATATAATAAAATATGTACGAAAATGGTTGAGGCATACATACATATGCATGGTGAATATTATGTTCCGGGCCGATATTGTTTTAAATAACTAGAAACGAAAAGCAAAATTTGAATTTGGTTTATATTTATCGATTACATAATTTATTACAATTATGTATAAAATAGGACATTGGCCAAGTAGCTGCCTCTGCATATTTTTAAGAATATTCTCGAACACTTCGCGTATTATTTCAGCAATTTCATTTCAAATATTGTTCTGTAGCATCGGAATTGTTGTTGGCTTATTAGCGTAAAACTTTCTTTACAAATATCCCTACGGAAAATAGTCGGGAGTTGTCAAATCAGGTGATTGAGCAGGCCAGTCTATATCACGACTTTTTGACAATATGCGACCGGGAAAAATTTCTCTAACATTTTGAAGTGTAGCTCGGGCTGTGTATGAGGTGGCACCGTCCTGTTAAAACCGCATATTTTGCAGGCTCAATCGATACAATTTGGTTACCAAGAAATTTTTCATCATGTTACGATAGTGATCACCATGAATGGTTACAGCATTGCCATTATTATTTAGATAAAATGTTTTAATAACTTCAACACATTATTAAAACGTTAAATACTCAATAACTCTCTACGACTACCAAATGCTACCTGACAGATATTTGCTAAACCAAAATGGTGGTCAAACAAAATCGACCTGGAACATAAACTCATTATACATTCATATTCAGGTATAACACATATCATTCATATACAGGTATAACACATTACGAATAAATGAGAGTTGAAAGCATAGTGATCAAATTTAAGAAATATTTTTAAAGGAGGTTAAAATGTTAACCGATGACGTATGTTATCATCATTATATATAGTGGTGATGATTATAGATATAACAGTTCATTATAACTCCCGTGGTTCATATCAAATTTCGATTGATCTGAAAGACACATATCTCGGACAAGTTCATTAACCAGCCTGACTATCTTATTTAAAAATATTGGCTGTATAAAATATCATAATTTCGTTAAATCTCAAATCTTCCTGAGTCTTGCAGTCAGTACCGGAAGGGATTTTAAAAGTTTTCAGTTTTATTTATAATCATAAAGATACTTAAATTTTTTACTGGTTTCGATTCTTTGTCATGTTTTTAAGTTTTCAATTAAACTGATATATGAATTTCATTAAGGAGAACATATTCTTATTGTGAAGTTGTAATTATTCAGAACATTAGGTTTGTGATGTTTTTAATACAAATTAATTTGAAAGATATACATATAAAATCAATTTTATAGAAAAATATTGTTGTTGCAACCGGAATTCGAACCTGGATCTCTTTCAATTCGGAGAACGTGCATTTACCGATTTACATATAGGTACGAAAATTTGTCATTAATTCACTGTGGTGCTATAGTATACTCGGTTAATGCATGATCCCCGGATTGGAAGAGATCCAGATTCGAATCCCGGTAGCAACAACAATATTTTTCGATAAAATTGGTTGGTTTTGGGCCACAGTTATCTATAACCAGAGATATGCTGTATATTTTTTTCCAATCCTTTAGAGCCTTACATCTAAAAATGCATAATTTATTAACTATTGTTTACCTATAAAAGTTTTTCAATATTAATACTAAATATGATCTTCCAAATGTGATGAAAATTGAGCGTTACGAGAATATCGTATTGTAAGCGAACAGTCAGGTCTCGATTATCCGTGGCACGGTATTACCGGGTAAAGCTAACTGACTGCATGAACCAGATTCAAGCAATATTTGATGTATTGGATTGATTCATAAATAAGTGTCATAATATTCTTTCTTATAAAAAACCATTTCTCTTAATGTCATTTACTTACAGCTGTTAGTTGGGTGTTCGTCAGCTTCGTAAACAGTACTTATTTTGTTAAGGTCGTTGAATAAAAATAATAAATTCAAATCCCAAAAATGGACAATTTAATCATGCATCTTAGACATGTGTTTGTGAATTTAAATACGCGACATGATGTTGGTACATTCATGACCAGTTTTACTACACCCTCCGTACTCTCCAGACCTCGCCATGACCAATTTCTGCCTGTTCAGGTTACTGCAAAATACATTGAAGTCAATTCTTCGAATAATGAATTTAATTAAGGTAAATTTTCAACTTCAATACTAAAACGGCATATATTTATGAATTAACCAATACCTTTTTAACTTCAACTACTCTTTTAAACGAAGCATTTTTGATACTTTTTTCTTAGAATAAAATTTGACATAAGATTTGAATATTTATGTATTATTATAATTACTTAATACTATAATGTACAGGATATGTATATATGATATCTTTCTAATTAATACATTTAATTTGTATTAAATACGTATATCATATTTTTATTATCTTTACCTCTTTTCTCAATGTTACGTAATTAATGTCAAAGAAGGAATGTTTGATATTTGCTACCTCAATATAAACTAGTAGAATTTCGAATATTTTAAACGTAATTTAAATTTCATTTGACGAACAGTTTTAATAAAAATGATTATGTGCAATCTCCGGCCAAAGGACCCAAGATGATTGCGCAAGAGATAGGTAATAGGATATGCTGACGGATGGAAGGAATTTGGTACAGATACCAGAAAGGAACAGGGGGTTTAAAGATCAACCAGAAAGGAGAACACAACTGACCTACCATTTCTTGTTTAGATTTCTTACTTGTGGTGACCACAGGTATTCTGACTTCGTTGTTACGCACTAAATCTCTCGAAATCACACTTTGTTGACAATATGCACCATATACAATAGCAAAGTGAATAGTTCAATCTGACACCCTCAAATGACAAAATTATTTAACAGTTCGATACACCAAATAGCGAAAATGTCAACATTTAACAGTTCAACTCGTCAACTCGATAGCAAGACGTTAACTTATGAACTGATCAAAGTCATAGATAATATAATACACACAAAAAAGTCATGCTCTGGGTAAGGGAAGGGAGAGGGGGTTGAGAATAGGTGAGTATTAGAACAGGGATCATAATGTTTTCATAATGGTGTATTTAAACTGGTTCAGACATACGTACGGCGATCGATGATCTATGGATCTGATTATATATTTTTTAGTTTCCAGAATTTTTTGAGTGAGTCACATACTGATTCAGAAGCATTTGGGCAAAGGATTTGTTAGTAATGTAAAAAACTTTATTCTATGTTCTATCTACTAGTATTGTACGGTATTATATACAGCGAACAATATATTTTAGGTACAGTGACTACTGCAATCATTGAATTAAATTTTATAAAATCAGTGTAAAAATAAAAATTAAAAACTACGATTTAGTTAAATAACTCTAAATAAATGCAAAATAATATTTTAAGTAAAAATAGTAATGTTTAATGTTGCAGTTATTTTTATGTAATATATGTGAACTTTAAAAGGGTTTTAAACTTATTAATGTTTTCTTTTCTTTACTTTGGTCAAAAAATATGTTATAGATTTGCATTTATTAGATTTTCATTTCATTTCATTTTCATTGTTTATTTTTGGTCCAAGAAAGTCAAGTTCGCTTATGCCTTCGTTAAGTTTATAATAATCTTATTATGATTTTGTTAACTACACTATCAGTCGCCGTATTTTAATCATTTTGTAGTTTCAACTGAAAATGAGGTTAAACTTTTAACTATAATGCGATTTCATTATATAATATTCCTAATTATACTTAAAATCAGGCTTTATTACGCGAGTTAATATTTAGCTTGGAACGCTAAACACAAAATTGGTGTTTTCCACATCCAAAATTGGCATATTCGCTAGGCACATCACTGTTAACCACAATTAGTAATTTCCGACGTTGCCTAACTTACAACCGATGGAAATTAATTAATTAAAGTATTTTATACAATTAGATAAGTCTGGAGAGTGTCGGATTTCTTATTATTTTAATCACAGAGGTACTGCATTATATTAAATAATTACGTAAGTATGCATTTTATATACTATATTGCATCAATTATATATAATGAATACCTACGTAATAATAATCATGAATGGGAATTAAAAACCTTGACATCGCTATTAATTGTGATTCTTTGTTCTATCTGCTAGGCACTCACTTACCTTTAGCAGGTATAATATAATAAAAAATTGTATTTATTACTTATTATAAACCATATACTCGTATATCATATAGATATTAGAAGTACCTTCGTGTTTCTGGGTACCCTTAATATATATTATATATATTTTTAAATGTTGCTTTTAAAAAAGGAATAATAAATTATGATATTAGTGATGCGTGCGTCCCCGTGTGAGAGCCCACCAAAACAATAAAAAGAATGTCACGCTGTATGTGGAACCCACCTTAATTCCATTGGCTAATGAGAAACCCACTGTTTAGAAATGCTCTATAATGCGAGACAAAATGGGAGAAAATGGGAGAATCGCGACTGGTGTAGTCTGTAAAAAGAGTGCTAGCCATGATCAGAATAAAAAGAAGAAAAAAAATTAGGCAAGACTTGTGAAGGCCATGATGAGATGCTGGACGATCTTGGCTCTATTTCTGTGAAGATTGGCGGCGTATTTTGCTATAAAATTCTGTCAAAAATTCGTTCTTAGTGGATAATATTATGTGACTGCTTTGTGGAGTGGATCTACGCTGACCCCCTCCAGATCAGATATCCAGGTCCTCTGGTGTGCAAGAAGTCATTGAAGAAGATATATTGCTTAAGAAAATAGATGATGATATGACACAATGGATATAAGAACAGAGAAAAAATATGTGTGTCATGTGCCAGAAGCAGAGTAGTTAGAAAAACTTATTGTAAATTATATTTTTTAGTAGTGAACACATTTGTATCGTTGTGCATTCATCATCCCCTGCAGATAACGTGATGTTACCCAGTGAGAACCCAACAATTTGTAAGTGCTGATTAAAGCTGCGCGGAGCTTGGGGTCCTGGCGTTCTATCCATGCTTTAAAAATGATGTCCAATCAGCTCGAGCGGTACGTGAAAAGATGTATCAATTATAAAGAACTACACAATATAATTCCAAAATTTGTCGAAAACATAATCGCTCGATGTAGCGAAATTGGTTATCGCATTTTTCCTGGTAGCAACACAATTTTTTTTCTATAATTAGATAATTTCGGTATATTTTTCTAGTTGATTAATTTAGTTCATGTTGTTAGTATTTATCTAAGTAATCTTACGAAAATCAAATACAGCTTAAAGATTTATGTATTTACGTACATATAGGGTGTGGAAGAAGAAAATATACAAAATGAAGTACACATAATACTGTGTTCTGTACGAGTATGTCAAAATAATTCTACAAAACATTGTTTTTGTTCCAGCTGAAGTCTAAATTGCCTCGTGTATAATTAGGAATGAACGAAGACTTTATAATCTTGAATTTTAAGGATTAATAAGGATCTTTTAATATGTATGGGGATGCGAGTTTGAGAGAATATGAGGGGAAATGTTAATTTTATTTAGGTTGAAATAAAGATTTATATTGATAAAATGTCTAGTTTTACTTGTATTTAAGGAACAAGAAACATAAAATAAATAAACAAAATAAGCAATTTTTTATAAGATAGAAAATAAAATATTTATGAATTAGAAAACGTATATTACATATGTATTGTGATGTCTAATGTTTGTATGTGTGTGTTGATTTACGAAGCGCAGGCTAAGTAGGAGGTATGTGTGTGTTGTGTGCGAGGTGTCATAAGCGAGGGCGCCGAGAGTGCGAACTCTCACATTTTTCTGCTCTGACACAATTTAGATAAATTATATTATATTATATTTTTGTAAATACTATTATATTTGTGGAATAATAAACTTTTGTATATTATCACCCGATACGAGTTTAATTATCGACCCACATACGTATTTGTCCGAAGACATATCTCATATCAGCGGTACTTATAACGGCCGCTTGAAATACATTACAGTAGTATATATAACAACAACAAAAAACTACTAAGTTGCTTCTTTTTTCTTTAAGTCCTCAGTATTGAGAGTGATCTCCTTAAGGTATTTCTTTAATCAAGTATCTCTTGAATTTTTGGTCTTGAAATCGCTCCATACTACATACGATTTTGATGTCTTTTTCACCTGATATGTCTACAAATCGCCACGTGGTGTCTTTTACGGCACATTTTCTTCCACAAGTTTTTTTCGTCTTTTAGATAGGAAATTCACCATTCAAGAGTGATTTGTGATAACACAAATTAAGATATTACAAAAATTAAAAATATTATTTAATTAAATTAAGTGTTTTTTGCTTTATGCTTAATTTGTAAATTTAATTAATTATTTTTGACCAGGGTTAGATCAGAAAGTTTAAAAGGATACAATTTATCCATCAAAAATTCCCCTTGTGGTAAATAAGGAGTCTGATATCTAATACAAATGTTGGCATTCTTCACTTAAACATATAATTTTTAAAACCAGTCGTATACCTGCTAAATAATACTTGATTAGTTTTAAATGTGAATTAAATATATTAATTAGAAAGATATACATATAAAATCAATTTTATCAAAAAATATTTTTGTTGCGTTACCGCGATTCGAAGCTGGAAATTTCCAAATATATATATCTTTCTAATTGATATATTTAATTCATATTTAAATATCACAGACATATGTTCTGAATAATTACAACTTCACAATAAGAATGTGTTTTCCTAACTTTGTTAGTTGTTATCGTAAGAATTAATATGAACAAACATCTAATTGAATTTCGTATATTAATTAATAATAGTATGACGAATCTCTTCTGCAATTGAGACCGACGCCCATTAGAGATCAATAATATGATATGCCATACCCGCGCTGCTCTATATAGTCGAGGTTTACACGTTAAAATAAGCCATCATTAAAAGGCCTGAGGCATTTGAGATGCGGCGCTAAGGGTTGACCACATTACAAATGAAGATGTCCTAAAGAGCACGAAGGCAAGATATCTAATTATTACATGTATCAAAAAAATTATACATAATTCCGTCACATTCAAAAAAATTAAAAATTTGATCTTTTATGTAAGGGAAAATATAGAGCAGGCGAAGGAAGAAAGAAATTATCTGGGTAATTTAAAAAAGAGGCTTAAAATAAAAATATTGCAACATGATAAAAGACGGCATAAAAAAGAAATAATAATAGTTAATAAAAGCTTATATTGAATTTATAGCGTGAATAATTTATCAGTATTCTAATTTAAGTAGTAAAACCACAGACCAGTAAATGAATAGACATGAAATAAAGTGTACATATAGAAGAGGGGTTTGGAACATCATTTGCGGGACGAGGGGCATTCTACGCATATTTATTCAACACAACATAAATACAATAGATTATGACACATTTATTAAAGTATTTACTCTTAGAAGATTAAATCTATGTGTAATCAAGACGATTTTTTTACATTAATTAATATATTGTCAACCTTTTAATTTTCGTTCCAATCGAGTCATATTTTTAAAAAAAGTCGCAGAGCTATTTGATTGCGTATGTGATACCAAAGTGATCACGTGGGTGATACTCAAATGAAAATATTGGGACAAGAAACTTGGGT
Source organism: Eubasilissa splendida (assembly GCA_031772225.1). NCBI lineage: Eukaryota > Metazoa > Arthropoda > Insecta > Trichoptera > Phryganeidae > Eubasilissa > Eubasilissa splendida. The sequence continues at coordinate 19,938,700 of CM062852.1, read as the reverse complement.
TAGTTCATGTCCATATATTTGGTGGTCTATGGTAGTAACCCAAAAATTATATTATGCAATCCATGAAAAATTTAAAACAATGAAAAACCTAATTTAATATTTATTGTACCAAATTCATAGCCAACAATGTACGTATGTATACCTACTTCAGTATATAATGAAGTACCTGAAGATAATTTTCACAAAGTGAAATATTAACTTTTGCTTCAAAGGAGTTATTAATTTACGTCAAAATATTGAGAACACCTGAACTTTAGAAATCTTTCTGATGATAGGATTTGAAGTTTAATAGATTTTGTAAGTATCGTGAAAACCACTTGGCGTTGGTTTGGAAGGTGTTAAGGTTAAATTGATTACTTTGTATCAGAAGTTTTAAATCCTTCTATTCAGTAAACTAATATCCTTGATGAAAATAGTATACCTAGATTAATAAAATTCATAAATGCTTATTTTCCATTGTCCATCTTAGAATTTCAATTATTTATTTTAACTTGACAGACCTCATAATTAGTATATAGTATAAATATTTTCTTTCGATTTTTATAATAATTATTTAACTTCCTGGAGAATTTTCTAAAATGGAAATACCTTGTTCTTTGATTCAATATTTTATTTATTATTGTTAAGTATATTGTACTATAATGGTTTTGGATTTAAGCATATACAGAAGCGTTGATAGAAAGTAGTTGTAGCTATCGGCACTGATGTGAATCTGTTTACTCGCTGCCTTGTATTGTGACTGTGATTTATTACTGGGTGAGTGTATGCTAAAATTCAACAAGTCTCAATGTTTAGATTTATCTTACATTCAATTTTTTAAAAAGAAAATACTATGTATTGAAAGATCGACCATTACGAACCTTACGAATTTCCTTGTATACTCTTTTAGGCAATCGTAATAAGTTACTCATACGCTAGACCAATAAATTATTATAGGCCTAAAAAATCATTAAATTATTTTAAATATAAATTAAATATATTGATTAGAAAGATACACATATAAAATCAACTTTAAAGAAAAATATTGTTGTTGCGCCATCGTGATTCGAACCTGGATCTTTTTTCTAACCGGGGAAGGTGCATACATAAGCACTCCTATATATGCTCTAATATAAATAAGATTAAAGCCCTTTTTTTTACTAAAACTTATCTTTTATATATCTGGTAAGTTTCACTTTAATTATATTATTTAAAATCTATTAAATTTATACTCCTTTGTTATGTTTTTTGGCGTTTCATTAAAAATCTTCATCGCACTATACATCATCGATTTCTGAGATTTGATCTTCTTCCTGAATGGCAGTCTCAGTATATCCCTTTCTCTTGTACAATGCTCGTGCTCATGTTGATTTGTATCATGTTTTCATATAAATTCCGTCGATATATTTTAATTTTTATAAATAAATACCATTGTATTAAAATATATTTTCTGCTTAAAGGTCAGATCGTTTAGCATTGTACTGATCCGAGTAAATCTATTTTTATTTTATTCTCAAAGCTTTATTTTGCAACACTGGCAATTGTTGCATTTTTTCTTCATCAGCAAAAAACAAAATGCTGCTGCAATAGTTGATGTGAGGAATAATAACAGAGTTGTATACTATTTTATAAGGCTCAGTACTAATGAATCTTCTGATCCCTCCCAGAAATGAGATTTTCTTAGCAATATTTTTAGTCACGTATCTTGTATTTTGGGATAAATTCAATTTTGAATCTATTATGATTTCCAAATATTTTATTTCAGTCCCTTCTTTCAGACTATTTCCAGATTATGTCTATTTTTTATAATTTATAAGTGTGATTCAGATAGATGAGTAGAATGATTTTTTTTATTGATTACCAGTTCCGCCTGTTAATTTTCTGATGAACGTTATTTAATTGAAAAACTTTAATTTTTAAAAGGTTAAAATTGTTATATATTCAAACATTATATTATGTATGTACTAATTAAGATCACAAGACTCACAAAAAACAATATTTAATGTTATCTATACAATTGAAAATCTGTATCTACATGCGTATATATCTAGAAAAAAAGTGCTTACAAGAAAATAACTGTAATAAACGTTAAAATAAAAATAAATTAAATAAAATATTAATATCATCTATAAAGAAATGATAATACATCAGAACAAATATAAGAAAAAAAGGTAGTCACAATATAATAGAACAAATATTCAAAAATATTTGATATATCACATTAAATGAAGATAAAGGGAATAGATTTTCATGTTACCCTCCTTATAAAATAATTTCAATAAATCAAAAATAAATAGAACTTTGATCAAATTTTATACACTACATATTATATCAGAGCCCGAATAATGTATTTTTATACTGTAGTTTGCGAGAACTTTTATTTTATAAAAATAACTTCGAACATTAAATAATATACATAGTTCGACAACAAAACCGCGAGGACAAATTAAGTTTTAGGCACATCTGCTCCCTAACTTGGGCCCTTGCCTTATTTACACAAAGTGAGAGCCTAAATTATGCGTTATTGTTTAGTATTAATTGCCAACCCTTACCGGCAGTTGTTCCCCACATTATGTAACAATACTTTCCTTGGGAAAATTGCTCAGGGCTGTGTCGCCAAAAAGTCCTTCGTAAGTCCTGAATAAACATAACAACTTGCCCAAAGGTTGTTTAAGAACTTAAACTTTGGCGCATTATAGAGGCCCTGTCGGTTAGTGCGAACTGTTAACAGAAGTTTTGTATCGAGACATAATTGTTTCAGTTCTGTTGAAACTTAAAGAAAATTTGAATTTTTTTATTTTTTTTATTTATACGGAAATAATATATAACAAAATTATGATCTAATGCATAGAAATTATATTGCTTTATGTAAATATATGTACACTTACAAGAAATAATAATTACTACTCTAGAAAATAGAAATTACTAAATAGAAATCTGCCATGAGCTATACAATTTAGGACCCGAAGCCTGCGATGGGCAGGTTATGTTAAAAGAGTATTAGATTATAGAACAATATAGATCATTAATGTAGTTACCCCAGCGGAAACGTTCTATAGGCAGGCCACGGAAGAGATAAATCTATGTGGATAAGGACTGAAGCATGATGGGCAGATCCTACCCTAAAATGTATCGCCGTGGAAGATGAAGAATGCATATATAAGTATTTTGAGAAATAAATATATACTAATAAAACATTTAGAGAATTTATTCTTGAAGCTATCATTAATAACACAGAAAAAAAGTTTAAAGTAAATAAACATAAAATGATATGTGTTATTTTTGTTTGAACGTGTAAGATTACATGTGCTTGCAAAATGTTTATAAGTATTGAATATAATGTATTATTAAGGAGAACACATTATTATTGTGAAGTTGCAGTTTTTCAGAACATAGTTCTGTGATATTTTAATACAAATTAAATGAATCATTAAGAAAATAAAACAAACTGCAACTTCACAATATTGTGTTCTCCTTAATAATATATGAGTTGTATTAATATTTCAAAAATTTAATAAAAATGAATTAATTCATTTAATTATAGAATCTCCTATCGAATTTTACTTAAAGGTGTTTTGAAATTTTTCGTAAATATAAAATAGATTGCTTTCAAATAATGAAATAACAGATGTATCAATTTGAAAGAGCAACATATAAGTTCGAAAATTTGTCGTTAACATACAATTTTAACGTGGTGTAAAAGGCCAGTGTACTTCCTCAGATAGAAAGGGTTCCTGGTTCGAGTTCGAGTGATAACAAATTTTTTTTTATATAAATTGATTTTATCTGTATATCTTTCTTATTTAATTTGTATTATAATGTATTATGTTTCTGTGAAAATATGTTAACTGAAATTAAACACATTTATGTAAAATGCGATGAATCCATCAGAAAACTATCTATTGAAAAAATATTTAGTTACCACCGGGTTCCGGGATACGAACCCGAAACTTTTTCATGGCGGTAATATTACGTTAAGTTAACCTTTCAAGATAACGATACGTTTAAGACTTATATAAGGTGAATATTATGTTCCAGGTTTATAATATTTTTGAATAACTAGAAAATAAAACATTATTTTTTAATTCGAATTTTATTAATCAATTACTTGGTTAATTACAATTATGGTTAAAATATGATATTAGCCAAGTAGCTGCCTTTAGTAACGGCACAAATGCGTGCTCTTTTAACCATATTTTTCATAACATTTCTGTACACTTGTTATTTTAGTAATTTAATCTCTAATATTGTCCTGCAGCATTTAAATAATTATTTTCTTATTGGCGTAGATCTCTATTATCAAGTACTATTACAGAAAATAGTCGCCAAATCAGGTGATCGAGGAGACAGTTGACATCACAATTTTTTGACATTATGTGGCCGTGAAAAATTTCTCGCAAAATTTCAAGTATAGTTCAGGTTGTGTATGAAGTGGCACTGTCCTATTAAAACCACATATGTTGCAGGCTCAATCGTGTTTATTCGGCCCACTAGCGACGTGTGACGATAGCGATCACTATGAATGGTTACAGCAATGCCATTATTATTTAGATAAGATGTTTTTATAACTTTAACACGTTGTTTAGGCGTAAAATACTCCATAATAAATTATAATCAATTATTCTCTACGACCACCAAATACAAATACAAAAATATTATTCAAACCAAAATAGCTGCCAAATAAAATCTCAGTTGAAATGAGCAGCGAACCACAGCCATGCCATAACGGGACTAGACGCAATAGACGTGTATGTGACGTCTGTTGCAGGGAGTGTGTCTCTCGAATTGGACTATTCCATCATCGAAAAACGCATGAGAGGCAATTAAACTGATGACCACAACTAAGTGGAAATGACGAGGGTATCCTCGAACATGAGACCCGGCACCAACCGAGCGTGAGTGCGTCGTGTTGTGAGATGTTAGTAGCGTTGAATTCTATGAGATCGTCATTCCCCTTTTTTTTTTTTATTGGCCCAATTTATGTATCTTAACTACAAAAGAGTACATATGTGAAAATAAAACACTTGTTTATTTATTTTACTCGTTTAATTTACTTGAAATGCATCTCAAGTGAATTAATCGAGTAGAATCAATAAAAAGTGTTGTATGTCTACATATGTGATTATGGAGTTCTACAAACTTACTTCAGAAACAGTAAATACAAAATAGTACATAGTTATTCTTCACAATTCTGGTTGAATATATTTATAAGCGTCATGATTTTACTTAATCGCATTAATTACGGTAATTGCTAAAGATGATTTATTTATACTTTCAATTTCTTCTTCAAGAATTTTTTAGTGGTATTTCTTAACAATAGTCAAATCATTAAAATTCTCAAATTTTATTTATATATATATGCATATTTAATCATAATAAATATATCACTAGCAATACAAACACATAATTTTCACACAAAATCCTTTTAGCAGACAGCAAGATGAAGTGACACAATAGTGAAACGGTACCACACGATGCATTATGACAAACGCTTCGTCACACGGTACTAGAATAATGACATAAAGACAAACGCCCTCTAAGCACTCTCTACAACAAGTACACTCATCCTACGGCGTGAAATGGTACCTACACGTAGGGGTGGAGATGCAAAATATAGTAAGCAATGTATACATATCGTATAATAAATGATATTTTATGTTAAAAATTTATTTTTTGATGCAAAAAATATGTGTATCTTCAAATCACAAATAAACAGAAAGATAAAAGAACAGTAGATTAAAACCTACATCTGGAGCATAGCACTGTATAGAAGTGAAACTTGAAACCAGAAACCTGATTGGAAGTTTTTTTTTTTAAATTATTTTATATGTATTACTTACATAACAATTTTTTTTTTGGCAAACTGCATAACAGTTTTACGGCCAGGATTGCCCTTCAATTAATACTTACTACCCGGTGGGTCAGAACAAAACACGTCTGGCGGTGGTGGGTTATTTTATTGGGTGGGGTAGTTTTCAATTTTTCAACCGTTTTGTGGGAGATTTTTTATAGATATTTCATTTTAAATATGATTTACTGAAATGGCATGATGTGCAGTTAAAGTTTCTGATTAAAAAATTAAAGATAAAAATTAAAAAAGTATTACGAATAATGTACATATTCTCACTCATAAACAGACGCCCTACACAGCCAAAATATAAACATCCACTGAGTATGTAGTCTTCTCGTCGAAACCCGAACAGGTAGTGTCATAAAACTTACAGGTAGGCGCAACGCCCCTCACATAGTTATATTAGTTAGAAAATAAGTCAAAATAAATACATGGATGCATACCTGGTATTCTCTGTCTATCCGCTCAAAATGTTGACAATATATATTTCGGTGTAAGCGCTGAGTTTAAATCCCATAAAGGCGACTGATTTTTGAGCATTTTTTCACATTTTTATCAATTATTCATTTGAATCTCGTCCGATAACATTTATTTGTATTTCAAATTATTTTGAAATATTTAATAAAAGATTAGCTAGAAGAAAAACAGCATTAAATGAATATTTGTAGCGTTATTCACATTTTTACAAACACCCGGGTCAAATCTAATCCACCACCGCAGAGTATGTGTTAAAGTAATTGTTATGAATAACTTCTTCTCCTTTGGTATCTTACCTCAAGGACGAGATGCCCTCAAAATGGCGGTGCTGCTCGGGGAGAGCATCATGAGACAAACTTGGAAGGGTGAGACGCTAAAAAAAAATACATAATAATAATGAAGTTGTAAATTACAAGCCTCGTGGGCGATATGTATTGAAAAATAGTAGCTTTGATCATCTACATGGCATTTAAGGGTTATACATGGCTACAGTAGATAATGGGTTTTAGAAGCCCGCCATTTTGTATTTACGTCCGAGTGCGTGCACTGGGCTAATAACATTACGTGCCATTATTCAAAACAAATATACCTAATAATCTTACAAACTATCATTAGTTACAACTTAAATATCTTGACAGTAGCCTAAAAGCATATGCTCACATAAAGGAATGATAACAGGAAAAGTTTGCCACTAAAAAAAGAGACGCTACGTAATACCCATAGATGACTTACCTGGAATGGCGACACAACATTGGTTAGCGCGTTCGATCCTTCGCTAAATGATTAAGGTTCTGAGATCGGCAGGCATCCGGGAGATACGGGCGGGCATAATAGAAATCCACGACGGGGTTACGGCCTCCGACGGACTGCCTCGTGCTCTTTGGAACACGGGAGAATATGATGATGCTGGAAGTATCTGACCAGAACGCTAGGCCTGAACATAACGCGACTAGCGTAGTTTCTACAAAACGGCGCGGGATGCAGGAGTGCCATCATATAGAAGATGGCTTCTTACTGCGGCGATATTATGTGTTCAAGCAGCCGTCGCGCACTAATTGTAAACTAACGATTATCATTCAATATCTCTGCACTAAGTCTAATTGGTATTGTAAGTCGAGACAGCACCGAGAGAATGGATACACCACCTCGATTTTGTTCTGACGCAATGCGAATTTTTTCCAAAACACTACGGATTGCGCCCTTAAAAAAATTCATCGAGATGAGACCGAATGGAACTCATGTAATTATTGAGTCAGCGGATGCGCCGACGCCCGGCACTTAACCGCGCCATTTCCACATCTTTGAGGACTGTACGCATTTACACTAAATGCACATATACGCGTAACCCTTGACCTGCCGTGACTGGGTAATTTCTGCGTAAGAGGCGCGTCCGTCCTTAGGCACGTGATTGACTCGCTTTTGCGCAGTCCCATGCATATCAGACCACAGAGTGTCAAGATGGGATCTAAACGCACACGGTTAGAATTTGTTTCATAATATAATTAACATATTATATTAAGATAAACTAAAAAATTTTCAGCAACATTTTTTTTTAGAATGTAGTACAATAGAGAAATCAAATAATTAGAAAATAATGTGTTTCAATCCGTTCTAGATCTTTGGGCTTATACCAAACAGGACGTATACCAAACAAATTTTTCCCATACGAAATAAATGCAAAATGATATTATCCGTTCGAATGAAAAAAACATATACATTAATGGAGTTATATAAAATATATTAAACACTGCTTAATACTAACATATATAAATACAAAAGCATTTAAATAAAATAAACGAAAATTTAACAGGTTGAAGATCGTCAGATTTGTCGTTTAAGTAATAAAAATCTGTCTAAAGAAATTTGTTTCTGCCTTCTCCTTACGATGTTTCAAAGATGTGACATTGTCTGGTCATTTCAGACAAAAAAATTGTGAAAAATCGTAATTCATGCGAAATTCACAGAGAGTTATCCCCTCTCCAAAAACCGAATTCAGCCGAACGGGAATGAGGACGAATACCAAGTTGGACTTATACGAAAGCAGACGTATACCGAGGTACCACTGTATTAAGGATATGGTACTGGAGAATAATGCAAAGAATTAGCTGGATTCAAAGAGTTACAAGTGAAGATGTTCCATAATAAACCCAATAGATAATCGAAGGGGCACATTTTTATAGATAACGTAAACCTGTAAAATGTAATTAAGATAAAAATTAATGGATGAAGAGAAATGATTTTCTTTCTCTTGCCCTCAACCACTATGTTGCCTTAAGCTATTTTATTCATATTATAACCGTGCCTTAGTAAAGTTTTATCCGGTGAAATTATTAGAACTATATTTCCGTTTGAGAATTTATTCGAATAATAAAACTAGACAAAAATAGGTACATACTTGTAAGTATTATACGTTAATAATTTAAAAAAATAAAGTTTATTTAAAAATCATGTAAGGTTAACTAACAATGAGATTTTGTTTATTTTTAAGTAATTGTATTTTTAATATTACTTGTATATTTTGTAAAATTAAAATAGTGAATCTTTTTGTAAAATAGTACAATTTAAAAAATTTAGACCTTCTAGCATCCCTTAAATGCTGCATTAATTGCAATAACGATATTGGTGATATGCGAAAACTTCCACACATTTTTAATATTTCGTGTTATCATTGAATATGTCACAATAGTGTCATTGCTTTAAAGATTTTCGTACAACTAGTAAAAATACTAAATCTTGTGAGTATCTTTTGAAGAATTTATAATAATCAAAACGATACAATTTTTAAATTCAATTTTAATTTAAAATCAAATTTTATATAAATCACAGATAAAACATAATGAATATTGGTGTAGGATTTTATACATAAATAACTTTTCGAATCAAATATCAAAACACCTTCTACGAAACATTAGACCAGCATTTTATACAAATAATAATATAGGAAATTTACTCATAAATTATAAAGACAAAGATGATCAATTTAACATTTCTGGTGTCTATAAACATAGTTGCAAGTATTGTGCTGCACTTTATATTAGTAAAACGGATATAAATTTTAATATAAGAGTAAGGGAGCATTTTAGATGTTTAAACAATAGTGGGTTTTCAGAATTTTCTAATCATTTGATAGAAAATGGTCATGGTTTTGATAAAAAAAAATGGGGATTATGAATTTTGCATGTAAACGGAGTTGGTCATAAATTAAATAATTGGAATCGTTGGAGATAAATAAAGTATGTAAAACTAATCTAAAAATTATAAACAATCAATTAAATTTAACTACGAGTCCTATTCTAATTTTTTTTCCTAAAAATTATTAAGGAATAATTTGACTTAGGTACTAAATTTATTTTTAAAATAATTATTGTTTTTTTAAAATAGATTCTGGTAAGGAAACAACATATTTTGATTATTATTGACATCCTGAAGAAGAAAATTGTATTTTTCGAAACCGGTAGATATATTTAAATTCAATAAGTGGTTAATAAAACAATGTTAAAAAATAAAAATAATAAATAAATTTTTTTTTCTTCTTAAAATAATATATGAAAATTTTGAAAAATGTGGAGTGTATGCACTTTAAATACTCAAGATAAAATCGTAGCAAAAGTTTACAAAACATTAATCTTATACAAGAAAGATTATTTCATTCACAGCTTCAGTATTTATGATTTCATATGCTAGTTTTTCGGTAGATTTATTATAATTAATGATATATTTTAATATTATAGTGCTATACCCATACGTAAGACCACATGTAACAAAAAGTTATCTTGTTATTTTTTTACATAGGCAATCCACCCTTCAAGAGTGATTTGTGCCATTAATCAAGTTAAAACTGTATTTTATAGAAAAAGTACTATATTATTATAGAATAGGAAATATTATATTACAGGTCAATACAATCATCGATCAAAAACTTAAATATTATATCGATTAAATGTGGCGAGTTAAGGGAAAGAAAATGATACAAGTTAACCGGGAGTTGAAAATTATCATTAATGATATCACTGTAAAAAAATATTGTGATCCGCAAAGAAAAAGCAAAAAAGATATGGTCAAGGGTTTCCTATTTGGCACCATACTCACACATCGGGGAATCTATTAAGTTCAATCTGAATAAATGTGAGGCTACCTGGCAATGCCCAATTCTCATTCTAGAGATATTTGATATTATTCTCGTGGAGACCTTTCTTTTGGAAAAAATGTCTGAAGGTATTTATATTTTAACGATAAACAGCAATTTATAATAAAATTTTAAAATGTGTGGCAATACGAGTGTTTGCGTTGTAGACAATTTGTAACTGGTACGGACAACACGGTGGTCGCAATGTATTTGCCGGTAGAAGTACATATATCCTCGGTGATAGAACAAGAGATTTTATAAACACACTGTGATACAAATAAGAGAACAGTGCAGGGCAATATGCTATATTTATACATTAAAAAGCCGAGTGCTGAGTTAGAATAAAATCATGCTAAATAAATTAATAAATTATATTATATTTTATTTATTAAAGAAGTTGGCTCCTTATACAGGGCATTTACTAGATTTTTTAAAGAATAACGTCACATTTAATTTAAATCTGTATATTTTTGAGTTCTTTTCTCAAATTATATATCAAACACATAAAACAAAAGACCAGACTATTTCTTTGAAGAATTATAGCCTGAATCTAATATGAAGAATAATAATGGATACATTTTGATAAATTTATTTTAAAATACGTAAACTTTATTTAAAATTATTTTGTTAAAATCTTTTACAATAATACATTCGGTACGTAATGATTAAGAATTTGTACATACTCCTCTTTTGAGTCGTAATTTTGTCAGGTGTACAGCCATAAAATATTATGGGCTAGGTCTGTACATAGTTTATATTTTTCACCTGTTACATAAATGATTCCATAATAATATAATTAACCATAATGGTATTATGGTTAATTATTTTCATCTTATTTTATTATCAATATAATAATGTTAAAATTCATATACAGAATGAATATTATGTTCCAGGCTGATTATGTTTGGCCGCCATTTTGATTTGGTAGACATTTGTTAGTTCGCATTTAGTAATCGTAGAGGGTAGTTGTTTACAATTTATTTTGCAGTATCTAACGTCTCAACAACGGTTGAAATTATTTAAACATTTTATCTTAATAATAATGGCAGTGCTGTAACTATTAATAGTGATCGCTATAGTCACGTATTGGAAAACTTCTTGGTGACCAAATTGAGTCGATTTAGCCTGCAATATATCTAGTTTTAACCCTTCTTATATCTAGTATTAACTTCAATATATATAACTTCAATAATAACTTCAATATATCTAGTATTAACCCATGCTGTAACACAGGTCAACCTCCCAAATTAAACCTGTATATTTCCGTAAATACACGCAAATAGTCACCTCTTAAATTTGTTTTCATGTTTGTTCTTACTTATTCACCATTTTATATTTTTGTTTTTATCTATGCGTATATTTTTTAATTTCAGTATACATTTTTTGCTGAAGATGATACCATAGGTATCGAAACATGTAGAATAATTAATAAATAGTGGTTTAAACAAAGTATTTTGTATAATTTTTAATATAAAATGAGGTCACTTTACCTTTATTACCTTTCAAAGAAGACGCCTTTTGAGTGTAGATTTGAAGAGAGATACCGGAGGAATGTGATGAACCTAAGTTCTGGAAGCAAAGTTTTACCAATTGCTTCAGAGATGTGGCATAGCATGATGCCGTTCACACTTAATGTTGAACGACAGCCTGTTTTCGCGACACGAAATAATGAATAGATTACTTTTCACTATTTACCCGGAATATTTCCCAATGGTTTTATGCCAGATTACATTGTGTTCGTTGTTTCAGTGTTTGTATTGGTTATTATTATAGTATAGTGTTTATTACACTGCGTCACTATTGTAGTAATTATTACTATTGATTATTGTTACTGTATTATAACTTTTTAATCCTAGAATTTGTTAGTAACATTTATGATTTAAATAACATTTATACAAAATTGAAACATCGCGATTTTCTGATAAGAAGGTATATTTTGTGGAGCAAGTGCTCATATGAATATTGGGTGCCAACTGCTCACTTTAGCGAATTCGCATTTCTTGTATAATCCAAACACCTTGTTTTTGGTCACGTAGGGTTGTAAGTCTGAGAACTGTCACTTTGGACATGTGTGTGTGTGTGTGTGTTAGTGTGTGTGTGTGTGTGTGTGTGTGTGTGTGTGTGTGTGTGTGTGTGTGTGTGTGTGTGTGTGTGTGTGTGTGTGTGTGTGTGTGTGTGTGTGTGTGTGTGTGTGTGTGTTAGTGTGGTGGGGGATAATGGTTATAAGAGGCCCTCACTGGGGGAACGGGTCTCTTTTCTATCGCCATTTCGCAATAGTTATTAGTCTATATCTGATTTATATAATTGTTCATTACTGTAAATACGTTGTTGTAATACATTAATATTGTTACACGAATCTACTGAGATTCACTACAAAATAACTCGAGAGTATAAAAATAAGATAGAACCCCAAGGGAATCTGGTGGTACTTCCAAAGATACCACAGTTTTTTAGATGATTCACATGCACTATAGACTATGGTGAGGGGTGCATAGTTCTTTGGGGGCAGCACGGTATTGTAGTTGTATTATCACACAACATTTTAAGGAATGCCATTCATTCTATGTAAATATTGCGCTAAATGTTTTCAAACGCTTTCCCTTTGCGACTTCCCTAGCAGATCGGGAAAGTATTTAGGCCTTCACGTGCGTTTAAAAATAACTTCGGAACGTTACTCTTATTGAAAAAACGTTTTTCGCGTCAGGGAACACTTGTATTATTATGCAATAAATTTCAATTCTACTTAGCTATTCTGATGTCTAATACAAGGTGCAGCGCAGCGCATTCGAGAATACATATAAAATACTACCTTCATTTAAATATTAATACCCAGATTTTCCAACCATTCTTTATAATAAACATACAAAAAAAATGTTTAATACTTTAAGATATTCTATCGAAATTTAATTATTAATTTGTAAACTTTAAGGATGTAGAATATTATAAAATATTCAGAAATCTTTCATTTAGTTCATTTTGTTTAAAATATCCGAGGTCGCATGGAAATGTAGCTGGTCAGTTTCAGTCATCTACATTGAAAGATCATAGCGCGGTTGGAAAACTATTTTAAAACTTTTAATTACCTGGCTTCGAGCAGACAAATCGGGAATGGGAAAGATCAAATAGTTGCAAAAAAGATCTACTAAATAATGTAATGTAATGTGTAAATAATGTAACTGGAATGTAAGGACTGCACCTCATTTCATATAGGAAAAACAAGTCGTAATTTTGATACTAGGATTGAGGAATATATGAGATGCTTAAATAATAATAATCCGAATTTTACAATCAAATTTTTGAAAATAACCAAAATTTCAATAAAAATACAGGAGTCAATATTCTCCACATTGAAAATAAAGGCTTTAGAAATCAAGTCTTTAAATAAATGAATGCATAATTAACATTTTAAAAAATCTAACCTAGAGTTCTATCATAAATATATTCCCTTTCACCATATCATCTGTCTCTTTCTTTCCCCTCCCCCTACCCGTCACCCACCATCATGGTTGCTCATATTCTGTAAGTTAGTATATTGTATACCCTAAAGAAGGAACAGTTATTGCGAAACCAGTACGAGATATTAAAAATGAAGTAGTGTTTAAACAAAGTAAATGATTTTTAATTATATTTATATATAAATAATGTCATGGAATAAATATGTATTACTGCTTTTAAAAATATAATTTCTTAAATGATAACATGATATAATAATACTTTTTAAATACATCTGATAATCAGTTATTCAAAAAATAATGCCCAAAAATTTTTGTAAGTCCTTATATTTTTTTAAAAAGAATTTTGATGTTTTGTAAATAAAAAAAGAATGTTACTGTTTTATGGGTAATTATTCCGCAGTCGTATTTTCGCACATTGCATCGACGATAAAAAATCTCCAACAGAATGTAGATTGCCGTCACAAAAAATCTTCCGCGCTCCATTTGTAGTGAAAACAGAGCGACGGCAGCAATTTATTGTGAAAATAAACAAATGAACGCCGTTTTATTCAGAAATTGTATAAACTTTTAACACGTGATCTCGATTTCAAGCATTTTTATGTGAAATATCATTTTAGATTATAGCTAGATAAAATAAATGTTTCATTTGATAAATAACTGTTGCACTTGATTTTAATAATTATTTAATATAATTATAGCCCGGTGTATTATGTATTATGTATAGTTATAAATTGCTGCGCTAATAAGCGATAAGTGACTTTGTGGTCGGGAGTTCAATACTTGTCCCGAGATATATTCTATTTATGTATGATGCATATAATTTATCTTTATTTACAGATTTAAACATTTAAGGAAGAATTATTCCACGTTTGAAAAACTATTCTTAATATTAAAAATGTAGTAGAAATAACTATACAACAATAGATTATTGCAAATAAAATCCAACAAATTATTTCAATGACAATACAAACCATATTTTATTGTCATTATACAATTTTTTTCATTCATTCAATTAGTTCTACACTCGGTAAAAGTTTTTTCAACGACAGAAAGCTCTTATTCTTTTAATATTATCTCTTAAATATAATATGTATAAGAAATAAATAAAATAATAAAATTGTCATTAGTAGTAAATTTATTATGTTCATTTTGAATAAATTAATATTAAACATCAAGAGTTTATTTAAAAAAATATATATATAAATGATTAGAGAACATAAATAAAGAATCTTATTATATTAAGAAGAACATACAGCAACAATAAACAGGTGTCATTCGTTTGGATTTCTCTACATAAAAGAATTCAGGAAAATGAATGTGCTCACAAACTGGCCAAGGAGGCCACTCTTTCCGGAGTTTTCCCCCCTCAATTCTATATCCCGATATAAGAAAGACTTAATATAGAAAAAAAAGTACGTATTCTATCTGGACTGCACAATGGATGGATCCAAATAATCATAAGGGTAATCGACTTAAAGTAATTCAAAGATCTATTCTCCGCACCCCTAGCTTCACAAAAAGGAAAGTCTCCAAAATAACAGTTTCAAATACTCTAGAATGAGAATTGGGCATTGCCCAGTGGCCTTTCATTTGTTCAGGTTGAACTTAATAGATTCCCCAATGTGTGAGTGTGGTGCCGAAGAGGAAACCTTTGACCATGTCTTTTTTGCCTGTCCATTGCAGATCACGGGTTTTTTTTACAGTGGTCTCATCAATGGTAATTTTTAGCTCCCGGTTAATTTGTGTCATTTTCGTTTCCTTAACTTGCCACGTTTATTCAATATAATAGTAAGTTTTTTGAATGACATGGTATTGTACTTTTTTCTACACAATAAAGTTTTTAACTTGATTAATGGCACAAATCACTCTTGAAGGGTGGATTGCGTATTTAAAAGAAGAATAAGATAACACATAACTTGTGAAGTTATAATTATTCAGAACATCCGTCTTGTGTTATTTTACATACTAATTAAATGTATTAATTAGAAAGATATACATATAAAATAAATTTTATCCATAAATATTGTTACTACCGGGATTCAAAACTGGATCTCTTCCAAGTAATGACTTTTAAATAATGGAACGATAGATGTATCAATTTGAAAAGTGTAACATAAAGGTTCGAAAATTTGTCGTCAATGTACTGTATGCTGTAGCATAATCGGTTAATACACGTTGCGTGGATAGGAAGAGATCCAGGTTCGAATCCCGGTAGCAACAATAATATTTTTCGATAAATTTGATTATATTTTTCTAATTAATACATTTAATTTGTATTTTAATCTTATAGTTAATAAATATTATAAATTATAATTCATTTTCTTTCTGCTAATAGGTTTTCATAAATTTTATTTATTATATTTTTACTTCTTATTTTGTAAAATTGATTACAAAACGAAAATACGTATTTTTAGCAAAACTAAATTTTTTTACGCTGCAGAAGTATTCAATAAATTATGATATTATATTATTTTAGTTGCGCGTATTTATAATTTTATTTATCTTTTCATTTCACTGTGTTTAAGCCCGTAGAGAGTTATTAAAAAATATCATTATTTAGTGGCTGTCAGGTATGTTAAACATGTACACAAATATTTACCAGTTGAATATGCACACAAGTAAGTGCAAAAAAGAGAAAAAATTGTATGATTTATAATTTTCTTATTTCTTGATGAGAGATCTATTTTTATGTTATGTACTTTCGTGATAAGTCAAATTGTATATCTCGTAGAAGATTGGTAGTAGTCCAATAAGAATTTGTTAGATGCCAATTATAATCTTTATTACACGAATATTACAGTTTATGGTACAAAGTATAAAACTATTCACGGAGACAAACGATAGAGAAAAGATACCGTGCCCCGCGCGCGTCATCCTTTTAATCCCGCCGGTAATTTAATATAGAACCGGCGGTGACACACACACATACACACAATCTTTAGGACATCACATTTTATAATATTCAACTAACATAATATTAAACTCATCTACTTTGTTTTACTATTTGGTTATGGTTAATATATATTTTTTCGATACATAGATTTTTTATGTATAATATATCTTTCTATTCGATTAATTTAATTTTAATTTTAATTATTATCCATTTTTTGGAAATGCTAGATATTACCTATCCCTGTCTCAAAGTTCAGCAATTAAAAAAATCAAAATCGCGCACGTTTTGGTGGAATTGGAAAAAAATTGCAGAAGGTATAAAAATCTGTAACAATGGCAGTTAGCCAGCCGTTGTTTTGCGATTCCTTTGTTTCTACACGAGATAGACTCGCAAGCATGGCCCAGGTGCCTGCATTAAATCTAAACAAAAATAATTTACATAAATTATTCTAGTTTTGCCTGCATATACTAAAATATGTCAGGAAAATATTGCATAAAATTATTTTTATCTGAACCGATTGCAAACAAATTTAAATATAATATAAATTATCTTTCCCCATTAATAATAATGCTACAATACAACATATTGTATTAAAAATACTTGATTTATTGACACCATAGTCATTCGTGTTAAGGCTTTCCTTTCAAAAATAATTTTATTTATGCATTTTAAATCAGAAGTTATACAATATATTATTATTTAATTTTTAATATTTTGCTAATTTAGTTTAACGTAACTCTGTGTCTCCGTAATATTGCCTTCAAGATATAAAATATATTTCGTATATGCAAGAATTTTTAATATAATGCAATTTTGTGACACTCTGAAAATAAATGTAATGGTCGCTGTCTTTCTTGCTTGTATTTTGATAATTATGGTAAATACGATTCAGTTTATTAGTTTTACATTAGTGTAAAAATTATATCTAAGTATTAGTTTTAAAAAAAGTCAAATTGAGTGTATAACTTCTGATATAAATTAATAATAAAAACCCATATTTTTGTAAAAAAACGTAAAAACATGAACTGTTTGTGAAAGCACGCTCTTAATGGAACCCAATTTGTTAATTATATCTACCTAAGGCAACAAATTTTAGCAAAAGGCATGTCGGAAGAAATTTTTTGCTGAATATGTCTCTTGCCAAAAATGGGCTGGAATGCACATGAATTTCAAATGTGGTCTTCCACTGCATTTTCAATCAATGCATACTTCCAGTGCTCACGTATGGTTGTGAAACCTTATAAAAAAAATAAGTCCAAAACATAGAGCAACGCAAAGAAAGATGTATGTTTGGCATCACACAAAGAGACAGGAAAAGAAACAGACAAGAATACTTGATATAATTGATCTGCCAAGAAAATGAAATAGCGATGGGTAAGCCACATCGCTCGAAGGACGGATAATCGTTGGACGAGTGCAGTCATCCAGTCGTTACCGGAGGAAATCAAGAAGTCAACAGGTTACCAAATCGCTTGACTGAAGAAGTCATCGAATTCTGC
Source organism: Eubasilissa splendida (assembly GCA_031772225.1). Lineage (NCBI taxonomy): Eukaryota > Metazoa > Arthropoda > Insecta > Trichoptera > Phryganeidae > Eubasilissa > Eubasilissa splendida. The sequence goes on along the minus strand of CM062852.1, from coordinate 19,920,420 downwards.
GGAAATGCGTGGAAGCAAATAATAATGGACAGAAAAAATATATATAAATGGGAAGTGCCTTCATTTACTAGTAAGTGGAAAAAGTCTGAAAATGATGACAACATAATGAGGCTCGCTCATAGGTTAACAGGCTACACATATTAACTTTAAACATTACCACCAAATAATCCGTATAACCTATTAATTTCTCTTGCATTAAGGACAATTCTTTATTTTACCTTGATAGGTTCGCTTACAAATATGTCCAAACATAAATTGAATAGAAAATAAATATTACCATATTTTATCCTGCAGTCACTTCAAAGAACTCTGATATTTGATCAAGATTTTGCCCATTGACTCCTCTGTAAACACTCGAAATTTGTATGAGTTTTTTCTGAGATTTGAAACTCTTTTAATATGTTCCAAACACCCTTCAGTATACAGAATCGTAGAAAGTTTTAAAACCCACAAAGTGATAGTGATTTCTACTTCTTTTCAAGTATCTGGCGCAGTGTAAACATCTAATGGATGATAATACTGCATCCTCTCCCAAGATAGGTACATTGGTAATACCTTCCGAATATTTCCCCAGAATCTTCAGTGTATGACGTAAGCCTGCCTAAATCAAAACCAATATCAATAGGCAATTTGTAGGTAGTTAGTGGTAAAAAATATAGATACAACAGTATAAGTTTTTAAGATATGAATACGTGTATACTGAAATTACTTAAGTTTAATATATTTAAATTTTAATTTTCCCACCCCGTCTCACACATATCCGTTTTGTGATATTAAGGCAATTGTGCGAATACTAACATGGTAGTATTTAGGATGTACCTACTCATACTTTTCAGTAGTTCATATAAAGTCATGTATGTTTTTTTTATAAACACTTGATATCTCATACTTTTAATACTTATTTTGTTCCAATATCCTAAATATGCATAAAATATATATTTAAAAAAAACATTTTTTCACTTAAGAAGAGAACAACAGCTGTCGAAGGCATTCACGGGAATAACGCCTTTTCAAAACAACAGTTCAGCGCTAAGTAAAATCACTTATCATTACTTTATAAAATTAGGATATTTACGACCTAATATTAGGCTTCTGGTAATTCTGCCGGTTATTGGGAGAGGTGAAATATTACAGTTTATCATACTTCCTTTCTAACATTATACTCAAAGCCTGAGAATCTCATATTTATCATATACGAGTATATATAATTTGACAATAATTATAAATATTTAAATAAGTTAAAGGGTAACTAGGCCACTCCGTGCACTTTTTTGCAGGCCTCGAGTTGAGTATTTCGAGGCAGAGAAGTAAAGCAAAGCGAATTTTATTTTAATCGAAATACTCGAGTCGATAATGGCGGAAGCGAGCTCCAACTCAGACCTGCCTGAGCCATTAAATATTGGTTTCGTACACACACATACATGTTATACATACACGAATTAAGTCACGGGTGAACTAGTTTAGTGTCGGATATCGTCCTATTAATTTATGAAGTTTTGTAAGGTCAATCAATCAATACCAACACTTGCAATATTATGAAGGAGAACAAATTCTTATTATGAAGCTGTAATTATTCAGAACATAGGTCTATGATATTTTAGGTACTAATTAAATATATTAATTTGAAAGATATACATATAAAATCAATTTTATCAAAAAATATTGTTGTTACTACCGAGATTTGAACCTGGATCTTTTCCAATCCGGGAAACTTGCATTATCCGATTATGCTTTGTCAACACAGTGGATTAACGACAAATTTTTGAACCTATATGTTACACTTTTCAAATTAATATATCTACCATTCCATTATTTAAAAGCCTTGTTTTTGTTTTTACGGAATCTCAAATATCTTAGAGTAAACCGATAGGAGACGCCAGAATTAACAATTCATTTTTATTAAATTTTGGATACATTGATACAGTTTATATATCATTAAGGATAACACATTATTTTAGTGAATTTGTAATTATTCAGAACATAGGTCTGTGATATTTTAATTTTAATGCACTGTGTTGGTATAGCATAATCGGTTAATGAACGTTCCTTCGATAGGAAGAGATATAGATTCAAATCCCGGTAGTTTTCGATGAAATTGTTCATAATTCATAAATTTCATACATATATATATATATATTTCTAATTAATACATTTAATTTGTATTACCATATAGGGGCAAAACCAAAGTGACCAATCAGCAGACATAATAATAAAATATGTACCAGAGACGGATACTACCTAAGCAACTAGCGATCACTCTTCCGCAGACCGCCCTCTCATATACATTTCCATTTAACAGCATCTCGAGCGAGTCACTCTAGAGTTTCACGAGAATTTAACTGTGTAATTCATCGAAATTTTGTAAGTGCTCTTTCATTTCTACACTCTGCTCTAGTTACAACAGAAACCCTACAAACAACACGCGTGAGACTAAAATATGTTAGGAGCTTCTGTCTCACAGCAACAAAACCTTCAGACATAATCACGAGTCAATCATAATTAAATAACCTCAACATCCACACCCATCTCAATTTCTATATACCTAATAATGTAAACCTTGCCATAAAACTGTTTTGCAGTTTGGATTTAATAATTTTAATATTTAAAAAAATTAAATTAAAAAGTTTCAGTAGTCCGAATGACATTGAAATAACTGTCCATACAGTATTATCAAGAAATGGGCTGAAATATATGTAAAAAATGCCAATAGTAATAGCTGTTTTATTACAGGTTCAAACTTCATAGCTTAATTTATGAGTTAAGTTTTCGCCGTACTTTATTTAGAAATACAATTAGTGAAGACAAAGTGTTGTTAGTAAGACAGTGAGTAATCTCGATTCAAGTATTCCTGAGATGTTTCTAATAATTCATTTTAATCACCAAGTTATATTAAGTTCATATATTGTACTACCGTTTAATGAAATTGTTCATGGAATCGCGTGGAATCAAATTTCAAACGCGAATTCTTCATGTGAAGGAGCGCTTAAAATGAATTCTTATTTTACTTACACAACTCACATTTCAACAAATTCCTAATATTGGCGGATAAAATTATTTTTTTAAATTACAGTGGAATTTATTCCAATTTTACATGCCCGGAATTTACGTTGTCCCTGCATTAGCGTGTTAATTCTGCAGTACCATGTCATTTTAGTACATCGAAAACCCTATTTTACGTTTGTCTTTCCCGCGATTTACGTCTAAAATTTATTAAATTTCGTTCGGCCAGTTTGTAACCGCCATAGAGCCAAGAATGTATTTGTTGACCGTTTGCATGTCGTTTATATGTATTTTTCATTCTCATACCTACATAATTTTATGTTTTGTTTTTTTAATTGTTTTGAAATTGCGTAGAAGATAGTATGAACACATTGATGGCTGGGAAAGAATTTATGAATAACTCTTGTAGACTTACTTAGACGTTGATTCCAATGTAATAATATCGGACGTAGTATGAAATAGTGGACACTCGTATAAACGAAAACTTTCTTAAAGAAATGTCTGCTCATCCCATAAACCCAGTTCCTACAAAGGACGATTCCGTGAGGTATATTGAAGGCCTCAAAGCATGTTTTACTAGTATTAGAAATGTACCATCAGAAACCATTCATTAACTATTTAAAAACTACATGCACCAAAACAGATTATTTGATTTTTCAATACCCCCAATTACATTTTCCTTTATTCAAATTTTTTTGTGTTGGTCCCTTCAAAAACTTGAAAGCGGGATTTCATTGTATATAAATATAGAACAAATTATTATATTAACATTAATTGGTATATTTGTGATGAAGTACCTACCTATGATATTATGTATTTTGTAAATTTGATTTGATCTTATGATAGTTGATATACGAGTAGTTATTCATAGTAAGAATAAATCTATATTTTGATGAAGATTGCTGAAAGCTAATTGTAAATTAGGAAAATAATAATAATTATTGTTGATAAATTGAACCGAGTTCTTAATGAATAATGAAATCCATAATCATTCGATCACTTAATTCACATAAGCGGTATCCACATACGTTGACGTAAGTGCTCGTTAATAAATGAGAAAGCTGCCTGGGGAGCTCTATGAACCACATCGGTGCAAAAAACGCTGATTGGAGAGGATTATAAATTAATATGAAATGTTTTTTCAGATGGAATATGCTATCTCTGCTAGATTGATGAGACGCTCCAGTAAAATAGAATTTATGAATTTTAGGTGTTTTGAAAATATTTTATTAATTAAATACATAAATTGATTTCCATTTAATAAATATAACATTTTATATTATGACAGTTATCTGATCATGGGCCTTGAGAATTTGATGTAATGCGTACTCTTAATAATTGAGTGTATCCGTATCGCTTTCTGCCTGAACAAAAAACAAAGTAAATCAGGCGAAGAAGGGCGCCCGCCTCGCGCGATACTTGCACCCCGGGTAGTTATAAATAAATTATCATCAACTGAGTAAATAGATTCTACCAAATTCTATTCTACAACAATAGATTCTAATAACTTTACTAAAATAGAACACGGCATTAATTTGGCCTATTAAATTGAAATACTAATAAGCCAAATTGTCTCTCAACAGTTATTAATAATAAATGTTTTCAAATTAAATTTTGTGTAAGATATAAAATTTGTGTGTTACTCCTGCAAATTAAACCACCATTGGTAGGAATTCATCGACTTCCTATTATGATGGTGGTCTTTGTATTAGATGAATGCCTTTGAATTGATAATTTAGTTAGGGCTGGTGTAAACTAACAAAATTAATCAGTCTTGTATAATGGTAGATCCTCTACGAAAGGAAGTCTTTGGTTAAGGACAACGGAATTATAAATAAATTATCATCGAGGAAAAATTATCTTAAGTGAATATTATTTTAAATAGTTAACCACAAAGTTGATTTTGCAAATCTTAAAAATATTAAGTGAATATTATTAAAATTTGGAAATTAATCGTTTTATAATTAAATAATTTACGTATTAACGTAACAAAATAAAAAATCATATATATTCACTCGGACTGTGTTACGTTATTTACTAATAAAATAATATTTTCAAACATTTTTTTTTGTGAATTTAAATTAAAACTAATCTACGCAAATATTTTTTAATAAACTTTACTAACGATGATTGTATATATGTAATAAGAACATTTTAAACAATTAATTTAACATAGATCATATTTTTATATGATTAAAAATATTGATGCTAACTTCTGACCGATGCATTTCATATATATATATAGGTATATTGATAAAACATCCAGATATTTAATATTGGAGTAAGATAATATATAACACAAGTACTGAGAATTAAGTTCGTAGAGTAAGAGATTTATTACAATATTTACAAAATAACTTAATTTTCAGTCTATGTATGTTTAAGTAACAATACTTATATATCCTGTCTACTTAATAGCCTTGATAGTCATTTTTGTTAAAATAAAAATAAATATTTTCCGTAATAATAATGGAGGACTTGATAATGGTTTCCCAACGAGATTTGTCAGTTTGAATTAAATTCCATTTTTAGTGGAGCTTTTGACAACTATTATTACGAGGGCCAAGTAAAAAATAAGGTTCCTTACGCTGTACACTCGCCACGCGAGATGCTAGGCGAAATCCGGCAACCGATATTTGATTACTGGATCGCTACATGAATGAATACTACATAATTATTATGGAAACTGTAAAAAGAATTAAAATATAGACGTTTTTTTTACGATATAAGTAATGTCGAGGCTTATATATAGTGGAGAATTACTCAATTCTTCTACCTTTCGTAGACTGCCTTCTCTCAGCCAGCTCAGAAGATAAAGAAATACTGTTTGGTCAACAGAGGGATGATAAATGAGATTTCACATCTCATTCTATTAATATGCCAAAGGTTTCAGACTCCATTAAATAAAATAAGGTTAAGCAATATTTAAATATGTCCAAGAACACGCAATTACTGGATTTTCACGTTATTAAAGAGGCCTTGGATATCTGCGTACTCCGGAACGTCAATAAGGCTGTTATATTCTCCGACTCTCAAGCAGCTCTTGAATCCCTCTCAGCTAATATAAAAATGTTTGGATAAGTAATAAGATAATCTGTTCCATCAGAAAATGTCCATTTAATTTGGACAGCAACGATAAACAGGTGTTATTCGTTTGGATTCCTGCACATAAGGGAATTCATGGAAATGAATGTGCTGATAAACTGGTCAAGGACGCCACTCTTTCCGGAGTTTCCCCCCATCAATTCCATATCCCAATGTATGACAGACTTAATGTGGTATAAAAATATACGAATTCTATCTGGACTGCACAATAATTCAAAGATCTATTTCCCGCTCTCTCTGGTTCTCCAAAAGAAAAGTCTCCAAAAGGACAGACTCCAAAATAACAATATCAAATATCTCTAGAATGAGAATTGGGCATTGTCAGGTAGCCTCACTTTTATTCAAATTAAACTTAATAGATTCCCCAATGTGTGAGTGTGGTGCCGAGGAGGAAACCCTTGACCATATCTTTTTTGCCTGTCTATTGCGGATCACAGGTTTTTTTTTACAGTAATCTCGTCAATGGTAATTTTTAACTTCCGGTTAACTTGTGTTCTATTCTTTCCCTTTAATCTATATAATAGCAAATTTTTTGAACGACAATGATATTGACTTGTAATATAATATTTCCTAATCTATAATATTATCGAACTTGTTTCTATAAAATCAAGGTTTACCTTAATTTATGGCACAAATCATTCTTGAAGGGTGGATTGCCTATTTAAAAGAAAAAGAAGAAGACACAAAAGATTAAATGAGGTTAGTATATTCTTAGAATATTAGATATTTGTAATTTTAAAAATGAAAAGAAGATATATAAATGTTTCTTGAGTTTGAGGCAACTGTAAAAGCCATATCAGAATGTTTTTGCATGATATAATTCGCAAATCTCTTATTTATATAAATTAAACAAGGCGTATGAAAGTTTATTAATGTTCAATAGATATGGAACTTTTCTTACGACGATGATTGTAGATTTCAATAGGTTAGCAACTCTGTAGGTAGGAGGATGTCTCGTGCGGACCACACAAGAAGATTGCAGACGTGAAAACGAGACTATATGACGGAAACGAAGAGACTTGTAGTGGAAATGTTATAAAAAGTTCCGAGGACTATATCAAAGTGATTAGACAGATGGAACAAATTTCACTTGTTATTTACTACTTGTATATGGTATGGAGATTGTTGGTTATGGTGTTATTAAGGACTGAAAACAGAGAATTATATAAAAATGTTCAGAAATACAGGTACATTTTCACTTGTTATTTATTGTGTGGAAAGGATGCCGAGATTAATGGTTATAATGTTCAGAATTAGACGGTATATTTTCGACTGCTATTTACTGCGTAGATATGATATGGAATTTTTATTTATGAACCGGGTGAATAGTTGGTGGAAAATAACAAGATACTGAAATTTTAATAACTATCCCTTGGCCGTAGCCAGGGGAGAGTTCCCTATTTTAAACACTGTTCTATGTTCAGTGACTAGCTATAGAATGAAAAAAAAAATTGAGGGTTCGTACCCATTGCGTACGTGTATTTTTATTTTATTCTTTTTAATTTTATTATATTTATTTTTTCAATGGCTACTTCACGACAAAACTCATTACTAAAATAGGGATAAGATCACAGCAATATTTTGAAAAATTTCCAAACATTTCAGCATTCATAATCGTTGATCTTGTACAGCAATTGTGCATTTGATCCATAGATTCTGGCAAACAGATTCAGTTTCAGATGAAAAGACACCTGTGCATATTGTAGCAGAAGCCGGACTCGAGGTTTCGTCAAGGTGGCTCATCCTGCCATACAGCGAGAGACACAATACAGTTATTGTACGCAATGTTTCCGAGGTGAGACATCTCTCGTTTTGACTACCAAAATTATTGCCCGCGGCCGAATACAATAATATATATATATTTTTAAATTTATTTATTTATTAGTTGACATACATATTTTTGTTCTAACAGAGGTAATAAACATATACACAATTAATTTATTGTGTGGGATGGAGTAGACTTCACCTCTGATATATAAAGCGTTGTCCTGGCTACTTTTCTGGACTGAAGTCTGTGTTAAGTAGCCAGTTTTTTTTTCGTGCTGTTGTGGTGTTATTTAAATCATTGACAGGAATAAAAAGAGAAATAAAAAAACTAAGTACAAAAATAAATGTAGTGGGAGTGTTGTAGGACTAGTGAATTATTAGTGTAGGTATTGTATAAATTATGTTAGAATGTTGGATAGCCATGCTTCTGATTCATCTCTGATTGGATCATATATTGGGTCCATATTTGTGTAATCTTATTGGAATTAAACGATTTCCAGTTGGTACTGAGTGTGTTGTATAGTTTCGGAGCTAAGAACATGTAGAATCTTTGATAAAATGTCGTTGTGGAACTGGAGTGTAGATGTTCGTTGCTTGTCTTGTGTTGTGTCCATGATTTATTGCTTGGGAATATACATATTAAATGTATAAATTAGAAAGATATACATATAACATCAATTAATTGAAAAAATATTTTTGTTGCTACTGGGTTACAAACCTGGATGTTTTCATATCCGGGGAAATGGATTAACCGATTATGTTACACCAAAATAGTAAGTTGACGATAAATTTTCGAACTTATATATTACACTTTCAAATTGTTACATCTGTCGTTCTATTATTTGAAAGCCATATTCTTTATTCTTTAAATATCTTTATGTCAAATCCGATAGGAGACTCCAGAATCAATTAATAATTCAATTTTATTAAATTTTGGAAACATTAATACAACTTATATGTTAAGTTAAAAATTTTCAGAACATAGGTCTATAAAATTTTTAATACAAATTAAATGTATAAAGTACCTATATTGTAAAGATATAAATATTAACTGTGGAAGTCCCTGGAAGTCAATTGTCAGTCGGTTAAAATTCATGTGATGAGTTTGGATTCCGTGTGATGAGTTTGGATTCCGTTGGATGACTTTTAATTTTCCTAGCAGCAATTAAAACAGAATAAATGTGTGTAATTTAATAACTTCTGTTTGTTGTACTATTTAGAATAAATAGTGATAGATATATATGATTCTGAATGACGTTTGTGCACACTTGTTGTCAAATCTAAAATTATTTACGCGAGTTTGAGTTTTTGTATCTTTATGTCAATCTCAAGCTAATCTCCAGATTAAAGTTTCAATACTGAAATCTGCCTCGACTATATTTCTAATATTTATCTCACCGTGTCCCTTTGCGGGTTAATTTAACTAAATTTGACTAAAAAATCATATTACTTGTTGAATGTGAAATTAAAATATTTATATTAACGCTTTTATTAAATTTATAAAATTAAATAAAGTTTGTGATCAACTGAAGTTGATTGAATTCAGAAACATACTTTGCAAAATAAACTACCAAGTTAGAACTAATCTATCGAGATAAATCTGTTGTGATTTTGCAGAAGAACTAAACTTTTAAAGTTAGTTAGACATAAAAACAATATTGTTTGAGAGTTTGTTTAACATTATCCTTTAATAAAATCAGTCCAAAGTCTGAAAAAATTTCTTAATAATACCACTCGTTAAATTCGACTTGGCTACCCTATTATTTGTGTCAATGATCAACATTGATTTGATTATTGACACAATCGACTGAGTATATATATTTTTTAAATAAGGTAAGGTAGTATAGTTTTATACGAAGATAAAGCAGATATCTATTATAGGGTTGATTTGAAGTAGTAATCCATGACTGAAAAAAATATTAGGTTTTTACGGCAGTTCAGAATCTTCTGTGAACAGTTTTCTGGGCTAATCTGCTGTGTATATCTGACCTTTCTAGCAGACATTTCAAATCCCATTGGAAAGTCCATTAGTTCTGATGATGGACTCTGCAATCGGATCCGAAACATCAGTCAGAAAGGTCAGATATACACCGCAAATTAGCTCAGAAAACTATACATAGAAGATTCATGTAACTACTTCTAAAGCAAAATATTCTGTAGCCGAGCAATATTGCAGTGATATCAATTTTATATGAACCAGCGTTCATGTCATATTTCTTTGTTTGGAGGTTCTTGCTAATAAATTCACAAATTATAAGACTTTTCACAAAAAAGTTTACAAAGAGCCGACTCGTGTCATATGTTATTATATATAAATATTATTTATAAACTATTCTTAAAATAGTACTTATAAATAGTACTAATTATAGTTTTATAATTATTCAAATAATAATAAAAAAAAATTGAATCATTAGAATAAGTTATTTAATGATTAACAAATAATATCTACATCATCATAAAATAATATTTGTATTAGTTAAATAATATTTAACTGTAAGCCGTAAATATATATTTTTATTGTGTTTGCTTTTTAGCACTAAAATAAATAAATAAATATTATTTCAACGATAATAGTTTAAAATAAATATCTTAAGCATTGACATATTAAAGTTTAAAAGTCGTATTTTTATAAACGCCAGATATTTTTAAATACCAATTAAATACGTAAGTGTAATACCAAGAATAGACCAAATAATGTTTGATTAATTATATAAAGTGAGGTAATTCGGTTTGTTCATAATAATAGTGAACTCTAAGTATCTAAAACACCAATAATATAACCGTATGAGGTAAGATAAAAAAATGTAATTTCTCTTCATGAAATGATAGGTCAGGCCTAGTAATTCATAATCATTTAGGAGTACTCAACTACTCGGCTAAATAAAAATATTATTTATTTCATATTATTTCAGTTTTATCATATTTTAATTGATTTGCGATTACGTAAAGAGAGTTTTATGATTGAGTTATTTAATTTGCTGATTGACCCCAGATTATTGTAAATATTATTAACTATTTTTGGTTGATGTTTATGATGTCTCTTAGTATGATAGTAAATACCATTTTAATACTGATTTCTTATTTTCCATAAATAAGAATAAAAAAGTTAATTTCAGGGAAAATATATTTATGTAATTTACGTGACAGAATTTTGGACATAAGAAGTTCTACTTCTGGGTATGGATTGAAGAGAATAGTATTTCAGATCAGTCCCGATTGGATATGGGAAAAATAAATTCTAGTTGACTGAAAGTCAATATTTCCTTGCAGTAATTTAGAAATAAATATATGATCATCACATGTTCTTTGATGTTCCAGTATTTTTATGCTGTAAAAGTTTTCTGCTTATAGTAGTTAAAGAAGTCATTAGATCTAACATTAAGATGAAAAAGAAAAATATTTTATATTTGTAGCGCCTAATTCCAAAACCTCCTAAAACGGATTTTGGATAATTTTAGTTAAATATGCATCCTTATAGATTTTTTATCACATACATGCAGAACACATTGTTTTTCGCAGAAGACACTTAAAGCCATTGATATTGCATGTTCAAAATCAGGGTTAGATCCAAAATACCCCAACAGACATCATCATACAATGATGATTATGTGATCTAAAATCCAGTATGGCTGCCAGAATGATATATATATATTTAGAAAAAAAATTACATTACAGAATTGTTTATTTAAAAATTACTGATATGAAAATTAAATATGTATTTTGCTTTCAAAATATACGTTTTCATCCATAACTCAAAAACATATAAAGTGGTTTTACGGGGTTTTGGAATTAGGCGCCATATTTGTTCTAATCTAACATTTATGATCTTATATAATTTAACCAAACATAATAGAAATATAATAAATAAATATTGCCTTGTATTTATACTTGCTTGTGTAGTGCTGCGTGACAAAATTTCAAAGTTTGATTACCCCCTGCAGTTAAACAGAAGGTTTAGCCCGAACCAAAAATTCCAACCAAGAAACCAAACACCCATAAATATGTGCATTGAAGATATTCTTAGCTGAGGTCAATTGTAAAAACAAGTTGAAAGACCAGGAAAGTAGAAACTTTGAAAATGCAAAACTCAAAACTTTTCATCGAGCTTCTTGGGGGAGCTGCTTCGTAAATAATTGTTAAACTTTACTAGGTTCGTGAAGCGGTTTCAACAAATTTCATAAACTTGCAAGGAGAATAATCAATTACTTGCTGAAATATTATTTCATTTATATTAAAATCACAATAAAATAATTAAAAATCTAGAATTTTTTTATATAATTTTATAATAAAAATAAATTATATTCAGAATTATGTAAAAGAGCAGAATTATACTAAATTTTAAGAATATGTGTAAGCGAGTTATAAGCCTAATTGTACAATATCATAGTTTTATGTATCGTAAAGCATACAAAGATTTTAAGCATTTTTTTTAGAAACACGAAAATATATGAAATTGAGAAAATAAAATAGTTTCGGATGGTTACTTTATGGCAAAAATATAGAATTTGGCGATGTACTTGAAGAATATTCGCGGCACACGCGTGTCGCGACACAGCCTTTGAAAAACACTGCAAAGAGCAGAATTTCAAAATAAGATCACAATGTAAAAAATATTACTATTTTATTTAAATAAAAAGATAATATAAAAATGATAAATGCATGTATTTTTGTATAAAAAATATTTTTTTGTAAATTATAAAAAGCTTCGTATTATTTAAGTGCTCTTTCAAAACTAATTCAATTGCCCACTTTTAGTAGAAATTATTTTTAAAATGTTTCAAAAAAGACCGTAAAAAATGTCGGGTAAAATTGGCTATGATTCAGTAATGGCTGTATTCATTTTTATTATCATGGCAGTGCTGTTCGGGGAGAGTATGAAATAAATTTTTATCCAATATGACCACTTCCATGTTCAACTTTTCCCTTTTAGAGAACTTCGCAAACATTCCGTGGAACTTTTAAAACTTCAATTCAGTTTTTGTCTCCGCGGATTGTAGAGAAGATCTCACGTTTCATGTTACGGTTCGGTTCGAAATCTAATGAAATAAATTCAGACCGGCGTTCTTAGTAAAATACCAGTAATTCAGCCCCCCTTTGAAAACTAGCCTCCCCTGGATGCGGGGTCGGTTTACCCTACACAAGCGAACAAGTGGTGGCATTTGTAGAATCGGAAGGCCTCACTGTACGAAGGCTTCTATTTTAAGGGTTAGGAAAAAGCTCATTCAAGCATTTCTGGCTGCTTCCATTATTTACTCAGAACTTTTGAACAGACTGTTTGTTTGGCGTTTCCTGATGTTTTGAATTTATAGTATCTTAAATTACTTCATTTAAATATCTGAAATATTTTAATGTATTTAATTTAATGTAACAATTAACATGATTTACTTCTTCAATAATTTCAAAGTTACTTTGTGGCAACATTTTATATTAATAATAAAAAAACACTTTTTTTATACCACTGTTTATTCATAACTCAAGATGTTTCGGAGCCAATGACCCTTTTTCAGGATATAATGTATGCTAAAATTAAAATAGCAAGTATAGGCATTAACCCACCCTTCTCTCCCCCCTCCTTCTTTCTAATCCTTTCTCGCAACTTATATTTACAGTTTTGTTATCAATATACAGTGGTATAAACAAAGTGTTTTCTTATTATTAATAAACATGGTTTTATTTCAATAAAACATTATATTATCTCATATTAAAATATTATATGTATGTATATAATTTTAAAAATTAATTCAAATTGTCAACTAGCACCTTATTTTAAAATATTTGTTTAATGGTTTATATATTATTTATAAAAATATGTATACAATTTTATACTAATAATTAATTACACAATTGGCTCCACATTAAACATGTAAAAAAAACTATTATTCTATATTTTTTAACATATTGAAATTGTCATACTAAAAATCATACCAACAGTTCAACTCAAAAAAACTTCCGTATAGTTAAAATTGTAAAAGATGATTTTTAATCGTCTGTAATAAACTCGAAGGAAGAAAAAACTGATCATTTATTAACCATTGTAGGACAAATATATATCTTCGATTTATGAATAAATGTGTCATAACTACATAATATCTACTGGAATATCTTCGATTCTCTGTGAAGAAAGTCATGTAAAACTGTTTAGAACCAACTAAACAAATAAACATGTCATTTTTAAAGTAGTTTGATAGTAATCTAATAAAAATTGGAATTTTCCATGAACGGGATGAATATTTAGAGTTGAATATTATTTTGTTATATTATCCTAAATTTAAATGTCTAAGACAGTTTAGTAAACATTTTTTTGACAATATTTGCCGGCCTTGTATTTATTTAATATTTGATTTCTAAAATGGCTCCATAATTTGATATATATCATACCTCAAGACTCACTGAAACAAGTAATATGTGCAATATTAAAAATAATAATATAATCAGTATTAATTAGTAATATTATTTGCGGGCATATAATATGCTGAATACCACTAAAAACTAGGAAACTTAATTATTCAAAGAGAGTAAAAATATTTTATTTCATAAGATTTCTACCTAATTAGGTCAAGCAAATATGTTCAACAGAATTCAAAATTTTTAATATAAATTATTGGTTGTGAATCTTTGACTTTATTGAATTATAAAAGGTTTATCATTGTCCGTGTAAATCTCAGAAAATTATTTTAAAGTTTTCGTTCATTCAAATGTGTATTTCTAAAGATATAGTAATTTAAAAAAAATAATTAATGGCATTTACGATCATAATAAGATAAATACTACGTGTTATACTGACTACTGAGTGATGTGACTTGACGAGGGTGAAGCTAATGAAAGCTTATCACAAATTTACGGGTCGTTTACACAAATGTATGACATTGCACAAACGTTATCGGCTTGTATCAGTCTTGTACTAACTTGTCCCGTTTCTCTATTTTCTGGGAAGGATTAAGTGCAGGCCCATTATTCAGGCCGGCATGAATATTAATTAGTCTCTAAAAATCAAAGCGTTTTATTCTGAAAACGAAAAAACCCATCTAATTGCGAAAACGGGGAGGGTTATCGGGCAATAATTTAAATTGTAATCCAGTATAGGTTGTTACAATCTAATACATATTGTTCGCGTCATGGCTCTGGTTTACATATAAGTTTTTTTTAAATATTTAGATAATTATTATTAATATTAATTACACAATGAGTGTGTCTCTCAGAGTGAAATTCAAATGAACATTTTAGAAATACGAAATATGTAATGTATATTATATATAATAATTTTAATACAAAATGATAAATAAAACATAAGATATTACAGAATATTCAAAATATGCGTATAATATTATAATTAAGAGTAGTGTGGCGGACTCATAGTACCACCTAGTGGTGTTTCGCGGAAGCTCGCTGACACGCGCATACCGGGTCACAGTCACGGGCATAGCTTGCAGTAAACACCACCAGAGGAATGCAGTGCTAGTGTACGAGGCAGCCGGCAGTCCCTGGCCTGGATACGAGAGTACGCAGCTCAGAATTTTATTCTGCTTCCGCGGCTGGTACCTTTAACAAGCTATTTTTTAAATTGCAACTTATTTAGTACTTATAAATATAATAACTATTGTTCCTACTGCGGACCGCAAATAAACCAGATATCAAAACCCAAGATATTGATCTCTTCATTTAACACGCCCGAAATATTATCATTCTTTACACATTATTTAATTGGCTAGTATAACCTGGGTTAACCGAGTATTCGTCATTATACCTTTTTATTAATACAACACATATAGCCAAAGTATGTATGTAGAGTATACATGAATGGAAATTTTTTTTTTACTCAAATTGTCACTGAAGATGAAACATGGGTTTCTTATGCCAATACTTGAGAGTAAACGACAATCAATGGAGTGGCATCATGCTCGTTCACCAACTAAACCAAAAAAATTCAAGACGGAAAAGTCTATCCGGAAACTCATGACAACCGTATTTTGAAATCGACAAGGTGTACTACTCATTTTTTATATTCCCCGTGGAGCCACTATCAATGCTGATTCATATTGTGACACATTAAAGGAATTACGGCGGACAATTCAAAATCGACGTCGAGATCTGTTGTCTAGCGACGTCTTTCTCCTTCACAACAATGCCAGGCCTCATACTGCTGGGAAAATACAACATCTTCTCCAAAAATTCAAGTGGGAAATTTTCAACCATCTACTCTATATCCCAGACCTGGCTCCTTCAGATTTTCATCACTTTACAAAACTAAAGGACTTTCTTGGAGGAAATAAATTTCAAAGTTATGAAGAACTGAAAAATGAAGTGAATATTTTCTCAGTGGATTAGCGGTAGAGGAATATGAAGTTGAGAGACAAAAACTCGTCACACGTTATGATAACTGATTGAATTTGCATGGTGACTATGTAAAAAAGTTGTTTAAGATTTGTTGTTAACAAATAAAAAGTTTTGTTAAAAAATATTTATTACTATTTTTTTAATTATATAGTATAATAATAATAAATCTATATAGATATAGCGATATGAATAACTTAATCATTGAAATCAGAAGTCACTTTGCAAAAGAAAAACTTTTGCAAAAGTGAAGAGAATCATTAAAATAATTTATTAGAATATCTGGAGCAAAATTTAATATCTAATATTAGAAATATTCCCTCCGGCACTAGTCGCAGTAATTGGGTAAATTTGGTTTGTATATGTGCGTTTTTTCTTCTTTTTTATGTAGGTCCAATATTAACGATTTTTATTTATTTTTAGAATAGCCCCATTTTGATTTGTCATTTGATGACAGATTAAGCTTGTTATCGAAATAAGACGAGATATCTATCAGTTTAATTTTTCTATAAGTATGAATTATTCCATACATATATTTTTTATGATAAATGATTACAATAAAAAAGTACCATTGCAATTTACCTGATGTTGCATATGTATACCTAAAATACAAATCAGACAATCATAAAAGACGTGAATACAAATTTTTTAATAAAAATTGTAAAAAATTATAAAACCCCTTGAAAATTAGATTACTTAATAAACTGATGAACAAAACTATGACTAATATAATAATTTAGATGAAAATTAATATTTTTACTATTTAAAATTACTATTTCTGAACATTCATTTGTACTAATGTATAAGTATGTATGTTATGTGTACAAATGTATAAGTATCCATGAATGTGTGGGTGATTTCTGGTGGTGTAAATGAAACGCGCAATTGGTGTTTATTCGGTCAGAGACAGAAAATGAAAAATACAGGAGATAGCGAAGCGGAAGAAGCGTCGTCGAAGGTTAAACTGAGGCAGCTGCTCTCTGCTGCCGCCTTGGTCCTAAATGCAGATGTCGCTATGATGATGATGATGAAGCTGGCTGAGAACGGCTGTGAATTTTAATCGCCGTTACAACATATCATTTTAACTATTTAAGTTTTTTAATCATTTATGTAGGCATTCTGAACAATTATTATAACAGTTAGTATTGTAGATTTTTTTTTATATCTTATTAGATTTTATGAAAAATCCAATACTATTTTGACTGATGTTATAATAATACCCATAATTTAATACTATTAATGTTTCGATTCTTTCCGAAATTTCGATCTAAATTAAAATACAAAATCAATTATTTTATTTCGTGATTTGTATTGAAAATCCACGCCATTTAAATATAAGAAGAGGGAGACGACTATTCCGCTACATTTATCTTGCAAGTTGAACTCAACGCTGGTACAAGGGTGGTTCCGCGAGAAGGGGTCGGAGGGTCGGAGGGGTCGCCGAAACAAAATCACGGTTCATGTAATCTTAACTACTCGCGAGGCGTCCCTGTGAACAGTGTACAGCCAAATGGACGGAAATGATAGAGTTCCGCTGAAAATTATGTTGCCATTCGATGGAAAGATGATCTTTTACAAAAAAATATGATGACGAATCAGTAAAATATTTACGTTTTTATTTTAAAAATTAAATCTTGTTATCTACATTTCTAAAAAACACAAAAATAATATACATTATTATTTATGCATCTAGCTAACTTATATTCACGCCGTTCTCCGTGGGGGTAGGCAGATAGGTAGTAACTATGCCAATACAGCCAATGCAGTCCATTGGGGGTCACGTTAGATTGGGATCAAAAAAGTCCTAATATCCATTTAGCATTGCTATTTTTGCGGCTATCTATACTTTTTTCAATGTTAATAAGGATTAATAATGAACTAAAAATGTCTAAAATACACTACAGTAAGAATCGAATTAGATACTTTAAAAAATCGTTACCCACATGTATTTTTAATGAATTATTTTTTTAAACGAATTATTAATATATACATTTAAATATTACTAAAACATTATCAATATGCATAGTAGAAATAGTCTGCAAATGTGTAGAGACCAGACCAACGCTGTAAATAAAAAATCGCCTTAAAGTAAAGCAAGTATATTTTAAATTGCAAGTGTACATAAATGCCTAAAAGCACATATATTTCTTTCATTGAAAGTGTAAATACTATAGAAAACAAGAGATTGATTTTACTCTTACTATTTAATTGATTTAATATTCGTATATTATTTAATGTGCCCATTTTACATTCTGCATTGGGGCCCAATTTTTGTAGTTATGCCACTGAAGAGGATAGAGCATTACACTCATCTGTCCTGATACACAATTCTCGCCTCATCTACATTCATACATCTTCTCATACAAGCTCGCTGATTATTGAGGCTTCTAACAAGACCGTTTTCCGGTATCTGGTTTAGTATTTAGAAATGCATTGAGAAATTTTTAATATATTATGCAATGAGCTTTACAAATTGTCATTGTTATTTTTGATTTATATTATATTTTCTCCCTTTTTTATTACAAAATTAACTATTAAAACATGTGCAGTTCGTACAAAATAATTCACCATAGTAAGTGCAATACAGGAGAAGTACACAAGTAACATCGGAACATATATTATATTATTGGTGTATCCGACATTTCATTAATGTCGCTTTTTAATGAAACAATGAATGTATATATTAAAGATCCAAAACATAATTTCCATCTTAGTTTATAACCATTTTCCATCTCTGTGTCAGATTTTTAATCCCATTATTATTAAATGTTGTATGCTTTGATTCAAAATATTCGGATAGTTCTTTTGTCACATCGTATATCTTTTGATTTTTATCTCCATCCGGAAGGAGCAAGGTCTCGAAAATAAGGTGGATGAGATTATACCTTCTAGCCAAATTTTTTTGATTTAATCCAGAGTCAATTTCGCCACGTTGGGATTTGTTTTCTTCGTTCAATTCGTATGGAACCTATACACCTTGTCTCCAGGACTTCCCAATCTTCTTAATGTGGTTTTGCACTATTGTATAGAAGTAGTTTAGTATTTCGGCTAGCTGATGAATAGTTTTGGTTAGATTAGCTTCCATTTTAGCAGCCATAACATCATCGTCTACCTTTGTTTGTCTACCACTATACTATTCAGGACTATTCTTGATATTATAATTTCCCGTTTGAATTTTTTTTAACCGTCTTTGTCATTTACGGATGTCTAACCACTTCACAAATGTCTTTAGTGGCTGCTGTAGCCGATTTTTTCATTTTGGTATGAATTTTTCACTCGGTATAAATTCTGCTATGGTAAATTAGGGTAAAATATTTTTTAAATATAGGAATGTAGCGCCCAGTGTTTACCAACACAAATTGAACAAAATATGTTGTCAGGTACCAACGAGCTAAGCTCACCTGATCATCGAAACTTAACTTATTAAAACGCAACATTCATTTTGGATACACCTGTTATTTATATATATACTTACATATAAAATAAAATTTTAAAATTGGCAGAAACAAAAAAAAAATATTGTAAAAGTACATAATATTAATTAGAGTAGAAGTATACATATGTGAATAAGAAAAACAGAACAACATAAAAAGATAAAATTTATAACAAATTAAAAAAGATTTAAAAAATAACAAATATAATTTAAAAAAATAAAACAAAAATTTAAGTAGAACACAGAATGGCTTAAATACCTTAACCAATTATACCTTTGTCTCAGTAAAGCATCAAAAATATCACTCTAATATTTAAGCATTGAAGATTGGAATATATTTTTACGAGTTTCTGATAATATTATTGAAGTAAGTAAGCCAGTAATTGGACTAACATCATATAAATATAACGTTATCAAAAGCATTGGGTTACGAACAATTTATAGTAATAAAAATAAATTATAAACAAATCTACAATAAAAAATAAAAGAAATGGATAAAGCTAAACTATTAAAGAATGTGTATTAATAATAATATTATAAAACAGATTTGTAGTTATTTGAAAAAAAAGTCTTCATTATCGTTATCATCATTTGGCGATAAGAGTTATCAGGTTCAAGGCTGGCATAGACGTTCTTTAAGTATCTCTGTCTGCTCATCTTCTTCTTCTTGGGCGGCCCAGTGGTCGAGTTTCGATCAGAGCTCTCCCTAAGTCTTTTTAAAAAGGCCTAGAGTTCTAGCTTCTCATAGTGTGGTAATTCTTAGTCTTACATTATTTGCTTCGTATCTTGTGTAACTTAGTCTGAATTAATAACAATAAAACTCGGTCTGCTATATAACAATTCTCTGTTTAATACAATACTAATTGGTACATTGATTAATACAAGAGTTACACTAAAAGCAAGTATTTACAAGTGGAAGACGCGTAGATAAGAGAGCGCTTCCAAGGGCGCGGCACCTAATAATGGCTATGCCACACATACACACTCACACTCACACTTCAATCCATCAGATATTACGCCGCTCTCATTGCAAACGCACACACATATTTACAAAACAATTGACAGATCTCACACATGGTATGGCCAGCCTATCTCAGTCTCCACAATTTCATAACTACATATATCGACTTTGGGGCCTTTGAATATTTTAATTTTAATCTAACTATAAAAGCTATAAAAAATTGACGAAATTTATACAATATTCTGGTATTATTTACAAAAACGAAGAATATTATTAATTAACCATCATTACTTAATGTGCAACTTTTGTATAATTTAGATTATAATAATTATTATCATGAAATAATTATACGTTATTTTAATTTTAAATCTTATAAAGACTAGTTTATATCGATAAACGTGTAACATTAAAATAAAATCTTATTATTTACTCCATCATTAATTCTGCAATTGTGTGATAGTATTATAAGATCTTCAATTTCAGTTTATGTTGATATTTAAAAAAAATGTTCATACTGTTTATTCATCAAAAGTATTGTTTTAAATATATAATATATGTGTAGATGAAGAATATTATTACTATTTTTAAACTAAGCTGGCGATGCTCACTATGCGATTGGTTCAATGCGAGATCAAACAATGATATGAATGGTTTGGTGACAAACGTGCAATCTGACTCTCAGTCAGGAACCATAAGTCGACTTTTTTTTTCATGGGACATGTCATGGCCTTAGGGTATTATACTAGTGAACAATAAATAAAAATACTCGAGTTTTTCGTTAATATATTTTTTTATTAGAATATCTTATTTTTACATATTGTGTCATCATTGAACTTTTTGCAGATCAAAAGATTTATGTATAAAAATACAGATTTGTAGGATGGTAAAAGTATAAAGCTTGTGAGCTGGGGTATCGATTCCTGGAAAGATAGCTCGAGGCAGAAGTTCTGATTATTCATAGAAAGGGGATCACTGCAAGCATATTTGCTGTTCCAAAAAATAAAAACTGTGCAAATATTTCAAATCTCTTTTTTTTCAAATATCAACATATATTATATGCGAAAAATACGTGATTCGTATTTCCCATACATATTTATATTATTATTTTATTTATCATTATTTCATAGTTTTTAAATAAAAGAATTTTGAAGCCCTTTATTCAATAATTTTTTTTTTAATATACTTTTTGTTTTTTATATAACAAGACCCACATAACGTCTTGCCAGACGTTTGTCTTCAGGTATATTTATATCCATGTTGTTACATTTAATATAATCAAAAACATAACTAATCAGTCACAGTTTAAGCAATTCGTTTCATTCTTACAGGTAAGACAGGTTATTATCGATAAGCTAATTTTTTTATCATTTCTTCCAAATTGCATGAAAGCGTACTCTTTTGTAAAAACCCAGGTAGTTAATTTTTAATTGAATGAAATTTTACAGTGCACGATAAATTTAACTATCCCCGAAAGTATACTTTACTATATTTTTTTGTCTTAAATATTTGTTAACAAAAATTGTATGATTAATATAGGGTTGATTTGATTTTGAAAAACATATATCTCAAAATATTTTTGTAATTTACTTCGTTGCTGAACGTCGCTATAGATTGCTATCTAGCTGCTGGTGACTGCCAGCGACTCACCTGGACGCAGCCAGCGGCACTGCTCTTCCCACGCGGGTGTACACTCTTTCTCCGGCCATATTTAATAAAATAATAATATAAACAATTATATAAAAGTAAGATCCATTTGATTCAACGAATTTTTGCCAACAAATTATTGGTTTATTTATCCAAGAAATTTTTAAAAGAATTTTCTGCTGTTTCTTCGTTATTAACTTTTTTACCGTAAATTATTATCGAGATGCTTGAAAAGGTGAAAGTTGTCATAATGTAACATAGATCCTCTTTGGTTAATCAGGAGTGGTTCTTTTCTTTGACTAAAGATTTCAATTCGTTGTTTTCAACAGTAGCACAATCTACCCTCTCTATGCTTTAGACTTACGTCTCCATTCTTAAAATTCTCAAACCAATGCCATATTCATTGCCGTGTCCATGCCAGTTTCTTCACCTCATTCTTGGTTCATTACACGCTGTTTGAGAAAATACCCAACTCTAAATTTATGCAAAAAACAAGTAATTTATATTATTTCAATCTTATTTTTAAATGATTGGAATAGCGGGTTTTTATTTAACTGTCAAACAAAAATATATTAACCAAATACGGAACACAGCAAAAGAACACTATTTTTGGGAAGTAATTAAATTCGTCATTTAAATATTGAGTTAGCAAATTTAAAAAAAAATCTATTAAATTATATAGACATTACAATGTTTTTGTCAGTAGTGAAAAAATACCATGCTCAATACTTGGTTAGGTTAGGATATTAGGTTAGGTTAGGATAACTTTAGAGCTGCCTCATATGACATTATTTGCCGATCAATCTTGTTCTACTTGCTGACTTCAAGTGCTAACTATATTTGAAGGCAGAAAACATTTTAGAGCTGATTAAACCTTCAATATTATGCTGACCATTTAATTGATAGCCCTAATTTATTAATAATAAATTTACAGAATTGAATACCACAATTAACGCGTTTATTAGTCAAATGGTACAATACTCGCGTAGTGATCGAGTCTCGTTCTATGAGTCCACCGAGTTTCCTATTTGATGTGACACATGTTCCGTGTACACATTTATGTATCTTATATTGAAATAAAATTTAATTAAATTAATTAATTAATTACTGTTGCTAGTAATTAAACCCTTGCCATATTAGACAATATTAGCATATTGGCTGCGAATATTTTTTGGGTGGAGTATTAGCGAGCTGTTGAGAACAGAAAATCAGATGGGTACAAAAAGCATTTCAACGATGAAAATATTTAATTATTAATGTTAGTTTAAGAGCAATATTCTAAGAGTAATATTTTGAGAGTACCAAAGCAACGCATAAAGCAAGCACCGTAGGAGATATTTTGTATAAACTTCCCTCGAAAGCACTTTTCTTCGTGTAATAATATTAACAGTTTTTATCTGTTGGTAAAAGCCTTTTAATAATGAAACATGTACCAGCGTAAAGTATGATATAATGAGATTTTTTGTAAATAACAAACCGTACGAGAGGAGATGTATAAAATAGGCAAAGAAAATTCAGCATCACTTTAGACGGAAAATTTATGTTGGTTTTGGACCAGCCGAAAGAATGAACTAATATTTTAGAGATACAATATGAAGTTCTGTGTATTTTGAAATGTTAATAAAAACCCCGTAAATGAAACGCATAACTTATAAAAGGAGCAGCGCTTTTCTTCTATGTAAGTATTTTCATGTTTATCGATTTTTTTCCCCCAAAAGTGGTTTTGAAATGAAGCAATATTCTCGGGCCTATAATAGAATGGATAGAACTCTAGGGGTGGAATATGAAATACTAGTATTTTAACTATTTAGAGAGCATATTATTCATTGTCATTTTTTATGAAATTAAACTATTATTATTATTAATAAATACCTATTTCAATTTAAATTCTATGTAATGTTACGTGCAGAACAATAAATGTATTTTAGTTTTTCGTAATATTTTTCAGGTGCTGGTTTTGTAAATATTTATATGATTTTGTAAAATTTAATGATAATAAATGCAGTAGAGAGATGCATACAGGTAGGTATATATCAAGTAGAGACGATTTAAATGTATCTGCGCGATTAATTAATAAAAAACTCAGGTTGTTGTTGCACGTCAGATTTTTATTGAGGTTTCTTTTTAAAGGCATATTTACAATACATATGTTGTTCACGTATTATTTACTCAGCCTATTTGGTACCGAGTGAACGAGCATATAATATAATGCTTTAGATAAATACAAAATATCTTTAATTAACTGGTTCATGTGGACTGCGTACGAACCTGCTCATTAGAGCGTTTAGGTAATAGTTCCGGTATTCTTTTTAAAACGGCGTGAACTTGAACGCGTCTATACATAACAATATATTATTTACTTCATCTATGTGTTCCTTATTTGGCTATTGGCGCAGTAAACATGTAATATTTGTACGTACTGCATCTGTTTTAGGTATATGCAGATAATGAGTGTATTCTCTGAATATTTCATTATGATTAAACACGTTCATAATAAATAGTATTGTTTGAAAACCAAATAGTATACCAGTCAAATATAATTGTCAATGACGTATTTGAACAAATGCTAAGATTATCAATGCGTTCAAACAACCAAATATCTATTGCAATATTGAAGTCGGGAAGGTTAAGGTAAGCAGAACGTGCTGTCCGATGTGATGACTCCGAGTGGTTGAAGAAACGCCAACGGGGACTTGGCTCCTGGGACGCTCAAGAATGAGATGGGTACATAATGTTCAAAAGTATGCAGCGAGGCTACAAATTCCTTATTAGGAGACCACATCTAAAGCCATAGATGCCTGAAGAATGGTTAAGCGGTCAGCCATGGATCTGAAAGGTTCATAAAACGAACAATAACAACAACAAAAATAAAATAATGAAACAAATAATTTTGAATATGAAAGGTTTAATTAAATTATTATTATTAAACTATTTTATAGCCACTTAATTATTTATTTTAATACACCAATAAAATCTGAAAAATCATTACTATTTAAACATCATAATTTTTTTTTTTTAATATTACAACAACGTGATATATATGATTTTGGTTAGTTAATTTGACATCCTGACGAAGAAAATTGAAACCAGTTGGTGTATTAAATAACAAATTAAGTGGTTAAAAACAATGTTAAATAATCAATTTAAAAAAGTTTAATTGGATTAAGATTTTTCTTAAATATAGATAATAATTTATAGAATTCCTTTGTATAAATTATGATCCAAATCAAACTGTACATATATTTTAAAAGTAAAACACAAAAGAAAATAATTATTCTTATTCAGTAAAATATTTTCTTTGTAGTCTAGTTTTAAGAGTGGAGTGAATAATTTATAAAATTTAATGAAGTAAAAGACGGGTTAGCTTGTTAGGTGAATGGTACAAAACAACATTTTGAATGTTTCTTTTTAAAGACAAATCTCACCGGAAAAAGATGAGAAACATTTGGAAAAGCCTGTTTCCTGTTTTATTTATTATTCATGAGGCAAAACAAATTAGATTTGTATCGATTTGTACAGCGATTTAAAAGCAAAACAGAAGCAATTATACTGAAGTGTTCCGATACTTAAAGCTGTTGTTGGAAGTGATTGAGATAAAAATATATTTTACCCTAAAAAATCTAAGAGGTATTTTTCAAAGAAACGTAATATGTAATATCCCAATGACGTAAATGTACGTATTCTATTTTATTTTGATAAACAGATAAATATATACTTTCAAGTAGTTTTATATATTTAAGAAATATATAATCTTTATATTGATTTTGCACTATAGACACACAATTTTTGACTTAACATCACCACTAGATTCAGGAAGGGCAGTTTTATATATATTTATACATTTTTGTTAATATTTAAATAAATCGTCGTATTTTATTTTTCCTTGTGCTAAAATATGTTGTGTCATTTTTCAGATAGTTAGGTAACATCGCGGGGTCAGAGGGAGAGGTAATCATCGGAAGCAACTGTTATTCCAACGTTTAGGGGCATGATATATGTACCATACTTAGTAAGAACTATCGGTTATATTTGAGATTCCTAACATCTAGAAAATAATACAAATAATACCTCCGATACCAGAAATCAGTGACATCACCCCTGAAGATGGACTCTTTAAAGGCTTACAAAATATCAATTAAAGATGTCAGATATACCTGACAGAATAGCCCAGAAAACTCTAAATAGAAAATTTAAGTGTAATTACAGACGTGATTCCGATTTTGCATATTTTTATGATTTTTACGTTCAGTAGATGGTATAAACATAAAACTTTTTGCGTACACAGAATGACTGTATTCAAACCATACGTGCAATCTAAGCATATGTCTAATGAAAAGAAGAATAAAACTGCAAACTAAGTATTTGTCTAATGAAAAGAATAACCAACCCGCAAACTAGGCATTTGTCCAAAGAAAAGTAGAACTAACGTAAATACTACACATACTACAATAATTTAATTATTTTAATTTAACACATACTGCCGTATGTTATTTATTATATATGAGACATAATATTGGTTATTATATGCGACAATATCTTCAAAGACATATCTATCTTAGAAATCCAGAACCAAAGAGAAATAGCTCGTAATAGAAAACAGTATAAGATTATTGATGAAAATGCATTATAATTATGAACTTGCAATTTTTAGGATAAAGTTCTATATATAAAAAACAAATAAGATGAATCAGCTAGAAATATATTCAAAAAGAAAATATTTATCGAAAAAATATTTGGTTACCATCGCGATAAGAACCTGGAACTTTTCCATGCAAGGGAACTTCGATACCAAGATGCTCCAGATTAAATAAAAATATATTGATTTTTCCTGTCGTCATCCGGCGTAAAATATTCAAAAGTTTTTGGAATTCATTTAATAATAAATTCTTTTAGTAGGTTTTTAGTTTTAAGTAGTTATTTTAAAATGCAATAACAGATATATTATTGACATTTATAAGTCCGTAATAATATATATTGGAGCCTTATATGCTTAATGTAGCGAAATTAGTATTGCAGTTCCCCCGGTAAGGAAAGGTTCTGGACTTATACTCCGGTGGTAACCTATATTTTTTTGAGTAGATAGATTTTTTCTGTATATCTTTATAATTGATTTATCTAATTTATTTCAGGATAAAATATTGAATATAATATTTCAATTTTTCATTAGGATCTACTGATAAGCTTAATATAGAAAATTACTCAACTCGACTGTCTTTGTGGGTATTAGAATGATTTTCATGAAACCTTGTGTGATGAACAGATGTGGTCATCTTAAGACAGAGATATCTAATTCTAAGCCCTGTACGTTAATCAAAATACCCTAAATACTGAACAGAAAGATATTGATTTTCAGGGTTTAGTGGTTAGTGGTAAGATATTGGGTGACTTTCTATTAAGACCCCTTGGACTTCATACCTGAAATTCTACCCTCTTGATGAAATCTCCCAGCTGTTACTAGACACCTTGGACGGTACATTATTGAAGCCTGCTTTTGTTTCAACGGAGATTTTCAAAATAAAAACGTACAGGAGAGCTTTAGGTTTATGGTTAATTCAAAAGGATTATATTATTTATGAGCTAAGGTTCCAAGCTGATATATCTGTGTTTGTAATACAGAGAGCCGTATAATTCGTTCCGGTAGAGATTTGCGCTGAAATTGTTGATTTCCATATAAATACGTGTATATAAACGATGTACCTAAAACGCTCTTTCTGCATTGATGTATCTTGTACACAATAAGATAAAATGTATATTTTTGTTTTAAAAATACAACATAGTTAAGAACTAATGTGTACAAACGTAAACTTATTAAAATAACATGACCATTTTTTTCGTACTTTTATTTATTAAGCCTTTCTCTTACGATAATAAAAGTACATAATATAAGAAATGTTCACTGCCTCCTTAACTAAAAAATCTACTCAAATCTGAATAATATATTAATTAATTAATCTCAATTAAGATACAAGAATACTATATACAAACTGAATAACTAGAAATATAAAATGATTTAAATATCAAAATTGAATAACTAAAACAATTAAATAATGTAAATAACAAAAAGATTCTCGTCTGTCTGTATTTACTACAGTACAGAAATGGCAGTTGAAAAAAACAAAAAACAAAATAAAAATATAAAAAAGAAAAGATATTTCCATAAATTTTTACTCAGTTTCTCTACTGTCAACGCCAAATGACCAGTTTCTGAGATAGAATTTAAGTTTGTCTGTCAAGAAATGTTTTACATTATTTGGTAAAATCTAAGTAGGGTTTTGGTGCCAGAAACATATAGGAGAATTGACCGAAGCTTGTTTTCATTTTGGGTTTCATGGTGAACCTATTATCTTTGCTCTCATAGGATACTTGTGTGATGGGTATTGATAGAGCTCTGTGTTACCGTGAATATAAAGGATTGTACATAGAGCTTCGGAAATCTAGAAGCTGGCATTCCTCAAACAGTGAGTTAAGGGGAAACCCATATTACTTTCTGTAAATGATCCCGAGAATGGATTTTTGGCTAATTGGTAATTATTTAAGGATAGTTTTTTCAGCTCCACCTCACTCAGGATCTCGTAACTAAAAACCTTTTAAATATGAATTAAATATATTAATTAAAAGATATACATATAAAATCAATTTTATCGAAAAATATTGTTATTGCGCCACGGAGATTCGCATCTGGATCTCTTTCTAAACCTGGGAAGGTGCTTTATCCAACTAAGCTACAGCGACAATATTTTTAGCGACAACTTTCACTAAACCACTTATATTTATATATTATAATGTTTTTTTCATATGATTTCTAAAAAATAACAATTATCATCGTCCATTTTTTTATTATAGTTTTCAGTCCAGATGAAATTAAAAAGCGACCCAACGTTACGGCAATAATTATGGATGGTTCGGGGGTGCTAAACTCACCCCTACTGTTTGGCTAATATATTCATTGGGGAGAATTGCTAAGTCACTGACTATTATCAAAGTCACCCCATGATGCTCTTGAGATGTGATGGAGACGATGTTTACAATATTATGCCGAAGGATATTTAGTCATACATTCAACTCGTAATCGTTGGTGAGATTAATCAAAGATTTCAGAAAATTAATTAAAGGCGAGGACACATCTGAGTCAATACATAATACAACCTGATAGCACTACAGATATTTATTTTTGATTGAATAAATATTAATTGAACATAATGAAGCGAGTGGCTGAATAAAGAGAAATACAAAATTACTTGCAACTTTAATATTTCTTATATTTAGCTATTTTCATGGATTATCTTTATAATTGACAAGCAAGATTTTTTCAATAATCTAATGAACTAAGACTTAAAATAAATCTTTGTTAAATAAATGTAGTACCTACTCGAGAATCCATAGATTTTTTAT
Source organism: Eubasilissa splendida (assembly GCA_031772225.1). NCBI lineage: Eukaryota > Metazoa > Arthropoda > Insecta > Trichoptera > Phryganeidae > Eubasilissa > Eubasilissa splendida. The sequence continues at coordinate 19,890,787 of CM062852.1, read as the reverse complement.
ATATTAAAAAATATATATTTCACATCTGCGTAATACAGTTCAATGCTTATAGTTTGTTTGCTTGCCCTAAAGATCATTCAATGGCTTACTGCACAAATGTTCTCTAGGTATCTCTGTTTTAAGCTACGGTCCACCAACAGGGGATTTGCAACTTGTATCTTTGCATGTATTAATTGCTCACCTCATTCTTAGGTGCCTCATGGGTCGCGTTCTCGCCCGATTTCCTGCTACTAGTGTAGCAGTGTTTACATTGAATGTTTTTCTTTGTTGCCAAAACTCTCAGCACTAATGTTTCCAAATGTATCCTGAATGCACGTAATGTAATATTCTGTCAAAAACGCCGAACGTTCGTGAATGCACGTTACGTAATATTTTGTCAAAAATTTCTAGAAACAAAAAGATAAATTATTATTACTATTATTGTATTCTTTAAAAACTTTTTAGAGTTCTGTCTTCGTTTCTAGAATCGTGTATTTTGCATATTAACATACTCAACTTCTGCGTATAATATTTGGTACTTGATAATCTCTAAGAGTTCAAAATTAGCACAAATGTGCCATAGGATATTTTGCATCATTCAAGTATTCTTCAGAGATTTAAAAAAAAATACTTAAATGGATTTTTCATGTTTCTTGGTGAGGCTTTAGGTTTATTATTTCCATGAGGTTTATGTTTACATTGTAGATACGTATTTTTGTATGTTTTGACAGTTATTTGAACCAGATAAGGATTTTTAGGGTGGACTCTTTAATTTTATGCAGTATTTTCATTTCTTAATCTAATGCTAAATTAAGTTATATTATTATTAGTTATTATATTAGTTTATATATACTATTATATTAACGGAGATTAAAGAGTTTTCATGTGCTGATTATGTAATAATATCTAAGTTTATCGATGAACCGATTGTTAGAAATAAGAATATCTAAGTAAATATATAAATTTATTGCGTAATAATACAAGTGTTCATTGAAGCATAAACCCTTTTATCGATAAAGATCAATTTCAATGACGCAACACGTTCCGAAGTTATTTTGAGATGCACGTACAGACTTCAATATTTTTCCGATCTACAATGAGTGTCGCAAAGGGAAAGCATTTTTACACATTTAACGCAATATTTACATAGATTGTATGGCATTCCTTACCAATAGCAGCTTTTGAGGCGAAAGTTGTGAGACAATACACCCACAATACCGTGTTGCTCGCAAAAAAATAAGCACCCATCGTCATAGTCGATTGCGGATGTGATCAGTTAGTGTAGAATTTAATTTTATTTTTAAATATATGTAATTACTCCAAAGATGTTATTTGTGCATTGAGTCATGGACAATACTTTTATATCTTTGACAGGATGTGGCAAGGAAATACATCTGTTCTATGTTTTAAGATCCTTCCTAAAGCCAAAATTTAGTCGTCCAGTATGCTCTCTACGTACGGAGTAAGATGTTCTAAAAGTGTATTAGAAAAAACCTTGTAGGTTATACAGAGAGCACTTCGTGGGTTATGTGGGGAGTAAAACTGAATTGGAACTAACTGTTCATCGCCCTCGCGTAATATGTATGAAATACATTTGAATGTGTATTAAAATCACTATTATTATTAAAAAATAATATTTTTAAATACCAAAGGGATTTTATAGATTAACATAAACTTAATCGCAATATACGTACGTGTCCACTAAAACACCTACAAAGTCATATTTTTAGGTCTCATGAAAGGCTTTCAAATTAGCATTTCTGTGATAAGTACCAGTCTACACCATTTACCTTTATTGCCAGAAAGAAAAACGACGTTTCTCAACATTTATTTAAGATTTTAGAAATTTGAAATAAAATATTAACACGGGTATCAAAATAATTATATTACATGCAAATTTGGAAAAATCGTAAATAATTTCAAAATATTTAAGATTCAGAAAATTAAGAACTATTTAAAAAAACTTCCATATATTTACAAAATCCGCGTGAATTATTGACAATTATGTTTGCAATTTTTATTTTTTAAATCCATAATGTATTTAGTTTTTGAAAAATCCATTTAATTTTAATAAAAATATATTATATAATAAAATGAAAAGTACATTTCATAGACGAGATCAAATCAATAAAATGTAAGATGTAAAAGGAAGGCATTTTTGCTACTCAAACAGCTGGTCTTAAAATAAATATATTATCTTTTTTAAATTCATGTTTGTGTAAGATACTTACCTAAGTACCTCATATAGTAAATTTATCTCGGAAGTAAAATCATTTCACAATTGAATCGGTGAACGTGAACATGGAATAAAATCTGTGTGATAGTTGATTGATTAATTGCAGGAATGGTATAATTTATAATTTAAATAAAAATATTTAATCATTTATTAGTCTGATAGTTTATGAAGTAATTAAATAATGGAATATGTAAGATCATATATTTGGTTGAAAATTGAAAATAATTTTCATCATCTATAATAATCATCTACATTTAAATTGTTTTTATTGCATGATATAATCATAGTCGTTAAGTTTAAAAGTGATTAAAGTTAAAAAATCTATTTAATAAATACTTAGATAAAATGAACATTATTGAATGTCTCATAGATTAAATGTTAAAATTTTTGGAGTTTTTATAGAAATGATGCAAATAGAGGATATTAAAATCACACAACTGATGATTCTAAATTAAAATTTGGTATGGTTTGCTTATATATCATTCATATTAAAAATAATAATTAATATTTTAATAATGTAATGTTTTTACATTGTGTACTTATCGGTAATATTATTAATTGCAATATAACTTTTTATCTAGTTTGTCACCAATTGAATTCTTTCAAATCTCTCGGGATTTGCGACCAGCCGGTGTTATATAGGAATAACAAAAGTGCTCAACCTACCCTTACGCTTCATTTCATATCTGGTTCTCAACTCCTTTATTTCTCTTGAAAAATAGAATGGATCAGTCCTATCACTAAGGGACTAACAACCCTCTTGTGGTGAACAAAAATACCTGATATAAAACATATTAAAATGTTGTACTAATTAAAACAATTAAATGAAACTACTAAAACTTCTACGAGTTAAACAAATATCAAATTCATTAAAAATACATAAAATATAAAGATTTTATATCTTTATTGTATATTAATTTCTCACGCCTTTTGTAATGCTTCAATGTATTTAAAATATATTTTCGTAGAAAGCAATCACTTTGTGGTTTGATATATTAGATTAAATAAAATAAAATCACTTTATATTTTATTTCATCTATTTAAAATATGTTTAGATCTTGGAGTTTCCTAAAACACCATTATTTATTAAGTTAAATAAAAACAACAGCGATAGATCAATTTATTTTAAATAAATTAAGAAACGGAATGTATTGCATATTGTTAATTTTTAAGCACATACTTGACGATATAAAATTATTTTTCATTGACTTTGGACATCAATCTTTATTTATTATTTTTTTGATGAAATTGATTACATTGAATATCTAATAAGCAAATTGTATAATCTAATAAAGACGCAATGTCCACTAAAGTGAACCATCAAGCGAACGAAAAAAAATGTGTAAAATATTTTGAAAATTGTAATTTTGAAGAACACGTACCTCTGAATCAGTAACGTTCAAGTTTTGAAAATTTTACAATAATTTGATGGAATGGCAGTAGTTTTTAGATAATATAACAATTTTCTGGCGAGCATTATTTAAAAACATATCTTATTTTAAGTTTGAGAATAAGTCTTTATAGCCCCTGTCTTTAGCATTGAATATATTTTTTGCACACCTTTTTTGTGGGGGTGGATTAAGTGGGTTCTTAACTTGCACCCCTGATACATATAAAAAGGCTCTTCTCTGAAGCTTCCGGAGAAGCTGAATGAAGCAATTCGCTTACATTTTTTTTATAATTCAGCATTATGTTTTAGTGTTTATCACACACATGTTTTAAATAATGTTGACATTGTAGTTATAATATAAGCAATTGTTATTTATAGAATATACTAGAATAATTATTCCAACGATTTATCTGGGTAATAATCTATCTGTTAAGAATCTGTATATATAAAATGTGATGTCTATGTAATGAGGATAATAGACACACGGGCATACAAGACTAAATGGTATATGTTTATGTGCGTATGAAGTGGTACGTCAGGGAGAATGTTTAAGTATGACAAACCGCGAGAGAACGGTCTCTTTCGCTCCACGTCTTCCAACGCAGATAGAACTAAGAACTCACTGTAATCTGTAAATTCCAAAATGTACTATTGAGTGTTATTCATGTCATTATCTTAACTGATATTTATCAAGCAAGAGTTACAACAACCGGTGCAGCAGAATATACCTGGCGCCACAAGACACGACATAAAATAAAAATAAAATATTGTTTTTATAAATAACTTGATAATACCGTTAAAAAAGACAAAGAATATTAAGTACGGCATAATTCTGACTTAAACCACTTCAATACTATACACTGTGAACTCAATTATCAGTATATAATATCCCCAACTTATGAGAAACCTGATTAAACATTATTGTTTTGGTAACTGAAATATTACCAATATTGACAATGACAAAACCCAACTCATGACAGAAGAAATATTATTATTTTTAAGGTTTATTAACATTAAACTATATATACTCGTTGAACAGTAGCATTATGATTATCTAATGAGCACTCTTAATTTAACTAACTTGTCGTGGAGAAGAACATTACGTGATTTATTATTTTTATTTAAATTGTAAATGGCATGTTGGACGCCCATAATTTAACTGAACTGATGACCATACCTGAGAAAATTGACGAAAGTGGATAAGGCAAGAGCTGTAGATGAGCAAGATATACATTTACATGGAACAGCGCCGACGACCTGGTATTCCGCGCATACCATATTTATGTTCCATGTAAATGTATCTCTTGCTCATCTATAGCTCTTGCCTCATCCACTTTCGTCCATTTTCTCAGGTATGGTCATCAGTTCAGTTACATTATGGGAGTCCAATATGCCATATTTATGCGCGGAATACCAGGTCATCGGCGCATATTTATGTTCCATGTAAATGTATCTCTTGCTCATTTACAGCTCTTGCCTCATGCACTGTTAGGTTATTTCTTCTGTCTGCCTCGGCTTCATGTTCAGGGGGAGGCATCTAGCCTAACTGGTTCTTTTTTTTAAATATTGACAAGTCAAATGGTTATGAAATGAAAGAATATTTTTCTTATAAGGAAGTATATTATCTATATTGTATGATACTTGCATGTGTTAAAAGTGGAAAATGAGCATTTTACTTTAATACTTATAAATAAGGCTATTCAAAAATAATAACAATAAAATTAACATTAAACATGTGTTCATCATTCCAGCATTGAATTCTCTATCAAATTGTCTATGTTGACGCTTGTCTGATGTAGATTATTTAGGTCCCTCACGTAAGGGATATTACCTCTTAGGATGGTCCTGGATCCTGGACGTGAATTGTGGTCAGCTCCTTGTGGTGCCAGCGTAGAGTGATGGAGTTCAGGCTTGTAGTTGATTGAACACAAGACGATGCCCAATTATCCAGGCAAACCGGGACTCTGGACGCGATGTTCTTATGCAATAGCGACATTATTCTCGCTACACCAAATTACATTGATCAACTTTTTATAGATCCAGCGGGACCCTTTTTGATACATTTACGATTAAACGTAGAGTACATGACAGTCTAAGCTTAAACTCGAGGCGCACAGTTTAAATTTTCCCCGGAATTACAATCTATAAAGCGCTTGCTTGATACTTTTAGAGACGACATTGATTCTATTTTTTAATTGAAAATAAAATCTCGTATTTATGGAGCCAGTTCTCTCGGGCGAGAATATGGGAAGGAATAAGGTGATGCATCCCTTATGGTGCATTTCTTGTTGCTGTACCCACGCTGTGTCGGTCCACCTGCGTCTAAAAATACTTGGTTTTATTACCCTCCATCCCTTACTTCGACTAAGTGCTTTTGTATCCTTGAACAAAATATTATTTTGGGTAATTTCACATTCTAACAGCACTTTCGTCCATTTTCTCAGGTATGGTCATCGGTTGTTAAAGCTTTTAATAAGGTCGTTCTCCAGTATTTGATTTATCTGATTATGCCAAGTCTTTCATAATTGCTCTTTGTTCCTGTTTTCTTCAACAAATGCCTCATATATGTTCTTAACAATTTTGAACCAATCCGAAGAAGTAACCCAAATAAATCAGTAGGATAAAGCCACAGGTAGTAACCGTTCTGCTCAGGTAGTGAAACAAGAACATATTAATTCTCTAGAGATATAATATCAACTCGCCTATCTCAAAATCACCGAAGTCATTTCTATCGATATAGAATATTTGAAGAAAAAATTGTTTAAATAAAATATTTTTAACTATTTAATAATTTGCGAGTATGAATGTTAGTTTATTGAGCCTAACATGTACCAGATAGAGTAATTTATCGCAAACCAACAAATGAAACGAAATCTTGTTACGGAAGTGACATCACATATCTCATCAAAACGCGTTAATAGTCCGTGTTGCACACATGGTACAGCATTATACGCCAGTTCGCACTTGTAACATATTTATCTGACGGAGTGATCATTACAGTCTACGAGACACGAAAAAAATTCAGAAACTAAAAAACTGATGAATGCTCAAATATGAAAAATTGACGCAACATAATTTATCATTTACGCTAAAGAAATTGAAAGCGTAGTCATTAAATTTTTTTATCTTTAAACGAAGCCGTAAATCACCTGCGAGTAGAAAATACCAAAATATTAAATTAATGATTTCCATAATATCGGTTATCTTATATATAATATTCTAATGTTCTCCTGTATATCTCGCGTACGGAAATTTGAATAGAAATTGATACATTACATTAGAATAAATTGTCAATTTACTTTGAAACACACGAATAGGTGAATATGTGACTTTTTTATTTTTAAGATACATTTTTACTGTTAGAATATTAATGTTGGAACACTGTAATGCTGCTTTAGTACGAAGAAGAGAAGATAAAATGATACCGACTATTTGACCTGAGATCTAAATTGGTTATTAAAATCTAATCACTAAATGTAGCGAAGTCGAAGTAGAAGAAATGTTCAAATTTTAAATTTAAATTTTTCATGGGGTTATTTTGATATAAATTCTACTAGAAACTGTATGGTTACCTATTGAAATGCTATTATGTCAGATAATGTTCGCCTTAAAACATTGTTTAGCAAGAAATAAGCTCCTAAACATTATTGCATCTATTAAAAGTAGATGCAGCATCCAAATACTAAAGAAAAAAATTTCCTTAAACAAAAAAAAACATGTATATATCTTGCATGAATAAATTACTTACCCTACATATTTCCTACTTGTTGGGGTCTTCAAATATATAAAATATCAAGATATAGATATATAAAAGAGACGAAGCTATTATTTTATTTTAAATGGGAAGGTCAATATTGAAGTCTTGGGCATTACAGGGTTTACGACCTGTCATCGGCTGGCTTAAGTGATCACTTTACAGAATGTAACGTTCACTAATTTTACCTATGCACTTTACCCAATACCCAAGACTTCCATACTTACCTTCCCATGTAAAATAAAATAATAGCTTCGTTTCTATGAGATATCTATATCTTGATGACAATCCATCAGGAAATAAATCTCAGTAATTGGTTCCTACCAAGATTTGGACATACTCAAAATATTATGTAATATGTTGGTCTAAATATGAAGTTTTTAATTTTTATTTAAAAACTGCCTTTTCAGATGTATTAAAGTATATATATTAATAAATAAATAATGCGAGGAAGATTTTTAATGAAATGCCAGAAAACATAAAAAAGGAGGAGAAATTAAATAGATTTAAAATGAAACTGACTAAATATGTAAAAGATAAGTTTTAGTAAAAGAAAATACTTTATCATGTTTATATTAGAGCATATGTAGGAGTGCTTCTGTATTAAAGAAATAAATTCGAATGAATTTCATATATGCACACAAAGAATATAGCCCCATAATAAATAAATGAATATCAAATTTTCAAAAAACCCATAGATAGCGACAGCGTAATTAGTGAGAAATAATTGAAAGGTTTTTACATGATAACATATATACAACTTTCAAAAATTTGATAGATGTAGTAGCATGGGTAAATTGGTGAATTGTGTACATTGTGTAAAGTGATCACTTAAGCTAGCCGATGACAGGTCGTAAACCCTGTAATGCCCAAGACTTCCATACTTACTTTACCTACATGCAAAATAAAATAATATTTTCATCCATGTGAGACATCTATATCTTGATGATAATCTCAAAGGGAATAAATCTCAGTAATTAGTTCCTACAAAGATTTGGACATACTCAAAATATTAAAAATATATATATATTAATATTATTAAACACCCTTAATAATGCACTAATACATCACACGCAACCTGTAAACCAATAAAATGGGCGCTGGTGCGTTGGGCGTAACTTTTCGTTTTTTGCAAAACGCATGTTTTCCCATAGTCTTGTGTAGTATCTGATTCCTTGGATCGTAAACAGTTTAAAAGTTACTGCGCTTTAATGTTTCGTAAAATACAATTTACAAAAGAAGAAAACCCAAAATACACCGTCATATAAAGTCATTCCGAATAGCACATAACACTTCAATGTCATCATCCATATATCTGGACATCATTAGTTTATACAATTACACTAACTAACCAAAAATATAACCATCTTCGGCATTGAGCATTGTGACCCACGAGTGATTTCTGTTTGCCAATGAATTTGCAATTTCAAAATGTAATAACTTTTTAGATAATTATTTTTTTATATCAGAGCACTCCACTCTACCGGAAAACATGCGTTTAGCGCGATATTAACCATGCTTATATCATTTAAACTAAATATATCTACTACATTAAATCTTCTTTTTTAATTTTTAATTTTCCCATTTACTTAGGGTCGGCTCTTCTTGTACGAAAGCGCCAGGATGCTCTGTCCTGAATGGTCTCCTAACTTAGCGGGCGTCCTTCATTTCCGTCTCGATGTTTGACCACCAGGTTGTTTTAATAATCTGTTTTCAACAACACAAATAATCAATATCAGCAGTGTTTACCAATTTAAAATATTTGTAATCATGAAAAAAGTATTTAAATTCGTTATGTTGCTTTTTATAATAGCTTTGAGATTAATATTTTAAACTGATTTTAATAAAAATTAACGTTACCGACTATATTACAGATATCATAAATTATTTTCGTCGTTCTTGAAAAGGATTTCAAATCAAAGGATGATGCAACTTTTGATAGTACCTATCTAACCTCAATGATTTTGAATTATGATTTGCACCAAAATAAATAGTGATGGGACATCACTGATATAGTGCTGGTTTCTACTTATTATTATCAAACAGAAAATATATGAACGCACAATTTCATTGCTATTTTAACCTTTACGATACCATGATATAAAATACCCGAACGCAGCCATGCTGTCAACTCGTGTTACCGTAAATAACTGTTAGAAAAAATGATTTTATTAGCTTAAATGGCTTTAATAGCACGAATTTACTCTAAATATTAAGCATACAATTTTGAAAAAATGTTTAATAACATCATTTAGAGCATTCATTAAATCGTATACAATGTATCCTTCCTTCTTATCTGTCTTCATTTAATTAGTGAGAAAGAGACAATTATGTTTGTTGTTCTTTTCACTGTGAAAATAGTGTGTGATCTCTGTTTTTCATATCACAAATTGTATTTTTATCAACGTATTAATTTTACAATGGATTGAATGGAAAAAATAATTATTTTTGTACGATTCCCTTTTTATAATTGGTTTTTCACCAGTCATTCCTAAGCGTTAATATTTTCTTTAGGATTATCTAAAATGAAATATTACAGGTTTAATTATGATGGTAGACCTGTGTTACTGCATGGTTTGGGAAGGGTTAAAAGGTAATTTTCAAATCTGGTAAAACTTTTTTACATAAGACATTTTAACAAATTTAATAAAAATGGATTGTTAATTCAAGCGTCTCCTATCGATTTACTCAAAGGTATTTGAGATTCCGTAAAAATAAAGAAAAGCTTTTAAATAATAAAACGATAGATATATTAATTAGAAAAGTGTAACAAGTAGGTTCGAAAATTTGTCGTCAATTCACTGTGGTGCTATAGCATAATCGGTTAATACACGTTTCCCGGATTGAAAGAGATACAGATTTGAATCCCGATAGCAACAATAATATTTTTCGATAAAATTGATTTTATATGTATATCATTCTATTAGATTGCGATATAAATAAATAACTGAATTTGAAAAAAAAACTTAACTGCTGATCTTCTGAAAAAAAAAAGAATTTGAGAGTTATTCAACAAAAATATGAATATTGTTATTGCTTTTTGGCTTTGTTCGTTTCAAAATTAGCTGACACCCGAAAAGATAAGGGATGGTTTATTATCACCATGTTGAAGAGTTAAACCCGACCTCATGTTTGAGAAAAGGGTTTTATATACGGCCTTTGTTTTGGGAGTTTTTTTAAAAGCGACCATTCGGCTCCCGTATCCTGTCCGACATTTTGGAAATTTATCGGGAACCCCTTCCGTTCTGTGTGATTTGTTACTACGGGCTGCTCACCTAGGATGGCGCTGGGCTCGCTCACTTAATTGGTATGCGCATATAATGAATAATTATCAAATAAGTCTGTGTGGATGTCTGAATTTTAAAATGTTGGCATACGAAGAAAAGTAAGCGGAATAAATTGGAAATACAATTTCATTTACATTGAAAAATACATTTAGAATATTTAAGCACTCACATATATTTCTTTACATAATTAATTTTATGTTTCACACAGCGGTATCGAAAATGATTGACGTTTAATTAATCAAAGTATACAATGCAGTCTATTTGTTAAATTTTAAAGACCTGACGGAGATACAGTGATATCGAAACCAGTCGGCTTTAAATTAATGAAAGTGGTTTACGTGAAATTTGTTAATTTTAAAAATATATGTATAAATATATATTTATACCTTCGTACAAAATATTTTAATTTGTAGTCCCTTTTATGTGCAATGAATTTTTGTCAATAGATGATTTATTTTTTAAGTTCTAGTGTTTATAAGTACAAATAGGATAAATAAATATATTTTAGTTTCTATGTACATGGTATCGAGTTGACGAAATAATTTTTCCCATTCATTCTGCATCACTTCAAAAAATATTAATTTATTTATATTATTCCTCAATGTATTCATTATTTTAGGTACATTGTATTCTGATGTTCATTGGCTGAACTCATTTGTATATTTATGTACCAGCGTGCCTTCGTTGTGTTGTGTAACGTGTTTCAATATTATCTTAAAATAATAATCAAATTATATTTATACATTTTTTATTCGGAAAGACAACGGTACGGAAGCATGTTGGTATAACTCAAGAATATATAACTCGCTTCCTGTTGTGGTATTTCGTAAATTTTATACGAATGTACATTTGAGAAATTTAAGTGTAGATACATAGTAAACTAATTAATGTAAAGTTTATTTGGGAGAGAGTTGTGGCGGACTCATAGTACAACCTAGCGGTGGTTCGCGGAACTAAGATTACACGTCGCAAACCGGTTCACAGCGAGCTCGCAGTATACACTGAAAGAGGGACGTGGCGCTGGTGAGCGATGCGCCTGGCAGACTCTGGCCTGGAGACGAGAGTACCAAGCCCAGAAATTCATTCTACTTCCATGGCTGGTGCTCTCAATAAGTTATCTCTTAAATTGCAACTTATTTTGTATGTATACATTTAGCAATTACCTATACTTTATAGTGTGTTCCGACTGCGGATCGCAAATAAACCAGATAACAAAACCCACCCTAGATGTTATTCTTCCTTATACATTCTTCAATTGGCTAGTACAACCTGAGTCAATCGGGTATCATCACTGTACCATCTAACTAATACCAATACTAGCCAAACATAATATATAATAAAAAGAGAAAAAAAAATGTATAATAAAAAAATATATAACCACTATTCCATCATAGATTTTACTGTTTTACGTCATAGTACTTTTTTAATATTAGTGTATGTATAACCTTGCCCGCCATGATTATCTAATTCAGCAGGATTTTAGAAAACAATATCTCAAATAATATAGTTTATGCTAGGAGTGGAGAATCAGGAAGGGTGGAAGGAATTTGGTATAGGTACAGGACACTAAAGACTCGAGGACCAATCAGGAAGCACGACTTTCCTGGGTTTTCTCTGCTGTACTCACAGCTCTCCTGAACTTCAGGAAACTTCTTCGATGATTAGCATGAAACAATGTGTATCATCCAATAGTGATTGCATATCTTCGGCACGCACTGCGAGAAACCGAATATGCAATAGCAACAGTAACTGTACAAATAATAGTACAGTGTAACGAGCACAAAGCAGGACGTTCACACTTCTTGACAGTTCACAAGTTATAGATCACACATACACACAGAAAAGTCGTGCTCTGCGGTATATGGTAAAGAGAGGGCGGAGGGACAAATAGATATAGTAAGCCTAATGTAGTATCCACAGGCGCACGGTTATTGGGGATCTGTGAATCTGTCATAAATACCAAACAATCATCATTATGACTGGTAGTTCTTGGTCTTTTTAAGAAATTTCCTCCCTTGATCCTTATTACAAACCATTTTTTCCCAGTTTTGGATTTTTAAAACAGCTATATCCATGAGGACACTTTCTCTTCATCTTGGTTTTGGTTTTACAAAGTTTCTACTCTGTTTTGGTCATGTTTTAATCAGTGACATGGTAATTGTTGTTTGTTCATCCCTTCTACATATGTATGAAGTATATTTTAATATACAATTATCTTATTATACTATAGAGCTCATTATATTTTTAATATAAATTGTATCACATTTAAATAAATACATTTTTTCTAACATTTTTTGAAATTAGCGCATTACCTACTACCATTTTAAGCATTAGCCCCAATCGTTAGTAAAGGAGCATTAGTATTATGGAAAAAAACTGGTTAGTACCGACGCATAATACGTTAATATTATTTCAGACATCAAGATTTACAAACACACAAATAAATTATCTCAGTTGATTTTGAATACATTATTACTTATTATATTTGTTAAAAAGTATGATTTAGTAACGTTTCCATGCAGATCAAGTATAAATGTTGTCAATATAGCGTAAAGTACAAGTATAAAATTGTTCACGAGAATAAATTTAGTCATCCAAATTTAGTAATTGTCCCCTATATGAAAATCGTTTTAAAAAAACTCGGGTAGAGTTTTTTTTTAAAATGAATAACAAACTTATTGCAAATTTTTTGTTAGACAAAATAGTTAATTACATTAACTGAATTTATAGAAATTAGAACTGCATTCAAGTACACATTTGTTTTATTTAAATACTTGAAATTGAAGACGTGAGTTCATAATATTATTTTATTATAGAGGAACTCTCCTAATCCAATACTTTTAACATTCAAAATTTTCTCAGACAAAGTTTCAGACCTTTCCTTCATTTCAAGATACGGCGTATAACTATTATTTGCATGAAATTTAAGTACGAATTTTTATTAATTAAGAAATAGAGATGAAATTTATAAAACAATTAAATACATAATACATTTAAAAAATGAATTAAATTTCATTAAACTCAATTTTTTTTACGTTTATATCGAAGTTGTATAATGAAATGTAGGTATTTAAATATTTTTTTATCATAACCATATCTTCTGTAAAAATTAAAACCGATTGTAATTTTTTCGACTTACGTGAATATTGAACGTTTTTAAATTTAAATTAATTTTAATTTAAAAAAAAATATATGTAACGTAGACACGTGGTGGTTTATTTTAACAATTAATAGTTTGTTAATTGTTAAAATTATGAATTCATCAACCGGTTTCAGAAAATACGTTTTTATTCTTCTAAATGATAAAAAAGTCATGTTTCAAAATTCAATTCAATTTAAAAAATTGTGACGTTATAAATCTGGGCTACGTACAAAATTGCCCTTATTTTGTCAAGCACCTTGCAATTCAAAAATAATTACGCTTAAGTTGACATCACACTCTGTGTCTGAGATTATAAAAACTGTTGCATCTATGGTTCATTTTCAAAATTAGCGACGAAGCTGTCAGACTAAAATGTAGCTGTGCGCGATTCACTACAGCCAGAGGGCAAGTATTTTTTATTGTTTAATCACTAGTGCATAATCTACTATTAACTTGTTAATCTATTTGCATGGTAAATAATCTTTACAAGAAACAAGAAGTTTCCCTTTGGCTTTGCCTCAAGCCTTGCTTCTGGTTTCTGGTACATATTTCTGAATTTTGCTTCTGGATTTGACTCTCGGTTTTTGCCTTTGGTATACGATTTTAATTTACCTTGGGGTTAATCGCCTCACTGTGGGCGACATTTTTATTTATGATGATCATTTACAAACCAATTACGTCTACGAATCTGATGGCGTCGGTCTGGATGCTGTGTGTCAAACGTGATGTGACAACAAGACATCTGGTTGTCCCATACAAGAAAGACGTCGAACTCACGCCCAACCCGACGAGATGAGGATTTGTCGTCTGGATTTTATTTTATTTTCATTCAATCATTCATTTGTTATTGTGTCTATTTTTCTAATGAATAACATATTTCATTTATTACCTCCGGGTATTACTATAAATTTTTCCCAGTTTAGGATGAAGACAGAATGCGACAAAAGTGAGGTGGGTATGTTTTGCTCAAGTAAAAGAACCCACGGATCTTATGTTCTACACTGACTAGCCGGTGAAAGGGAAGGACGCAGGTCTTCTACCCTCACAATATATATATAATTTTTAATTTTTTGTAAATAACTAAATAAATCTAGTACTTATCTTAAATTGTAACAATGATAAAACATAATTAAAAGTAATGAAATTTAAATTTTATCGTAAACCAACTTTAGGTATTAACAGTATCATATATAGTAAGTGTAATCATTCCTTATCACATCACATTCAGCATTACATTCAATGATACAGTCTTGTCAATATTCCTATGTCAGTCACATTCTAATTTCAATTAAATACCATTAAACAAATATCATTTAATAACGGATACAATACAGAATTAATACACACGATTTTACAAAATAAATTAAAATAATGTATGTAATGTAATAAAGCACACAGATAAAGCAAAATAATGACGGTTATTTGTGGCATAGAATTTTATTCATAAATACATTTTCGAATCAAATATCTAATCACCAAAAGTTAGATCAGCATTTTATATGAATAATAATACAGGATAGGAAAAATTCTTATAAATTCTAATGACAATGAATTAAAAAAATAATATTCTTATCTCCTGGAAGAACGCCGAAATGGTGGACAGATCTGATGAGATCTATAACAGATGGCTTGATTTAGGAAACTGTCAGAAATTCCGCATATTATGCTAAGAATAATTAGAAATACTAAACAACGTAATGAATAGTGACACTACTTTGTGATTATCTGATGTGAATTAATGATCGCTTCTTCTTCATCATTCCCTTTTCTTATTTATTTGGGGTGGAATCTTCTTATACAAAAGTTCCAGGACGCTCTATCCTAGATGGTCACTTATGCGGGCTTCTTCATTTCTTGTTGATGTTTGACCACCGGGTTGCTTGAGGTCTTTCTCGTTGTCTTCTGCCATCATAATAATAATAAACAGTATAATAATAATGAAACCTCTTATTTGAGAAACTATACTTGTCCACCAAACTTATATCTGAGATAATCAATAAAAACGGTCTAGTCAAGTTATTTTCAGTATAAAATAATAATCATACCAACAAATTTGATCAGAGAATAGAATATACAGATTATCTGTCTTATTTTAAACACATACTTTTAAAACTTGGATATTAAATGTCTGGACAAGTGTTGTTTCTCAAATATATGTAATGAAAGTGAACAAATTTTATAATGAAAATACTTATATTTTACTATATAAAATGTCAAAAACTCGTGTTTATAGTGTATGAAGATTTATTTATCAATATATTGTCATTTTTAAAAATTAAGAAATAAATATGACCAAATTAATTAAATTAAATTAAAAATTATAGAAAGAAATATGACAAATTAAATTTAAAAAATATTATCTACAACAATTGGCCACTGAAACAATTTATCATAAAATTCCTTATGTTCATCCGGGATATCGGGATTAACCTATTTTATGTCATTATTTATTTATTTATTCATTATGACTTTACAATCATTTTCATTCGCCTGTTCACTAGGTAAGTGAAACATTGTTTTCTATGGCTAACTAAAAGGTAGATGATACTGGTCCATCAACAAATTGACGGGCTGTTAAATATCCTAGAGAGCAGCTACCATAGGTACTCAAAATGGGTAAACTCTGCCACTCGAAATGACTGCTTTATATATCTGGGTACTTTTTTCCCAATAGACTCCAGTGAAAGACTTACTTTTTTATACTTTGTTGGTCACCATTTTTTAAATTCAAAATGTTTTTACTGTAAACTAGTTTGGAATACTACAGCTTATAATCATGTCTATATATATATATATATATTCACTAACAGTGCGGAGCCTATCATTTTCAGTTTTCTTTTTACTACTGCAAAATGTCTATCGTATTGTAAAAATAAGTGTCTCTGATTGGAAAAAATAATGCATAATTGTATTGACTACATCAATTGTTGAAGCCAAAGCCAATAAAAATAGAACGATGTGACCTTTGTTTTAACCGAGACACCCATCAGAAAACAAATGTAGATGTTTAACATTGTATTGGATACTATTATTGATATAATTCAAAATAAATGCACATATGGGGCCCTTCCTAGCTTCACCTTCATGGTGCACATACAGACTCGATGTCATGAATGTTGAAAACATTAATTGTTTATTGACCAAGGTAAAAAATTTCTTGAACTGGGATCCGTGGTCAGCTTAAATTCTGCATGATATCAATAGCCTGCAACTGTTTCTTTATTTTATTCCCAGCACTATTTATATACACCAAACGTTTTGCGTCGTTTTTTTCTCTCACACATCAATTTTATATTTTTAATGCATTTTTTGCATTTAATGCAATTAGCGTTAATTTTACTTTTACTTGATAAACAATACTAGGCCAGGACAAGTGTTGTATTTCAAACAAACGTAATTTTGAAGGGAACCGTAAATCTATACTGGGTTTGGGATAAGAGTTATTTCAAATACAATTTGTAGGTCTACTCTGCTAGAAAAATGTGTCATTCATATCTCCATTATGTCAAATGTATGGACAACTGTTGTTTCTCAAATAAGTGATTCAATTTGATTATTTGTTTCGTATTTACGTGACAAAACCATCTCAGCCCGGCTAATCCCTTCTTCTCTGTGAATAGTGCAACGTTAAAATGCCCGCTGGCGTACTTCCGAACTCTATTCAGTTTGGTAACTTCTCCAACTCACGTGAGCATTTTGGTAACCCTCCTTCACCGACCAGTAATCAGCATTACATATTTTCCCGGATCGTGTGGCCGTCTTGTATACTCGAACTTTAGTCTTGTTTGGCATTTGATCGCAAATATTTCTGAAATTTGAAAAGTACATTTATAAAAGGTTTACTTATATATATTTTGTATTTGTTGTGATACAATTTTTATGATAATTAATGTGGTGGGATAAGATCCCGTGAACTGTATCAATTAAATTAACTGGGTTGGACATCAATTTTCACCTCCAGTTGAATTTGATTTTTTTAGTAAAGAACGGAGATATCACTGCACTACGAATGTTGCAGAGCACCGCTTCTTTTTCGTGGTCCACATTTTACGTACGGCGCTACTCTCGAACGTTAAAAGAAACACAGATGTTAACCGTTTCATGTCGAAATGCAATCTGTTCCTCCGTCGGCGAACTCTCTAAGTAATTAGTTAACCAGAGTGAGAAAGGTATATTAAGGTTTATTGGGAGGACAAAATAAAAAAAACACATGATTTTGTTTTTAAAGTCCGTAAAAACGAATTACAATTGTATTATATAATACAATAGATTTCTAAATGAATGTGAAATATGTCAATGAATGAATGAATACATTTTCTGGTGAATGAATTTGTATGTACATAAAAAAAATATTATTTCTCGTGAACTAGTCCTTGTACACCAGGGTTGTATTTTCCACTTGTCTCCTTTGAATCGGGCGTGAAGAAGGGTGACACGGCCCAATTTCCCGCTCCGTAGAGTTTGGTAGTGCCCCGTGGGACTCTACTACGCAGCTAAGTGCGCTTAAACCTGTATCGGGCAACCCTGGATGTACAGGGAAGGCGTTAGAATAAATGGCATTACAAAAAATTCAATAATTAGCACTAGCAGTCTAATGAACCACAAATTAAAAAGAAGATATTTTAAAATTATAAAACAACTAATTTTAAATAAATATATTTTTTCTTCAATATTTGCAAAATTACTTTGTGGCCTCATTTTAAATTAATAATTATACAAAATACTTAGTAGAGTTTAATAGAATTAAAGAGCATTTGAGATGCCTAAATAACAATAACTATTCTGAATTTTACAATCACTTTTTGGAAACAAACCATTCCTTTGATATTAATAAGGGTTTGGGAATAGAAATTATACATACAAATACTACGGGTTTACAGTCAGATAAATTAGAAATTTTAGAAATAAGAAAAAGTGTTAATAATAAGCTTAATATTATAAATAACCAAACCCTTTTTGCAAATAGTCACCTTTTAAATTTGTTTTCATATTAGTCCTTACTTATTCACCATTTTATATTTTTGTTTTTATCTATGTTTGTATTTTTTAATTTCAGTATACATTGTTTCCTGAAGATGACAACCATAGGTATCAAAACATGTAGAATAATTAATAAATAGTATTTTGTTTAATTATTAAGATGTATTTTTAATCAATTCATTGTATTTTGTCGGAGGCCTTTACAAAACAAACCTTTTTCGACAGAAATTATATTTCAATGTTATGGTCTTTATTTTTTAACTCCCGACTAGAACCTGATCGGAATTTATTAGAAACATTGAGGAAAATCAGCAGCAAAAGTTGAAGGAGCATGAACATCAAATGGCCAAATCTTAGAAATAAATAATGTTCAATGCGATTAAGATTTTCATTGAAATACATATGGTGGAAAAATTATATAAATTAAAAAATTAAACTAACTTATTTGCAATATATGTTACAGCTAAGTTTTATAAAGGTAAAATGTTAATATTCAAATATTTATATTAGAGCTTATCGTATACTCATGTATACACTAGATAAATGATAAATAGATTAATGAGTCACGAAAAGACGTTAAAATTGTATAATTTTAAAATTTGTAACTTTTAATAGGAGGATCGCAGTTAAGGTTATAATTATACAAAAACTTTAATACGGCTATCTAGTATCTTTGCAGATACCAATGAGGAAGAAATATGAATAAAAGTACATAAGTAAGTGTGTCGTCGATAATGATTTATTTTATTATTAGAACACATTCTTATTGTGAACTTGTGGTTATTCAGAACATAGATCTGTGATGTTTTAAATATGAATTAAATATATTGATTAGAAAGATATACATATAAAATCAATTTTATCGAAAAATATTGTTGCGCCACTGGGATTCAAACCTGGATCTCTTTTCAAACCGGGGAAGGTGCATTATCCAACTATGCTACAGCGACGATATTTTTAGCGACAAATTTAATAAAAATGAATTGATAATTCTGGCGTCTGCTATCAGATTACTCAAAGGTATTTGAGATTCCGTAAAAATAAGGTAGATGGCTCTTTCAAATAATGAAACGATTAGATATATTAATATCAAAAAGGTAACATATAGGTTCGAAAATTTGTCCCTAAAAATATCGTCGCTGTAGCATAGTTGGATAATGCACCTTTCCCGGTTTGGAAAGAGATCCAGGTTCGAATCCCGATGGTGGCAACAATAATATTTTTCGATTAAATTGATTTTATATGTATATCTTTCAAATTAATATATTTAATTCATATTTATTTATTTTATTAGTTGAATATGAGTAACGATTTTGATAGTTGTAACCATCAACTACCTAAAACTAATAAAAACAGTGTCCCGAAGATGACATACGGTTCCGAAACTTGGACGCTATAGGTCGATTTTTTACTCATGGCACTGTACAGTCGGCCATTGACGAATATGTTGCTAGTATATTTTTTTATTATTACAATATAGATGTTACTAAACCTTTAAAAAATACATACCTATATAGTTAATAAGAAAATAAAATACAAGAGTGATTCTACAGTTTAATGAAATAAAACCGAAGTAGCAAATATTATAAACATTGATTTTATTTTTACTCATATTTGCGTATTAGCCGAATAGAGGATCGGCTTATACGCCCGACCAATTATTTTAGTTACGTGTGTTTTATTTTTATGCTTACTATATATAGTTATGAAATTAATATAAAATTATATTTAAAAATTGATTCATTTTAATAAATTATGATTTTATAATTATTCACATTAAGGTGCATGCAAATAATAAGGCCTGTCGGGTAATAAAGCTTAAGAAGCAAACATCATATTTAAAATACACTCACACGCACAAACACTACTTACAAACATACATAAGACGTAAACAAGTTGATTTCTGTCTCCAGTATCGTGTCAGTTTATATAAGAAGAACGCACGCCAGTTAAATAATGAAAATCCGCCAGAAACAATCGTAAGTAATTTTGATAATATTACAGTAAATTATGTAAATTTGTACTCTATGTCTTCTGTAATTCATGCATTTTATGATTCTAGTTAAATTACTTAGATGTTACAGTCAAATTTCTTATTTTTTTTAAAGTTTATTAATTTGGGGGTCTGCAGCTATATTTCATACTATTCATTCATAGCACAGAGGCACAAGGTCCTCAGAAGAACACTCATAAATCAATAAATTACTGAGGAACGCCAGTCACAATTTACCTTTTTGATTAGAATAATAAAAAATAAAAATATCTGATACTAGAAAGGATGCTGATACTTCACAGATGAAAACGGGATAGTATTGTCATGGTTATGAGGAGGATAGGATTGCCGATATGAGACATGTACCAGATACGACAAACGGTATCACGAGGATTGCGTTGATTTATCAGAAGAAGATCATGATACCTTTGAGTGCTCTAATAAAGTTAAGCTAGACAAATTGTTGTGTTTTTGAAGATTTAAATGTGAAATTTCAATAATTATTTTATTTATGATCTAAGTTCAAAATATAATTTGTAATTCGAATGTTTTATATGTTACAGCTATAGACATTATTACCCCACCAAAGTATAATAAGGTCAATGTGCATTGTTTTTTAAAAGGCTTAATATTTTGTTCTTTTATATGTTAGTAGTTGACATTTTAGTTTATAATTTGTTCCTGTGATACTGTAAAACTAGTTAACAATAAAAACTATTAATTATCTGCAGTATTTTTCATATAATTTCAAATATCTCGCTAGACCTTATTCCCGCAGTTACCTTATAATTAAGTTAATTATATTGAAATGCAAATAAAATTAAAATTAAAAAGTAAACTAAAATGTTAAAAAAATAAATCAAAAATAGCTCATCACAATCGTAAAAGTAATAATATTTAACATAAAAATGATTAATTGTATATGTGAAAACATTATTAATTATCTTGAATTATATGTAATTTCGTACGAGAGCAATATGTTTATACATTTGCTCCCGCCTTATTTATAACATTCACGGATGGTGGTATTTACGAACATAAATAGGTACTTAAGAATCTTTGGGGGATCAATAGTTCGAGAGATCAATTGGCAGAGGGATCAACTATTCGATGGAACAACCATCGGAGAGATCAACTCTCGGAGAGATCAACTGTCGGAGAGATCAACTCTCGGAGGGATCAACTGTCGGAGGGATCAACTGTCGGAGGGATCAACTGTCGGAGGGATCAACTGTCGGAGGGATCAACTGTCGGAGGGATCAACTGTCGGAGGGATCAACTGTCGGAGGGATCAACTGTCGGAGGGATCAACTGTCGGCGGATCAACTGTCGAGAGACCAAACGTCGGAAGGTCCAACGTCAGGGAACCGGAGTAGAGGTCCCAAATGGAAACTGAGCATGGGCCGCCCACCTGTTCTAAGGTTAAGGTCCAATAACATAACGTGTCCTTAGAATGACAAGATGTCTTCTGACATTTAGATCAAATGAGATATTGAGTTTTCAAGTTTTGAAAATTAATTTTTCAATTTCTTCAGCAGAGTTTGGTTCATCGCATGTAAAAGATTTTTTTTATAAAAATGCCGCTATATAATTTAGAGTAATAATTTTAACTAATTCTGGACACGTCATATAAAATAACAATCATTTTATTTGTATTGAAATCAACAAATAATGTTTTAAATAATATTACGTTAAGAAATATTATTATTATTAGTATTGTGAGTAAGATTAAGAAAGAATCACTTAGGTGGTTTGGTCATATGGAACGGAAGAATGAGGAGAATGGTAAGAAAGATATATGACGCAAGTGTTGATAGCAGCAGAAGTAGAGGATGTCCATGGAAGACGTGGCACGATCAGGTAAACCAGATACTGTTAGAAGCCTTAATAACCGTCGAGCTTGTATCAAAATATGTATGAATGCGGATGAGGCGAGAATTGTGTGTCAGGAAAGAAGAGTGTAGCGCTCTATCCTCTCTGCCTACACTCGCGGCGAAACGGCGTGATGGTAAGTAAGTAATATTATTATACCATATTAGGTGCTATGAAATTTTTTAATGAAATGCCATAAAATATAAGAAAGGAAGAGAAATTGAATATATTTAAAATTAAACTGACTAAATTAATAAAAGATAAGATTTAGTAAAAGAAAATACTTTAATCTTGTTAATATTAGAGCATATATAAGGAGTGCTTATGTATGCACTATGTTAAGAATTAAATAAATAAATAAAAAATATTTTTGTTTCCTTGATATCTCCTAAACTACGAGTACTAGAAAATTTGACAGCCTGTCAAACGATGATGAAACGAAAGACTGTCAAACGTTAGGAGAGTCCTATTTCGAGCAGCGAATGGACACAGGTTGATGATGGCGATGATGATACGAGGGTAGGAATTTGTCTAGTAAGTGTTAAAACTAAAGAAAAATTAAGTTGTTGAAGGTTTTTTTTTTTAATAAGTTGATAGAGAGGTATACAAAATATTATTTGAGTATAATATCATTAGTATTATAAATAACAAAAAAAAATGTTTTTCTCATAAAGAATATATATGCCATTTAATATAATATAATGGGAAATATTTTCATCATATTGAAACGTAAAGTAACACCTTCTCTAAATAATTGGAATGAATGGAAACATAATTTAAATGTACTTCTTAGTGAAAATATGTTTATTTTATTCCCTCTCAATCCTCTGTGGAAAAATTTCTCTATTAAACACGGGTAACACTTTAATTTGGAAAAAAATCAGCCCACTTTATTTATTTATCATAAAAACATTTAAAAAAGAACAAAATCTAATACTTTATGTTATTGAATCCTAATAGCTTGTTTTTTCCAAAGGAAACAAATTTCCTTTCAAAATAAATATGCTTTGTATAACAGCCATTGAATGGCTATATAATATATAATGTTCAATGAAAGGCATTTTATTTTGAAAACATTTTCTTAGAAATCCATTCATACTAACTTACATAGTTATTTTTATATCTTTTGAAGATGTTAAAATGCCTGTAAAATAGTAAAATACGTTCGAAAAACGTGACTACTTTTTACTCCGGTCCTGGATAACCGTAGACCGATGTCAGGGTTAGGAGCCGGTGCACAGCAGGCGAACCGTAACTGCCAGAGGTCCCATAGTAACGGCGTGACGGGTCAGATGCGTCAAGGTGACGTTAAAGACGTCATTTACGATGAAGATAGATGATTGCTTGTAAGAACCTTTGTTGTTTGGGTTTCGAGCACAGAGAACTCATGCATGTAACGTTGGACTAAATCTGAAAATATTGGTTCTGTAAATAGTCACAAATAAACAATAATTACAAATAAATCTGTCTTACTGCCTAGTTTTTGAGTTAAATTAATGAATGGAATTAAGGAATAATATGTTTTAATATAATATATTGCAATATAAAATGGTGGGATTTCAACATTTCTAACACTTTTATTAATCAATAATAAATTGCCAGATACTGGATGATGGTCATGCTTAGAAAAAATGAGGTCAATGTTGTGTGTTATATTAAAATAGTATGACATTCTATCATATTTACCTAGACCTATGGTAAAATGGTTACTAGCCAACTAACTAACTAGTCAGTTAAACAAATAAATATTTAAGAACACATTTTTATTGTGATGTTGCAGTTTTTCAAAATATAGTTCTGTGATATTTTTAATACAAATTTAATGAATCAACTAGAAAAATATTATAAAAATTATATATTTTTAGGTAGCAACAATTAGATTGGTGCATAATTATTGAAACATTTGTACGCGACATGTTTTTCTTTTAAAATTACAGTTTTTCATAAAAATAATCTCTTCTTAGTAGTGAAAATGCGTTTTGAAAATCATATCCATATTGGCCATATCAGCACAGTCATTTTGCGATCTTAACGAACTTTTTAGCAAAGGAACAATCAGTGGTTCAAGAAGTTTAAATCGGGCGTTACAAACCTGGCAGTTGAAGAAGGAAGAGGTCGACCATCAAATTTCGACGACCAGATACTTTTGGCAGCCGTGGATAAGGACGAAAGCTTGACAACGAGAATGTTGGCCGAAAACTTCAATGTGGACCGGACCATTCGACCATCGTTCGTCGTCTCAAAAAGCTTGAAAAAGTATGAAAATTGGCTGGATGAGTCTCCCACGAACTCTCCGACAACAACAAAGCCGAAAGTATCCGAATTTTTCCCGTTTTGCTGCAGCGAAACAAGCAAACTCCGTTCCTGAATAATCTCGTCACTGGGCGCCGATAAGGGCTGGGAGCTGCTTCCTCATCCACGGCTGCCAAAAGTATCTGGTCATCGAAATTTAAAATTAGAAGCGCCAACAAACTATCACATCAATCGATCGCTGAAAAATTGGCTCACGAACAAAGTTTACGACGATTTAGATGACTTGGTGGCCGACGTCAAAGAGTGGATTATCTCTAAGAACAGCAACTTCTTCGCCTGTGAGATCGATCGACTACCAAGCAAACGGGAAGCAGTAATTGAAGTAGATGGTGAACATGCTCCGGAATAATCATTTAAATATGTTTTTGTTAAATGTTGTTATTGTATTTGTTGAAAAAAAGCCACAATAATTATGCTTTAACCCAATAAGTAGATGTTTTCTGTATATCTTTCAAGTTGATTAATTTAATCTGTATTAGTTAAATAATTGAGCAATTACATTTTTAAGCATTACTACTACTGCAATAAATATTGCATATCCATTATTATATATTTTTATATAGATTATTTTACTTCGTTTTTAACCACTTATATTATATTTTAATACACCAACCGATTTTGGAAAATACCATTTGTTTCATCAGGATGTCAACTAAAAACTAAAACCATATGTCAAATTGTTTTAATGTTTTAAAATTCAATTTAATAAATATATATAAAAATTAAATATTTAATAAATAAATCTAGTACCTACCTAACTTAAATTATTACGATGATGAAAGATATAGAATTTGACCGGAATACGACATCCCGGCAGTAACTATATATCTTATTTAATTTTTTTTTCTGTATATCTTTCTAGTTGATTAATTTAATTTAAAATTATAATGTTGTAAACGTCTTAAAATAGAATAATATTATGGTGAGCTCAATATAGCGCCTGGCAGAGCATGTTCAAACCACCATCTGCACAGTACTGAAAGTAGCTGGTGCCACTGATCAGTCATCCGCGCGCTCTGCGCTCAGTGTCAGGTACTCTTTGGCCACTGTCGGTCTTGTCAACATAATTATACTTCGAACTCTGTATTAGTGTTTCACAGCATAAATTCAACCCGCATAATATTATTAATCTTTATAAAACGTTCATATAAACTTGGTGCTTTCTCATCTAAGCACTGTTTATTTCAATCTTCTCCGCCACTGTCAGAGCACCTTTCTCTTCCATGCAATTAAAACAAGGTGAATACAAAAATATACGAATACACATGATAAGCCGACTTGGATATGAATTTACATACTTGATCCTTCTGATTTTGATACTCACGTATCCACAATTTGTTATCAATAATAATATGTTATTTTAAAGAGCACACATATTATATCTGAAGTCGCAATTGAAAGCTATAATCTTTGTATATGTATATATATATTTTTTTATATATATATATATTTATAATTGATGCATTTAATTTTTATTAATAATATTTTATGTTCAAAGTATGGGACATCTATACTAATTATAAAATAAGAACTAGCAATCTTTTACTGCTATATTGTAAGTTAGCGCATAATTTAGAGGTTTGGCCCAGTTGGCGCAGCGGTGAGTCAACATTAAACCAATAAGCGGAAGAAGCAAGTACGCCAGCTAAGTTCAAATCACTGTGTTTCTTAAACAGAATTGACGTTTCGGTTTTATAGTAGAATCTTTGATTTTGTCAATGTCAAAACAAAGCTATGTACCTACTATAATTAATTCAGTTACTTAATAGAGTAATTATTTGTTTCTTTTCAAGAAATTTATTTTGAAAAACATTAAATATGAAAAAGTGTTAATAAATATATTATACAGTTTTCTATAATATCCAATTGATTAGCATTGTATGTAAATCATAATGAAATGTTTATAAATAGTTTAAAAACATATTTATTGTAAGTAATTAAAAAAATTAATTGTATATAGGATTTTTAAAATAATTAGGGGCATTTATTACACATAATACCTATATAATATCCCAACTTATTCATTACTGACTACATCCATAATATTATTTATTATGATTTTTATTCAATAAAAAATGAATAAACTTTATTTAAAAAAAGAGTTAGATTTAAAATAATATCTATTAAAAAATATATGGTGCTTTCTTTCATATTTTGTCGTACCGGGTTTTGGGGCATTTTAAACATTTTGATTCATCTATACTAGTTATATAAAAAGGTCCAAATCTTTTCGTTCTTTGGATATTGACACCGGACACCTATTCGGGATTACTTTTATTTTTGTATTTATCAACCTTCAAATCTTTCTATATTGTCTCTTCCTAGTTCTGCATCTGGATATCTGAGTTATCAAAAATAATATGGTATTAACGATTTTAAAGGGAAACATGAACATATGGATTTTGTTTTGAAAACACTTTTCCATGCATTAATTGAAAAAACGCGTTAGGTACGCGTCTCAAAAACATGTACAATTTATGGTCTAGTGGTTAAAATGCTGGCCTAGTAACCTAGTGGTCAGTGGTTCGCGCCTCGATCCAGGAGACCACCAAGTTAGTCCAATTTTCATAGTATAAGCGTTTAGCTTAGTTTGAAAATAGTAAAGATATTGATCTGACATGTATTCCGTGTTTATATCTCTATATTATTTTTAAATTTCTTTTTTAAAAAAAATCTTAAATTCAATTTAATAAAAAAATTAAATCCGAGCCCCGGCTTATGCTAAGTATGTATAAATAATAATGTGTATATTAAAATACAAATCAATGCATTTAACATAAAAGTAATCATTAAAAACATAGTCCAATGGAGCAGTAGTGAGATGGTAGAGCACTCACTTGACATGATTTAATTTTTCATTTTGAAAAGTTTTTGTGACAAATTTAAATAGGGTACCCGCTGAATAAACATATTATTTTCTAAAATTATACTAAATTGAAACATTCGTAAAATAGTTATAAAATATGTAATAGAATATAATATCAATCAATGTAATTTTACAAAATATTTTCGTCTGCGGTATCTGCGTTACCCCTCAGCGTAACGGAAAGGTTAATTGGACGCTGATTGGTAGGCAGCACTTAGCAAACTTGCATATTAGTGTGGTTTTTGCTATTATCCATTATACATATTAATGAAAGCATATCAGTTGTGGCTTTGTGTTAATACAGATACGACCTGGTATGCCATCCACATACGTGTCATAGTCCTTATACGGATTGTATCTATCAACCTGTCGCCCTTCTCTTCGGCTTAATGTTCTCATTCCTTTGTCTGTAGAATTTACTCATGTCTCTCATAGCGCAGTCATTAGGGCTGATGTACACATCATTTCCTATTGGGTTAACCACTCGTTCACCACGTCTTGTACGAGATAAGCTCGTCAATATGATCCTGATATATCTTGCGGTGTATCATTTAAATATGCTTATGTAGGCGAATATCGATAATCACTATTCAATGAATTATCTAATATCTGATTATTTAAAACGTTGTCTTTAAAATTATCAGACACGTTTATTTTCAGTAGTTCAATAAATGGTTTGGTACTTAAAAAAATATCGTACATGGTATTTTTTTAAATATTTTTTCTCAATATATCTAACATCATGGATATGAAACATCATATCAAATTAATAATATTATTATAGAGAACACATTTTTATTGTGAAGTTGTAATTATTTAGAGCGTAGGTCTGTGATGTTTATAATACAAATTAAATGTATTAATTAGAAAGATATACATATAAAATCAATTTTAAATTCTGGCGCCTCCTATCGGATCACTTAAAGGTATTTGAGATTCCGTAAAAATAAAAAAAATGGCTTTCAAATTATGGAACGATAGATATATTAATTTGAAAAGTGTATCACATGGGTTCCAAAATTTGTCGTTAATGCACTGTTGTGCTATAGTATAATCGGTTAATGCACATTTCCCGGATTGGAAGGGATCCAGGTTCGAATCCCAGTAGCAACAACAATTTTTTTCGATAAAATCAATTATATCGAAAAATATTGTTGTTGCACCACCGGGATTCGAACCTGGATCTCTTTCCAAACCGAGGAAGGTGCAATATACAACTTTGCTACAGCATAAAAAAAGTCATCTTCTTTATTATCGTCAAAACACTGTGTTGGTATAGCATAATCGGATACTGCACGTTCCCCGGATTGAAAGAGATCCAGGTTCAAATCCCGGTAGCAACAACAATATTTTTCAATGTATATCTTTCTAATTAATACATTTAATTTGTATCAATGTAAAATAATTATTTACTTGAAAAAGTAGTAATTCTGTGATTTATTTTTATTAACTTATTTATTATATATTACTCCATTAAAACATTTATTCTGCTGTATTTTGCATATATTTTTAAGAGAACAATAACTGGAATACCTTATTAGTGCAATATATTTTATTAATAAAGGTAAATTATCTAATTGCTTAAGTCGATTTCCAATATAATTAATAGCTTTTTAGCAAACAATATGTGTTAAATTTTAAAAAGATATTTTGTAGGTACTACGATAGGTTGAAAAATTCTCAGCTTCTAGAATATAAAGTATATTATGCTTTAAATGCCGGTATATCAGTTTTATATAGGAATTAATCATTTCAAAATATTGCTTCACATCTGCTATCGTAGCGTCCTTCGAGTCATTTTTTTTTCCTGCCAAGATATGAATTGGGGTTACATAACATAAAGCCTTTTGTCAGCGTTCCGGGTCTTTTATTCCTAATTCTTCTCTCATTTTGGTTATAAGGCTAGCATAGTTTTAGCCTTATTTAAATAGTTTATTATGTATTTCCAGAAAAGCTCTAATGATTATAGAAAAGTGATCTAGTCTCTGTACTCTGTAGTCTGATCTAGTCAAAACTGACTTCAGAAGCGGTAAACCACTATGCTAATACTATTTAGAATGTTGTTTAGACTCTAGTTGGCAGTGGTGGATTCAGGTTTTTTCCATAATTACAAATCGTGCCAAGAAATGTTTAAGATTAGCATCAAAACTCTGAACACTCCGAACATAAAAGTTTTTTGTTCCAGCGTCAGAAGCCTTGGCATCCCTAGCAGAAAGCTTCAACAAGTAACGACGAATTTCATTCATCAGACAGACTCATAAAATAATATTGACTTTTCAGGTGTATTCTAGTATAATATGTTAATCATTAGTCATATATACAGATAAATAATATAGCTGTCATATTTCAAAAAAATAAGATTCTCATTAGTGACATCTATGCAGTTTTAGGGGAACGAATATCAAATTTCAAACCATAGATGGTGACAGCGAAGTTGTAGTTAAATACTTAAAATACATAGTAATATATATATAACAAAAAACTCATAGATGTGGAGATTGATTGTGGGTAGAATTGGTGAACGTTACTTTATGTAAAGTGATTACTTAAGCCAGCCGAAGTAAGGTCGTAAGCCCTGTAATATCCATACTTCCATACTTCCCATATAATATAATATAAATAGCTTCGTCTCTATGAGATATCTATAATTTGTCTTAATCATTTATCGATTTGAATAACTAAATGATTGACTTGATATCTATGAATTACTGACATTTTCCGTAATTATTGCGGTTGATCATCTGCGGCCGAATTTAAACTAGGCTCTCGAGTTTTTAAACATTGCATATGATGGAGCACGTTGCTATAATGTTTTAGGTATATCTTCAAATATTTGTTTTCGTGTAAATTCTTGTTTGAAAATATATTTAATCATTTGAAATATTATTATTAATTTTCACAATAATTTCAATTACACTAAATTCAAACAGCTTTCAAAAGTAAATAATTATTTAAATATTTCCAGTAGATATAAAAATGTTCAATTTATTAATTAAAGTACTTTATAAATTCAAACCAAGTTTTTTTTAAGCTGATAATTTTTCAGCATATCCTGGTATGACTTTAATCTTTAAAATAAATACGTGGACATATGACGTTGTATCATTGCCTTATTTAATGAAATTGTTTCGCAGGAGGATGCCATGTATGATACTTGAAATGAATTGTTTATTTTTAAGGAAAACACATTATTATTGTGAAGTTGCAGTTTTTCAGAGCAAGTTCTGTGATATTTTTAATACAAATTAAATGTATCAATTGGAACCATATACATATAAAATCAAATTATCGAAAAAATATTTTATTGCCACCGGGATTCGAACCAGGAACCCTTCCTATCTGTGAAAGTACGCTGACCATTACACCATGTCAACATAGTAAATTAACTATGGGATATGTGATCTATATTTTAGATTTCATTAGATTTAATTTTGGCGTCTCCCAGCGTGTATTATTTAAAGGTATTTTGGTATTACAATATAAAGTTGATGGCTTTTGGAAATGGAATAATAGATGTGTTCATTATATAAATCAAGAGAATATAAGTTAAAAATTTGCCGTAAATGTAATCGGTTAATGTAATAAAATAAGCGATAAGAAAAGGTCCAGGTTCGAATTCCGGTAGCACCCAAATATTTTTTTGATAAATAGATTTTGTCTGAATATCTTTGATTAATTATTTTTTAATTGAAATACTACTTTTTTATGAACATCAAAGTAATTAATAATACCTTTTAAACATTACAATTTGAAACTTCCTGTATATCGTATAACTTACGAAGTGCATACAAGCCATCTAAGAGATTCAATAAAAGATTTTCTCTGAAAGTTTTCCACATTTTTTCCCACTAGACACTTTGAAGTGTCCGTTACACGCTAAATGTATCGGCCCGCTACGGAAACTTGTCTCAAAGCCCGAAGACATCTTGAAACTTGCAGCCTCTCGAGAGAGGGACCCTGAAGTATTGCAGATCTTATCAGAAAAATACGATCAATCTTTGCCAGTTGTTCATCTTAAATTATGTTTATTGCTGTAAAGTGTTTTTAAAAAACAATAAGTAATAATGCGGCAAGAGGATCCATTGAAAGATATCAATAAAAAAAACACGTTTTTATAGATCCCTTTGCCATACAAAAATGTATATATATCATATCATAGCTATCTCGCACAATTTACAGTTCATCAAAATCAATTGCTGAGGTCAATTAAATATATTATCCAATTATCACAATTAATTGTAGTCTGTTATAAATTCGCTTATAACTGCAAAAATTTTAAAAGGGGATTAAAAGTATGGAACAAGAGTGAAAACAATTATTTTTATTGATTTGCGATACTGTATGCGTCCCACAAACATGGCCGTAAAACAACTCACCTGATAGCCATATAGGGCGTATACATCGTGAAGGACGAGTCTACGGAGCTAGCCGACCACTTCTCCGCAGAACGTTCTTTCATCGATTTCTCCAGCGAGTCACTCCAGTCTTTAACTTCATACGCACAATTTACTTTATATTCGTCACACTGTCATTGTTAATCATTCTGCAATTAAAGAACTTATATAAGTTTTCTTTTATTTAAATACCTTACTTTAGACATAACATAAATAATCATACACGTACATTCATAAACACTGCGACATGCACTAACACGCGTGAGACTAGAAGATAGGGGCTTCGGTCTCACCATGCACAAAACCTTCTGATACGACCACATAATTAAGATCCTCACGAGTCAATCATATTTTACACCACAATCTCTACAGATTTATTAAAATGACATATGGAAGAAATACATGAATAGTTTTTTATAAAAGACGACAAAAAATATATAAAATAATACGAGAAAATAAATTGAGAATAAAAGCTTAAAGCGTAATAAGGTATATTTCTGCTTATGCCTCATTTGAATTCATTCTCTCTCCATTCTATATTAGACAGACTCAACCATTTGCCTAAGATGAATGCATACATTTTTTGAGAATCTTACGAGAATAAAATATAGCATGGAGATTTGAGAAGCCTGTTGTGGCGAACCACGGAGAAGGACAAAGAGGATTAGGAAGATCTCTCAAGCGTTAGACCGACCAAGTGTAGAAGGCAACAGGCACTATTCTGGTATGTCGAAAAAAGTGGAGAAGCATAGTCAAGAGAGCTGGAGTTCATTGAGATTATGACCATCAGTCATGATGGACTTCCGTGGCCATGTAAAGGAAAATTTTCATGTTTCATATTAAATAAAAAAATAAAACTACAATGTTATTATCATATTTTATTTATACAGAATTGAGTTTAACGATGCGTATTTTACGTTTTAAAAACAATGCCGTTCATTTCTCTCAAGCGAATTTAACATCATAAATTTGCGACCACGCGAGAGCAAAGCGTTGGTTCAATGACAGCAACTTCATGGCGGATATTTTCTTGTAAGGCTTGAATTGTGTGAGGATTATTGCTTTAAACTCTCTCACAAAAAAAAATTGCACAGTGTAAGGTCCGGTGACCGAGGTGTCCAGGGTATGTCTCCGTACTTGCTGATTAATTTATTGGGAAAAATTCGCCTCAGCTTCTCCATTGAAACTCTAGCTATGTGTGGAGTGGCCCCGTCTTACTGAAATTGTGTCTGTTGTTGAACCCGGGAAACAGCTGCAGTTGCGGTACCAAAAATTTGTTGATCATTTGGCAATACACGTCAGCAGTGACTGTCTCTCGCTGGTTAAAAAAATAAGGGCCAATTATCCCTCGGGCAGAAATCGCACACCACACTGTCGTTTTTGGAAAATGTAAACGTTTATAATGGCGTTCCCTGGGGTTGTTGGGGCACCAGTATCTCACGTTTTCTTAACTAACATAGCCATCGAAATGTGTTTCGTCAGTAAACAATATGTTTCCAAGCATTTGTGCTGTTTCAAAGCATTCCAGCATCGTTTTCGCTAAGGTTTTACGTAAAGAATATTAATATTTGTTGAGAAATTGCACGATTTGCAGTTTGTATGGGGAAACTGTAATTTATTTTTCAAAATAACGTGCACTGTTTTTATTTTTATTCCAGAACAGGCTGCAATCTTCCTTATCGATTTACGTGGATAGCGCGTATTTCACGTCAAGCTTGAACCACATGTTCTGGCGTCGCTGCTAGCGTTGATGGTCCCGGAAGAGTTTGGTTAACCATTGTCTCTTTTTGTCTAAACGTTTGAACCCAATACCAGATAACTTACGTGCTCGGCCCATCACTTACTCGTCGAATATTAAAGTGAGTGCAAAAAGTGCGACGCGCACGAACTAATGAATCACCGCACTTTAAATATTGCTCAACCGCGAAGGTGCGGTACGCTCCCTAGCAATGACTCATTGCTACTGTCAAATCAGTAAATCACGCATGTCGAACAATACCCCTTCCACTTACCTCACCTTGATGGTTTACGAGCAATTAGGATTTAATCTTGAAATTTTTCCGTTGAACACCTTTTATCATTATGTTTACTATATTCCACAAAACCACTACTGTAGGCTAGCCAAACCATTACCCCAAGTTCTTCAGGCATGATGTCCACCTTGATTTCCAGCAACCTTTCACTGCATTACGAGATGCAGAATCTGATACTTCTCTGTATGCTTCGTTATATGTCCAAGATATTTAAATTACCAGATTTATATTGTTTTAAGTCTTTATTTTTTATAAATTAAAACTATAACATCCTGATTCGTACATCTATCGATTTAGTTGATTTTTAATTTTATTTTGTAGATCCATATCTCAATGCTTTAAGTCGCCTTATTATTTCTTTGGTAAGTAACCATGCTTCCATTTTATAAAATACCTTTAACATATAGCATCTGACTCTCTGACTTATAGAATGACTACAGAATGCACTTTTTATGCCAATAAAATATGCCTAATTAATTCAGTATTTGATTTCAATAGATTCCATGTACTTACAGGTACAGTACTTTTGTATTTTATTCAATTTGGTTCCGTCAGTGTAACAAATTTTATTATCAATTAAAATATGTTATGATTGCTAATGAGCATGTTTATTGTTTTACATATATTCGTATTAAGTTTTAAGTAGAAAGTCTCACACGTCTTCTCTATAAGGTTCAATAGAACTTATAATATGTCCAAAATTTTACGTAAAAGTATCGAATCATTAACATAATACAGGTTGTTCAAAATTTGTATAATTATAACTAGCCTTAAAGTAGCTTCTAAATTATTTTATAAAATATCCTCAGAGTATAAGTCGAAAGGCGTGGGAGAAAATACATCCCCGCCGTAGGTACGTCTCGTTTTATTTATACTTTGTGTGATAAGTGTTAAGTATTACTACCCTTACTGCTGCTTTCTAGTTCCAATAGAGAATGCCTATTTCTATCTTTGTCGTCAATTCCAGAGGTTTTCTAAATTTATAGCATTTGTCACATCGAAATAAAGTTGACAAAAATGTTATTTAGTGGTGGCATGACGCCCTAGGGGAAAATACAAAAATATGTAATATGTTTATTTTATTTTTATTTATTTTTGTAGTATAAATAGTACATATGAAAATAAAGGTAATTACTTTACTAGACGTGGTCTATTCTATTCTATACTAAAGTAATTAATTACCTGTACAGTTTTTAAAAGTTGTAATTGTTAAGGTACAATTGTTATAAAGTAAGTTAAGTAAGTATAATGTAAAGTAAGTTATATAAATTTTTCTTTCTACCCACATCAAGCAACCATTTTGTTAATTACTTTAGACCCTTTAAGGTCTAGTGGCAATTTGTTAAATATACGCGGTGTAAAAATCAAGAAAATTCGTTGACCAAATTTGGTATTCATTTTGCTTCTAGTTTGCTTTGGATCGGATCGTGGAAGTAAAGTTAATTATTTTTTTAAAAATAGTTTTAAAATTGATATGATAAACTTATATCTTATATCCAAAACTTGAAAGAATTTAAAGAGTTCTACAGAGTTATGTCTAAATGGCCTCTTGTTTATTACTCTAATGACTAATTTCTGAGTCTTAATTAGAGAATCTATTGAAATACGATTGATTTACTAATATTATTATATATTTTATTATTCATTGATTCGCAACAAAGATGAAATAGTCTATCATATCATTATCTCAATACGGTCATTATGATAGGTTGTGTAAAATATATAGCCTCATTTATAGTAGACAGAACTGTAAATTAGAAAATTTTAGGAATGATGAAGATTAAGAAAGATTATAGTATGCACGTGTATAGGCTGGTTTTTTTTGTATTTACAAAAACTTATCGTTTTTCTAATAATAATTGTACTCATATGTTCGTAAGCGTTACAATTTTTTTGTGAAAATAATAGTAATTATTATAGCTAAAATATATTATTTACTAATATTGGGATTTTACATTAAATAGGTATCAAATAATTAAAAGTGAATACTTTCTTCCAATTAAAAATAAATTTATATTCAAAAATTAGCAACTGCTTTTTGTTGTGATATCCAATAAGATATATTTTTAAAAAGGGTAATCTTATAGTTATTATAATTGTTGTAATAAATATAGGTATATAATATCCAATATTATTTATTTTACTGACTTTAAAAGTGTATTCTAACATTTTCGTTAAGAAATTTGAAATTCGAAGTAATTTCGTTCAACAAACATTAGGAAACCAGTAAAAGTTTTCGTCAGCAATTACGAAAAAAAAAATTGTGATGGCTGACTATAAAAAATCTATAAATATGCTGTATAGATATTTTATGTTCAGCGGATAAGTTAACAAATAAATTATAAAATATACATAAATATATATAAAATTGACCTAATTATATATTTAAATTATAAGAAAATATGTTATTTATTATTTGAGTAACAAATATTTTAGTTAAAAATCAAAACAAATTCGTCAGGCATCCAAGGTGTATACAAACAATTTTCTTACTTAAGTAATCTCATATGGAATAATTGTAAAATAATTTAGGGTTAGTTGAAGTGATCACTAGTGAAACCTCAGAACGAGATAAGACACGTCACTTTGAGCAGCACAGTTTCCTAGATCCTTAGTTGATGACGAGTTTAAGTGAATGGGGAAGGACGAAGTGTCTGCGGTTTAGGCGAGAAACGAGTGAGGGAGGTAGGGTGAAAATTTCACAAAGTGGACAGATGAAATGTGTGTTCGGATAGAATGTTGTTGAGTATAGCAGTGTTATTTTATTCCCGTAAAATTAAAAAAAAAATCAAATGTCAAGTCTCGTCAAATTTGATACCTGACGAGACTTCCAGACAGACCCTGTAGTCTAATAATCAACAACAATAATTAAAAGGTTACAATTCAAAAATAAATTGGTGACTAAATAAATTGCATCCTAGGTAATTAATTGTTTAATTAATTAATTAAGGTTTTTAATTTTTTTTTTTTGATAAGTTATGTAGTATTATTGTTAATATACTCGTATACATAGTAGGTTTCTATATTTAATACAAAGTTAGTTCCTTTAAGTAAATCAATCAAAATGTTATTATTAATTCATTATATGTTATTAATAAATTGATATATGTATGTATCAGTGGCGTGCAGTAGGTATATATTTAGGTTATGTTGTTACTAATGACATTATACAATCATATATAATATATGTACTTTCGTTTAACCAACGTCTTTAGATAAAATAAATCTGTCGTTTGTACAACCCTACCATGCATTTATTTGTAATTTTAGAGTACTGTTAATAGTGTTTTTAAAGTTTAAGTTTTAACGTAAAATAATACCTTCTTACCCATATAAAAAAATGTATAGACGTTTTTAAGAACACTTTCTATGACTGAACATGATTCATTATTTAGGAGAACACACTCTTATTGTGAATTTGTAATTATTCAGAACATAGGTCTGTGATATTTTATATATGAATTAAATATATTAATTAGAAAGATATACATATAAAATCAATTTTATCGAAAAATATTGTTGTTGCGCCACCGGGATTCGAACCTGGATCTCTTTCCTAACCAGGAAAGTTGCATTATCCAACTATGCTACAGCGACAATATTTTTAGCGACAATTTTCGAACCTATATGTTACCTTTTTGATATTAATACATTTAATCGTTCCATTATTTGAAAGAGCCATGTACCTTATTTTTACAAAATCTCAAATAATTTTGAGTAAACTGATTTATTATTTGAAAATCCTTCACTTAATAACTAAATGAAATAATTATTTCTATTAAAGTTAACGTTGGAAGTAGTTCTGCTAATTGCCTTCTGTTTCCAAATCAAAAACCAATCCATGCACTAAATTTTAAGAACAATCATGAAATTAACGCGTTAAAAACAGTAAGATAGTAAAATTCGCAAACTAGTAAAAGAAGAAGTAGACACTTCAATGATTTGCACGCAGTTGTAACTCTTTCTAATGTTATTCTGTTAAAAAAAACAGCATAAGTAACGACTTCATACAAAACGGATCAATGGAAATGATTTTCAATTCAATAAATAACCTATTATATGACTCGAGTAATTCACTAGATTAAAGACAGAACAGAGTAATGTAAATATCTCGATGCTGCGAATACAAAAGAGCGCCATAGGTACAAGGGTGAGTTATGCTAGTTTTTGAACAAAGAAATTAAATTATCTTCTGGTACTCAGATGGCGCTAATTGTAAAATAATGTTTTCGTTTATGTTAATTAAATTATTTAATTTATATTTGTTTCCCAAACTTTTTAGTAATGCACAGTTTTTTTTCTTGTATGCACTGCACGTTCCTGGTATGTATTAATGTATGAGAAAATGTTATCTTCGTTTCGATTACCAATACATATTTTAACATTACGACTTTTGTTATATAAAGTTTGCAGATAAAAATCCCTTCCGAGCATAATAATATACTGATAATAAGTACGAAGGCTAACGTCTTAAATGACAAGTGGTCTGGAATGTATGCGTTATCCCCCTTCACAGCATATTTTTTATTATACAATCAAACCACCCTCAGACTCGGAATCTCTTGAAAATGCAATGGGTTCTTATATTTTACGGAAATATTCTTAACTTCGTTCTGAAAATTCGGGGGTTAAGGATATTCATTATACAAAGTAAGGGTAATTTGGTGTGGAAGAAGAAATGTGCACCGAAAAACATTAAACATGCTCTCAGACATCTTTAATTATAACATTTTATATTTAATTTTAATAACTTATTTTGTAAACACTAAATTATATTTTACACTGACGGTCCATATTT
Source organism: Eubasilissa splendida (assembly GCA_031772225.1). Lineage (NCBI taxonomy): Eukaryota > Metazoa > Arthropoda > Insecta > Trichoptera > Phryganeidae > Eubasilissa > Eubasilissa splendida. The sequence continues at coordinate 19,851,750 of CM062852.1, read as the reverse complement.
AGGGTTGCAATATTCAGATTTTTTAATAATTTAAAATAGGGGTTTAGAGAGTAAATTGACTTTATTCGACGCAGGCCCAAAAGAGCAATAATGTATGCAAAATTTGGTTCAGGTAAGAATAAGTTATGATATAAGGGATATAAGGGATATAAGATATGGGCTGGTGTAATTCTATTTTCCTCAAAGTCAAAGTCAGTATGTGATTTATATTATCATACCAGGATTTTGCAGATTTCCTCTATTTGTCTTGCTTATCTTATAAATACGGATAGTTGCACTTCTGATTACGTTATATATTGTATTATTGTATAATATATCTTATTTTCATATATTTTTTTACAATACCTCTGTCGATGTTTTTCCTACATACTAAACGCATCCAAAAGTAAATGAAGGGGTTGAAACCCAAGACAAATAATATTCATCAGCCACGTAGGTGGTGAAGAGATCAAAAGCTTTAACATAGCTGCCCGCATGCATTAGGGGATAAAAATGGGTGATTGCGATTGTTAACCTCAGTTGATTGCTTGATTGATCAATCAAATTATTAATACAAATTAAATATATTAATTAGAAAGATATACATGTAAAATCAATTTTATCGAAAAATATTGTTGTTGCTGCCGAGATTCGAACCTGGGTCTCTTCCAATGCGGGGATCGTGCATTGTCCGATTATGGTATACCGACACAGTGTTTTGACGACAAATTTTCGAACCTATACTTTATACTTTTCAAATGAATACATCTATCGTTCCATTATTTGAAAGTCGTTTTAAATATATTAATTAGAAAGATATACATCTAAAATCAATTTTATAGAAAAATATTGTTGTTGCGCCACCGGGATTCGAACTTGGATCTCTTTTCAAACTGGGGAAGGTGTATTATCCAACTATGCTACAGCATAAAAAAAATCATCATCAGTCATCTTTTTTATTATCGTCAAAACACTGTGTTGGTATAGCATAATCGGATACTGCACGTTTCCCGGGTTGAAAGAGATCTAGGTTCGAATCCCGGTAGCAACAAGAATATTTTTCGAAAAATTGATTTTATATGTATATCTTTCTAATTAATACATTTAATTTGTATTTAAAATATCTCACACCTATGTTCTAAATAATTACAACTTCACAATAATAATGTCTTCTCCTTGGTAATCAAATAATAATTATTTAATTTAATTAAACATTAAATTATTTTTTAAGCACGAATCGCACGGAAAATATTTGATTTCGGTGGCTCAATATTTTGGTAGTATTCAAGTTTTTTTAAATGAATATAAAATGTTCCAATCGACGGAGTGTTCCGCTTCTTAATTCATCGCATCATCCTCTATGCGTGAAGCAGCTTTGCATCACAAAGACCAATAAAGGAGGTTGTGCTATACGAAGCAAGGCACTGGCGCCCGCCACAATACTGCCTCCTTTCCCCTTACATATCCAAATAAACTTATTCAAATAAAATTATATTTCCCGGCAAAAAGGTGAGCTTCCCGAACGATCCTCACAAGACCCGGACACATGTAATCAAATATCGTTTCAAGAAAATACACCACATAGTAAAAAAAACTTTTCTATTAAATTATTGTCTCATTCTAACTAAATACTGGCTTCAGTAATTTATTTTACTTCGATGTGGTGGTTTAATATTACTTGTACGTTTTTTATACTCCGAAAATGACTTTAAAGGGGTTGAAGCCACAAAATCGGCTTTGTGGGGTCTTATTGTAGGATTTTTTCCGTTTACATATTTTTTTATGTAAAATTAACTTGAGCATATGAGCTTCAGCATTTGTATTTTAATATCACATATTCGTGTACATAATTTTGTACTATTTTTTTATTTTTTCACAATAGTGATTATTTTTTCACAAAAATATAGATTTCAAGTGTCAAGCCTTAAACTCAGAATCCCACGAAAACATATTTATAAGGAAAACTGTAAGAATTCAAGATCCAATATAAACAGACTTTCTCAAAAATAAGCATGCAAAGTATGCACTTATATATTTTTTTAATATTTAGTAGTTAAAAATTGCTTACATCTAGTAACACTTTATAAAACATAAGAAAAAAATAAATTACATCATTCACTTAGCATTAGGTAAAGAGATTACAAATACAAAAGAAAATAAACACATGAAAAATGATATGTTATTATACTTAAAAACTATATATTCTGTACTTCACCTACGAAAAGTAGCAAAGAGAAAAGTGCTTCCTTCACATTTTATAGCAGTTCATTGAAGAATTTGAAACCTTATAGTATTAACTATTTTGCGTTCCTGACAATATATTTTATATTGTTATTATGATGGCAATAATCGATTATTATTTTTGTACATCAATATTAGAATATTCTGTGTAATTTTTTGCTTAGTTGTCATTAATTTTAATTGTTTTAGCATATAACTTATTTTTGTATATCTATTACATCTTAAAATAGTCCTCATTGCTCCGTTTTGAATTTTTTTTTTCTTCTCAGCTTCTTTTCCCAAAAATAGTACTGTTGAACAGTAATTTATATGCGGAGTGTCAATAGAATTACAAACTAATACAATAAAAGCTAATCAAAACATTATCTTATGATTTTACTATTAAAAATTGTATTTCTTAGCCTTATTTTTCATTCATTTTTTTTAATGAAACATAAGTATGAATAGTATCTATGAATTTCACTGAAGTACAAGAAGACTAACGAATAAGTAACGCTAAAATTTATTATTTTAAAATTGAGATTTTCGATTCACAAATGAGACTAAGATGGAGAAAAAAACAAATATAAATATTTTTTATCACCATTCTTATCCTAGGAGGGTCAGGGGCCCAAATTCTTGACATGGCGCTTTCATCTTCTTCTGTCTTGTGCCGTTTCTCAACGTTTGATCGACCCTTATTCTTGGGAGACCACCAAATTAGTACGTATTATTTTTATAGTACAATTTTATGGTTCAGTTAAAAAAAAGAAATAATATTATTGTGATAAGTGTTACGTATGCATATCTCTGTAGAGGGATGAAGTTACATCAACAATATTTTAATAAATAATGTTAAACAAAAATAGCATCATTGTATTACAGAAATTAAATATTTTAATTAAATTACAAGATCAAAGTATATACAATACATTAATATTTCAAGCTATTATTTTATGATCGTTAACATTTATTCAGTGCAAATTAATGCAGTCTGCTGTATTTGTTTATCACGTAGATGAGTGGGCCCCGCCATTAGCAATTCGTGTCAGTTGTGTCAGTTAGGTGTCCCCTTTCGTATCACAAAAATAACCAAAGCAAGTCACGCCGGGATTTTGTAAAATGAGAATAAAAATTTCCCCGACGTTGCAAGCCGAATAAAATTGACTAGTATCCAGTATACGAGCGACAAAATGCGAACTGCAATTTACACTGCATTTTATGTATTTGCATACAAGCGGTGCTACATGATTTTATGAACTACGTTTTTCAGGAAAAAAAATCATTTTCGTATGAACCGCTGCGCAATGAAAAGTTATTACGTATGTTTAATAAAAATCCAAAAATGTTAATCAAATTTTTTTTTGTATTAATGTAAGTACTAACTTTTTGAATGCTTATGTAGAGATTTATTATTGAACTATAGACTACAATTAAACAATCTTTCCGACGGCGATGAGGCAAGTAGTTGTTTGAGTGCATAATATTCCAATTTGTGTAGGCAATGACTTTTTTTTTAATAATATTCATGAAATTCAAAATTAAATACCAACAATTTGATCATGTTCCTTTGTCAACTATTAGTGCTGCAATTTTCTGGTGAGAGTTTGTATTACGCGCAGGTCGCATAATTTCATATTGTTAGGAATATTTATAATACGTACCAATATTATTAAATATACTGACTTTTTGTGAATTTAAGTCAAATTTAAATTCACCGCCATCATTGCCGCTCCCAGTTGATCGACGACACAGGCGACATCGAGGCTCCGCCGCGATTCAACTCGTTCACTTCGACTAACTTTATTATGTAAATTCGTAAGTCAGGCATCTATTATTTCCAATTAAAACATATCAACTTTTTATTTGCAATGAATGTCAAAAACTTTTAAGTAATATATATATATAGTTAAATAATATAAAAATATATGTAATTGCCAATGCATATTAAAAAAAAATATTGTATTAGAATATTATATATAATAATATATATCTAATACACAAGTACCTACTCATTATCAATAAACATACATTTTTCAAGTTTTTGTTTTTTTTATGTCAAGAAAGTTATTTAAAAATATTTTGCAGACCGATAATTAAAATGAATGATTAATTTATAAACTCCAATCTATTCCTAAAAATTAAGTTTTAAGTATGTTTAAAATGAGTTTTATTAATAAAAAATATATTTGCCCTGGTTCGAGGGTCCTCAAAACTTCGAACTTAGTCTTCAGATGATACTTGGGTAGACATTCCTCATCTCTTCGTTCTCCTACTGAAGAGGAGATATAATAAAAGTTCACAACATTGTGCTATAAACGTAGGCACTGATGTACTGTAAAGTAAAATTAAATCTAAAAATGGATTCCACGGTAAAACTTTTACTAGATATTAAATAAGGGATAATAGTTATAAAATCCCTCTTTTAAGCGCATTTCAATTTTGACTGGGCCGAATGAGCGCGGCGGATAGGGGTAACCAGGAGGTGTTAAAATACGTGGGACGCGCAGTCGCGGCCTCTTTACATACGCTTCGGTTCTCCAGATAAGATCTCAGATAATATATATTATATTATTGCACGGTTGTTTAGTTGTAATAAATTGTTAACTATATCAAGACTTGGTACTATTATTTAAATTACCGATATCACATGAACCTCGGAGAATCTGTAAGATGATACCGTGGCACAGACAGCATCGAGAACAATACTGTGTCGCGGCCAATTATGTTACAGTTATTATCACGCTAAATAAATGTATTTAATGACACGATACCTTTAAATCATTTCATTCACAAAATACTTAGTTTTCATTGTCGTACTATATTTGTATTTTATTTGTCAATTATCATTATAAGGATGTGCGAAAACAATAACTAAATACTTGAATATAGGTAAATACTTATTTTTTTAATTTGTATTGTGTTATATAAATATACTTTGAACAGTCTCTACACGAATAACAACAAATATATTATCATTATCTTTGTAATTTTAGGATATAAATTAGTTCTAATTTATCCCCCTCGCCAATTAAACTTTTAAGAATATATAAAATGAGTTAATTAATAATAATAATTTGCATTATTGAAAATATGTTTTAGGCATCTACCTAGTTTCCTACCGAGTTTTTATTATGACAGCATAATTTATTTCAAAATTAGAACACTTCCGAGAATATCTCCAAATTTCTTGTTTTATGTTGGCATTATTACAAAATTACTTATACATATATAAATTATATTAAGGTAAAAGTGTATATTGAGCCAAATTTTACGTTAGTCGTAATAAGTGTTACACACTATTCTATTTATCATTTTGTTAGACGCTATTGTGACGCTGTTCAAAGGTTCAACATATAATTTATGAATGGTCGACAGGCTACTAAGGGTACGTGTATTATGTAGCTGAGCGATTCACACCACGCCACGCGTCGGTGACTCAGTAGTATTCCAGGAGGTATTGACTATTAAGTAATCTATAATCGATCGTGATGAGAGAAATTCAGAAGGCAGAGTATTGTTATGCTTCAAACATAATATATATGTATGGTAAAGTGAAGAGAAATGTTGTTTTTTATAATAGTGAGAAAAAAAGCTATTAAGGAGAACACAATCTTATTGTGAAGTTGTAATTATTCAGAACATAGGTCTGTGATATTTTGTGGATCTTTTCTAATCCGGGTAACGTGCATTAACCGATTGGATTGGAAGAGATCCAGGTTCAAGTGCCGGTAGCAACATCAATATTTTTCGATAAAATTGATTTTATATGTATATATATTTAATTTGTATTTATACAATATAAGATTCTGAAAGATTATTTCCGTTGTTATTTATGATATTTTACCACAATTTGGGAAATTTTTCGATGTCTCTTTTGTAAAATTCTTGCGGTTTTGATTGAAAAAAGGAGTCTAGATGTTTTCTGACATCATATATTGAATTGAAATGTTCTTTTCGAAAGAAATGTTCCAAGACCGGAATAAATGATAATAATATGTCAGGAGAATAAGGCGGATGTGATAAAAGTTCCAGATCCAGTTTCTTTATTTTGTCCTGTGTAATTTTCGCTGCGTGCGCGCATTGTCGTGTTGTAAGATGCGCCGTTGATTATTAACTAGGAACGATAATTTTTTAATAATTAAACCTTTAATCTCTCTAAATGAGTTCAATAAAATTCGGCTGTTGTGGCCTGACCAGGTTTTAATAATTTGTAACGAATAACACCCGAAATATCTTACTAAACACATAAAATAACATTTTTTAAGATCAATGCTGATCAAGGTATCGAAAGTGGTGATTGACTTAGGGAAAACCATTGTTTTTTATATGGATTGCTATAAACGATCCATTTTTCATCTCTAGTAATAATATGTTTCAAAAATAAATCGGTTTCATACCTACTTAGCAGCGAAAAACAAATTGTCATACGTTGATGCCTATGATTTTTGCCAATATTTTTCTAATGGTCTTTTGCCGTCGGCCAGAGACAGCCGATCTCTTCTGATAATTCCTTGATGATTTTGCGCGGATTTAATTCTACCAGTGATTTTAACACGTCGTCTTTGATTTTTTGAGGTCTTCCTGATTTTAGTTTAACTTTGAGATTCATATTACTGTTTTTGAATTGTTTTAGCTGACGTTGCCATTTACCAATATTCAAAATTATCTCCGTAAGTTTTACAAATGCTCTCAGTAGCTTATTTGGATTTTAATCCTTTGTCAAATAAAAACAACAAAATACATTGCAACTGCTTCTTGTGGATCTATGGCTTTGACATTTTTACTATGAGTTAAAATTAAAAAAATTAATAGAGCTTCAGTAAAAGTATGAATAGAGCTTCAAAATAATAACAATGTTGACGTACTTCCTCGACCATAGCAAACTGACTTCAAAACAACACAAACGACATTTATTTTCGTTTTACTTATATATATATCGCACATCTAGATCAAAACTAAGACAACTCAAAAAAAACAATAATTTTGAGTTATTATTGTATTCGGATAGTCCCTCATGATTGAGGATCATAATATCTTGACTATGCTACTCTACTCTACTTTTCTCGCCATCCTATAGATCTTAGGGCTGTCACCAGAGAAGTACCTGTTGTCTTGTGGGGAATTGTCCTCTTCCCCTTCGTTCTTCTACGTGGCCCACCACAACAAGCTTCTCCAAGCTATTTTCTCTTCTTGTAATATATTTTTAAAAAAATTAAGAATTTGTCTGCGGCAAATGGTTTAGAATCTGTCCTTGGTCTTCAGTTCTTGCAGAATGGAGACATTCGTGCGTCTCGCTGTCCTTAGTATACGCAACATGTGTCTCCAGCACCACATCTCAAAAGCATCAATCCGTCTTCTCTCTTGCCTTCAGGGTCCATGAATCTACACTACATAAAAATATAGAATGCACTAGAGACTATAAAAGCCTTCGCTGTCTTGGACATAGAAACTTTTCGCCATACCTATGCGTTGTTTAATTTCTGAATCGCAACTACCGTCATCAGTAATTATGAGATAATTGAAATCTTGGACAATTTATATATATTTACTTTATTTAGAAAGAAATTTAATATTAACACTTAACATAATTGTTTACGAAAATGCCTTCGATAGCTGGTTCCCAGATTTCCGATTAAGGTTAAGTGGGTTGTCTTCTTTAGATTTCGACCAACCGAAGCACACACCGGTGCTTTATTTGAACCGCTGGACTAGTCAAAGCATAGGATGTAATTGAATGACGCCTGTCGGTTACCGTCTTCTTAGTTTTCCAAAAAAAGAGTGGCAATACTCACACACACACATGTACATTATAAACCCAGGAAACCCAGTGATGTCAATCGAAGTAATAAGTCACGTTAACAATAATTATGTACGAATATGTATATACGTTAAACAAAAAAAATGATAATACGTGCTCTCTATAAGAGATAAAATCTAGTGCTTAGAAAAGGAGATAATTTACAAATTTGAAATACATGTAGCAAAAATACAGTTAAATAATTTAATAACTATTCAGAGTAATGCAGCATTTTATACAAATAAAATTAAGAAACAATTTACAACAAACCGAGATAAAGATAAAAGCAACAATAATTATTAATAAATACAAAATGTATGAATTAGAATACCACAAGAAAAATAAATATTACAGAATTTTAAAAGTAAACATACAGAGATTATGTAATAAGTATAGAAAGAAGAGTATTAGTAAATAATGAATATAATTAATATGGTTTTAACTGTCTATTAATTTTTTTTTATATATCACTTAATTGTTAAAAATGTTTTACTATTTTTATTTTAATGTGTACATTTGTTAGTTTTTATATAAACTTGTGATGCTCTTTTTATCATCAATAATACAAATTAAATGAATCAATTAGAAGGATATACATGAAAAATCTATATACTAATAAAACATAATATTTGGTTGCTACCAGAATACGAACCGGGAACATTTGTTTCCGGATAAATACATTTCTATGTCCCCAGGTACGAGAAATGAAAATACAAATGAAATATCATAAACCGAAATATTTGGCGACAGATTGTCTATATTTGAGTATTTCAAAATCTATGTAGGAATACCATTTCTGGGTTTAAACCAGAGGGATTGTCATCAAAATAATTATAGATGTCTCACAGAGACGAAACTATTATTTTTATATGGGTAAGTAAGTATGGAAGTCTTGGGCATTACAGGGCTTACGTCATTACGTGTCATCGGCTGGCTTAAGTGATCCCTTTACACAATGTAACGTTCACCAATTTTAGCCATGCTCGACTACCACACCTATAAATTTTTTGGAAGTTGTATATATGTTATGATGTAGAAACTTTTCAATTATTTTTTATAAACTACGCTGTCACCCTGTCTCAATTACCTTCCAATATAAAAATAATAGCTTCGTCTCTGTGAAACATCTATAATAAATCTTGACAGATTATCATGTTATCATGCTCTACTAACTGCACTTCCCTGATTACAACTACTCTCATTGAGAATAAAACGAAGTGAAGATGATAAGAAAATAGCATGTTGACTTCATCCAATGCGATTAATCAAAACAAAGAAAGCAGTAAAACTTATATTTTTTAATTATAAAAAGTTGTGACTGAGACGTTTTTCAATCCGCCATTCAACCTGAAAGAATTCCTCCTGTAACCTGATGCACGGGAGTTTCCTGAACAAAAACAAATCCATTTTCCATTAATCACTGAAAATGCGTCTACAGTCGTCCGCTTTCCGACACCTTCCAGAGGGGTGGGGTGTAATTTAGAACCCCCGTCCGCAAGTCGAAAACTTATTTTCTTCAACGCGTAAAAGTATTCACCTTATGGCCCCGTTTTTAAGTTATTTTGTCGGTTGTTGCCAAACCCGAGGCTTGGGGTTCGGAAAGTTTCCCCGCGAGTCTAGCTTTCAAAATATCATTAGCACTCCGAGGAACAAACGGGGCGGAGCTTAACTTTTCCCTTTGTAACCGGTCAGAACATTTAGTCCGGGGTGTTTTGGGTAACGAGTTGCCCAAGATGTCTAATAAGGCAAATTGTCATTATTAAATTACGGTTCGGGGGTAGTTTTTAGAAACTCGTTCGTGTGTAAGTTCGAAAAGTTTCGCTTAAAACTCTCGATAAAAGCAAAACTGTAATTGAATTACATTGATCGTAAATAATTATCAGACTGTCATTACATCATCCATAGATCCATAAAAAATATCTCAACACAGTAAAAAACTTAATGCACAATTTTTATTCTTTACTTAATAGATTTTACTATGTATGTTTAAATAAATGCACATTTAATTTATAATATTGTGATTATTCAGAACATAATAATTTAATAACTAAAATAAATTTTATATGATATCTCACTAAAAAGTTAGATATATATACCAAATTAGACGATTTATTAATAATGCATAATATGTGATATACACATAATTAGATTGTTAAAGTTTAATTGAAAATGTATTTAAATAAATATCAGATATCTTATGGAGACAAAGCGATTTTTATTATAATATTTTATTTACACACACAAATATATATATACAACTTTCAAAAATTCTATAAACGTGGAGATTGAAGGGTGAGAATTGGTGAACGTTATATATATATAGCATTCACTTAAGCCAGTCGAAGACAGGTCATAAACTCTGTAATTACCCCATATTTTTATATATTTTCTATTAAATATAATAGAAAAAGTTTCGTCTCTATGAGATATCTGATATTTATTTAATAATATTGCGTTTGTAGGTAAAAATCCAGTTGTGTGTGTTGGACGTATTCAAATATCGCGAAAATGTATTTTACTGGCAACATATATAATAGTTCGGGAGCATCTATATTGTTTCGAGAGATAGGATTGTTCTTTCCAAGTTGTCACTTGTTAGATGTGTTCATCTGATATATTTTAAAATATATTTTTTTATTGCTACATTAAAATTAGTATATAATTTATTATACACACATAATCACGATATTATTGCCACAAGACCTTGAAAGATATCACGTGACATTTTAATGAAACATTGAAAAATAAATCTTATTAAGGATCTAAAACCGAACATCATCCACGTACATCAACACCTACATAAAATATCCGTAACAGAAAATGTCAATTATCGAGGAGAGCAATTTAAATATTCTCAAGTTTTCTGTAAATCCAAATATAGACTCGTGTAATCCAAATTCAGCATGAATATTTAATATTGTAGATAGTTGCAGGTAAAATTATAAAAATTCTTACCGTTTTTGAAAAAATGCACGAACGCCAACTTACACCATTATACTACAGACAAAAAATTTACCTTACCAAACAGTTTACACTGGAGTTTCAGATTATTTTTTATTGTTAATGTTATATACCGTGTTTTAAGTGAGGTTTTGTAGAATATTTTTAATAGTAAGTGTTATATACCGTGATTTATGCGAGGTTTATGGAATATTTGTTATTGTAAGTTTTACATACCATGATTTAGACTGTGTTTATGGAATATTCGTTATTGTAAGTGTTACATACCATGATTTAGGCTGGGTTTATGGAATATTTGTTTTTGTACGTGTTACATACTATGATTTAGGCTGGGTTTATGGAATATTTGTTATTTTTAGTGTTACATACCGTGATTTAGGCTGGGTTTGTATAATATTTTTATAGTATATGTTTTTATATTTTTTACTTCATTGAATTTGTAATTGTCGAAAGTTTTTTTATGGTTAATATTTAAAACATATATTTCTTTTCTTTTCTTCTTTCAAATAGGCAATCCACCCTTCAAGAGTGATTTGTAAAACATATATTTATAATAAATAACTTCACCAATTTTATTTTAATATTCGTATTTAATAATTTAAATTCCGAATTTTATATTAAAAAAACAATCTCACGTTGCCTATTTTGTTTTACCTATTGAGTGTTATTGAGATAACTCGGTTATAAAATAAATCTTTGTTAACGTTTTTGAAGTTTAAGTAAAAATATAAAAAGGCATGTAATATGCCAAAGTAATTTGGTAGAATATAATAATATTTAGGCAAAAGTTGGTATCTAATAGGGTATATTAAATTGTTTACATCTATGATAAAGGTAAGTAAACTCTTGGAAATACGTGTTGAATTCGTTTGGCTGGGCCATCAATTCTTATTTTCATTATATTGACACACAATGTGGATGAAAAATTGGATGAATTTTTGGATTTGTAGTGGGATTGAGATATTCTTGCATTATGTTGTTCAACGCATACATAACATCTTTCTTCAATAATACATTTCGAAATCTATTTTACGCTTATTGCTAATTTGAACTGTCCAAGTCTGCTGTTCACTCGAACATATACTCATATAAGAAGATTGAAGCAAACTAATTTTGGTTGCTTGTTTAATGTCATTGTTTTTTACATATTCTGTAAGTAGTTATGAGCTCAAAATCACGAACCGTGAGTCAATTACTGATATCTTTGAGTCACACTCACTATCAGTGATTGAATATCTGGGAATATCATGATTTATTTTTTTGTTTTATTTATATTTGGTTGTGAACCATGATACGGTGCCTGTACATTTGAGATGAAAATATTCATGAAGGAATGACGCTATAATTAGTAGGTTCTACCAAAACGTTTAACGCATTTGATCCGAAACGCTGAGAATTTGACCCGAAAAATAAACTCACATTTTTTAAAGCGTTTTCATTATCTTTTCGATGATGTTAAATTTGATAAATATTAATTATTTATGCTAAAATATGTATTTTTATTTTTTTCGTGTATTGTGATATCACAGTTTTCAATCACTGATATTGTCGAATACCAATCACAATCACACCAGTGAGTCAAAAGTAGCATTTTTTCCTATCATTAGTAACAATTTAGCGTTACTTTAGCTGGTTGGATGTGTTTTCAAATGTTCTATTCACTATCACTAGTGTTCGTGATTATCGTGCTAAAATAAATTACCTTACGAACTAACTAACTGATAAGCACGATGTATAACAAATAACTTTTTAAATTCTTTTCCCTCGTATCAAAAATGGCGTATTTTATGTAACGGTCCCCAATAATTATTTATCTTTAGTTAAATCACATAAATTTTTTAAAAAGATTTAAGAAGACCAATCCAGAAAAACGTGCTCACCATTTCGCTGTGGCAATCGAATATATTTTCTACAAACTTTAAACTTATATTCTGCAATCTTTCTAAAAAGAAGAGGTGCAGGCGTGAATACCGGTAACAACAATAATATTTTTTTTTTTGATAGATACATTTTTTTAGTATTTTTTTCTACCTGACTCATTTAATTTGTATTAAAATACCACAGAACTATGTTCTGAAAATGCAACTTCACAACAAAAATGTATTCTCTTTAAAAAATATGTAATTTGTATCAAAGTTTATGTAAATTTAATGAAATGGATTAATTAATTAATTCTGGCGTCTCCTATTTTTTACTCGTATTTGTGATTCACAGCAATATAAAGTTGATTGTTTTTAAAAATTGAATAATAAATGTAGCCATTGGAAAGATTACAGAATATAACTTTAAAATTTGTAAAAAATGTATTCGATTTCTGTAGCGAAATTATGAACGCGCTTCCCTAAATAAGAAGAGTTAGGTTTGATTCTGATGGATTGATTTTTTTCTACATATCTTTTCAGTTGATTAATTTAATTTGTATTCATGCATTGTAAATATTAATACACACATTTTCTTTTCAGTTTTCTTAAAGCATCATAGTTAAAACATCGATTTTCGGTTGTATTACTCTAAAAATCTTGTAATTTTGATGTCGTTTTATGGTAAAACTAAGTCATTTATGCATATTAAAAGTTAGTTTTTGATAAATAAGTGTTTACTTTTAAATATGTACAATTTAATTAATTATTTAGTAACTATCTGCTGTGTATCTTTCTAGTTGATTAATTTAATTTGTATTAAAATATCACAAAGCTATTTTCTAAAATTACAAATTGACAACAAAAATATATTATCTTTAAATATATTACACTATGTACCAATCTACATTTAAAAAGTTTTTTTAAATATCGAAGTATAAAGATTTTTGCACGATCATGCTTTGAGCACGCCTCACTAACTTTCATTATTCACACTACATAAATGTTGGGGCCACAACACCCCATTTTTTTACAATCCTGCACACGGAATCAGTTTTTTCGTCACACTTTTCATAACAAATCATTAATCATAATGTGGTTTCCAACCACGAAAATACATCTGAAAAACTAACAAAAGAACTTGAGGGATTATGTCTATTTTTTAGGATTTATTTCAATGTTTTAATGGCGGTTTCTGTTTTTCTACCGGACCCATGTAAAGGGTCTAATGACCAATACTACCTGTCAAATACAACCGTGTTTGAAAATATCACATAAAAACGAAAAATAATTTTCCCCGTTTGAAGAAAGAAAGGCCACCCAAGTAATTGGCAATTATCTTTTCTCCATCGTCGGATACTTAATACAACAACTGTTAGCGGAGTATTTTTCCAAGAAGAAGGAATTGATATCTTAAAGAGGAAGACAAATATTTAAAAAAACCCGCTGAACAGCCTAAAAAATTCTTAACGAATAAAATAATAATTGAATAATATTTAGAATAAGAAATATAAAAATTATTTTTGAATAACTCGAATAACCCTCATTTAGAATGGGCGATTTCTTAATGCGTGTAGGCGGGTATTTCATTATACCGAGGAATTTATTTTGTGATAATGAAATCGTGTATATACATAAGTTTGTATAAAAAATATACAAAAAATAACCGATCAATCAATCAATACCACAAAATATATCAAAATTTTCTCTCTCGTAACGGCATAACTTTTTTCAATGTGATCAATAACCGTGCGTCGTTTTTATATTAAAACTATTAGTGAAAAAGTTTTAATAATATTAATTAATATTTTTATGTATTCGATTTCTGTAGCAAAATGGTGAACGCGCTTCCCTGGATATTATTTTTATTTTTGCCGATTAGTTCATCCATACAATAACAAGTATTCATGTGTAAATTTTTATAAATTTAAGATAAATTAAAAAATTTCATATTTTTATTCATTATCTTTGTATATGTATAAGTATAAAATTTTTGATTTTCCTCGCCAATAATGTACTTAATAAGATATAACTTTAAAGTATTTTGTTCATAACAAGATATTATATTTAATAAAATTATCAACATTTAATTATTTCACTCAAAAAATGAGTATAATAACTATATACATATAACAGAACATTTATTTGTTCATTAATTTTTTTTTCAAAAGGATTGTTTATTGGCTGACTCTACTTTGTTGCTCACCCAATTACATTGCTTAAATACATCTGTCAAGCGAATATAGTGAAACACGCTCAACATAAAATCATTTAACATCAAAATTGGTTAACGTGAAAAAATATTCTGGTTCCGCCAAAATACCGTGTATTTTCATACTTTTTTTAACATAAAATAAAAATATTTCATTTGTTAGAAAACAGCTGTTAGTATCTTTTATTATATAGGTAGATACTGAGTAAGTAGTATTTTATTTATTCAAATAATTTAGTAGGTTCCTACTGAATTCTCTTTTTTTTACCTGCTGGTGAAAGGACATATTCGAATTTTAATTTTTAAACACGTTGTATCTTTGTGTGAATTATATTTGTGAATTGTTTAAATGTATCAAAATACAAATTTGATGATTATGAGTACTGAATAAAATATTTTGGCACCATAATAACTAGTATCATGCATTTTTTTGTCATATATATTATGGGAGTAAAGACCGTCGTTCTTCCCTCTCATCGACTAGTCGGTGGTGAACACAAGATCCGCTGGTTCATCACCTCAGAAACATATATTCAACTTATTTTGTCACATTCTGCATTCATCCTAAACTGGGAAAAATTTATAAGTAATACCTAGAGGTGATATATAAAAAGGTGTAATTCATTATAAAAATGGCTTCTAATCATAAAAGAAACATGAACAAAGGAAATAAAATAGAGATACAATCCACATTAAAAAATCCTCTTTTCGTCGGGATGGGCGTGAGTTCGACGTCCTGCGATGCAGGCAAGTGACAACAAGATGTTCCATTAGATGGCATCACTTCGGTCCATGCCCATTCGAGCAACCCATGTCCTTGACCTATCACCGTAGATGATCCTCAGCATCCAGGCCGACGCAATTGGATTCGTAAGCGGTATTGTAGAAGATCACATCACATCAAAAAATATAGCTTACGGTGAGAATAACCGTAGCCGAAGAAAACCAAAGGCCAAAAACCAAAACCAAAGGGAAACATTTCGTTTTCTGTAAAGATTATTCACCATGCGATTAGATCAACAAATTTATAGTTAATTATGATTTAATAACATAAAAATATTTACCCTTTGGTCATACACAGTTACATATAGTCACGCTGGTCGCGGCAATTGAACCGCGCAAATCTGACAGCTATGCTCGTTGATTTGAAAAGAACCATAGATGGTGACCATTTGTAAAACCTTGAAAACGGATTGCAATACCAACGTAAGGCCAATTATTTGTGATTACGATGTGCTTGGAGAGAAAACAAGTGACGGGGCAATTTTGAACGTGACCCTAATTTGTAATGTCACAATGTTGTGTATATATATATATATATATATATTTCTAAGATTACACTTGAACCTACGGGTGCGAACTAAGATGTTTAATATCAGCGGTCGCCTAAGTGGTGGTCCCCGAGAACATTTTGCTAATCCGCAGAGAAATTTGGACATTATTAGCATTTTTTAATTTAAGCAAAAAATTTAATACCCTTTGCTTAGTGAAAAGGCGATGAAAATTCTGACTCAATTTTCCACAACTTATATATGCCAAAAGGCCTTTTCATTTGTCACAGCAATCAAAGCACGGTACCGATCTCGGCTGAAAATAAATGCTGTTCCTCGTCTTGCAGTAACATAATTGAAGCCAAATATCCATCATTTTATTTCAAGCAAGCTGGAACAGCCATCACACAAGAAATGTATAATGCTAAAAGTTTATACTAACCATATTTTAATTATTTGGTTTTTACATATTTTATTTATTAATAAAGCTTTTATAATTTGGTTCCAATAATTAGTATTATTTTATGTATTAGGTTAATTGTATGTGTGCTTTGGTCAGTTTTTTATAAATATATTAAACACTTTAAAAAATTATATTTGTGGTCAGAGGAATTTCAAATTATGAATTTAGTAGTCCGTACGGTTGTAAAGTTAAGCTCCCGCTGTTTTATATTGTATATATTGGGGTGTAGTAAAATTTTGTTTTTTTAATAAGTACTTATATGTATAATAACCCTCTACCACTTATTATTATTATTATAGTTAAAAGCACGCAAAATATGACTTTTTTTCAAATTAAGACATCAGGTTTATTATTAAAATCAAAAATTTGGAATATGTTTGCTCATTTTGTATATATTTCTAAAGATACTGATATTATCAATGTAATTCCCACATCTATGGCTTTATTACTTCCCACACAACCTGCAAAATACGTTCTATTATATTTAGAATTTTATTTTGGTTATTGTGACTCGCGGCAGTCGAAAAAAATATAATGATTCTGTTTTATTATTAATAATTAAATAATTAATATAATGCCGTCTTACATGCCTATGTGCTTATGTGCTGCGTTAAATATTGATTTGGTCAGAAAAGTTACAGAGGTGTTTTTTTATAACAGGATATTTTGCCGACAACCTGTCGCAGATTCAAATCTCAGGGGAAATTACTTGTATGTATTTGCTTTGTGATTCTGCCGTTACCATCCTTTTTTAGTACCGATTTCGTGCCATTAAGAAGTGCATATTTATATGTTTATACTGATATAGCTGATTTTATTTCAATTAATTATATATTAATTAAATATAATAATTAGAAAGATATAAAGGATTCCAGCGGAAAAATTTCTAGATTAAATTGTAATTGCTCGTAAACCATCAGGGTGAGATAAATGGTAGGGATATTGTTCGACGCGCGTGATTTACTGATTTGCCAGTTGCAATGGGCCACTGGTCGGGAGCGCACGCGCACGAGTGTTCGCGGTTGAGCAATATTCAAAGTGCGGTGATTCATTGGTTCGTGCGTGTCGCACTCTCTTTTTGTACTTACTTTAAAATTATACGAGTAAGTGATGGGTCGAGCACGCAACTTATCTGATGTTAGGTTCAAATGTTCAGACAAGAAGGGACAACAGTTAACCAAACTCCTTCGGGACCATCAACGTCAGCAGCGGCGCCAGAATATGTGGCTCAAGTTCGACGTGAAATTTTGCGCAATCTGCGTAAATCGACAAGGAAGATTGCAGCCTGTACTGGAATAAAAAAATCAATAGTGCACCTTATTTTGAAAAATAAACTAGAGTTTCACCCATACAAACTGCAAATCGTGCAGTTTTTCAACGAAAATGACTATTCTTTATGTGAAACCTTAGTGAGAACGATGCTGGAACAGCACGAATGCTTGGAAACGTATTGTTTACTGACGAAGCAATTTTTCATATCGATAGTTATGTTAATAAACAGAACATGAGATTCTAGTGCTCCGACAACCCAAGGAACGTACATCAAAAACGTTTAAATTATCCAAAAACGATAGTTCGGTGTGCAATTTTTGCCTGAGGGATAATTGGTCCTTAATTTTTTAACCAGCGAGAGACAGTCACTGCTGACGTGTATTGCCGAATGATCGACGAGTTCTTGATACCGCAACTGTTTCCCGGGTTCAACAACAGAACACAATTTGAGCAAGACAGGGCCACTTAACACAATTCAATCGACAAACTGAGGGGAATTTTTCCCAATAAATTAATCAGCAAGTACGGAGACATACCGGTCACCGGAACTTACACCGTGCGACTTTTTTTGTGAGGATTTCTTAAGTCGAAAATTTATAGCAACAATCCTTGAACAATTCAGGTCCTACAAGAAAATATTCGCCGTGAAGTTGCTGCCATTGAACTAACGCTTTTCTCGCGTGTTCGCAAATTTAAGAGTCCGGTTGCAAGAGTATCTTGAGATAAATGCGTGGCATTTAGATAATATTGTTTATAAAACGTAAAATCCGCATCGTTAAAATCAATTTTGTATTAAAAAAATGAGAATAAGATTGTAGTTTTTTATTTTATTTAATATTAAACTTGAAAATTTTCCGCTGGACACCTTTTACATTTAAAATCAATTTTAACCAAAAATATTGTTGTTACATCTATCATTCCATTATTTGAAAGCCATTTACTTTATTTTTACGTAATCTCAAATACCTTTAAGTAATCTGATAGGACAATGAAGTGTATTGATTTGAAAAGTGTAAAAGTGTAAGGTTCGAAAATTTGTCGTCAAAAGTACTGTCTACTGTAGCATAGTCGGTTAATGCACCTTTCCCGGATTGGAAAGAGATCCAGGTTTGAATCTTGGTAGCAACAACAATATTTTTCGATACAATTACATAATAATTACAACTTCACAATAATAATGTGTTGTCCTTAATAATTAATTGTTGACTTTCTGAATACTTATGTAGAAGACTAATTAAATATACTCGTAAATGACTAATCTAACGATAATTTTAATTATTTTATAAGATCTGTGTGGATTTAATGTGTCGCCATTATGGGATGAATGTTGACGATGATGTAACGAAATATAGGAGACTGCATGTGTTGGTATATGTTGCATCAGAAGGATTTTTCAGGAGATGTTTCGAATGATGCGGTGTACTTACTCTAAGAGTGGTGGATATTCCAATATTTATAGACCCCTCACGTCTAGTTGATAGTCATGGAATGTTTTGTATGTGCGGCGAGAGCAGGTTATGAAAACTAAAATCTACTTATAGTTGACACTTAGTTTATTGTTAGTCACAGTTTACATGTATGAAGTAGTTAAGGTGTACAATAAAAGTTACAACACATGAATAGTTTACGAAGGCGTTTCTTGTAATTGTTGTTGAGAAGTGACGGTTAGATGAGTTGAGTTGCTGACAGATTGTCAGTACTGGATGAGTTTATGGCTGCTAGATAGATCCCCATTGATCACTTTTAATCTTTACCATACCATGATATAAAATACACAAACACAGCCATGCTGTCAACTCATGTTACCGAAAATAACAGTTAGAAAAAATGTTTTTATTAGCTTAAATGACTTTAATTGCACGAATTTATTCTAAATACTGAGCATTCAAATTTGAAAAAGTGATTAATAACATAATTTAGAGCATTTATTAGGTCCTATACAATGTGTCCTTCCTTCTTATCTCTCTTCATTTAATTAGTGAGAAAGAGACAATTATATTTGTATGTTTGTTATTCTTTTCACTATGAAAATAGCGTTTGATCTCTGTCTTTCATATCATAAATGGTATTTTTACCAACGTATTAATTTTATAGCGGATTGAATGGAAAAAATAATTGTTTTCGTACGATTCCTTTTTCATAATTAGTTTTTCACTAGTCATTCCTAAGTGCTAATATTTTATTTATAATTATCTTAAATATTAATTTTATGTTGCACGTATTTATCAAAATATTACAGGTTTAATTATGATGGTAGACTGCATGGTTTGGGAAGGGTTAAAAATAATTAAAAAATGCGACACATTGGATTGCATTCTTCGACTGAACTATAAAAGGTATGTCGCAACAAATTTATATATAAATAATTCTACAAAAAAATCCACGAAGGCATATATCCCAGATCAATATAATATAACTCCCAATTTTATATAAATTCATTTTCTTCTTCATGTGCCGTCTTGTAATGAAGGTTAGCGATCAAATTGAAGTATACTGATTTATCTTGTAACTTGTATACATTTAGGATATTTAACCACTTTCTGAGGTTACGCAGTTCAAATAAACATTTTATATCTACCATTCTACCGCATTCTATCTTTTCCTGTACACTGAGTTTTCTGCAAGTATCAGTTTGAAAACGAAATAATTTTGAAGTTATCACCAGACATAAACATGACAGTCCGTATCCAGGGATGAAATTTTATGAGATTTTCGTCTGTAGACTATGCTCCTATGAGATTATTTGGAGATAACTCTCGGTTTTCGTAGTACATCAAGTCTCACAAATTCGGCTCTTGCACTTCTTGTCTCGCGCCATATTTCATGTATGTTTTATGTCAAATATCAGTCTATTGAACTTTGACATTGCATTTGCTCATTGGGTGAATTAAAATCTACCCTGCAGCAATAAAAACAAAATAAATGTATGTAATACAACAACTTAATTAAAACTCTGAGACTTATCCCATTGTGTCTCATTCCGTGGACAGGGTCCATAAAATTCTAAGACTCTTGAAACATAATATATATTTCTTTAATAATAAAATTAATGTATTATGTGCAATTTTAGTTACAATTATTTTTTTAAATATATTAGATGCATTAATTATAGAGATAAATAGAAAAATCTACGTATGGAAAATTATAGATCTATAAGTATATTTATCAAATTCTAATCAGACCAAATTCTCAATGTTTTGTTATTAATTTTCACATTGTATTATTTTATATAAATGTCGATAGCAACCCCCATAATTCAAGATTATTCTTATTTGAGGGTGCACAACTCTAGTTTTGTATTTTATTTTTTTAAATATCCTAAAACTATATTCTTAAACTACAATTATACAGTAGACGTGCAGTATTTGGAAAGCTAAAGCATGTCTTCAAAGTCAACATACCACAATCTCTTACGTTAAGCTCATAAATAGTGCGTGCTCTCAGTACTTACATACGGAGTCGTGGACTCTCAACGTCAATGTCACGTAGGAATTAAAAGCAACCCAAAGAGCTATGAAAAAGGCTCGGTTTGGAATACCTCTGAGAGATTAAGTACCTAAAGTACACATTTACTAAAGAATCAAGAAAGCAAGAAACCATTATAAGATTCTGTAAGTCCCAAAGACTGATGGGCTGGCCATGTTGAAATAATGCCAGATAAGAGGAAATCAAAGATCATGACCAAGTGGATACCGCAATGGAAGCGACCTAGAGGCAAACCAAGGAAGAGATGGGCTGACTATGTGAAAAAATACTGGAGCATGATGGGAGGGTCTGGGAACTGAACAAGAATGACCAGGGATAGGAGTCGGTGGAGGGCACTTGCGAAGGAGTCCAAATCCCACTCTGGGATGTAGTGCAGAAATGTGAGGTGCGTTCAGGGGTCGTCGGCGGTAATGATGGCTGTGGAGGCGATAGATTTTCAAAAGCCTGTATCCAGCAGCGAAAAGTAACGTAATTAGCCGCGACAGTGTAATGTACAGATTCCCTAAAGTCCCGCGCCTTCCTCGAGCCGCCACCCTGGTTCCGCCGGTGTCCCTGGACGTAAAGTTCTCCGCCTTCCTATAGTCCGACCGCCAGCCCCGATCTACTCATCCTCTTGATCCTCTTGATCTTGACGATTAGCACTTTTTGCTAAGTTTGCGACCCGTGCTCCTTCCTTGCTCTTCCCGTAGTCTTTTTAATTATTTTTTTCATCGCTTCTCGTGTTTGTTACCAAGAAGCGAAAAAAAAATCTCCTAATTAGACTGCGCCACTGTTTACGTAATTAGCCGCGACACTGTATTGTCCTGTATACCGTCCACATAATGATATTTCAATACTATTTACTCTTCGGTTCTCCAGATATTATTGTACGGTTGTAAAAGTAGTCATAAATTGTTAACTGTCTCGACGTTAGACTATAATTTCTATTACCGACATCTCACCGAATCTTCTGGGAATCTGTAAGATTACTGTCATGGCACAGACGGTATAAAGGACAACACAGTGTCGTGGCCAATTGCGTTACACTGATAATCATAATGACTCAAGCAGCTCTTTCATATTTGGGGCTCTCGTTCCAAAAGGTATGAAGCTATTTCCTTCGTATTAATTTTTTCTATCATTATTTGTATACACGTAATCCACTCCTTCCGCTCGCCGCTTCACAAATTTGTCACATTTATATTGGTCATCGATCATAAACTAACTTTTTTCGCTTTCGCTGGTTATTTTATTTTGTAGCGTTATAGAAAAACAATGAATACACATGAAACGCAATTTCATATCCATCAATTTCCATCAATAAAACCAATTTCTTTCTTTGTGACTTTCCTTTCACTTCTTCTCCTTTTCACCTCAACGTTCTCGGGAAATTATCGGGGGATGATGTTTTCAGGTTTCCATCCCCTCGCTTTTAGAGGTCCCGTGTGGGATGAAGGGTCAAATCCAATAGCGGTGCTAATATAGTTGTATAATTATCGCGCTCTCTTTGGGTCAATGTTTTTATAAATGGCGTCTGGCTCGTTCTTATTAAGGCGTTAAAATTATATATTTATTAATAAAATAAATAAAAAATAGCATTTTGTTATATTAAAAATGAATTAGTTATCTAAAAAAAAATATAAACACATTTTTATTGTAAAGTTGGAATTTCAGAATATAGTTCCATGATATTTATAAAATTAATTAAATGTTTTTAAAAATAGAGTAATAAATGTATCATTTATAAAGACTACAGAATAGAAATTCAAAATTTATTGAAAACATAAATGATTTATGTGGCTAAATGGTAACGCCTTTCTCATGATAGGAAAATATTTGTGTTCGTATTCCGGTAACAACTAAATATTTTTTCAATAGGCTGTGTATCTTTATAATGCCTTAATTTAAATTGTTTTAACTCAAGAAATCTTAATTTATATATAAATATTATAAATCGTAGGGATACTGTTTTTATAATATTTAGAATATTGCATTTTACGATAAAATTGGTTAAAAGCATAAATAAAAGTGTATAGTCTCAACAAAAATACAATTTATAAATTTGTTTTATTTATCGGCTGCCGAGTGTTTGGAAATACTTCTAATCTTTTGCCTTCAAATCCATTGATAGATCATCTAAAATTTATGTTTAAAAGTGTATTGAAAACAACTCAGTGTTTAAAAAATGTTTTGGAAATAAATATATTTCCTTGTTAAATAAGGTTTTAATTAAAACATACTATCGTCCTCTCTTGTATAATATTTTATAAAAATGTTTATGTTGGTGTTAATCCATATATTAATCAATATTTTCAGTCAGTAATTATGATACCCTCGTTATTCTCAGTCAGATTGCAATGATATTTGTATAGAAAACTGTAATTTATCTGAAAGCCTGTATGCATATTATTTTTTCGTTGAAAAATCCGCAAACGTCGCTATCGACCGATAACCATCAAACTGGATGTACATTATGTTACCACTTGAACGATAATTCATGTGTATATATTAAAAATAATATGTTTTAATAATTTTAAGAATCTTTATGATATAAATATTTGTTAAATTACGTCAGAGATCTATATTTTGTAATACCTTTTGCATTAGATTTTAAACGACTGAAAGTTATTTATTATTTAATGTACTAGACTGCTAATTTTAATATTTGTTTTAGCAATATTTGAGTATGTCCAAGAACACACAATTACTGGATTTACACCTACAAAGGCAATGTTATTAAATAAATAATATATATCTCATAGAGGCGAAGCTATTTTTAATTGATGGAAAAATATGTAAGTATGAGCAATTACATGGCTTACGACCTGTCTTCGATTTGTTTTTGTTATGAGTATCATTTAATATACTTTCAAGATTTTTGTTATGTCTTAGGATATTTTTTTTGTCTCTCATAAGATATCATTGATATAATATTAAATCAAATATATATATACTACTCGTATTTTAAAAGGATGTACTCCAATTTTAGAAAAATTGATTGATATTTTATTTTATTGAGGGATTTTGACAAACATAATAACTATTTAACATATGATACTAATAATGAAAATCTACAAAAATATTTAGATTAGTATGTTTAGATGCAGAAAATAAATGATAAGAGAAAATGAGGGAGAAATGGTGGGGAGGTTGCAACTGTTGTTGCGGTAAAGGAAAAGCAAGATGTGTTTATAGGTAGAATGATTGGCCAAAATTGAAATTGTGGTGGTCCATAAGAAGAACCCTTTGAGCGTAGTAAAGCTAATGTTGATATACTGTGAGTAACTTTAAATAGTTAAGTAATAAATGTGTATCTAACTTCAAATAATTGTTAATGGCACTGTAATCAGGCAACAATTTATTCTTAGAATATAATGTAGTGTACGTGCATTAAATATCCCAAACATATACCAGTAAATAGAGCAGTTCTAATGGTTCAAAGATTGACCAATGCTGAACTCGTGTCAGTAGAAAGTAGGAGCAATTTAGATTACCATTTAAATAATAAATTAGAACTCATACGCTTTAATCAAATAGTATTCTTGTGGAAAAGGGGTATTATTTATGAAAATCATTAAATGTATTAAAAAAATATTTTAACTAGAAAATTACAGTTAAAATATTAAGAAATTCATCGATTAATGTTTATGCCATTCTGGAAAATGACTGATAATATTTAATTTTTGAATGGTTGACAATAAAACTTGGTGCAAAATAAAGTTAAAAAATAATAATTTGGGACAAAGTTTTTGTTATTCTCCTGCCAAGTTTTCACATATTTTGCTCTTCGGAATGTCATCCAAGAATAATGGAGATATCTTGAAACTTACCGCAGGATATTTTTACGAATCGATCTGTCGAAAATTTGAATCAAAACTCTTTATAGAACAATTTCAAATAGTGATTTTGTTTTTCTCAAAAACTGACTTTCCACCATGCCGTGAAGTGTGGTGCCACTTTACGAAATTGCCAAATAATAAGCTCATAAATATGTAACATTCCCTCGGAAATAAATCAGAAACTGGTGTGCGGTTAATAAAGCGGAAAAACCTTTTTGTTCCCGCCATAGGTCGACACGTACAATCCACAGGAAAGGTTTGACAAATAGAGCTTTTCCGAAGCCTTTTTCACCCCTCTCTTTCTTAACACGTCACGGAAATCATCGCGAAAATTGAAATTTAAATGGTTGATTAAAAAACACCCCTGGGGTTTGCGGTTAAATGATTTTGTTCGATGGTGATTTTTCCCGATAAATACGCGAGAATTTACCGGACTTTTCTTGTAAGGCAAAAACATCTTTCAACATATTTTTACTAAATTATCATGCACGTATATAAATCCATGCTTAAAGCTAAAATCTCGCAAGCAGTAATTTAATTGAGTTATTATATTCGCAAAATTACTTTGTGGCAACGTGGTATATAAATAATATGAAAAACTCTTTGTTTAAAGCCACTTTTTATTGATACATTAACATGTTTCGGTACCTATGTAATCTTCTTCGGGAAACAATGTATATATATAATACTAAAATTAAATACAAGCATACTAATCTTAACCGTGTCAGAGTCAAAAAAATCATTATTATGTTATAATTTAGATTAATTGAAATATGTTATTGATTCCAACTTATATATTGAAAGCCAGACTATTTTTTGTTACGTGATTTAGAACCTGAAGTAAAAATATAGATAAATTTTACAAATATTTATTTAGAAATACGTAGACTTAACATGAACTAATAAAAATTTCAAAAAAATAATATTTTCCGCAACAGTGCAGAATTTGCACATATTCCTTGAACATTTTCGACTCGTAATTTAGTCAGATATCCGCCTATAAAATATTGTGGACTAGATCTGTTACATTCTGTATATCCATATTCTGGTCTTATCTTCGATCTTTCATCTTTAGGAAGGAATTGTGATTGCCTGCCTAACCTCATCTGCTTAATCATATTTAATCCGAGATTGTATTTTTCCATAATATTTCTGAATTTTGAGAGATAAATTCATGACTTCTTATAGGTCTGTTAGAAAATACAGCCATATTAATGGTTTTAAAATTAATGGAGATATTGCCAGACTTTTCTCTAGTGTTGTAAAATGTACTGATAGCTGCTACTATTACTAACTACTTTGTGATAAAATAAATTTCTCGTTCTTATCTTTAATACTTCAATTTTTAACAATTTAAAAATAAATTCATCCAACATTACTGTTCGATCTTTACAATTTATTTATTATTATTTATTTACCATGTGAACATGACATACGTGGATCGGTAGTTCTTGTCTATTACCAATCCACTACTTCCCTCCCCCTATAATCAGAATACGATATTTTTGTGTGGTGTTTTGTATATGGTTTTTAGGAGTTGAAGTTGAATCTTTGAACTGTCAGGTTATCATTTACTGGTGGTACGATAGGCTGTGGAATTGCTAAATATCGTCCTGCTGTGTGGGGCTGATGTGGATAGCGGTCGCTACTGTGCTAACTAATTTAGTGCTGTCCATCTTGATATTGCGCATGGTGTTTTTTGACATTTCGCGCTACTACCAAAGTATATGTCCAAGAGTGCTTCGTGCGGACCATCGGAGTAATACAGAATAGAGCATTTCACAAGTGGTTCGTCTTTTCTGGTGCTGGATGGTTCTTCAGCCGCCCACTTTCACCTATCATGTCCCTCTACCGAATGCCTTCCACCTTTTTTACATTCCGTATTTTAGCAACCCTCTCGTTCAGATAATTATAGTATTTTCAAACTTTTTTATTAAATACCATTTTTGTTGGTTTATTTTTATCTAAAAATAGTTCATCGTCATCATTATTTCCATCCCTTGATTCTAAGAGGGTTGCAGATCTAAAGATTTATTAAAGCACTCCAAGAACATATAAAATAAACGTATAAAATGTTTTGTTGCATGATACCGATAAGAAAATTATTTAATTATAGCGAAAATCCTCACGAAAATACTTTGCAAAACATATATTATTTTTATTTTTCATGTAGGTTGTGAAATATAAATAACATTTCAATGTAATATTTTATTCAATTTTTTACATATTAATAAATAAAAAATAAATTTGTCGATTGTAAATATGACAAAAATATGTTGATTTTCTTGACATTATTTTCGTTTAAAAAATTACTTCAGACACACTTTACGCATATTACGTGCATATTTTATCGTTTTCTGAAATGATTGTTTATTTGTATGTTAATTATCATTTATTTGTATGTATTATTATTATTTATTTGTATACTATATTATCTATAGAATTTTGTAAAAATATGTTTCTAGTCAATTTATAAAAATATTTTTTATGTATGTATAATTTTTTTTCTATTTAAAACTTTACGTTGTACGTAATTTAATGAATATTAAAATATATTTTGGTTGAATCGTTACGTAAAAAAATAAACATATGAGAAAAGAAAGATTTAACAAATCAATGATACACTTTCTATTGTAATCTCTATCACTTTAGAATCACGTAAGCAAAACAACACTCAGAATTGCGTTTCTGGAATATAAAAGTATACATTTGTACGCTAAATGTGAAAAATATGTATACAAAAGCATTACAATTTAAATGGTACTCATAGAAGAATGTTATCGAGTCCCTATAGCATGCTTTGACTAAATCTCTTATGTAAAACTCACGATTTTAATACAAACATTAACATATGTAGTTATGTTAAAGTTTTTTTTAAATTTCATTTTTTATCTAACTTATAAAGTCACTTAGATATTTTTTACAACAAAATATTTTTGGGAATGTTAATAGCTTTTTAAAAATTGTTTAGTAAATGTATCATTTTCGTATAAAGACAACATATATAAACATATGTCTCAAACTTGTAAATTCAAATGGTTAATGCAGTGTAATAGAAATGTATTGATTAAATTTGTATTTTTATGAACGTCTTTCTTATTGATTCATCAACATTTTTAAATATCACGCAACATCGTAATAAAAAAAATAATTAAAAAATATACAAATATTTTTACAATAAAGTGTTTTTAATTCACGATTTATTAATGAAGTTCGTTCATACATTGATAATCACACCAAAGAAAATATGTAAAATAATGCCAAATACGAGTGTATTCCTTGGTGAAAATGATCTATTATATGTCATAAGTTTGTACATGTTTTAACTACATATATAAAAATACCAAAATACTGGTATGATAATGGTTTGACATAATTATCAAGATATAATAGTAAGGTAATGTGATATTAATTTTTGTATGATTTTATATAATCAATGAAAATCATATAATAAAGATAAATTTGATCTTATATTACATACACACTAAGTCTATTGAAACTCTAAACGTTTATTAATTTAAAAAAGATTATTACCGATTGTTAAAAAAAAAAAAATTATGTGTATTTTATGTATAACCGTAAGTGATGTTTGACCGCGTACAACAATAAAAAAAATGCTCTACACATGGTTATTATATCAAATTTACAATATATGTATTAAATTAGATTATTTTAATTTATTTAGTTTTATATTTAATTAAATTACTTTAAAAATAAACTTTATTTTTAATTCATAATATCACATACCTTGTTATGTTAGAATTTAATCTTTCAAGTTCTAATTTTTACAACTCGCCACGTTTATATGAGGTAAACACTGAATCGCAGATAAGTCGTTCGATCGGTACCGACGCGCGCGACCGCTCAACTCACAGCGCCACTTGAGCTCTGCGAGACGCTCGGCGCGATCAAAGGAATATCAGGGTAAGATTTAGATCTTGGTAAAACTAGTGTATCATCTGTAAAATAATGTAGCATACTTTTTCGGGCCTCTGGCTAAGGTCTCCGCTTGGAATCTTCGGAACATCCAGCGTGACGGCCACGGTCCCATAAGATGGAGGATCAAATGTGCGCAGTAGTTACGGCGCACGGATTTCGAGGTTACATGACCAACATTTTAACATAGTTGTAATATCAAGAAAGAACGACAGTTCACCACCGTGGAGGTGGGATCAATCTTACGGTGATGATTTACCTTGCGTCTTATCCGAGAGACTTGCCACAGGAATCGATTCAACGATGCTTCGGGATGATTATTGTTTCACTTCCTTGTCAACCTGTATCTGTGAACAGATGCCAGAATGGAGATATCGATTACTTGATATTTATTTTGTATTAAACAATCTTGTTGTAAGTTAACCTCTTTCATTAATAAGCTTTGATTCCTAGTCCGAATTACACAACACTGAAATAAATTTACCACAGGTGAAAGAAAAGTCATCAGCTGAAGGTAAGTGCGCAGGACTCAACTCCAGCCGAACCCACATTTTCATGCCAACCATTGTTTAGCCGGTGGCGTTCATCCGCAAGAGCCAGAATGCATCGTAACAACCGTTCTGCGAAATTTCAACTTCACAATAAGAATGTGTTCTCCTTAAAATATTTTGATTCCATTTAATAAAATCCACGAATTGATAATTGTAATAATATTCCACTAAACATATTCCTCCCTACCAACGCTTTGCTCGCTAGTTTCCAAATAGTACAGCGGTGCAGTATTCAAACAAGCAATCGGTTCAAATATTTGCTGTGAAAATAAAAAAATGATTTAATTAAGTTTCGTGAAGGCGCAGGATGGCTGTTATATTTTACAGAAATACTTAGTAAAGCATTGTTAACGTTACTATATTATATGCATGTAATTTTTATTAAATTTAACGACAAAGGATTCCAAAAAAATAAATAATATTTTTATTTATTTTATAAATACAATTAAAATTATTTACCTAAAAATGAAACTTGTATTTGTAAAAACGATATTGTAGGTAATAATTATATATCATTGCTTATTAATTAAAAAATAATAAAAATTGAAAAAATATTTGATCTCTTCCACGACTGCTTCATACCGACTCCTATCCTAGGCCTTCACATTATGTTCTAGTCCTCTTCCACGCAGGTTCCACTTATTTTATAGTTTTCCTCTAAGGTCGTCTGTATCATCTGCGATCTTTTAACATGGCCAGCACATGGCAGCTTTTACTAGAATATACAAAATTTTACAATAATTTCTTGTTCATTTAAATTTTAGAATACACGATTTAGTTTTATTCAGTAAGATTAATTTTACCTCTAAAGAGTATTATTTTTTAAGATTTTTTTTTCATTTTGGTTTATTCGCCATTTCAACGAGTAATCACTGGTTATTATTATTTTATATGCTAGCAGTTTTCTTCTTGGATTCGTTACTTTCAAATACATCAGTACAATTACAGGCATAAAAAATTCAATTTTCGACTAGAAGGTGAATTTTGATTTTAATTTCACAAACAAATAAATAAATATATTTAATTGCCACATTTTCAAATGAAAAAAGATTCAATGACTCCTTCAGTCTACAAAGTGCACCAATCAGCGATTCTGAACGAATGCGTGGGTTTTTTTCTAGATGACGCGTGAATTTTTCACTTCCAAAATTTAAGAGTTCTGTTTATTTACGTATTTATTGAGCAGGTTATGAGCTTCATCACTGAATATGAGTTTCTTCCAGGTGCCAAATGACGACCGAAAATTGTATGCAATCTTTTTTTAGTGCCTACAATTTACAACTTTTTTTTATAATTTGCTTTCACTTTTATCGCATAATATAACTTTTCAAATAAGTATGCGTTGTTGATCCGTATAGCTCTCCATTTTATAATGAAATACTGTCTACACGATAGCTATCAAGTACCAAAACACCGCTACCTACACCTACTTATTAGCAATATTTAAATATGTCCAAGAACATACAATTACACTATTTTTACCTACATAGGCACTATTATTAAACAAATATCAGATATCTCATAGAGATAAAGATTTTATTTTATCAAATTATAAATTAATTGTTGAAAAATTGAAATTATTTTGAAGCAATATTCTTTATCTGTAAAATATTTTTTAACATATAATACTAAAATACGCTTGAAAAATCAATATTTTATGTATTTGGACCAGTATATTATAAATATTAGCATTATATATTATATACCGGCTTATTGTCGGAACATCCTATGGAACACTGGGTTTTAATGATTGATTTGACAGCTTTGGTTGATTGATTCACGATTGATTCGGTGTGAAAATGACAATAGAGATGCACATTTGTGATGGTGGTTGAGGCAGGTACAATACATTTTGCTGGATATAAAGTCTAAAATAAATTCAACACCATTGACCGCATTTTTTGTTGTACCAGAGTGAGCTGGATGTTTTTGCAGCTCGCTGCTTTGTTCACTATATAGTCCAACAATTCGTTATTATGGATTTTTTTCTACTTTAACGTCGTTTTAAATTTTTTTTAATTGCTATCAAATCTCTTTATATCGCAAAGTTAATATTGTATTTAAGTACACGACTGCCTTCCATGTGAGTCGTATATCTGAGCCGTGTCATTGTTGGCTTTATTCCGTTCGTATGACATAACAGTTCTCGATTAACGACCAGGTCGGTAAACGAAACTCTTCATTACTTTATTTTAATAGAAAATGTACAGATTTATAATTTTTTCACTGCATGCGATTGATCGATACAGTGAATACTGATTTACTGACATAATAGGTAGGACCATCGTAAATTAACCTTTACCATACCGTGATATAAAATATTCGTACGCAGCCATGCTGTCAACTCGTGTTACCGTGTTACAAAAATTAGAGTTCTATTATTAGTCTTTGAAATGTAAAAAAATGTTTTTTAAAAAATATGTAAAGCTATTAAATTACTATAAATATTGAAAATTAAATATAAAAAAAGTATATAATATTATAATTCGGAGCATTTATTAAGTCGAATACCACTGTATTCGTATGTATGTTATTCTTTTTACTGTGAAATTATTTTGTGTGGTTTTTTTCTGTCTTGCCACAAATCGTATTTTTGTCAATGTATTAATTTTACAACGGATTGAATTAAAAGATAATTGTTTTTGTAGGATTCACTTTACATACTTGATTTTTCACTAGTCATTTCTAAGAGTAACTATGTTTCTTCAAATTAACTAAAATACGAATTGTATGTTGCGTGTATTTACCGAAACATTACAGGTTTAATTAAAGCGGTAGACCTGTGTAACTGCATGGTTTGGGAAGGGTTAAGGAAGGGGGTGGGATGCACTCGGATGTCATTAAAATAGCTTGACGACCACTCACTTTGCGCAAGAAGTAGACAACGCTACACATTTTCCCTGCTGAAGACTATGGGATGCAGAGATTTGGTAGTTCTGGTAGAGAAATTTTTGTATTGATAGGTATACGATAATGGTCGTTAAGTGAAGAATGACTGTATGCATTTTATGTAGCAATTTAAAAAATGCTTTAATAAAAATAAAATGTGAGAAATTTTCTACAATATGTACCAAGTGTACGTGCTTTACACACTTAGATATATTGTATAAATCCAATGGTATTTTTAATCCGTGACCCAAGTATGTAGAATATGTTCTGAAAATCGCGCTTTCTTCTCGGAACAGGGTCGGGTATTTTTCGGAAATGCCGCAAGAGTTTCTGCTACCCTGAATTCCTGGACTACAGACGCCACATCCCTTTGCAACATATCTCCGAGCCATTCATTAAAAATCAATCGCAATTCGATTTGAATTCAAACAATGCTTTTTGGGAAGTTTAGCAATGTGAAATGTATTAATTTTATATCGTGTGATTGAATTGCACAAGAGTTTCGCCATTTTCCAGCGAAATAACTGTTGTACTATCGAAAAATTTATTTGAAAAGTGGTTAACAATAAAATATTCATTGTGCTACGGAGTGACCGCTATTATATCGCACTTTTACAGATATAAATCGAAGCTTTTTAATTCGATTCATTTTTACTTACTTATCGGCAAAAAAAAAAATATATTTTTTTTTTTTCAGATTTTTGTACAAGATATTGGACATAACTGATACTATCATAAATTTGTTAGTATCAAGGTGATTTTACTAGAAAATTAAACGTAATACTGACAATTTTATATTTATATTTTTTTTGATATAATTGAGAATATTTCATATCTATATAATTCAACATTACCTACTAAATTTATACACATTATAATTTTTGAGCTATTGAAGTGAGTGGACGAATACCTAATTTAACATCAACCAAATACTTACTCCAAATCCAGTAAAATATATTTTTTTACTTAATATTATATATACATTGTTGTATTCTTATCCCCTTGAGTTAGGATTGGATGTTGTAATTATAATAATACGCTATTGTACAATATGATCATTTTCCGTATTTATTTCCGACTGAAAATATTAAAAATTATCTTAAATCTATATTCGGAGAGTGACGCGGAGCGAAAAGAGGCTGAGCTCGGTTGCCGGTCCTTTTTATACAAGCTCCTCTGACAAGCGTTTTCATACACACACACACGTTTGTCTCAAATCAGTTAATCAACAGGGTTTAAGAATCATGAATTAAATCATAATTATTTTTACAAATTTGGAATCGACATATAATTCAATTGGATAGAGACCAGCCGAAAGCAACGCTCTTCAACATTCCTATTTATACTTAATACAATACATTATTAATTCATTTTAGATTTACAACGCAATCATTATATTTTTTATTGTAACTATCAATTTACTTGTTTTAATATAATGACATGTCAGAACACAAAAAAAACTGACTACTTTAACACAGGCGGCATTCTAACAAAGTAGATAGGACAACGCTATATCTATCAGAGGTGGATACCTACTGCATTCCAATCAATAATAAATCAATATTTAATAATATTACATATATATCCATTTATTGAATGTTTCTAATTTCGATTCATATGTTAATTATTTTACATAATCATTATAGTATATAAACATATAATATAGTGTCACGTAAATAAGGGAAATATAAATATAATGGTCATTAAAACCTATCGATATAAAACATTATCCACTAAAATAATATATTACGTTCAAAACTGTTAAATAAACTAATAAAACAGGGTTTTGAAACAAATTAATTTCTGCACAGAATTCAATAAAGTTCTTAGTACGGTAACTTGAAAACTAAATGTACTTCTCGGTACATATTGGTATTGGCTTGAAACTGACGTGGCAACAGTCTAGCGGGAAAACAATTTTAACTCCACCAGAAGGAGAAAAAAAAACTTGTTTCCTTCTCGTACGGAGTAAGTTGTCGGCAAGTTTCGCTGTGACTCGCAAACAAAATATATGAAGGCGTAAGAAATTTGGTTGCGAACTGCACAATTTAAATTAAAATATAACACACGCTGATTCTAAATTTCTAGAAGCGTTTTAACGCCAATTACTTATTGACTCGCATAGAAAATATATGAGGGAGTAAGAAATTTGGTTGCTAAATGTATAATTTAAATAACGATATAACACATCCTGATTCTGAATTTTAAAAGGTGTTTTAATGCCAAATACTTATTGACTCACAAAGAAAATATACGAGGGCGTAAGAAATTTGTTTGATAACTGCACAATTTCAATTACAATATACGTTTATTCTGAATTTCAAAGGACGTCCAGCAGCTAATTACTTTTTTGATGCGACTTTTAAAAAAAAATAAGTATAATAAGTCGTTGTTATTTATAAATTTATATATAACTACTGTATAAGCCTCGTTCTAAGCTATATCGGCGTTAAAAACTTACAAGTTGGTTGGCATGGTAGAGAATGTCAGCTGCACGATTAGTTAGCGTTTATTCCCATTTTCCTTACGCGTGACCATTTACCATTATATCGATATTTTCCCTAATGTTTAATATTGTCACTTCATCGAGCTATAAATTTTTGGACTTTTTAATATCCAATGTCAAATGAAACATCAAGAAAATGAAATCATTATAGTTATTACTTAGATACTTACATAAAAATAACATTAATATATTCATTCTCATTTAAATCACTCTACAGAATAGCAGTAATATAGGTATACACATTCAAAAGTATTTGACACTTCTTTAATGAAATATCCTATTTAATTTTCATTTGTGAACAGTGGTACATTACGGTTTTATTTATAAGATTATTTTTGAACAAATATTTATTTCTCTCTTAAATATTACTTACATGTTTCAAAAATAATATAAGTATAAGCGTCATGCGCTGACCCCGGTGGGTCGAACGTCAGTGCATCACGCCACCAACTAGGCTCAGTCTGTGGGTGTCTCTAATGTAATGTGTCAGTGTGGCTGTCTCGGGTATGGTCTTAAACAAATTAAACACTCAGTTTACACATGAAACATACAATACAATTTATTCACTATCACAACAAATACGCGACAACATATTTGCATGATTTGAGTATTTTTATCTTCTTCTCTTGCTATCGTTCTTTCCTCCAGACGAAGAAACTAGATTTTTTTAATGAATTTGACACTAATCCCATGGAGTTGAGGGGTTATTATGTGGCAGCCGTGCCAAGATTATCTCTCGCCATCGAGAGACGTCCAGATTGTTACATGATCCATTTCTCCCGCGCCGGTTCGCACAGCTACCAGCCGAGATTCTCCTCCTGCTTCCAACCAAGGGATGGGTCCATGATGCGGATGGATCCAGAACCTCAAACCTTTCATATCCATCATACCTCAGAAATCTTTCTTCCAAACCTCTCCATATTGTCGGCGGAGCGCCGTTCGGCGCGTTCTACCCGTCTTGCCGGCTCGAGTCTAAGTCCCTCCTTCTCTTTTCGCCCTCCTCCACTCGGATAGGTAGTATAATGCTCGGTTTGCCGCGCAGTTTTTAAATGTCACAAAGTATTATCAATATTCTTTTAATATAAATAAGCATATAATTTATTTTAAACAATTTAAAACTAGACTTTAACATACTGCGCTATCAAAATAAATTTGAAGTGCGAGGTTCGAACTCTCAAAGTGGATATATAACCTTTAAGCTAAGCAATAGTGAATATACTCATTCGCAAAGAGTATATATTTTCTTTACCATAATAGGAGAGTCGTTTTAAAAAAAAAGTAGGATCTTGTGTAATTATTGAGGTGTGATCTATTGTATTTTTGATACACCTTAAGTAGGGTTCGAGGATTGTGGCGGCTTAGCGAAAATGAGTTTAGCCCTGCAAATAAATAAGAGTGTTAGGAAAAGGGTCGAATGAGATTGGAATGAATGACTATCGCAATATTGTTTGTTAGAAAGGGGGCGGTTACATTATGTTATGCTTAATGCATAATGAAGCTTATTGAATGAAATTGTATTATTCGAATGAGTTATGATCTATAGTTATATTAAATTCATGTAAATGCGCTAAGTGAATATTTTATGATTATAAATAACAGACGCAAAGAATACAAATTTATGACATGTTTGTTTCACAGTTAATGAGTATTCGCCATTTACTGATTAATACACAAATAATATCCTCCCCCCCATTACCAAACCACAGTCCTTTCTATCTCCTATCACACCACCCTTAACCCCACCATCATCCCTCACCACACCATCACCAGTAGTCAGCCTCACCCACAACACAATAGGAGTTATACCTTTTTATTTTATTTAATTACGGAATATAGGTATATAGAAATAGATGTTCTCTGTCCCCTTAACTTGATTTAAGTCTGTACTAAAGATAGGTTCATCCGTTATATTCAATAGTAAAATCAATCAAAACAAAAACAATTATAATCTTAATAAACATAAAATTTTAAAAAAATTAATAAATGTCATTAAATAATTAAAATATCAAAATGTTTACGTTTTTCTATATTTAAATCACAAAAAAAAGTAAATGGAAAAAGAAAACCATAAAATAAGGAATAGATATTAGTTTTATATAAGCAACCCCATAAATCTTTGTTCAGTTTCTTTTCTGGCATCACTCAATAACCAGTTCCTGACATAATATTTAAGTTTGTCCATCGAGAAACGTTTCATATTATTTGTCAAAATGTTATAGGCTTTGGGTGTCAGAAACATATAGAAAGATTAACCAGATGAATTATCATGAATACAAAGGATTTGTTAAATTATTGATTCCTTTTCATATAATAAGTATATGTATTTACAGTATAAACATTAACTAACATATACAACATTCGTTGACGTATTTAGTATTTGGGATCGCCAGCAAGCCAATGTAGGGACGAGAAATAAATCGGCTTAGCTAAAGTCGCACTCGACATGTGGGCAAATGTGTTTCTAGTAAAAGCTCAACACGATGGCTTGGCGCAAGGGCTACAGTTTTAAAGTAGCGTCTATAGTGCTACGGTGTAGCACTCAAAGAGATGGGGAGAAGTTTCGATTGCTACATCGGTCAGCGTTGAGCTCTCCCAAGAGTGAACCAATATATTAAAAAGGTTTGCTAAGCGAACGAATTGAAAAAGATTTATTTAAATTATTACTCATTTTATAAAAACATTTTTGAATGTATTTATGTATTCATATTTAATAGATAAAACCGCTAACTGTTATGTTTTTCAATCATGTATGGAACAATAATTTGTAAAGGGAAAAGTTATGCATCTCAAAATCATGTGACATCAATCCAACCAGCTATTTTATGATGTCATTCTTCTAAATATATAAAAAAAATACTTTTCTACCAATGTTTTTTTTAGGCTTTTTCTAAATAACGTATATTCAAAAATGTTCTTAGGTTTTCACAGCCGTTCAGAACCTTATCTGAATTTCAGGGCTGATGATCCAAAATGTCGATTAGAAAGGTCAGATATACGCGGCAGAGTAGTCCAGAAAAATGTACACAGAAAATAATGTACATTCGGTTGAATATAAGGTAATAGTTTTAATATACCTTTCCAACGAACAAGGCTATTCTAAATATTATAATATTTCATAAATTGGACAACGATCTTATAATTATTGTGAATATTATTCACTTTTAAATGTATCTTTAAAAAATTGTTAAAAATGTAAGTTTAATCAAAAATATAAATACAATGATTTAAAATTTTCACTAATATTATAAAGAATACGTTTTTTAAAATATCTTATAGTTTACAAATTTCTTTAGAAACTAAATTTGGATGAGGTGAAATTATTAGAAAAACTTTATAAGGGGACTTCAATTGACTTTGGTCAAATACATACATTCTTGTCTTCCGATGTGTTCCTTTATTAATTTTTTTTTTTTTTAATTTTTGTGTTTTAAAAATTGTTTTAATTTGCAATTTTTATAGATGTATGTGTTTTTGTATTCAATATAATTGGTAAACATAATTTCATTTTAAAATACTACACCATATTATGAATCAAAAAATATTTCAGTTTTTATTAGTTTTAAAAAATTAATGTTATTAACGTATGTTTTTTTACACAGAAAATAAAATATCAATAACTACTGTACATCATTAATATAAATATTAATTAAAATATCTTTTTTTTAATTTAAAAAAATCATGGTCTCGATTCCCGGGAATTCCAGGGACTTGAAAATGTTAACTCACAGATCCCGGGAATTGAAAAAAGTTGAGAACATGGAATCCTTAGGTGTTCTTCAACATCTCAATGTCACATATTTTACAGCACAGCCATTCCATGTCCAGATTCTTCAACCAAGTTAATCAATCAGTCTCCGCGAGTTAAAGAACATTTGAGATGTTTAAATAAATATGGTTACTCAGAATTTTCTAATCATTTTGTGTAAAATGATCATTTAGGATTATCTATTATACATTTATGCAATATTGGTCTTAAATCTTAAATTTAATAAAATAGAGATTCATATAAGAAATACAAATCAAATCAATATTCATAATATTTATTACTGCTAAGATACCAACCATAATGCTTATATCATACTATAAAAACACAATGAACTTGCCAGTCTCCTGGGATAAGGGATGAACCCCTAATCACTAGATTGCTAAGTCTTAATGACTAGTACGTCAAAATATTTAACAACAATATACAACCACCAGTCCTGTTTTATCAATGTTTTCAATAATAATTTCAGATCATTAGGATCATTTTTCAATATATTTCATTATCATACTATATTTTAATATATTTTATTCAGTATGCACTGGATTTTAAAAAAATATTTAAAAAAAAAATATTATTATTTTAAGTTTAGGTTTAGTTTTTATTACCTTAATTCTAACGTTCTAACGTCACCATCAAGTTGAAAGGCGCGATGAAACCTCCAGATCGAAATCATTTTGAATGGCAGATGATTTCGGGGCATGAACAATTTCGGAGTAAACTGTTTGAGTTTAGACTTGTGGATGCCTCGTGGTGTACATGTGGGAGAGTGAAACAGACGTTTGAGCATATTTTGTAGAATTGTAAGATACATGCTCAACGCCTTTAAGATGTGATGTTGGTATCGCATGCTGCGTATACCATGGACTGCGAAACGAACGAAGACTCTCCGTAAAATGCAGGAAATTCTTTCTGTTATATACACTTATTTGTGTCGATGATGATATTCTTTGTATGTGGGATTGGATCGATGGAATAATACTTGTACTTTTTAACAATAGTATTTAATCTGATTGCGTACAATGCAGTAAAAGTCAATATATGTTGATGAATGCGGCGCGATACTGTTAAAATGCAAAATAACCCAAAACAATATTTTGCTCAAGGCTACAAAAGCACTTAGCCAATGTAAGGAACGGACAGTCATAAAAACTCGGTATTGTTAGATGCAGGTGGACCACCGACGCAGCTTGGGTACAGCGGCGAATACAGCGGCGGTAATCCAAACAATATGACTAGAGTCACGTCCGCAAAATGCACTTTTGAGGTATGCATCGCCATAGGCGACGAGTCCCCAGATATTCTCCACCGTAGGAAGTGGCTCCGGACGAGTCCTCTGATATTATCCGCCAAGGCTCCGTCTGGGGCGAGATTTCATTTTCAATTCGAAAATAAAATCAATATAGTCTCTAAAAATATCAAGTAAGCGCTTGCTATAGCTATAGATTGTAATTCCGGGGAAAGTTTAAACTGTGCGCCTTGAGTATAAGCTTAGACTGTGATGTTCTCCGCGTTTAATCGTAAATGAGCAAGTATTAAAAAGTTAATGAATATAATCGGTGTAGCGAGAAGAGACTGTCGCTATAGCATCACAATATCGTGCCCAGAGTCCCGGTTTGCCTGGATAATTGGGCATCATCTCGTCATCGTCTTACAAGCCTGAACTCTGTCACCCTATACTGGCACCACAAGGAGCTGACCACACTTCACGTCTAAGATCCAGGACCATCCTACAAGATAATCCCTTACGTAAGGGACCTGAATAATCAACATCAGAAAAGCGTTAATATAGAAAATTTGGCAGAGAAATCATTGCTGGTATAATGAACACGAATATTTAATCTTCATTTAATTGTAATCATTTTTAAATTGCCTTATTTTTAAGTTTTAATGTAAATTGCTCATTTTCCACTTTCAACACATGCAAGTAATTAAAATATATTTTATAAATTTTCTTACATAAAAATATTCTTTCATTTCATAACCTTTTGACTTGTTAATATTTAAAACGAACCAATTAGGCTAGATGCCTCCCCCCTGAACATGAAGCCGAGGCAGAAGGAAGATGTTACCTAACAATACATTTATCTCTTCCACGCGCGTTATCTTGTCAACCTTGCATGCGTTTCGCATTCGACCCACAGATACTTCACACTTTCATATATTACATTGAGCATGTTACTAAAAGAGATAAGATCCAAGATAGGTCTAAGTTCGATACATAATCGGAGCCTCGCTGAACGTCGCACTAAACAAGGATCGCGATGAGTGGAGGCAAACAGTTCACGCTGTGAAAGCAGAATAAAGTAAGCTCAGTCATGAGTACTTCAACGGAGAGAAAGATTATTGAAGTAATCAATGTGATTTTCCATTTCAATGGCCAAAAAAAATGTATTGAAAAACTGATTAAAGTGTTCTTAGTCTGTTTGATGTTCACCCAGTATACCTGACCATCTTAGTTTTGTTCGCCTTCTTTTCTTCTGTGAAAATGTCCCGCTATCCTATTTACCCTCACAAAGGAGAAGAGTATGTCCGCTTTGATTATATCGCTCAGAATGGATTTTACCGCCTGAATCTCATGCATAGCAAAGCAAAGCAGGGCGCGTGCGTTTGCCTGGAAGCTGCGCCAACTGGAAAAGCCAAAATTGCTTTTATTATTGAAAAAATTATGTATTATTTGACCTATTTTATTTTTTGATACCCTTGGTAAGAAGTTTATTTTTTAAAATTGAAAAATTTAATGAAGAACTATAAAATATATTTTTACCTTTTATACATATTTCATAAACACAT
Source organism: Eubasilissa splendida (assembly GCA_031772225.1). Taxonomy (NCBI): domain Eukaryota; kingdom Metazoa; phylum Arthropoda; class Insecta; order Trichoptera; family Phryganeidae; genus Eubasilissa; species Eubasilissa splendida. The sequence continues at coordinate 19,809,971 of CM062852.1, read as the reverse complement.
AAGGAATAAAGATAATAAGATATGTGCGTATGTGAGTTATAGTACATCAGAAGGATAACTTGATGTGTGAGTGATGAGCGACCCAATAATCACCCATCCATCATTCTCATATTTGTTTAAAGATGGCTGAGTGAATTGAATGTTATATTATAAGCAGGGTAGAAAATGCAAATTATGTTTATCACTGGATTAATTGTTAAGCACAGTTGTAGTTTAGAGATATACAATAGTCATATTATGAAATATTCATAAAGTTAAGTTTTTTGAGAATGTCATCTGGAAGGCGGCGGCGAGAAGTGTGAGACTGGGAAGTCGGCCTCTCGGACAGCTGCTGATCGCATGGTTATTGTGGCGTCGGTACCGGGTGTATTTTTACGGCTGTTAGGATCTCTGGTTTTACGCACCGGTGTATGAATGGTACGTTCAGGATTGTCGGTGGTGATGATAATTATGGAGACGACATACCTCCACAAGCAGGTTAATTAATCATATTTTGTATACATTAATATAATATGATCATCAAAAATATTATATAAACATAAATTAAATTATATTGATTGCAATAAATAGTACAGAAAATATTACGAATAATATTTTCTGTTAAAGAAAACAGTTATTAAACAGAATGTTACATCCTGTAAGGATTATAAATCTATTTTTTTCAATAATATAGTCCTGGAAAAAGACCACCATTACCGTCAATAATAATCAAATCATTATTGATTTAATTAATATTTTTTAAAATAGATTTTTAAAAACATTAGAATAACATGACATATGGTTTTAGTTATTTAATTTGACATTCTGGAAATGGAATTTTTCCAAAACCGGTTGGTGTATTAAAATAACTCATTAAGTAAGTGGTTAAAAACAAAGTTAAATTATCTATATTAAAATGAACATAAACCACAAATTTCAGTGTACAAATATTAAAAATCGATAAATATGTGTCTGTTATGTGTATTTCGTAATATTTCGCGATATATTATGTAACATTTTTCTGTCACACCTTTGTTATGATTTTCTTTTTGAAATTAAGCGCTTTTTCTATTTTAAAACAATATGGTGATAAAATTCCACAGGTTTTTTTTCTTGTTTCTTCTTCTGATCATTTCGTCTTATTGTGTAAAATGCTTTCAATATAATAAAAGACAATTATTTCTTACCGTTCCCACATTTCGACATTTTTTTCTAGTATGTGTCCACACATTCTTAGATTGCATCAGAAAATTGGTATATTGCTTTTTGAGTTAAAAATAATACGACTAAATATGAGAAATTTTTATTGTAACACAACAAAAAATCTAATATCGTACGATACAGATTTACCTAACCTTACCCAACCAAACCTCGCTTTATCAAACCTAACGTAAATGAAAGAAGATAATCTATATTAAAAATAATAATTATCAAAGCATTAATAATACTAATTCTATTAGATTTATTTTTACAAATACAATAGAAGAAACTCGTACGAAGCTTGAGCTATTGTTCATAATTTGAAATAAAATACATTTTTCGCTGTAGTATTTTTTCCATAAATGTAATTCAAACATTTATTCCACACGACTTATCCTCGTATTTATATGTGTTTATTGGACAGAAAGCTCACGAAATACGAAAACAATATCCTTGTTTCAGCAGAACAGTAATTGAATGTTCGTTACCTGTTTGGGTTTGATTAATTATCTCAGGAACATTCTTTAGGAATCGGGGCCAATACAGGTAGAGCGGTGTTACAATATTGCAGCGCAATCATTTCTATCTCAACCCTAACAAAGAAATATCGTAAATCATTCGCAAGTAGGGATGCTACATAAAATTAAATCGACATTATAAATAAATGTATCAATTATTTTTTAAATTTGATCCACTAGAATAAATGATACCAATATCCTCATTTGTCCACTTTTGACGGATTTTAGTTGAGATGAACATATCTACATACTTCTCAATGAAGTATTCAGACATGAAATGAGTCGCATAGCGATAGAGTGGCGTATCTACAAAGTGATCAAAAGGAGATAAAATTAAGGCAATGCAAAACAATTAATTTTGAGTGTATGTAACTTAAAATATGATATTTTTCACTTGGGGCGCTTTACCGCTTTGCAACTGAAATGTGAACATAACATGAAGTTTTTTTTCAGCCACAGTCTAGTTTTGACTCATTTATCTTGATAATAGGATACATCAAAAACGGTCAATATAGAAATTGGCAAATCAGCAAAATTCACGCATATTTTAATTAATCAACATGACCAAATGGGATGGCAGTAAAATGTAATAATATTTTGTAATTATTGTTTTAATAGTGATTTTAATTTGATAAATTCTAGTGTAAAACTAATTTTAGTATGCCTACCATTCTACAAGATCAAACTAATTATGCAAACTTTAGGTTAGGAAATAATGGTATGGAAGATGTATGACGCGAGTGTTGATAGCACCAGAAATAGGAAGACTTGACAGATACTGAAAGATGATACTATCAGCAGCCCCAACAATCGATGTTTTCTTGAAAGGCAAGAGTTGTGTGTCAAGTCAGAAGAAAACTCTACTATCTTTGCCTAATTTCGTGGAGAAACACCATGATGGTAGTTAGTAAGTTGATCATTTTTATGCATATTTATCATGAAATAATGATTAATAGTAATAAATAATTTATTTAGTAAAAATTGAGTATTTGTAGATTATTTTATATTAAAGCGGACGAATACCATGTCTTTTTTTTAGAATACGTAACTGTTGAAAATGTTGAAAGTAATATTAAATTAACTTGCGGCTACTCAAACTGATTATTAATATTTTATAGCTGCCGAGCTGGTGGTTAGTGTTTCAAAATTCCTTAGTAATTACCCAAAACATGCCGATAAATCATTTTATTATATTTTGTACGATGAAATTATTAGAAAACTTGTAAGTTCATTGAAGAAACGATGTACATATATCAGGATAGTAAACTTTGACATTTTATCTTCACTGCATACCGCATAATACATAATGTATAAATAACACTAATCGGACATTTTTACTTTTTTTTCTGTTATGTAGAAATAAAGAGGTATATTGGAATGAAATTTCTCTGCAGATTACGAAAATGACATTACAAAATTCTTACCACGTCAGGGTTTTGCACAAATCATAAAAATATGAAAATGTAAAAAAAAGGTAATTTTTTATTCATTACGTTTGTAACGTGTGAAAATATTATCTAGCGGGAAAAAATGCATGCGCTACTAATAAATGCACACAAATACATCGCAGATTAACATAAATGACCTCTTCCTTGATGAGGTCAAGCGACGCTCGATGCGCGCCACCTTTACGGCTGGAACACGCACTGGTCAGTGCAAAGCAGCAACTGCTCCCAATGTTACAATTATAATTATCCTTATTAATTATTTTTAACAATACTTTTATTAAAAAAATATCGATAGCACGATAGGTACCCAACCCTATTAAGAGACAAATTACTTGTAGAAACTAGTTACGCTCCTAACTAAATATACGTTTACGTTAAGATAGAAGGTAGAAATAAAATCCTGAGTTCTCCTGAATTTAATTAATATAGTTTGCATGTTCATTAAGGGATTCTTTTATTAGAAAAATATTTTGTACCAGCTTATTTAATAAATAAAGGATACTGAATTTTTTATTATTTTTAACTAAGTCCAACCAATGAATGTAATTACTCCCTAATATATATTTGACGTCACAAAAATGATATTTATATTATAGGCAGGGGCGTGTACTGCATGCAAGCAAAAAAACTGTGCATTACTAAAAACTCTGGGAAACAAATATGAATAAAATAATCTATATCTTATAATTACGCAAGCGCCCACCGTGTATCAGTAGAATCATTAGTTACGTAGTTCTGGAACGCGCGACGCCACTGGAGCGCTGTAGTACTCTATTGGATTATTCTTAATTTATTACTACTACGATTGCTAGCTACTGTTTTAATCTGTCGTTCTATTCAAGCCATACAATTTTTACCTATTGAATTGAAAATTTCACTCGCGGAGTCAGAAATGGATCAGGTGATCCATGTTGTACGCAGTCTTTAGTTATGCTGTTTCCTAACAGAATGACATTTAAAAGGTTTTGAAGTTGACTTAGAGCTAATAGAAGCATAAATTTCCTCATTTACTAATTCACAAATTTTACTACCTTACTAAACGTGCTATTTTCACGATTATTCTTTGCGTTAGAGGATAATGCATTTTTGTTATCATGGACTAATTTTGCTTAAAGACGTCGGTTAAATTAAAGTTCATAAACCTATATATATAATGTAGCATTTTATATAATATAATGGTGACAGCATAACCTACTGCACGCAACTGATTATTGGATGGATAAACTAATCACGCTTTAAAAAATCTAATGAGTAGGTAAATAAATAAATAATATACTAATAATATAATAATATTAATGATGAAAATGAAAGAGATTTATTATTAAATTAATTTTATTTCTTACATTATATTGTTATTTAATTTCGTCATTGACATGTAGGTACTTTTTTCTTTGTTCTTTAAATTCTATATTATAACAGATTGGCTGGTGATTCAGTGAATAGAAAAACTGAAAATAAAACATTTAATTAAATACGATGTGAAGAATTCTATTTTTTACGTTTGCTAGTATTAGTTCATTCAGTTGAGATATAAAATTAGTGCAATGCATAACATTGTTATTATGGCAACTATCTCAAAGACGAACTATTAAAACAAACCAATTCTGTTACAGGTAAATTAATAATATGATAATGTTGGATACATCCACGTTCATTCAACAAAACTAAGGAACAAAGTCTTTGAAATACTTGAAATCCATTTACCTCGATCGAATTAAGGTTTGGTAAAGGAAAAGCTACACGAGAGAGAGACGATGTGCAGGTAATTAACGCGGAAGAGTACAGTAACTTGGTGCGCCTTGTGTAATTTGACTTGTTTATATTTCCAAGATGTTTATTTTTCACCCGGTTCAAATTAAACCTTAATGTTATTTAATGTAATGGGTTTGCAATAGTTAAATTAATACACTATGTATTTGTGTAATATTTGCTCGTTTGTATGTTAATTAACTGTATAATAATATTTATCACAAAAGCATCTTAAATTTTATATTTAAAAATTATAATGCCCTACAATATATTTTACAAACCAAATAGAATACACAAATGTGTTCATATGTACTACAATGCCGGTTGAAAGAACGTCACACACTCCAATACTAATACGTCCTATTCTGATACACATATGGGTTGATAAAACGTCACACATTATTATTCTGATACACAAAAATGTTCATAAAACGTCACACATTCCTAGTCACACATTCCTATTCTAATTCACAGAGGGGTTGATAAAACGTTACAAATTATTATTCTGATACACCAAAATGTTGATATAACGTCACACATTCCTATTTTGATACACAGAGGGGTTGATAAAACGTCACACATTATTCTTCTGATACACAAACATGTTGAGAAAACCTCAAACATTCCTATTCTGATACACAGAGCGGCTGATAAAACGTCACACATTCTTAATCTGATACACAAATATATTGATAAAAGGTCACACATTCTTATTCTGATACACAGAAATGTTGATAAAACGTCACATATTCTTATTCTGATACACAGAAATGTTGATGAAACGTCACACATTCTGTAAGGATCCTTTTGGCTATTTTATCAATATGTGTATTTATGTAAAAGTCTTTCCTTATTAGTGAAAGATAGCTCAGTGGAAAGTATATGCTATTTTATCCCATTTGGCTGTAGGTGAACCAACTCTCATTATGAGGGTAGTCTGAAGGTGGATTGCTCTCTCAAATAAAAATAGAATTATGGAAAAAAAAAATATAATTGACACTGGTATGACATAGATCAAAGGCAGGTATGCTTGACGTAGTTTATCATCTTGAAACTTACAACTAGAGATGAAATGGTTAGATGATTGGGTAATACCTAATTACAAGTCTCGTAGAAGTCCACCCTGTAAATGAATATAGAAAGGTTACAATTGTCAAGACGCACGGCTATGCTTGGTGCACTATAAATGCAGCGAGGGTGAATATTATGTTCCAGGCCGATGTTGTTTTTAAAAAACTAAGAAACAAAACTTTTTTTAAATTCATAATTTATTTATCGATTACTTAGTTTATTGCAATTATATATGGATAATGATATTGGCCAAAGAGCCGTCTTTGGCAGCGGCACAAATGCTTGCTCTTTTTACCATATATTTCATAACATTCACGCACACATCGCATGTTATGTCAGCACTTTAATTTAGAATACTGTCCTGTAGTATTATAATTATTGTTGGTCTATTGGCATAGACCATTTTGTTCGATAAATCTCACAAAAATAGTCTAGAGCCATCGAATCATCGAATGCTACTGGGAAAAATTTCTGACAAAATTTCAAGCGTAGTGCTGTGTGTGAGGTGGCACCTTATTGTTAAAACCGCATGTATTGTAGGCTCAATCGACCAAATTGCGATCACTATTAATGGTTACTGCATTAGCATTATTATTTATATATAACGATTTAATGACATTAACATGTTGTTGAGGCGTTAAATACTCCACAATAAATTTTAATCGACAACTCTTTATGACTACTAAATACAAACTAACAAATGTATGCCAAACCAATATGACTTCCATACAAAATCGGCCTGGAACATAATATTCAATCAGTACATGCCTTTATTGAAAAAATATATATTTGCACGGAAATATATTGTTTGCAAGTTTTAAATAAAACTGAAAAAAAACAAAATGTAGTGAAGCACATAAGAAATGTAAAGTAAATGGACAATGGTTAATTTAAAATTATAATTTTAAGCATGTAAAATCAGTATTTGTTTCGAACAATCATTTTACAAATATTATTTATGAATTTATTTTTTAAACCCATTAGTCCTGTTTAAAGCTGACCTGGCATATAAAGTTAAGTAAAAAATGTATAATTATGATATATATAAAACCAACTCGTGAAAATAACTGCGAAATTAACATATTTTGTTACTTATTATTTTAGAGAGAATAAAGTGGTTGTGCTCAAGGATTAATTATTTATTTTTTGAAATACAAGTATTTATTGTAACGATTTAGTGATGTCAATGTACTGATCTCTTTTGAATGTCAAGCATTGAATAATTTTCAATTACTGGTAACGTAATAATGTTCACCATATAGAGATACATATGTTGAATATCATGACGTTACCAGAAAACTCAGTTCAGCAATGTTACAGAATTGAAAAAAATTATATGAATGTATAATACATTATCATCTATAAAATATTGTGTTTTAATGGATAAAACACAAAAGTTTGTTATAAAAAATCTCGCATAATTTAGTTCCGAGTGGATGGTAAGATATCTAATCATTTAATATTTGCAGTGTTAATGATTGAATACAAATTAAATGTATTTATTATAAAGATATACATATAAAATCAATTTTATCGAAAATATTGTTGTTGCTACCGGGATTCGAACCTGGATCTCTTTCAATCCGGGGAACATGCATGCTACACTAACACAGTAAGTTGACGGCAAATTTTCGAGTTTATATGTTGCACTTTCAAATTGATACATCTATCGTTCGATTATTTGAAAGCCATATTCTTTATATTTACGGAATCTCAAACATCTTTCAGTAAAATTCGATAGGAATCGCCAGATTTAATTGGTAATTCATTTTTATTAAATTTTGTAAAAATTAATACAACACATATATATATCTTTATAATTAATACATTTATTTAGTATTTAAAATATCACAGACCTATGTTCTGAATAATTACAACTTCATAATAATAATGTACGCTGGGTAATGCAAGGATCGCTTTTAAATAAAAAATCAATAAAAAATATTTGATTTATTTAAGAACATTATTTTACAAATAATTAAAAATAGTTAAAACTTTTTTAATTCAGTCTTCACATGATTGAATTAGTAATTTAGATTAGAAAACTCTTAAAACGGTTGGCACGATAAACTACAATAGAAACTTATAAATCTCCTCTCTCTCCTTATAACTTGTAAGGTTAAAAGTAACAAAAAAAATACATTCTGAAAATAAATAATAAAAAATAAGCCTAGTATGAAATATAAATGTTTATACATAATAAATATTATTAAAAATAGGCATATAATAATTTATTAGATATAAACCAAATAAAGTTTAAAATAATAGAAATCCGACTCGTCGATTTAGCGAGAAACTAAAAATTATTATATTACACATACTACAGTGGGGTCTGGTAGACCCCAGAACGGAACTATCTTCTAGTTTCGTAAACAATGACAGCTTTACTCATCTTGAACGGGCGTGTAATCTCGTGAATAGCTGAAGAAACACTGAATAACCACACAACACCCCGAGTGGCGAGGCCACGGAATAGCGCATGCGCACAAGTTTTTGTCGTGCCTGGGGTCCAAAAAACCCCATCATTGTATCCTAGGGTTAATAAAAATGTTATGATTCCAGATACGAGATTTTGCATCTCATAATGCAGAGAAAGATTCCTGAAAGCCGGGGCCATGGAAGAGGAATAATATGGCAGAAGAACCTTAGATAAAAATTAGGCAAGTCTAATGTAGAGCTTTTTCGGACTGCAATAAACAATCTTATTATATCGAACATGATAGTCAACGTCTGTTAAACGATTAAGGAACAAGAAGAATAAGTAGAAAATACAACAACAAAATAAATTGTTTGACACGACATCATATATATGTTTTTTTTATGTTGTGAAACAAAGATATTAATATAATTGTGATATCCGAAATAATTTCTGCAATACAAAACTGTTAAGTGAAAACCGACCAGTAGTAATAATTCATAATTAATGTATAGAGGCTATGTGGGTATGGATCCATAAACTATCAATATTGACTTTGGCTATACCACAATATCATATTTCTTTTAATGTTTATATTAATTCTGTTTTTTGGCTAATGAACAAGAAATGCAACAACAGTATTGCAAAATAAATCTTTGAGAATTTTACTAAAATAGATAAACTCGGATAAGTGCAATGTTGAAAGATGTGAATAAGAATCTAAGCATAAAATATATTTTAATATTATAATGGTATTTATTTATAAAATCCTCAATAATAAAATATCGGCAGAATGTATACAAAAAATTGATGCAAATCAACACGAGCACGAGAATCGTACAGGAGGAAAGGATAGACTGATACTGTCATTCAGGAAGAAGGCCAAATCTCAGAAATCGGTGATGTATAGTGCGATGAAAATTTTTAATGAAATGCCAGAAAACATAAGAAAGGAGGAGAAATTGAATAGATTTAAAGTGAAATTGATCAGATAAATTTTAGTAAAAAAAAATACTTGAATTTTGTTTATATTAGAGCAGAGGATCCCAAACTTATTTGTGTCGTAGACCCCTTGCCATGTTTTTCGGTTTTTGGTAGACCCACTACATACCTGATATTGATTTTTTGTAAATTTCTAATTGTAGTGAAGTTTAGTGTTAAAAACTTAAACCACAAAGCCAATGCCTACATACTATAACTTACACAATTTTATAAACTATAATAAATTTTTTACTTCATAGGTACTTTTATAAATAATATATATGTCTTTATATTATAAGATTATAATGTAAGTAAATAGGTACTATCAGTGTATGTTGAGATCCACTATCGTGGACCCCCATTTTCATTTCATGGATCCCCAAATTTTTTTTTCGCTTACATAGACCCCTGGGGGTTGATATAGACCACTTTGGGAATCACTGTATTAGAGCATATATAGAAGTGCTTATGTATGCACATGTTAAGAATTAAATAAATAAATAATATAGCATCCACACAGATAAATGCATAAAAACAGGTGTTACAAAAAATAATATAATGAGGTACAGTGTAATCCATCACCATATTTTTTAAAACAGAAAAAATGCTTAATCTCATAGAAAAAAGCATAAAAAAATATACACAAAAGATTATAACTTTTCCCTCTAAATATTTTTGTATAATATGACTTTATTTATTTATATCTTTAACAAATGTTATATAAAATCCTAATGCCGAATCGTGCGTCAAGCAAAGGCTCTCATGAAGCCATGAAGTAGTAGAATATTGATAAAAACTATGAACGGTCCCTTATTGTGATATATACGCACAAAATATCGTAGATGAATAAATAAAATAAAAACTTAAAATAACCAATATTACCATAAAACTTTCTAGAAAACATTTCGCAGAGCAAAAAAATATAAAATATATTTTTTAAATATAATCAAATTGCGTAGAATAAGATTTATTTTTTATACGATTTTATTTTATTTCAATGTAATTTAGCCCCCTGGCAAAAGACTGAATAGAATTCATACAGAATAATTAAATTTGAGGTAATACATTAAATTATTATCAAATCTTATCCGAAAGATCTTCATTAATTACAGAAGGTTGGCGTACTTAAAATTATAAATTAGTTAATTGAATTTTTCCATAAATTATATTATTTTTATTTGTTAACATGGTTTTATTAACCACTTATTGAATTAAATAATGGTTTCGAAAAATCACTAATCAAACACATATGTTATTGTTTCTTTAACAGAATCTATTTAAAAAATTTTTTTTTTAAAAAATAAAATTAGTACCTAACTCAAATTGTTACTTGATGATATAAAATTATTAGAATAATTTTTAGGAAGAAATGAAAATAAACAAAGTTAACAAATTAAAATAATGAATTTTAATCACAAAGTTAATTTTGCCAAATTAAAAAAAATATTATTTATATACTTGCTTTGAACATTTTCCCGGATATTTTATGAAATGTCAAAAATACGTTATATATACTGTCAAAAAATACTATATATACTATACTCAACTCAAAACCGTGTTTTTTGTAGTTTTGCTCTTGTAAAATGTACTAGAATGCTGTTTTAAGATATAATTTCATTTTTCCGATGGGCTTCACCAATGTAATATGTTATATATATATATAGAACATAGTTTGTCTGTAAATACGTGACTAATGTGTATAACAATCTTCTTCATGCAAAAAATATACGAGTCATCTAATTCATTTGGTTCTTTAATATGTTATTTTTCTCTATAATAAAATCATTCGGTTTGCTGTATTATATGATTTTACTTTAAAAAGTCGCAAAATTAATTCTATTAGTGATACAAAGATGAAACTAATACGATAATTGGTATTTTAAGTAAGAGTTCAAACGAAACGCCTCTTTCGACATCGCGGTAAGTGTAATAACACTGACAAAAGTGTATTTTCGTCTGTGTCTCTGAAACTATTTTTGGTCTATGGTAGATTTGTTATTTTTTACCTGTCACTTCGTTCAAATCTTGCGACTAATTAACGATTTAATTAAGTGTAAACAATGATTTCAATGTAGAAAAGAATTATAGATAAGGTGAAAAAAATCAGCAAAACCATGAAATAGCACAACGTAAGTAATAATATCCTTTAACCAATTGATCGCATTCATAAATACGCATGACATCTTTCATATGCGGCACTCTTTGGCGGCTTTATAATTTACGACTTTACACTACGATAATGCAACAAATTTATGATTTGTTTTTAAGAAATCGATAGCAAAGGTTTTCAAATATTCTCATGAACATAAAAAAATACAGAAATCAGAACCATGATTACAAAATAACGTAAACAAAATTATCCATGAGAGAATACAATATCACTAGCGCCTCATTTTCCACATTTAACACATGCAAGTATCTTAAAATATAGATTATAAATTTTCTTATAAAAAAATATTATTTTATTTCATAACCATTTAACTTGTCAATATTTAAAAAAAAAAGAACCAGTTAGGCTAGATGCCTCCCCCCTGAACATGAAGCCGAGGCAGAAAGAAGAAATTACCTAACAATCACCACAGAAAAAGGCCTTGCTCTGATGTATAAAGTGGAGGGGGTGGGGCAACAGGTAGGTAATGGGACAGATATCATGATATCTACATGATGGTGCGTTCAAACTGGCTCTGATACGTGCATGACGATCGACGATTGATAATCCATGAATCCGTTATAAAGATTAAACAGACACAAAGATGTAAGAGTGCGTAAATACGGGACATAATGTTGAAAGTCTACCCTTCTTTAAAATTCATTTTTTTATCTTAGTATTAAGGTAATTTTTTTTTAAAATAACATAATTATAAAACCATTAATATGCACTCTAAACTATAGTTTTTTCCGTTAAATATAATATGCAGGTGTTTGGGGAAAAAAAAATTAAATAATACATTTTTTCGCGTTTTTCTCAAATCCTTTATTTTATGGTTTCGCCCACGTCATTTTAATTAAACACATTAGCACATTTATCTTCAGGAAGTCCAGAATAAAGATTATCAGCATAAATGAATTTGAATCATAAATATTAACTATTATTCAAATTATGTAAAATGACACGTCATTTTTTTTCTTAGTATCGCACCGTAGTGTCAAATAGTAATATTTTTGGTGGTTTATTGAAATTTAGAAAAATTGTTAAACGACAATACTTTGGTACTGATATAGTAATATGTTATATCTGCGTTTAACTATATTTTTTTTGCCTACATACTATTTTGATTTTTCAAAAATGACAAAAACTGCATCAACACCCTGTATTGTATTCATATAATAAACCCAGAAGTTACGTCTAAAATATAGCTGATTGAAATTCCAGCAAGCGTATTTAGCAATTATAATCATCTACGTTACCTCACTTTGTAATCTCGCATATGGTTCTATTTTCATATGCTCTATTGAAATTATGCAAACGATCCATACAGAAGTGTCTTCTAGCGATTAACTCCGAAGCCCCATACTCGTCTGGAGTGTTACCACGCAACAAAAAGTTTCAATTTGCATAAAATGCTAATTTCATCACGTTAAATACGTGAAAATATCAGCTAGGACATAGCAGGGATGGCTTATGTAACTTTTCGAGGAATTAGATATATAATGATTAGTTTAACTGTAAATTAATATTATCACTCTAAAATTTGTCGTTATAAGAAGATAACTGAATAATCTAGGTATAGTTTTATTAAATATTACACATTATATGCTAAGTGTGAGTCACAGGTGTATTAATCGAACCCTCGCGGATCATCGTTAGTTGGCAACCTTATTAGTTTAATCATAAATATTAATTACTAGATCCATTTTCCTTTCCATTTAAGGCTAAAGTCTTTTAATCGCCACGGTTTCCTCAGGCAGCGTCAATTTCTTTCCAATATTTATAGAACCTCTATGAATTATCTCAGAAGCTTTTGTCGTAATCCTTCTATCAGCATTCTTGGAAACACGTCGTAACTACAGTAATTAAGATAATTTGATGTGAAGTTAAATTAATTTGAATTAAATAATGTGTATCAGTTAAGTATATTTTTATTCTGTTACCTACTCAATTTTTTAAATATATATATAAAATCTCCGCCTCTTACATCTTTGACATGGTTTTCTCGGTACAGTATCCAAATGTCATGTCTAAATTTGAATATTAGTAATTATACAGTTCATGATATTTTTTCTGTATTTCACAATTTACGTTTGTTTACAATAATTTATTATTTAATATAAATTAAATTAATCAACTAGAAAGATATACAGAAAAAATCTGTTTACCGAAAAAATATATAATTATGTATTTTAATAATTTAATTTGTATTACAAATACCACAGAACAAAAATGTGCTTTCATTAAAAAATATATAATATCAATTTTTTTTAAATGTATAATTTTTATTTTCACTTTGTACTACACAAACACAATTTTTTTGAGTTGTATCACGACTTGTTTCGGGAAGAGCAGTCCTATCAATGTTTCCTAGAAACAATAAAGCCACTCCCACCTTTACGTGCCCCACCGCTCCAATGGCCAATTATATTTAATTTTAGTTCAATTTACACCTGTATATGGGAGAACTGCTCTCCCCGAAACTAGTCGTGATACAACTCAAAAAAATCGTGTGTGTGTAGTACAAAATTAAAAATGTATTTTTGTAAATTAAAAAATATATTAGATTAAATAAAACATAATCACTTTGTATGAAACCACGAATTTTATTACACGCCAATCGGTTTCGCTTAGCTCAAGCTTCGTCAGGGCGTATTTAAAACAGTTTTAAATACGCTCTAACGAAGCTGAGCTAAGCGAAATCGGTTGGCGTGTAATAAAATTCGTGGTTTCATACAAAGTGATTATGTTTTATTTAATCTAATATGTCAAACCACAAAGTGATTGCTTTCTACGAAAATATAAAAAATATATATATTATTTATTAAAGTGGAGTAAAATGTATTATAACTTTTTAATATTTTATTTATAAAGTATAATATTTAAAAATCAATTTTTTGTTAAAATCTTTTTGTTTTGATTTTTTTACTATTGAAGAAAAAAGTAACATATAATAAAATTATTAAAATAATGAATATTTTGAAGCAACCCCTAAAGAAATTATGCACTATGGCTAATAACGTACGCCACCATTAATGGGTAAGTCTGGAGATCTGTCTGGAACAGACAGAATCCTTGGAAAGACATGGTGATTACTGATCTCATCCATTGAGAAGAACATTAGACATGCTGCGTGGGTGTTTATACAACAAACTTAATCCATTAATTATGTACATTAATAATATGAGAACCAGTATATCGGATATGACTACCTTATCTCGTGTAGCTACTTGATTGATTACATTACGTTCAAATTTTCATGCCTTCTTTACAACAAAAAATCGTAAAATGATTTTATTGACAGATAAAAAATATTGACGACATATCTAGAATACATTTTTTAAACAATATCAGTAATTGACTCATAGTAGTGCAAAATATATTTAAAAAAAATTCAACAAACTAAACTTTGTACATTCGCACACTTTGTGTCACTACCGTAGTTTTGATAATTGCTGTCCCTCTCATCATCAGGTATAATTGATAACTAAGCGAAATACAGTTTTGTGCCGATCTATTCGTGTAGTGTGGCGGATCATGGAAGGGGGAGGTGTACACACATGTCACACATGTTGAGTTATATTTTGTCACTACTGCAGTTTTAATATTTGCTATCCCTCTCATCGTCAGGTATAAGTGGTAACTAAGCTAAATACAGTTTTGTGCCGTTCTATTCGTGTAGTGTGGCGGAGCATAGAAGGGGGAAGGGTACACACATGTTACACATGTCGAGTTATATTTTGTCACTACTGCAGTTTTAATATTTGCTGTCCCTCTCATCGTCAGGTATAAGTGGTAACTAAGCTAAATACAGTTTTGTGCCGTTCTATTCGTGTAGTGTGGCGGAGCATAGAAGGGGGAAAGGTACACACATGTTACACATGTCGAGTTATATTTTGTCACTACTGCAGTTTTAATATTTGCTGTCCCTCTCATCGTCAGGTATAAGTGGTAACTAAGCTAAATACAGTTTTGTCCCGATATATTCGTGTAGTTTGGTGGGCATGGAAGGGGGAAGGGTACACACATGTTGAGTTATATTTTGTCACTACTGTAGTTTTGATAGTTGCTGATATATGTATTTTATTAACATCTTGAGGTAAATAATTATTATTATAAATTAATTAATATTGCTTTATATTATTAACGAAATTGATTATAGTACGTAAGTTTACAATACACAACAGTTTAAACTCCGATCGTATCCGGGTTTAATAATTTATTATAATAACATTTATTCAATCCGCCCTATTTTACAGATATCTAATAAGATTTTGTTTGTATAATTAACCATTTTGCAGATAAACAGTTGCCGTAACGTATAATATTATAACCTAAGAGAGTACTTAGAGGGCATAACTAATAAGGGGTAAATGCTGCGGTTTAATGAGCAAAATATCACAAACCTGATGATATGACATATGATATTTCATTAAGAGTAAACAGTTTAGGATTGTATGACATGCCAGTTGTTGCTAATGAAATTCACTTTGACAACAATGCTAGAAGTTGGTGATTAACCACATGCCAACGTTACGAAGCCAGGAGGTGCGGCATAATGTATAACTGATATTGTTTCACTGATTTGTTCTTATAGAAACGCCTGTTTCAATAAATTAAATGTATAATCTCCTAGGAATGATTTTGCTAATTAATATTAACAAATTATTATCATGACTTCTTTTATATTGGTGAAAAAAACATATAAATATTATGTTAGAAAAAATTGAAGTAGAAAAATTATACATTTTATAAATAAATTAGAAGTTGCCGTGCAGAAAACCTGAGGCAAAATAGAATAACCTTTTATTACTATTCGTTGTGTTTGATCAAAAAATATCATTCTAGTCATTAGTCCACGTATTTATTTTTAAACTGGAGTTTTCATTAAAATATGTACAGAGTGTCCTATAATAGTGGTCCAAATGAAAACCATCGATAGCTGAGACCATGCTCTATCAGAATAATCCATGATAGGTCTAATGAATGTCACAGGGTTTTCAAATTTGAACATTTATGAATTTTTAAATAATTGGTACCCATTGTTATTTTTTTTAGTCATTTCCAAAATTTATTAAAATATCGCTTTCTGTTTATTGATTATTATTTCTGATTGGTTTTTCTATATAACATGTGTCACTGTTTTTTAAAAACAGAAATAGAAACAAGGAGAAATGTTTAAAAATGTGAATTCGGGCCATTTAACATTTTTCAATGAAGCTTAAATTTACCTTGGTTTTCTTTTTCATAATATTATATTTATTTCGTAACTTTAATATATATTATCTTAATGGCGAATCTGGTTTAAAAAAAAACCTGACCACGCTGGAATAAACACATTATTATTATTAAAGCATTGTAGTGTAAAAAAAGTATCATGACCTAAGTGCCCATTAGCTTGAAACCTTCTACGTCTATTTCCCAATTTAGGAACAGGAAAAAAATAATATTTATACTAAGATACACTACCGACCTTTACACACACGCAGAGTTACTGTATGGTGCGCCAGCACGTGAATCATTGCGCTCTATTTCTTTCAGGATGCAAAAAGCAATGGTGTAAAATCTTATTGGTGGCTGAATTGGGCCAATTAAGCCTGCAACACATGTAGTTTCAATAGGACAGTGCCACTTCATACACAGCTCAAACTACGCTTGAAATTTTGATGAATGAAACAACATCGGCTTGGAACATTATATTCACCCTATATAATGCAATTTTGCCTATTTCACGTAATAAGTAATTTCACGGATTCGTTGTAACATTTATAAAATATATCAAAAATATTGATTATATAAGAATTACAATTTATCACTCTATTCATAAACATTCGTCTCTCAGACGAACAGTGTTTTGTATCTTTGCAATAACACGTGATCCCGAGCGGATTGCACCCGCGCTGCTAATAACCACTGTTATTAATCTATCTCGTTCACACCGCAAATGGTACGCGTTTAGTCTATTGCGAGGTCTGTCAGACAAATTTTAATGGATATAGGGTTAAAAAAGGAAAAGGATTGTCCATCTAATTTACTAGTTTTTAGTAATTTCCTAATATTCAATTTTACTTTTTCTACTTAAAAAACATTACTTTTTTTCAAAACTGATAAAAATATAATTCGTCTCTTCTGTTGTACGGTCTTTTAATTATAAAATTCATACTTATACAATTAATAGAGTGTAATGTAATTGCCTCCATTTCGTAGCTTCAAACATCATATTACAATATAAAAATAAATTATTTCTAACTTCTTAATGAGATAAAACTCTAAAAGCTTAAAATTGTAAAAGTCCTTAAAAATCGCTTCGATCGACGCAAATGAGAATTATCAACTCAATGAATATTATTACACACTCTTTTGATAACTTTCAAAAACTATCTTACATGGCCAATTATAATTTCCGCATTCTGCCACATTTCAAATTACTGAACGGTTTATGCGGTGCTCTAGTCAAATAACTTGTCAGAGTCATAGCGATGATCCATGACCGTCTATTCATCCAGTTAGATGCTCACCGTGAATGCAGAAATGCATATTGCATCCATAAATTACGCCTGCATTTAGTACACTCAGACAATGATGTGGGAGTTGTCTAATTGTCCAAATGACTGACAAATTTCGGATACCTCCCTGATGAAATTGAACTATATGGTAGGGGTGCGACTACTAGGGTGTGGATACAGATGATTGGGATTCCTTCATCTGGTATGACGATCATAGTAAAAATACCTTATATTAAAATTACATATGAAGGTGTTTCTTTGAAGGTTTGTTTTTCGAATTGGCAACACTTTTTTTCAGCGACAGCCAATTTGACAGCTGATTTGGGCTCAGTTTGGTTTATCATTTCACCATGAATAGACTTACGCCAGAACAACGCTTGCAAGTTGTGCAAATTTATTTCTAAAATCGTGGTTCAGTTCGCGATACATACCGTGCGCTATGTCTATTTTACGCATACGTATTTATTTTAATGTATCTATTTTAATATGTATCCGCAGAGATGTCGTACAGTGCATACCGAAGAAGCTGTTGCTGCAGCGGAGCGTAGTATTGAGTAGGACCCGAATGAGTCGATTTGTCATCGTGCACAGCAATAGATCCATAATTACTAACGTTTTCGTTGCCCAATTAATGGCATTAATGTAGAAGAGCTATGGTTTCAATAAGATAGCGCAACATGCCACACAGCGCGCGTCACAATCAATTTATTGAAAGAAATATTCGATGAGCGCATAAATTCGCGAAATGGACCTGTGAATTGGCCTCCAAGATCGTATGATTATTTTTATTTTCTTTGGATTATTTTCTGTAGATATATGTGAAGCCACTTATCTACGCCGATAAAAAAGATACGATAAACGACTTGGAAGCCAACATTTGTCGTGTTATTGCCGATGTACGACCCCAGCTGCTCTAAAAAGTAGTCGAAAATTGTTCCAGATTTCACTCTATTTGAGCCAACCGCGGCGCCCATAGCGCAATATCGTATTTAAACCCTAATGGAATAAAATTATCTTTCCAATAAAGCCAATACCATGGCCATTACCACGATTTTTATGTGATTTATTTTATTTAAAAGTTTTATTCCTCTAAAAAAACGACCTCTATAAATATAATTTTTATTTAAGGTTTCCGCGAGCATTAGTATACGTACACTGGTGTCTATTTTATAGATGATTTCCTTGTTTTGATACGGTGACACGTGCCATTGTTATATATAAAACAACGCAGAATATAAAAAAAACTCAACAGTGGGAGACTTATATCCCCACAGATAAGTACGATTATAAAGTAACTTTTTGAGGCAATTGACGTGTTGCAGTAGCTAAATGTTGGCTTAGGTTTCTTTAAGGAAACCATATACAAAATACGTGATCTAACCTAGAAGATATACCAGTTTTGTATATATATATATATTTAAAAAAAAAAAAAAAAAAATTATGTGACATTTTTACAATTTTTTATAACATGAATTAAGTATTTAACATTATTAAAATTACATGGTTTTTTTTTTCGCTTACCTCTCCAAAAAAGAGACTAGCTCTTGTGCTTAGAGAGGGAGTTACACTATAATAATTTTATATAATATTTTATATATTTTATTTATTGTCTATTTGTGTGCTTCTGAAGTGTTCTGTCATATTGTTTATTTTCTAATTTTGCGTTTCTGAAGTGTTAATTTTTTTTTTCTAAACTATTGTATATCTTTTATTTCTATAGTTTGTGTACGGAGGTTATTAAATTTTTTTATCTCTAAGTATATAAAATTTTGCTGATAGTGTTTGGTGTTATATTTAGGGATTTTAAAGTTATTTTTAAACCTTAATGCGTATGCTCCTCCCCACCCAATTATTCCATATTAGAGTAGTGAGTGAACAATAGCAAAATATACATTTAAAAAATTATTTATACTTAAAATGTTTCTTAATCTTATGAATACATTTTCTTATTCTTTTCACTAATTCGCTAATGTGACTGTGCCATTTTAAATGTTGATCAATAATTACACTGAGATATTTGATTTATTTTCTTGGGCTTAAGTTTGTACATGAGTCGTTACAGATAATTTTGTTACAGTTGTTGTTATGGATAGTAATTTGTATATGAGGCGATGTGTTAAGACTTTTGATTGAAAAGAGAATGTAATATGTTTTTTCGGAGTTTAAAGAAAGTAAATTACTATCGAACCAAGATTTAAGTGTGTTCATGACGTTATTTGCATGTTCGTTTGTAGTGTTCCAGTCTTCTCCGTCAACAATGATAGCAGTCTTGTCGGCGTATTATATAATTTTACTAGTCAATTTTAGTTTAAAAATGTCATTGACATAGATTAGGAAAAAAAGTGGGTCCAAAACTGTCCTTTGTGGTATACCAAATTCACTGATTAGGGGTTGGCTTAGAGTTTCGTTAATTTTTACGTTTTGCGGTCTTTCGTGAAGATAGCTGTGAATCCAGCTTAGTGCTTTGTCGTCTATACCGACAGATTTTATTTTTAATATTAGTTTGTTGTGGGAGATACTGTCGAAGGCTTTTCTCAAGTCCACAAAAATTCCACAGAGATTTGTCTAGAGATTCTTGGATGGTATTTGATAGTCTACCTATTGCGTCTTGTGTACTTTTGTTTTCCATGAACCCAAACTGGTTTTCATCAAATTAAATTGAGACAATCTTTTTTAACAATTTTTTCTAGGATTTTTCCAAAGTTTGACAAAAGAGAGATTGGTCTGGAATTGGTTATTTCCTCAAGGTTATTTGATTTATATATGGGGGAAATTATCAATTGAATGAGTCTGTATATTTTGGAAGAATATTTACTAGGGATAAAAAGTTTCATAATGATATCGAAAGGAGGGTTACTGCGGGAAATAAAATTAATGTTCTTCAAAGAAATTAAAGTAGACCAAATGTAATAGAAATGTGGTCGCTCAGGCTATGTAATATAGAGCAGTGAATAAACGATAAGGAACGATGTAGATTTGTATGTACCGCAGTCAACAAAACTAGAAAAGGTCGTTGAGATGGTTTGAGCAAGAAGAAAATGGTAAAAAACATGCACGAGGCGAGTGTTAATTGTTACAGGAACATAGAATGTCCACAAAGACCTGCATGATCAGATAAAAGCTTCCATTACCAAAGAATGTGCAAGATAAGATGTATGAAAGTGGAAGGGTGGTGTGCAGAGTAGAAAAGTGTGATGTTCTATCCTATCTGCCTACCCCTTCCGAAAACAGCGTGATGGTAAGTCAGTAATTATTGTAATTTAAAATATATGTAAGTACTTTGAAAACTCACTTACACTGATTCCTAATATCGTAATAAAGGCACAGTTTAAAAGCTAAATTTTATTTTATTATATACATATAATGTTTCATTGTATTATACCTGCATGTTTGATCGTTTAAACGTGTAATACACGCTTACCATAAGCCGAATTTGCACTATGACTGCGCGCTTCGCGTGATTGTTGACCTTGGAATCCGTGCACTTTGAAACTTGTGCGGTAGTTTTAATACCTCGTCAATTCTTTAATGTCAATTTAAAACACATATTTTATTTAATAATGTTTATAATTATTCTACCACAAATTAAGTGTATTCTATAACATGATATTCTCACAATTATCGTAAAAAAAACATTGTACTTCAATAATTCGTATATAATAAATTACAAAAAATATTTAAGTTCGCAAAACGAAAACTCCATGTCATTCATTGACATGACTTGACAAATAGCATCTCGCCAACATTAACAAATATCCATGTCGTTATTCTTCGTCATATATTTATGAACGTTTAAGAGTTTTAACAAGAAAATTAATCATATTATATACACTATATACATACCTACTAGATCTATAAATCTGACGTACGAATCCAAAGATGACACGTAATTTAATTAATTAAAAATATAAAAATCTGAGTATGTAATGCATACATACGCACTATAAGTTTTAGAATATAGAAAGATTATTATAATTTCGATAAAGCACATATTAACAAAATATTAATAAATAACTAAATTTCTTTATTATTATAACAGGTTTGTGGAACTTGACTTTTATATATAAAAATATATCTACAAATACTGCGTATTTTCGACACATAAAATTGCATAATTAAAATTATCGTTTATTTTATTTTCTTTGTTACGTTCATTCGCGCGATTCTTCTTGCGATGTGTTTTCAGTCTCTCTGTAATTGATTTTAGCATAATTATTCAGTAAAAATAAATATAAAAACTAGAAAATATTAGCATGTTCTTTCTTCAACTGACAAAATATTAAATATTTTGAAATACGAAAAATGTACTAATTAAACAAAGAGTAAGTATTGCGAATGCAAACGCAATCTTGCTCGCCGCAAGTGCAATAAATTGTGCGAGCCTGTGATCTGTGCGTGCGAAGAGAAAAGACCGCGATCGGTGTAGTCTCTTTCACACGCCCGGGCACAATTTTTAAATTGAAATTTAAATTTAAAGTGAATTTTTTAAGGGAAAGTATTCATTCCGTAAAACATTTTAAGGTGTATTTTTGATTATCCATTTTCGTTACAATGTTGTGATGTTTCAATAAAGCAGTATTAAATTAAAGTACCTGATTGCGGCGATTTTGGAAGGCGATGCAGATTTATCGGTGCTATTTAAAATATTCTTATGATACAATTTTATACAAAGTACTCTTAATGTGACATTTATTTATTTCGCTGGATCGCATAAAATAAAATTCCAAAAATATTTTTATTCGCCTCAAAGACGAGAATATATATTTATATCACTAATAGGGCTTTCAATTTACCGTCAAATTGCAATTACCGGTAAATAGTTCTTCCCATAACCGGTTTACCGGTTATTTACCGGTAAATGAAAAAAAAATAGAGAAAGATTAGATAATTAAAATATTACTGCATGTGGCAACCTTTACTAAAAACGTATCCTAGATTAAAACTTAAATAATTTCAAATATGTTTCAGGTGAAAAATGTCATATAAATACATACATATGTATATGATGTCATTTTTGTTTTTACTGAGATATGGTAATGGGAGATCAGAAAATCACTTTTGTATATGCCACATCGAGCTTGGTTAATTTGAATTACGACTGTATAATATTTGGTTTACGACTGTATAACATTTGGAGTTAATATTATTAACTTATTAGTTTATCAATTCACTTATTGTTGAACGTAAAACATACATTAGGTGTATGAATACATACTTTGTATACACCTAATATAAATTTGTAACTAAAATAAAATAATATTACAACTGAATGATTTTATTGAATATAACAAATTATATCAATACTTTCAACTTTTAGACTTGACCTGAATTTTTCTCGAGTTCCCAATATGACACTTCTCTCTGAATAACAGTGAAATAATTTCCGATAATTACCGGTAAGTTTCTTAATTTACCGGTAATGCAAGCCCTAATCATCAAAATTATTATTATCTGTAAAATTTTATTTACATCACGTTTAATTACTTTCTACGCTCTCCTTCATGCTTTTTCGCCGTTTTGCTCTCGCCACTCGCGTACATAAGTACGTACATATGTGTAATAACAAAGAAGATAAAAAATATTTTTTTGAAATTGGAATAGCGCATTAAATGTCAATAATCATTTTAATGATTCTGATTTTTCATGATTGATGAAGCGCACGTTATAATAATTTAATATATCATCATTATCATCACCATTGTGGTTCCCTCATGTTGTGGAGTTGCTAAGAAGATACATATAGGTAGTCATTCCTATGGCATTCACAAGACGTGTCCAAGCAACCTTTATTGAAATCGGTGGTGATGGTGAGGTCCCCTTTATATCAGTACTTTTCATTAAATCAACAACGTTGCTCCTGCCGGTCGTGTGATCAGTAGTAACTTTTTACTTTAGTAAAAAAAGTAACAAAAGTAAAAAAAAATGCGGAGACGAGTGGTTTGATAGTTGGTAAAAAAATATTTACTTATAAAAAGTACATCCTGATGTTTAATTATGGCGGACTCTTCACAGCTGTTCCAAAAGTCATCTGATATGTATTGATACTTTGAAAGTTGCTGTACACGACGATTAATCATTAAATATCTCGTTATTCTAGTGATAAGAGTTCGTCTGATGATGACCTCGTTATTTAATATACATTAGCATATAATCCGAAAAAAAATTAACCACCAAAGTGACAGATTTCGAACGCAGAAGCGAATAAATCCATGGATAAAGCATATTTCATTATTATTTTTCTCGCCTATGGACATCTCATATATGGTTGACAATAGTATATTTGACATTCAAACAACCCGCAAACGATTTTTACCATGGGGGATAGTAAAAAGTTACTATTATGGTTAAAACTTACTACTGATCACATAACCGGTCCTAATTCCTAGTAGACATTTGGTGACCTTGTATTAAAGTACACATTTGGTGACCTTGTATTAAAGTACACATTTGGTGACCTTGTATTAAAGTACACAATTAGTGACCTTGTATTATAGTACATATTTGGTGACCTTGTATTAAAGTAACTATTTTGTAACCTTGCATTAAAGTACACATTTGGTGACCTTGTATTAAATTACACAATTAGTGACCTTGTATTAAAGTAGGCCTGTACGCAGATCTAAAAAATCAGTTAGGTATTTAATATTAAGAAATTGATATAATTAATTTACTACTACGTCCTGTTTTATTATTGAATAAATAATAGTCACTAATAAAAAATATTTTTACATTCCGCTGTCAATTGATGGGTGGAATTATTCTATTTTATTGGAATATTAATATGAACGTATTAAAACTCGTCTAAACTAAAATGAAATATCCTTTCTACCCCGAAATCAGTGTATGATGATAGAACCATTAGTGCTTCCATGGTTTTTCGTCTTAGGTCCGGTTATGTGATCAGTTATACATTTTTATTACGTTTAAAAAAGTGACTTTAGAACTTTTGAAAATTTTGCGAAAACGGTTTGTTTGATCGTTGGTAAAAAATATTTACTTGTCGAAAGTACATTCAATAGTAAATTAATTTTAGCATCCAATATCCGATAGTAAAAACTGTAAATCGTTAGTTAAAATAGCAAACTTTTTAACAGCTGTTTCAAAAATCATCTGAACCTACTTTGAAAATTACAGTATACAATAATAAATAATTCAATATCCCGACATTTTACTGATGAGAGTTCGTCGGATGTTGATTTCGCTGTTTAATTTATATTACCGAAGATTTTTACTAGTAAAGTAACAGATTTTATTCAACAAAAGTCATAGATAAAGAATAAAATTGTATATATTGCCAATCGTGAATATTTAAAATAATCTGTTTTAGAATAGTCACAGGAATTTGATTAACATTTACCTTGGCACACTATTAGGCGTGATTGACTTTGAAAGTAGTAAATTTGACGTACAAATGACATATAAACATTTTTTACAACGGGCGATGGTAAAAAGATCACACAACCGGCCCTTAGTGTCGCTCGACTAGCTGCTCACATAGCCAAATAAAGGTTTCCTTAATACTTTGGCATCGATTCGTAGTCTTACTTCCGATTTCTCACTGTTCTGGATGGGTCACCGGACTTGGCTCTTACTCCAATCGCATTCTCATTCATCAAAGTTTGCCATGCATCTTCAAAGTTTCCATGAAACTCTCGTATCTTTCAGATGCAAAAGTTTCATGCAGTCGGTCCAGAGTCACAGTATGTGTACAGACACCACCACGTGTGGATACTAAGTCCAATATAATTAACAACCAATTAGATCTTACAAACAACCCGCTATTTAAAATATTCCCAATTTCAATGCCCCCTTGTCAATCTCCTCCCCACTCTTACCAAGACTTCGCCTACACCCCGTAATAATAATCATTTAAATTTTATAGAATAGTTCAGTTGTCTGTCAGTTCTGACGAAGATACGTTATTATTGAAACCGGTTGACGTAAAAATAACACAGTGGTTTAGACAAAGTTAAATATAAATATATTTTTTGTTTAATAATCCACCTGGTCCTTTTGCAACATGACCCAAAAGGCACGGATATTGTCCAATTTGAGGAACTTTTTCTATTGAGCCGGCTTAAAATTGTTTCATTCTTAAATGAATAGAAGTAGTAGAAGAACTGTGAACGGTTTAATGTTTTTGTTGTAACGAAAAGTTTTTCCCTATAAGATGGATATAATTCAGGACAAGTTATTAATTCTAGACAGACCTTAGATTAGGTTCTCGAGCACCTACCTTTTGAAGTTGCTAGCTCTGCGGATAGAACAGTTCTCATTCGTCCCAAGTTTACCCGAGGTCCGACTCAATATATGCTTTTATGGTCAGGGTATCGAAATAAAAGGTTTATGTACAGTTAGTACAGAATGACATATATTCAATTAAAGTATCATGAATAGAACAAGTACAGTATAGCGTTGAAATGTTTATGGTGACGGAAAATAATATTAAAAAATTACATATGAACATAGGATAATTTAGAGAACACAATATAAGGAATTGGTATTTCTGAGTGTGCGGTATTGAGGCCGTCACATCATACTTGACAAAATTATAATATACGTAAACAGAATTTACGTGTTGTCTTTGATTAACTGGAGAGTAATAATTTTTTGTGAGTTTATTTCAATTAAAGACTCTTTTATACAAAATTATACCAGAACATGGACACCGGGAAGACACCGAATGGATATTAAAATCGTATTCGACCGGGTCTAATTATTCTAATAAAATAATGGTTATCTTATCAGGAAATAAAAGAACGAGATATTTGCTTAACTAGAGATGGTCGGATATGATTTTATTATGTGGGCAAGTTCGATCAGAACTTGCTTGTTGGTAAGTAACAGTGCTCCGGTTTATAAATAATTATTAATAATATTTTCTTGTGGAAATGTAAAGTGACAAAGAGTTATAGACAACACCAAAATCTAAGGTCGAAATAAAATGTATTACATGACAAATAAAGTTTGCTGAAGTAAATCGAAGTTATTATAATTTCTAAGGTGGTCGAAGATAATTTTTACACTGTCAATTGGTTTTCTAGAATTTTCAAACGGAGAAAACTGAAGGAATCACTGTCGGCGAGAGTTGGAATATTCAGAGTAAAGATTTCGAAGAGGTGGAGGTTTATGATAAATGCTGAACACTGGGGGGGGACACGGTACCTTAGTTTTAAACGTGGAACATGGTGACGGCGTATCTAATGACACGCGGAGCCTGGGGTCGTCAGGTGGGCAGAGGCGATCTTCCTGGATCCACGAAGCTGATGGAAGGCGTATGGGATGACTTCCTGGTGGATGCGAGGTCTTCAGGAGCAATTAGGCGATGGAGAAAGTAGTAAAGAAATGTATCGATAATTTAGGTAGTAGCAGGCGGTCTTCACAAAGAGACGTCACATCTCCGTACAACCCGGGTAGTTTACTGGTGCATATTAAATTATTGATGGTACATTACGGCAAAAATTCGTATAAACATTTGTATATTGCAAACGCGATAGGTGGAGGTAACTACCTCGGACTTCGGATAAATTCACTGCGACATGCCGAATAAGTTATTACCCCACATAGTTAGGAATATTTCGACTGTTGAGAAATATTCTTGAGATAGATTGTTTTAACGAGACTGATACATTTAAAAATAATGACCGGAAAACATCGTCAACCGATAATCTCACGGACGCGCCTCTAGATCGAATAGATGTTGATTTTATCTGATGTTGACTTTTTCTGCTGGGGAGACTAAGTGAGGGTCGCTTATATACCCTTCCTAGCAATGACGATGACCAAATATGGAGAGGGGGAAAGACAAGAATTAAAGAAAACCCCTAAAATACATACGAATACGCTGGTTTTTTCTAACGGAAGGGACTCCTGACGCGATGTTTCTGGTTTTGTTAGAACAGTACGTGTGCACTAGGATAATCTATTTTTAGACGATACTTTCTGTTTTTACCGGTATTGTCTGACGAAATTTGCACGTAATATTAATATTTGCGGGGAGTCAATTTGGAAGTTATTAAAAAAAAGATTATTATTTTATATAAATTCTTGATTATTTATATCGTAATGGTGGCATGTTGTACAAGGAATAAATGTTTATTTTATGAAGATTTAGTTATTTAGGATGAATGAATTTAAAAGACGAGTACCTTGACTGCGGCGAAATTATATACATGACATTGTACAAAATAGTAAATGGCAGGCTACATGTTCTCGACCAAATTGAATTGATTTCGTACCGTATTACTAGTCGAAATACTAGATCATTAAATTTGTTTCAGGTAAATATTTCATTTAATTCAAGTATACGTAATTCAGGTAGGTCCTGTATTTATGTTCTGTATGTAAAAATACTTATCTAAAATAATCTACATATTTTGAAAATAACTCAAATTAGATATACCGTGAGTGGACAAATTATATATAGTTCTCCAACAACTCATTAATCTAATAAACTCTTATCAATACTATATAATATTTAAAATGTTAAATAAAACATGGTCACCCGATTATTAACACACTTCACACTATTATGTATATAATATTGTTAACTGTAAGTAATTTAATTTGTCATCAGCGAATGAGGTATGCAGATATGTACGGTCTGCACATACAAAATTAGTACATGAATTATTAATGGATGTGCATCAAGCTCAATGCACAAATTACGCATCAAATTGAATCTTCAATCATTATTCAAAAATGTTATTTTTAATTTAAAATTAATAATAAAATAATTTTCATTTTCTATTTTTGTGTTAAATATAACAAAAAAAAGTGCAATCTTTTTAAAACAGTTATATAGGTATACTCTCTTTTTATTTTTTTGATAAGTCATAAAATTCTATTAAAACAATCCAAGCAACATAATGTTTTATACAATTTACAATAATAAAAAAACTATTACTCCATAAAGAGTATCTTTCTTTCAAAGCAAGGTATTTACATTGTGGAATTAAATAGAAATATAGGTAGCACATATTAATATTAAAATATATATAATAATGTACATTAAATGAATCAATTAGAAAGATATATGGAAAAAATATATTTAGTTGCTACCGGGATTCGAACCTTTTCCTATACGGAATATTATATCCACGGTATGGAGACATCTCTTAGAGCATGTTAAAAGGTCTTTATAAAATGGGAACTGTACTGAATAATAATATATCACTGAACTATGTTCCGAAATTGATACGCAACAAAAATTAGTTTTCTTTAAAATATAAAATATAATTATGTAATTTGACATGACCAACAAACAAGACAGTTCATATAAACAAAAAATAATATGAATATTCGTTTTTATTCTGAGAATCTAATTATATAGGATATAAAACAATATCTGGTAATATTTTACGCGAGTACAGAGCCATGATATACAAATACTGAAAAAAAAATTGTTGTTGCCATTAACAAGCAGTTTATACACATTAAAAAATATACTAAAATTCACAACATTGTTTTTTTCTACGTTATATTAATATGTTACTGGCCAATAGGATAGCTAAACATAATAAATAATTATAATCCATTTTTATCTGCTTTTGAATTATTTATATCCTCAGTATAGAGACATCTTTCAGCATATATCAAAAGGTAATTCAATGTCCTTATAAAATGGGGACAGCACTAAACAAAGTTTATAAACTCATCGTGCCTATCCTGACATCCGAATATTTACCGAAAGCGGAGATTAGTTACAACTGTAAATTAGTTGTATATATATCCGATAGATGTCAGGAGAGTATTTAAAAATTGAGAATAATAATATATTTACATGACATTGACATTGATCTAATGGCAGACAGAGTTACAAGTACTAAGACTCCTTGCTCCTTCTATTGTAGCAAGCGATGCGGTAATAGGGTTAGGTGGTATTCAACAAAGAGGGGAACATAAATATAATACTGCTGACATGTGGCAAGGATCTGCTTTCTTGGGGCATGGTTTTAAATAATCTAGTAGGACCATCTTTGGTCGCCTAAATCTAAATCGGAAGGGAGAAATTAAATCGTATGTTGAGAGGGTATTTATGGTGGGGTTCAGGTGGTTTGAGAGTCCGGCATATAAACGTTTTGAGAGATGTTTTATGTGATCCCTTATTAGGGGGATGCCTGAGTCGTGATGAGTGAGTAAAACTATAATTGTAGAGCTTTAATTTGGAAAGTTTGGAGTCTTTTTATGTGACTTTTGGAAGAGTGATCCCACGCGGGGGCTACATAGGTGAGAGTAAGCCTGAGAATGTATAGCAGAAGCTTGTTGTCAATGGACAGTTTACTATTTCTGTTCATTAATAATATATTTACAATTTATTGTACCTAGAAGAGACAAGCCTAAAATCTAAATTAATATTTCTTTTATATATTTTAAGTGCGACTAGTTGTGTAACTGACGAGGAGCAATTGAAATTGTCGGAATTAAAAATTATTAATATTACCTACTGACCGAATGTTTTGAAAAAATGGAAACGCTTATATTTTAACATAAAATTATACAGTCATTATTAATGCAGTGGTAAAAAAAATTGCAAGCTGTGAAAATCTTTCCAAGATCGCATGTGTTATCAAAATAAAACGAAAAAAAATTGTTCATTTGGTTAAGAGTTAATTTTATATTTTGTAATATTTGTCATCAATATATAATATTGTAACTCTTTTCAACATAACATAATTTGCTTTAGAATAAAATATGAACGCATTATCATTCGTCACCTTTCGTTATAATTGATCATTAGAGTACTCTGCATCTGCAGTTTGAAGACAAGTATACATAATCTGGCTGGTCCATTGAGTTGAAGATCGCCTCCTTTACTTTTACACTTTAAACGTCATACAAATTAGACTAGGTATCAAATTTTTAAATATACTATAATATTAAATATCTACAATAAAAAAATGATATAATAAAATATTAAAAAAGAGCAGGCAGTTATTTTATGTAGATATCACACGCGAAAAAATAAAGAACCCAAGCAACAACTATTCAAAATTTTTCAATCACCTTTTGGAAACAAACCAATCTTTTGATGACGAGGGTTTAGAAATTGTACATTCAAATACTATGAGTTTACAGTTAGGTAAAATTGGAATTTTAGAAATAAAAAAAAGTGTTAATTGCAAGCTAAATATTATAAATAACCAAATCCTCTTTGCAAATAGTCACCATTTAAATTTGTTTTCATATTAATTCTTACTTATTCACCACTATATTGTTTTGTTTTGTTTTTATATATGCTTGTATTTTTAATTTCAGTATACATTGATTCTTGAAGAAGACCCCTTAGGTATTGAAACATGTTGAATTATCAATAAATAGTGGTTTAAACAAAGTATTCTGTCTAATTATTTATAGAAAATTAAATATCTATATATTGAAACAAATCCAACACAGCAAGCCACTATCTACAGCAGTAAACAAAATATGCTTCGAATTCTTCGGCTACAATATACGTAAAAGTGATAGTCTAGATATTATCCTGGGCATAACTTTGGGCCGAAGAAGACCTGGAAGGATGCCAAAAAGGTGGATAACTTTATCGTGTCTGGCTGAAGAGACCCTGGAGTCAGCTGTGAAGGTGACCCAGGACCGGGACTTGTGGAGGAGCATTACTAGCTGAGTCTCATCTGATTGAGGTCACTATATGTTCATTGTGGATGACTGACATAAAGGATAAAAAAATAAATTAAAACTATATAGAGTGAAATCTCGATCAATCGTTCCTCGAATAATCGTTTCCCCGCATATGTCGTTTATTTCTTCCAGCCCCGAATTAATTTCATACAAAACACGCAAGAATAGATCGTATTAATCGTTCTTATACGCATCATTTTACCGCATTAATCGTTTAAATTACGCAGCATATTTCGTTACACTGGCTTCTTCTTCTCCTAAATATAAATGAGCATGATTTGAAAAATACTTAGAATATTGATAAGACCAAAGCGGCCACAATATGCATCTACATATTTTTCTTTTACATGGGCGATTCACACTTCAAGAGTGATTTGTGCCATTAATCAAGTTAAAACTTTATTTTATAGAACAAAGTACAATAATATTATAGAATAGGAAATATTATATTACAAGTCAATACCATTGCCGTTCAAAAAATTTGCTTAAATATAGATTAAATATGGAGAGTTAAGGGAAAGAAGACAGCACAAGTTAACCGGGTGTTGAAAATTACCATTGACGAGATTACTGTAAAAAAAACTTGTGATCCGAAAAGATATGGCCAAGGGTCTCCTCCTCGGCACCACACTCGCATATTGGAGACTATATTACGTTCAATCTGAATAAATGTGAGGCTACCTGACAATGCCCAATTCTCATTCTAGAGATATTTGATATTGTTCTTTTAGAGACTTTCCTTTTGAAGAACCAGGGGGTGCGGGGAATAGATCATTGAATTATTTTAAGTCGATTACCCTTATGATTATTTGGATCCATCCATTGCGTAGTCTAAATCTAATTCGTATGTTTTTTCACAATGTCTGTCATACATCGGGATATGGAATTGATGAGGGAAAACTACGAAAAGAGTGGCCTCGTTGGCCAGTTTATTATCACATTCGTTTCTATAAATTCCCTTGTGTGCAAACGAACTGTTGTTACGCTGGCTTATTTTATAATTGGCTGCCAACGGCACATCGGCCTCAGTGCGAGTTGTTTTTATTTATTTACATTCAATAACTGATGCTAAAAAATGTAATTTGCAACACCTAAAAAATACTGTTTACTTACGGTATTTTTTGTTTGTTTCTGTGCTGCTTTCTAATTTTATTTGTATTTAAACACATTCATTCAAATGTAAAATATGTATAAATATTTTTATTTATTATCTTTGTTTTATTAACCACTAAAATGAGTTTAAATACATCTACCGGTTACGAAAAATACCTTTTTTTTTTCAGGATGTCATAACTCAATGTTCAGGATGTCATAATGACATCCTGAAGAAGAAAATGGTATTTTTCGAAATCGGTAGATGTATTTAAACTCATTTTAGAGGTTAATAAAACAAAGATAATAAATAAAAATATGAATCTTAACCACAAAGATAACATTGCTGATTTTAAAAGTATATATGTATAAATGTTACTTTTTTCTATATAGTCGCATTCATTGTTTTCCCGCATTCAAAGTTTACTTTGGTAGGTCCCTTTAAAAACGATAGATGGAGGTTTCACTGTAATTGAAACCAATTATTGTTTCGATAGTCAAAAATTTTATTTTCTCAACTTTGACCATATAAATGAATAATAATTAACTTTATTTAAAAAAATAAAACGAATAGAATAAAGCAATTATCAGAAATATAAATTTTCTTTATACTTCACTCGTATATTCAATATTCCCCTTTCAAGTTTTAACACTGCATACCTAAGTCATTACCTGATCGTATTTAATGTGTTTTTATTTATTTTTATTATGCGTGGGTTTACACTTCTTGAAGCTATAGATGTGATTAAAATATTATTTAACTGTATGGTAGAATGTTAGATTCAATAAAAAAATAGATAATATTAAATTAACTAATAATTACACATTCCTTGGTAGCCGCAAATATAATGAAAACAGAGTAGGTTTTTTTATTTGACTAACTAAAGATAATTATTATATTTTATTTTATTAAATAAAAAATAATTTATTAATATACACTCCACTTCTCTGCACAAGTATATGCTTTCAGTGTAGCATGAAAAAAAATTGTATTGTATCATTGTACTCATATCTTATTAATAAAAATATATTTTTATTTAATTATTTTTAAAACATTCATTATCAATGGCTTCCGATATGAACTGATACGCTATCCGAAAGAAAATGATTGTCAATTTATCATTTGTATATTTGCGATATCATTTGTAATCAGCAATAGCGTAAATAGCTGCAGTAGACGACGTGCTTGTGCAACATTTTCGTGGCATCTAAAAAATAATTGAATTTGAAATAACTTCATGCAAGTGAGTTTTCAGTAATGTTTGTTTTGTTAGAGATGAAGTGCTGTTGGTGATAGTGAACCATTTTAAAATTCTACGAATAATAATTATTCCAGTGAGTATAATATAAATAAACGTTTTAAAATTGTTCACCGACGGCATTGTTAGTACACAAATTTGTTTTAATTATCAGATGTATCAATCAACATAATAATGTACATTAACATCACATATGGAAGTAATTCTTTTTTTTTGTTGCTTTTGTATTTAATTGTGATTTTCTAAATTATATTTATTGTTGAGAAAATGTAAAACGTAATTTTCTCCGAAAAAAAAATCTGAATCATCCTCGGAATTTGAGCCTTTCTATAATAGAAAATGAGAATTTTCATATCCAGTTGACATTTGGAACAAGGACATTGATATATACCTACATATTTCAAAGATAATCAAATAAATTAGTATCGTACACTATTTGAACATAGATAAATAGATTTCGCTGTGCTAGGAAAACTTTTAGAATCTGTCAATTTATGGAAGTGAGTAGATATATATGTAATCCAGATTATTATTATATTTAATGAGTTGTTAACTATTAGTGACTTTGTACCAGTCTAAATCAGTAGGTGCCGTATTTTAATAATAAAATACACATCAAAATAACCTTAATATTAGATTGTTTTTTATCTCAATGTTACAGCAAACCTAGAAAACGTATGAATCATTTGAGCATTATCTAAATTCCTTGTCTCTAATCTGAATTATTTTATCACAACAGATAACGACTGTTAACAAATAAGTTTCCAGTTGTTTCAAATAAATTTTACATGATTTGGCATATTTTGATAATTTATACACGTCATATACAAATTTTCGATCGATCGATCGACAAATTGAGTAACAGTGTATTATTTATATTTTACTTAATTTAGTGTATATTTAGCAAAAATATTAGATTTTTAAAATACCCAACGGATATTCTACCTACAGGTTTCCTGCAATTGTTACTCGTTTCGTTTGTTTTTTGTTCTATTTTTCTTATATTTTCTATTAATTTAACATTATTTAGTCGTTTAGCAGCTTTCGTTCTGGCTCCCGTTCAACAAGTTCTTCATTCGTAAAAGCAGCTGGACCAGCTTTAATTTTTAAGATTGTTACAATCGTGCTGAGAGATATTGTTTTGAATAGTTTTTTTTTATAAATGATTTTTACTATTTATTTTTTTTAAATTTATGGCGAATAGATCGAGCATATTATGAAAAATATGCACATGCCATCTTTGAGTTACAGCTCGTATAAAATATTTCTGGGAATTAAAAAGTCGATGTTTTCCGGAAGTTTCTTTTGATTAGATCGATATTCTGGCGTAAAGTATTCAATACCATAATATTTTCATTTGGTTTACCTTGGTTTACATTAGGGTTAACCTAACCTAACCTAACCAGATGGCTTTACTTTGGAAAGTTTGGAGGCTTTATATGTGACTTTTGGAGGCGTGACCCCAAATGGGGGCTGGATAGGTGAGAGTAGGCCTGAGAATGGCCTTGTATAGCAGGATACCATTTATGCCCATTATAATAGTGCACGTGAAGCGGCATCGATTTTATTCTATACGTGAAGGCTCCACGTAAGTTTGGTGTCCAAAGCCACACCAAGGTACTTAATGGACTTGGTCCAGGGAATGTTTTCGTTGAACATCTTTATGCTGGGCTTGTGTCTGGCTTTCTTGCGTGAAAAAAGTGTGGCGGCGCTGTTCGAGGGGTTAATCTCGACGCATCACTTTTTGCATCACTCTTCGAGTTTGGTGGCGTATCTTTGTACGCATCTAATCGCTACTGTCGCATTTCGAGAGATAGACAGGACTACCCAATCGTCTGCAAACGTGGCGATTGTCGTGTTTATATCTGGCGGGGGTGGGATGTCACAGGTGAGAGGAGTGAGCCTTGCGGTACTTCTGCCCGTAGGCAGCGACAGGTTGAGAGGACGCCTAGTGTAGTTTGACCCTAATAGAACATCCTGATAGGAAACTGGCTAGGAGTTGGGTAATGTTGAGCGGGATACCGTTAAGGTCCGCTTTGTACAGCAGGCCGTTGTGTCTACCCTATCGAAAGTTTTACAGACGTCGACTGAGAAGACTGCCGTATGCTGCTTTATGTTGATGCCGAGGTTAATCTGTTCAACTACGCGCGAGAGTTGGTGGTCTGTTGAATGATTTGGCCTAAAACCATATATGGAAGTCGGGGATGATAGAATTTTCGTAGCTGCACTGAACGAGTCTGATGAGTATAATCTTTTCAAGGATTTAACTAGTGCATGGTAGGAGGCTGATTGGGCGGTGGTTTTGAGCCAGGAGGGGATCCTTGCCTGCCTTTGGTATATTAGTATTATATCTGTAATCTTAAAAGGTGTGGGGAAGTGGCGCAAATTGAGGGAGGCATTGCAGATTGCTGTGAGAGCACAAATGGGGCTTACCGGAAGGCACTTGAGAATTTTCTTTGATATTGCATCCGAGTCGGCTGCCTTCTTGACGTTGAGGTTTTTAATTAAGAGGGTAATTTCTTGAGGGGAGATCGGCTTTATTGACAACAACTTTATTGATTACAAGCACTGGAATTATTAAGAATTTTATAAAAACGTCCTTAATAAATCTAGGTGAGGGGGTCAAGAGTTCGAACTATAGGTATTACTCAAAATTTAGGCATATTGAAAAAATTTGTAAAAATTTTTTTTCAGCACTTTAATACGCACTATTGCAAAATGACATGTAATGGTGTACTAAAGTGATAATTCTATGATCAAATATTAATAATGTGTATCGCACAGGATTACTCACCGAGGAGGTGTGAATTAATTGATATGATCATACACGTGTCAGTAATTTAAAGGTGAAATCATCGGTGCGGCCCCAAAAAACCCGTGGGATCGATTTCAGAAAAACAAAGACGTCTTAGTAAAACGTTATAGCGGCGGCATGTTGCCGTGTAGGTACTTGTAAATATGACTATATGTATTGTTATGAATCTGAATAAAACAATATTTTTCAGGCGGGATGCCATTCTCGATTGTATCGTGTCGCCGTAGTGTATCGATATCGAATATCTTTTGCGTTTCATTTCTTTCGACCTCATAATCATCATCATCGTCGCCGGTTGAGAGAAGCTGAGATCGGCAAACCACCCTTGTCTACATTCTTGTTTCCTGTATGGAACATTATATATTAATGATGATAATTTTTACAGAAATGCTGAAACACGTAGATGGAAATGAGAAAATAGAAGATGAGCTACCTGAAATGGACCAATCGAGTGAGTTTAATATTCTATAAAAAAAATACTTCTACGAATTTAAAAACCTTACATGAATAATTTAGTTTTCAAACCAAAGTAGTGGATCATTTGAAATCGTGTTAAATTTTTGAATAAAACTTTTACTTTGCATTTAACGAAAATAGAAAGGAACGATTATCTGATTAAAATTATTATCTGAATATAGCGATTGTTTTACAAGTGATGACAGCGCATGGAGACATTATTGTATGTTTACGAAGCGTTTTATTAAATGTTTTTTTAATTTTCTATTTTGGTTAAAAAACAGATACAAATTAGTTTAATAGTGTGTTATCATTAATAATATATGAGTTGCATTAATATTTCCAACAATTTAATAAAATGGGTTAATAAATCTAATTCTGGCGTCGCCTATCGGGTTTTATTCAAAGCTGTTTTAAGATTCTCCATAAATATGATGTAGATTTCTTTTAAAAAATGGAATAACAGGTGTATCAATTAGAAACTGAAACATATAGGTTCGAAAATTTGTCGTTAACTTACTATGTTGATATGATGTAATGGTCAGCGCACTTCTCAGGATCGGAAGGGTTCCTGCTTCGATTCCCGGTGACAACAAAATATCTTTTCGATAAATTGATTTTATCTGTATATCTTTCTAATTTTTAATTTGTATTACAAATTAGTGATATTGTCAACATATGTTAAATGGTGATTTTACTTATAAACCTTTCACTTAATTTTTGATCTTTTTGATAGAACTTTAAATATTAGTCTTGAGCTTCCCCGTATTTAGATTCTGTTTTATTTGTGTAAGAAGACCTTACATATTATGTCAACTCTTTCATTTATAATTAATTAATGTCACCTTTTTCATTTTTAGGTACATTGTTTAGAATTCTCTGGAAATCATCTGAATCAGACAAAGTTCTTTACTTTTATATCAGTGAATTTTTTTTTATTATTTGAAAAATAGAGCGAAGATAACTGAACTAACCTAAATTAATTTATACTATTAACACGTTATCAATAATCCATATTTGATTTTGGATAAAGACGCGTTTCCTATGCCACTAGTTCTTAAATTAATATCATTGATTATTAAATTTTTCGAATCAATGTTTAACCAAGATTTGTAATTAACTAAAAAAACTTGAGTATCCGTGACAAAATACAATTGAGCGTATTACAAAATAAAATAATTTAAATAATAAAAGTACTTTTTAAATGTGCACAGTATATATTCTACGTAAAAATGTCCATTAAAACTAAGAAATTTTTTTAGTAGAAATGATTGAAAATTAAATTGTTTTCTTCTCGGAAAATGATTTATTATTTCTAAGTAAATCAAAAATAAAACTAAAATTGTTCTGTCTGTTTGAAATAATATTCATACAGAAAAACCTAATATATTTATAATAATCTTTCGTATTGTTCGTATTTATATATTTTTATTGCTGTAAAATACTGTTTATTAATATTTTCACTACTATATGTAATTGAGTTGTACAGCGGCAGTGTGGTCTAAGTGGAAAATGTCATATTTTAAGTTACATACACTAATACGCTCAAAATTAATTGTTTTGTATTGGTTTAATTTAATTTGCAGATATACATATATGAAAATCGTTTTTTTTTATTTGATTACTTTGCAAATAAGTCATTTTGCCTATCTATGTATTTTCAATTTATAAAGTAGGTAGCATTTATAAATACAAGGCGTAAAATGTATGCCTCGTCACGGGTATAGGCCATGGTGAGCTGACTTTATGAATTCAATTGTGTACAATAGATAACAATAGATACAACATTACCGTCCGCATTGCCGATTGCTTTTCGCCACTATATAATAATGTGAAAGCAATTTTTATTTTTCATTTGAATAAATATAATTTTAATGACATGATTATTTTATTTGCAGAGGTATCGTGGTATCACGTAGTTTTACTCAACAGGCCACTCAAGATCTTAATTGTTATGGTGCTCGTTAGTATTATCGCTCCGACGCTCATCTTTTTGTTTCTGTTTCAAAATGTTTATATTGAAAGTATATATAATGATGGTTATTCCGTTGGTATATGCTCTCACAGAGCCCAACACAGAGTATCATGCAGTGTTGAAGATAAAGTTTCCTCAGGAAACTGCTCCGCAAACTGTTGTTACGATGAAGAAAACGAATTTTGCTATCACTATGTACCTTCTAGATACTCGTACCTATCTAAAAATACATGGCAGGAAAGTATGAATTTAACACCGAGAGTGAAAAATATTCCATATGCCGCAAAACCAAATTTGAAATCAGTTAAGCTTCATTTGAACGAAATATCAGATAAACATTTTAACTTCATGGTGTATAATCCAAATAAAGTAATAACACCAATAAATGGTGGGTTATCATTTAATAAAAGTTATTTCTATAAGATTTTCTATCCCGAGATCTTTATTGAAGTCTTTTCCGAAGATACAAATATAACGAAGCCCTTACTTTCAACTGCTCGCGGCCCTCTGATAGCTGCCGATAACCTTTGGGAGTGGAGTTTCTACATTTCTGATGATGAGTTGTACGGATTTGGTAGTATAATTTTGGAACCGAGGTTGCTTTACAGTGTTGAAGGAAGCACCCATATTTCTCCGTTTTTCATGAGTCAAAGAAACGGGTCTTACCATGGAGTGTTCTTGGAACAAGATGGGCCATTAGAAGTTAGTACTACACAATCAAAGGTGATTGTTGTAAGGAGCTTAGCTGGACATCAAGTGGGAGTTCATTTCTTGTATGGCCCGAAGCCCAGTGACGTGGTGGAGCAGTATAAGAGTTATGTGGGAGTCCCGGATATTCCACCGTATTGGGCTTTAGGAGTTCATTTTTGCAGGTGAGCGAGAAATAAAATATTTATAATATCATAAATTAAATCAAAATTGCCAAAACATGTCGAAATATTTATTCATAAAAATACGTATTTTTTAAGATTGTGTATTAAAAAAATAATACACAGGATATTTATAACATTAATTTCATTACGTAAAAAACAAAATAACATAAGAATAATAATTTTGAAAAATATACTTGTTTTCATAAGTAATAAAAATAACGAAATATTTAATTAAGTGTCTGCATACTCATAAATTAAAAAAAATTGCATCCACTACTGAAAATAGTAATTTATTCAGGGACTTGATATATAATACAATTAAAATAATTGATATCTTAATATTCTTCTGTAGGCCATTTCAATTCACTTCTGGATAAAAGCTTCTCTAATTTTCCTCCATTGAACCTTGTATTGCGCTGTCAGCTGCTAGCTTGCCTCTATCAACTCCTTTATATCATCGACCCATTGACTACACATCGAATCTTTCTGCGTGACTTTAAGCTTGTGCTCTCTAGTAAAGCAAACTATCTGCCTACATGTTCCTTTGACAGGCAATGAGACGCATGTCAATAGAATACATGTAGGATAAAGTCTTAGCGTATCTTTGACTTTGGTATATTGTCGTGTCTTTGTTTGTATGTTAACGTCCAATTTTAACCATTTTCCTACTCGTTGAGTAGCTAGAAGCTATGGTTAACGATAGAGTTAGGTTATTCAAATCGTTGTTTTGAAAAAAGTTTCGGTACCAGTGGATAGCGACCTTTCGCTTACCCGGGACCATTTTATTAGCCAAGGCTCCCATATATGTCCATGATTGGAATATTTTTCTCTACCCTAGTCTAGGTCGTACTGCATTGCAGTAATACGACAGAGTTTGGATAGTAACAAATGCCACTCACTGTCCGTAAATAGTGCTAAATTTTTTTATTAAATAATTTAATAATAGTATAAATAAAGCTATTCGGTACTGTAATTTATCACCGACGGCCAATTAAAAATGTAGGATAACTTTTCGATGGTCGCCCATCCAAGGTTTACATGGCGAGTAAGTTTAGGTAATTGAATATTATTTATGGTGGATGCATCTTTTACAATATCTATGACAATACCCTTGGCCATAACAGGTATGGGGTTGGTACTAATGACTTTGGTTTTATTCATATTCAGATATTTAAAA
The DNA here is from genome assembly GCA_031772225.1 of Eubasilissa splendida. Lineage (NCBI taxonomy): Eukaryota > Metazoa > Arthropoda > Insecta > Trichoptera > Phryganeidae > Eubasilissa > Eubasilissa splendida. The sequence goes on along the minus strand of CM062852.1, from coordinate 19,768,673 downwards.
ACAATTTCTACATAATACAAATACTCGTATATATTTTATTCTTTTGATATGACTGCTTAGATTGTTGAATGTCTGGCGTAGCTTTTTCATTCTGTATACAATGATAATAATGTTATCCGCTTTTCTTAAATAGTTAATCCTATTTAATTCATTTATCTTCCCAATTGAGATATTTTAAAATGCGTGGTGATACTGTGTTACTTTGATGAACATTGTTTCCTACTTTTCTGTCGTGGCATCGTTACATTTAATGTTTATTTTAATATACAATATCACATTAATTAATACTTTAGATATTCAAGAGTACGCAAATCATTGCCAGTAAAAGGTCGAAAATAAATTCGTCTTTACTAGAAGTATTTATTTTTTATGGCGTTAAAAAACTTATTAAGTTTTAGCTTATTACATACATCACTTAATATAATAAAGTGGTTATTTTGCTACAATCTATATATAATAATATATATAGTTCAATTAGTATAATACTGTGAGTTCGGTTTCTGTTTAGAAATAACTATTGTAACAGTGTAACGTCAGAAAAATGAAAAGGTGATATTGCTGAACAAAATAATTTTCACAGTAGGTCACACATTTCGAGTTTGTCGTGCACATCGCTTTTAATAATGCAAAGAGATATCCGATTTCAGAGGGAACATGACAACTTCACGCAACGTAACAAAAGTTCTTGAAGAATTCTACAACTTCACGGAAGGTGCTGAACTAAATGGAATACCCTACGACTCGGATTGTATAGCAGATGGGCTTTTTGACTTTATAAACTTTGACATGACACCCGAGGATTTGGACTCTGTGAGAAATGCGGTGGACACCTTGAAAAACAATTATAGGGAGTTTCTGCCTACATTGCGACCGCACGTAATTACATTAATCGTTATTTAACAATATTTATAACATTAATTGCTGAAAAATGTCATGAAAAACTAAAGTTATTCTCTAAGTAATACCTACTGGCTGATACATCCGGTGTTCCTCCCTCGCCACACTACCTACATTCCTCACCCACAACCCGCCCATATCTTCTGAATAGGCCTATGTTATTTTACTTCACTTCGAGTTAAAAGACGTTGCCTATCTTGTTGGTTATCATTATTTTGTTTACTGCGGCCCTAAAAATCTCTACAGTGGATGTTATTCGCCTTGAATAAATACCCCTAGAAATCATTTTACTGTATCTTAGAACAATATAATTTTGAATTTTTTTCGCAAATGTGCTCCACAATAGTGCTAAACGGCTACCCCCCGCGAGTTTATAGACTAACTAGTGGTAAATTTAATATATGTGAGTTTTGGTACATACTTTGTTTATCAATTCCATAATTTTTTTGGCGTAATATTATTTTACTTTAGATGATTATTAGTTTTCTAGTTACACGCAAATGGAAAGTATTTTTTATAATTCATTTAAATCATGTTCACTATTTAAATTAATACGTTTATTTAATAACATAATTCATTTTAAACAATTTATTTTGAATTCAATGCCTTTTCAGATATGTTAAACTGTAAATATGTTATGTAGGTAGTGAATTTATAAGTTCTATAATACCGGTGTATTACTTTGATGGTAAATAATAAAAACTTTTCTTAAGTTCTGTTCAAATCGAGCCTCGATACTTAAAATATGGAAACTACATAAAAGTTTATTTCTTAACATTCGCATTTTTATTTTCGTTATCAAGAAAACATATATATAAATCTATTTGAAAGATCATGTTTATTTTAAGAAATTATTGAAATGAAATAATAATTTAAGAAAATTTTGAAAGATGATTTCAATACCACGTATTAATATCTTACCGGTATTTTAAATCAAATCCCTAGCTTCTCGCTTACTAGAATAGCCTCTTTGTGTTAGACCACATACATTCGTATTCATATTTCTTAGTTCCAAGAACATACGGTTTACAATAAATGGTGTGCAGAAATACAGAAAGCGAGCATTTCATCATTACTTGCAAATATGAAAGACAATACAAATATTAATTTTTCAAAGAATAGTTATTCTGAAGGTAGGTTTTTACTTTGTTATGACATAAATAATGAATTAAAGTCAAATAACTTCGCTTACTCCACTTTATTAGATATAAAATCTACATATTTCTAGAACAATGTTCTCTTCCTCAGAATGAATTGTATACTAAAATTCAAAGATTGACATTGGAAGAGAGTTATGGAGAAGGAAGAGGGGACGGGGGGGAGTAAACCAAAATCGGAGTAGGAGGAGTTAATTAGAGAATTACTTGGTCATTAGAAGAGGGAGAATGGTTAAGTGGAAAAATATTTAATAGATGATTGTTTACAATTTTTTTCTGATTTATAATTATATTTGACTTAAAATAATTAATAACCAGATAAAATATGTAATTCTTTAAATAACTCCCCGTACTCCGATTTAGATTCCCCTCCCTCCATTCTTCCTTATCCCTAACTCGGATATGAAGAGGTCGAGGTTCGAATCACGGTAGGAACTAAATATTTTTTCGATAGATAAATTTTTTTCTGTATATCTTTCTAGTAGATTAAATTAATTAGAATATATTTATTTTCAAAAAACAATTAAAAGATTTCGCTTGAGACATTTTATTTAAGCTTTAAAATTAAGCCGTTTCTATCTTATTCTCCTCGGAAATCTATCAATAAATTTGTTTTTGTTATGTAAATATTAACTTCAGAAAATCGATTAAAATATTACAGACGCGCCTCAAGCTTTTGAGGCCACCTTGAAAAGTTCGAGGATGTTAATAATTCATAACATTGTGCCGCGATAAAAACTGCCAAAAATTAATTTTTATATATCCCGAAAATCCGGGAAATCCAGAAAATAATAACTGTTTATTCATATAATTACTACCTACATTTAAGCATTTATCATATCATGAATTCATGAGTTTAAAAGTCATATTATTGTAGTCATGCAAACACCAGACCTCGGGGGGAAGTTACAGTGATGGCAGGAGAAGTAATTAATACTTTGAAAGGTCCATATTTTTTATTATATTTCAAAATATTCATTAATCAATAGGGGGCTCTTTTATGTAAAAGCCCCCTTTACGGGGCTCAAATATATATTGTGAAGGTGATGAACGGCGTTCTATGCTCTTCACCGGCTATTCAGTGGAGAACACAAGAACGGCTGGTTCTTCACCTCAGAAACGCATACCCACCTTAGTTTGTCACATTCTGCCTTCATCCTAAACCTGGAAAATGTATTAATAATACCTGGGAGAGATAAATAAAAATATGTTAAACGTTATCAAAAAGGAACACAATTAAAATTAGAACAAAATACAATTCAAATTAATAATCCTAATTTCGTCGGGTTGGGCGTGAGTTAAAAGTTTTTCAGTGCAGTTGATGACGAACTCTGCAATGGGATCCGAAACGTCGGCTAGAAAGTTCAGATATACACGTCAGATTAGCCCAAAAACTGTACACATAATATAAATAATATTATTAAGAAGTGTTTGGTCGTTTGTATATTTAAATAAAGAGTATTTTTAATAAGTTTGTTTCAAGCATGTGAATATAAATATAATAAAAAAGAGAAAAAATATATAATATTCGAATATTTAAGTAAGTTTTATTCTTAGTGCCAAGATTTATTAGCCATGTTGTTATGGATTTATTAATTTCACTTGTTTTTTCGAAGCCATGTAACGAAACTTTTTTAATATTGGTCCGTTAACTTATGAGGGCGCCGCCGTCACCAGGAGACTGCCAATGAATTATTGGGTCATCCATAAATAATGCTGTTTTTTCAATAACGTGAACCAAAAGACGAATGGGGATGGGATAAACTACCTGCATCAGGTAAAATTACTACCTACCATAAAAGCAGGTAGTAACTTATTTTTAGTAGATGCTTTGAAGAGTGCAGTTCGATTTTAACAGTTAGTATTACAAAGTTATAATGGAAGTGACAACGGAGCATATTTTGTTTTATGAGTTCAATAAAGGCAACAACGCAACGTAAAGTGCGAGGAATATCAATTCAGTATGTAGTGTCAACGGTGGTTCCAGAAATTTCATGCCGGAAACTACAGCCTAGAAGACGAGCCTCGTCGTAGAGATCGACGAGGACGTCCTGACAACCTTAGTGGAACAAAATCCCGTCGTATCTGCAATGAACTAGAAGGGAAGCTTAGATTTGGTCATTCAATCATTTATTGACATCAAAAGTCAGCAAATTGGGTTCCTCACTAACTTCCAGAGTCTAATCGCGTGCAGAGAGTGAATGTGCGTTGTTATTTGCTGTCACGTCTCAGGAATGCACCTTTTTAGAAACGATGCCCAATCCATCATATTTTTTATTTATTTCGCAGTCTTCTAATCATTTGGATGGAAAAAATATGAATTCTGTAGATGATGTCAGAACAGTACTGGAGGAGTATTTTTCATCACGGAAAAGTGAATTTTGGATAACGGGCCTTGCAAGTGTATTAGAAAGATGGAAGAGCATTATAGAAAATGAATAATAGTATATTTTAGATCAAAATAAAACTTTTTGAATTTAATTTTGAAAAATAAAAAAAGTATATAAATACCGCACTATTTATGGGATGACCTAATAAATCTTCGATTGGTAATCAGATCCCTGGCACGTGTTCCAAGCTCTACCAAGGTATCGGTCCTCTATATTTCTCTCTGTATAAAGATTTTTGAGGAACTGTAATATCACGAAGTTCGAACATCACCAGATTTGCGTTATTGTATTGACTTGAATGCTCTACAATAATATATTATTTGACCGCTGTAGTCTTGCGCAATACAAGCTGGTATGATCATCTGATATTTTTTAATTTAAATTTTATAGTCACTAGTTAGATAACAAGTAAATAATGTTATATTTTAGTAGTTCTTGTAAATTGTTTTAGTAACACATATGTTGATTTGAATACAAATTTAATGTATTGTATACGTATGTATTTATTATATAACGTACCAGAAAACGGATATCAATTAACTTTATTACTCTAAATCATGGGTCGCTAACCCGCGACCCGCCGAGTATCTACTTGTGGCTTGCGGAGCATATGTACAAATTTTATTCTTTTAGTGTACATAAAACCGCAAAAAAAACATTCCAACGTGCGTAGTTCTCATCATATCTCATATATAAAAGTATCTCAGTACATTGATTCAACTATCGTGACAATTTATTCTATGATATATTCGTATTAACAAACAATCACAACGTTAAGCTGATTTCAAAAAGCGCGCACGCCACTTTTGCGTGAATAGCCGTGAGCGTGAGTACGGGGCGGGGTGCGTCGTGCGACCGCCAGTCTGCGGCAAGCTCGCAACGCCGTCGTTTGCTTTGAATAATAAAATAAATTTTGTTGTAAGGCCCAGTAGAAAATCTCATTTCTAAAATCTGGCCCGGCTGCTGAAAGGGTTGGCCACCCATGCTCTCAATAATAAGCTACGTTTATATAAAAATTTCAGCTGATTTTCATCAGGCTGTTCCGTATTGGTAATTAATTATATACTTTTTTATATGTGAACACATATACTTTCATATTTTATCCAAAATAAGTATCGTTAAATGTAGTATATTGTCACCAGTTTTCAGTTTATTCCTACCCCTTAGCCTATTCCCAAACCAGTACATATTGTTCACACACATCGCTGCGATTTCGTTGTGTTGTGAACGTGAAACTCATCAGAGTCGTTGTGCTGTGTCAATTTCTAGATTGGGTGAACTTCCGGAAGAGCATCGTGACTGCGTCGTCAACCAGGTGAGTTGAGCTGTTCTTTGGTTCCGTGAGTCTATCCTGGTCTGTTATCGAAGGTTCCCCTCATCACTTATCTATCGCTGTTTCCTACTACCCCACCCCTTCCGATTCCATCACCGCAACTTTGGTGACAAGCGACTTGGGTCGGTCACAGAGGTATTGAATCAAACTCCGCCGAAAAAATCGATAAATTAATACAAAATGGCAGATGACACCGAGTTCTAGAAATATTTAAAGTGCTTCGAAATTGTTTTTTCTTGTTACCTCCTAAATTACTATGAAATTTGAAATGTTTGTAATATAATTTTAATGAGATAATTATTGTAAGAATTTCGATCGATTGGTTGAAGATGTCAACTTTTACTAAAATGTCAGATTCTGCCTTGTTACGCTAAGGTCATGATCTATTGATTTGAAAAAAAATCAAATTTATGTGTTATGCTGTATAATGTGGCTGAAATATGCCGAAATACGATTATTTTATAACGATCGATTATATATGGCTATTTCTGTAGGCCATGATGCACAATAAACCAAATTCCGCAGAAGAATTCTAAACTTCAAATTTAAAACTTTGAATCTCAATATCTTAGTTGTATGTAATTGCTTGTGTTGTTCCAAGATCACGATATGTCTGAGATATTTGATATAGTTTTTATGTATGTTGTAGTCGATTTTAATCGGTGGCTCAACATAATTGTTTGATTCGTAATATTTCATATAATTTTAAATAATCCCGTCCCGGTGGCAGGTCTATTTTTTCGAAATAAAGATTTGTCTTTTGCATTTTTTAAACGATGTAGTTACTAAAATGATTGAATATTGATTTTAATTTCAATATTCCCTACCTACCTTTAAATCAATTCTTTAGTAATAGATTAAGGTTTAGCTTTCAAAAATAATTAATTTTTAATCGAAGATTTGAAATTAAAAACACACTTTATTGGGATCGATATAAATAATATTTAGTAAGAAATCATTGTACTTTTGATATAAAACTTGATATTAAATAGTAATTAAAGCCTCAAAGCATGTAAGTAAATATAATATATTATTTAAAATAATTTGTATTCACAAACACAAAGTGTTTTAAAAACGTCGAAAATTAATCATATGTACTGCAAATTGAATGGTTTATAATCCTATTAACTTTTAACATTTTTCTAATTTCGTTCAATGGAGATTTGTCTCCGTAATCTTGGCGTTAAGATTATAAGAAAAAAAAATATTTTGTATGTGGAAGAATTTTCTATATCAAGTTAATTTTGTGGCACGCGGAAAATAAATTTGATGGTTGCGGTCTTTCTTATAAAGCTTGTATTTTCTTAATTATAGCAAATAACATTCAGTTTATTAGTTTTACATTAGTGTTAAGGTCCCAACTAAGTAATAATTTAAAAAAGTCTAATATATTATATAACTTCGGATATAAATTAATAATAATAACCCACATTATCGTAAAAAACGCAAAAATATGAATTATTTTGAATTTATGATATAATACAATCATGTATAATATAAATAATACAATATATGTACTTTCGTCTTTAGATAAAATAAATCCGACGTTTATACGACCCTACCATATATTTATTTGTAATTTTAGAGTACTATTAATAGTGTTTTTAAAGTTTAAGTCATAACGTTAATTTTTTTAAGAACAATATGACTGAACATGATTAATTTATTATTTGAAACTAAAGGAAATAAATATTTTTATTAAAGGTTAACGTCAGAAATAGTTTTGCCAATTGGTTTTTGTTTTTCCCAAATCAAAAACCAATCTATGCACCAAATTTAAAGAACAGTCATAAAATCAACATTTGAAAAATATTGAGATAGTAAAATTCGCGAATAGGTAAAAGAGGAAGTATAGACACTTCAATGATTTTCACGCAGTTGTAAGCCTTTATTCTGTTAAAAAAAACACCATAGGTAACAACTCCATACAAAACGGATCAACCGAAATGAATTTTCAATTCAGTAAATAGTCGTTTATATGACTTGAGTAATTAACTAGCTTAAAAACAGAACAGAATAATGTAAATAGCTCGATGCGACGGTTTTTAGAACTAAGCAATTAAAGTCTCTACTGGTACACAGATGGCGCTAATTGTAAAATAATGTTTTCGTTTATGTTAATCCTATTATTTAATTTATATTTGTTTCCCGAAATTTATAGTAATGCACAGCTTTTTTGCTGTTATGCATTACACGCCACTGCTAAATAGAGTCAGGTATGAGAGCGGACCCACCACATTCCCAGACCGGTTAAATAAGCTCAAAGCTTCTATTTCATTCCTACTTTTACACCGCCTGGTTGGCATTTTTTTAATGCTACAAAGGTGGTTGTTCGATAGCGCCGCACACAGTGACAAGGAAGGAAAACCGCGTAGCCGCCTATAACAAAGTTTGCTCTCATTGTACCCGACCTTTTTTTTATTGTCACTTTATTAGAGAAAATAAAATATACAAATAAGTATAAACAAAACGTGATCAAATATATATGTGTGTATATATCAATGTAGGTATCAGAAAACAGAGTAGTAATCGATTGAATAAATAACTGAAAATACAGGTTGCATGTTAGTATCATACAAAGCATGTTAACAAGATATATAATACGAATTAAATATATTAATTAGAAAGATATACATATAAAAACAAGTACATCGAAAAATATTGTTGATGCGCCACCGGGATTCAAACCTGGATCTCTTTCCAAATAGGGGAAGGTGCATTATCCAACTTTGCTACAGTGACGATAAATTCGATTCAATTAACGATTTCGTCACTGTAGCATAGTTGGATAACGCACCTTCCCCGGTTTGGAAAGAGATCCAGGTTCGAATCCCGCTGGCGCAACAAGAATATTTTTCGATAAAATTGATTTCATATGTATATCTTTCTAATTAATATATTTAATTCATATTTAAAATATCACAGACCTATGTTCTTAATAATTACAACTTCGCAATAAGAATGTATTCTCCTAATACATATAATCCACTCACCACAGTGCAGGAGAGACGTTAGGCAGCACTCTCTTCCGGGGGAAAAGACGTGACAAAATTAATAAGTCAGGTAGAATAATATCAGATTTTTATTCTTCTTATTTTTCTTCGATGGCCTTTTGGAATTATGAAGTCCATGACCGCAGTCCCACAGAGCGTCATTCATGCATTTACATCGTTTTTGTGATCCAGTACGCCGGGCACTCGGCTACCTCTTGCAGGGCTGTCTTGATATTATACGCCCATCCTAGTCTTGATCTTACCCTCAGCCTCAATTATGCTGGCTTGTATACGAGGGTTTTGTGCATACTACGGAACTCATTTGCTCGCGCTACGTGCCCCGCCCACAGCAGCTTCCTTGATTTCATTATTTGTGGTATACTATGGTTTCTTCAATCTCTTCCATTCACCGGTTAGGTTATCACGTACTGGCCCGTAAATCTTGCGTGAGACAAGAAGATCTGCAATTATTTTCTTGTGCTAAAGTGAGAAATCAAATTTCACATTCACTTTTGTGACACAGTCCCCGTGACAAAAGTTTCCTGATTTAATTCTGCTATTTATTTACTGAAGCATGATTATTTACCATTTTTTCGCGACGTTTTGTTTTTTAATTTGATGTTTAATTGACATTTGTTATAATATATATTTTTAATAAGGTTAATACATTATAATGCACATCGAATACCATACACACATACGCCACATTGTGTTGTACCACTTTGAGAAAGGGTGGAAAGCTGCTGAGTCATTTCGCTATCTCAACAATCTTTTCGGCGAAGGAACGATTATCGAAAGTATTACGTTTCATCTTGGTTTCCTTAGTGTATTCAGGTGTTTAACGATGAAGAGCACTCACCTCGGATTCATGCAGGGCACCGGCTAGTTCTGTCGGTAGAGACCTGAGTCAGGGCGGCTTCTCACGGAAGAATTGGTTCGTTGCAATGTAAGGGTTTTGCACACATTAAATGAAACGTGGTATAGATAATACATGAATTTATTATTATATCAACATCAACATAAGAATCCTGACAAACTTCATTATATGTAGTGGAGAATTATGTGGGGTGAATACGCCATGTCACTATTTGATCCATCAGGTTAATCAATATGGGGGTGTAGCGTGCCTCGGTCTGGATCTCCCCGCCTCTCCAAACGATGTTCGGCTTCGGCGGCCCCTCTTATGCACTTTCTGCTTTTAAAGCTAGAGTAAAATTTCTAACCTCGACACTACGTATTTCGTACACCAGGTGATCGCCTCCGAATGGCAAACTCCGTTGCTTGACCGTCGATGTTTCCGGAATGTTCTATTAATCGGATTCTATCGTCCCTCCAAATCAATGATTTAGATCATTTCGTTCACCTTCCGTTCCTTCCAAATCAATGATATAGATTCGGTATCGACACGCCCGATCGGATAACTGGATAAACGACCCCTCGGGGACAATTCGAGCTCCTTCCTGCTTTGGACTACTTTGTGACTGACTCGCCCCTCGGCTCGTCCGCGTTCGGGTTCGCGGCTCGAGCCGAGTGTTACCCCGAGGACCCCCGAAGCCCGAGTCGGCGAGTTCAAGACAGCCACCCGAGGGGTGTTGGATGTGTATATTGCGTTTTTAGCAAACCAGCGCGCGACTCGGAACCATGACATCATATGCAACGTGACAAAAGGGCATGCTGAGAGTGGTTTGTTCATTGCAAAGCCACCGTTAGACAACCGAGCATTAGAGCATCTTTGGATTTTGATGACCAAGTCTTTCTGGCGGCTGTGGAAGAGGCCGAAAGTTGCACCATTAGAACACTGGCTAAGAACTTTAACATCGATCAGTCCACGATTGTTTGTCATTTCAGAAAATTCGGCAAAGTATGGAAATTGACAGGATGGGTCCCGCATAAGTTCTCAGACAATAAAAAGGCTGACTGAGTATGAATTTTATAAACATTTTTGTTAAATATACATTTTAAAAGACGACGGATAATATGCATCATCTTAATAATTCGCTACCGGTAGCGTAAAAACAATATTTTTCGACAAAATTGATTTTATATGTATATATTTATAATTAATACATTAAATTAGTGTTTATAGCATCACAGACCTATGTTCTGAATAATTACAATTTCACAATAAGAATGTGTTCTTCTTAATAATTATTAAGTTGATACATAATTATCCGTCGTCTTTTAAAATGTATATTTAACAAAAATGTTTGTAAAATTCATACTCAGTCAGCCTTGTTGTTGTCTGAGAACTTATGCGGGACAAATCCTGTCAATTTCCATACTGCCGAATTTTCTGAAATGATAAACAATCGTGGACTGATCGATGTTAATGTTCTCAGCCAGTGTTCTAACTGTTTTACCAATTCAAAAGCTTGGTCTCTTACGATAAATGGAGCTATTGATGATAGCCCTCTGCTCAGTTTCAGATAGGTACTTTGTTTTGCTAATGCTGATATTTAATCCCATATCTCTACTGCGCGTTATGAGGTTATCCATGCACATTTCGACAATCACTGGTATAGGACGAATGAAAAAGTTTTTTCAATTTTAGTAGACACAATTCAATTTCTCAATAGACTTCGAAAGTCTTCGATAATATGTTCACGAACTATATTTCTTCTAAAATCTATATATGTTATCTTGTATGACATAAATGATTTCAATAATATTATTTTGGAAAACGACTTTATGCTAAGCCTTTTATATCAAACAAAATACAGATTATATACTCTCTATTATTTTGTTTTTCTCCAAAATATGTGGAATATATTTTATATTTTGGCTCATAATTCACAGAAAAATATATGTTGTTATTGACATATTTACGTACAGTAAGCTCAATTGTTTTCAATATTCCATTGACGGTTTTTCATAGAACGTCCATTAAACGTGTTATTGTTGATTGAAATTATTATTAAAAATATCTATTTAAAACGTATCATGGGATTATGACGGTTCATCAATTAAGGTTTACTTTAAGATAAGTTGAAATATTTATGAAAAATCAACAGACCACCCCTCTGTTCAAGGATTTCAATATTTCTTACGTGTAAATATTGGAGGTATATATATAATCTAGGAATACTGTTTGCCCACATTCTTCCCGGCGACAATCGTTTATCTATATACATTTAAATTTTCAAAAAAATGATAGCACAACGGCATATGAAATAAAACATATATTGATATATTATGAGTTAATCTAATATGATTATTATAAAAATTAGAAGTAAAAATGTACATGGAAACGATTTGAAAGATTGTAATCATAAATTATTATTAAATTTAGAGCATTAATATTAACAACACATTTACAACTTGTTTTGCGATGAAATGTCTCGGAATAAACTATGTTTAAAACGTCATAAAAAAAAATTATTATTGCCATGTCATGAAAAATAACGTAAGCAGGTAAACAAATAATGATATATTATTAAGATTATTTTAAGAAAAATTCTATTCAGTCAACCGACAATAACGCGACAAATTTGTTACGTAATCAAATGAACCGATCCTATTGGCTGAAATAAAATAAGTCAGTTTTGTTAGTAACATTGGATGGAATGAGACGGGTTTGCAAGAAACATCCATGTTTGAAGTAGTTTTTTTTTACGGTAATTTGTAGCTTTGGTAACATCATCTTGAGAAAATATTGCGTTATATAGAAAAATATCGCATTCACAGATCACATTTGGTTAAAATTAGAATAAGTCAGTTTTGCAAATATACCTTATACGGGAAATTTGTCAATGAATTTTTTTTTGAAACATTCACATTCATCACTATTTTGATATCACCTACGATTCGAACACAGATTCAAAGGTGTTATCGTAATTATCATCATTACGTTTATAGAGGAACTCCAATATTATTCGATGCGAGACAAACATTAAAATGCATAAGAAAATTTATAAAAATGAATGTTTATGTCAATTTACCTTACTGAATAGATATTTGCGCTGGGAGAGAAAATAATGTATTTGATTATACAATACTGTAACAATATAATACTCATCGTTAAATGAAATTTACTGCATCTTTAATTTTTATTAAGCAAAATGATTTTGAATTTTTAAGAACATATTTTTGTTGTGATGTTACAGTTATAGAACAAAGTTCTGTGGTATTTTTAATACAAATTAAATAAATCAAATAGAAAGATGTACAGAAAAATATAAATCTGAATAGATTTTTTCTGTTTATATTTCTAGTTTAATCATTTAATTTGTATAAAAAGGATTTTGATTTTCTTTTGGTATTCATGCATTTTTTGAAAATTTTGATTTTTTTAAAGTTATATAGGTACCTATATCAAAAAATATATATTTCTAACCTAATCGACGTAACTTTAAATAATTGGAATCTGTAATACTTATATATTTTAAATATATGCTTTATTGTTTAAGCATTACATATTCTTTATAATACGTATGTTTTGTTAAATTTTTCTCTTTTATAGACAGATGCACAACATATCGTAAGTTAACTTTTCATTATGTTACATGAAAGAAAAATTAAAAGAAGGCCAGCTTATGTGGAACGCCTCTTTTAATTTAGATAGTATATTTTTCATTACTGAAATGAAAGATAAAAAATATGGCCGAACAATGTACACATATTTTAATAATTCAAATAAGAGACAATTCTGTTTAATAATGTATTTAATGCTCTCTAACATTAATTAATTACATTTCAAAATATTTAATTTATGTCAAACAGATCTTTGCGGGAGACTGAATTCAACAATGTGAAAATAATGAATTTAGTTAAATTATAAATAATTTCAAAAAATCTGAGAATAATATAAAAATTCAAATAAAAAAAAATCATTCTTCAAGATTTGTGCAAAAAATTGTGGAAACTATAATTTTCTTTTATGAAATAAATTGGTACCTACTTACTCCAGTATAATTATTTATACATTCTTTTTTGTAAAATTATTATATTTATATTTTGTAATGTTTGTTACATTTACATTTAATCTTGTAAGAAACCGTTGCTCATTTAGGAAAATGTGAACAAACTGCAATAAAATTAATAAAAAAACTAATTATTAATAAATAAAAATGAAATAATTTAAAATTATTTTTACAGGTCAAAATAAACAATGGATCTGTGTATGAAGCAGCATTGAAATCGAACATTTTGATTATGGATCCCGACAGAATCGACCCCTACGGGAATGTTTTGTTCGATACAAAAGTCGCGTTCCCGGATTATTCCACCGAGGGCACAATTGCGTGGCTGAACGAATTCTGGCCTTTTACTGAATTAACACAATCATTTATTCTCGCTGATAATTGGCCGAAAGTAGACAATGCAACTGTTAACTGTAGTGTGAACCTGCCGTACGTTACCGACGTGAGTACAATTTTTTAAATCTTTTTTTTTCATTTTTTTTTCATTAAATATTTTGTGGTTAAATGAGTTTCATTTATTATAAAAAAATTGGTTAGTAAATTACAGATTTTTAGTGTTATTATGTAAATTTTAAAAGTCAGTAATATTTTATTGGTTAAGTTAGGTTATGTCATTACGTATATGTTATTTTGTTATAAACACTGACATCTATTTTAAATACTTATAAATTATTATATTTTATACAGTGGATACATTGTACCTACTGTTATTATGCATACTCTCTTTGTATTTGATTTACTGGTTTTAATGATTATCTATCAAAAGAAAATTACCAGTAATTTTAAAAACGACTGTACATAGATATCAACTGGCATACTTGGTTAACGTCAGTGTCATAATAGGCTTGGGGACATATAACCATAAAGTTAAAAGGATTAATAATGAGGTTTATTTTATTTGCGTGGTGTTCTTAATTAAATGGTGTTTCATTTTCCGCTGTGCTTTCCCTAAAGACGTATTAAGGTACTTAAATGAAGTTTTGCTAAACAATATTTAGTGCTAGATTAGATAGAGCAGAGTGGTTGGATAAGATAATGAAAATGTATTACCTTAAGTAGTAAATCCGGCTAAAGATAATATTAATATGAAAGATTATTTTTAAATTATTTAATTATGTTAAAATGTATAGTAGGGTCTAGATTTGTGTTGCATCAAAAACACAAGACTGAAAATGAGTATGATTCGATATGCGTCCTTTCAGCTTAAATATATATAGCATTTCCTCACCTTACACGTGCGGTTGGATCTCCAAAGTTAAAAAACTTGTTTATGTTTGGCAACATAACTGCATTAGTCTATATAATTGCATTGAAATGTTAAATTTTCATGAATGATGGTGGAGATTTATATTTCAAAGAGAAATTTAATAACTTATCAATAATTAAATACATGAAGCGTAATGCTATCGCTTAAGCTGTAGGGTAGGGTGGAGATAAGAGTGTCACTTTTTAAAAGTGACAGGATAACGTTATTATAGAGCTTTTATGTTATACAATACTTTATGTGTGTTGAAGAAGATATATCTGAGATTATTTAAAAATCAATCAGATTAGTAAGATGGAGCTTTTAACCCCACTCTTGGGGCTAAAAGTTCCAGGTATTGGGGTTAAATATACCACTAGTACCAAAACCTTTTATTCGCTGTTCTGGAAAACCTGGCGTGCTGATCTATACCCGCCCCATGTGCTGCTGTCTCAGGATTTTCTGATAACCGAATTATGAAACTCTTCAGTGAAATTCTGCAAATATCGAATTGTTTAAAAACAGAACGCAAAGATTTATTTTCTCTCATCACCAAATCAGCAGCTTGTCTCATAACGTTGATAGAAATCTTTCCTCGCTCAGTTTTTCTCTGTGCGGCCTTATTCTGCAAATAAAAAGAAACAAATGTAAGTGTACACATTTTGTACAAATAGTTCCGGGATTGGGGTAGAAAATGCCACCGCGGCACTTTTAACCGCATACCAAAATATCGAAACAAATATCAAATTATAAAACAAAAACAATTTTTATCGCTTAAAATGCACTCTAAATTTATAAATAAATATATAAGTGAATAGGATAATTTACAATCAACAATTGTGCAATTTTGAATTTAAACTCGCCAACCATAAAAGTAAAGTATAGACGCGTGCACCTCCGACTAGCATATTTACTCGACTGACGAAGTGCGAAGCGAAACAAAGGGGATATCACCACATCACGCGGTGCTCACATGTAACGCTTATGAGATATTTGCAATGCAACTGTCATCCCCACTCAACCCTAATAAATATCTTTACGCGATGCGTAATCGGAATACAAGACAGTAAACATTAGACAATTTTTTTAATAGTAAAAACTTACATGCATTCGATATTTTTATTTTTGGAATTTATTATTTGAGAGTTTGCTATTTAAAAGTTGATACTTAATGATAAAGATTAATATTAAATTTTGTTTTATTTCTTCCCAACATTGATACGTGGAACGGTTTTGTTTTGTTTTTTATTTTTTTTTAGCATAAAATAAGACTTTATCGGCGTTTGATACGTAAATTTATACGGGATCTTATCGGGAAACGTGATTCGATTTGTATTGTTTCGATGTGGATCACACTTTACCGGAATGTAACCTCGACGCAAATCCAAAAATTTAGTGTTCATCATGTTCTTCATTGCAATCGGGTAGTACTTTAATAAAATATTATTATTTTTTCAATGACATAGGAAAGTATGGTTAATATCGATGAATGGTGTTTTCTCGAATTTTTGTAATAAATATATTTTCCTGTAGATTGGAGTGCAAGTATTTAAAAAGTTATTATATTTTAAAGTTTCGAATTATCATTGTATATTTTGACATTTGAAATGCTTTATTTGTAGAAGTCAGAAATATTATGAATTTTTTTTACAGTATACACGTTTTCTGATTATACTATTGGGTTAATTTGATTAGTTCAATTTGGTAAGGTTAAGTTAATTACTTTAATTTTACAATCTGATGATATCTACATAAAGTGGTCTAAGTCAAAAAATTGAAAAAAATGAGTTTATCAACTATTTCGCGTCACGTTGTTTTAAAATAATATAATATGATGCAGATTATAACAATTGTGAAAAATTTGAAGCGTTATATTCAGTATATTGTTACCACATTCAACAATATTACGCTAGTGTCTATTTTTATAATAGAATAAGTCATTACAACCTTAAAATTTTTGTTTCCTTATACCATGTAGCTATGAAAAATTTACACATCGAAATAAATTATAAATAATAATATTTTTTAATTAATTCAAACGCAAACCTTTAAATACCTCGAAACAAAAGAAACATGACTTAGACCACTTTCATAATAATGGGCACGTATATTAATGATGATGTGTGTTTTTTGATTTTTTTCTTTGATTATGGTACGATGTTATTATTATTATTATTATGTAAATATATTATAGTTTTACACGAAACTCTAAAATTATTTAAAAAAATATATTTTTCGACTCACGGATCATTTTTGCTAATTTTGAAGTATCCGAGAAGTTAACTACAGATAAAGTATTTCAAATGTAAGAAATTATTATGGTGAACAACTTTTAAAATACTTACTATCGGATATATTTTTGAAATCAGTTCACTCAATTCTAAAGGAAAATATATTTTTTGTAAAAATCCGAGAATACACCACATTCCTGAGTATTCACTTTTTTTTTTATTATATTATAAATAATTTGGTTACAGGAAATCAACGCTACACTTTGCGAGACGATTTCTTGGAATGCGACCCACCCTCTCACCCAAGACATATACATGGACCACCACAATATGTACGGCACAAACCACGCACAAGCTGTGAGAAATTTGACCCAAGACCCAAATCAAACTGACAATAAGAATTTAATATTATCGTCGAGCAGTTTCCCGGGGATCAAAACTGGAATTCACGTTCAAAACGTGACATTTACATGGAGTTATTTTAAAAAAGCGTACAGCGAAGCTGTTTGGAATTCTATGCAAGGACACCATATAAATAGCTTGCCTGTTTGTGGTGATACGGCTTTCTTCGAGGAAACGGATGCGGAACATCTCTGCATCAAATGGTACCTTGCATCCGTTTTCTTGCCAGTGTTCAGAGTGACCTCAAACACAATGGAACGACATCCACTCGCATTTTCCGGATTCGCAAAGAATATAATGGTGAACGCTATTAAGATGCGCTACAAGCTTCTCCCGTACTTTTACAGTGCACTTCAACAAGGAAAACCGATGATCAGGCCATTATTTTACGAGTTTCCTGATGGAAACGAAACCATACTTATTGATACTCAATTCGTTGTCGGTGAAGCTATCATTTTGGCTCCAGTTTTTAAATCTTCGCAAAGCAGCGTCAGTGTATATTTGGCGAATAATGAGACCTTTTATGATCTTTGGGGAGGAAATCAATTGATCAATACGAATGCCGAGTCTCTGCTGGTGGATATTCCGATACTGGAAAATGAAATAGTGACTCTTTTGAGGGCCGGCTTTATCGTCCCTATTCAAGAGGTATGTGTGCGACATATTGCTTTTAATTAATTATTTCTCTTTGACCTAACAGAGTAAAGTAACAGAGATTTAACAATATGTTTTAAAATGGAAACATTTTATTTTCGTAGGGACATCTAAATTAATTAATGCGAGTTTACTGAATATATAATTTACATTAATTATAAATGAATGAAAGATATTTTAATTTAGATCTGCCAATAATTTTTCATTTAATTAACTAATACATTCGGTATTGCACAGGTAGTAACCTCTCCGCGCCGACCTGCATTCCCCAAAATACTACCCTACAACTCAACAAAACATTATCTATCCATGCCCTTCCACTCCACTCACCCCACCATCTCTTATAGGCCTTTGTTATTTTATGAAAAACGCCTAGTACGCCCATTACTAGGCCCTTAGAACCTCAACCTTCAACTCGTCAGGTATCGCGTGTAAAATTTAGACATAATTTAATCATTTATTTTCGGTTTGCTTTACAACTATTCAATGGCTAAACCTCTTTGTATTACTGAAACAAATTAGAACTATAAACACATATCAAAATTATTAAAATAATATACAAAAATACAGGAGATGTAAACGATATTAAAAAAATATGTCTATCAGTATTTTAATAATACAATGAGGTTGATGGTCGCGGAAATTATTTTTTGTAATTAACAATTTTTTTTTAAATATGACAGTATGTAAAATGTATATTTTTAAGGAGAACACATTCTTATTGCGTATAAGTTGTAATTTAAAGAACATAGGACTGTGATATTTAATACAAATTAAAAGTATCAATTACAAAAATATACCGATAAAATCAATTTATCAAAAAAATATGTTGGTATAGTGTAATCGGTTAATGCAATTCCTCGGATAGGAAAAAATCCAGGTTCGAATCCCGGTAACAACTAAAATGATTTTTCGATAAATTGATTTTATCTGTATATATTTGTAATTGATATATTTAATTTGTATAAAATGTATATTATATAATGAAACAATAAATTGTTATTTTAGTTTTTATTAATATTTTTTTTCTTCAATCAATGTAATAAGTTTAAATAAAACAGAACTCTTGCTTTGTTCTAAAAAATATTTTAAATAATAGATTAATTAATAAGTAATTAAATAGAGGACGTCCGCGGAAGACTTGGCACAACCAGGTAAACCCGATACTGGAGGATGGACTTGATATAAGCCTCAATAATTGGCGAGCTTGTATGAGGAGATGTATGATTGTGGATGAGGCGAGAATTGTGTGGCAGGACAGAAAAGTCTGGCGCTCTATCCTCTCTGCTTATCGCCGTGGGGAAACAGCGTGATGGTAAGTTAGTTAGCCATGTTATAAACAATATTAGTATATTTTATGGAAACAGCTTAATAAAACGAAAACCTAGTGAAGACACAAACATTTTTTTTAATATACACTTTGCATTATATGAAATTTGGGCGATATCCACTGGTAGGATAAGATCCCGTGGATTGTATAGATTACAATAATGCACTTCCGAAGCTGTTTAGAACACAGACTCTTCGTAGTCCTAGCGTTACGCATTTTCGGACGTTAAAAAAACACAGATCTTGACAGTTTGGTGTCATTAGGTAATCTGTTCCTATGTTGGCGAAATCCCTTAGTCATTAGTTGGGCAGAGCGGGAAAGTTATATATATTGGAAGGACAAAATACACAGGTAGTAGGCACTCGACTTGCGTCAACACCCACTTTGTGAAATTCTTTATTGAATATACATGAAACTAATCCATAGTACCCAGTTAGCTTACAATCGATTAAATAACAGTAGATAGGTAGGTGGCAGCGAATAACTAAGGATATATAATAATTATATATTACTCATTATAATGGGAGATAATTGGGGAAGCTTTCATTCAACCGTGGATAGACAACAGCTAATAATGATGATGATAATAATGAAGTATCCATTCTATTCTATCTTTGATGTAATATTAAACAAGAAGTGGTGTTTCAATGTTTAAACGAAATTTTGATTGAATGTAATCAAAATATGGTATTTATTAGTTTCAAAATTATTCATTGAACATTTTGAATGAATCAAAATTTCACACATTTTTGTTTCGTTCGTTTTAAAATATAATTAAAATTATTTTGAATTCATAAATCCCAGTCCTCAACAATTTCTGTTAATTACTAGAAAACTTTGAAAGTAGCACACGGTGGTAAAACGTGGTTAAAATAAACATTTAGATTTTATAAAATAAACAGTGCTTAGAAATTAAGCACATGTTGTGAAAATAACATGATAGGAACGATAAATAAAATAAAGTAATAAATAGAAACACGATTTCGTTAAATAAATAAACATAGATACTTGTTTTATTACTATCTACTTACTCATTTCTATATTTATTAAAAACCTATTCGTATATATTATTTTATATAAAAATATTATTTGAATGAAGTTAAAATATTTTCATCTCTTGTAATACCAATAACGTGTCTGCTCTAAAGATTTTAATTTATTTACTATTACGTACTTGCGTAATAAGTACGTCTCAAGTTGTACACCTCGTAGTATATTGTTAGTGGTCCAAGAAAAACTCTTATGTGACAATTATAATCTTTATTACACGAAGAATATAGTTAAGGTACAAGGTATATAACTAGTTTCGGAGCCAAAATTAACGCAAAAGAGAGACCGTGCCTCGCGCGCGTCTCCCTTTTATCCCCGCTCACACACATACACATATATACACCTCGCCCCGGCGCGGCGGTGCGGGCGCTCTGACACACATGTATAATCGATCTTAAGGACATCACATTTACGAAATAATTACGGTATATTCTTTATCCGTACGATATTCGTACGATTGTCTGCGGAAAAAAATTACCTATGAAATGCTTTCAAAATTATTGAGCGTAGAACCTATTTGTAATTTATCGTCAAGCCTAAAGTTATCTTCGTCTTCACGAGCTGTTTTCTACAATATATTGTACTTTATCACGTGCATAATAATTTATATAAGATTATCGGCCTTTTGAATCTTTTGATTTTCTGAGAATACGCAGCCTTCTATTATTCTTCTTTTGCATGATGATCTGTGAGATATCATATTCCTCATATCCGAAGTATGCAGCTTCCCTTCGTTTAATAGTTATTAGTTCTCTTGATTTATAAAATACGTCTTAGTGCCTCTACATTGGTAATATGGACAAGTTAAATTTATATCAGAACTTTTTAAACGTTCATTTTTGTATTATAAATTATACTGTTTATTATATAAATACACACAGCTATCACAGAATCAGTCCGCGTGACATTATCTTCATTCCACCAGTATATGACTGTTTTGTTCAGGGAATCGTATATGTCTGTATACGTCTTACTCGGTTCTGTTTGGTTCTGTTTACGACACTGACAAACAAAAGTGAATTCATATTTTATTTAACATATGCCAGACCGTTTTTGCAAAAGAAAAATATGCAAAGTGTGTGCGGGAAGAATTCACATTATCACGAATTTAAATATTGTAATTTTCAATAAAATTTTGTCCACTGAAATCCTATGACAATTACAAAATCGATTTATATATTCATCATCAGCAGTGTTCGCACATTATATAGTGCGTACAGAATTTTCAACAAGACTTTTCTTCAAGTGCATCTTCTATCAAATGTTGGCCACCATATTGCGATATGTTGATTTATCCTAGATAAGGTTACCAACATTTGGACATTGAACCACTTTTTGAGGTTTTGCGTCTACTGCCTTCTATCTTCCCCTGTATAATGAGTTGTAAAATATCATATTTTCCTTACGGCAATGTGCCCGAAGTATGTATGTAGCTTTGAAAGTATCTAATTATTAATTCTCTTGACTTATTTATGCGTCTTAATACATCCTCATTACTAATGTGACCCTATTCTGTCGAGCTTGACTAGTGGTTGTCAATAACACCATATTCACTGGGTGACAACGCCATACATTTATTAAAAAAATAAATAATAAAGTGATCAACCCAGGCCCCCTCAGTAGCCTTATGGTAATTTTTTTTTCTCAGCGCACAAATAATGGTACTGGTCCTTAAAATTGAACAAAAAAAATTTTATGCACACGCCGTGATCCAATCTTCCAGTGAACTTTGATCATCACCATCTTTTCATTATTTCCTTCCTAGGAGTGTAGAGGTTCCAAAGTCTAAACGTGGCGCTTCCATCCTTCCCTGCTTTGCACCACTTCAGTAGACTTGCTGACTAATCATGAATATGGTATCATACAGTCTTTGTTGCTGTTTATCCCAGCTAAATCTGGGGCTAGTCACCAATAAGACACATCTCGGTAGTCGTTTCTCTGGAATTCGCAAGCCGTTTCAATGTCCCTTAACTGAGATCTTTCTATAGGGTGAATATTATGTTCCAGGCAAATATTATTTTTAAATAACTAAGAAATAAAATATAACTTTTTAATTAAATTTTTATTTATCGATTACTTAGAATATTATAATTATGTATAAAATTTGACATTATGTAAATGACATTGGTCAAGTGGCCGCCTCTGGCAGCGGCACAAATGCGTGTTCTTTTAACCATATTTTTCATAATATTCTCGCATAATTCGGGTATTATTTCAGCAATTTAATTTCGAATAATATCCTGTAGCATCAGAACTATTGTTGGCTTATTGGCGTAGAAGTTCTCTGAAATATCCCTACATAAAATAGTCGGATAAAATAGATCGAGGTCAGTCGATTTCACCACTTTTTGACAGTATGCGGCCGGAAAAATTTCCCGCAAAATTTCAAGCGTAGCTCGGGCTATGTGTGAGGTGGTATCGTTTTGTGTAAAACTACATGCGTTGCAAACTTAATTTACTGAATTCGACCATCAATAAGTTTTCCAACATGTGACGATAGCGATCACCATTCCTAATGGTTTTACAGCATTGCCTCTTACATCCTGAAAGAAATAAGGCCCAATAATACCACACAGTAACTCTTCGTGGGTGTTAAGATTGTTGGTGTATTAATTGAGGATTTTTAATGCCCCAATAATGGCTGTTTTGTTTATTAACAACACCCACCAAGTCGAAAAAATAATCTTCGAAGAATGAATTTTCATCGCTCATGATAATTTTTTTCCAAAAGTCGGGGTCATTAATATTGAGCTACGAAACATGTTGTTGATACGTTAGATGCTCCATAATAAAATCCAGGTTCGAATCCCGGTAGCGCAACAACAATATTTTTCGATAAAATTGATTTTATATGTATATCTTTATAATTAATATATTTAATTCATATTTAAAATATCACAGACCTATGTTCTGAATAATTACAACTTCACAATAAGAATGTGTTCTCCTAAAAAATTATATTAAAGTATTAGTTATATTACCAATGGATGAAATATTTTCTATTGAAATGAAATCTATTTTTATTATTTATTTTCCATATTCCGTTCTGTAACAATAATTTGCGTACAATTTTGATTATTATTGCAAATCTATTGCAATTCACACAAAGTAAGGATTGGACATCCCCTAAAATACGTGTTATTCTGGCACGAGCCAATCACTATCTTTGTTTTTTTTTTTTTTAAATTTTCTTTTTGTGGCTGCGTCAAGGTAAACCGCTGTGTCAACGAGGGGAAAATACACTACGACAGCGATTTTATTCCAATTAAGAAATGTATTTTGATTTTTATAATAGTTCAAATTGTTCGCACATTGTTAATTAAAAATATAACTGTAAGTAGAAAATATTTGACTTTTCACGAGATTTAAATAATCCTAAAAGGTGTACAACATAGTGATAAAACGGAAGTTATGGAAGGTTTTGACTAAGTAAGAGATTAATGGAAAACGTATTCAGGCAAATACATCTCTATATTTAAGGGAAGTAGTATTTGTGTAAGAATTAAATTATCATTTACATAAATGTTTGAAATTACAAAAGGTGTCAACAAGGCTTCTTAATGTCACCGTGGGTTTTCAACTTGTACATGGATGATTGTAAGAAATAATTAGAAATTTGGAGTACTTATTGATTATATTATGCCTACTGTATGAAGATGTTGCACTGTAGGTATCTAATAGTGAAACTGATCTCTGCCTGGTGATTAGGATGTCCAAAATGTTTTAGATGTTTCAAAAAGTCTTCTATCTGGCTACCCCTGATGGGAAATACGTGATACTAACTTAGGTAGTTAATTTATCTTACGTTATAAGTAACAACATAGCTATATTATTTTAGCTAGCGTAGATTCTTAGATTTAAAGTAATTTAAATATTAAAAGTTAACAATGCAAACACGTATTTTAATACTTATATATACATATTTGAAATGACATTTATCCAATAATATATGTATTCCGTTTAGAATCCAGTATGCAGGGATTTTTTTTTACTGAATTCTTAAAAAAAACAATCTATCATACTATATATGATCATAATAAAAATAAATGTAGGTTTATTTAAAATGGAACACATTATATTATATTTATAAACAAGTAAATTAAAATGATCAGCTTTGAAACATAAAACATGTAAAAAAACTTAATATAATAAATAAACCTCTTTAAATTTTTTATCTCTATGTTTTTTTTAAGAATGCCAATTTGTTGGTCTAAATATTGAATATGTAAAAAATAATTATGTTTACTGAAAATATTTTATAAAATATCCATACTCTTAAAATGTTGAAGTATCAGTATAAAATACGTACCATTGTATAAAATAATTTTCACATTCTGATTATTATTTGTTTTGTTTGTATTTGTATTGTTGTTTTAAATTGAAATGCTTATTATAATTTCAGACTGTTTATCAGACGGCAACTGAAACGCGAATGAAATCAAATTTCACGCTTATTGTGGCACTGAATTGCACTGAGGGTCATAACATCACATGCCTGGCCGAGGGATCTCTGACCATATCCAACACCACACAGTGGTCATTTGAAGCTACGGAAAAAGTTATTACTGTACACCATTCTATATCTCTGTCAAGGCCAACATTGTGTAAGAAGTCAGCCGACGAAGAATTTAATGAAGTGTCATCTAGCATTATCAATCGCGTCCGGATCTACGGGTTAGACAGCAATTCCAATAATATGGGAGAATTTTATTTGATCAGCGATTTAGGACTCGATATCTGTGATTTGGTAAATGACGATGTATATACATTTAAATATAAATGACGAGTGTTTTTTTTTATAAATTGATTAATATTTTATTTCTTCAAAACCAAACAGACAAACTTTAAATAAAATAAAAATTACATTAGTTATATATTGTATAATAAATTAACATTAATTAAAATAAAACAAAATCTTTTAGCCCTGTTTATTATTTTTAAAAATAATCATTACAAATGAAATATGTAAATTAATGAAATATGTAACGTATTCATTAGAAAACCATTAAAAAATTCGGATTTGTATAAATATGATTGTCCTTGAATTTACTCAATTAGATAATATGATCACCAAGAATAAGCGTTCAAACAGATATAAAATAGTATGAATTTTTTAAATCTCCGCGTGAAATTTAATGTGCCAAATATACAATGTTTCCGACTGTCAGGTTCTTCACTCATAAAAATCCGAATATAATTCTGAATTACTTGTATGCACATGGCCGAAAAAATATACCAAAAATTAACTAATTGTTTTCAAAGGGCATCATATATATTATATATTTATGAAGCGTTCTGTTACGATGGGTTCTGGCTCTTGCGTATAGAACGCCAGGGCAACGCCACTGTGAAAAGTGGTTGACGTGAAAATGCGAGTTCGGCTGGATAGAGCCCTGGAGATTGAACCTTCAGCTGACGACCTTTCTTTCATCTGTGAATTTTTTTTTATTGTTGTGTAATTCGGACTAGGAATCAAAGCAAATTAATGAACGAGATTAATTTACAACAATATTGTTTAATACAAAATAAATATCAAGTAATCGATCTCTCCATTCTGGCATCTGTTCACAAGTACAACTTGACAAGGAAATGGAACAATAATCATCCCGAAGCATCGTTGAATCAATTCATGTGACAAACCTCTCGGATAGGAAGCAAGGCAAATCATCACCTTGGTTTGGTCCCACCTCCACGGTGGTGAACTGTCGTTCTCTCTTGATATAACAACTAAGTTAAAATGATGGTCGAGCGTTGACTTCGAAATCCGTGCGCCGTAAATGTTATATATATACAATTTGAAGGCATCCCTCGAAAAGAAGTATACATATTTGAAAATATAAAATTTTATAGAAATGAGACGATACTTATGAGAATTATTTTTGAATTTTAGGTAATGGAGATATTATTTGGATAACTGAAAACACACTGGATTATTTACAAAATATTTTTAATGAAAAAAATAACATTTAAAATAAAAATATGCCATTTCAGTTAAAAAGAGATCAATATGGAAGATTTTTGTTACAAGTAAAGGACACTATATGAAAAAAGAAATAGTAGTCATTGAATAGTAATGTTATTCTTTGGTTACTAGGTTTTAAGAACCACCTGTGTCAACACAACGCATCTTAAAGCTGATAGAAGCATATATACCCTTTTTTAGGAGCAAGATAATAAAATTAACTATGTTTTTAGGATGTAGTTTTTTATCCTATATATTAGGTAATGTACACGTTTTATTCTATAAACATACTTTTTTATCGAATGTACTACATGGACCCATTTTTGAGGGATGACTTCAATTAACTTTTTTGTTTCAATTGTAAGTAATTTATTGTATAACTATAGCTAAAAACAACCTAAATATTCATGGGGTTTATTTAATGTATATAAATTGCATTACCTAAACAATATATGTATTACTTTTATTAAAAATAAATAATATAATACACTTAAATATCACGCCACCTGTTATTATATTATTATTCAAGTTTCGTTTTACCGTATAAGTGTATTTTTGTCAAATAAAGTGCAGTGCGTTTAACACTATTTGAAAAAAATGGGGTAGTTTTTATATGCATTAAATTATAGGGGCTTGATAATTTTAATTATTTATTTACAAAGAAATAATGTTTAATTTGATTGATCGTAAAGAACATTTGGTTTTAAGAAGATTGGCGAATTATATTTTTCACTCACTTCCAATTAAAATTTACTTACTGAGTTGGCGTTATCTCGCATGCAATGATTCGAAGACAAGGTTATTTGAAAAATATATGAATGTAAGAAATATGCCTGGTCAGTTGTTGTGGATATTCCTGAGTAAGCTTTATATATTGTTGATATACATTTACAGAATACATCATTTCGTCCGATGAATAAAATATTAGACAAAAAAAACATTTGTATTTCCAGCACATGATTTAACCACATCTGAAATAAATATATTTCGCTCATTTTCATTTCAAATAATCATTATCATTTGTAATTCAGTTATAATTTGAAATTATTAACACATTCGATTTAATTCATTCACACAGATAAAAAAACAAATAAAAAGTATGATTATTTAAAATTACAGTTTTTTTAACTCATTTATATAAAGTTAATAATTCTAAATAATTTCCAAGCCCAAGATTTTAATCTAGTAAGAAATGTCGCAAGTTTATTTAGTAAAATTTTAATGTTATTCACAATTTTTCAAGAATAGTTTAAACTCACTTTAACTTATAAATTTATCATAAAAATTTTATTATTTATAATTCATCAAATTATGTGATTTAATTCACATAATAATATATTGTAATATAGGTGTCCCAAAATTAACGCAAGATTTGAATTAAATAGAAAACCCAGTTTTTAGTCTTTAGATTTTTTTTTTTTTATTGAATCATAAAGTACATGGGATAGAGTTATTTATGGAATAACACATCGGGCACGGCTTTTCTGGCACATACGCACTCTTTTGTCGAAATTTTCCATGACCATTTTGCATAATTGCTGACTGGCTTGTTTTTGGACGACCAGTGTATTTATCCAGTCTCTCTAAATTTTTCAATTAATCTCTTGGCAGTTGATGAACTTAAAACGCTATTCCGACTATATTTTGTATTAAATTTTTGAATTGCGGCTGCCAAACTTTCATTATCTTTGAGATATTGTTCAATGATGAAAACACGTTGTTGTATCGTGTAACGCCCCATTATTACTAACCCTAAATTATCAGCTGTCAAATAATTTTTTTTCAGAGTTACCAACAATTTACTGCAGAAATGGCGACAAATTCAAATCTTGCGTTAATTTTGGAACCCTTTATAATAAAAGTAAGTCATAATGAAAATATAATAAAATCGATAGTAGAAGAACTTTATGTTTCCTGGAGAGTTTAACTTTACTCATCCAAAGGTTCTCTTAAGATGTTCACAGTTATATTTAAAAACTGGCATTTTAATTATATTATTATAATTTATTTTCGTGCACATTTAGATTTCTAAGTGGGTAACCAGTGAGCACGCCCAAGAAATAACTTAATCCTTAAGCTAGTTATATTCTTTAACAGTTTTTAGTATCCGCGTGGTATTCAGTTTAATCTTTAGTTTATTAACTACTTTATCATCTCAATCTCAATCTCAAACGAAATCAATTTCTGTAGCGTAACGTAATAACCGTTTCCTGATTTTATCCCGCTATATAGTTGTTCCGTATCACATTCGTCGACAAATATTTAAGCTCTTCAATCGCTAAAAGTTAAACATAATAAATATTAAAATTATATTTTATATGAAGCAATGTCGATATGAAATTGGTAGGAAAAGATAACTAAACTAAAAAAGAAGAATTCAATTTTCAAACATTTATTTTGCAAATTTTGAAATCATTTATATTGTTAAATTTTTGATAAAACTTGATTTGAACAGTCAGTTGAACGTCACACGACACATTCTAGACATTTATTATTATGGAATGTCATCTGTTCAAAATTTTGTAAATTTGGAACAGTTGGCAGCGTAAAACAAAGCATTCTCCCAACCCCTAGCCGCCCCACCCTCTCCACGCGATATAAATGTGTATCATGTTGTATTCAATGCAATTTTATATCCGTATTTTAATTAGTAGATGGTTAGCATGTGTTATATTCCTATATTATATTACTTCCTTTTTTTAAGTCAAAGTGAATTAGGACATAGGTTAAATTTTTATTTTTTTAAGTCTAAAACGGATAACCTGAATTACATAAGTGGCTTAGTAGACTTAGGCATTTGTCTACGGCTATTGCCATAAGAAGCTAAGTGTTAACGATACTTGCATCAAAATTATTTGAAAAAGTTGGCCTCATAATTTCTTTTCTTCTGCCTCTATATTGTTTTGTAACTGTTTGTTAATATTTTTAAAAACATACTGTGACATTTAAAAATTGCGCTGCAGACCGAGCGCTACGACATTACCGATCCGAGTGGTGGCGGGCGGAAAGAGAAAGGGGACTTGGACTTGATCCGGCGAGGCGGGTGAAGCGCGCTAAACGGCGCTCGGCTGACAATATGGAGAGATTTGGAGATGCGGTGGACACGGGAAGTTTGAGGCCCCAATCCATCCGCATCATGGATCAATCCCCTAGTTGGAGGTATGAGAAGAATCTCTGCACAGACAGGCATGGAAGAAATGGATCATGTAACAATCTGGAAGTCTCTCGATGGCGAGAGATAATTTTGGCACGGCTGCCACATCATTCATTCAACATTCAAGTAACCTTTAAACCTTGTAATAACCATAATATTAGTGTTAAATTCATAACAATCCAGTGTCCTCGCCTGGAGGAAAGAACGATGACAAGTGAAGAAGATAAAAATACTTAAATCGTGCAAATATGTTGTCGGGTATTTGTTGTGATCATGGATAAATAATATAATGTGTTTCTTGTGTAAACCAAGTGTTTCATTTATTTAAGATCATTCCTATCCATCCGAGACAGCCACTCTGACACATTACACTAGAGACACCCACAGACTGAGCCAAACCGGTGGCGTGATGCACTGGCGTTCGATTCACCGAGGCCAGTACATTACGTAACAAAACACTTAATATTATGATTCAGTTAAACTATAATTAAAATAGAAAATTTGAATGGCGAAATGTGTAGAGAAACATTTGTATAATATATATGAAATCATCGAATAATAAAGGTATGTAGTATCTACAAACAAAGATTTGATAATGAACGAATGACGATGTCACTAAGTTCGTTAAGTATGTAGGGGTACATCAACATTTTTACATTTTATATTGCAAGCACTGGTCCTATCAGAGTTTAATATAGTGTTACCTTAGTTTTTAAGAATATAATGAAATTAAATTCAGAAAATATTTCACATTAAATAAGTTATTTTCTTAACGGAATCTAGTACTCACTTCCGCCGATTTTATATTTAAATATTCATTTTTATAATTATCTCTAACCTAATCTAATAAATATAGCCATTACGCTACCGATCATACAAAATGTGTATTTATTTTACTTTCTATATTTTAAAGTGTACAGGTACCTACTGCAGACGTGTATTATTTCTTGCTACAGAGTTCTCACTCATTTACGTTTAATGGTAAAACAGAAAAAATACGTGGTTGACTTATGAAGGCGTGTTTACCTCATATAAGGCAAGAAAATGAAACAAACAAATATCTCTGTAACTCAGACTTTATTTGATGACGAAATCAATCAACATTTTTTAATAAAAAATGTATTTGATCATATTTTCTATCGAATCGATCCCGAAGATATTATCTTAGATGGATTTCACAGCTGTATATTATATTATGAACACATTTTTTTTGTGAAGTTACATTATTAGAATATAGTTCTGTGGTATTTTCATACAAAAATAAATCAAATAGAAAATTATACAGAAAAAAATGATCTATTCCTATAATATTTTTTCGTAAGATATATTTTTTTGTATATCTTTCTATTATAGTTGATTCATTTAATTTTTATTATATATTATATATATGTATTGATTAGATTTTCAATTATCCCTTTCCTATGTCCTTTTATCTGAGCAGCTGCTAACATTGTAAAGGTAATTATTCACGACATTCAAAGCGTATTCTTAGAATAAGGTATTACCAGATCTGCTCAGCCTGTATACCACGGGAGCATAATCTTTCAATTCTACTTTGAATAACCAATCTTTCCATATTATCTTCGCGCTTCGCGATGAGCAATTTAAATTAAATTTAAGCTTGCGCAATTGCAGAATGGAAGACAATGTTATTTTTTTAACGTTTCACTGGGATTGATATTATAATTCTGTCATTTATAGCGAAATTTAATTATGCGAGAAGCACAACGTTAAAAATGTTATTCAATGACTTTGAATACCTCCGTGAATTAATTGTTTAGAATGACCTTGATTTGGTATTTCGTTTTTCAGCAGATAACATTGACTGTTCAAGTATGTCAATTTAATAATCAGATACAAATATTTTTTTAAGAATACATTATTATTGTGAAGTTGCAGTTTTTTCAGAACATTTTAATACAAATTAAATATACCAACTAGAAAGATGTACAAAAAAATCTATTTATCTAAAAATAATTTTAGTCGCTACCGGAATTCGAACCTGAGTCTTGTCGTTATTTGGGGAAATGCGTTACTGTTACACCACGCCAACCGAGAAAATTGACGACAAATTTTAGAACTTTTATGATACAGGTCTTTCAAATTGATACATCTATTATTCCATTTTTCTAATTTTTAAACTCGGAAAAATCGCTAAATGGCATCAAAATGCCCGAGATAAAAATCTCCCATAGTCGGTATCTTTTATTATTCTTTATTTTTAAATCCTGAAAATATATTCAGTTACACCGTAACTATTTTGAGGTAAAGCCTTGACAATGGCACAATACATTGATCTAGGTTCCTTCAAGAAAATTGTCTACAAAAAACGCGATCTAATATATTGTAATACACAATTATTTAGCATCGAAAAAATGTAACATTTTCGAAATATAATTCGTGGATAAAATCAACGCTTCCTACCAATAATTATTGGTTATTTTCTTAATTAACTAAATATTTATTACTACACTATCTTTTCATATATATACGGGAACAAATCAGAACTTGCCACCACTACTATTTTGTATCTATACGCGTAACAACTATTATTCTGTCTCTATATGTATATTAATTATATCATAAATAAATCGTATATTAATTATATATATATATAATTGCTATTTGCTCGGTGTACGCATTTTATACCTACGTGTGCCCGAATATTATTACAAAATGGCGGGCATCTGAAGCCAATTCCAAACTGTAGCCATGGATAACCCTCTATAAGGTTCTATTCATAATTAATGTTACCATTTTCGTAATAAATATTACTCACAAGGTATGTAATTTACAACTTCTTTTCTTTTATTTGATTTTGTCCTTTTGCTGTCATTTGGAAGCAATAACAATAACACATAGTAATATCGTACCGATTCATGTTACAAGCATGTCGATTGGATAAGACCATCTTAGTATTCTCTTCCTGATCTGATTTTGAGAAGCACTTAAGTTCTTGAAGAAGAGGAAAACAATATTTTCCCAGCACTCTCAAAGGAGCCAGAGCCTTTGAACCTGGTAACCATGATCGCTTTAGCTTATAATAGTCATACATGTTGATGCTCATTATTAATTTTCCTATAGATATATTACCATCCTTCTCGTTCTCTCAAAAACCACATATCAAAGTATTATTTATAGCATGTATAAAATATGTTTATTAGGTTTCATGTAAAATGCTTCGTTGTAAAGTTTCATACTATTATGTATAATTTTATAATCGCTCATCATCGTGCCAAAAACGCGAGTCTTTGAAGATGAGCCTAAATCGATAATCAACTTATTCAACTATGAAACAAAATTATTTTATGCGGAATTAGTTATTTTGTCTTTTGACATTTTTTGTATTATTTTACCAATATTAGAATCAAAGTTTTTATTAGTATGAAATTTCATAAATATTTCTTTACTTCAAATCATATTATCTTATAGCTTAAATAAATCGATTCGAGATCCCGTAAAGCAATTATTTACTCTTTGGATTAATTTTTCAATTTCTTAGTATACGATAAATCACTTGCGGTTATACCGCTTTTTATACTTCTACAAGTACGTCGGTGCTATTCAGTCTTATTACTTTATGGCAACTAAGTATTTAATATTATTACATCGATTGGAAGGCAAAAAAATTCTATCGATGAACCCTTATAGCTATTTTCTTCTTTAGCTACGAAAAGAAAAATCTTATTTCAGATATCGTTTTGATGATGACATATGAAAAATTATATTGATATAATTATTGGTATTTTTTTGCTATATTTATTCGACATAAATGTTCTCTTAATTTATTATTTTTTATTTTTTAATAATTAAATTATTAGGGTGTCAGGATAACGGCTAACTAAACAACTAACTAATATTCCATCACGCCGTTTTTCTACGAGGGTAGGCATGGCGGATAGAGCGCCACACTCTCCTGTCCTGACACACAATTCTCGCCTCATTATTGAGGCTTCTAACAGAACCATCCTCCAGTATCTGGTTTACCTGGTCATGCCAAATCTTTCGCAGACGTCCTCTATTTCTGGTGCCATCAACACTTGCGCCATATATCTTTCATACCATTCTCTACTTATTCATTTGTTCCATATGACCAAACATCTTAAGTGATCCTTTCTTAATATTACTTAATCAGGATAATGGCAAGTATAAATATACCATATACCGACAAGATCCATTACTACAGTGTAAATATTAAAGAAATAAGGAGAGAATGTAAAGTTGATCTTAGCACAAAGAGTAAGATTATCACTTAGGTGGTTTGGTCATATGGAACGGATAAATGAGGGAAGAATGGTAAGAAATATAGGATGTCCCAACAAGAGCAAAAATTTTAATTTGGCGCAATTTTAGCTGTTGTGTTTTAATAGTCAAATCATTATTACAGATCGATGGTAGACAGCACGCCATTATAAAAAAGCGATTGCCATTCGACACAACAACGCACTCTTCTTGTTAAACGTTATTTAAAAAATGGTGAAAGTTTAACTGCCATGATTCGCAAATTGCGTCCAATTTTTGGTAATCAGAATGTTTCAAGTGCATCAACTGTGAGGAGAATAATCGAAAAATTCGAGGAGACTGGGTCGATTAATGGTGTCAAACCATCCACGCGTGTTTGTCCAGGTCGTTTGCCAGAAAACATCACGGCTGTTCGCCAGAATGTGGCCGAGAGTCCGGGATAATCCATTCGGCATCGTGCTCGAGAATTTAACATTTATACTTATATATATTATCTTTGTTTTATTAACCACTAAATTGAGTTAAAATACATCTACCGGTTTCGAAATTTCGTATTATATATATATATATATCCTGAAGAAGAAAATGGTATTTTTCGAAACCGGTAGATGTATTTGAACTCAATTTAGTGGTTAATAAAACAAAGATAATAAATATAAATATGAATTTTAACCGCAAAGTTAATATTGCTAATTTTAAAAGTATAATTTAACATTTCATGGAGCACTATGCAGCGTATTCTCACGAAAGATTTGCGTATTCATGCCTATAAAATTTAACTGACTCAACAACTCAAGCCTACAGATTATACACAGCGAAGAGAGTTCTTCATCGTATAATCTCCTGTTTTGGCGATTAGAATTGGCCGCTTAGATCGTGCGATTTAACGCCTTTGGACTTCTTACTCCGGGGTTTTTTGAAGTAATAAGTTTATGTCAACAAGCCCACGACCACCCAAGTTTTGAAGGAGGTAATTAGACGCTGTATCATTGAAATCCAGCCACAGTTAAGCCAAACCGTGATTTAAAATTTTGTCAAATGAACACAAATGTTCCAGCAAAGTCAAGGAGGGCATTTATCAGATGTCTGCCTTATAGTTAAATAAAAAATTTGGTATTTGCTCAAAATAACTGTTTTATTTATAAATTTAATATTCTGCTCTAACACGTTATAGTGTTGATGGCACCAGAAATAAAGAACGCCCGCGAAAGACTTGGCATGACCAGGTAAACCAGATACTGGAAGGTGGTCCTGTTAGAATCCTAAATGTTCAATGAGCTTGTGTGAAAGTGGATGAGGCGAGAATTGTGTGTCAAGACAGACGAGTGTGGCGCTCTATCCTCTATGCCTACCACCTACGGGAAACGGTGTGATAGTTAATTAGTATAAATGTAACTGAGATGGACTGATGGAGGCATTAGATTGGTTAAAATTCAAAGTATTTATATTCATGGTGGTTTTAGAAAGGCCGTTTCATAAAACCATGAGTATCAGGACCGATGGAGAATACTAGGAAGGTCAGGAACAATATGGATTTCTTCAGCCAATCGTGATCTTAAAGATTTGAACGTGACTAAGGATGTAGCCCAGGATAAAACAAAATGGACCAGAATGATAGAGTAGCCGATTCTAGATGAGACAAAGTGAGAACATAGAAGAAGAATTGCATTAAATATATAGCTTTTTTAAAATTAGTTAATATTAGGGTCGTGCTTGGAAAATAAACTAAAAAAATATTTAAATTCATTACTTATTTTTGTTTGAACTAGGTAAATGATCTGCTATATTGCAACCCAAAATATGTTTTAAAATTACAAGATATACCATACATTCATCTTATTGGTCTTATGGTATGAGACTGATGAGTCCATGACCGAATTCACAATGCTATGCTGCGCTATACATCTCTTGACATCGTCTCTGTTATCCAGTCCTAAGGGCACCCACCTACCTTTTGTATATTGTGGAGGTCTATCGGATTCATAATCTATCTACAACACCGCCGAAGGCCCCTAAATGTACCTTGCAAATATCTGAGTGTAAAATTAGGCTCTCGTCAGCCGAAAAAATATGTCAGTATCGACCGAATAATAGGCGCCAATACAAAGTGCCGCAGCCGCCTCCGTTCTAAGAGGTCATCAAGTAAGACCTTTTTTCATAGCACTTGTTTAGCTTAGTTTAAAAATAGTAAGAATATGGATGCGACACATGTTCTGTGTACGCATCTTTACTTAGAGTTCTCGGTGTCGTTTATTAGGGTCGCGCACATACTAGTCTAATATCTCGACCACATTTTGATGTAATACGCACTTAAATAAACGTCACCCTGTCCCCAAAACATTATACGCCTTGCGGTCTTCCCCTCGGTTTCGATTGTATAACCTATGTATGAGGACTTAGTACGTATTACTATTACGGGACTCATCTGCTCTCGCTACGTGTCCCGCCCACTGTAGTCTCGTTGCATTCACCTTCGTCAGGATAACCGGGTGGTACACAATTCCCAAAGTTACATTTTCTTTAATTTCCTTGATTCTCCGGTCACGAATTGGGTCGTAAGTCTTGAGCAAAACAATATTTTAGAAGACCTGAAATTCATTAAAATATTTCATTCAATTCCTAAAATACAATTCATTAGTTATCGATTAACATTGCGGAGATATATAAATCCAATTAAAGTTAAACATAAAAAGTTAATTCTATCTGAACTCTTGCACGCAATGCGTATATAGAAATAAATTACAAAATACACGACGATTGATTTATAGGGAGAAAGTTTATATATATATATTTTTAAGAAGAAAAAAAACGTACGGAGAGAAGAATTAAAAAATTTAAAAAAAATGTAGATCTGAAAGAAGCACGGTTGACAAAATTCAGAATCGTTCTCTGAGATGGTTTAAGCATGTGAAACGAACGAATGAAGAGAATGATGAAGAAAATAGTATTAAAGAACAGAAATAGAGGGTGTGCATTGAAAATTTGCAAGACATGCTTCTCTGCTGGCCACTGTGGAGACATGGGATGATGGTAAGTAAGTAATTAAAAAAAACATTTTAGTTTTATTATAGATTAATCTTAATTCAGGCAGTCTAGACATCATTTATATTAATTTAGATAATAAATATGATATTTGTGGAGTGGGAAAAATAAATATTATATGTCTATGCCTAGGAATTTATGAGATTCATTAATGAGCTAAGTTATTAGAAATGTATCTATTTAATGAAAAATAAAAAGTATCTAGATAGAATATATTTTAACAGCTTTTAGTTCATTCTTTATATTTTGCAATATTACTGAATTTCTTTGAAGAGATCATATTATTTTTGATTTATTTATACATAAATTTATTATCGTATATATATGAAAAATTTGTCATTAATACTTGATATTTATTGGAATGTTTCAGTAAACGTGTGTATTTATTAATTGGCTGACTACTATAATATTTATAATTTAAATATAGTAGTAATTAATATAATTATAATTTAAATTAAAGAGGTGCGTGAAACACCAAAAAGCAATTAAGTAAAATTTAATAAAGATGGCATTAAATATATTTTAACATTCGTTTATATCATGTAAAAGAGATGGGATGGCCAGAGTGAAGGGAATGGCGCCAATATTTTGCTCAGAATCCTAAACAATAATAATAATAAAATTAGTCAATTTATATAGCCGCATTTTCATGAAAAAATTCACCTAAAGGGCGCTTTAAATGAGTTACTAGCAGGAAATCTATCGGTAATCGCTGATTGCTGCTAGGCCTTGTGTGCCACTATTATAGCCGATACG
Source organism: Eubasilissa splendida (assembly GCA_031772225.1). Lineage (NCBI taxonomy): Eukaryota > Metazoa > Arthropoda > Insecta > Trichoptera > Phryganeidae > Eubasilissa > Eubasilissa splendida. The sequence goes on along the minus strand of CM062852.1, from coordinate 19,730,918 downwards.
CGGCCATGGCTTCCATAGAATCTATATTTCAATGCAAAAATCCCTTATTATATTGCTTTAACAGTAGTGCATTCTTATTATATTTCTTTAGATTTGGATTTTTGCTAGTGCATTCTTTAATGCCCTTCCTGAAATTGTACACAAACGGTGTTTTTACGAACCAACTTTGAAATATATATCAACTTAAAGACATTCTTGATAAAACTAAGATCAAGTTTACATAAATGATTATTGAACAAACGTTAATATTAATCTGTCATCTCGCGTCGCAATTGACAGTGCCACCACAGATATGAAATAAAAGTACGACGCAGAATGATAGATGCTCAATGTACTTGCCAGTCGCTAATGTATATTTTTTCTTACTCGTAATAAAGATAATATTCACTTAATTTCAAATAAATTGAACATATTTTAATATATTTACGTACTGTTATTGTATAAACAAGAGGAAACATTTAAGTCATCTTAACCTAGAGATATTAAAAACACATTCGACATGTTCGCTACTTTGGCGAATATGTCGATTTGTTTCTTACTTACATGGAAAGATCCAAATCCAATAACATATGCATATAAAAGTAATAGATAAAATATGAGGAAGCGCAATGTTATTATGTATTAAACGAATTTGAATTGGATGGCAATCAATACAATATAATACATCTTTAAGAACCCGCCTATTTTTTACCTTACCTGAATTAAGATGAAAAATAAGTAGATACGTCTGTTGCCATAGCAACCATAAAAGTGTATGGGTAACACGTTGGAGCTCCTTTAGGTAGGTAGTTAGGCCAGCCTGCGTTATTTTTCTCTCTCCATACCACGTGTTTTGCAACTCCGTTAGTCTGTTCGTGTTAGTGTGACTCAAAACATTTTATGTCTGGTCCACTGTTCCTCTTTTGAGAGTGTTTTTGATGACTGGATCCCTGAGTGTCTGCTTTGAACTACTGCACCTTAATTTACCTTCAATTTTCCATATATGTGTAATAACTATGTATTCTATGGATTTATGTTATACGTTTTATGTGAATAAAGGCAGCACTTAAGGGACGTCGGAGTGTCTAAATTTAAAATTTTGCAAAAATTGCTAATAGTTATTTTTGGTTTTATATACTTACTGCATAAACTTGAATATGTTATTGAAGAAATGTCGTGTATTTTTATTAGGTTTGGTGATTGAGATCGACAAGGTGAAAGAGTGCCTCCCCCTCCCTCTCCAGCTGTCTTTTATAAGCCATTGAATTACCCCGAATTATATAAAATTCGTGACTTTTGACTCATCTTGGAGATCGAAATATTTTTGGTTAAAACGCTTACACTACACTCCAATTCTTTTGACTTTGATAATATTTTTCTGAGTATCCTTTTTTCGAATGCATCTAGTGTTTCTTCATCTTTTTTTGTTAGTCCACTTTTTGAAACGTAAGCACCGGTATTTTAAGAGTTGTGTACAGCATTATATTTGTTTTCCTGGACACAACGTCCAACTTCAGGAGGCCGAAGTAGCAACGATTAGTCGTCGCCAATCTGTTAATAGGGATAAATAAATTTCCGGCAGCAAGTTGCGCGAACGATGTCAAGACAGATCTGTAAGAGATAGGCGGGTGCCTGGAGGATTGGATTATGGAGGCGATGTCAAGGGATGTATGGCGCTCCGTTGTTACCGCGGCTATAGTCTTGAAGTACCGTTGAAGAAGTAGGGCATTTACCCATTGTGCAGGCTACATTGGTATGCAGTACATCATGTTGAATATGCATAAAAACTTGGTGTCCACATTAACTTAATTATAATACCAAATAAATTATTTCATTTAAGTTATGTACTATACGTCACCACCTTTACTCACAACTCTAAATTGTACCTGTAAACCAAAAAGCTATAACAATAACACAATTTAATTAAAATTTTCCGATCCTCGTGTAATACTATTGTGGAATATTATTAATTTGAAACTAGTTACGTATTGTATAAATATTTAATGAAAATATTGTGAGCTGTTGACAAAATTAAAGATATATTATTTATATTTTATATATATTTAAATGAATTAGTAAATCGGCGGCCAAACATTTTTATAATCTAGAGAATTAGAATTTTTATAATAGAGATCGTCAGTTTTTTTATGTTTGATATGAATTTTATGTATTTATTTATTTGTAACTATATAATACTATGTAAAAATATGTTTGGACTGTGCCTGTCTCACTAGAGAAATTCTGTATCGAGACGGGCATAATTTACAAGCAATTGTACAAATAATTAAAATTACAAGTAGTAGATGGAATTACATTTGTTACTATATAATAGATGTATATGAAGAACAATTTTAAAGTGGACTTAATAAATTAATTTTGGATCATATTGTAGCAATAATTAATATAGGTAGTTAATATGAATTTATGAAGGTAAAAAAATGCTTTTCGACGTTTTATTTAGATGTTAAATTTTATTTAAGCTTTCTTTTATACGCTGCTTAAGATGTTTATATTTCGTTTTCTTAGAAATCCATTTTGTGTAGGAAGTATTTCACTTATGAAAATAAAATAAAATCCCCACTGTTAAAAAATGTTTTGTACTCGACGATTTTTATGAATTGTTTATACAAACGTGGGTGTCCCTTGTATTTTAAAAAAAAAATTTGATGTCAGGATGAAAAATAAAGACGTTATGATTATTTTTTCCATAGAAGACATCTTATCACACATGTTATTATGAGTATTTACTGGCAGTGAAACATATCTGCCCACCTATCTTTTGGCTTCAAATAAAATGATCAGTGATCGTGAAAACTAGATATTTGCCTACGTTGGATAAGCAAATCTCGGTTGATTAATTTCAAAAACTTCCAGAGAGTAATATTCAAAAAAATTTAACCGAATGATAAAATTACACATATGGCTTAGGTCTTTAAAAGTTTGACCGACGTACTAACAGCGACAATAAACTTGTATTAATGTATGTAATGTATTAACTTGAAAAAGTGTAACATATAGGTTCGAAAATTTGTCATAAAAATACTGGCGTTATAACACAATTGGTAGTGTACTTCCCTGGATTGGAAATAGAGATCCAGGTTCGAATCCCGGTAACGCAAAAACAATATTTTGCGACAAAATTGATTTTATATGTGTATATTTATAATTAATACAATAAATTAGTATTTAAAACATCACAGACCTATGTTCTGAATAATTACAACTTCACAATAAGAATGTGTTCTCCTTAATAAGATTATATCTTCGTATAAATATATATATATAGCGTTACTAGAATACAAAAAAATAATGTATTTGTTTATAACTGGCAGATCAGCAAAAGTAATTTAAAGTAATTGTAATGCAATTACTATCTTTTTATTTCTCCTATTTTTTTTTACTCAAATATTTCTCAATGTTGCTTTATATAATCAAAAATAACTGAAGTTATTCTCTTTTAACATATAATAATTTACTAAAGATGTTCTTGTGAAATACGACTTGAATAAGAAGCGAAGATTTATTATCATCTTACTTAAGAAGTATATATTAAATAAATATTTATTTATGTTTTTTATTTCAACTTTTTACAAAAGTATTCCTTAAAAATATAATTTTGAAATTTTGTTTGTGGCGTTGGATGTGGATCGTGGTAATATCTCATGGATCAATGGTCGGCCGAAGCTTTAGTCGGCTGGATCTTTTGTCGTGGATGTATTGTCGTTGGGCCAAAAGTACGTGAAGCTTTTGTCGTGGAACCCGTTTATTGTTGTGAAAAATCAATTTAATATCTATAATTATTATTGTTTTATTACGAAAGTTTTACGAGTAAACTATTGATACAATTTTATTCAAAACTTATTCTCTTTTCTTCATTAGAATACTCACCCGGTCGGAATCTCAGCAAATAATCTCATGAAATTTTGTGATTCTTTATTATATCTTAATCTTTATACGAAATATTTGACCGTGAAACTTCTGAAGTCATTTTCAACGAAAATAGAAAAATTCTTGATAAGTTCATTTAGAACGAACTAAGATTAATGAGAAGATGTATGAATGTGGATGAGGCGAGAATTGTGTGTCAGGACAGAAGAGTGTGGCGCTCTATCCTCTCTGCCTACCCCCGTGGGGAAACGGCGTGATGGTAAGTAAGTAAGTAAGTAAATTGAATGCATCTGATAAATAGCTGATAGATAAGAAAAGTGCACATGACTAGTCACGAATATAATGCGTTAAATTCTTTTGGATTGTTTTAACTGATCTTTCTGAAGTCCAACTATATTAATAAGATACAGTGTAATAAAATAAAAGTTTATTTTTATTAACTTCGCCATAGCTTTCTTTAATAAAGTTTTTTTATTGAAAATCCTTAACAATAGTTTAACAGCGCAATAATTTTATATTAAACAATTTTAATAATTAGAAGAACACATTCTTGTTGTGCAGTTGTAATTATTCAGAAAAATATAAGTAACATATGGGTTCGTAAATTTGTCGCTAAAATATTGTAGCTGTAGCATAGTTGGATAATGCACCTTCCCCGGTTTGATAAGAGATCCAGGTTCGAATCCCGTTGGCGCAACAACAGTATTTTTTGATAAAATTGATTTTATATGTATATCCTTCTAATTAATACATTTAATTCATATTGATTTTAATAATAGTTGTTTTAATTTTCATCGTTAATTTTTGCATTTTTCTCCTCTTTTTGTTCAACTAGAAATTAATATTTCCCTTAAAATATGTCGGGGTATCGTTATCATAGATAATAATAATATTATTCTGGCAATAATAATAAGTTAATTTCAGTACTCTTGAGTTGTTTGTGCAAGACCCGATTCGCTAAATAAATTACAATAAAGTTACTTAATAATATTTATGTTTAAATAAATAAAGAAGATGCAATACATACGTATTATGCTTGTACACAATCTAGACAGAAAATAAAAAATATTGATATGAAAGTAAAATACTGTATGTTAAGTTACATAGTTAATAAATTATATGGATTATACTTATTCATTTTATATATTTTATAGCTAGCTAACATTTACTGTAAATTTATTTCCAGTAAATGTCAGTGTTAACAAATGTTAGAAATATGTTACGTTGTCGTGATAAATGTTACAAGATTAAATTGTTGCACACCTCTGAATCTAGAAACCAGAAAAATCTTTGTACTTACAGAAGATACGTTTGTTTCTAGTACAAGATAGTAAAAGTTTAACTATTATTTTTGGCAAAATGTAGTGTAACTATGTTACCTAATTACAATGTCGCTCGATACTGAGGGTGTGAGGGTATTTTCTGGTTTTAGTGAATATTACGAATATATAATTATTTCACGGGTGACTGGTTCCACGACAAATGGTCCGCGGACTTTTGGACCAACGAAAAAACGTCCACGATAAAAGATTCGGCCGACAAAAGATCCACTGACATAACGTCTATAAATAAAATTTTAAAATTATATTTTTAAGAAAGAGCTTTCAAGAAATCGATGTATCGAGAGGTGACTGAAATATGCATATAACCTTTTGCAGATTACTAAATATATATGATTAAAACAAATATATTAAAAGCGAATGTCATAATTATATAAATAATATATACGATGCTAAAATATAATAAAACTTTAACTAACTAACTAACTTACCATCACGCCGTTTTCCCGCAGGGGATATAGAAAAATTTTACTTTGGAATCCCGGGAATTGAAAAAGTCAGGAACACAGAATCCTTAATTATAACATGAAAGTGGGTATTATAAAATGTGTTAAATGTATAACATGAAAGTGACAATCCCTTCTAGAAAATTGGAAGTATTTTATTCGTATTATGTAAATTTGTCGTACATTGTGTAGCTATTAGAACAGGTCAACGAAAAGATTAATGAAATAAATTATTTTTTTGGAAAAATGTCAAATCACTGACTGGAGCTGCTTAAATGTATTTTATTTATATTTACGGCTATGCTTATCTTTTAATAATGAGTCTCTTTAAAATATTTCATTAATTTTTTATAAGTTAACATAACATAAAATAAAATAAAATATAAAAACTACCATAATTTCATTTATTCATTAATTTATTAATATATTTTAAACATTTATTTATTAATATATTTTATAGTGCAAAAAGTACAATACTCGCATGTGTATAAATTAAATGAGTTCACAAACTAATTATTGCATGCATCACATAACATCTTAGAACGACTGAGACTATATTTTGTATATGTGTTTTCGTGAAAATATGTAAACTTGTTTAAGTGAAATAAATTTAATAAACCTTTTTCTTTGAACTGTAAAATAAAAAAGATAAACTAACATAATTATTTTTATTTCTTTTATATTTAATAAATAAAGACACGAGAGCTGAAAATGTCATCAATGCAATCTTTCACACAATAGACATGCTCTAAGGGAACATTGAACTACGTCTTTAATGCATGGGAGTGTCTCTAGACAAAAGCCTCACTTATAGAACACATGTAGAGCAGAGTTAGCGTAGTTAATAAGCTCGTAAAGACTTTCTGGGACTACAATGCCCAGGCACTCAGAACTTATAACATAATAAAAAATATTTTTAAAATTGAACGCAAACACGTTGTGGCTATTCATAATAAATAATTAGTTGAGTTTGTTTTTAACTACCGAGTTAATTATATTCACTAACTGGTTTCGGCAAACACCTATTCCCTCGCCAGGGAGATAAAAAACTAACTAAAACTACGAGTATGTATATGCCAAGTTGTTCTTATTTACATAAGTAAAGTTGGTCTTAAATTGAATAATATTGAATCGTTACAAATAAGTTAAACGTGTATTATTAACAAAAATATTATACAAAATAATCAACAAAATTTAACCACAAGTCATATCCTGAAAATGTTTCCTTAAATTTTTCCAATAATTTCTGATCAAGTCAATTTCCAAATCTTTCATCATCATAACAATTTCGGTCAGGTAATAGATTTGTTTTAAATTATTTTTGAATTAATTACTTAATATTTCAAAAAAATCAATTTAATAACATAAAAAAACTTTGACATACAGTTTTTACTTTTTGTCACTGACAAAGGAAAATGTATTTTCCAAAACCGGTTGACGAATATGAATATAGTCAACTCAGTGGTTAAAAAAAAGTTAATGTTTTATTTATATTTATAATAATAATTTATTTTTTAGTTTCATACTTCAGAGTGTGTTTAATAATTTAATTAATTAATGAATAAGTAGCAATGGTGCAAAGGATTTTGGTAGCAAAATAAATACACTAAATTAGGCCCTGTTTACTACACCGGTATAATACTATATAATATACAATAGTATACAGTGATTTTCCAGTATAAGTAGTTGGTGCAATGAAATTACTGTAAAAACATCAGTGCAAAAATAAAAAGAGTAAAAGAAGATTGAGTTAAATAACATACAAAGTAAAAGATTTTTTTAAATAATAAATTATGTGTCATCCAGTGAATAGGTTGTTATTGCCAAATACTAGTCAAGCTTGACAGAGCAGACAGACAGAGGAATCTAGCGATGGGGTTTTCTCCATATGGACCAACTCAATAATTGAGCAATTCACTGCCAGTTAAATGCACACTTACAGCTGGATAGAATTAATTTTTGAAATTTATTATTAATTTTAGAATTCAATAGCAGCAGTCTGCGAGTAATACTTGTATGCTCATTGGAAAATGAATTTTAAGCTCACTCAAGCCTTGAAAGAGGAGCGGAGTACCAGTTTTTATTGAGCAGTTAAAGAATATATGAAACAAATGTCAGATATCTCATAGAGACAAAGCTATTTTTTATTATATTTAATGGAAAACATATGAAAGTATGAGGTAATTACAGAGCTTACGACCTGTCTTCGGCTGGCTTAAGTGATCACTTTATATATATATATATATATATATGTAACCACACCATCATCACCAATTCTCACCCCTCAATCTCCACATTTATCAATAATTATTTAATATATTTTCCATTAAATAAAAAATAGCTTTGTCTCTATAAGATATCTGATATTTGTTTAATAATAGTACTTTTGTAGGTAAAAATCCAGTAATTGTGTACTCTTGTACATATTCAAATATTGCTAAAGAATATATGGTTTAGATCTTTCTCCTTCTGTTGGCATTCGCAATTCGGGAAATGTATAGGTACTATTGTAGTTATTTTCATAATATATCTTTAAAAATTTTCTGTCATGTTAAAAAAGTTTGTACCCAGCGAATTGTACCAACGTGTTTAATTATCGAAACACTAAGTCTATGCAATTATCGTAATGTAATTTATATGGCAGGTAATCCGATTATGCTAAAATTAATAAATTATTGTCGTTAATATTAATATCTGGAAGTATGACAGCGATATATAGAAGACGTTTCTAGTACTCCTTAATACTGCTTCATCATAATGCCTTCGCGTCTCCGCTACCCAACCAAATAATACGTAAGCATTTCTGAACTAAGGGAAAATAATTTATGCATCCCACGTTCAGTCCAAGATAGGTAGAAATAGAAATGGGTGTAAATAAAGGTTTTATGTAGGACCTGAAAAAATATCAGATCAACCAGATAAACTAAATAATCGATAAATAAAAAAGAACAAATGAAAAAATCGATCATAAACTGTGAAGGCTGTCAATCGCTATGTATACATATGTGTGTATGTGTGTGTATGCAGAGAGCATTACTTACAGAAAGTTACAATAAATTGTTGTAATAAATACGTGTTGATTGTCACTACGATATAATAACAAGATTCCATCTGATAATGACACCGTTTTGAGATAATAAGCTCAAAACTGTTAAAAAATATACATGAATTTCAACATATATTCATGCATATTTTGTTTTGAGTATGCTAATATGATCAGTTTTAAGGTCTCAACTTATTTTAAGTATTGTTAATGATTACTGTGAGATGATAAAAAATAAAAATAAAGAAAACATTGTAAATTAACAATAATGATCCATAAATTGAAATAAATATCTGATGCAGTTGGAACTTTCAGCTCTCGCTATTTTCTTTAATATCCATTAAATAGAGTTGGTGTGTATGGAAGAAATAAAGAACAATCCATTTGGAACCCATTTCACACAATTACTTAAATTAGACCAAAATATTAGTTGGAACTATGTTATTCTAAGGGGTCGACTAGACAAGCGAGTATTATTGTACACATAGTAACACAATAAGGAGAATCACAAGATTGCACAGTCGCAGTACTGATGCAATTCATCGCATATATAAATTAAGTTTTATGTTTACTGTTTTATTTTTGTTGGCAGATTTGAATGGAAATTGATACATATCAGTGAAGTGAATTTTGAATAATTGATCTGAAAATTAATTTATTTTTGAGCACTATGGTTTTATTTTTATTTTTGACCATTTTACTGAATATTTAATATTTTTTCAAATGTTAATACTTGTCAATCAAAAAAACACCTTCACTTGCGTATTGCGCGTATCAATTCAGAAGCAATATCAAATCAAAAATTTATTCTTTCTTTGAGCGCACAACCTTTGAATTTTATTTCATGTAAGTGAAGCAAAAAATAGAGATTTATTTATTTGATATTTGAATCCCAGGAAAAACGAGGAAAAGCCATTAATGTAAGAGTACGTCTACGTCTAGTATGATGAAATTATAATATCTGAATATGCAAATACACGTTTTAGACAAGTTTTAGCGCTCGTGGCAAAACAAACAACACCTGGTAGAAAAACGCAACTGAGTTTGGATATATAAAAAAATTGTCACGATAACTGCATTAGATATAGTACTTTTGATAATTTCGTATTTCTATTTTCTCTCACATTAATCAATCCCCTAATACTCTGGTATCAAATTATTCTTAAATATTCAAGATGTAAGTGCACAATCTCAACAGATTTAGAGACACAGTATTTATTGAAGTATGTTACATATAAGGGTTTCGATTGACTTTAAAAAAAAATATTGTTTTCAGATACGTTCAATAAAAAATGATAGAATAGCACAAGTAGTCAGAATGAATTTTATGCATTATACCGTTTGTTATGAATGTTATAAACCAATATATAATTATTTAAATAAATTACTGATTTCTAATTGTAAGAAATTATTCATTTTCAGTGTGGAGTTCTTTGGGATTTAGATTTAAAAGTTCGGTTTCAAATTCCAATAAGGCTGACGATGAAAGGTATAACTGATAAACTGCAAACAAATCACGAGCTCAAATACAAGATTCAATCCAATTTCCCTGAGTGATAGACATTGAGATTTTAAATACGTATATGGTTCCATCACATAATTTTTTTATCCTATCTTGGTTGGAAACATAATCAATTTTATTTACATTATTATTAAGTAAAAAGTGTAAAACGGCCTATATTCGATTGTTAACATATATTAAAATTATTTCATTAAATTCTCAATTTTAAATCAATTGTGTATATATATATAGGTACTACGACTCCAAGGATGCCTAAATTTAATTTAATTAATCTTCTAGTCAAGTGTTTTTGTATTACATGTTGTCTTACCATATAATAATTAATTTTTGGTAATTCTATACCTATACGTACCTGGTACATAAATCAACTTCCATAGAATTTTTCAACAAATTGATTTGTGGTTTTCAAACGAATTCGCTTTATTGACTTTTTGTGAAGCATTATAATTCAGACGCTTTCTTTGGGTTCCTTTACATATAAAATTTCCCGTAAGTAAAACGTAGACGCATTTCTCAGATCACGAATAAAACGTGTATTTATAAAAATCTTATAAATAAAATCCTAAAGTACTCTAATATTATTATTATTATTATTTTTAGGAGAACACATTCTTATTGTGAAGTTGTAATTATTCAGAACATAGGTCTGTGATATTTTAAATATGAATTAAATATATTAATTAGAAAGATATACATATAAAATCAATTTTATCGAAAAATATTGTTGTTGCGCTACCGGGATTCGAACCTGGATCTCTTCCCTAACCGGGGGAGGTGCTTTTTATCCAACTAAGCTACAGCGGCATTATTTTTAGCGACAATTTTTCGATCCTATATGTTACCTTTTTGAAATCAATACATTTAATCGTTCCATCATTTGACAGAGCCATCTACCTTATTTTTACAGAATCTCAAAATACCTTTAAGTAAATTTGATAGTAGACGCCAAGTCCAGGTTCGAATCCCGGTAGCGCAACAACAATATTTTTCGATAAAATTGATTTTATATGTATATCTTTAATTAATATTTACTCTAATATTCGTCACAAATGAAAAAATGAATCGGAAATTCATACATTTCATTGAATAAATGAATTAAATTGGTTTATACGACCTTTTTGTTTTAGTTATTATTATTAGTCCATTTGTTTTATCAAAAATTTGAAAATAAGAACAAATTAATAATAAATGCAATAATAATATTATATTAAAGAGAACACATTATACACATATTTACAATTTACAATTTATAATAATAATAATAATGGATAATTTGTATAGCGTCATTTTCGTAAAAACTTTCACCTCAAGGGTGCTTTACACATAATATGTTTTTTAAAATTAAAAAATCGTTATTTTCACTTATGGAAATGATTTTTTGAAAAAGTGCGTTTTTAGTTTCTTTTTAAATAAAGTCTCTGATACACTGTTTCTAATAACGGAGGGCAAAGAGTTCCACGCTTTTGGGCCTGCCACTGCGAATACCCGTTCACTAAATTTAGACTTCTGGCAACGGCTGATCGGTTCTACAACCCTTCCTGCAGCTGAAGTAGAGACTGACCTGAGAATTTGACGTCTACTATTAAAATTGTCTGGGATACAAAGTTCTTGAAGATATAGAGGCGTAATGTTGTGTGTCGCCTTGTACATCAACCAGAACAATTCAAATTCAACTCTTTCTGGGAATCGGAGCCAATGTAGCTGATGTAAAAGGGATGTTATATGAGAGAATTTGGAAACTCCATATATTATCCGTGCAGCCGCATTTAGAATAGATTGTAATCTATCCAGCTAAAACATTGGTAGGCCAGCATAGATGCTGTTACAATAGTCCACACGTGACACCACAAATGCATTTATAAGTAGACGGGCTGCCTCAAGAGGAAGATGTCTCCGAATACTTTTAATCTGTCTCAGTTGATAAAAGCATGCACTGACAGTTTTACTGATTTGTGTATTCATTGAAAGATCTGAATCAATGTGCACACCCAACAACTTAACTGCAGATTAACTACATTGGTGTAGTTAATCGGTTAACGCATTTCCCTGCATAGGGAAAGATGCAGGTTCGAAACCCGGTAGCAATAAAATTTTTTTTTAGATAAATTGAATTTTACTGTATACATTTCTAATTTACACATGTAATTTTTATTAATAATATTATTTTTCTGATATGAATATCTTACTTGTAAGTTGGCGATTATCTCACATTAATCGTTTTTCATATGTCAAATCACTTTACTCAACTTTTTAATATGTTAGTTAACCAAATACGAAGAACATCCAAATTAGAAATAGCAACGCTTGAACGACGTTCTTAGACGAGTTTTAAATTCTAGTTATTTAAGAAAATTTTACATTTATAAATATATCAATAAACTAAATTTTATCCACTGACACATATACAACTCTAATATTTTTTTTGTATTAAAAATACTGTTAAAACTTCATGCGTGCTTTAAGAAGTTATAAAAACTGTTGCCATATTTAAATTTAAAAACTGACAGTTGTTTTTTATATAAACTAATCGCACCGTCTGCACGGTGGCACTGCTCCGGTCGTGTGCATATATTAATATATCATCTTCTTTCTGTCAGAACTTGATAGACTTGACAGTCTATGTTCACTTAATATTTCAAAATGTAGTGTACGATTTCAGTCTTTTAAAGGAAGGGTAAGTTTAATAAAAGTGGGGATTCATATGCCCTTGGGCTTAATTTATATAACCGTCGATTGCTTCATAAATGTTCTCGCACTTTATGATCGGAGAATTACATTCTTTACATGGGACAATGTTATTGTAATCTTTTCTATGCAATACATAGTGAAGGGTACTCTGATATATTTGTCTGCTTTGAACGTCAGTCAAAGTATTTCCCCGGAATTTCGAAATTTTCCCCGGAATTACAATGTATAAAACGCTTGCTTGAATCGTTTAGAGACGATATAGATTTTATTTTCAATCAGAAAATAAAATCTCGTCTTAGGTGGGGCCACTTAACTCGAGGGAGAATATCAGAAGACTGGTCGTCTATGGTGATGCATCCCTCAAGGTGCATTTGCCTACGTGACTCTAGTCACGTTCGCCGCATATCTTTATTGCTGTACCCTCGCTGCGTCAGTACACTTGCGTCTAACAATACCGAGTTTTTATAACCGTCCGTCCCTTACTTTGACTAAGTGCTTTTGTATCCTTGAACAAAATATTGTTTTGGGTAATTTCGCATTCTAACAAACTGTTATATAAATAATGATATTCTTACAGATAGAGCGAAAATTATTTATATAAAATTATATACCTATTGATATTAAAAACATAAACAAGTAAAAAACATTGTGTAATTATTTCAAAACACTGTTTCTTTTTTAAAAAGGAACTAAAAGCAAATATTATGATTATTTTTGATGTGCTGTTAGTAGAATATAAATAAAAAATTGGCAATTAAGATATAAAAGTATGTACAAAAAGTAAAAGTATTCAGAAAATGTATAGAAAAATTGCATATATAACAAAAATAAAACATGTAACTATTTTTATACAGTAATTAAACTAAAATATTTCCAAAATAAATAAATTTAATATATTAAAAATATCACAGACCTATGTTCTGAAAAATTTCAATTTAACCATAAGAATGTGTGCTTCTTAAAAAAAAAATCACTTCTACCTATTTATATCTAGGGTAGTATACCGTTACAGAAGTATCAGGATCGTAAACCTCCTCCGTTTTCCAGTTAGGTTAGGTACACACCTATTGAGCCGTAAATATTATATAAGAAGTCCTGCAACCTATTCCCTTGCGCTAAAGTGAGAGGCTGCGACAAGAACATCGACGACAGCAATTTCCGTAAAGTAAAGTAAGAAGCATTTCTTGAATGAATCCTGCTATTTATTTATTATTGAATATCGTTATTCTTTATCATATTTTTTTCAGATATTTAAACAGTTTATCCGGTTCAAAGGCTTGATTTTTTATGATGAATGGCAAAAATGATGATTTATCATGATAAAATATATCGGACGACTCGTAAAATAGAGATTTTATATGGAGAGATGCGGTATTTTCACAGCGGGGGTGTATGTAAATGAATACCGCTTGACCTTGTCGACATAATCTATCATCCTAACAAACCTTACACGTGCCTCCAACATTTGTAATACGTTAATTACCGTCTGGTTTTATCTTAAATTACCCTTAACCTCGAGCGAAACCATTTTGAATAAATTAGTGTATTCGTCCGATGAAAACTAATTTTATCACATACCTTCACCTCCGGTTAAAAAACATCAATAGAAAAAATAAATCGTCAAATGTACAAGTTATGTATTATTTTCATTAATTGTATTTATATAACATTAAAATTTTCATGATAGAACATACAGATTTATGAAATTTTAGGTAAGAATTTGGCATTAAAATCCTTTAATATTCACCACATGTTCGAGCACTATTTGATAATAATATTTAAATACATAATTGAATGATTAATAAATCATTCACTTTAATAAAAGTAAATAAAATTACTGAATTCTAAGAAAACATGTACCAACATGTTTATGCACACTTTTGAATGAAAAATTGACATTTAAAAGCTGTTTGTACTTAAATATATATTGAATAAAATATCTAATTAATTTTTAATGGTATTGATATTATACAACCCACATGAAATGGAATTGAACTGGTGACTCTTCTAGGTTAGATCATTTTTCTTTGGAGAAACCATATATGAAACAATATAACTAGGCTTACGTTTTGGCACGGTACTCGACTGTGAGAGTTTTATATATTCTGCAAAAAGTACGGTTATATCGTAATTTTTTAAGACATCGTATTGATGGCAATACGATGTCACGTGGTATCAAGGAAACCATTCCATACACTAGTATTAGCGGTTGCCTCAAATCAAATATATATGTACTAAATTACTGTGATAGTTATTAAGTTTAAACGTTTCAAAGATTTTTAATGATTTGATATTTATTTACCTACATAACATCTTACTTCACAAGCGTCGACTATATTATTTACAAATTTATAAAGATTCACAAGATCAGCAACATTGCATCTTGCGTAAAGACTTTTTAATCTGTTGCTTTTTAACATTTCCCCTGCAATGCAAAAATGAAAACGCACGTTCCGGTGCTGTAAATTTAGTGTACATGGAGACTTTCGCGATTTTTAAGTCGGATGAATATGAGTATTTTATATTTATTATTTATATTCATAATTAAATAATAGTTTACATATATATAAGTGAATATCAATTATTGTGTAAAAGTGCAAAAAAATGAGAAATGACATTGATAATCGTGAACGACATAAAAAGAAGTATAAGACACGTCTAACTCGGCCAATCCACTTTCTGCCACTAAAGTGACGATCGGCATCCGGCACTCCGCGCCCCGCGCACTGCGCCATCGACACTACTCCGCACGTACACATGTATTGACAGATTCTTCGAGAAAACATTTTTTATTGTTGCGTATGGTAAATAAGGAGGAATATGAGGAAAAGTTAAAAATGTATAAATCTCGCATTGAACCTGCTCTAAACGATAATATTTTTATTAAATTTCATAACACAGTAATAATATATTTTTTTAAATTTTGTCATACATTCATCTGTAATTGGAAAACATTGGATAGTAAAAAATATATTCAGCATATAAATAAATGAGCGTGGTACCTCATTTTCATTTACAGAAAAATATTTTTTATTGAAATATACAATATGTATTTTAATTTTAATGTACCGAATATCAACAGGTCGCACAGATTGCCAAATATATAGACATAAACTAACGCAAATTCTTTGTTTCAATATTTGCATTTTGGTATCACCCACATTGTCATTTTGGTACTACTTACGCAAATCAATAGCTCTGCGATTTTTTTAAAAATATATGACTCGATTGGAATGAAAATTCAAACGCTGACAATATAATATGCATTGATGTAAAATTACGTCATGTTTACACAAAGACTTAATACTTAAGAGTAAATACTTTTACTGTTGCATAAATATGTCATAAACTATCGGATTTATGTTTCCACAAATAATGTTTGTAGAATGCCCCTCGTCACGCAAATAATGTTCCAAACCCCTCTCCTATATGTTCACTTTATTTCATGTCTATTCATTTACTGGTCTGTGACAGGTCATTAATGGCTCTGATGGATAGTTCTAGTATGACATTAAGGTTTTTTATGGTAAAAAACTAAACACCACAAATAATTAAAATATAGTTATGTTGCAAATTGATATTTTAGTATAATTAATAATCTATTGAAAACTACCAACTACAAAAGTGTGTATATTATAACAAGTTCGGTAAAGTTAAACAATAGTAGCTTCTGTAATATTCTTTAATAGTAATCTTAAGTAATCTATAAATGATCGGCTGTATTGTTTTTTGGGTAATTCTGCCGTCTCTGACTTATCCGTCCAACGTTTTGGATTTATTGTAAAGTTAATTATCAGGGTTAATGTCGTTGATCAACAATATCATTGATCTAATCAAATTGTAACCTAACTTCATGATTCTTACTTCGAATATAAATTCATTTACTATATATTAAAAATAATAATAATAATGGTAATAATAATTTTCTTTAGTGCAATTGGATAATATATGCAAGACCTAGATCACTATATAAATAAATTACAAATTACAAAATTGTTACAAAATACGTATGACTTAATTATTTATTCTTCAATAAATATTTTTTACTACGGGAGGGTATTACTATCTGGCCATCTACATAAATAATATTTTTAAATCCACCATAAACTGAGAAGATGTTTAATACACACAGACGGTGGCGTACAGTAGGTATAGATTTAGATTATGCTGTTACCAATGATATTATACAATCATATATAATACAATATATGTTGCACATAGGATTATGAACTTTTATTTAACCAACGTCTTTAGACAAAATGAATCCGTCGTTTATACGACCATACAATGTATATATTTGTAATTTTAGAGTACTATTAATAGTGTTTTTAAAGTTTAAGTTTTAACGTAAAATAATACCTTCTTATCCATATAAAAATCAATATAAAAAATGTATGGATGTTTTTAAGAACACTTTCAATGACTGAACATGATTATTTTATTGTTTTAAAATCCTTCACGTAATAACTAATCGAAATAATTATTTCTGTTATTGGTGAATGTAGAAAATAGTTCTGCCAATTGCTTTTTGTTTTTCCCAAGTCAAAAATAAATCCATGCACCAAATGCAAAGAACAATTATAAAATCAACTAGTTAAAAACAGTAAGATAGTAAAATTCGCGAATTAGTAAAAGAGGACGTAGACAATTCAATGATTTGCACGCAGCTATAAGCCTTTCAAATGTTATTCTGTTAAAAAACATCATAAGTGACGACTCCATATAAAACGGATCAACTGAAAAGAATTTTCAATTTAGTAAATAGCCAATTGTATGACTTGAGTAATAAGCTAGCTTAAAAATAGATGAGAGTAATTTGAATAGCTACAATCGACGCATTGTGGCTACTAGTGCTACAGCTACAACGGTGGGTTATCGTGGTAGTTTTTAGAACTAAGCCATTGAAGTTTCTACTGGTACACAGATGACACTAATTGTAATAAATCTGTGAATATACGTTCACGATCAATATTTTAGATTATTTATTTCATATTTGTTTCCCAGAATTTTTTTGCTTGTATGCACTGCACGCCTCTTCATACATAGATATTTAATAACGAGAGTTTTGTATTTTTCGTATAACCCAGTAAGAGATATGGCATTGTGATAGACTTCAAACAAAACTTTAAATACTTTTTAAAGATAACAACAGGGTGGAGGTTAGGCTCAATAAATACGTAATTCATTTTTCCTCTCTGCTCTTTCCATGTTTGTCTTTTGTCCTAATGGCGCCATGACAATTCATACTGCTTCCAATTTTACTAAAAGGTTATGAGTACCTATTCAATGTTATTGGACAATTTTAAAAGGCTTATAGGAAAATAAATCTATGCCGTGTATTATAATCCTAATGTAAATAGAAAAAAATATAATGCCCTAGTAAAAAATAGTACGTAAATAAATAATAATCTTGAATAGATAAATAATAATCTTGTTTGTTATGTTGGTATATCGCACAGGATTGAGAGGTTGGAGTGTCGCCAATTAATTGATGTGTTAAGGACACGAGGCAGTAATTTAAAAATATAATCATCGGCGGGATGCCAGAAAAACAGGTGATCGATTTCGGCAAACAATGAAGTATTTCAATAGACGGAAAAAAGCTCTTTAACTTTTGATTTTTTAATAAAACGGATTTTTTTTAGGACAGGGTTCACAATAGAACTTATGGTTAAATTAAGTTGGTTATTTATAATATTTTGGTTATTTTTACACCCTTTATTTATTTCTAATGATTCTGAATTATTCAATTTAAAGCTAACGTTACTTATATGTATAACAGACAATCCTAATTTTTTATCAATAGAATGATTATTTTCTATTAAATGATTGGAAAATTGTGAAAAATCATTACCATTTAAACATTTTAAATGCTCTTTGACTCTTATGTTAAAATTTTGATCTGTTTTACCTAAATAGAAAGGAGAATAAGATTTACAATTAAGTTAATGAACACCGGAATTATTAAATTTATCATTTTTGTCTTTGGAATTTATGAGTATTTTTCCTATATTATTATATGTCCTATGTTTCTATTCTTTCTATTATGTTTCCTATATTATTAATGACGGTCTAAAATATAAAGTTGGTTTTGCTAATATTCAATATTTAAAAAAAATACGTCTTCCTGATTTGTAATGTATTATTTTTTTTATATATGAATTACTTTACACAAATATTACTGAACTATCGGAATTTAATTTAATTTGAATTAAGTTATTCATAAAAATATATTCAGTCAAATATGAGCGAGAGCTGTAATGAAATTGACTTTTAAACAAATAAACAAACTAATTGTTTTGAATGTTTTATTTCTGAAAAATATACTCAGATATGTCGGGCTGAAGTTTTTTATAATATTTATAACACCTTATTCGTAGTAAATTTTTTGTAACCCTCTAAATTGGATTTTATATTTTCGTTAAAATGCAAATAATGATGTTGATAAAATGGTTTCTTGTAAAAACTTAATACAGTTAGTATAAGAATATTTAAAAATTAATTTGCATAGTTCTAGATTTTGTTTCGCCAAGTTTCTGGCTTGATATTTTTTGTATTCGCAGTTTTTTAATAAATGAGTTATGTAAAAATAAGTTTTATTTTCAAATAGAAAACTTCTGATCATTTTTAATATAAAGAGGCGTATTTTTTAATCGCATAGTACATTTTTCTCTCGCAAAACACATTTCACTAACAAGAATCTCGAATTAGAATAACTAGATGTCAATAAATGTATTATAATAATTTTTGTCGGAACTTGAGTAGTCCAATAAATGTGATTTTTGCGATTTTAGTCGCGAATTTAGAAGTATTTAGAAGTTATAGACAGGAAAATATTTTTTTAATGATAACTGTTAGATTTATTACATTGAGTTGATTGCAGTTACTTAATACGACTTAAATAGAAAAAGTTTAAATAATCATTTTACCTATATACAAGGTGTAACAGACCTAGTCCACAATATTTTATGGTATGTATATTAACAGGTTGCAAACCTTAACCATGTAAAAGATATAAGCATTTCAAAAAAATATTTCGATTAATTGAAATATTTTATTGATTTTAAATTATATATTGAATATAAAAAAAATAAAAGGTCGTCGAATTTCGAACGGCTAGACTATTTATTGTTAGATGTTTTAGGGCAAGATTAACGATGGATAAATTTTGTAAATATTTATTTCGAAGTACGTGGACAAGATTTTGTAAAAACTTCAAACAATAATATTTTTCGTAACAGTGCAGAGTTTTCACATATTCCCTGAATATTTTTGACTTTTAATTTAGTCAGGTACCTAGTGACACGTAATTTACTTTAGTACTTATAAAATATTGTGGTTATATTAAATTTTTATTTAATTTTAAATTTATTAAATAAAGAGTGTCTAGTTTTAAATGGTGTTCTAAGAGGTGTCAACTAGTCATATACAAGCATCCTATCCAATGGCTCCTTTGATTTTTAATGGTATTTATTTTGGACGTCTTTTCTTGTATATTCCTTAAGACCGCATTATTTGTAATTCTGTCAGTCTTGCTTATTCTTTGTAATTCTGTCAGTCCAGCTTATTCTTTATATCCTTCTTCAACGTCCCATATGGAATGCTGCCTATTTATGTAGCTCTCTGTGGTTAATTGTACATTTTTCACATCCCTATAATGCTGTTCTCCAGGTATAAGTTTTGATAAACTGTGTTTTCATCATTCTGTTTATTAAGGATTAAAAAATTCCAAGAGACAATGGATTGAGAGAATAAAACAAACAGCACGCATTTCTCAAACATCTCTGTCATTTCTCATTTATCAAACACTGAAAAGAGAAAAAAAAAAAAAAGATACTTAAATGTATGAAGCAGGGAGAACCGTTCGCTTGTGACAAGTTTCTCTTTTTTTGTCTTTTTATATTGAGCTCTGAACGCGATCGGAAGCCGGTGCGGCAATTGGGTTATACTATCGTTTCACGAAAGCGACAGCATGTTGGCTTTTCAATTCAGATGAACGAAGGGTAAATATCGCTAAAAATTTCAATCATTATTGTACTACCTATCATATTGCTCACTGTTAATTTGCGTGATGAACTATCTTTACAGAAAGTGATTTCCTTCGTTCATTATGAGAAATATCTGTGATGGTGTGACGCTCATGTAGTAAACCACGGTAGTGTAATCTTTAATGGTACTGCAGACCTGAAGGAAGAACGCTGAGTCTTCAACGTCGATCAAGCATTGGAGATGACGTTCTGATCGATAGTTGCGAGGGCTACGGATACATCAGGCGATACAACCATGCCACTGGGGCATCCTTGCAGACTGACATGGATCTCTCGCAGGAGCGCCTCATCAACATTTTTGTGTAACTGATTATTATTGATATTTGTATGATTGTATTTCTTTAGGTATTTCTGTGAGTTCGCTTTATAAAGTTACATTTCGTTTTCTGTAATAACCTCTTGGCATCCAGATATCATGCTGGGCCAAGTATATAATTTTTATATTTATTATAAATTAGATTACATTTTATAACTAAAAACATATTTTCATTTATCTCCCCCAGGTATCAATAACAATTTTTCTCAGTTTAGGACGAAAGCAGAGTGTGGCAGATCATGCGTTTCTGAAGTGAGGAATCCACCGTTCTTATGTTCTCCCCTAACTAGCCGGCGGGGAGGATAGAACGACGGTCTCTACTCTCAAAATATGTACATACTTTATTTTAAGTACAGATGCGTACACGGAACACATGTCACATCAATATTATTACTATTTTTAAACTAAGCTAAACGCTTGTACTATGAAAATAGAACTAACTTTCTGTTATCCTGGAACGAGGCACGAACCCCCAACACTAGATAACTATGCTAGTGCCTTAACCACTACATCAATAAACTACTCAATATATGTATAATTGTATATAAATTATCGCCATTTGCACATTATACTGTAATAATGGCTTAATCATATAATATGCTCGCACAAATCGGTAATAAAACTACCGAGAAGTAAAAGAAGTGGAGATAGGTATCGATGGTGTGCGCTATATCAACAATTCCTTAAGAAGAAGAAGAATCCCAATCCCTTAATGTTTGACAAGCAAGTATTTTTATCTTCCTCTTCCCTTACATCTAAATACACTAGTATATATAAAATCTTTATTAAAGTGTGACATTCACATTATTCTTAGAATAAACAAAGTGTCGGCTTACCTATTTGTTTCCTCATTCAAGACTATTGAACCGTAAAAGCTCAGTAAAGTGCATAAAGATTAAGTAGGGTTCTAACTCGACATTTTCTGATATAATTTAATGTTCTATTTCTTTGTAAAATAATATAATAAGTTGGGTATTCTTTGGGATTATATTCAGAAATTGCTTTTAGTTTTAATTATTTGGTCGATATTCTTCAACTGAAAATGTATTTAAAAATATTAAATAATGAATATGAAAATTCGATACTTTGCTTTCCCGAAAATCTTGTTTGTTTGTTTTTTATATTTACATTTGATTCTTGTACTCCCAACAAAGTGATTTGAATTGAATTTCTATTGTACTAGCATGAATTAATAATTAAGATATGGTATGATAATGTAGAGGGCTATCGCCTCTCTCATCGTTACCATCTTGGCGATGCTCAAATTAACCGGCAAGTACCGATGCGTGAAATGCAACTCTCATCAGTCTTAAAGACGCTCATTATCGACGGCTTGTTATGATACCAACGCGGCCAGCAGCGCTCGGAAAGACCGATTCACTATCATCACTATTTATATCCTTCCAGATAACAGCTCCAGACCTCGCCTCCGATAACAAATTGCGAAGTAACTACTTTTATATTTGTAAACTTTAGCTACAATAAATTCATTTTTTTTAAGGAGAATCATTATTATTGTAAAGTTACAATTTTTTCAGAACATAGTTCTGTGATAAAGTAGATTCCTTTCAAATAATAGAACGACAGATGTATCAATTTTAAAGTGCAGCATATAAGTTCGAAAAATTGTCGTCAACTTACAATGTTGGTGCAGTGTAATACGCATTTCCCCAGATTGGAAAGGATCCCGGTAGCAACAAAAATTTTTTTTCGATAAATTGATTTTATCTGTATATCTTTCTCATTGATACATTTAATTTGTATTACAACAAATACAATGCAAAAAGTATGTATTTTTGTCCTTACAACATGCAGGTTATCACACACATACATAATACAGTATATTCAAACGAACACGAGAGTTATGGATGATTTTTGGGGGCATCCGCCACTCTCACACTAATCCCATCACATCACTTAGATTTAAATGTTTCTGATTCGAGTCAACGTACATTTACATCAACATTTTTAACTCACACGTACAATAATAATCATTCATAATCGCTAAACCTAATAATCACATAATAACTGCATAACCAACATTCCGCCCCATAGCGTTGTGTCACACATCCCTAAAATAAATTTTATATATAATATATTAAGTAGAACAGCCCAGAAAACTCCGTGAAAACATAAAAACAATCTAAATTATTTAGTTTATTAATGAAACGAATTTACAAGTCTTCATAAGAAGAACTTATTTATCAATGAATCTTTTGTTAAATTTTAAAAAATCAGTTAAATTGCTGTACTTTGGGAAAATTTTACCCAAGTACAGCGTAACATAATATAGATGGGCGTTATATACTTACATATGGGATTACTGTGTTACCGTACGTCGATATAAAAGATAAACATAGATTATTAACTCTTCGAAATATATATACGAATACTAATTATAAATATATACATATAAAATCAATTTTGCCGAAAAATATTGTTTTTGCGTTACCGGGATTCGAACCTGGATCTCTATTTCCAATCCGGGGAAGTACACTACCAATTGTGTTATAACGCCAGTATTTTTCATGACAAATTTTCGAACCCATATTTTACACTTTTTCAAATTAATACATCATACATACATAATTGATTTTATATGTATATATTTATAATTAATACATTAAATTAGTATTTAAAACATCACAGACTGTCTGTTCTGAATAATTACAACTTCACAATAAGAATGTGTTCTCTTTAATATATACGAATACTTAAATAAATATTCTTGTTTGTTTATAATGGCAATTTGTCAACAATAAGTTTGTTAACCAAAAGTTGAGCTCATTTACATTTGAAATGGAAATGTTAATATTTAATTGATTCGTAAATTCTCCATTTCTTTTTCACAATAGAGCAGACTAATTGCAATCCAAGTTATGTGTACTTTGTAGGTTATTTATTATAAATTTTAATTAGAAGACTTATATTGCAACACTAATGAAATATTATATAGAACTTCAAGTTTAATGACATTTTAAAAATATTAATTTTAAATTTAACGGTCTTAAAACACTCGCCTGTGAATAAGTGGCTGGGGGTTTGAGCCACGTCCAGGAAACAACATGTTAATTCTATTCATGTAACATAAATGCATGTATCAAAGCCAGGTGTGCCGGACAAAGGTAATGATTTAAAGGTAACGACACAATATATTAAAATGTATACTATTATATGTAATACAGTATAGATTTAAAAAATATTTATGAAATTCTATTCTATTCTTTTAAGCGACAAATTGCATTTGTATTACTTATACAGCTTATAATTATTAGTTTATAATTCAAGAAAAAAATATATTTAAATAAAATATAATTTGGACATAGCTTAGTGATTTTCATAGCAATATTTTTTATTACGTTTTATTGTTAAACTATTTAAAATTTTATTCATGTTTGAAGTTATGTTATTTGAGTAATATTTATGGTACAAAATAGTAAAATTGCTTAAGTAGTTTATCTAGATTGTTTGCTTTTTTGATACAAATCTAATATTTTGACACTTTCTATTTAATAACGTTTTTTTTTTAAAAAAAAATTAATAATCGTATTCTTTTCTTTAAAAATATATTTAAATTTTATTGTAAATTAGTATTTTTAATACCAAAAGTGTCACCTGAATACTAAAGTCCATATTGTTATACAATATATAATATTATACGGACCGTTTACTATAATGCCAAGTTATAGAAAAGTAATTATACGACGCGTGATGTAAAATGTCTCTTTTGGTACGGTGGTACTTTCTCTCGATCAAACTTTGAGCGTAACTCAACTACCAAGTACGAAATTGAAGGCGGTTATAGGAATTCTAGTGCGTGTATCCCGAAAGCAATAAGGGATAGATATGATAGCAGTTCTTGAGCGGGTACGCTTGTACACGTATAATCTGCGTTGTATTATTGGGTATTTATATCGTAATGATTTTTATACAAAATGTTCAGGTATTTTGTTGTGCATTTATTGTTAATGAATGATTAGATTTTTAATTAATATTCATGGTTCAGAGCAATATCATACTATTACCTAAAGGAATAGTTACTGTTGACTGAAGATCGACAATAGGCGATAGTTTATTCTATTAAATTAATTAAATAGTAAGTCTCCAGTTTACAGAAAGTGAGTCTAAGCTTCACAGGTGTGTAATAAAAAATATACATATCATGTAAATCAGGTTCACATAATCTGATGTCACAATAAATTTAAATTATGAAGTACAATAATTAAATCAGTAGAGAGATCGTCCAGATTTCTCTCGCTTCGTCGCGTCAAATGTAGCTTCGGCTGGAGGGGCCCAGATGGCGTTAACTGTCCGCCTCAGCTTCTGACTCCGTGTAACATAATATGGAGCGAATATAGAGCTACTTGTAGCATAGTCGATAAAATAAATAAAGGGTTGATGAGATGGTTTGGTCATGTGGAACATATCACCAAAGAGAGGTTGGTGTAGAAGATATATGAAGCAAGTGTTAAGGGTATTAGGAACAGAGGGTATCCACGATAGATTTGGCATGACCAGATTAACCAAGCACTGGAAGATGGCCCTGTTAGAAGCTTTAACATCCAAAGATCGTGCATGAAAATATATTTTACGAATATGCACGAGGCATAATTGTTGTGACCTGGGTCTGCCCACCCCTGGGAGGAAATGGCATGATGTTAAGTAGTACGGTAAGTTGAACAGTTAAGAAAAGATCACTTAGGTAATTTAGTCATATGGAACGGATGAATGAGGAGAGAATGGTAAGAAAGACATCTGACGAAGTGTTGATGAACTAGGTACTGGAAGATGGTCCTGTTAGAAGCCTTAATAATTGACGAGTTTGTATGATAAGATGTATGAATGTGGATGAGGCGAGAATTGTGTGGCAGAACAGAAGAGCGTGGCGCTCTATCTTCTCTGCCTACGCCTGCGGAGAAACTGCGTGATGGTAAGTTAGTTAATATTAATTTTCCTGATAATGGTTCCTCATCGTAAGTTTTCTTATTTCATATTTAAGAACTGTGTTCTTGTTGAAGCAATGTCCAGAACGCCATCTGTAGATGTCTGTATTCGCCTAACTCATTATTCGGTAAATATATTATTATCTAGCCCTTCCTTAATTTTTGCCTTAATTAAATTTCTCAGATATGCATTGTGTCTATGAATGAGTTTCATCCAACGACCCCTTCCATTTTCAATGGCGTTTTTATTTAATCTATTTTAGGTAATACACTATTCTCAGAACATCCTGATTTGTTACTCATTCCGTCCTTCTCCAGCACCACATCTCAAATGCTTTTAATCTATTCCTTTCTTTGGTTAATTTCTCATCAAGAATTCTTTTTTAAGAACACATTATTATTGTGAAGTTTTAGTATTCCAGTAGCACCTAAAATATTGTTTCAATAAATAATTTTTTTCCGTATATCTTTCTAGTTGACACATTTATTTTGAATCAAAATTATTGTTGAATATATTAATACAATCACACATTTAATTTCTTTAGCCTTCTAACTATGGGTGGTTACAAATAATAATAATTATTATTAGAACAACATAATTATCTAACTATCATTTGTTCAACAAACAAGTGTAACTGCTGGTAATTTATTGTATATATGAATTAAATATATCATATAAAATCAATTTTATCAAAAAATATTGTTATTGCGTCAAGGTGTTTGACGTTCTGTAAAAATAAGGTAGATAGCTCTTTCAAATAATGGAACGATTAAATGTATTAATATCAAAAAGGTAACATATAGGTTCGAAAATTTGTCGCTAAAAATACTGTCGCTGTAGTATAGTTAGATAATGCCCTTTCCCCGGTTAGGAAAGAGATCCAGGTTCGAATCCCGGTAGCGCAACAACAATATTTTTCGATAATACTGATTTTATATGTATATCTTTCTAATTAATATATTTAATTCATATTTAAAATATCACAGACCTATGTTCTGAATAATTACAACTTCACAATAAGAATGTGTTCTCCTAATAATTTATTTTATGAATTCAAAAATTAATAAGATACATCAATTTAGACGTTAAAATTTTTTCATATAATCTATTATAATTTAAATATATTTAAATTCAAACATATGTTATTCTTTTAACACAGTATTCATAAAGTCCATCAACTAAATCAGATTAGAATACAGAATTTGTCTATTATTTTCAATATCTGAAAATCATGGTTCTTCTTCGCAAGTCGACCCCATCACTCATTCACCAACCTGACTTTTATCGACCTTACCAATACTATTAATCGACCTACTAATTTACACTGCTTCTACGTACTGTTTTACATCATTGAATACGATGAATACGCCACAGATGATTAATGAACCTACCCTACGATTATAACGATTAATAAATTTGAAATTAATGTTCAATGTCCTGTACGAAACGTCACGGTAAGATGGAGACATGTCAGAAGTAAACATACTATGTGACTAAATTTTACACTTTACACATATTATTTGAAACTCTACATATAAATTCATAATAATTATTTTTATTTCCATCATGAAAAATATTTAAAAAAAAATATTTTCGCAGCAGTCGATTTGTTTCGTTTGCGCCCCTCTAAACTGTAAATTATTGAACTTTATTTTCGGGCATTTTGGTTATTATTTGCACGTCTCAATTTTTGTTAAGTAAATAAGCTAAGGTAAGGCTAAGTAAATACGCCTTAATTAAAACTTTGATCATATAATACTTATGAAACATTAAGAATTTAATTATTTCTAATTTGAATGTGGAAACGTTTAATAAAAGGTACATACATTTTTATACTACTAACTTAAAACGTAAAATAATAAAAAAACACTTAAGAATATTCTTTGAATGCTATTATCTTAATTGAAAAATCTCTCAGCTGAAAAATATAAATCTGTAATTTATAATTTATGGAATTTAAAAAAAATATATCTGCTATTTTTTAAAAATTTATTAACAAACAACTGTAAAACGGATACCTAATAAATTCATAAAATTTCACCCAGTCATTTTTAAATATAAAGTTTCATATATATTTTAAACACTTGAATCGTTTCTTGAATTAACCGTTATCCATGCTTCACACGAACGAATTGAAAACACCGGTCCATGCAATATACAGCGCGTCACAACTAAATATAATTCACAATTTGTCATTGCTTTCAGATATTTGATTTATCATCGTCATACAATATTATCAAAATATGCGAATACGGCATTTTATTTATATATTTCTGGCGAACGTCGATTTTATATTCTATCAACGTTTTCCCTACGTAGTCTGTTTTAAAATGTTATCCATCTGAGCGTCGCTTCTTTTTGACTGGATTTTTATATTAAAAAAAACACAAAACTGAATCACGAACACTTTTTAATAACCAACGTCTTATAAAAACTAAAAAAATGTCGAGAAAAGTATGTTTAAACTTAGATAAGCGATCGTTATTTAAAAATCATTACCTACCCATATAATCTGATATTGATCATTTTAAATCGTCTTACAATAGTAGTGCAACGTTAATATTTTGTAATGTCTAACAATAGGCTTTATTGTTTACTATTTTAAAAAAATGTATTTCCAGAAGAAAAGGGTCACAACGTTACTACACCTTCTTTCAAAAGAATTTGATCCTTATTTTCGATGAAATGTACGAATTTTCTATTTAATTTTTATGACATATAAACATTAGGGATTTATTTATAAGATTTTTTAAGCATATAGATTTGTAATTTAGAAATTTTAATAATTAATGTAAAATTATTTTACAAATAAACAGTTAAGTTTTAGTGTTTGACACCAACCAATTCCGAAACATCTTTCATCAGGTATCTTAATACTCGTAGAATGTATACATTGATGTCGATTATTAAATTATTTGTTTCGGAATGAGGTTCATCTAAAATACTTACTAAATGTATAATTTTTAATGCAAATTAAATGTATTATGTATGAAAAAAAAAACAGATAAAATCAATTTATTGAAAAAAATATTTTTGTTGCCACCCAGACATGGAATGACTATCAATTTGAAAGTGCAACATATAAGTTAGAAAAATTATCGTTATCTTACTATGGTATCATTAGTGGCGTGCAGTAGGTATAGATTTAGGTGATGCTGTTACCAATGATATTATACAATCATATATAATATATGTAATACAATATATGTACTTTCGTTTAACCAACGTCTTTGGAAAAAATAAATCCGTCGTTTATGATGTATTTATTTATAATTTTAGAGTACTGTTAATAGTGTTTTTAAAGTTAAAGTTTTAACGTAAATAATTTCTTACCCATATAAAAAATATATGGTAATTTTTAAGAACTCCTTCTATGACTAAACATGATTCATTTATTGTTTGAAAATACTTTACGTAATAACTAAAGGAAATCATTATTTTTATTAAAGGTTAACGTTGGAAATAGTTATGCCAATTGCGTTTGCGTAATGCAAATGCAGCGAATAAAAATAGAGCGCAATGAGTACAGCGGTGAGTATCGGTGAGTTTTTAGAACTAAGCAATTAAAGTCTTTACTGGTACACAGATGTAACTAATTGCAAAATAATGTTTTCATTAATGTTAATCTAATTTATTAATTTATATTTGTTTTCCAGAATTTTTAGTTATGCACGGCTCTTTTGCTTGTATCATGGTGTCATAGGTCAGCGTATTTCTCCGAATTCGAAGGCTTTCTGGTTCGTGTATGGATGGCAATAAAAATATTTTTTCCAAAATTGATTTTATCTGTATATCTTTCTATTTGATACATATAATTTGAATTAAAAATATTACAGAACTGTTTTCTGAAAAACTATAACTTCACTATAAAAAAGCGTTCTCTTTAAAAAAAATAGCATTATTATGACGGATATCAGTGTGCCCTTTCAGTTTTAGATTATGAAGTCAAAACGTGAAAATACATACATAAGTATCAAACAAAAATGTATAGTAAACTAGCAAGCCATATGAAGATATATGCTCGGATATGACGTACGAAGTACATATTCTTGTATAATATAATCATATTACCACAAGAAAAAACAAAAAGCTATAAAGCCCTTCAAAAAACCACGCTGAAACAGCAATGGGATGTACAACTTCCAAATAAATGAAAAAGTTGGGGGAAAATGTAGTTATAACCCTAATGGCCTTTGAAAAATGAGCTTAGGTAAATCTCTCTCTTCCTGGCCTTATGGACAAAAAATAGAGAAGTGTAGGAGAATAGAGGTAGACTAAAAGCATGCATATGTTTTTTTTTGTATTTTGGTATAATAATGTAAAAAAAAATGGTTTAATTAAGATATATTAATATTTTTATTTATTATCTTTGTTTTATTAACCACTAAAATGAGTTTAAATACATCTACCGGTTTCGAAAAATACCATTTTCTTCTTCAGGATGTCATAACTAACTACAGAATCTATTTTAAAAAAAAAAAAAAAATTTTTTTTAGTACCTAACTCAAATCATTACTTAATACAAATTTACTCGAATAATTTTTAGGAAAAATTTTTAGAATGGGACTCGTAGTTAAATTTAGTTGGTTGTTTATAATTTTTTGATTAGTTTTACACGCTTTATTTATCTCCAACGATTCCAAATTATTTAATTTGTGACCAACACCGTTTATATGCAAAATTGACAATCCCAATTTTTTATCAAAATCATGACCATTTTCTATCAAATGATTAGCAAATTCTGAAAACCCACTATTGTTCAGACATCTCAAATGCTCCCTTACTCTTATATTAAAATTTCTACCCGTTTTACCAATATAAAATGCAGCACAATCCTTGCAACTAAGTTTATAGACACCAGAATTGTTAAATTTATCATCTTTGTCTTTAGAATTTATGAGTAAATTTCCTATACTATTATTTGTATAAAATGCCGGTCTAATGTTTCGTGGTAGGTGTTTAGATATTTGATTCGAAAAGTTATTTATGTATAAAATCCTACGCCAATAATCATTATTATCATTATGTTTTATCTGTGATTTATATAAAAATTGATTATTATATTCTTTTAATTTATTTTTTAAAATAGTGTCTATCAAACCTGTATTATACCCGTTATTAACTGCTATTTTTTAAATTGTATTCAATTCAATATTGAAATTGGATGTTGACATAGGAATATTGACTAAACGATGTATAATGGAGTGGAACCCTGAATGTTTGTGTGATAATGGATGATTAGATTAATTGTGTATGATAGTATCTGTAAAAGTTGGTTTTCTAAAAATTTTGAATTCAATTTTATTATTATTTTTAATCAATGTTAGGTCCAAAAAATTTAGGTACACAAAGATAACATTGCTGATTTTAAAAGTATAGATATAGTAATGGTTAATTATATAAGGTTAAAGAAATTTTTAAATGAAAATACAGTTTTGTTGTGAAGTTCCAATCTTAGAATAGCAATATCGATTATGCAATTATGTGGTATGAATCAACTAAAAAAATATACGTACATTTATATTTCATTTAAGAAAATGTTCTTTCAAATTATAATAAATATAATATTGTACATGGGCTAAAAAATGAAATGGTTAGATGATTAAATGATATGATGATACAATTTTAAAAATACATATGTCGAATAACAACTAGAAATTAATTTTAAAAATTCACATAGTTTATTAAAATTATACAAAAACTGCTTTCTACAGCTACATCTGAAAAATAATTATGACAATTTCGATGATTCTCGGAGAATTAATCTGAAAATGATAATTATTAATGAAAAATCTTTTCGGCACTCTAAACTTTGGAATTCATACCCGGCACGCCGACCAGGCTTTAGTTTAATAAACACGAGTCCACGTAGTGAATATTGTAACGTGCGAAAAAAAAGGTTAATAGGGCTTAGAGTTTGGCATCGAAATAGATGACTGAGAGTTTATTCAATATTATTCCGTCTTGCGGTAATAAAAAAAAGATGAAAATATAAGTAGCATTCTCTTTAAAACTGTGTTACAAGTTACAAAGGAAGTTAAGGACAAAATTATGTTTCTAGAATCGTAGGAGATAAATAAAACAGTCATGTTATAAGAGCGATGGTAACCATTCTCGGTTCACTCCCACGGTACAATACTACAATATGTGAAATATTTATTTAAAAAAATGAAATAATTAATGTATCAATTGGAAATATTGCAGAATATAAGTTCAAAATTTGTCGAAAATATATTCGATTGCAATAGCAAAATGGTGAACGCGCATCTCCGGATAGGAAGAGGTTCAGGTTCAAACCCCGGTAGTAACTAAATATTTTTTCAATAAATAGATTTTTTGTATATAACTTTTTAGGTAATTCATTAAATTTGTTTTGAAAGATTTAATTGAACCTCTTTCCATATCCATGAGGATTGAAGTTTATTATAAGAAATATAAGGAAAGAGGCAAAATGTTTTTTATGGTCAATTATAGTTATATTTTTACTAATTTCAAATTGAACTTTGTGGTTTATTATGTTCATTTTTTTAAATAAATTATTTTACTTTATTTATTAAAACTACTTAATGAGTAATTTTAAAACACCAATCTGTTTCGGAAAATATCATTTCTTTAAGACATTTTTCTAAAAATTTCGCGATAAACCAAACTCCGCCGAAGAAATCAAAAAAATTATAAACAAAACTTTGAAACTCAATCAGTTTAATGTAAATGTCAGATGATATCTTGTTGTTACAAGGGCACGAAATATCTTTCTCTAGTATTCTTCAAGAACAAGATGATTTGAGACTTAATTCACCCATTAACTTATCAGCTATCTTTCGTTTAGCCGGAGCTGGGACTAGTAACCAAACTCTCGTTACGCTTTTTATCTCAAATCGCTTGCCATGTGTCTTCGCTTAATGTATTTTTTAATGTATATACATACTGTAAATGTATTTTTATCTGGGCCTTTCTCTCTATCCCTTCCCTTAATATTTTCATCACTAACATTTTTAAAGTATTCGTTGACAAAAACGTACTCTAACTCTAACGTGCTATATTTATTTATTCTTAATAAAGTGCATACATAAGTATATATATATATGTATGCTCTAATACATCTAAACAAGATCAAAATATTCATTTTTACTATAACTTATTTGCTTAGTTTCATTTTGAATATATGTAGTTTCTCCTCCTTTCTTACATTATCTGGCAATTTATTGAAAATCTTAATCGCACTGTACACCACCGATTTCTGAGATTTAGCCTTCTTCCTGAATGGCAGTCTCAGTCTATCTCTTTCTCTTCTATGATGATAGTGCTCATATTGATTTTCATAAATTTTTCTTATATAAATATAAATAAAATAGCCAAAAATAATATGCTGTTGCTGTAGTTTATGTGATAAATAATAACAGAGTTGCATACTATTTTAGAAGACTGTACCAATTATTTATTCTGATCCTTCCCAGAAGTGAGATTTTTTTTAGCGATCACGTGTTTTGTATTATAAATTCTTTTCATGCATTCTTCTCATAACCTCCTTATTTGCTATTATTTCTGACTAATTTATTCTTTTCGTCTTTCTCCAGCATCACGTCTACCAATTTCTCTATATGATTAGTCATCCAAATCTTGTATCCATTAAGTAATATGCTCCAGATGTACGTTGTTATTAGCGTATATTTTTTAATAATCTTTAAATATCTACAACCACATTGCCTAATAATCTGCTTATGTTTTTTTCTGCACAGGATCAATTTGTAAGTCTGTACTATTTTTATTAATTCAAAAATCTGGCGGATTAACGGTAGGTAGATAGATTATATTCAACATATATTGTTAAGACAAATTATTTCTTCGGTTGACACCCCCATATTTTGCATGTTGGTACCTATGTTATCCGTGCGAGTGTAAAGTTGCCTCTATTTCTGCGAGTATTAATCGCAGTCGTCCTTCCGTCAGATGAGGACATACGAACACGCCACGGTAGTTAATTGTTTCGGCCAGTCGAAACAATATGTGGAGTTAGCAGTCGGCGCATTCGCACAAGATTGTAGCACAATCAAGAGCAGTACAACCCACGGCGGGCAAGGAAACCAGTATTTTTAATATTAAGTTAGTGGTGACATTTATGCCTGTATTAACATAGTATCAATAGGAAACCCGGGGAACAATTAGTTATCGAAGGGATTCACTAGAATTTTATAGTTAAATCTTTAAATATTCATTTTATTAGGAACAATCACAATTTCTAAGACGTGACTCTGCGAATATTAAAATATTTAAGATTTTCCTTCAATTAAATATTTGTTCAGGATGCTTTTGGTATAAAATTATTTACTTAAATGACAACGTAAATACCTAGGTACCTTAAAAAAAATGACATTTGGGGTGCATTTTTCTTACTTTACAGGATATAGGAATCTTTAATTACACGTCCTGATAATAATATTAAGTAATTTTTAAAAATGTACTTATATGAGTATTATAATTGTTAGAAAATGTAAAAGCAGTACGATAAATAAATATGAGTTATATTATTCATTTTTCAAAAATTTTTGTGAAGCACTTTAAGTACAACATTACTTATTTAGGCTTACCTTTCAAAAATAATTCTAATTTCCGCGTTTTTTTTTACGAAAATATGGATTTTAATTATTCGTTTATACAATAGATTTTAATTTTTTTAAATTATTACTTATAAAACCTTATCACTAATGTGAACTTGTTTTATTTCTATTTTAAATTGCCTATTAAAAAATAATGAAATACACGTATTAATAGGATCGATATAAATATTATGTAGTAAGAAATTATTATGTTTTTGACATAAAACTTGATTTTAAATAGTTTCAAAATATAGCTAACGACATCCTTCACTTGATAAGTCGATTGTTTAATAAAATATTAACTTGGTTAATTAAAATTTATATATAATAAAGTAATCTTTAAAGTCAAATACACAAAATCGTGGATAGCGTCAATCAAAAAAAAGATATCAAATAAATTTGGACGGCTTAAATAAAATTAAATATGGTATTGAAAAAATCTGAAATATACTGAGCTGGGACAGAGACTTTAGCCCGGAAATTTTCCATTCTCTGGTTTATGTCTAATTAATTAATTAATTGTATAAATAATAAGATAGATACGTAGCTTTTCAAGGCTTAAAACGGTTTAGAAATTTTATACAAAGTTGGCTGGGTTAAATTCATATCGGAAAATAGATCATAAAACTATTTTTAAGATGTACATTATTGGAACCGTAACCCAGTGCGCCCTGTAGTTCGACAGCTTGTTCAGTTTGAAGAGAGAAATAAACAGTGTTTGCTTTTTTTCAAAATCAGTTGGATGCAGCAGTGTACATGTTATAAGCGTATAAGCGTCACTCGCTTTAGTCGCCACCTAACGATATCAAGTGCCTGGCACTGGTACAATAGTAGGAACAAAAAAAAATTATCACGTAATTCCGCGACACATTTTCGTATCCATGAACAAGTGAGAATCTCATGTGAATGCAGTCAAAGAAGTTTCATTGGTCCCTGAATCATTTTGTGATAAAATGTAATACATTTTTATTTTAATATATAAGTTATATTACTCATTATCCTCAAGCCTCAAAGCATGTAAGTAAATATGATATTATTTTTTTAAATAATGTATGTTAGAAAATATATATTGTATATGCAAGAATTTTCTATATTAAGACAATTTTGTGGCACGCGGAAAATAAATTTAATGGTTGCAGTCTTTCTTATAATGTTTGTATTTTTTTAATTACAGCTGATAGTATTCAGTTTATTAATTTTACATTAGTATAAAAGTCTTACATAAGTAATAGTTTAAAAAAAAATCAAATATAGTATATAACTTCTGATGTAAATGAATAATAAAATACTTTTAAAATAAGCAATGTTATCTTTGTGGTTAAGATTCATATTTTTATTTTTTATCTTTGTTTAATTAACCACTAAAATGAGTTATGACATCCTGAAGAAGAAAATGGTATTTTTCGAAACCGGTAGATGTATTTAAACTCATTTTAGTGGTTAATTAAACAAAGATAAAAAATAAGAATATGAATAATAAAAACCCACATTTTCATAAAAACGCGAAAATATTAATTATTTTTGAAAGCGCGCCTTTAAGCTCTTGTAAATCTTTAATTAATTGAAAACATGGAAAATTATAAACAAGCTTCACTTATTGCACTCGCCAATTTCTCTCTCTCATTTTTAATTGCAATTTTAAACGCTGAGAAAGTACCTGGGAGTAGTACTTATCGCAATATTAGTTAGCTGTAAGAAGAATTTTTACCGAATTTATAAACTGTTGTTAGGTTATTTCTTCTTTCTGCCTCAGCTTCATGTTCAGGGGGGAGATTTTTTAAATATTGACTAGTCAAATCAAATGGTTATGAAATAAAATAATATTTTTATATAAGAAAATTTATTATCTATATTTTATGATACTTGCTTGTGTTATAAGTGGAAAATGAGAAATTTGCTTGAACACTTATTAATAAGGATATTCTAACATAATTATATTGAAATTAATATTAAATATGTGTGTTCATCATGCCAGCATAAAGTTCTCTACCAAATTGTCTATGTTGACGCTTGTCTGATGTAGATTATGCAGGTCTATTACCTCTTAGGATGGTCCTGGATCCTGGACGTGAAGTGCGGCCAACTGCTGGTAGTGCCAGCGTAGGGTAACGGAGTTCAGGCTTGTAGTTAATTGACCACAATACGATGCCCAATTATCCAGGCAAATCGGGACTCTGGACGCGATGTTTTTATGCAATAGCGACAGTTTGTTCTCGCTACACCAAATTATATTGATCAACTTTTTATAGATCCAGCGGGACCCTTTTTGATACTTTCACATCAACGATTAAACGCAGAGTATATCACAGTCTAAGCTTAAACTCGTGGAGCACAGTTTAAATTTTCCCCGGAATTACAATATATAAAGCGCTTGCTTAATATTTCAGAGACGATATTGATTCTATTTTCTAATTGAAAATAAAATCCCGTCTTTGTGGAGCAAGTTCTCCCGGCCGAGAATTTGTCCAGACTGGCCCGCCTAAGGTGATGCATCCTTTATGATGCATTTGCCTACGTGACTTTAGTCACGTACGCCGCACTACTTATTGCTGTACCCACGCTGTGTCGGTCCACCTGCGTCTAACAATACCGAGTTTTATTACCCTCCGTCCCTTACTTCGACTAAGTGATTTTATATCTTTGAACAAAATATTATCTTGGGTAATTTTGCATTCCAACACTGTTATTTATTTATACGTAAAATAATGTAAGTAGTTTTTTAATTTTGCGAACAGAAATATCTCGGTTACTACGGTATCGAATATTGCCGTTTTTGATTTATTGCTGTTTACACTTCAAAAGTGATGGTATTCGAGATGAAGAGCAATAAGAGACAATGTGCCAAATACTAATAGATAATGAATTTTTAAAACATGAAAAGGAGTTTGTGTAGTGTAGTTTAGGAATTTCCGTATTGGTAATAATTTTTTTGATAGGTGAACACATAATTTCTACATATATTCAAAGACTTGAATCAGAATTATTATTGTTAAATGTAGTGTCATTGTCACCAGTTTTGGTTTTGTACCTACCCCTTAGCTCGACTGGTTATTTTTCTGAATTCGTAAAATTCGACCTTTTGGAGAGGAAGTGTTCTCATTATTCATATTGGATCACTAGTTCATATACCGCTGTGATTTTGGTGGGTTGTGAACGTTGAGACTAATCAAAGTTTTTTTGTACCGTGGCAGTTTCGTACATTGGGTGAACTTTCAGAAGATCATAGAGACGGCGTCATCAAACATGTGAGTCGAGTAATCCATGTGGTTCTGTGAGTCCATCCTGGTCCGCTATAGAAGGATTCCCTTACTCTCGTCCCATCCTTCCCTTATTTCCGATTCCCTATATTCCATCCACCCATCCCTTTCGATTCCACCACCTACCACTTGCGTCGGTCACAGAGGAGTATGTTCGATGGAAATGAAAAGGCTGAGATAGATGTCGAAAGCGAACGATGCTTTGAATGTATGAGGACATACATCCATCACTATCTTATATGTTCGATAGCCGCGGGATGTTTTGTGTGTGTATATGTCATATATGGCTAGAGCAGGACTATATGTAAATAGTTTACGGATGCGTTTCTTTTTGCTGTGGTTGGCGGCGTTGAGAAGAGTGAGGTTCATTAGACGAGCTTTTTGACAGTTGCTGGCCGCATTAGTATTGCACCTGGCGTCGGTACTGGGTGTATTTACAGCTGCCAGGTGTTTTGTTTCACACGTGCGACACGGTGATGACAAGAGTGGAAGCGATAGACCTCCACAAATGTAATAATTTCTAAAATGTCAAATAAGGCAATACACAGTGAAGTTCTGGTACTAACACGAATATATGAAAATGAAGCCTGAATGCACTGGAAATGAGATCACTTAGACGTTTATATAGCAAATTTGTTATAGAGTTAAGAATGATTTAATTATGAGTGAATGTAAATCTGATCTTAGCATTGTGAATAGGATTAGAAAAGGAATTAAATGAAAACGAATGAGTTATAATTTTTTTTTAATACAGACGGAATTTTTTGTATATAACTTATTGTTAATCAATACTGTTCTATGTTTTCTCAGTTGATAATGGCCTAGATAGCCGAAACGATCGTCCGATTATTTGTAAAAATTAAATATAGAACCAAAAATACTACAATAATACAAATTGGAAGATGGTCTGGTCTCATTAGAAACAACAAAAATCGACGAACTT
Source organism: Eubasilissa splendida (assembly GCA_031772225.1). NCBI lineage: Eukaryota > Metazoa > Arthropoda > Insecta > Trichoptera > Phryganeidae > Eubasilissa > Eubasilissa splendida. The sequence continues at coordinate 19,691,907 of CM062852.1, read as the reverse complement.
ACGTGAAAAGATGTACATGAATGTAAATGAGGTGAGAGTTGTGCTGTAGGATAAAAAATTGTGGCGCCATAACCTCTTTATATACCCCTGTTTGTGTCAAAGTTTTGTGAGGCTACGCAAAGATGATTGAAACCGACAAGACATCTCTTGTTTCAGAGAATATCTATGAAATACTTCCACGAAAGGCTGCCGATATAAATCTGTTTTAGGTATGTTATAGAACATTTAGGAATTACAAATAATTCTTTAAGGAATTTCAAAGGATTCATCAGTAACGCACGTGCAAGCAGTAATTTGTTTTCCAGTTAATATAATAAAATCCCCATCACGTTCTGCCGAAAGATTAAGTTCAGAAGTTGTTACACGCACTTATTTTAAATAATTATTATGAGGATTTTATTTTTAAATATATTAAATATAAATTTTTCCTGAATATTTCATCCAAGGCGCTTTACAATTTGAGATTATTTTTATAATCCCGCTAAAAAACGTCCTTATAATAGTTGACATTAGTGAATCACACAAAGCAGCATAGATTTAATGTGAGTTTAGCTCTATTATAAAATATTATGAATAAAAGTATTTTCAATGAAGAAAATGTTGATGGTCTTCACACGGTTTTACAAAAGGATTTTTTCGTAGCACTTGTAATCAAGATTTTAATAAATCTTTCAATACAGTGCTTTGTGTAATGGCTTGTTTGCTAATGTATTATTTGACTTTGTGAAATATTTTATTTACTTTTCCCGAGGGGCTGTACCTCTCCACGACTCTGTCAACCTCGTGTGCTTTGCGGGTTCATTTTTTATGGTAAAACTTGTCATATGCTTTTCATGATAAAATATTTTTATTTATTTATTTATTATATTTTTAAACCCAAACAGGCTAATGTTGAATTATTAAGTACAAATGTTAACGAATTATATTATAAAGTTACCTGGAATATAAGTCAATTTACAGGTTAGTAGACAAAAATAATTATGAAAAGAATATGAGATATTAAATATGTATTTTTAGTACTTAGAATGGCACTGAGTGTGGAGAAATAAACTAAATATAAAACACGATTATAATCAGTAATTCATATATTTTTTAAAATTAAAGTGCGTACATGGAACGTATCACATCAATATTCTTACTATTTTTAAACTAAGCTAAACGCTTGCGGTGATGATCGAACCCCCAACCACTGGACCACTAGGGTGTGTCAGTTGTTAGAAGGTTTTATGTTACGTTATTATGCTATTTATAGGAAAAACTTAAGCAAATTTAGCTGCACTGTAGAACACTTTTCGATACTCCAATGTGCCGCGGCATATCGTTTAAAAAATACTGATTTAAGCATTTTTATTCGTCATGGACTGTCTTGCCCTATCCATGTCTGATATCTCCAGTCTTCAATTGTAGTCAAGAACATCAAAAAATAATTAATGTTTACAAAAAAATAAAACGATATGAACATACCCGTGTCTTAAGGGTGAACTTTCATTTTTCCAGTTTTAAATTTGAAAAATTCTACGGAATTACATACTCTATCAAGCCGTGACTCATAGTTAAACTTTTGATAAGTGTCACTCAAATACTAATTGATATTATTTGTTACGTAAATCTCAATAGAAATGAAAGTTATTATAGAAAGAGATGACAATAAAATTATTGTTTTTCTCGCATTCGAGACAAGTGTCAAAAATAACATGTATCTAGAGTCTTATCCAGGTTTTTTCTTATTAATATTATGGAATCAAATAAAATATGTGTTGTCATTTAAATTAATCGATCAATAATTTATTAAAGACCCTACCTAATTCATATCTTCAAATATGTTTTGAGATCAGTCAAAAGTACCTACATATATCATCTCGATGTTCGGAATTCAAAATGATTGTGACAGCTTCAATTTATTATTTTATTTATAGAGATCGATTTAGATATACCACGTTGCCATTTAGTAATCTGTTTGTTTCATAATTATGTAGTATTTTGGTTTGTTTAAAATACAAGTGTTAAACATATACGAAATATTTAATTGCGACTTACATACAAAATAACGTACATAACATGTTTATGTATATCTAAGAAAACGTCGTTTTCTCCTAAAATCAGTAAAAAAATATATAATTTATGAAATATCTAACTTATATTGAGAATCAATTCAATATTAATTCAGATTGTAGCTAAAATATGCGTATTAACATATATATTCAGAATTTTTTTACGAAAATTGTGAGATCACGAAGTTGACGTCTATCATGCCGCTCCCAAGCGGTGGAATGGAGCAAAAAAAACATTAATACGATGCACATGGATATTATTTAGTACAAAATAATTGAGATTTTGATATAAAACTTGATTTTAAATAGTAGCTGAAGCCTCAAACGTATATTTTCACTAAAACAAAGTATTTAAAAACGTCAAAAATTTATGATCTGTTCTGCAACTGCCACCGGGATTTGAACTAGGATCTCTTCATATCCGGGGAAATGCGAAAATTTATCGACTGTTTACAAAACTGACGAAGTGTAATTGGATAACGCACTTTCCCGGATAGAAATAGATCCTGGTTCAAATGCCGGTGGCACCTAAAACATTTTTTCGATAAATTGAGTTTATCTGTATGTATTATGCAGATAATTAAAAGATGCATTAAATTTGTATTCAATATCGCAGAACTATGTTCTGAAAAAAATAAAATTCATAAAATAATAACGTGTTCTCTTTAAAATAAATTAATATTCACAATAAAACTTTGTACTGCACTCACGTTGGGTTATTTTCTCTACTAGTCTCGAGAATTGCATTCACGTTGTACAGTTTTACACCAATAACATCGGCAAAATTCTACTCGATTCAATAACAAAAATTAATATATTAGAAAAAAACAAAGTATATGAAATAACTTGTGGAGATTGCGATAAAAAATATATAGGTTAAATTGCAAAAAATCTAAATACGAGAATAAAGGAACATCGCTGCTGCCTAAAAAATAACAACTTCTTGGAATTTTCAAACCACATAATTTAAACAAACCACTCTTTCGATAATTAAAGACTAAAACTTCTCCACTCGGTACCTTATAAAGAATTAATAATGAACAATTTGGAAACCGTATATTATTATAAACACACACACACACACACACACACACACACACACACACACACACACACACACACACACACACACACACACACACACACACACACACACACACACACACACACACACACACACACACACACACACACACACACACCCACACACACACACACACACACACACACACACACACACACACACACACACACACACACACACACACACACACACACACACACACACACACACACACACACACACACACACACACACACACACACACACACACACACACACACACACACACACACACACACACACACACACACACACACACACCACACACACACACACACACACACACACACACACACACACACACACACACACACACACACACACACACACACACACACACACACACACACACACACACACACACACACACACACACACACACACACACACACACACACACACACACACACACACACACACACACACACACACACACACACACACACACACACACACACACACACACACACACACACACACACACACACACACACACACACACACACACACACACACACACACACACACACACACACACACACACACACACACACACACACACACACACACACACACACACACACACACACACACACACACACACACACACACACACACACACACACACACACACACACACACACACACACACACACACACACACACACACACACACACACACACACACACACACACACACACACACACACACACACACACACACACACACACACACACACACACACACACACACACACACACACACACACACACACACACACACACACACACACACACACACACACACACACACACACACACACACACACACACACACACACACACACACACACACACACACACACACACACACACACACACACACACACACACACACACACACACACACACACACACACACACACACACACACACACACACACACACACACACACACACACACACACACACACACACACACACACACACACACACACACACACACACACACACACACACACACACACACACACACACACACACACACACATGTATATTATTATAAACCAGGAAACCCAGTGATGGAAATCGAAGTAACAAGGCGCGTAAACAAGTTCTATATTAGATTTGTTATTTTAAATACAAGATTATTTGAATATTTCATAGGTTAATACAATATGTTAAATGACATAGTCTTTTGCGATTGAAACATTTTTATTTGAAACGGTACCGTACAATTATGGAGCGTTTTCAAAATCAAAGTAACAATGCCCTTGTGTAATCAGATATTTTACTAAGCAAGCATTTCTCCACTAACGGTAAACATACGTGCGTGACGTAACTGTACGAGATGAGAATCAGTTTCCAATTAATGTACGTAAATGTAGTTTATTTAGTCTTATGAAAAAGTTTGTTTTATTTTTGTCTGAGTCTGAGGATTATCGTTAAGATGGGGACGTAAAGGTATGAATTCTGGTCTTATGTTCACAATTCGATTCGCATTATTAATTGTGGAAAAAAATAAAAATAGCTTTGTTACGATTTTTCAGTATTTCAAACTTGGAAGCTAATAAAAACATGTTACATGTCTCACACATATGAAATACTTTGCTTGCAAATAATGTATTATTCTGGTTCAAAAAAAAGTATTCACAAATTCAGTTTAATAAATAAATAAAAATTAATTGTATGCGTGATAGATATCCGCTATTCACGGCTCTATCGAAATTTTTAAAAACTTTATAAAATTCCTTATGCTGTTTTTCAAAAAAACATCAACATTAGTATTAAAATTTATTTTTAAAATTTTAACCTGAAAATCAATGCATTATGGTATAATGCTTGACTTTTGACTTTTATATCATTTAATTCAGAGTGCCGGGTCCGTTTGTACCCCTTCCTCTTCCATCATGATGTTTGACTTATGGGCGTATTAGCGAAAATGGGGTGATAATATAATGCTGATTTTTATTATGTACAGAATGTAACAGACCTAGTCCACAATACTTTATGGGTGGATACCTGACTAAATTACGAGTCAAAAATGTTCAAGGCATATGTGCCTAATCTCAACCATTTCAGAGATATAATTTAACATTTAATTAATTTTAACATTCAATAAAAAATGTAATTATTGGATAATATAGATTAATTAAAATTTCTATTGATTCAAAATTATATATTGACCACACAAAATGTAAGGTCATCGAATTTCGAGTGGTTAAACCCATTTTTGTTAGATGATTTAGGGCCTGAAGCTAAATAGATAGTAATGGAACAATTTCGTAAATATTTATTTCTAAGTACGTAAACTTCAACTTTAACACGATTTTATAAAAATTTCAAACAATAATATTTTCCATAACAGTGCAGAATTTTTTGAACATTTTCGACACGTAATTAAGTTAGGTATTCAGCCATAAATTATTGTGGACTAGGTTTGTTACAACCTGTATAATAATATGATAATTTGACGCGATACCACGAAGAGGCATGGTAGATGGTGTCCCGACAATTGGGCGCAAGACAACTGCGCACCAACAATGGTGCGCAATACAAAAGTAAGTGAAAAAGTTAATCGTCAACAATGGAATACATTATAGAAAAAACTGGTGGAAAAATACCAAATTTGATCAAAAGAAATAAAGTATTTTTTCCATTTACACCCACATTTTGCAAAAAATGACAGATTTGAATATTAAAGAGATGAAATAAGATGTTATTTTATGTCCATTATATTCACAATGCATTACAGTTATAGATTATCAACTTTTAAGGTTTGTAAAACACTCGTAACAAAAAAAATAAATTAATGTATTAATTATAAATATATACATATAAAATCAATTTTGTCGAAAAATATTGTTTTTGCGCTACCGGGATTCGAACCTGGTAGGTACGATACCAATTGTGTTATAGCGCCAGTATTTTTCATGACAAATTTTCGAACCCATATGTTACACTTTTTCAAATTAATACGTCTGTCATTCCATTATTTGAAAGCCATCTACATTATTTATTTATAATTAATACATTAAATTTGTGTTTAAGACATCACAGACCTATGTTCTGAATAATTACAACTTCACAATAAGAATGTGTTTCCCTAATAAAAAAATATAATGTAGAGGGAGTGAAAATATATTTTCTTGCATTTTTTAATTCAAAACCATTGATTTTTTTATAATTGAGATCGCAAGACTAAAAAAGAAGTTGAAGATGATTCTAAAAAAATTATGGAAATTAAATTATAAAATAATATTCGTAATGAAACTATAAAAAAATGATTTAAAAAAAATCTAGTTTTTTCCGAATACTCTTTTTATTCTGATTTTTTGCATGTAATAAGTATATTTTACAATTAAAAAATGTTGTGGCGTTACTTATAGTAATACTGCAAAATTACACCACCATAAGGTATATTTTTTTAGTACCCTTTAGTTATTTATAAGTGTTGTAATAAAAGAAAAATGCACAAAAGAATCGCGAAATAATGATAAAATGTATAGAGGTTTAAGCATTCCTTATTGTTCTTGTTTATATACCGTTCGGCTACACAATAGTATACACTCTAATCTCTTAAGCTCGACGAACTAACAGAATCAAAATGGCCACCTCCGCCTTTTTCGGAACAGAAAAATACATCCTTTTCTCTTCGGGACTGGCGCTGAGATGTAACATAATATTTATAGCATAGGGTATTGATTTATAAGAATTATTAAGGGATTTGTTGACATCATGTTTCATTAAATTGTAGTAAATGGTAGCCTACCCCGAACACAATTTAATGAAACATGATGTCAACAAATCCCTTAATAATTCTTATAAATCAATACAGTTACGTCGTAACTTATCCAATTTGATAATACAAACTTAATTAATCAATAGAAAGATATACAGAAAAAATTATATATTGTAAAAAATATTTGATTGCTACCGAAATACGAACCCGAATCTTTTCTTATTCGAAGAAATGCGTTACTATATCATATCAAGCGATCACGTTTTCATCAAATATTTAACGTAGGTATATTCTGTAGTTTATTATATTGCAATAAATGTTGCCAAAATTAAATTAATCTATCAGAAAAAAATTTAATATAACATATATTTTTGTAATGAAAACACATTTTTCGTGTATAGTTGCTCTTTCAGAACATAGTTTGTGATACTTTTAATACAAATATTTCATAGAACTTTGTGAAATTCAGCTTCAAAACAAAATTGTGTTTTCATTAAAAATATATATAATTAAACATCTAAGACACTTGTTTATTACAATAAAAGAGGAACAACACAAAACATACATATACTCGTACATAGACGTGGATAAGGTCAATTACTACCCTTAATGATTTTAGAATTAATTGTCATAGTGACTTGACAGTTAGTGCGAGCGCACACTAACGACTTTCTGTTGTACGACAGTTTTGTCGTAATATCGAGGGCTATGAAAATGGATGGCAGTATTCATACTATGTTAGTGTAGTATAATCGGTTAACACATTTCCCCGGATAGGAAAGGATCCATGTTCGAATCCCGAAAGCAACAAAATTTTTTTTTCGATAAAATGAATTTTCCAGTACATCTTTCTAATTGATACATTTATATTGTATTAAAATACCACAGAACTATGTTGAAAAACTGCAACTTCATAATAATAATATGTTTTTTTCAGTATATACTATTGCTGCAGGTGCAGTGTATTTTTAACTAACTACTTTGTTATTTCATACATCATAAGTGTTTTATATTAATACACAAATACGAGAGGGAGGAGAACGTTTAATGAGAAATCCTTAATAAGAAAACCTATCGCTGCAATTTATAGAAGAGAAATGAACTAAGTACGGTAGTTTTATATACAGTGCCACCTTATTCTATCATAATACTTACAGGTAATTGAAATACATTAAATTACACTTGAATATAATTTTTATTTTTACAAATCGTTTTTAGAAGTACGGTCGACGTTGTCCGCTTGTGTGCATCTCATTCCGTTGGATCGAGACAATTGTGCAGCTCTAATTATAGGAATCTTAATATGACATTATTACTAATTTTTTATTTAATCTGTATGTATATCACTGCTTTGACATTCCGTTTTTATTTTCTGTAGATTTGATAATAATAATTTCCATACTAAATATATTTTATTATTAAGGAGAACACATTCTTATTGTGAAGTTGTAATTATTCAGAACGTAGATCTGTGATATTTTAAATACTAATTAAATGTATTAATTAGAAAGATATAAATATAAAATCAATTTTGTCGATCAATATTGTTGTTGCTACCGGGATACGAATTATTGTAAAGATGTAATTATTCAGAGCACAGGTCTGTGATATTGTATATATTCCGATAGCAACAACAATATTTTTCGATAAAATTGATTTTATATGTATATCTTTCTAATTAATATATTTAATTTGTATTTTAAATATATTTTGTCTAAGCTCTTGAATTCCGACTTAATCATAATGGATAAACAATTGGACAATTTATAGGCATTATAATTTAAAATAATCTTTATAGGCCTATAACTTCTTTATTTTTTATTTAAAAAAATACTTTTATTGACGCAAGGATATATTTGACATCTAATTTCCATTTATTGTATTTTATTCAATAAACAAACTTTTATAATATATGTTTTTTCAACAATTTTCTATCTTGTTATTTGACAATGGGTAGGAGCGAGTGCCCTATCTTTGGACAAAACTTTATTTTTCAACTTTAGATTTTTTTATTTGATAAATAGAAAATAATATGGCCAAACTCTTTTATCTTACCGATTGGGATGACATTTGTGTATGTATTTTATATTTTTAGTATAGTTAATTTTACAGTTTTAAAGTTATAAGGACTTTACTGAAAAACTGTATTTTTGTCACCGCTGTACACGCACCTTCCTTTGGACACTAATTCATTTATGACTATAATATTATGTAAGAGTACGATTTATGTTACAAATATACGTTGATTTTTTTTTTAAATGTTTAATATATTTTTTTATAATCTTATAAATAACATGGAATAACAGTAATTAAATAGGGCTATCAAAATAATTATGTAGGATGTAATCAACAAATATAGCGAGAGACCTTGATACAAAAAAAGATGTAACTAAACTTCTTAGTTACGTTTGTTTTTTAAATAAATATTGTACAGCTCTTCTAAATCCACAGAATTATTTGTATCGAATTCTTCTGATAGAATAAAATAATTCTGGCATAGTAAATTATATAATTTCTTTGTGTCTTTTCGGTATGCGCCCTACATGAAAATTATGATTACATGTGTCACAGGTGAGTGAATTTTCTCCAATTAACCAATCGCTCGCATATATAACATGTTACAATTATTTTATCCATCTTCATTTTTGTAACTTTCTTTTATTCATTCTTTGTAAGTCTATAAGAATTCTTGATTTTCTTTTCTTCCAACCTCCTTGATTTTTTGTTTTCCTTTTACCTGCCTTTGAAAATGGCATAATCATTTCGGGGGTTCTTAAATGTATATCCGAAGAGATTAATGGAATAGAAGTTTCTGCGAAAACAATTTGTTTTAAATTTTCTTTAGTATATGGAATGGCTGGGGATGTTCTTCATTGATTGGATCCTGCTTTAGAAGCTAGTTTCAAATACAGAATTTCAGAATCAGTTGGTTCCACATTTAGAATATCTCTGACGAGTCAGCTGTACTTACTACAGCTTTGCCTGGAGTAGCGTGCTTCTTCACATAGTTAAACAATGAGGATTTAGTAATTTTCCATTTTGCAGCAATTGCTTTGGATCATCTCTTTAACAGCTTCTTTCAAGTCTTCAATATTAACATTTTCTCTCTTACGTCCAAATTTATTTTTCGGCACTATTAAAAAAAAGGTTTTATTAGCCACAAACCTTTTGGCAAATATACTCCAATCGAATGTAAAATTATCCAAAGGTACGATAAGCTCACACAATTAAAATATTAATTATCGTAGATATTTGAGGTTAGAAATATACAAAAGTAACAATTGAATCAAATAGTCTCCTTCTTGGTTTACTAATATGAAATTAACTAATATATAAATAATAATTAAAAATACTTCATCAAAATAGGTAAAAACTTACTTTTTGTACATTTTTTTTTCACATTTGTGAAACACTCATGAAAGATTTGACACAATAGTGTTGCTAACTGACGAAAATAGAATATCCATATATTTTTAGGGATTTTTTATGTTGAATATTGCCAGTGATATTAATGTTGTCCAAAGGTAAAACCGTCCAATGGTAGAGCACTTGCCCCTACCCCTGAATTACTTTTAAATACTATCATTCCTTAAGATTTAAGAGACATGCTCTGAGCTGCAGCTATGGTATTGATGTAAGCATGTTTCGTTGGTTATCATGGTGACATATTTACATTAATATAATTAATTTAATTTATAATAATCTATTTTTAATAGCTTCGTTCCAGACGTATGCCTGCATGTTCACTATTGTTATAAAATTATGTAATTTTTAAAATAAATACTATTTAATTTTACAACAAAAGTGATACGATCAGAATTATATCTTCTAAAAAAGGTAGAAATTACTGCGTTAACTGAGATTGAAGACGGCTTCCACGTGAAGTGATTGTGATTCGCTGCATTTGTATTGTTATATGCTGTCAATATCCTCTCACCAGCTATAAATGGCTGGTAGGAGTTTTCAAGTACCACCTTACTGAGTGCATTTAGCTTATGGGATATTTAATTCGACCAGAAATCACGTTTTAAAAATAGATATTTGTTTAAATCATCACTGTTTATGAGAACGCAAAAAAATCGTATCCTTTGTTATGAAATGAATATATAATTTAAAGGTAGAACTAAAAAAGCCATGTCGGACCATATTTTCTCAATTAAATTTAGTTGTAGAACCCTTTTACATTTTGTAGAATATAACGGAATCCTTAAATACTTTCAGCATAGCAGAAACAAAAATGCGCCGCGGGCGAAAAATTTTCTCGATCATGATCTATTAAATTGAAAGTATATTTTCCGGGTGGAAGATATTACTTTTTATTATATTTCACATCCCATAAATAAATGCAGCCATCCTGTAGGGAATAAGGATAAAGTTGAACACGCAAATAAAAATTATGGTAATAGATTCAATGTATGTTTTTATTAGTGTTAAAAAAATACAAAAAATTGGCTACCTATTAGATTTTAATGAGTGGAATGTAATATTTTCTTTTTTGTCGAATTCTTATTTTATTCGGTTTAATTTATTACAGTTGTATTCGTTTGTCTGAAACCGCGTCAAGTCGGTTTCGATACTTCGTGTTGATTCCAGAGAATTACAAGAACCGGGTTTCGCACAAATAGTATTTATTACATTTTTTCACGGAACCATAAATTTTACCTCGCGGAACCGTAAGATTCCGGGGAACACCATTGAGAAACGCTGGTATAGATTATCCAAGTTAAGGTAAAACATTTAAAAAGCACACTATTATATAAATATTACAACATAACTCTTTGAAGCACGAGATTTTTTTTCTTCCCCTCCCCCCACTCTGTTTTTGTAATTTTGTAATGTAGTAAGACTTTATAATAACGTAAAAGTAAATAAAAAAATTCTGAGCTGAAAGCTTTTCAGGAATGAGGTGGTCGAAATTTAAAATCACCTTGTAACATAGGGATAAAAAAAATTGTTTAAAATCAAATGTTTATTAGAATTAAAAAATAATGAGTACATTTATGTAAAATGTGGAAATTTACAAAACATTTATTCCCTTTTTTTATACAAAGAGGTATTTTACATACATAACATAGCCAGTTAATACGTATCGGCCTCTCTTTTGTACTACTATTTGCAACACAACAATATTATGTAGTATATTCTGGCTGATGGGTATGGTTCAGATGTAAGAACTTATAAAATAGAATTCATATCCGTTTTGTAAATTTGGGTCAAAGTAACTATTTCAATTGTACTTCGGGATAATATACATTGTTCTCATATCGGAAATACTCGGGCATACTCATGCTTACTCGTTCATTAATAAATAAATGCAATATTTTAATTAAAATTGTTTCTCATTTTAATAAATGATAAACAATTAAAAATATTCAGAAGATGTATGTACCTAAGTACTAATCGATGTAAGTTGAGGTAACATGGTTCGTGGTAGTACATTAGGGATAACCAAAGAAGGCATTTATATAAAATAAAACTTTTTTTTTCATAATATTATTCTACATCATCAAATATTTATAGTTGAAAGCAAAAACCACAAATTATCAAATATATAGATATTAACGCAAATTACTTGTTTCAAAATTTTAATTTTGGTATCACCCACATGATCACTTTGGTACCACTTACGCAATCAAATAGCTCCACGACGTTTTAATTTAAATACTGACAATATAATATGCATTAATGTAAAAAAAACGTCTTGTATACACAAATATTTAATTTTCGAAGAGTAAATACTTTTACTGTTGCATAAATGTGTCATTAACTATCGGATCTATGTTTCCAAAAAGATTGTGTGTAGAATGTCTCTCGTTCGACAACTAATGTTCCAAACCCCTCTCCTACATGTACACTTTATTTGATATCTATTCAATAACTGGTCTGTGACTGTGACCTTCTTTCATCGTCTAAGAAAAATTTGAACCGTTTTTTACCCATGTTTATGATAATTTTTTAAATATGAATTAATTATATTAATTAAAAATCAATTTTTATCGAAAAATATTGTTGTTGCGCCACAGGGAATCGAAACCGGGGAAGGTGCATTATCCAACTATGCTACAGCGACGATATTTTCGATAAAATTGATTTTATATGTATATCTCTCTAACTAATATATTTAATTCATATTTAAAATATCACAGACCTATGTTCTGAATAATTACAACTTCACAATAAGAATGTGTTCTCCTGATAATTTTTTCACTAAAATTAATTAATCTTTTTCTATCTAAATAGTGCTGTAAGTATCTAAAATAATGACAGCCGAATATCATTAGATCAAAGCTATACAGTAAGCGGACCACAAGTTTTCATTATAGCCCGTTAATTTTTTCTCTCGAGATTTTTGCTATTTTGCGATGTACTAAAATTTTGATTTTAACGATTGATCTATTATAATTTCTCACAATACTTTTCTGCCATTTTGTTTCGCCTAGTTTAAGTAATCTGGTTGAATTGGTTCGGGTAAAATATATTATTCCATGAACGTCCCACCAAACAGGCAAAATGACCTTTTTAAAGTAATACCGGGTTTCAGGGTATTCTCTTTAAGGGCTTATTCGATCTTCATTGTATTTTACGCATTTTATTATTATACAGTTTTCAATGTACAGTACCAAGCCCCAGTTACCATATGATACACAAAGGTGTATTTTTTCTTTGTGCCATAAATACACCTTTTTTGTTATTATCGCAAAATTCACCTCATTCATAATGTTTACTAACGTTCCCGATTTATAAATTCATCGTTAAATACTGTATCATAAAAATGCAGACTTGTTATATATTTCTTTAATGGACATCTCTGGACTGGCCTCTAGTAAAAAAAATATAATTTTTAGGGTACCCCTAACACAATCATGATAACCATAAATCCCGTCCGAGAGCCTCAAAAGACTGCATGGATCATACAAAGCATAGTATCAAATATTACATTAATTTTATCACCTTCGCACACATTGACTGTTTTGACACTGTGATAGATAGTGTAATATCGATTTTGTGAATATGTGATTAAAGTTTGCTCCAAATATTATTTACATTTTTTTTTAAATAGAATATAAAATGCCAATCATATCAGGATAAATTCACCGAAACATTCCATGTAAACTCTTTTGTGTTTAATGTTTAAATCGTGAAATTTTCAATATTGCTCATTGAATGAAAAATATTATTTAACTTTACAATTTTTAATTTAATTATTTTTGACCCAGCATTTTTGTGTACACTTGATTTATGTTCACAATATTTTCTCAATGAGTCTCTGATCTCTGAGAGTCCACAAAAAAATTGAGTTATATCAGATAAACATATATTAGAGAACGGTCCTTTTAAAGGCTTCAACAACCGAAGAGTGTGCTTAAAATATATTTAAAAATGCACAAAGTAAGTCATTTATATTGTGGCATTCTATACACTCTGCCTAAGCATGTGTCAAAACGGTGTGGCAATATGTAAGTAAATTAATAAATGGTAGACTATGAAACACACTTATTTGCATTCGATAACCAAATACCTCACATAAAATTATTTTTACACTTACTAGGGCGCGTATCCATGAATCTTAGAAATACACGATAATAGACCTGGCGTGTGAATACGTACATTATTCGTAAAATTTTGTAATTTTTAACTTTAATTTTTTAGCAGAAACATTACGGCACATCATGCCATTTCATTTAATCATATTTAAAATTAAATATCTATAAAAAATCTCCCACAAAACGGTTGAAAATCCAAAAACTTGAGGGGGGTCTAAAATGACTCACTAGCATCGCCGGATTCCAACATCTAAAATTGAGACGGTGTTATATTATTTTCAGTAAATTTCGGATGTTTTATAAAATAAAGTTTTGTAAGGAGGTTATGAATGAGAAGGATTAAATAAAGCTTCATAATAAGGGTACGTTATAAATTTACACTTATTGAAAACTTATCTAGGCACATGTTAGAATTTATATTTGGTGAACGAGTTTCAACAAACATTAAATTCCAGCATTACGTCACATAAATTTTCAGACTCGATAATGGCAGTGCTTAAAGTTTTGAAAGAAGGTAATTCTTTTATCCAAATATTCTGCTTCGTGACATTATGTAACGATATAAATTTATAATATTTTGCCATAAATTTTAGAAAGGGGTATATCATAATAAAGAAAAACGTGACTGTTATAATAATGATATGTGTGATTAAAATTATAAATTTTCCCATTATAATGAAAGTGGTCTAAGTCAAGAAATTGAATAAAGGAAACATAGACCAACATTTCAACACGGCAATACGTGCCATTATCAAGGCGTTACCTCAAAAAGTTACGATAAAATCGTACTTATTTGTCAAATATATCATTGCCTCCACATATAAGTCTCAACTGTGGTTAATTTATATATTTTTTGTAGATGCTTACCTTGAGAAAAACGATAAACAAAAAACGCGATCTAATCTTGAAGAGACGCCAGCTCCGTACATACTGTTCCGTACAGGAAACAAGAAAACAAGGATGGTTCGCCGATCTCAGCTTCTCTCAACCGGCGATGATAATTATGATGATAAATGAAACACAAAAGATGTTCAATATAAGCATACTACGGCGACAAAATGGAGAATGCCTACCGCAGTAGAATACTCTTATTTTTATTCAAATTTATTACAATACATACAGTCATTTCGCAAGTACGTAAGACGGTGACAGCCCGTCGCTTGAGACGTTTTTCTAAGACGTCTTTGTTTTCCTAAATCTATCCCACGGGTTTTTTGGCGCCACGCCGATTATTACACCTTTAAATTATTAACACGTGTCTTATCGTTGTCTTATCGCGAATAATTTATGTGCGATACACATACATTAATATTAATTTAGGCCTGTGGAGCCTAGCGGAAAGCTATCGGCATCAGTCAATTGCTTTCCGCTAGTCTAAAGTAATGTCAAAAATATAATTTTCTCCGCCGTCACCTGCTTGGAAATCTTTTAAATGACACTGAATTTTAACCCTTTAGAGAAATAAACTTTTTGAACAGTTAAGTAAAATTTAACTTAATTTAATTGTTCTCTTTCTAACTCCAGGTTTGGTTCAAATCTGTGCTTAATAATCTGCGCAGTTCTTTAATTATAAAGTTTTCGGTAGAATCTGCCACCTTCAGTATCATTGGCCACCGTCTGGCGATATAATATTGTATTCGTAATTTGTACAGAATACTGAGTAGTTTTTAGATTTACATAGTATATAAATAAGCCGTCAAATATTTTAGTTTTGTAGAGAGGTTATGTATAATTATCTATAAAGGGTGTTTTGTTAAATTCAGCTTCGTTAAGTTTTTTAATTTTTCATCACTAAACATAGAAAATGCCTTATAAACAAGAATATATATATATATATATTTATACAGTGTACGTTTAATTAAAAGAATAAAAATGAATTTAATCAATCAACCCATATATATGGTAGCATAGTCACTCGCAACTAATATATGAAGGAATGTAAGGAATCAATATTAAGAGATTGATTTCGAAATTTTGAAATCCTTCAGCACCCACCGTATTCGCCTTTATTGAACTTCTACCTATTTATGATATTAAAAAATAGAGATTTGAATCTAAAAAAAAGGTGAGATCACGTAGAAATTCGAGAGGGAATTGATAAGCTGGGGAAATATTTGACCGAGTGTGTTGAGATTGAAGGCGTTATTGTTATGTTGAAAAATAAAGTCATTTAATCCTACAGTCTCGTTTGAAGCCGCTAAATACTAACCGGTTGGTGAACAATAAAGAGGTACCACCCTTGGGGTGTGCAACTCTCCATTGTAATTATGTATATATTATAATGGACCACCCACCCCAGAGTAATGTCAACCGCAAAACCAATTTGATTGTTATTATTGAACGGAATTAACTACACTGAGTTTTGGCGTATTTCACATGTTTGAAAATCACGAGTAATTTATTTTGTCGGTTACCAACCATTTCAGATACAATACAAGTTGATTGTTTATTATTGAACTGGGTCTACTACACTGGATATTGGTGTATTTTACGTAAATGAAAGTCGTACGTAATTTATGCTGGTTAACGCTCACGATGGATACAATCAAGTCGCAATTCATAAAATGGTTTTGACTTAATACTATTTAGAGATAAGTCAGAATGAAATCTATTACCATGTACAGTGACCTACTCGCAGTTGCAATACTCGTCAGAGTTTGTGAAGTGTCGTTAGAGCACTGAGTTAATTTTGAACCTGTAGATTATGCATTTTTAGTTATGCCACTTTTTTAGATCTAGTAAATATGTTAGAATGTAGCCTTAGCATTTAGTTAGTCAAGAACCAGAACATAATTAAAAATTAAAAATAAACGTCTGAAAAATCAAAAAAACCTCAATTTATTAATCATCAAAAAGGAAACAGTTCATAGTGCCTCCTTTTTCCTGCTCTAGAGGCTCCATAGGAAATCAAATTTAATCAAATCATTTTTGTCATTATTCTTAAACACGTTGGTAACTTTTTTATCATGGACAGTTGGTTTTAAGGGTTAATGAGCTACCCCTGTAGTATGGACAGCAATCCCCAACATGTGGCGTCTCGTTAACCTCTATGCGGAAGTTAGGATGCACACCAAATCTGCGCGAATCGGTTACGCGTGAAATAGGGTCCACGTAGGTGATACATTATAGTACGAGGTCCGACGCAACAAGAGTGGCATTCCTGACTTAAAGATGTGAAGCCCGCCGTCCACGATTTATCAACCAAATTCAGCAGAATACAAACCCGCCTGAACTTTTGTGAAATATCTAAATGTGTTTATAAACGACTTTCACATGACTAATCTTTAATTCCTGGTTTTTAATTCCAATTCACGATACATGAGATTAACAATGACCAGGATTAAGGACAAGATAAAGAGGCGTGGTAGCACTATCTTGTAACTAATTTAAGGTTGTATCTAGTAACTAATTAATCTGAAATAATCCATAGCAGTCTTGCCAGAATACACTTTTATTTTTTATATTTTTTTTCCGTTTTTATTCATACTAAAAATATGGTTTCTGAGATGTGAAATTATTGTAGCTGACATGTGATCTGTTTAACTCTCATATTAAATGTTTGCTCATAACTAACTTACCATCACGCCACTTCCTTGCAGGGGCAGGCAGAGAGGATAAAACGTTACACTATTCTAGCCTAACATTTATTCTTACCTCATCCACTTTCATACTTCTGTGGAGGTTTATCACCTCCATAATCTGCCCGCACCCTGCATATATATGAGTGCAAAACTGGACTCTAATCAACCTCAAAAGCCAATCATGGTATCGACCCCAATAGGTGTTAATACAACGCGCACGCAGATATTCACGAATATTATCTCACGGCTGTCTTCTGACATGTTGTAAACTTCTTAATATATACACTTCTATCTGTAATTGTTGTCAAGTATCTGTAAACTCGTGACAACTCTAAGAAGTTTTTATTGTTCCACCTGTTCTGACACACACACGCACACATCTACTTACTCTCTCCGCGATATTAAGTAAAAAGAATCTGTGATCGTTGGGAGATATTCGGTGCTCGCACACTAAACATTCTGATATCTCATAATTTATATTTCTTTGAAGAAAAGTGGTAATCCCTTTTCTTTTTTAAAATGCCCCAAAACGTTATTTTACAACATAACATAATTCCCCAAACATCTTTTGATTTACCTGATCGCACCAGGTCTTTCACGGATATCATCTATTCATATGATTTTTATCATGCTCTCCCTTCCCTTACTCAGACGTTTTACATGCCCGAACTATTTTACCGAACATTCATTAATTCTATTGACTAAACTGATTGCAGATCTATATTCGTTTTAACACTACCGCACTTCTACCGCATTCTGTTCACTTTATTAATCGTTTCTTAATTCATGTTAAGTAATAATAATAAAAAAATAATATAAAATACGGTTTAGTTGTTTTAATTAGAAAGATATACATATATATAGTCAATTTTATCCAAAAACATTGTTGTTGCTACCGGGATTCAAACCTGAATCTCTTTCCAATCCGGGGAAGGTGCATTGACCAACTATACTACAGCACACAGTACTTTTGACATTATATTTTCGAACCTATATGTTCGAATAAACAATATTTTTCGATAAAATTGATTTTATATGTATATCTTTCTAATTAATACATTTAATTAGCGTTTTAAACATCAAAGACTTATATTCTGAATAATTACAACTTCATAATAATAATCTTTTCTCTTTAATAAATAATTATTATTTTAATTTATTTAACCCTACTAGAAGACGCTTGGATTAACGAGTGGCTCAGTTTACACGTTAGTAGTATTGGGTAAAATATTGCAAAGTATAGAGACGAAATTTTACGACATTGTATATTATCAGTGTTTCGGGTTTGAAGCCCGGTGGTGACTATATTTTTAAAAATAAATAGATTTTTTTCTGTGAAATAACATTCATCAAATGATATGTTTACTTAACCTTTACCATACCATGATATAAAATACCCGAACGCAGTCATGCTATCAACTCGTGTTACAGTAAACAACAGTTAGAAAAAATGATTTTATTAGCTTAAATGGCTTTAATGGCACGATTTACTCTAAATATTGAGCATTCAATTTTGAAAAAATGATTAATAACATAATTTAGAGCATTCATTAAGTCGTATACAATGTGTCCTTCCTTCGTATCTCTCTTGATTTAAATAGTGAGAAAGAAACAATTATATTTGTATGTTTGTTGTTCTTTTCACTGTGAAAATAGTGTGTGATCTCTATCTTTCATATCACAAATTGTATTTTTACCAAAGTTAATTTTACAACGGAATTGAATGTAAAAAAAAATTGTTTTTGTACTATTCCTTTTTCATAATTGGTTTTTCATTAGTCATTCCTAAGCGCTAAAATTTTTTTTAGGATTATCTAAAATATGAAATTTATGTTGCATGTATTTATCGAAATATTATATAGGTTTAATTATGGTGGTAGACCTGTGTTACTGCATGGTTTAGGAAGGGTTAAACATATTTTCCCTTAGTTAAAATTTGCATTCTTCAAGACATCAATTTTTAAAATATTGCAAAAAATAATTTCTGCTTTATAAAATTTTTCATGCAATTGATTGAGCATCGTTGTAAAAGTCAGCTATCCATACAAAATAAAATAGTCAACAAATGATTCTGCACATATTCTCGTAGTCATTAATGCAAGTTTCGTGATAAAAATACCCAACACACGTACAATGTGCTATACATATTTTACGATTGTATACCTATTTTAAAATAGGTAGTACTATTTTAATTAATAAGAAACTTACTTTTCACGAGTTTTTCAATCGTGAAACAGTTTTTAAACAATTATTTCAGTAAAAATATTAATAAGTATGTAATTTACAATAATTATGATTCGGATCCAATTTTGTTGTACTAAAAATGTCTGGCTATATGTTTTATCGTGTATACTCGGTGAATAATAAAATAATAAAACTCTTTGTCATCCTCATATAAAATTATATATAACATAACGTAGGGAGTAGGTATTTTTTAAAACTAGGACACAAAAAAATTATATAATTCTTGTGAATCCATTTTACCTTATTTTAGATACAGTCGATCTGTAATACTCGTAATACTGTTATTTATTTATTGTATAAATAGCATACAATAAATGAACAAAATATTGGCCAACGTTTCTGTTACGGTCGTGGATAACCGAGAATTCATGTACGTGTATCTACCTACAAACAAACGAATATATAATGCTCCATATACGATGTTTCCTGTATGCCGAATTTAACGGAAAAAAAGACACCTGTCAGCCATACACGCGATTAATTTCCACGTTATGCTGTATGTAAAAACACGTGTCCTTATAATATATCATATAAGGGCCTATGTATGTCACGTCTGCCGTACACTAGTAAATATTACGAAGGCAAGAAATCTGCCTGTACAAGACGCCAGTAAATATTTTATAACCAGTTCGCTGGAATAAATTTAACGTGAAACAACATACAGAGTTTTTATTGCCGGAGTACTATCTGAAATCTTAATACATTCGCACATCTCTCTATAATCAGTATCAGCTATATAAAATATTATAAAGATTTAAAATTAAAAATAACAGCACAAAAGAAAGAATTCGAGAACGAGGAAATAGTCTTTACTCTACATAACAGTTTCATCATCAACAATATCAGCCTTGATGATGGACGCTGCAATGGAACCCAAGATGATAGCCTGAGAGGTGAGAGGAGGCACATGGTAAAAAAGCCCAGAAAATTCAACACAGAATAAACGCCCGTCAAAACTTAAGAATATGATCCAATTTGGCTTCATTATCATCATTAATTTCGGCATCCTTACATTCTGTGAGGATATATTTAATTTATTTAGATTTTATATGCCTCCTCCAACTCATCTCGAGTTTCTTTATTGCTGGTTTCACGAATATGACTGTAGTCCAGCAAGCCTTCAAGGCTTGTTCCTTCCTTCCGGTCCTAGGTCCCACCACTTATCACCTTTGCATCCCGTCTTATCTGATCACACCTCTCGTTCACTGTCATTTTAGCTTTGCCACCCGGTGTCCTATGTTTTCAGTTTCAGTTTTGGCTACGTGTTCACGCATTTGTCTATCGTTCATACATAGCGAAATCCCCAATCTCTATCTCCTCACAATTCTTTGGGCCACATTGAGCATTAACAACCGATAACCCATCCAATAACTAACGAGTTGCCAATTTGGCTAGAAACCCTCGAGATTTCATGTCACATCCCTAAAGGTACGAAATTGCATTAAAATTATATAATGATTTTCCCCAAGACATTTGAATATTACCATATTCAAAAAATATTTTTTTGGCACTGGCATAGATCTTGATCTAGAAAATTTGTTTGTGCTTGCAAAGAAAGAGTATTTCCCAAAATAGGTATTACCATTATTTTCGAATAAATTTCATTATTCTTAAAAATATTTCATTAGGTATACGCCAGTAATAAATATACAAAATAACTCATTTATACTTTTTTATTTTAATTCTATGATATTCCAGTGTTTTTTATTTTTTGCTTTAGAAAAAAATTTTTAATAGCCGCTATACGATATTCGTTCATTATGGATGCAATGTTGTTTTTAATGGAATCAAATTAAACTCTGAACACCTAGCACTGAACTTCAAAAAAATAATGAATATCAAAAATACTTGTGAGATGCCAAATTTAATAAATGTTCACCAAAAATATTTATTCACTGTTGAAACAGTGAATAGAAATGTGAAAATTACGACGATCCCTGGTAAACGTTCAATGATTACAAAGAATAACATTTTAGCTAGTGGAAAGTAGAATTACCATTGGAAAATACTTATTGGCTGAATGGCACACGCAATTGCACAAATTATCTTAGAGATAAGTTTGTAACATGTTTGTACATGGTGCCGGAAAGCTCGTAGGAAATATAACACATACAGAGCCCAAATTTTCATGTACACAAATATATATTTTATATTTTCCATCGCCATGTTTATATGGTAGAAATAGGGTCAAATATATCTATGTACAGAGAAAAATGGTTTATTGGAACATAAAATGTTTTTAGGAATATTTATTTTTAATATATGATTTTTATAGTGTAAGTACGTAGTTATATATTTATAATAGTAGAAAAACTAATTCATTCGACTAAGAGGGAAGGTTTTGATCGTTAACGAAAATATGGACAGTAAAGGTGAAGTGAAGAAAGTATTGTTGCTAATTTATGTTTTCTTCGAATTTAAATTCTTTTGTATTTCAACTTTTTCAAAATTGTTCAATATTAATCCTTTATAAGGTACCGAGTGGAGAACTTTTAGTTTATGACTATCGAAACAGTGGATTGTTTCAATTTTGTGATTAGAAAATTCAGAGAAGTTATTATATTTTAGGCAGTGGCGATGTTTATTTATTCTCGTATTTAGATTTATCGCGGTTAGACCCTCTCTTCCCATGCCCCGCCCTATTACCCAAATATATCACAATACTGTATTTAGTTTAGTTATCACCTGATGATGAGAGGGAATGCACATCTCGAAACTATAGTAGTGACAATAATCCAATGTGTGTGTAGTACAAAATTTATTTGTGTAAATTAAAACAATTATGTTACACCACAAAGTAACCGCCATATTAACTGATGATTTACAAAAATTAAACAAATTCATTTAAAAAATTAACAGACATAAACATAAATATAAACTTTCTTAATTTATAAAATTAACTTCTTCAATAACATTTTATATATTTTTATTTTTTATCTTTGTTTTATTTACCACTAAAATGAATTAACCACTAGAATTTGCTAATCATTTGATAGAAAATGGTCATGATTTTGATAAAAAATTGGGATTGTCAATTTTGCATATACACGGTGTTGGTCACAAATTAAATAATTTGGAATCGTTGGAGATAAATAAAGCGTGTAAAACTAATCAAAAAATTATAAACAACCAACTAAATTTAACTACGAGTCCCATTCTAAAATTTTTTCCTAAAAATTATTCGAGTAAATTTGTATTAAGTAATGATTTGAGTTAGGTACTAAAAAAAAAAAAAAAATTTTTTTTGTTTTTTTTAAAATTAGATTTTTTAAAAAATAGATTCTGTCAAAGAAACAATATATGTATTAGTTAGTTATGACATCCTGAAGAAGAAAATGGTATTTTTCGAAACCGGTAGATGTATTTAAACTCATTTTAGTGGTTAATAAAACAAAGATAAAAAATAAAAATATGAATCTTAACCACAAAGATAACATTGCTGATTTTAAAAGTATAACATTTTATATTGATAATAAGAAAACGCTTTGTTTATACCACTGTTTATTAATAACTCGACGAGTTTCGGGGCCAATGGTCCTTTCTCCAGGATACAATTATACTTGTAAAATACTTGTATATATTGTATCCTGAACAAGGGACCATTGGCCACGAAACATGTTGAGTTATCAATGAACAGTGATATAAACAAAGTGTTTTCGTATTATTATTATAAAATTTAAACATTCCGTACAATTTTTTTATCGATACCGTGTTTTTACCTAATTTAAAACGACAACCCCGTCCACTGACCAATCCAAACGCAAATCTGCATCAATACACATGATTAATACACACACTAATACATGTTTTATTTCAAATAGAAAGGAGTACAAGGAGGCGGACATTTCGTGTTACGTAGTAGTGGGTCATTCGTGATTGGTATTTATTCAGCCTATAGAAGGAGATTTTTCACGTTCGAAATTTACGTTCATTTTTTAAATCGCTTTTCAGCCTTCTTTGATAACATTTTTGAATGAACTTCAATTTATGAAGTACAAATTTCAAGTATTTATGTAACTTTCGTGATTATTTTCTTAGATAAAATAAATGTCCTAGAAATCTCAATCTCACAAAGTGGCCGACCTACTTTAGTCTCCTTAATCTCATAACTCACTATTATGGGCTGTATGAAGATCTTTTTGTTGTAAATAACTAAATTATGGTATAACGATAACTGCGCGTTTTATATGTAAGTTCTCTTTTACAAGAAATTTCGTTTCTAGTGTGGTTCAAGAATTTTCAAATTTTCTAAGAACTCAGAAACAAAATTTCTATATAAGTACCTAATTACATTCAGAAACTGACTGACATAGAGGGAAAGAAATATATTTGACTCATTTCACGAATTTTTAGGTATGCACGCCAGAGAATTTCGTGATAAAATTATTAATCAGCTTACAAAGCAGTTTTTTGTTAAAGTCTGAATCGTAATAATGAAAAAATACCTATAATGAAAAGAATCTATGCGCATAAAAATTTAATCCAGATTTCGTGACTTATAAACAAATATTTATATCAAAAATAATATTGTTACATTATTTTAATAATTGGAAGCGGATTTAAAAATACTATTTAAGACCACAATGTTAGGAAGGTAACTTTTATTTCTTATAATGGTTGTCTTAATGGAAGGTGTCATTTTGTTTTTTCAGTGGAGATTTTTGACAGCGGTTATTGTTAAGGATTGCAATTTTAGCCATAGAATACTGCATAAATGCACGTCCCACGCCTTGTAAACATTTCGGCATATATAGTCGTTCATCTCGTACCAAAATGAATAATTTTATCCAAAAATCCTGGCGTATCAGTTCGGTTTTGGATGAAATAATTAAACCTGAATGTCTTGGAATAGAGGCAATCTAAACAAGGGATTGGGAAAATACGGGAGGTAAGAAGAGTGGATGGAATTTGGAAGAGGAAGAGAAATTGGGAACAGTTGGGTTGAAGAACCACCCAGAACCAAAAAACACGACCCACCTATGAAATACTAATTTCTTTATCTGGACTTTCGTCCAATGGATCCACAGGTATACATACTCTGTTGTTACGCACGAAGTACTCTTGAATATACACTTTTGGTGATAGCGCGAATGTGTCATGCAAGAAGCACCATGCACAATAGGTAGGTGCACAGAATTCAGCACGCATGGTAGCGACAAAACCGAATACAAACAATACACTCTACTAATTAATAATTCCCACACGAAATTTTTGCAGCCTACTGTACTACTAGTAAACGATTTCTCTTAGTCCAAAGTTTCAATTCTAACTGATCCAAAAAACCATAGAGAACACAACCACAGAAAAAATATCATGTTCTGGTATAGGGAGAGGGGTTAATCGATATTTAATGAACTGGAACCATTTCATACGTCGCGTTCATATTGTGCGCACACGGTGACCGGCGATCGTTGGATGGTTATAAAGATCTAACAGAGGCTATACTCTTGAAAACATGGTATCGGCGAGTGAAAGCTATGACTATGTTTTCCAACAGCTCCGAATACTTTGAAAATGCTGCTGGAGCCGTGTTAACCATTAATGGTGTACTTTATTGTAATAAGATAGCAAAAAAAATTTTAAGAGATGAATTGGTCATTATCAATCAAGAAGACATGTCTGTCGTTTCAGCAGGATGGTGCAATCTGCCATACAGCGAGAGATATAATACAGTTATTGTATGTATAGTTTCCCAAGCGACTAAATCGTTGTTTTAGCGGACAAAATTGCTCACCGAGGTCATGTCATTAAACTTCTTTGTCTAGGTGTTTCATTGCTCAAGAATGAGATTTAAAACATTATTGCGACAATGTTCAAAAGTGTGGAAGCGTGCAAATAATGTCGTGACGAATATTTGGCAGATATTATATTCAGTGTTTAATATCAGTGCTTATTCTCAATATTTAAATATAAATATTGACACTTTTCGAAAGAACAATGCGTTTTATTAAAATATTAAAAAGGTACCTCTTGTTGAGACACCTTTATTTATGGTAAGACCGACACAAGGTGACATCTAGCGACGACAGAGATGCACCGAGTCGTAACGACTCTACCAAAATACACCGGTACAAATTGCGCACTCTAACTTTCTACCGCTTTAGAAATATTTAAAAGTACCATCCACTATAAACTTTAGTTGAATAAATTAAGTAAGTAAGTAGGTACTTATTTTATTTTTTTCACGCCGTTGTCTCAATTCCCCTCAATTCTGTGATAAATCATGTTAAGTGTCATAACATCTTGATTCTAGATGTCTTAAGTACCTAAATTCCTATTTCCAAAAGCAATACAATACTCAGTTGTATCTGAAACATCTTAATGGTCTGTAATTGAAACTAGAACCATATAATAATTAGAACATGATTAGATACGACGTTATTTAAGACGATTTAAATATTTATAACATATAATGTAAATACAAATTAAAATGTATTAATTAGAAACATATACATATAAAACAAATTTTATCAAAAAATATTATTGTTGCTACCGGGATTGGAACCTGGATCTCTTTTAATCCGGAGAACGTGCATTATCCGATTATACTAAACCGACACAGTGGATTGACGACAAATTTTCGAACCCATATGTTACACTTTTCAAATTAATACAACTATCATTCTATTATTTGAAAGTCATCTATTTTATTTTTACGGAGTCTCAAATAATAATAATATCTTTAGTAAACCGATAGGAGACGCTAGAATTATTCAATTCATTTTTATTAAATTTTGTACACATTGATATAACTTATATATTATTAAGGAGAACGCATTATTATTGTGAAGTCTGTGATATTTTAAATATAAATTAAAATATATTAATTTTTAATTTGTATTTAAAATATCACAGAACTACAACACAGAATTACAACTTCACAATAATAATGTTTTTTTAATAATATATGATGTAATAAATTTTTAAACAATTATTATGTCGATATCACATATTTTTTTAAATTATAGATGCTATACACATAACCAATTTATATCACAAAGGATTTTTTGCTGACTTTTTTCAACACAATTACAAGCCTTTAAATTAATAACTCCTCCTACCTCCGCCACTGTATACCTGTCTGTGAATACATTTATTTATTTATTAATATTTTTAAAAGATGGATTGTAAATAATAAAACAATGGAAATAATAATTTAGTTACTTTTTCCCCTACAATTAAAATTTACTGATATAGCATATAATGCATGTTTTTCAAATAGGTATTTGAAATTCCGTAAAAACAAAATATATGGCTTTCAAATAATGGAACGATATATATTTTCATTTGAAAAGTGTAACATATGGGTTCGAAAATTTGTCGTCAAAAGTAATGTCACTGTAGCATAGTTGGATACCTCGGATTGGAAAGAGATTCAGGTTCGAATCCCGGTAGCGGAACAACAATATTTTTCGATAAAATTGATATAATATGTATATCTTTCTAATTAATACATTTAATTAGTATTTAATAATATTTTGTGTGCTAATTGGGCACCGTTCTGTGGCCTAAAATAGTTTTGTAGTGCTATGTTAGCTGAAAAGTAATGCTCCATACATAAATCCATATACATATTATGTTAAATTTCTGCGTAATAGAAATCAGACAATAGATTAAATAAAACACAATTACTTTGTATGAAACCATGAATTTTCGTCGAAAAAAATTCGTGGTGTTATACAAAGTGATTTTTATTTAATCTTATATGTCAAACCATAAAGTGATTGCTTTCTACGAAAATAAAGAATGATATACAAATGTAAGTGCAACATATAAGTATGAAAACTTGTCGTCAACTTACTGTGTTGGTGTAGCATAATCGGTTAATGTATTTCCCCGGATCGGAAGAGATCCAGGTTCGAATCCCGGTAGCAATAACAATATTTTTTCGATAAATTGTTTTAATATGTATATCTTTCTAATTAATACATTTCTTTTGTAATAAAAATATCACAGAACTGTGCTCTGAAAAATTGCAACTTCACAAAAAGAATGTGTTCTCTTAAAAAAATAAATGTATATATATATACTACAAGTTAAAAAAGTACTATAACCTTATTGTTCTCTTAAATTTATCTGGCAATTGACTCTCTTTAGTGAATATGTTGGTATGAAAATATAAGCCTCAAGAGAAAAGTAAAATTTGTTTGTAGCGTAGAAACCTTTACAAATTCTTAGTGTAAAATAAAATACCGTTATTTACGGTTGTGTACATCAAATAAGTTTACATAGTAAACAGAAGGGTTGTGTGAATAATAACTAGTTTTATAATGGAATAATATAAGTGATCACACAATTTTTGGGTTAATTTCACTACTAGTTTCGGAAAGAGCAGTGCTTGCCATCTATTGGTGTAAATTGTAGTAAACTAAATTAAATACAGTTGGATATGGGGCTCGTAAGGATGGAAGTGGCTTTATTGTTTCTTGGAAACATCGATAATAGCGGTGAAGTATTTGAAAATATGCTTTTAATCATTAATGTTTTTCCCGAAATCATTTTTTTCTGGATTTCTATCATTTCAAGATTATTCATTATTATTTCCCTATATGGTACCGAGTGGAGTAGTAACTACCGAAAGAGAGACAATAGGAACATTTGGAAGTACCATGTTCAGGACATCATCCCTCTGATCGGCAGGCGGAAAAATTCAATACGAAGTGCGATACTTTGATAGAGTTTGATATTAATTAACTAAATCCACAGTAAAATTTTGTTATAGTCTCACGCGTGTTGGTGCATGTCGCAGTGTATATGGCGTGCGCGTGTGATTATTTTTTATTGTATCTAGAGCAAGGTATTTAAGTAAAATAGCACTTACAAAAGTTGGCGTTTATTGGTGGATGAATTATAAAGGCAGGTTCGACGAGTATACAGTTAAATGCGCGTGTGAAATTGAATACTGGAGTGGCTCCTTCACGGGTTTCGGAGAAGTGGTCGCTAACTTCGTGGACTTGTCCGTCACGATGTATTGGCATCTGCCTATATGGCTGTTAGGTGAGTCCCTACACGACTATGTCTGTGGAGCGCGTGTACGATCACTACAGGAGAGATTTAAAAAAATGCGTTTCATAATACATAATTTACGTATATTTCATATTTCTCTAGGGGTAAATATAGTAAGAAATCTAGTATCCCAACCAAAGGCTATAAAGGTTACTCTTTGGAGGTGACTTCTTGAATTAATGGGCCCCTGACTATTTTATGACAATAGGTAAAAGATAAGATACTGTCATCACTGTCTGTACAGAAATAATATGATATATTAATGATCATTTAAACACAATACATATTTTCATCGAAGGATGGACTTATTTCCTTTGTATTTATTATATAACTTTTTTTTAAATTAATTTATTTTTTCAAGTTTTGGGAGAATTCTGTGAAGATTTACAATGTGAATGTTTTTAACGAATGGTGATTCTACATTATTCAAGATTAGTCCCGACCGTGAAACGTCAGCTAATGCAGATCGATGATTCAAACGTTTTCTCGTTTCATTTCATTTTAATTATCCAAAAAAGCTTGTAACATTTATTGAGAAAACGTGTTATATATTATTTATGAAAGAATCCAAAATACACAGAACTATAATAATTTATTCTTGAAAAGAGATTTTATTCCAGTAAACATATTTTTTTCATTGAAGTTATCCCTGAAAGTTATACGTACATGTTTGTCTCAGAAAACAATCGAAGTGGAAGTTCTGAGATTTGACATGAAATTAATTTTATTCATACATAACCAAATAGATTCAGTCATGTAATAATACTAAATATTCAGTAGATTATGGTTTTACAGCTCCTCAAAAGTGAGCTTATGGATTAGTTAATAAAATAATTCTTGAATATTCGGTTAAAATATTATTGCAAATCAAATAGTCAAATATTAAATCGAAAACTAAGTGAAAAAACAATTATAAAAATTAAACATTTTGTCGATATAATCTAAAATAAATAAAAAATTAAGTCTAGTACATAATAAAATGTATTCACAAGATAATCATTACACCACGAATCAAAGTCAATCTCGTCAAAAATTTTTTTTTCATGTTTATTGTTACTAATTTTTATACCCACCTCTGCTAGATTCTCATTAGTCAAGGATGATGAATATTGTAAAAAATAAAATCTGATAAACCTGCTCGCATCACGTTTTTCACAGATGTCATCTCAATTAATTAGTTGTTTCGTATGTATGTCTTATTTATATCCATGCGTTTTACATGCCCAATTCATTCTCTATTCGGTGGACTAAACTACAATCAAATTTAAAAAAATTTAAAACAGGTATAATAGTTCATGTTCATTACCTACCAATTACCCCCGTCTCTATACCCAGAACATGACATTTTCTGTGGTTTGCTATCTACGGTTTTGGACCAGTTAAGTAGTTAACGTTTACCTGCCTGACCTGCCGTGTGGGAATGTTAAGTTGGCTTGTATCAGAAGAGTATTAACGTCTTGCTGCGAGTTTGTTACACTGACTTAAAGTACAATTTGTGTGTATACGGTTTCTTGCTATGCGCGTCAAAAGTTAATACAATTGCAATCATATGTGGTACAGCGCTTGTTACTGAAGTTCAGCGGACCTGTGGCCATAGCAGAAGAAGAAATCCAGATATCTAAAGGAGTAACTCAGATGGGTCGTGTTTTTTCATAGTATCTGGTTAGTTCTTATGCTCCCTGTTTCCCTATTCCTGTCCTTCTCCCTAATTCCTTTAATCCGTCCCTTCACGAGTAATCCCTACTTCCCGCACGCGATGATTTTGGGTCCGTCGGTCGGAGATTACGCGCATACATGTAATAAATTGCAAATAAACTATATTGTATTTTAATTTTTAGCATAAAAGAATGCATTTAAAATAAAGGTAGACGTAGTCTATTTTAAAGCAATTACCTGTAAAGTTTTTACAAGTTGTATATTGTTAAGGTAAAATCAAAAGTTATAAATAGATTTCTGTCTATAATATAGTAGAAGACAAAAATGTGTAGGTAGCTAGGTTAGTACAAGTAACAAATTAGTTTAAATTTGTTGTCTACCCACATCAACCCACCACTTGCAAATCTGCTTTTGGGCCACTTTCAATATATCGGGAAATTACATAATATAATTGATACAATACTTTGAAATTAATAGGATTGGAATATCGGATGATGTAATTGATCCTTTGAATGTGACCTTTAGTGATCTAACTAAACTATCACTGTGCCATATTTCCATACAGTTAAATAGAGCGGATAGAATGCCACATTTGTCTGCACCACTTTTTATTCACTCTTACGTCAAACGTTATACATGCAGTACTTACTATTTTTACAAACATAATGATAGAGTTTTCAATAGCCCATTAGGATATTAGTATAGAAAGCTAAGGTTATTCCCATACTTTTGTATAGGACTGAGGATTGGATACACTAAAGAAGACGTGTCAAGTGTCTGAAAATATTCCACTAACGTTTCTTTCGCCGCATTCTTCAAATCCACTGAAGCGAGCATTCACTCGATTTCGCAGATCTAGCCTATCGTGAAGGCGAAACTAAAGCTGCCCATACACGCAACAGTATACCTGTTCAGGTCATCTTTTGGGCAAACCGAAGCGTGTATGTGACAAAACTGGCCGGTATCCCTACCTGTACAGGCGACCGACAACAATTACAAATTCACATTTTCTACCTGTGGGTAAGTGCTAATTTCAGGCAAACCTGAGCGTGCGTGTTACTCCAAAGCGTAGGTCTCAGTTGTTCCATCTGCCTTGAAGGAATAGATCGCGTTGCGTGGTTCGAAAAAATGACGTCTCGCAAGCGCAGCGTAATTGTGGAAGATTTTATTGAATTGTATAAATCTGAGCCATCCAATCTTAAAAGATTACACTAATCTTGAGGCTATACATTTAATTCCTTTATCAAATTAGCGTGACTTTATTAGTTTCCCTTTAACAACCATTCTTTACACCACTTTTGTCGCAGTTTTTTTTCGTTCGTAGGATTACGAGAAGACCTACTAGCGCTACCGTATCATCGTAGTTGGGCTGTACTGTTGCCATGGTTGGCCGAGAGATTGCCACAGGTTTGCCGCTACGTGTACGTGTTAAGTTACGGTATACTTGTCACGTTTACTTGAGCAGGTATACCCGTCAGATATATCGTTACGTGTATTGTCGGCTTAAGGTGGACTGGACACATGATACGCATGTGCGATTGTAGATTTCCGAAAGGGGAGGTCTTGGGCAGGCGAAGATCAAAAAAGTAGTACAAGAATAAGCTTCCGAGAAACACTGAATTTGTGTGGAGTATTTGAGGACAGATGGCAAAAAGGTAAAAAGCCTATTTTTAGAAATATTTTGAATAATGTATTTTGATGGAAAGAATAGTTTTAACTTGCGTTACTTATAAATTCCATTACGGTGCGAGGTAATTTCAGTAATTTTACTTTAGACGCACGTGTCTTATGAAATTTCATTAATTGAATATAATAATATACAGTGAAACTTTCATAACTAACATACATTCTTGACAATATGCAAATTAACAATGAAATAATGTTAAGGTAAAATTAATTAAACTTTCACATATTTATATCTTGTTTTGTATCGAGACTAGTTTTGATGTATTCCAAAATATATTTTAATTTTTCGTAAAGCCCGTGATTTGTATAGACATCATATTTTTATTTTTATTTTGCAAAACGTTAAGTTGTGAATATTTCATTATCTTCTCTCTAAACCGTTTTTTGTTGAAAAAGGTTATTTTAAAGAAGATTTTTTTTTTAACAAAACTTTTTGTTTTTTCTACTTATTTATTAAGAGGTTTGGTTATCACTCAATTTCTTGCTTTATATTGTAAATTTACCTTATTTCAGAGTGCTTCCTTTCATTTTAACATTTTTTCAAAAAACATTTTTACAAAAAATAATTCCTATCGTGGAGCAGATGAGCAATGAAGAGAGCAGTTTTACTTAAAAAATATATAGATTCAAATTAAATCAAGAATAAAAAAAAGTTTTTCGACATCGACTTTTTTCTTTTCCTCCAATCATGAGTCGTCCGTTTATTTTCTTTCTCGGTAATATAAATAGCGGGAGGATGAAATGGCCAGTTAAATTCATACAAAACATTATGCCTTTTACTGATAACACTTTATGATTTTTGTGATCATTTGATACCCCTGTTTCGTCTTCATTATATATTCTAGTTGCAGGAAACTTATGTGCTTTCATCGATGATTGTAATTGATCAAAAAATCTCTCAACTTGAGGTTTGTTGAAGCCGACACATCTTAACATGCTAGTAGAGCATAACAGTATGTCAGGATATCGTTTTTTAAAAGAAGTAAATAAACTTTTACTTGCCGTTTTTGACTCTTCGTTGAAACTATATGGTATTTTTAATGATTATACCAAATAAAAAGTCAATTTAAAATATTCTTGTTCTATTTTAAATCTTTGATGTAATCAATTATTTGTTGTTCGTAAGCATCAATAAAAGTACGATCAAAATGATCTAGTTTTGGCTGCAACTTTACTTCTTTCCCATTTTTTGGTGCCATCATTCTCTCATGGATGATGCTTTTGGAATTTTGTATTTTTATGCTGCACATCTCAATGAAATATTCCCAGATAATACATTTTCCATTGCATTCTTAAGTCTGATCGCTGTCTAGTTTCCTCTATTAGAAGTTTTTTCTCGGTGATTCTGTATTTTTCAGCTATAGAAGTGATAAATATTGTCATAGAACAGCTTTTAGTACTTTACAATGTAATTATAAACATTAATAAATATAAATATAAAGGTATTTTTAAATTTAAAATATGCGCGAATCGTATTATTGACTTACAATTTGTCCGGGGCTACCGGATTGTTCACTTTTTTTCAAAAAATACTTAAAAATTATAGTCAATAAAATAATGTATTTATTATGCTCCGATTTATGGAGTAGTAAGTAAATATGACTGTTAATTATAAATAATTACATAATACACACCTTAGCTCTGAATTACGTCACTTCGAAATTATGCGGGGATTAAAATTTTCACTAATAAAATACATCAACGCTGCTTGCAATTGAATGACTCAACGGGCGGGCCTCAACTGTTCGCACCAGTCAAGACTTGCTAATGCTACGTCGTTTATGGTAGGTACTGGCGCTATATAGCGGTAGTTCCCAGATATTAGCTTGTCTGGGGCTATCTGCCGTCCGTCCGGGGCTAGATCCCTTCCCTCTACGTCTTTGGTGGCTATTTATAGAGAACAGTGTATCGTGTATCGCGTGTATCAGTTCTATCCAGGTTAGAAGCTTGCCATCAAATAATATGATTGCGTTTCGTCATTATTGTTATTTGTATTCGGGTATGCAAGTGTCATTACCAGTAAGAAAAAATACTGAAATAGCGAATTTTTCGAATGTTTATAATATCTCCAGGTTAAGATTACTTAAATGTTTTTCTGTTATATATTTAATAACAGTACACAAATATATATTAAATTTAAAATTAAATATACATTGTCTTCATTACGAGTAAGAAAATACATATATTTGTCAAACTGGCAAGTATATTGACCATCTGCCATCTCGCGTAATCAATCATCTGTCAATTATATATTCGTAATGTTCAGTAACGGTTTTTTCAGGAATATCATTATGTGGAATGACGAAGAATAATTATTTATTAACAAAATATTTTCGATGGATATTTTTTTTGTACATACTTCAAGTTCATTAATTTAATTTATAATCAATAATTATATAATTAACTACTCGGAAAACACACCAAAATTTAAAATATTTTTGGCTGTAAAAACAAATAACACACATTCAGCAATATGGCTTTCTGATATTTGATTTTTCGGTAGATCGTGCCTTGATTCTCTACGAAGAGACTCTTCTATTAAAACTTATTTGACGATATTTCGTAATTGTCCTATTCAACATGCGTTCCATCCATTAAGGTTCCTCCCTGAGCGTTATTGTAACCTACAAATTTTGTCATATGGTTAGGATCCAATGTATTGTAGTGTAGCTATTTAAGTTTACAGTGTAAAATTACCATTTTTTGTAGATACGACTATTGTACTTTTTTTTTAAAGAAAACCAATTTTTTGGTTTTTTTATATTTTGATGAGAAGGTCAGTTTCGCTGACGTAAAAACAAAATTTTCAGATCTGCTATTGTGTGAAGTAAAACAAACTTTAAACATAAATATCTTATGATATTTCATAAATTGAATATAAAATATTTGTAAATGTATTCGATGAATGAAATAAAATAAAATAAACGACCCAAAATATTAAAGTAAACCTTTAAGAAAAATGCATAAAAATCAAAAAGATTTTAAGATCTCCATATGTCGGCACATCATTCGCGTTCAATATACTTTAATATTCATCTAGATTTGTCAGATTTTATTAAATAATGGTTTAAAATAGATACGATGCGAAAATCACGTATGCTATAAGGCGTATGCTCGGCAGAGAAATCATAATCCAGCAGAGCTGGTCGGCGATTCCCCGCTTTGTGGCGCATTACGCGCGCCACTGTGACGTCGCATGGAACTTCTCCTTGAATGCGGTCATCTCTGAATGGCGCCCTTTGTTAACTTCACCATAAAGTTATATATGTGTGTATGTACATATTATGTATAAGTAATATATATATATGAAGTACTAAGTTTTAGAACAATAAACGGTGTCCACAAATATCACTTCTGATGTCAGATATAATATAATGTTACTTGTAAATACAATGAAATAAGGAAAATATGTTGAACGAACATGAAAACGTTTGAGTAAAATTTCAGTCTATATCTTTAATTAATCGAAATCGAAAGGTTCACAAAAAAAGTGTTACACAAGCACTTACATATTTTTCATCCTATATTTTCATATAAAGTCTGAATGAAAAATTTACGAGAACAAACTCAAAGATCATTATGAATTCAACGTATTTTTAAAGTTGAATTGAAGAAAAATTAAAATATTTACCAAATACAGAGCATTAAATTATGAAAACGGCTGCTTCAAAACGTAAACAATCTTCAAAATCGACTTTTTTGGAACTAGATCTTCTTCCACAGACGCATTTTTATAACCAACATCTTGAAACGTCAAGAAAAATTATATTAAAATTATAAAAACGATATATTCATACCAGACCTATATACAGGGTGTAACAGACCTAGTCCATAATATTTTATAGGTGGATACCTGACCTGGAAATTATGAGTCGAAAATGTTCAAGGGATATGTGCCAAATCTCAGCCATGTCAGAGATACGCATATCAAAAATATCATAATAATACGATTATTTCGATTAATTGAAATATTTTAAATGGTATATAAAAAATTAAAGGTCATCAAATTTCTAGCAGCTAGATTATTTTTTGTTAGTTGATTTAGGGCCTTAAGTAAAGATGTAGATTCATAATTGAACAATTTTGCAAATATTCATTTTGAAGTACGTAGACTTCGAGCTTAACACAATTAAATTTCATATGATAATTTTTTCCGTAACAGTGCAGAATTTGTACATATTCCTTACACATTTTCGACTCGTAATATAGTCAGGTATCCACCCCTAAAATATTGTGGACTAGGTCTGTTACTCCTGTATATACAGGTATAACAGTCCTAGTCCACAATATTTTAGTATATATAGTACATGGTGCAACAGTATTATAATTTTAAAATTTCTGGTAACGAACTTATTTATTTTGTAAATTGAGTTAAAATACTGTATTTTATTATATTAAATGTGAGAACGTTTTCGGGAACATCTTCCCATTATCAATAATATAATTCAGCTAAAGTTAAAAACATTTTCAGACAGTAATAACGGATATGTTTGGAGTTAAGGGTGGTGGAGGTGGGCGTGAAGTTATAATGGATAAGAGAGGGGGTGTAATGGGCAGTATTTGAATGTTTTTTATTATTACATTTTTTTAAATTCTGTAAGATGTCTAACTTTCATCCTTTGACACAACTATGTAGAAGTTATAAATTATTATTGTCAAATGAATGGCCCTTTATTCTTGCGTGTTCAGCTATTTCGGAATTTAGACTTTTTTATAAGTTTTTCATAGCTTTAAAATATATAAAATATAGTGGAATAAAACAGTGTCTTACCTCAATTTATAAAATAATCATGGAATTCCACAAAGTTTCATTAAATCTTTTGAACAGTTATTATATATTATTTTGAAATAATGTATTTTCAGAAAAAAAAGATAAAAAGTTTCAGAAAGGAAATTAGTATTTCACTTTAATAAAATGTATCAATTTCTCTAAATGTGACACATGGAAATACATTGTGATTTTATATATAAGAAAACGTCTAAACGTATTAAGAAATGAAAGAAATCTACGACTTTTTTGAGAATTTATAAGGTTTGGGTCTCTCGTTGGGGATTGCTGGGATGGAAGATGCCGAGAAGATCGGTAGCTAGAGAGTCCTAGTAGAGCATTCTACTGGCTCTCCCTCGCACCCTATTGCAACCTGGCTGAGTTCTGCGACTTCAACATATAAATGTGACGTTTAACCTCCTCTTTTGGGAATTCCATTATTTGGGACTTCCATAATTTATCTCTGGCTGCCTTCTGAAATCAATATGAAAACAAGTATTACGTCTAATTGATACCATACGGATGAATATTATATAGGTATGGTTTTGGTACGATGATTCCGGAGCCAACGTATATCAGTAAATTATCAAATGTAATAAAGATGTGTTTGCTAACTGTGCCATTTAATAAAAAAAAAAAAAGATAAACCATGCAGGATAGCCACTATGTGTTAAATAACTAATTACTGGAACATAACTAATTGAATTTAACTTTATAATATATTCTAAAAAGCTTTGAAGATACTGTTAATTATTGAACGCTTTGCTTTGTTGATTAGAATCAAAGCGAGTTAGGGTGGATTAACTCTCAAAACGATTCCGGGATAGGGTAGGACCCTTTGAGGTTTCCTTCAATCTATTAGTTTAAAAAAATATATATATCCTGTGAAATTTTCGTACTTATCAGCGATGTAGAGTTAATATCAGTTAAAGAGATCTGGGTCTGGGTATATTACTTGACAGTAAATTATTATTCATTCCCCACATTGATTCGATAACTAATAAAGGTCTTAAAATGTTGGGTTTTGTCTTGAGGACTGCAAAATACTTTTCAGACCTGCACTTATAAAATCCTCTACACTTCTCTAGTCAGATCTTAGGCAGAATGTAATTCGGTCATATGGTCGCCTCACTATAAATATAATAATAATAATAATGTGTTTATTCCAGCGTGATCAGGTTTTTTTTTACCTGATTCGCTATAGAGATAATACATATTATATTATACATTAAGATTATGAAATAAATATAATGCTTTGAAAAAGAAAACCAAAGTAAATATTAATAAATAAAAAAGATAAAAAAAAGTAAATAAAAAGTAAAAAATCCACACATATATACACACAAAATATAAATATTACATATTTAACTACTTCAGTATATGTAGCTATTCTGTGTGCCTTGCCATTCACTGGTCAGGGAACCAGCTTTCCATGAGAGCGCCGCTTGCACCAGAGAGTTGGTGCTGAGCTCCAGCCGCAGCTTTTCGCCAGCAACTCGATGTCTCACAATCGGAAGAAATCCATGTATGCGGCCATCGGCAAACATTGTAGATGCTCTGTAATAACGCGCCAATCCGAACAGTATTCTGTATGAGTTGTTGTACTGAATTCGGAGAGGGTTATACGTTACTTGTTTGTATTTCGATCAGAGCTCGCAGGTATACATGCTGGTGAAGAACGATTTAAACATGATGCTCTTCACCTCCTTATTGCATCGGTAGAAACGACTATATAAATCAAATACTAATTAAATGTATTAAACAACAATATTTTTCGATAAAATTGATTTTATATGTACGTCTTTCTAATTAATACATTTAATTAGTATTTAAAATATCACAGACCTATTTTCTGAATAATTACTTCATAACAAGAATGTGTTCCCTTAATAATAAATTAAATATATGCTCTGAGGATATCAATTATGATTATCTCCTTAGCCGTCTGAAAATGTTAAAATTATGAGTGAAACGTATGGTGCTCGACCTTATATTTCTATATAGGTTCATCAATGGTATGATAGATTGCCTCTAGATTGTTTGTCTGCTTGACTTTCACGCATCATTGAGGTTATTGAGACACAATTCATTATTCTATTATAGATGTAATATTAGAATAAATGCATTAGCTAACATCGCAGTCCCCAGATTGCATTCTTTGGGGAATGAATACGCGGAGGTAGTCGACATTTTTGCCGTTAGTTTAATTGTCTTTACTGATTGTCTAAGCTCAAGTGTGTTGGCAAGTGATGTGTATTATATTATGTTGTGTGTAATTTGCTAACTATGACACTTCTTCCAACTTTCTACGTTACCCCATGTATTTTTGTATAATTTTTGTATTGTTTTATTCATATTCTGTAATTTAAAATGTGTTATACATCACTTCTTTTGATATTTTTTTTCTTCTTTGTATTGCACTTCTGATGTGATTCTATATTCTTTAAAAAAATGTTAATGCCTGAATAGAGTGTACAATAAATAAATAAATAAGAATACGTAAATGGTTTTACTATTTACGCCATATCGTATTTCTAAAATAATAATACAATCGAATTTAACAACCTTAAGTAAACCTCCTAGTCTCCAATGGCAGCCATCGTGATGCGCCTATACGTCCGTATATATATATATGTAATTCATATATAAATCTATAAATATTTTAGTAGGAATCATCTGTCTAGAAGCTATGCACCTTGTCAATTTGTTATATCTTTGCTTTCAGTCATATCAAACGAGACCTATTATAGTAATAATATATGATTTTTTCTCAAATTCGTGATATTTTTAACGTTAAAAAGAAATTGGAAGGTTACTTCATTTTTCATGTATTTTCTCACTTATTTCATATGTACAATTTAAATATACTTTTTCACGTACGAAATAAATATCTGGTTTCTTTCTTGTTAAATTTCGGTAAGACGTAATTCGTCGGCAATATATATATTCATACCTACGTACTAATATTCTTACTCCTCCAGGTGAGAAAACCTTTGTCACGTTTTTCTGAACCCATAGAGAATTTTTACTAAGCTGTACATAAGTAAACCGAGCAAAGTGGAGCAATCTTTGATTATTAGATTATTATGTTCTATCCATACTAACAACAACTCACCCCAAGCAATAAATCATGGATACAACACAAGATAAATAACGAACACGCCAGTTTCGAGGGCAACAACGACATTTTATCAAAGATTCTACATGTTCTTAACTCCGAAACTATACAACACACTCAGCACCAACTAGAAA
This sequence comes from Eubasilissa splendida, assembly GCA_031772225.1. Taxonomy (NCBI): domain Eukaryota; kingdom Metazoa; phylum Arthropoda; class Insecta; order Trichoptera; family Phryganeidae; genus Eubasilissa; species Eubasilissa splendida. The sequence goes on along the minus strand of CM062852.1, from coordinate 19,651,254 downwards.
TCGTTCACTTATAATAAGATTACTCAAATATGAACCGAATATATGGTCCAATTGGGTAGAGATTAATCAGAAGCATTGCTGTTCAAGATTCTAACATAATAATTTTACAATGTCTAATAATTCAGTAGTTCTATATATATATATATAGTGAGTGTTGTAGAACTACTGAATTATATATATATATATATATAAATTTTTTTTTATTCCTGTCGGATCTTTATCTTTCTTGAATTAAATAACACTACAACAGTAGGAAAAAAAACTGGCTACTTTAACACAGACGGCAGTCTAGCAAAGTAGCCAGGATAATGTTGTATATATCAGAGGTGGAATTTAGTCCATCCCACACAATAAACTACGAGTATATACTTAATTGCAATATAATTGTATCTTATGTTTATCATGTTATATTTTTTACTTTTTTAGCATTTTGCGGATCTAAAGATAAACAGAGTGATTAACTAGTTGGTTTTTCAATATGTTTCTCCAAGTCATAGTCTTTTCTTGCAAGATTGGTATTCGTCATAGTCAAATTGTTAAGAGTCTGTTTATGGATTTTTGCGACTCGCTGTTCACAATATATTATTTCCAGCATCACATATCCATATATATATATTCAGAGTTTACGATTTCACACCTTAACATATTAAATACATCATAGACTGCACAAGCCTGAACTTGGTTGTTTTGGTTATACCGCGGTCTTTCCATATTTAGTCAAGTCTAGACATAAAACTTTTCACTTCAGTAGTTAGCTGTATTAAATTATAAATACATATTATATATAATCAATCGACATTTTTAACTAGCAGATTTCCCGAATCCCCAGGAAAAAAGTAGGATTTGTCCAACGGAAAAATACTTGAAATCTTCAGGAGTGTAATGAAAATTTTTTAATTAGAATATTAGCTTTATAAAATATGCCAATGGCGTATTATATTACAGTTTTTTAAACGTGAAACTGAAAAAATTTGTGATCAGTGTCTCAGATGTTCGCTAATGCTAGAGTGGCCGAGTGAAAGAGCTGTGGGGGGTAACGTTCATCAACACTAGGAACAGAAAAAAGTCTTGTTCATCGAGAAGATTGCAGCATAACAGAAATCAAGATACTTAACCGTGAATGACTGACGCAAGAAACATAAATATTAACACGTGTCAAAAATTGGCACTGGAAACTTCAGAAAAATTAGGTAAAATTTAATATCTTTTTTTTCAACAAATTCTTAGAACGGATAGATATCATATATCTTAAATATGATATCCTTTCTAAATTTATTATCCACATCTACGAAAAAATGCTCATTCCCAGACAATAAATCGTATGAAAATTTTAAGTTGTATGGAACTATTTAGGATATTTAGGGCCGGTTGTGTGATCAGTAGTAAGTGTTTACAAAAGTAAAATAAGTTTCTAAAGTAAAATTTTTTGCGAAAACAAGTCATTTGATCGTTAGTAAAAGCATATTTACTTCTTAAACGTACATCACGTAGTAAACTCATGTTACTTTCCGATATCCGATAGTAAAAACGAGAATTAATAGTTAAATTTAGCGGACTTTTCACAGCTGTTTCAAAAGTCATCTAACACATCGATACTTTGAAAGTTGCAGTATATGACCATTTATCATTCAATATCTCGCTATTTTAGTTATGAGAGTTCTTCCAATAGTGATTTCATTGTTTAATATATTAATGTATACATTAACACATAATACGAAAAAATTTCACCACCAAAGTGACAGATTTCGACCACCTATTCGAAAAAATCCATAGACAATGCATAAAATTAAGCATATTTCATGATTATTTATCGCACCTATAGACATCTCTGTCTATTCTTTGACAGTAGTAAATTTGATGTGCAATAATCCGCAAAGGATTTTTACAACGGCCGTTAATAAAAAGTTACTACTGATCACACAACCGGCCCTAACTGTTTTAATTTACGGAAGTATTATTTAGACAAGAATTATTTTATTTTTAATTCTTTGCTCTTTGGTGCTCAGTTAAGTAAATAAATAATATATTTCCAAAAGCATTTGAAATTATTTAATCTTTTTTGTAACTTACAGATTATTTAATTTCTGTTAAAGGATCTCTCAGAGCGACGCCAGATATGAAAGTGGCCAAGAAACGCAAACGGAATCAAATTAGAATGTTGCTGCAAATTGTAAAACTAAAGCTGTTCACTTGAGCATGTAAAGAATCCTGGAATTCCGTACTAATTAAAATACACGTTTATATTATTATTTCATACCCTCCTGGCTCCGTGGCCAGTGTGAAGATTCCGTTTATTCCTGTACTCCAATCTCCTAAGTTCGAAATATAAATTTAAGATAATCCTCACAACTCCTGGTCTCCGGGACCAGTGTAAGATCTCGCATTTTTACGCTTAATACGAGTACTACTAGTTTATACGCTTAATATCTAAATTTAGCCAACGTGATCAATCTAGCGGTAAGAATATTCCCCGTGTTATGTCCGTAATAATCCTAATTCTTTTAACCCGCGTTTTCAATTATCAAATACCTAAAGTTTACAATATATCCAAATATTATAGCCGTTCAAATATCTATAGAGCAATTGTTAAAATAAATATACCGATTATCTTATAGTACGCGATTAAGTAACGAAAACCTCTGATCATGCGGTATGATACCCGAACACACTCGTTATAATATTAATTCCACTAGTCTTCAATTTATTACCTCTAATTCTGAATGATAAGAGTGTGGAAGGAATTATACATAGGACACCAACCTTGTCGTAGACTTGTTCTCGTGACTGTGGTCGCCTCGTGGCGTCGCCTAGCTGTTCATAAATTATTGGACATGTGAAACAACATTCAACATGCTAAGAGCCTGCCTCGCTTGGCAAATATGTTCCGTGATTATGATAAGTTCTCTAGACACCAGTCTGTGGCGCTCGCTCGGCTCCCCTAAACTCCAGAATAAGAAACCCGTACGTCTGGTACCTATTTGCGGTAGACGAAGGGTGCTTAACCTTGCCTTCTCACCCACTCAAAAGTTAATGATGATGATGATGATCCAAAGTTTAGATTCTCTTAGAGGTCCTTGTATCTCCAATATGCTGCTGTTCAGTATCGGTAGGAAAATGGCCAGTCCGTGGCCGCGTCCACCATGTGATGATTGTGACATGACAATACGATTCTCAGAAAATTCCCTCGGTTCCTTTGGGTGCGTCTGAAAACATACGTCATATGACAACGGTGTCCGATGGATTGTTTTAGTTTATCTGCAGGATGATCCTCGGTGTCTCGAATAATGCATCTCAAATAGAGCCAGGAACAAATAGTTAAGATTGTTATCACTGCATACTGGTGCGTGTGTGTGTGTGTTTGTGTAATTGTAGATTGTTTCAGGAACACTGTCTCTGGGTATTAACCTCTAGAGATTCTACTATCATCCTCCTCATACAACTGAAGTACGAGTACCACGGCGACCACACAGGAACCACCTCGATGCAACTCAGTGCGGACTTAACTGTTTATGCCAGGTTATATATCGGAAAAAAGCTCATGAACGGTAAACATACGTAGGGTTAGCCTGTAGCCTTGTGCACCCTCCGCAGACCGATGATATTCAATAACCCTTTCATTTTGGCTATCACTAACAAACCAATATAACCATAGCTAGCCTGTCCACATTTCATGCCACCGAATGACTCTGTTCAGCCTCCAAAAGCACCTTTTCCTTCCAATCAAATCATCTTAGGAAACTTACAATTCACATAGGCGTTGAAAGGTGGTGGAATGAAACACCTGGTTTCAGCTTGATAACCGGAAGGATAATTATATACATAATTTAGGGATAAATATAGAGTCTTACTTGTGAGTTGTGTTGTAAAGTAAAACGTTCAGTGAGTTGTTAGCACAATATCAATAATAAAAGTCAGTATGCTTACCATACGCATGCAATCATGCTTTTTCGAAGTAGATAAACCCACAAAGGTTCTCGGATATATTCTATCGTTTCTACCTACTAGCCGTTGCTTCGGATCAAAAATGTAATTTATATAATGTGCCCTACAATGTCTTCGTAGAGAGGCTGTGAGTTTCACTGTGCCGGCAGCGTGTACCCGAGGCATATGCGTACCTAGATACATGACTATTTACATGGCCAATAAGCAGTTAATAATTAGTCCTAAACGAAGAGATAAATATAACTAAAACATATAGATGGGTGTTCCAAATTAATAAACAGGACTGTAGATAAACAAAATCAAATATCAAGTAGTCTAGTGATCGCGCCAGCCCCTTTTCATGATTGAGTAGTTACACGATGATCCGAATCATACCGCAGTATTCGTTAGTGGTTTTAATTATAAAAACAAGCATGCAAAAGATAAACTTAGTATTTTGGCGGATCTGTTTCTCAGCGTCTGCGCCGATCCTGGTCAGCCCTCCGGAACCTGGAGTCACTACACTCGCGATTTGAATTAGAACACGACCCCCGCGAATCCGGCAACCCTCTTAACTTCACATTTTAATCGACTACCCGTTTTCGCCCCTTTTCCCCGGTTCAAAATCGACCCTCGCACGTGCGACCCCCTCACCCTCCCGAAACCGACTGTCTGGAGAAGCGTTCGCCACCCCCGCTCATATTGTTCTCATCCCCCGCCCCGCTACTCCCTCCCCTAACTGACCCGCTCTACGAATTTCGTGGAATTCGCATTTTTTTATCAGTTTGTTATATGTGGATCATCACACGCACTATTATTATCGTTGATAATGATAACAATATATAATACAGGTTTGATAGACACTATTTTGAAAAATAAATTAAAAGAATATAATAATCAATTTTTATATAAATCACAGATAAAACATAATGATAATAATGATTATTGGCGTAGGATTTTATACATAAATAACTTTTCTAATCAAATATCTAAACACCTACCACGAAACATTAGACCGGCATTTTATACAAATAATAGTATAGGAAATTTACTCATAAATTCTAAAGACAAAGATGATAAATTTAACAGTTCTGGTGTCTATAAGGTTAGTTGCAAGGATTGTGGTGCATTTTATATTGATAAAACGGGTAGAAATTTTAATATAAGAGTAAGGGAGCATTTGAGACGTTTGAACAATAGTGGGTTTTCAGAATTTTCTAATCATTTGATGGAAAATGGTCATGATTTTGATAAAAAATTGGGATTGTCAATTTTGCATATAAACGGTGTTGGTCACAAATTAAATAATTTGGAATCGTTGGAGATAAATAAAGCGTGTAAAACTAATCAAAAAATTATAAACAACCAACTAAATTTAACTACGAGTCCCATTCTAAAATTTTTTCCTAAAAATTATTCGAGTAAATTTGTATTAAGTAATGATTTGAGTTAGGTACTAAAGATAAATAGATTTTTTAAAAATAGATTCTGTCAAAGAAACAATATATGTTTTATTTAGTTATGACATCCTGAAGAAGAAAATGGTATTTTTCGAAACCGGTAGATGTATTTAAACTCATTTTAGTGGTTAATAAAACAAAGATAATAAATAAAAATATAACAATATATGATAAAATGACACTATTTATTATTCAAGACTAATTTTCTTTGATTTTTTTTTTCATATTTAAATCAGCTTATATTTTATACCATCCTATTACTTAAAATGCAACAGAAGACAAAATTATATTTATTATATTTATAATGTCCAGAGCGATAATTGTATCGATAGTTGTATTAATGTAAACAAATACGTAATATATTTTGTTTATTGCTTATATATCGACCAGTTTTAATACTTAGGTATCTGAGCACAAAGTTTTGAAAAATTGAATTGTATCTTTCATGATAAATATATTTGTATTTATCGTAATTAACTTCAGCAAAAAATTGAGTATTGTAATTATTTTAATTTATTATACTTCATTGATATACATTTTTTTGTTGTGACACAGGAGAATATTAAATATTATAATATTACATGATAAACATAAGATAAACTAATTACAATTATATTGCTATTAAGTATAATACTCGTAGTTTATTGTGTGAGATGGAGTAGGACTCCACCTCTGATATATACAGCATTGTTCTGGCTACTTTGCTAGACTGCCGTCTGTGTTAAAGTAGATAGTTTTTTCGTGCTGTTGTGGTATTATTTAATTAAAATTAAAAAAAAAAATGTAGTGAGTGTGTTGTAAAACTAAAGTGAATTATTAGTGTTTTTATTGTAATGTGATTATGTTGTGATGAATTAAGAAAAGACCAAGTACAGTGAAACCTCTATATCATTTTCGAAGGGACCTATTGATTTAAACTATGAATTCGGGAATATAGAAAAAAGTTACATGTTCCATACTTAAATATTTAATACATATTCCAAAAAAGATACATATTTCACATGTCAATGAATGTTTAAATAAAAATAAAATTAGAAACCTTCACAGAAACAAAAAAATAATTAATAAAACTTTGTATTGTATAATGTCAAATGGCAGTCAGTAGCAGCAATCTTTCTCTCTGATTGTTCCGCTCATTATTTACGAGTGCCGTTAATCAAATCCAAACATTTAGCGTTATGATGCGTTACGATTAATGCGGTAAAATGATACATAGAGGAACGATCCATGGGATCTATTTTTGGTGTTTTGTATGAAATTAATTAGGGACTGGAAGAAATAAACGATACATGAGGGTAAACGATTATTAGAGAAACGATAGATCGAGATTTCACTGTACATGTTTGTGGGTTGCACCCTGCATGTTAGCCAAATAAATACCTTTATTTACTGCGGGAAATTATTTCTTGGAGAAGGTTAATACATTTATATACATAGAATCCCTATTAATAAACAAAAACAACACTGACGAAATAATAAAAGAATAGTTAATGCTAATCATTGCTACTTTGGCCTAAAAAAAAACTGAAGTTAGACATGATATTCAGAAGAACAAAGGTAACATTATGTATACACATCTGATACCTGGACTCTGAAATAAGATATATGAAGCAACACTAAATATATTTGAAAGAAGGATTCTCAGGAGAATTTTCGGTGCTGTCAAAAAAAAAGAGTGTGGCTTAGGTGTTATAATCCTGAATGTCCTGTTTCTAAACAATCTGTATGAGGAGCTGAAAGTCACAAGATTCATAAAACTAGGGAGACTTCGATAACTTGGCGATATAGAAGATATGAATAATGTGGTCAATAATAAATATGAAGGAAGATGTAGAATGGGTAGACTTATCCATTCAGACCTATCCATCAGTAACAGCCCAGAGCAGAGATCAGTAGAAGTGTATTCCTTTGAATAATCATGAATATTATTTATATTTTATAATAAATCTGTATAAGATTTTTAACAGTTTATTTTAATTGCATTATATTATCATTTAAAGTATCATATTTTGTCTCGTAAGGCTGTAAGGACTCACCTATCTACAATACAGACCACAAACCAAAGCGACCAATCAGCAGACGCAATAAAACAATATGCACCAGAGACGGATACTGTCCAAGCATCTAGCGATCACTCTTCCGCAGACCGTCCTCCCATAGACATCTCCATTCGATTGTATCTCGAGTGAGCCACTCTGAATTTAGCGCACATTTAACTGTATAACTTATCACATTAATAAACGATATTTTGTAAGTGCATTTTCATTTCTATACCTTTCTCTAGTTACAACAACACACATCCTACATTGGGACACGCGAAAAAAATGCGTGAGACTAGAAGATGTTAGGAGCTTCTGTGTTACAGCAACATAACCTTCAGACACAATCACGAGTCGATCATATTTAAATAACCTCAACATCCACACAGTCAACTCATACAACCTTAAACAATGACGGATATAACTAACAAAACCTGACTCACTAATAAACGTCTGTGAGTTAAGAATTTCCAATAATCGATAGAATTTAGTAATCTATACCTACAGTACTTTAGACATTTAATGATAACAAATACTACAATATTATTTAGGAGAACACATTCTTATTGTGAATTTGTAATTATTCAGAACATAGGTCTGTGATATTTTAAATATGAATTAAATACTACAATATTACGTTAATCTCTCTCATGAAAACGTTTTTCATGTAATATTTGTTGATTTACAGAACGATTGCTGTTTGATTTAAAATGTTTAACGTTTTAATTTATATCACTAACAGAACACACTCGAGTAAAATGTGTGATCGTGGATTTAAATGGTAAAGTAAAAAAAAAACAAATTTTTCGGAGAAATTTGTGGATAGTACGTGAAATTATTTTTAAAAAAAATGCCCTGTTTGCTGTTTTTTTACGCTCGCGGCCTTTAACTTAGCCAACGTGACCTCACACTTCTGAGAAAAACTGTATTTATTTTGATATACGAGTATACACATGAAGGAAACAGAGAGCAAATTTTTGGTGTAATACATCTTTATGCGCAACCACTTTAGTTTTACGACATCAAGTAAACTCGTAGCACGTATGCTATTTAATGGGATGAAGGGAGAAACAACGATATCGCCTCCTCACCACCATCAACTTGACTGCGATAGCCCGTTCCAGTTTCCGCCCGGCACCTCTCAGTTCGGAAAGAATAACAAAATATGCTTCGAGATCTCAATGATGTATCAAAACTTATTAGCTTAAAAATGAATTTTGAAACGACTAAAATTTAGTGATGGTATAATCGTTATTTTAAATGTTATTGTGACTGTGATTCTGTTTGCTTGTAATGATGATTGATGACTGATTAACCTAATTCTTCGAGCAATGACTTGTACACTAGAAAGTAAGCCTCCGATAGTTAAATCTGACTTACCAATTATCGTTAAATTTCAGTTACCAATCTTCGACACAGTCGCAGTCACGTAACGGTTTACCATCAGTACTAAAATTACTACGGCAAATTAACAAACTATAGAGAACCAATAAGGACATTAGGCAACAACGGTGTTTTTTTTTTGAGGTACAGGAATTTAAAATGAAATAAAAATCGTGGTAATGGCCATGGTATTGGCTTTATTGAAAAGATAATTTTATGCCATAAGTGTTTAAATATAATTTCGCGCATATGAACAATCTGGAAGTCCAATTTTTGACCACTTTTTGAAGCAGCTGGGGCCGTATATCGGAAATATCTTCCTACATCCCATTTCTTTACCCCCTGTGCAAACAAAAGGTATGAACAATTGAGTCGTCAATTGGTAATTTACTAATGTAGGTTGACTCAAGTAACATCATATGAATCATCGGTATTAAAACAAAATAACTCAAATATGGAATCGTTCAGAAGGCAGGCAGAGAGAAGCAAACTTATCTCAAACTCCTTTTATAATAGTTTACTAAAAAGCTTTGAAGATTTTGATAATAAACGCGTTGGTTTGCTGATTGAAATGGAACCGGGAGTGCATAACTCCCATAAGCTTTCCAGGATCGGCTGGGTTCCTTCCTTCGAGAGTTTTTTTATAATCTTTAGGTCAGGCACAGATCCATCAGTGAAGTTATTCTGCTCTGTGTCTCTATTTGGACGATGTTTTGTATCCCATCATCAGAGCTGATACCAGTATTTCGCACATTGTATTACTTTCCTCCTTCTCGAGTATCATCATTTTCGATGTGTTAATATTCATAATAAGGTCACCTTCCTAAATATCATAATAGGTACATCCTACTTGCATCATGTAGGTTTTGTTCACTATTTACGATAAATCTATCAAAATCTAACTAAAACATTAAAAGTCTAGAGAAGTATAGCAATATGAGTCTGGTTTGGTAAAAATATAAACTTAATCATATATAATTGGAATAAAGAGGTCCTTGACGTGAGAGAGTTTAATTTAAAGAATGTGAAACAAATGTTTCTTTGTAAAATTTTATACCCACTTTATTCTAAGAAATTACTTCAAAATCATTATGTTTTTATTTTGAAACGGAGCGGTTTCATTAAAGCAAATAATATTATCATTTTAACCGCCTCCGCCAGGCCAAACAAATATACACCGCAAATTTTAATTTTATTTTGCTGTTCAGCTCGCTTTTCGCTGCTTATTTAAATTGCATTATTTACGTATCTTTTATGAAAACTAACAAACTTTTATTAGAAAAAGTTTAACCCGCTACGGAACAATTTTAATATTGAAAAATATTAAGGGTTGCTGATTTAAAAAAAACTTAATCACATGTATGTCAGTCACAAACAAAATATTGCGTATATTTTAATGTTAGTTCCTAATTTATTAAAAATCGAATGTTACAAAATATAAAACTGATTATAAGCACTGCTGAACATTCATAACTTGTAGAATTCTGTAGGTTAGTAATCACTTTTAAAAGTAAAAATTTCCGTCAGATATAAAGTAAAATTTTACGACGAAATCTGTAAAACTGTTAAAATGTGTGAAATAGATGTTAAATAATATCTGTGGATCCATATATGTAGGTATAAGTGATTATATAAAATTATTCAGTTTAAGTAAGTTAAAAGTAGTAATTAAATAATTAAACATTAAACAAATCTTATTAATAGGAAATTAAATAATATTAATCACATTTTAATAATAATAATAATCGGTACACAACACATTCATAAAGTGCAATGACTAAAAAAAACAACCTGTACCTGTCTCTAGATGCGGTACATGTATGGAAGAGGTGTTGATACATGGTTCATATGGTGGAATGATGTGCGGTCCTTTTTTTATCTACACGGCTTATATTCAAGGAAGCATTTTAGACCAAACGAAAAAGGATACAAAAACTAGAACTAGGGGACAATACTAAAAGAAATTGACTGGGAAAGGGTGATAAGCTACAAAATTGTTAAACTATGAAGATTGACATTTGAAATTTGTAAAAAAATAGAAGAGTAAGAGGAGAACAAGAAAATAATACGATGAAATAAATAATATTACAAAGCGATGTGAAATAGTTAAAGTCCCAAATTGATAAAAGGGATAAAGTGATTACAAACTTAGAAATAAAGCTGTCAGAATTTGAACAAGAGAACAGGGGTGGATGAACGTGAAGGTGAAGAGCCGTCTGCGGTGGTTTATGGAGTCACCGGAGGACTTAGACTAAAGCTGCAGATATTTGATATTTAACAGCTAATGTATTTTTTGTGATAACCCTCAACACAATCGATGCTAATATTTAAAGTGAACACACAAAAACTAAAATATTTATATACAAATTATAATTTCATCCTGATCCTCTTCTTGGGAAAGTTGTTGTTGACTTGTTTTTATTTGAAGTTAATTTTATGTTCCTCTTTTTTTTTATTTTATTTTTTACATATTTTTAGATTAATGGACCATATTTTATTTTATAAAGTTATTTATATTATCCTTTATATCGTTTAAAGCAACAAATATATATAAAACGCCATTCTCTTCTGTTCTGGCACATCATTCTTACCTCGTCTACTTCCATACATATTTTCATGTACGTTCTTTGGTTGTTAAAGCTTCTAACAGGGCCTTCTCAAGTACTTTGATTTGTCTGTTCATGCCAGGTCTTTTATGGGCGTTCTCTGATCCTGATGTCTTCAACACACGCCTCGTATATCTTCTTTACCATCCTCTGCCCGCTCATACGTTTCATATGACCAAACTATATCAGCGACCATTTCTTTATTCTATCGATTCGTACGTAGCATGTGAATGATACTAGGATTGACACTATCTTCAACATCATTTTGATATTGATTATGTAATTTTTTAATGCACCCACTGACTATAAAATATATAGACAAGAACTAACGTAAATTCCTTGCTTTAATATTTTCAATTTGGTATCACCTACGTGATCGTTATAGTACTACTTACGCAAACCAATAGGTCTGCGACTTTTAAAAAAATATATGACTCGATTTTTTAAAATTAAATTTATTACATTTACATTCTTACATATTATACATTATAAACAATTCTTAAAGTATCTAAAAAGAAAGTTGAACAATCTTCATAATGTAGTGATGTTCACTGTCTCCTTAACTAGACCGAACGAAAATTTAAACGTTGACAATATAATATGCATTAATGTAAAAAAATACACCTTGTTTACACAAAGATTTAATTTTCGGAGAATGAATACTTTTACATACTTTTAAAATCAGCAATGTTATCTTTGTGGTTAAGATTCATATTTTATATCTAAAAAATTTTCCTAAAAATTATTCGAGTAAATTTGTATTAAGTAATGATTTGAGTTAGGTACTAAAGATAAATAGATTTTTTTTAAATAGATTCTATCAAAGAAACAATATATGTTTTAGTTAGTTATGACATCCTGAAGAAGAAAATGGTATTTTTCGAAACCGGTAGATGTATTTAAACCCATTTTAGTGGTTAATAAAACAAAGATAATAAATAAAAATATGAATACTTTTACTGTTGCATAAATGTGTCATAATTTTTTATTTCGGATTTCTCCAACATTTCGGATCAAGGATTTATATTTCGACTAAGAATGTGTGTTGAATGCCCCTCACCCCGCAACTAATGTTCCAAACCCTTCTCCTATATATACACTTTATTTAATGTCTATTCATATACTGATCTGGGGAAAAATATAGAAAATATCTTTCAACAGTTTTCCAGGAGGATGAATTACTTAACATAAAATTTTACTCTTCATGCACAAAAATATTTTAATTTTTACCACATTACCAAAACGTCTACTGTAACTAAATTCAATGGGGACCCACTACTATATTTTTTAACAAACAAAATATTTTATAAAAGGTACAAGTTGTAGGTCTTGTTCCGTTCTTACTGCGTTCCATACCTGTACACTGTTTCTTACTTATTTGATGAGAAAACGACTGAAAAAGGGATTAAGACTACGTTAAAATCCGATTTACGCAACATTCTGAATAAGAATCTGAAATTTAGTAATATTTTTTATTCTGAAATAACTTTTCTTGTCTGTTTTTATTACGACAACAGCACTTGGAATTGGAAATAAAGACAATTGTAAAAGCAATTATTGAAACCTGTTTATATAAGTATATTTAATTTGAAAGGAATTAATTGTAGTAAGAATTAAGGCTTTCTATTTAATTGATATTACTAATTATCTACATTTGTAGAGAGCGTCGCGTCCGTATTTATCTGGTAATATACTCCAAACAAAGTACTTTATTTATTTTCCCAAAAATTACGTTTAAATAAAGGTACCTGGGTAGCTAGTCAAATTCAAATTTTGAAGGGAGGGCAAGATAAACAAACGAGTTTATATATTATTTAGCACAATTGATAGAACTCAGTAAACGCTAGTATTAGATTTAAAAAAATAAGTTAATTAAAAAGTAATGTTATCATCATCACGATTCTCAACGCCTAAACTTAGGAGGATCGGGGGCCCAAAGTATCGACAGGGCATTACCACCTTCCCTTGTCTTGCGCTGATTCGGTACTTGTTAACCAATGAAGAGTCAATATGTCTTTATTATTGGTTATCCCAGCATAATATGGGGAGACCCGCCGGCACCTCCCCCCCCCCCCTTCAGGAACATATATCTTAAAATGTGTTCCTCTGGCTTTCGCTAGACGTATCCAAGCCACCTTTAATTGGGATCTCTCTATATTTAAAAGTATGGGCTCTATGCCGAAGGACTTCTTTATCTCGGTAAGGATCCATATTTGGCTTTGTATCGGAGGCTTGGGCGACATAGGCGAAACTATAAAACAATGGTTTTGAGAAAAATGATCAATCTATTTCAATAATAGTTTCAAAGATACAAAGACGAAACTACCCTTTCCTTAGTAGAACCCTTATACCAGCTTACACTGAAGGAAGTTTACGAAGGCGAAAGAGGCGTTTCGTTTCTGTGTCTTTAAACGTTTTATTATATTTATAGTTCATGATCGTATGAGTTTCATCGTTAAATCACTAATATAATTCATTTTTAGGATACCAGTTTAATACTACTTTGCCACACAGGATCACGCTCGCGGGACCTATGCCAGCATGCGGCTCTGAAAAGTGCCTTTTTAGCAAAACCGCGACCACAAATGATCAAATCCCGAGAGCACGAGACTTCTGGGCAAAGGATGTTAAGATATATAATGTTGAGGGGATTACCTGTGCAGGAATATGCATTATAAACTATGCGTTTTCATATATGAATATAATTTGTAAATTTGTATTTTTGTAACCGAAATAAAGTAATCCCGACTTTGTGACATAATACATCGCGGGCATTTGTGGTAATAAAATAATAAAATACCCGCGATGTCTCTAGGTATAGGAATAATTTTGTTATTTAACAAAATGTAAGAGCAAACTAGAATCTGCCGGTTCGAGCGCTACTATGCCTAACTGGGCAGCAGTTTCACCCTTTCACTACCAGGCGGCCGACGAGCCGGATTGTATAAAGCGGGGCTAGGGCTGTAAGCCCGCTCCCATTGGTCCGGCGTAAGACGGGGGTCCCGTTGCGACCGGGCCCGTCTCACGGGTAATAAATAGTGCGTCGGCGGTCGAAAGAGCTCATTCTCGTCGCCGCGCTTTTTGAGTACACACGCTGAAATTTCATTTCTCTGTACCTCGCCTTGATACTGATTTTATTCTGGAATTTTGGAAATAGATTCGACCATTGGTTGTTATCCTGGACGACGATTTGGACTGAATTGAACCATACACACTGATGTACAGACATCTCACCCACACCAGAAGACTAAACCTGCGTACCACCCTACAAAAACAGTTCATGTTTCCTGTACTGAACAACTGCGATTTTTGTAGTTTCACCCTTGTGTGCCTAAGTCCCCGATAATAATGTGGATCTATATACCGTTTTAAAGATAGTCAGTTTAATCTTGACACTTAACTCGGAATTCTTTATTACCGTAATACAAAAGAGACATAATATACCATTACAAGGTAAAGTAACAGTACGTCTCCATAACAACAATTCACAAGAAATAAATTAAACCAACTGCTATTACTTTTAAGTACAATCACTCCGATACAATTCATTACCCACTGGAGTGGCCAGATCCGTATGAAGAAAATTAGTATACTGCTGCTCTGCTAATGATAGAAAATTAATTCTCCTTTCCCGATATCGAATATTGGAGAAAATCAAAAAAGTAGTTAAATGCAATATTAGAATATGTGAGAATGGTGAACGTTACATTGTGTAAAGTATTCACTTAAGCCAGCCGAAGACAGGTCGTATGCCTTGTAATTACCTATAATTCCATATATTTCCATTAAATATAATAAAAAATAGCTTCGTCTCTATGTGATATCTATTATTAATTTAAATGTTTATATTTCTATCACTTTCTAGTTTATTAATATATTTTAAAAAACAATATCTAGTTTCTAGTATATTGTTTATTATAAATGAATTTGTGGATTGTTAAATTACCATTATTTTTTTAATTAAATTTGGAAAATAGAAATAGAAGATAAGCTAGTACACGGTCTCCCGTCAAGTCAAGAAAGAGAAAATATACTGAAATAAGATGATGAAAACTAGAATGTTAGTTTTGTATATGGGCGAAAATATTCATAAACATAAATAAATATTCATGACGTGGTTGTTTAGTGGCGGGGTGAGGAGGGGGGGGGGTTGGAGACCCCTGCTGGAAGACCATCAAGTTAGTCATATTATTATAGCATAAGCCTTTAGCTTAGTTTCAAAATAGTAAGAATATTGATGCGACATGCTTTAGTTAACAATGAATATGTCATATAAATAAATAAGTTTATTTTTACCTGGATTTAAAATAAAACCATCATTACCTACGTGATGTAATAATTTGTTTTTATAAAAAAAACTTACGGAGAAATGATAAAAGGACTTGCAGTATTAAGGAGATTAATTGCAGAAGAATGCTCAAAATAGGCTGGATGTATGTTACGACTGAAAATGTTATAGTTTGGATGAATAAAGAAAAATTATTGTGAAGTTCTAATTTTATAAAATAGTTATGTGATATTTTTAGAACAAATTTAAATGATATGAAAAAAAAATCTATCTATCGAAAAAATATTTGATTACCGCCGGGATTAGAACTTGGATCTTTTCAATTCGGGAAAACGTCTTACCATTCCACTACATCAACCGATTTCATTTACGACAAATTTGGAACATACATTCTCTATATTATGTTTATAATTGATTCGATTACATCTATTATTCCATTTTAATATAAATCTTTCAAATTTATTAATTTAATTTATACTAAAAATACCACATAACTATGTTCTGAAAATGTAATTTTACAGAAAAAAAATATTTTTATTAAATATATATATATATGCATTATTATTTTTATTAATATAATATATAGAAAATAGTTTTATATTCGAAGTAAGAATCATAAAATCAGGTTACCACTTGGTTGGGTCATCAACGATATCAGTGACTGATAATAATTAACCCTACAATTGAATCCAAAACGTTGGGCAGATAAGTTATTTAGATACGAAACACCAAATATTTAACTACTGAATATTTTTTCAATAGCTTGATTTTTTTCTGTAAATGTTTCCAATTGTTTGAATTATTTAATTTATATTAATTAAAAATAAAGATTTAAGGCAATAAAAATCCAAAAGATTCACCGACTTGGACGTCTAATGAGATATCCAGATAAGTATTGGATCTTGCATTGCAATTTTGCTGGAAATCAGTGCTCTGGATGAAGAAGAACCGGAGCTTTTCCGGCAGCGGTAAATAAAGTGACGATAACCAATTGGATAATCATTAACAAAAATGCCGCCATTTCGACTAACGAACGAACAAGACACTACAAAACAAAAAATGTGTTGATAATCAACGGTTTAGTTTTTAACGAGGATTAGTCAGTATAGTACAAGAACTAGTATTAAAAAAAATGTTGTGTAGTGTATTAGAGAATAGCAAATAAAAATAATAATATCCCAGAAAAATAGTAACACCGATAAGTACTTACGCAGATATTTTAGAGCTCAACATTCCTGGTACGTAATCTTACATTTTTCACTTACCTAACCTTCTGATTGAACATTATAATACCGTAAGACGATACGAAATATGTTGGTTATTTAATAAGATTCCCGGTACACACCTCAAAATCTTAAATTGGTATTTGGAATCTGAATAACTCAAATTTTCTTTAGAAAATTTCTGGTAATTTTGTCGAAGCTTGACATATTAATAAATAATATTTCTTTGAAAGGCAAAAAAAATTCTTAAAAATATTTCCCAACATAGAGGTCACAATAAGGTATGCATCGAAAATATTACAAAATATGAAGTTACCGTGATGTACGTATTTTTTTGTAAATATTTTTTTTCCGCATGCAATACAAAAGAGTGTTGAACGGAAAATTTTCAAGTTTAATATTAAATAAAAAAAAAACCACAATGTTATTCTCATATTTTATTTATACAAAATGGAGTTAAACGATGCGGATTTTACGTTTTATAAACAATATCGTCTAAATGCCGTACATTTCTTTCAAGACACTCATGCAATCAGACTCTTAATTTGCGAACACGCGAGAGCAAAACGTTGGTTCAATGGCAGCAACTTCATGGCGGATTTTTTCTTGTAGGGCCTGGGTTCGACTTAAGGTATCCCCACAAAAAAAAGTCGCACGGTGTACGGTCCGGTGACCGAGGTGGTCAGGATATGTCTCCGTACTTGCTGATTAATTTATTTGGAAACATTTTCCTCAGCTTCTCCATTGAAACTCTAGCTGTGTGTGGAATGGCCTCGTCTTGCTGAAATTGTGTTCCATTGTTGAACTTGGGAAACAACTACAGTTGCAGTATCAAAAACTTGTCGATCATTCGGCAATCCACGTCAGCAATGACTATCTCTTACTGGTTAAACAAATAAGGGCCAATTATCCCTTGAGCAGAAATTGTACACCACACTGTCGTTTTTGGACAATGCAAACGTTTTTTATGGCGTTCCCATAGGTTGTCGAGGCACCAGTATCTCATGTTCTATTTGTTAACATAGCTATTCATATGAAAATGTGCTTCGTCAGTAAATAATATGTTTCGTGCTATTTCAAAACGTTTCAGCATCGCTCTCGCTAAGGTTTCACGTAAATAATAGTCATTTTTGTTGAGAAACTGTGCAATTTGCTTTTTTTATGGGTAAAACTGTAGTTCTTTTTTCAAAATAACGTGCACTGTTAATTTTTTTATTTCAGTAAAGGCTGCAATCTTCTTTATTGATTTACGCCGATTGCACATAATTTTACGTCGAACTTGAGCCACGTGTTCTGGCGTCGTTGCTAAAATTGATACTCCCGGAGGAGTTTGGTTAACCATTGTCCCTTCTTGTCTGAACTTTTGAACACAACACCAGATAAGTGTTGCGTACTCGGCCTATCACTTACTCGTCGAATATAATAGTACAGAAAGCGCAACGCGCACGAACTAATGAATCACCGCAATTTAAATATTGATAAACCGACCAGTGACTTATTTCGACTGGCAAATCAACAAATCCCGCGCGTCGAACAATACCCCTCCCACTTACCTCACCCTGATGGTTTACGAACAATTAGAATTTAATTTTGAAATTTTTCTACTGGACACTCTATATAAGATATGTTTACTGTCTCCTTAACTAGACCAAAGTCTATGCTAAAGGAGACAGGTTCATCCGTTATATCTCATAATGAGATAAAACAATATATTATGAAAAAATTATTCTCAATATAAACCATATATATTACACATTTTAAATAAGATAATTGAATTATCAAAAGTATAAAATTATTTTAAAAACTTTTTTTATGAACACAATACAAAAAAGTGTGTAAAAAAAACGAAAAGGAAAACAGAAAATAAAATTGAGGAACGATGCTCGGATCTTTATTCAGTTTTTTATCTGCTAATACTCAATAACCCGTTTCTGAAATAGTATTAGAGTTGGTCCAATGATAAATGTTTCATATTATTTGTAAAAATGTAGGTTTTGGGTGCTAGAAACATATGGATAAAAAATTAAAGATAAAAATTAAAAAATATTATGAATAATGTACATATTCTCACGCATCAACAAACACCCTACACAGCCAAAATACAAATATCTACTGAGCATGAGATCTTCTCGTCGAGCAGGTAGTGTCATAAAACTTACAGGAATGTGCAACGCCCCTCAAACTGTTATATTACTGGTATTGTCTAGGGTCTGCTAGACGAAAATAAGTCAAAACAAATACATGGACGTACACCCAACATTTTGAGCGGTTAGACAAAAGACCGCTCAAAGCGCTGAGTTTCATTTCCGCAAAAGCAACTGATTTTTGAGCGTTTTTTCACATTTTTATCAATAACTCATTTGAATCTCGTCCGATAACTTTTATTTGTATCTCAAATTATTTGGAAATATTTAATAAAAGGCTAGAAGGAAAACAGCATTAAACGAATATTTGTAGCGTAATTCATATTTTTACAAACACCCGGGTCAAATCTGACTCACAACCGCAGAGTATGTAAACAAATATGCTTCAATAGATGTAAAAATCAATTCCTTTTTCAATATAGCATTAACAATATTGATCTAAATGATCGACAAATTGTCATTTTTTCAATATTACAACTAAATTTGTAACAAGGCGATGAAATCCTTAGGATTTGTGTTAAGGACAGCCGAAAACTTTAACTCCCTTCGCTCTCTAACAACTTTATATACATCTATTGTAAGAAATACGCTGGAATTTAACTCTACTCTGTGGTCTCCTCGCATATTATAAAAATCGAAAAAGTGAAACATAAATTTCTAAGATTTATCAATTTTAAATTGCATATTCCGCTGGAAAATATAAATTACGATTATTTAATGAGTCTACTTCATTTTAAAATATTAGCCTGGAGAAAAGATGTAAGCGATATAGTATTTCTATATAAAATTATCAATGGCATGTTGGACTGCCCTAAGTTGACACAAATGGTTTCGTATAAAGTACCAACTCAAACAAGACAACAAAAAAGTGTTCTTTTTAGGTACACATATTAATAATGATGCTATTAACTCGCCAATAATACGGATGCATCGATTTGGTAACAAGTTGAATTTCGTTAAAAAAATTTTTTACAGGAGTATACCTGAATTGAAGAAATATTTGTACGTAAATTGCATTTTTTGTGTTATATTTAAACTATTATATTGTAATGTTATTTAAAAAATGTACTGTTATATTTAAATTAAATAAATTTTATTCTTACGTAAAAGTCGACAAGAGCGTTGATGGAAAGAAATAAATAAATAAATACAATGGACATTTATATTGGTGGGGTGTGTAAGGGGAAAGGAGAAGGATGCCATTGTTTTGCGCAGGTCTTAAAAATGTGTGCTATATTTGGAGCAGGTAGATACGGGGGGAGATGTCTGGGATAGGGTAGGGTGACTATATTATTCGCAATATTCTGGAGTGCATCTAAACTTTGAATGGCATTCCATATAATACACATATACATCATAAAGAGGCAGTAGGGTGGGGTCAGTTAGGGTTGTCAGGAGGGTTGAGTGGTCAGAAAAGGTGGGAAGGCCAGGGGGAGGAATTGCTAATTGCAAGGTCCATTTTTTTTTAAATGGATGACATACAATACAATATACACATTTATATCAGCTGGAGACGGTGGAGTGTCTTAGGAGAGATTGCCTGTATTTTGTGCAGGGTCCTAAAGAGTAATTATACAAAATTAGGCTTAGATCAATCAAAGGGTATATGATAATGTAGAGAACAGACAGACAGATATTTATTATACAAATTTATTTGTATACATGCATACGTACTGATAAAAGATTAAATCCACTAAATCAAGTGGATTTAATCTATTAGTCTAAGTTGGAATCGTTTTGCAAGAATTGGACAATAATTATTTATTTATTTATTAAGACTTTTTCCATATAACTTTTTAGTATATTCTAAAATAAAATAAAATAAACAAAAAATTAAATCAAATAAACATTACAAACAAATCAAATCAAAAATTTATAATTAGAAAATAAACAAGATATGAAAAATGATAATACCTGTACATAACGTAATTACTAATCTTGTTTTCACTTTATATTTGATACGAAAGAATATATCGCAACCTCGTATATATATATTAAATATTTTAAAAAAATTGCACTATTTTAATTATATAAGGTATCAAGTTCGAATGCTACACTACAAATTTTGAAACTTTTAAGAATTTTAATGGATTCAAATCATGTAATAGATATGTTTCAGTAAAAAAATATAATCAAAATACATTACCAAAGCTTCCTAGAATTAATTAATAGACCACGCGCAAACTTCCTTGAATTCATTTTAACAGAATGATAGAATCACGAGTATATTTGTTAATTTAATATGTACCATTAACAAAATGTATAAAAACAATGAAATCCTTATCCCAAAAATAAAGTCTCAAGAATTAAGGAGAAAGAACTATTGTAACAGAATTTATGCTGGCCTGCCAATGTTTCAGCTGAATAGACGCGGCAGCAAAAAATCAGTGTATGACCACGAAAATATTATAGTAATGGTGTCAAATTAGCTCTTCCGATCTGCCAGTTATAAACAAATATTTTTGTTTTGTTTTTTATACAAATCTTGTTATTTTTAACCTACCCAATATACTCGACCTTGAACTTTTACTTATCAACCATAGAAATGCCGTGCGTTAGCTATAAAGGTCAAATACGTAGCAATTTTTAAAGATTAATTAACTTGTATAAATACTGAATACGTTTAAGTTTCAAAAGTTACATACACTTTATAAAATACGATTTGCAGATACAATCTGAAATTGGCTATCAAATTTATTACAATATATCTGTTTGCGCGTGTTTTATATCCTTCGATTGGCCCCGGATTTTATATTGAAAGTGCAGGCCTGTATCTTCGATATTGGCGGAGACGCTGCTTGAATCGTGTCAGAAATAATAGAGCCGTCATCGAGATTGGTCCACTCTTAACCTTTTAACTGCCAACTCTATTTAAAATTGAAGACACCACATTAGGTAAGACTAGGCTTTAAGTATCTTGACTTATATATCAAAAGTTAGGACCTGTCGTCCACAGATGGCAAAATTATTTAAAAATATAACTTTAATCCCTACAAGTTTGCAAGGTTCAAAAGTACGTCTTAACACGTGTTAACGCGCTAATTGAATTTAAATGATTAAAAATGCTCTAGGAAGCACGGTGCATGTGAGAAATTTACGGAGACCAGCAGATAATATACAAGATCAATAGGATTAGATAAAGCATTCAGCAAATCAGTAGTCCGAATTGCATTTGGAAAATCGGCTGACTATCCAGGTTAGTGGTTATCTGTTTACTAGCGTGATGCGGTTTTTATATTATTAATAGATAACCCAAGATCTAGGACTAAATGATTTTAGAGCAGCACGACGGGCTAATGTTATTTATTTTGCTCCATGGTCACTCGCTCCACACAGCAATACAGCACCATTACAAGAGAACCGATGATTGTTTGTTATAAGGAGAAAGTGGCCGGCGATTTTTCCACACTTGATTCTACACCTATTTCTACTTTATTGCGAGAATATTATCCGTCACTTCGAGCATTTTTTTTTCACTTTAAACTTTTATTGTGCAAAATAATATCTATACGTTAGAGAATATTTTGTTTTTTGCCATCCAACTCCACGAAAATGTGCATTGTAAAGAATGCACTCGTATTTATAATTGTTGCCATAAATGGCAAATGGAAAGTGTATATTTTATAATACTATATAAGCCAGCCCAGTGCTGATCTTCTGCTGCAGTGTTTAAAATAAGCTGAAAAAGTGGGTATTGATATTGTATTGACGATGTTCAATAGCTATCACCCAAACATTTCAATTGCTAAGACAGTCGGGTGTTCGTTAGAAAGTAATAATTTAAAAACAACCATTGGCTAATAAAGAAATGTCAATTACTAAATTATACACCTTTATATGGATGCTCACAAGATCGCATCAGAAGTTTTAACAATAATCAACTTACATATATTAACAAAAAATCTTTAGTAATCTTTAGAACTTTAGCAAATCGCTACAGATAATTATATTCATATTATAAATGTTGAGTATTTTGATGAAATAATTATTAGATCGCCGTCATAGTTAAAACAGTCACTAACAAAATACTTATTCCAATACGGATTGTTATATGAACTACATATTTTATATATTTATTGCTTATAACATTTGTAAATTATATTTAAAATTAGTTTTTTTTAAATTATGTAAATAAATATATATATATATATGTATTTCAAATTATACAACTGGTTTCGTATAAACTGCACACAAAACACACACACCCGATATTTATGCGTAACAAGGTACATTTCGTTCAAATAGAAAAACAAACAACATCATTTCTACTGTCAGAAAACTCTTTTTTTTTTAGATTTAACTCCTTCATTTTTGTATTTTTTAAGTATTGTACAAACTATTTTTTTTAATAATACAAATTTTATTAACGATCATATCTAACGGATGGATATAAATAAAACAATGTTATGACTCTACTTGAGTTTATTAGCACTACTCTAGTTTCGAGAGAAACAGTAACTCTTATAGACAGGTGAGGTATTAAACATCCATTACGATGAAACTCTACAAAGTTAACGTCGATTCTATCAATAATATCATATATAATGTCTAACACTGAAAGATCATGAAAGGGAAAAAAAATGTTGTTCTCGTACTCAAATAATATGATCGTATCTATCCACCACATTTATGTTTCCACCACAGACCATCAAAATTGTTACCAATGAATGCATATATAATGCCCTACTTCATCACGCAAACAATGTTCCATAACCCTCTTCATTATTCGGACTTTATGATGGGTGAAGACTTAGTAAACAATTTAATATTTGTCTTAACCAGTACAATGGAGTAGTTTATAAGCAATTAGTAATTTTCTTAATATATCCAAGAACACACAATTACTGGATTTTTACATAAAATGGCACTGTTATTAAATAAATATCAGATGTATCATAGAGTCAAAACTATTTTTTATTATATTTAATGGAATATATATAAAAATTTAGTACTTGTGTGTTCTTGAACATATTCAAATATTGCTAAAATAATATACTGGTATATATAATAAAAATATACAAGTATTCTAGTATAATGTGTTAAAAACATTTTACAGATAAATAATATTGCTTTAAATAATTTTCATAAAAATCAGATTCTCATTGTGTTAATATATAATATATGCTGTTTCAAGAAAAAATGAATTATCAAATTTGGTCCATAGATGGCGATGGTGTAGTGGTGCTCGAAGCGAGTTCACGTAATAACATATGTTCAATTTTCAATAAAAAAAGATAAATATGGAGAATGAGAGGTGAGAATTGGTGAACGTTATATATATATATATTTAAAGTGATCACTTAAACCAGCCGAAAATAGATCGTAAGCCCTATTTTAAGTCCCCTACCCTATATTTCTGTATATCTTCCATTAAATATAATTAAAAATAGCTTTGTATGTATGAGATATCTCATGTTTACTTAATTAGTAATTTATCATGGAGCTTCAACAAGCCATCAACAGGTATGTTTATGACAAAACCATACCGGCAACTGAGGTAAATAATAATGAATAAACTGTTTGTGCTGTTATTTTCATAAAAAAACACAAATTACACTAAAAATAAAAAATCATTCACATTTAAACTTGTTAGATTTGCGCGCACAGTACACGCTACACGTGTAGCAATAAATGTGTAGGTACTACATAGTAGTACCAACATATTTATTTATCGCATTGATCGCTTGTCCGACTGTGTCGTTTCATTGTCAATAACTTTACTGTTTACGATCAGATTCAGATGAAATAAATTACATTCAATTTGTCTGTCTAAACTACACATATGAAGAAAAAAAAAATCATAAAACGTGCTGTATCGCGCATAAGTGACGCCAAATAATTGATGTGATAACACAATGAAAGATACGAGGCAGCAATTTTAAAATAGAATACATGAGATATATTTCGGTACACAAAGACTGTCATTTTGTGATAAAATACGTCTTGCTGGAGCCTGTTTAGCACCTTGCTGAAATGGGGCAAAAATATATTATAATGTCTTATTGAAAAACATAAATGAATTGAACGTATTATTTTGTGACGAAACGCATTCTCGATTCTGTCGCGGCAGTATCCCTAAAAGAACATATTTCTGTGTTTTCTTTTCTTCTGACATCATAATCACTATTGCCAGTTGAGAGAAGCGGAGATTGGCGAACTATCCTTTTTTTGTGGCTGTACGTTACACGTGTATTAATTTTTTAACAATCTAGAACTTGGAAGACAACATAGTAATCTTTTTCTCTCTCCCCGGATATCTCAGAGGTCACTGCTCGGACCAAATAAAAAATAAAATGTGTGTATATCGTTACTCTTTACAGCCTACAAAAACAAATAAAACTTTTCTCCCCACCTCTTAATCACAATTAAAAATATTATAGTAATTAATTCTGCTAAAATATCCCCAACCTTAACCTAACCTAAAGCTATTTTTAATAATAATTATTATTTCAAATATGAATTAAATATATTAATTATAAAGATATACATATAAAATCAATTTTATCGAAAAATATTGTTGTTGCGCCACCGGGATTCGAACCTGGATCTCTTTCCTAACCGGCGAAGGTGCTTTATCCAACTAAGCTACAGCGACATTATTTTTAGCGACAATTTTCGACCCTATATGTTACCTTTTTGATATTAATACATTTAATCGTTCCATCATTTGACAGAGCCATCTACCTTATTTTTACAGAATCTCAAATACCTTTGAGTAAACTGATAGCTGATAAGTGATAGCCAGAATTATCAATTCATTTTTATTAAATTTTGGACACATTGATACAATTGTCTTTATAATTAATATATTTAATTCATATTTAAAATATCACAGACCTATGTTCTGAATAATTACAACTTCACAATAAGAATGTGTTCTCCTTAATTATTATTTCAGCTAGTTACGTATATATATATATATATAAAGTAAATATTCCGGTGAATGTTACGTTAGCGGACGAGACATTCAGAATTCCAGGAGGAATTGATACATTAATCGGGGTCGAAATGTTTGGGATTTTGTGCGTGGGTTAAATAATCTGTGATTATCCAGTTTCACAATAACCACATTTCAGTGAGTAGATGCGGAACCGTTCCAAGTCGGAATTTTCAATGGCTCAACGGCACGCTGAAATAAATGTGCAGCTTTTAGTTATGTTTTCGAAATTGAAATAAAACATTTTGGGATGGATCGTTTTGTTAAATGGCTACCAGAAACATTGATGGTAGGTTTATTAAATAAATATTTTTTGGTATTGCTTAAAAAGGTTTTATCCATTAGATTAATATGATAATTTAATGTAAGAATGTAGAACGCTTGATCATATGACTTTGCTTACAGATAATACGCATTTGTCTTGAAAATCTTAACGCCCTGCTCAGTAGACCCCTTGTAAGGAGACCCTCTCCTCTTTCATGACAGTGTAGGTTAAGAGAAGATTTGATTATTTAATGGAGCGTGTTGAAAATTTAAATTGGAGGACCAATCTAGATTTTCTAGATTTGGAGTGAAAGTTACTTCATAGTTAGAGAGAGTAATGACTGATGGGTTGTCATGGCAATAGATTTTAGCATGAATTCACATAAATGTTTTGTGAATTATTTTATGCCTTAAGAAATGCCTGAGTCGTGACGGAGTTGTGTGGCTCTGGTCCATTTCAGAACGGTCAGAATCACATCAAATTACACAATTTGAAGTCGGAAGCACGGATAATATAAAACTCGTTGCCACATCACGCATTACAATAATACCGTTCAATGACGTTTGACGTTTGACGTTTGATAAACAATAAAAAATAGTACATTCTCGATAGTTTTAAATCTTACTTAATGAATAACCTATACCAATTCAATTTTTGTCGTTATAGAGAATCCAATATAAAAGAACACGGTCCAATGTAGAAAATTTATTCAGGTATTAAATTTTTTTTATTAAATATATAAAAATTGAATTATTGATAGAATCGGCATTAATTTTGTGGAATTTCATCATAATTGATGGATATAAATAAAAACAATGTCATAAATCCACTTAAGTTTATTTGTACTACTCGATTTTTGAGAGAATAACTCTCATCGACAGGTGAAGTACTAAACTTTAATATTTAATACTTCACCTGTCAATGAGATTTATTTTCTCAAAACTCGAGTAGTGCGAACAAACTCAAGTAGAGTTTTTTTTTCGTATCCATCCATTAATTTTTTTTTACTCAATATGAAGGTGCTTTCTCAAAAAATAGGTACCTATATTATTTCTGAAAACAAAAATTCAAATCGAGTAATGATATAATAACACAAAACTATTAAATAAATGTTAGTGAAATGTAAAATATTCATAAATGTTCTGTGTTTGCGATGATTGTGTGAAACATTTAAAATTAAAAGTTTTTATTTGATTTCCTATACTTTGGTATTGTTTGCACAAGGGTCTAAATTTTAGGCTTGTCGGTAGCGTTTCAGTAACAAAACAATTCAAGTTTTCAAATAAAATATTTGTAATGCCAATCCAAATTTTACAGTAAAAATTATTTTTTATACATATGATTAATATATATATATAATGACCCATAACTCCATGTAGCCATAAAATATCAGCATAATGGTTAGTTATAATTTTATCGAACGAATCAAAATTTTTTCTAACATACTAATCCTCAATAATAGGGAATAACTATAGTTATGATTGTTTACCGGTAACATAACGAACAGACCGGACTAATATCCTAATTAATTTTTTCGCGTTTTTTACGATTTATTATATTTATGGATATTTATTATTCATTTACATTTGAAGTTTTTAAACTTGGTAAGATTTATTTTAATATAAATTAAATGTATATCTTTCTAATTGATATATTTCATTTGTATTAAAAATATCACAGACCTATGTTCCGAAAAATTGCAACTTCCCAATAAGAATGTGTTAAAATTAAAATTAAAACAATAACTTAGATACAATCTTTACAGTAATATAAAACTAATAAACTGCACTTTATATATTAAGGAGAACATATTCTGAATCCATTCTGTGTCCACAATTTAATAAAAATGAATTGTTAATTCAGGCGTCTGCTATCGGTTTACTCAAAGGTATTTGAGATTCCGTAAAAATAAAGTAAATGGCTTTAAAATAATATAACGATAGATGTATTTATTTGAAAAAGTGTAACATATAGGTTTGAAAATTTGACAAAATAATGTCGCTGTAGCATAGTTGGATAATGCACCTTCCCCGGTTTGGAAAAATATGTTCGAATCCCGGTAGCGCAATGACAATTTTTTTTGATAAAATTGATTTTATATGTATATCTTTCTAATTAATACATTTAATTCGTATTTTCACTTTATTTGTTATAATAAGACAATTGGGTCATTATTGAAAAGATCACGACCATTTAATTCGTTTTCGGTGTGGCAGAAAACTATGTACTTAGTTAGAATATTATTAAAAAATGATAGTGAAATATGCGATAGTTTCAAATTAATTCTACCAGTTTGTCATACTGTTCGCCAAACAAATTTGTTAGAATTTTTTAATATAATATTATATTTTATACATCTGCGATATATGCGTGCCCAAGCATTGACTTCTGTGTAGTGGATAATTAAACTTATATATCATTGTACGAATATTTCGTCTTATTATGTAAAATATTTAAGTATCAAATTCATTTAAAACTTTTAACGATATTTAGTTTTATCGTTTAAAATAAATTACGCAGTTATGATAATATTTTCACATTTTATTGGGAATAATGCGATTAT
Source organism: Eubasilissa splendida (assembly GCA_031772225.1). Taxonomy (NCBI): domain Eukaryota; kingdom Metazoa; phylum Arthropoda; class Insecta; order Trichoptera; family Phryganeidae; genus Eubasilissa; species Eubasilissa splendida. The sequence continues at coordinate 19,622,425 of CM062852.1, read as the reverse complement.
TCAGAAAGTGTCGTTCCTTGATAATTAAACCAAAGTAAGAAAATGTGTTTTTTTTTTTATAGGTACAGCACTTTAAAATGAAATAAAATACATAGAAATCATGGTAACGCCCATGGTATTAGCTTTATTGGAAAGATAATTTTTTGCCATTAGTGTTTAAATATGATTTAGCGCATATAGGCGTCGCGGCTGGCTCGAATTTATTCTGGAAGTCCAATTTTTGATCACTTTTTGGAGCAGCTGGGACCGTATATCAGCAATAACGCGACGAATATTGACTTTCAAGTCGTCTGTCGTCTCTGGTTTATTGGCGTATAATAGTGACTTCACAAATTCCCACAGAAAATAAATCGATCTTGAAGGTCAATTCACAGGTCCATTACACGACATTATATGCTCGTCGAATGTTTCCTTCAATAAATTGATTATAAAATGCGCTATTTGGCCTGTTGTGCCATCTTATTGAAACCACAGCTCTTCCATATTAATTCCATTCAATTGGGCAATGAAAAAGTCAGTAATAATGAATCTATAGCGCTTTCCATTGACTGTAACGTTCTGACCGGCATCATATTTGAAGAAATATGAACCAATAATTCCACTAGCCCATAAAGCATACAATGACGATTATGTCGACCATAAAATGGAGGTAACGTGCGGTAAGTTTCGCGAACTGAACCACGGTTTTAGAAATAAATTTACACAATTTACAAGCGTTTTTCTGACGTAAGTCTATTCATGGTGAAATAGCAAACTAAATTGAGCACCAATTAACTGTCAGCTGTTAAATTGGCTGTCGCTGGAATAAGTGTTGCCAATTCTAAAAACAAACCTCTATAAAAAACATGTTATACTTAAAAAAAGGACAAAACTTTAATTTTGTATCTAATATTATATATATATAGAAAATATAATACATTTTAGAATTATCAGTAAGATATATATATTTCATTTAACATTTATTACTGAGAAGGAGTATGTACGAGATAATTTCTGTTTCAGTTAGTCTGTGTATATATATTTTTTCTTCAGATACAAATTGAAAGTAGTCTGTAATTATTCTAATTGTGATGGGAAGGTTGTTAACAAATTTGATGCCTTGATAAATATAGTGATTTTGAGTTACGGTATATTTTAGTTATCAATTTGGTCTCTAAATCTTGTAGATCGGAATTCGCTTCTAAAGTTTAATTTATATTTAATTTTGAAAATTTGGAATATTGAATATTTTTTGTGTATGTCTATTCTTTTTGGTACTTTTAAATCTGTGAAAAGTTGTATACTTGGAGAGTCTTTTATTTTTAGAATAATAATTGTGACATTGAGGTTTTATATGTTCCTCCCTATATAATAATAATACCGTATTGAAAATGTGACTGTACAAATATTAATTATAAATTATAAATATGTTATAGAAATAATTGAAAATAATGCAATTAAAATGTATTATAGAAAAAAAGTAAAATATAAATAGTAAATTATATAATTGTTAATATCATAAAAAATAGATTCGTATAACGTGATTTTATATAAGCCATGTGACATGGTACTATGAAATCCGATTACTTTAATTTGAAACTTTTAACGAAGCGCTGTAAATGTTCCTACTTAAAATATATAAATAAACTTTGAGCAGCAATGTAATCGTGCCTTTATCAAGCTATTTAGCATGTGTATATATTTTACTAAGTACAGTATTATTATGCTTTATTTGCTACGTTAAAATTATATTATTAATTAACAGGATTATAAACGATTTCTTGGGAATGTGAAATAAGATAGGCATTAAAATAAGTAAGTTAAAATTGGATAAATAGCAAGTGTACATGTATTTACCAATAGACCATTGAGAGATTCCAACATAAATTCTAAAGTTTTGTCGACTTGAAATTAAATCTACCCATTTCATCATTAATTACAACACGCTTATAAAAGAACTTAATATTCTAAGTGTTCGTACTTGTCTTCTAAGTACGTCTTCAGTGTACACCTCGTAATATGAAGGTCTAAGAAATAGACTTTGTAACAATTATACATTTATTACAATACGATTCAATTTAGTACAAGGTATATCACTAGTATAGGTCAAACGATTAAGCCGATGAACACGCAGAGAAATATGTCGCGCCCTGCCGCGCGCCGCGCTTTATAGCCTTGCACGCACGCACGGCGGCGGTGCGGCACACGCACACACTCACACACACAACAATACAATCCCAAGAACATCACACTAAGTTTGTCAGGTGGAAGAAAATTAATAGATTTAATATTTCTATACAAAATTATAAATTCTCATATTGACAGCCTGATCTTCTTGCCGAAGTCTTAGGGTCCTCACGTTAACGCGTTCAAAATATATGTTTTACTACCATAATACGAGAACTAACTACTACATTCACTTATCACTGCTGAGACTACACGCACTTGGAAATGAGAACAGTAAGTTTGTAGATATATTCTATACAGCTTGACTAATTTGTAAGTGAAACCTGTAGTTAATTCTGAAATATTGATAACTTTGTGGTGGTAACCTTGTAATATAATATTTAAATAACCTGTAATAATAATTACATTTTTTTATTACTTATATTTTGTTTTGACACAGTTTTGCTAGCAATTTTTTACAATTCAATATATTTATTCTTGTTGTTCTTTTTTTCACAACGTTTCTTTTTATAATATAAAATATTAGGTATCTGTGTTACCCTGTACCATGTTAGTCTAGAGTTTTTGTTATTTTATTTGTGTATTTGCAGAATGTAAAACATCCCTTCTTATCACGACTGTGAGGCGTTATTAGGATGACAATACTAATTTCTTCGTGAAGGATTACTCACGAGCTAAGCATGATGATAACATGATTGGATTCCATCTGCTTAATCTATTTTATAAGATGAGGATGCAAGGGTTTCTGCGCTACTTCAGGAACCACGCCAGGAAACAGGTGACTTAGCCTTTATGACGTTCGCGGTGCGAAGAAACACCAAGTATGCTACGGGGTGACTCGGAACATCAAAAACTGAATTTAAATTATAGATTGCTCCTGAAGAGCAAAGGTTCTTGTGTCTAATTGTTGTGAAGGAAATTCTTAGTTGTAAAATTTTGAAGAGGTAGTAAATTATAGTAATTATTCTTACATTCTAACCTCTGATTTTTATGCATGTTCCTAATTTTATTGTAGACGATTTGTTGAAATTTTTTATTGAAATCACACCAACGTGATATTATTTTGTGCTATATTACCTTGTAGACTCTAATATTTTCTTATTCTATCATGTTCAAATTTGTATGTCAAAGTTAATTAATTATAATGTTGTAAATGCAACAAAAATGTGTTCTTATAAATATATATGTATATTCACTACCTTTCATATAAATATATCAGTTGTAAAATATGTTTATATAATATGTTTCTTTGCCTACTTCAGCCTGCATAAGTTATTGAAGTCTAAGCGTCCTAAATTGCGCACTTATAACGTGATTATCATCATCAAATCAATCTATACCGGTATAAGGCGTGGAAATTTGAGAAAAAGGAAAATTTTCCTTAAATCTCGCTGTCATCTAGGCAATTTCAGCTGTTGGTAGGCATAATTGTTATATTGTATTTGCCTGTTCTATTCCATTTAACTTATGTTTTTGAAGGTTTCGCATGATCGTATTTGGAGAAAAATTAAAAGATCATTATACTTTTACTTTTATAGTTTTGGTTTTAACTATACTTGTATTTTTAATTTTAGTATACATTGTTTCCTGAAGAAATCGAAATATGTTTATTTATTAATAAATAGTGGTTTAAATAAAGTGTTTTGTCTTATTATTTATTTAATTAAAAGATATGTTGGTGATACGTCAGTTATGTTGATACACTGATGACATAGTACGCTAGCTAAAAATATAAGGAAAGGTTAAAGGGAGAGGAGGGGGACAGATAGTTATAGTAAACCTAATGGAGCATCCACACGCGCACGGTGACCGACGGTCTGGTCCTGTCATAAATACCGAACACCAATATTACTGTAGTTACATATTATCTGTATTATTAATATTGTTTCTAAAATGGTCGCAGATATAACATTTGATTCTGGATTCTCTCAGAAGATCATTCAGATATAGATAATTTGAAAAGAATAGCAAACGTTGAAATTTTCTGCCTTTGCCCGCTTTTTAGGAAAATTGGTTTTGAGGACACTCCAGCTCAATATTATATATTTTCCGACTGCGCCTACGAAGCAGCGAGAAAATTAATATGAATAGCGGGAATCCAATTTATTTGAACTTTATCCAAGATTTTTTATTATGAAAACTCGTTCTTACGTTTTACTAAAATCTAAGAAATATGCGTGAATTGGAGATTCTTTTGCTTCTATTGCCTAATAGTAGTAATATATAATATGAGTTTGGATAAAATCTGTTCTCGCGAAAGATAAACAAATTACATGTAAAAGTCAATAAGAAGTTCCAGAAATGTTTATTTACATTCTTCATAATTTACGTCGTTGGAAACGAATTTGGAATTTTTTAAGTTACCATTTGTATGCCGATAGATACTTTTAGTAAACTCAACAGTAAACTTTATATGGCAATACATATGCTGTATCAATTGACAACCTTTTACATATAAATGGGATTTTTAAGTATGGTAGTGTATTTAAATATTGAATAAATAGTTTTAAATATTAATTAAATATATTAATTATAAAATAAATTAAAATCAATTTTATCGAAAAATATTGTTTTTGCGGTACCGGGTTTCGAAACTGGATCTCTATGTTCAATCCGGGGAAGATGCATTACCAAATATGCTACAGTGCCACAGTATCTTTTGTGACAAATTTTCGAACCTATATGTTACACTTTTTTCAAATTAATACATCTGTCATTTAAAATAAAACAAAAAAAAGAATAGCGCAGGTGGCGCCAAAACAATTTTTTTTGATAAAATTGATTTTATATGTATATCTTTATAATTATTACATTTAATTAGTATTTAAAACATCACATACCTATGTTCTGAATAGTTATAACTTCAGAATAAGAATGTGTTCTCCTTAATAATAAATAGTTTAATTTTAATAAATAAGTTTTCTAAATACTAATTAAATGTATCAATTAGAAAGATGTACATATAATTACAACTTCACAATATGAATGTGTTCTACTTAATAAAATAAGATTTTTAAATAATATTATTTATTGTTTTATTATGTTGTTGGCATACAAAATGGATTAGAATTCAATTTCAATTTGTATAAATGCTTTGTCGTACAAATGCTGGCTTACAAAATTTTTAGATAATTTCTATCTCCACAATTATCCAAGGGGAATAAATTTAATAAGCTCCAGCAAAAAAAAAATATGTGGCAGATTATTAAATGTAATTGAGAGAATAAATGAAGAAAGAAGATAGAGAGAAATATCTAGACAAAAATACATCTAACAAATAATGAGGAAGGCGAATGCAGACAACTTCTAGATGGTGTCCAGGACAAAAATACGTGTTTGTAAATAAGAGAGAGATAGAAAGAGATTCGCCTCAATTTTTTATCTTAAATATGATACTATGGTACAGAGCATAATCAATTTAGCTTAACAGAAGGAAGGCATTTCGTAAACGCTATAAAAATATATAATTAAATACACGATCCATTAAAATTATGAAAAGCATTAAGATGATTATTTATTATGTTTTATAATTCGAATTTTAACAATTTGAATGTATTAAATTTCCAATAAATTTAATTTAATATTTTTTTAATCGGTAAAAATTGGCATATCAATATTTTCTACTATTTCAGCGTGAAATAATTCTATGATTTACTTGGCATATTTTTAATGAGTAGGTATTTGAAAAATAATAAAATAAAATCATTAAAACAACTGTTATAAATCGGTAGATTTTTCGTATACAAGATAATTCAATTGGAATAATATATACATTCGGCAGAAGTGTAACATCTTTTTCATATCATTTTCTATCAAAAATTGGTTACCTAATTAAGGTAGGCTAATTTGTTTATATTTTATAATATACAGAGCATGATTAGTTTAATGACAGAATACATAAAAAATATGGTAGGGATATATTATAATTCAAAATATAGTCATTAAACCTTTTTAAAACATTTATTAGATGCGCTTATTATAATCCAACTACCCACCGCAGTCCGCAAATACTACAGTTGGTATGAAGTGTATTGAAAATGGAATACAAAGTACATAAAAAATAATGTTACATAAAGTATCTGAACAAATTACAATGGAAAATACATACAACAATACATAAGAACATTATTATACACAGAAACTAAAATATAATTATAATATATAATTATAAAAAAACAGGGTGTATATTATGTTCCAGAACGATGTTGTTTTTGATTAACTAAAAAATGAAATATAATCTTTTAATTTTATTATTATTTATTGATTACTTGATTTATTACAATTATGTATGAAATTAGCTAAATGGCCGCCTCTGGCAGGGGCACTGCGTGCTCTTTTAACCATATTTTTCATAACATTCTTGCACACTTCGCGTGTTATTTCAGTAAATTTCATTTCGAACATTGTCCTGTAGCATTGAAATTATTGATAGCTTATTAGCATGAACCTTTTCTTTCAAATACTCTCGCAGAAAATAGCCGGGAGCCGTTAAATCAAGTGATCGAGGAGGCTAGTCGATATCACCACTTTTTGCCGTTATGCGGCCGGGAAAAATTTCATGCGTAGCTCGGGCTGATGACACCATTCTGTTGAAACCACACGTGTTACAGGTCCAATCGACCCAATTCGGCTTTCAATAAGTTTTTTCACCATGTGACGATAGCGATCACCATTAATGGTTACAGAATTACCATTATATTTAGATAAAATGTTTCAACACGTTGTTGAGGCGTTAGATGCTCCATAATAAATTATAATCTACTACTACAAGTACCAAATATCTGCCAAACTAAAATGGTGGCCAAACAAAATCGGTTTAGAACATAATATTCATCCATATACAAACACGGTTTCAAGAAAAAGTGTCGTCAAAATTTTTTGTAATTTAAAAACGAATTGGATAATATTCGTATATCCAACTCATTTACTTTGTTAATTTCATTATATAATTTTATGCGGCTAATCGGATAAAATAACGCAATATTATTCTGGTAGGTATCTTGTCTGAATGTGTAATACTTCCTTAATGATCCTGTATAAGATGTATCAGTGAACATTCGTAATCTTTTATCTACTGAACTACTATGGACAGTATTTATAATGAATTTTCATTTTCGTTAGTTTTAGTAGAAATTGAAGATCTGCAAAATTATCAGCTATCGTCGGCGTAGCGGAGGTTATTAATTCATTTTATGTTTATCGTCTATGGCATCTCTAAAGAGGTGTAATTAATATTACAGAAAAATATTATACTGTTTCATTTGGAGTATCTCGAAAATCGCATCCAGGACGTTTATATATGTTTTTAATAAGTTTAAAAAAAAAGTAAACAGGTGTTGTGTAAGCTATGCATAGTAATATTGACCCCAAAGAATATTTATATGTCTATCATCATTTTTTATTTATATAAGCAAGATCTACGGATTCACAGTGAAGCGATACAAATCAAAATATGTTTTGCAACCTTAAATACACGTGATATTAACCAAAGGCTATCTATTATTTGCACGTTTACATTTTCTTCATGAACGCTTGAAATCTTTCTTTATTCTTATTTTAAGAGAACTTTTCTATGTACATAAAAGAATTTTACCCAAAATAAGTAACAAGTAGTAAGCCGCTTATACCAAAAGACCTGCCGCAAACGGAAAATCCCGCAATAAATCTTGCACAAATCTAAAGAGCACATCGGAGAACTTGCCGAGGGCCGATTGTGTGAGTAGTAACATTTAACGTTAGTAATATTTTTTTGCGAAAACGATTGTTTGATCGTTGGTAAATAAATATTTAATTTTAAATATGAATTAAATATATTAATTAGAAAGATATATGTATAAAATCAATTTTATCGAAAAATATTGTTGTTGCGCCACCGGGATTCGAACCTAAATTTCTTTCCTAACCGGGGAAGGTGTATTATCCAACTATGCTACAGCGACAATATTTTTAGCGACAATTTTCGAACCTATATGTTATTTTTTTGATATTAATACATTTAATCGTAATTTGATTTTTAATTTAATTTCAAATAATGGAACGATTAAATGTATTAATATCAAAAAGGTAACATATAGGTTCGAAAATTGTCGCTAAAAATATTGTCGCTGTAGCATAGTTGGATAATGCACCTTCCCCGGTTAGGAAAGAGATCCAGGTTCGAATCCCGGTAGCGCAACAACAATATTTTTCGATAAAATTGATTTTATACGTATATCTTTCTAATTAATATATTTAATTCATATTTAAAATATCACAGACCTATGTTCTGAATAATTACAATTTCACAATAAGAATGTCTTCTCCTAAAAATATTTAATTATTTGAAGTATATCTTGTAGTAAACTGGTTTTACTCTCCAATATCCGAAAGTAAAAACGAGAATCGATAGTTAAATGGCGGACTCTTCACAGCTGTTTCAAAAGTCATCTATCACATTTATACTTTGAAAGTCGCAGTATACGACAATTAATCAATCCTGCTATTTTAATGATGGGAGTTCGTCCGATGATGATCTCGTTGATTAATATACACTGATATATAATCCATAAAATATCACCATCAATGTGAAATGTTTCGAACGCATAGGCAAATAAATCCATAGATAACACATAAAATAAAGCATATTTCATGAATATATGTCTCGCCCATAAACAACTCATCTATGCTTTAACAGTAGTAAATTTAACGTTCAAACAATTGGTAAACGATTTTTACCACGAGCGATAGTAAAAAGTTACTACAGTAAAAACTAACTATGGTTAAAATTTACTATTAATTACACAACCGGCCCCAAATATTAAAAATAGACGTCTTTTCAGAAATTGAAAACAGTACTCTCCACACCATGATCAAACGAATTTGCACACGTGGCATGATCTTTTGTCACAAAATGGATTTGAAATGAATAATATAAAATAGGCCAATGGCAATCAACTGATAATAAATACCCCACTCTTTTAGGAAAAGATATGGCTAACATAAAAATGTATCTGCATTATTAGTAATTTTAGTCTTCGCCCAGTAAAACCAAGTCCAAAGTATCAAAAGTAATATGTTATGCTCACGTCCGCTATTTCGACGCCTCTACCTTCTTATACATGATGATTATTGATATTTTTGCAGCAAATAACGAATAAATAATAGTTAATAAACAATATGTTGATGCGAAAGTAATTGTCGTCAATTACATAATTTCCATTATTAGCTACGAATGTAACTAAAAGTTATCTTGGGGTTAGTTAAGGGTCTGCATCCACCATAGTCTGGAATTGCCTGAATAGCCTGTCTCTTCATCAACTTCTATAAGACCTCCAGCGCGGGGCTCGTCTTTTAGTGATAATTCCCCGAACGAAACTTGCTAAACCACTTACGACTAATTCTAGCTTTTAAGACACTTTTACCATTCACAGGATAAATATTCTTAGTCGCGGCTGTTAATTTGTTTCCTTTTTAAAATTCATACAACATACAAAATCGCAAATAAATTTTCATCTCGGGCATTGTTAATTTATTTATGGGGTTGTTACACGATTGAAGTTGAAATAAATCTGGCTAAATCAAGTAAAATGTGCCCCTTTTAAAACTAATGACAAATTGTAGATTTACCATTTATAACCATTTAAACCATCTCTAAATAAGCACCGTTAAACTTTCGTATCAACCCAATATTTTTTAATCTATGTTATATATGTATGTATATTATATATCTATGTCTATATTTAATAAATGAGGGTTACAACAATTTTAGTATTTGCATCTTTTTGTAAACCTGTACTATCTTTCAGTAAAATTATATAATTAATAATGAAGAAAATAAGTCAAAAATATGCGTATACATTTTTTATATTATAGTCTTTGACGACACCTACAAAAGTTTTCGCCCAGCCAAAGCCTATTTTAATATTAACACTAATAGTATTACGAATATTCATTAAAATTATTCATTTGTCAAGAATAATTGAAGTAAAAATACTTTATAATGATTTAAGATTCAGACGGCCTTGTTAAATATGTATTATTTTATTTTATTTTTTATAGTATTCATTACTGTTAATAATTTTTTTAAATATCTTAGAATTGGGTAAATATTACGTTAGTCAATGATGAGCGATATTATGTTAATCGTTGATAATCTTTAGTTAGGAGACGCTCTATAAAAAAAAATACTATATTGTGTAAATAACCCTTAAATATATAGATTTCATTTTGACATTGTAATAATTATATCAGTTTTCAATATTTTGTTCAACATTGTAAAATATTACAAACCAAATATTTTATAAAATAATACAAATTATAGAAAATGATAAAAGAACGGTTAATTAAAATATTTAACGTGTTCAAAAAGGGAACACTGTTATTATAATATTAATTACTGTGCGAAAAAAGAGTTATCAAATATATATATAGATAAAGATGATAACAAGCAAGTTGTATAATTATAAAATGTACAATCAGCTAAGCTTGATAATCGATCATACAGATTATGTAATATATATATATATATATCTAACGCAAGGTGTTATAGATAATTGGTAACTGATATATAACTGTTGTTGTATTAGTGTACCAGTGATTGTTCACCAAATTACCAATTATCAATTTCCAATCTTTATTACAATCAAACACAATCACGGTTACAATATCTGATTAGTTCACTAAAAATTTAATCGTTGTTGATTTCAAATTTGTATATTGTAACTGCAATATTGTAATTTGTATCTCCATCTTTAAATCTTTGGGAAGGATGAATGAAATATTTTAATTTCTTAAATATATGGTGGCTTGTGCTAGTATTCAGTTAGGGTATTGTAATATTCTCGATCGATCTCGGTCTACTACTAAAACAGCATCATAGTTAGTTGTTAAATTATATTTTGTATATTTGAAATCCACTGAATTAAAATATAAATCCTCATCCACGTCGGTGCCTCATGACTGAGGATCATTATTTCTATGAAGCTCTCTCATTGTTCTTGGCATTCTGTAAATCTAAGGACTATCACCAAAGAAATGCATGTTACCTTTTCTACTTAATCGTCCAACGAGTACGGGATCTTCCTCTTTCTATTCGTCCATCGACGTGGCCCACCGCAACAAGTTTCTTCAAGCTTCAATCTTCCCTTCTTACAAGATGTCCAAAAATTAATACAGTTTGATTAAACTTTTTGTGGTCTAGTTACTTAGATATTCGTTTGTACTTAGTTCTAAGAATTTTTCAGCTGTTATGAAAAATGAGAGCATTAAAACTAAGAAAAGCAGCCTGTATCTTCTTTCTGTGATACATAATAGTTTATTGGTTCTAGTTCTATAATATAAGTGTTATTAATTCACGACAGGCGTATGGGAACCTACAAATAAAGAGATGATGGTTTGATTTAATATTCAACATGTTTATGTCGGAGTAATGGCACACTTTAATTAACATCACAAATTACTTCTAATTAACCTTAGAAATTTCCTACCAAGTGGGCGATACTCGTGGATAGCGTATCGCACTTTATGAGAAAATCTTTTGTTCATGTTTGCTCATTTATCTAAAGCTTTAAATGTTTTAGAAATAAGACATTTCAAAAGTAACATCAAACTGACAACATTTTACGAAGCGAATGCCCGAGGCATTTCAAACTCCCGCGCAGGGAAGATGTGTTCTTCGAGAAGATATTGATACTTCTCAATAGATGGCGAAGGGAAGTAAAAATAGCGTCGCTTTTAGCTATTTGCATCGTAGAGAATAATAAATCATCAAAATGTTGATGTCGGAGAGTATGAAACATCGTGAAATTTATAAAATAATGCTGCAACACTACGGAGATGCCTGCATTGGTGAGAAAACAATGTTAGAAGTTGAAAATGGACATTAAAAATCATCAATCTCTGAAGGGTAGTACCCCAGTTTTCGTAGCATGACTATCACTGATAAAAAAGTGGGTCGTGCTGATGTAATGATGATGATGATGATCGTGAAATTCTTGCCAAGGATTGGATTTTCACAAAGGTTCTCAAGTATCACAAGGGAGCCTAGGATGCTGACTGTCACGTATAGTCACAGGTAATGAATCCAGGATGTATCACTATGAATCCAAAAATATGAGGTAGTTTTCAGAATAGCGCTGCATATCTTCTTCAGTAAAGAAAACATCCCCTCCACTGGAAAGATCCTGTTTTGGAAAAGTTCATTCTCTTCTGGGACATGAATGGGAGAACTTTTGGAGGAAGAGCTGAAGCCGAGGACTTTTATCTTAATGATAACGTCTTCTTGTTTATAGTTACGCTCGCCCTCACGGAGTCTGGAGCATCGTTCGCCTAAAATTATTCAACCACAATTATTTACCCACAATTGTTCGCCGAATATATTGAATAAACATATTTTTGATAAATCTTTTCATTGCTATGGAATTTTGTTTGGTTTTTGGCTGTTTTAATTTAAATATGAATTAAATATATTAATTAGAAAGATATACATATAAAATCAATTTAATCGAAAAATATTCATATTTAAAATATCACAGACCTATGTTCTGAATAATTACAACTTCACAATAAGAATGTGTTCTAAAAAATGTTTTAATTTAATTTCAAATATGAATTAAATATATTAATTAAAAATATATACATATAAAATCAATTTTATCGAAAAATATTGTTGTTGCGCCACCGGGATTCGAACCTGGATCTCTTTCCAAATCGGGGAAGGTGCATTATCTAACTATGCTACAGCGACGATATTTTTAGCGACAAATTTTCGAACCTATATTTTACCTTTTTTGATATTAATATATTTAATCGTTCCATTATTTGAAAGAACCGCCTACCTTATTTTTACGGAATATCAAATACCTTTGAGTAATCTGATAGCAGACGCCAGAATTATCAATTAATTTTTATTAAATGTTGGACACATTGATACAACTTTATTATTAGAAGCACATATTCTTATTGTGAAGTTGTAACTATTCAGAACATAGGTCTGTTTTAATCCCGATGGCGCAACAACAATATTTTTCGATAAAATTGATTTTACATGTATATCTTTCTAATTAATATATTTGATTCATATTTAAAATATCACAGACGACAAAGGGTTTAATAATAGTCAGAGTACTGAGTTTATTATGTAATGTTCTAACGTATGTGATATTAATATAGGAAACTGCTGCAGGAATTCACCATAAAGAGCGAGCGCACAGTGAGGACAAAACAGTCGTACGGCAGATTGTCACGAACTGTTTTACCATTTGAACCACTAATGGTGATTTTTTGAAGATAGTGACTACTTGTACATTGTGACAAAATTTCTAATAAATTTTGAATAAAATAATCAGGCTTTGAAAATTCTCGTCTGTATGTGAAAATATTATTGCAATCGATGTCAAATTAAATAAGACCATCGATCTAGGCATTCTTACTTATTTTGTTAATATATAAATGTTTTTTTTCTATGAGATGCAAAACCAATTGTTAATTGAACGAAAAAATACTAACTACATTCACGTTCCAAAGAACATTGAATCTTAATAAAAGATATAATATAGATATGCTAATTATATATTTGAGGCAAATTAAATGTATCAATTATAAAGATATACAGAAAAATTCAATTTATTTAATTTCCTTTCCTATCCGGAGAAAAGCGTTAACCGATTATACCACATTAACAGAGTTAGTAAGTATTTTAAATTTGGAATAATAGATTTATCGATTTGAAAGAACTGCAGCACATAAGTTCTAAAATTTGTCATCAACTTACTTTATTGGTGTAGTGTAATCGGTTAACGAATTTCTTCGAATATTAAAGGATCCAGGTTCGACCCTGGTAGCAAAAAAATATTTCTTCAATAAAATTTAATTTTTTTGTATACATTTCTAATTGATACATTTAATTTGTATTAAAATACCACAAAACTATGTTCTGAAAAAACAGCAATTTCACAATAATAATGTGTTTTCTTTTTTTCTTTAATACAAGTATATTTGATGGTCTGGGAACTGAGCAAGAATGGCCAGGGATAGGAATCGGTAGAGGCCAATCCCATCCTCGGATATAGTACCGCGGAAGAAGAAGAATAATATATTTGAACACAAATCTTCTTACTTTTGTAAAAATAAATAAATTAATATAAAACAATATTGACTTCAAAAACGATCATAATATATGGTTAAACTGTGATATTTGATAGTAAGATAATTAAATCACGTATTTAAAAAAAATATTTGTAAAATTCGTAGTACCTAATGGCCTGTATTCACAAAACATTATACGGTGAGGTATATTACAGAGATTTAATTGAGATAAATCTCAGTATTATGAGTATGTGTTGAGATTATAATGTGAATATATACTCAGAGATCAGCTTATGGTTGGTAGAATGAGATAAAAACGTCATTTATGACCATAAATATTCTGGAATATTAGACAGAGGTATTAAATTACAAATATTTATTCCGTTTTAACTACAACTGCTCACCCAACTGGAAATATAAAAGGAATATAAATGATTAATGAACTGATATTTCACGTTTGATGTACAAGAAGCGAGAAACGAGGCATTGTGTGGTGTATATCTAATATATTCTACTACGTCTACGATCGTCTACAAAGATTCTCGTGATAGCAAAATTCGTGTCCGTATCACAAGCCATAACTTACAATATAAATTTTGATTGTACAATTTACGAATAAATGATTAATTTAAAAAAATGTATACAACTTATATTTAATAAGGCGACTATTGATCATTCATTTCATAATAAACTCTTCATTAGCATACGTACTGCAATGCATCCGCTTTTGTACTAAAGCTAATCATCAAACTATGTAACTAACTAACTCATCATCACGCCATTTTCCCGCAGGGAATAGGCAGCGAAGATATAACGCTACACTCCGCTGTGCTGACACACAATTCTTTCCCCATCCACATTCATGCATCTTCTCATGTAAGCTCGTCGATTATTGAGGCTTCTAACAGAACCTTCTTCCAGTATCTGGTTTACTTGGTCACGCCAAATCTTCCACGGATATTCTCAACTTTTGGTGCCATCAACACTCGCGTTATATATCTTTCTTATTATTCTCTTCTTATTCATCCGTTCTATATTACCAAACCACCTAAGCATTCCTTTATTAATTATATTCACTATGCTGGGCTTAGCTTTACATTCTTTCCTAATTTCTTAATTTTTTACTCTATCATAAATGGATTTGCCATATATACGCCTAAATGATCTCATTTCTACTGCATTCAGTCTACTTTCATCGCTCTTTTGCTAACTCCAGGCCTCACTACCATATATCAGTGTTGGTACCAGGACCCATTGTGTACCGTTAGTTTTGTCTCGGTTAACAAGTTGTCATTAGATATTATTCCATTCATAGTGCCGTTCACTGTATTTGCTGCACACTCCTTTCGATATCTTTCTCAGCCTTTCCGTTTTTATCAAACTTACTCCCCAAATACACAAACTCATTTACTTGTTCCAAATATTCATTATCTATAAATATTTTTCACGGTGTCTTGCTTTACTCCTCGAATACTACCACTTTATACTTGTTAATATTCGCAATAAAATCAATTTCCTTACATACATAATCGTCCATCCTACACACACATATCCCTAGAATTTAAATTTCTTGTCACTATTCCCCATTAATATTACATCATTGGCATACGATAAACAGCATACAATCGAATTTCCCACTTTTTCTCCTAAATTTATACATTCCAGTTCACACTGTTCACATAATTATCCATATACAAGTTGTATAGCAATGTAAACATTACACCCTGCTTACCACCCTTTGTTATATCAAATCTGGTGCGAATGATCCATTGATCCTTACACACAAATAACTTCCTTCGTATATGGATGCGATTCCAAGGATAAGATTACTTTTTAAAACATTTTTCGTATTACTCTATCATACACATTTTTCAGGTTTTTCGCCAAAAAAAAAAACTAATCCATGCTTCCTCTTCCACCGAAAATGCTCCCTTGCACTTTCCATATATTTTTTTTTGTCACCGTTCTTGCTCTTTCTATTAAAATTCGTCTACATAGTTTGCTAACCGAGCACAGTAGACTGATTGTCCTATAGTTTTTGCATTTTGAGGCATAATGATAGCCCTCCTTCCATCTAACGGGGTGTGGCTCTCCTCCGAAGATTGATTAAAGAGCGCATGAACCCACGAGACAACAAATGGGTCACCAGCCATGATGTATACTTGGGAGTAACATTATTCCCCATAGCCTTACAATTCTTAATTTGCTTTAATGCACACTATTTATTCCATACTAATTGCATTCATATCGTTTTTATCATTCGTACTTACCACGTGAATCCTCTCGGAGGCTCCTAATTTACATTCTCTTGACTTTTATAAGTTATCTGAAAATATTAATTTCATATATATTTTATTTCGCCCTTGTTTATTAACATTTCTCCATTTACTGACTTCATAGCTAGGATTTTTTGACCGCCTTCCAGGAGAATTAAAATTTTTCAGATTCTTAATTTTTATTATAGACGGCGCCACCACTGTTTTGTTGAAGTAAATGTATTCTTGAGACGACAATGAAATTGTCAGTTTCTATCTCGGCGCCCCGGAACACCCTAGTATTAGCAGTAGCGGAATTCAGTCTAGAATCAATCACCACAAAATCAATCATCAACCTTTCATTTCTTCTCTCCCATATACACTAATGTACTCCTTTGTGATCAAAAAAGGTATTGGAAACAAAAAGGTTCCATTTCACGCATATCGTAAAGAAACTATTTCCGATTCATTTTATCTTTTTATTACCGATTTACCAATGGCTGACTCGAAACTTCTCCAAGTTCTCACCCAACTATTCAAATCGCCAACGGAAATTATTATTTCATTCATTACATCCATTACATTCAAAATTCATATTTTACTTCATAATTTTCAAAATACCAAAAACTATACAATATAAATCTATACAACTTGTTGATATAACTCTTGACTCATTATTTATTAGGTACGTTAAAAATGCTTAAAAGCTGAATAATTAAATTTATGAAATGTAATGGAAAAAAAATATTTTTATGAATTTTTAATTTTATTAAGTATAAAAGTATCACAAAAAATAATTGGTGTGTAACAAAAAGAGAATGTGATAAATAAGAGAATTAATCACAGAAAACTGATTTAAGTTGGAATAAATAAACATTTAATCCGGCCGCCCAGCTCAGTGCAAAGACCATTGGAGGTGTATTCTCCAGGAGTTCAAGATCCTCATTAGGTTATTGGGCAGGGGATATGATGAACACATAAATATTTATTCAGATATTTTAATGCGAACAGTATGGACATATAGTACTAAGTTGACGCATAAGGTCGTAGCGTTTGTGTTTTCAAAGCAAGAGTGCCTAGAAAAAAAAATATTTTTTACATTTCGCCATGTTATTTTAATGTTATTGTATTGTTTTACTGAACACGTCCTGAATTTTTCAATTTGCAGACTGTTTGTGTTAAATATTGGCTAAAGAAAATTGAGTGTACAATAAACGAAACGAAAATTCCGAACACCTAGATCAAAACTAAGACAACTCAAAAAAATTAATTTTACAGGAGACGAAAAAAAAACATTTTCCTCCATTTTATGTTACTAAAGTTATGAAACTAAATAAAATGTAAGGTCATAAATGTGTCCTAAAATGACACTATTCGAGAAGTGGGGTTAAGTTTATTGCGTATATGACAGAGTATCCGAATACAATAATAACTCAAAACTCTTGTTTTTTTAGTTGTCTTATTTTTGATCTAGGAGTGCGATAATTTGTTTGAATTAAGCCGAGGAGTTAAGGCATTATATGCTGTTATAACCGTTTACTATAAATTAATACATCTGTGGACGCAAGTCGAATACTCATTCCCTGTCCTTTTCGTCCATCCAATAATGTATACCTGTCCCGCTCTGGCGACTCATTACTTACGATTTCGCCGATGGGACCACAGATGGCGCCTCGATAGCGAACCATCAAGTTCTGGGGCTTTTTCCTTCTGCCGCCTTCATCCACGCCGCGCGTAACGCTGGGACCGCGTAGAGGAAGTGCATTCCAGATTTCCGGAAGTGCAGTGATATCTCGGTTCGGCATAATAAACGTGCTCGTTAACCGGAGGTGAAGACGACGCCCAACCCAGGACTCTAAAGCAAGGTAGGCCCGATCCATTTGCCCTTATGTTCCTTCAGACTTCCAATTCGGGTTGCGTCAACTACTTAAAATTACTCTAGTCACAGTCCACGGAATCTTATCTCACCAATATCTACTATGATTTTTTCATAGTAATGTAACCATAACGTGTAAGAGTTGGTGCCAACAACTCCGTCAAGCAATTAAAATAAAAAGGAAGACGCCGTTAAGTGATTTTTCAACATGATAATGCCTGTCCGAATACTGCTAATATTTCAAAAGTGGCACTTATTATTATTAATTTATCGTGTAATCATTGTTTTTATTCGTTAATTTTTATTATTTCACGCGTATAACTGTTAATTTATACCACCACCATAAAAATATTAGGTTCAATATTATCATATCATCTGTAAAAAATGTAATTAATTAATAACCAGTTAATAACCAACAATAATGTATTCCGCGGCATTAAACACAATTACAAACTTTGATAGAATAATGAATGACGAAGGGCGCCAAGTCTGAAAGAAAATGACGCTTACGAATGTTTGCGGTTTTATAACCATATTAATTCTCTCCACGAGAAAGTGCTAAGCCTCAAGTTCCGGAAATAAGTAATTTGTCATGCCGGCACTGCCGTGGTGGGACAAATCGGAAGGAAGACTAGGAAATAGACCAGGACAATTTCTGTTTGACCTTTTTCATACATAAGGCATATTTATTTAAAACCTAATAAGCAGGGCGGAGACATGCTTTTCCACTTTGCATTTTATTTTTAGTCACTGTGGAGTGTATTTTAGTACTGGAATAATTGCAATGGGGAAAGAAAAATTGTTGGTATCGGATGATTTAACTCGAAGGACAAGTTTACCGATAATAATAGAATAAAGAAAAAAATGTTTCCATTCTCTCATTAAGGGGAAATTTTCAACCATTTGCCTGAGACGAATCCTTCAATTTTTTTGGGAATATTGCGAGAAGGGATAATAACTTGGAGAAACTTGTTGTGGTGGGCCACGTCGAAGGACGAAGAGGAAGAAAAAGATTCCCCACGCGTTGGACTGACCAAATGGCACTTCACTGATGACATCCTTAAGATCTGATCCTCAGTCAAGAGAAACCGATGTGGATGATGTTATACAAAATACATAGGTATACACTGGACTCTCTTTTTCACGGTTTCAAAATAACACGGTATTACATCTCTTGCATGCACATACTACTCAGTATTATGCGCAGAGAGGTATGCAGAAGAGGCCAAGGAAAATGTGGGGCGACTAATTTGGCCAGAATATATTAAAACTAACCATATTAGCCCGAACACAACTGAACTGTATTCAGATATCATAACTGTGGCACTTGCAATTGGTTGAGAAGGCTTTGAAGAGCTTTCGATTGAACATATCGCTGAATTGACTGCTGATGATGTTCTCAACGAGGAAGAAATATTCGAAACTGTTTTAGAAGAGCACACTAGACCCAAAAAAAGTAGTGATGATGACGAAGGAAGCCCAATAATGACGTATTCAATCCTTGAAGGCCTGCAACTGGATAATAAACTTGGAAATCACAAATGATCACAACGTAGAACGAGCTTTGCAATTTCAACGTGATTTGACCGCTTGCATGGCTCGTTACCAAGAGTCATACAAAGAACTCACAAAAAAATAGTCACAGCAATCGACAACATAATTTTTGTTTAAACCCAGTGAACCCGAAAATTTTGAAAGAAATATTAGTCTCTGGATATCTCAGATATCTCAATTGATGAAAGCGATGTCGTACCAAATGTGCGTGAACGGGTTCGTCTATTGTCTGATAGTGATAATGAATAATCTTAATTACGATTTTTTAAGTAATTAAAAAAGTATACAATTTAGTTTGTTTTATTACAATAATTAAAAATGATTTATATTTTTAAATACCCTGAATTGAATTTATAAACAAGAAAACCATTATTTTTTATTTTAGTATACTTTTTTACACGGTATTGCGTGGAACGTATCCACCGTGTAAAAAGAGAGTCCAGTATACATGGGTACTAAAACCCAAATTCGTAAAGGTATAGCGTATATGTAAAGTTCTCCCCTCAGTTGTGACGAAGGAAAAATTTAAATGTCACAAGAGACGAAATAAATATTAGAATCCTAGTGATATCATTCTTTATACCCTCTCAATATTCCTGGTTTGGCAAATATACCTCTACGAATGCTCCAACCAATTCGTTCGACTATCTGAAATAAATAAAATAGGATCCGGACACCTTCTGGTTGTCTGTGAAAAATTGTAAACGTAAAAATAATAATGGTGTCTCTTGTCCAAGGATTTCCTGTTCTGGAACTCTGATGGGGGGGAGAGAGAGAGAGAGAAAGAGAGATAATGTAGAAAAATAAGGTAGATGGCTCTTTCAAATAATGGAACGATTAAATGTATTAATATCAAAAATGTAACATATAGGTTCGAAAATTGTCGCTAAAAGTATTGTCGCTGTAGCATAGTTGGATAATGCATCTTCCCCGGTTAGGAAAGAGATCCAGGTTCGAATCCCGGTGGCGTAACAACAATATTTTTCGATAAAATTGATTTTATCCGAATATATTTCTAATTAATATATTTAATTCATATTTAAGAACTTTTGTTTAAATAAAAATAAAACATAATTTTCCTTCAATTTAGTCAGATTATACATTTTTTCCTTTTAAAATGATCGTACTTGTTATTTTTATTTAATTATAATATTGCGTACATTATAATACTATATATTTTTTAATAAATTAAGAACTTCACTTTAAATACGAGCATGTAATTTTAAAATAAGCAATTTTTAAGTAAAAAAGTATTAAAACATTTATAAAAAAATATATTTTTTAAGTATTTGTTAATTTTTGGTGAATACATTAAACTTATAGTGGTTAAAAACAAAGTTACTGAATTATTTATTCATTTAAAACTATGTTATTAATGTAATATATTAGGTGGTTGTCAATGGTTATCAATCTTCCATATTTACACCTATTTTGAAATTGTCAAATTTCTGTAAATCAATTTCTATGCATTGATCTTGTCTTGTTATTATTTTTTAAACATGAATTATTTTTTATTGATATACACAGTTGCATTTTATTGTATAGCATTTAATAATACAGTAAGCACTTAATTTATTATCTGTATCTTATTTTAAAGCACCATTATAAAATCCATAAGCACCATCTATAAAATAATATAACATAATACAATTTTTATCGCGCGTGGAACTGTAAACATTAGCGAATATTTTGAAAATTATTTATCACATTAATTATTAACATGTAGTAATTAAATGAATAATAAATAATTCAGTAATTAATCTACAAAATATAGTACTGCAAATAATTATTCACTATTATAATTTACCAATATATTATTAAACAATTTCGAATGACTTGCTGTGTCAAAATCTTTCATAATGATCATATCTTATATATTGTCGATATCCTCACTGATGTTGTGGTCACATAGTGTGCAGATAAACTGCATGAAGTTTCTCCGTGTCGGTTTTCAAAGTCACTTATAGTGACTAAAAAAAATTTACCACCATTGCAAAAATGCAGTTTTTGTTTTTGGGAAGGTCACGATTCATAGATTCTTTAGTTTAAATTTTACAGATCGAAAAAATGAATATGTTATCATATTTACACGTCAATATCTACACGGCTGTAATAACTAAAAATATATTATCACTTGAGAACTCCCGAAAACCATATCTTCTCTATGGTGTATTTCATAAATTATAATACATATTTATGACAGGCGAAATCTACTCATTCAAAATATTGTATTTTTTTGTTATGTTGGCATATTAGTTTTTATTTGCGAAATACGTAACAAATAATATAAATGTTAATCTAAAAAGAAATATTTATATTTAATAAAAAATCTACACAACGGTGACTTTTAACAGTTGAAGACTCGGAATTATAAATGTTACATAGTTCTACAAACACGAGGTCCGTTATTATGTGCAATGTTGTGACAATAAGCTATTGTCGCGGTTGTATTGAATCCGATTCGTTAACATCTGGTTGTATAAATATTTGTTAATTGTATTTATTTTCATTTTTCTCGGCTGAAAATTGTTAAAATATTAAAAATATATTATCGTGCTTGTTATTTAATGTCAGTTTAAAACGTGCACCACATTACGATACATGTAGCGGGCGCGTGAATTTAAAAAAATAAAATAAAGTACAAGAAATAAAAATTATATTAGTTATTCTAATTATTTAAATCGTTTAGGTTCGACGTATCATAAAATTAGCATATTAACATAAATAATCTATTCTGAAACAACATAATCTGAAGACTACGAAGCGTGGCGCAGCGGCTTCATAACGAACGGCGATAACGTAGTTATTTCCATCACTTAATTGTGTGATAAACATGCTGCAAATTTAATCCGTATTCATAATTATGTGGTTCACTTAACAATCAATAATAACAGAGGCGTGTAATAAGTAGGTATAAAACACGCCTTAGGTTAGTAATTCTCAATACAATTCCCCCCCCCCAGGCTTATATAGTTCTTATCAATTTCCATTAAATATTTTATTATATCTTTGTCTACCAAAAATGCTAGTATTATAATTTTTTTTTTTTGAATATCTAACTCTCAATTTCTAAAATCACTCAATCGAATATGGAGTTAGGGCATTGAAATTCATTGTTTTAACAATGATGGATAAATTAAAGTGCTTTTAAACCCTTGCGAAATAATTCAAAATCTATAAATACGTTTTTTTAATAGCATCTCTGTACATGTATAGGTTGTCCAGCGGAAAAATTTCAATATTAAATTATAATGGCTCGTAAATCGTCAGGGTGAGGTAAGTGGGAGGGGTATTGCTCGACGCGCGTAATTTGCGGATTTGCTAGTCGCAATGAGTCACTGGTCGGGAGCGCACCGCCGGTTGCGGTTGAGCAATATTTAAAGTGCGCTGATTCATCTGTTCGTGCGCGCCATGCTTTTTGTACTCACTTTAATATTCGACGAGTAAGAGATGGGCTGACCACGGAACTTATCTGGTGTTAGGTTCAAAAGTTCAGACAAGTAGGGACAATGGTTAACCAAACTCCTCCGAGGCTCAAGTTCGACGTGAAATTATGCGCAATTTGCGTAAATCGATAAGGAAGATTACTGGAATAAAATATAAATAGCCTTTACAGGAATAAAAAAATTAACAGTGTACGTTAATTTGAAAAAGAAACTACGGTTTCACCCATATAAACTGCAAATCGTGCATTTTCTCAACGAAAATAACTATTTTTTACGTGAAACCTTAGCGAGGACGATACTGGAACATTTTGGAACAGCACGAACGCTTAGAAACATATTGTTTACTGACGAAGCACATTTTCATGTCGATGGCTATGTTAATAAACATAACATGAGATACTGGTGACCCAACAACTCAAGGAAACGCCATCAAAAACGTTTGCATTGTCCAAAAATGACAGTGTGGTGTGCAATTTCTGCCCGAGGGATAATTGGCCCTTATTTTCTTAAACAGCGAGATATAATAATTGATTAAGCGTATTGCCAAATGATCTACAAGGTTTTTGTACCGCAACTGCAGCTGTTTCCCGGGCTCAATAACAGAATACAATTTCAACAAGACGGGGCCACTCCATACACGCCTAGAGTTTTAATAAGGGGAATTTTTACCAATAAATTAATCGGCAAGTACGGAGACATACCCTGGGCACCTCAGTCACCGGATTTTACACCGTGCGGCATTTTTTTCTGGGGATACTTTAAGTCGAGAGTTTACAGCAACAATCTTTGAACAATTTAGGGCTTATAAGAAAATATCCGCCTTGAAGTTTCTGCCATTGAACCAACGCTTTCCCTTCGCGTGTTCGCAAATGGAGTCGCAAGAGTGTCTTGAGAGAAATGGACGGAATTTAGATTGTATTATTTATAAAACGTAAAATCCGCATCGTTAAACTCGATTTTGTATAAATGAAATATGAGAATAACATTGTAGTTTTTTTTATTATTTAATATTAAACTTGAAAATTTTCCACTAGAAACCCTTTATTATACATGGAATACATGTCGCACCAATATTTTTATTATATTCAAACTAAAAAAAAACGCTTGTGCTATGAAAATAGGATGAACTAACTTGCCGATCTCCTGGGACGAGACTCAAACTCCCGACCAGCTTATCAGTTGGCGAGTATCTTAACCAGATCAATAAGCAAGTTATTATGATATTAAAATAAATCTTAGATTTTTTTTGTATACTGAATAAATTCATATTTTATGTTTATACTCAGTTCAATTCAGTGCCAATATATCGACGTTTATCGGCGAAATAACTTTTTTTACAATTCGCATCAAAATAAACAATTGTAACAAAACTAATATATCAGAAAATAGAATAAGTTAAAATATTATTTCTATGCAAGCCTATTAACCGCTACCTATCTAGCTAGGTGTATATACAGTACCTGTCCTGGGGTAGGTAGAATATATATATATGTATATTATATGTTCAAAGGTTTTAGGTGTAACTTTGTGGAATTCCAGAACTATTTTGTAAATTGAGTCAAAACTATTATTCCATTTTATTCCATTACACTTTTCATTATGTTAAATGATATATAACGTTTTCGGGAACATCTTCCCATTATCAATATTATGTTAAACTAAAATTAAAAGCACTTTCAGACAGTAATATATGGTGTGTTTGGAGTTAACGGAGGTGGGGGTGGGAGTGGCGTTAAAATGGATAAGAGAGGGGATGTAATGGGCGATATTTGAATAATATGTTTTTATTGTGGAATAAAACAAAGTTTTGACTCAATTTATAATAAATATACATATATATATATATTTACAAAAATAATTTTATACGTTATATATAATTAATATATATATATTCATTATATTTTTGAATCTGCAGTTATAGCATCTAGCTATTAAGATCGTGTTAAAAAGCTATTGATATATAGTTATCTAATAAAAAATCTATTTACCGGGAGATTCAAAATCTGACGGAAAAAGTTATAAAATCATTCGATTAAACCAACTCCTAATTAATGAAAATCATTTAAAATATTATGGTAAATAAAAGTATTATATAATAATATTTAAACTCCTTCGTTGACGTATTTTCCGTAATGTTAATTTAAAATTGAGGATAAACCAAGGCAATATTTTATATATATAATTTCATTCAAAAAATTTCTTAGTATCCGAGCAAATTGAATGGCAGAAGTTCGCACAACTTGTTAATGCACAGCATCCTTATTTATGATGGTTGTACGCGTGCGCGCTGGTCCCGTAGAACCTTTTCCCGGCAACCCCATTACGCCGCCTTCATTTTCCATCAAACCTCTCGGTAGCGGACGCCGATACGGGAGCCAGAGACGTGAATGTTTGAAACTTTTAAATCTAAAGAAATTCGTCGCGAGATTTTCTTAAACGTTATAAATTTTAAAATGCTTAAAGCAGAAATATAAACGTTTTAATTGTAATTCATTTATTATGTGAGTTATGATTCGAAAAACTTTTGGTAATGTTAAAAAGACTTAGACTTAGAAATTTGAATATAAAATACTTATATAAAAATAGTTTAAAATATAAATGTAATTCATATAAATTATCACTACGTTTATCATATACAGTAATACTCATATGTGTTATAAAATTTGTCAATTAAATCATCACTTATCATCAATATTTTGTAAAATTGTGTAATTAAATTAATGTTATTCCTAAACTAATAATTGTGTTAAAAAATAGATGAAATTTTCGTGACTAATAAAAGTGACATAATTATTCAAAAATGGATAACTATAATATTCCTTACGATATACCATTTGATATGAATTTTTCATCGCTCTTTCAACCATTACACCCTGGTGTTGACAGCGTGACAATCGAAGATGGATCTTTCGACGCCCTGACGTCGCTGGGTGTGGGATTGGGCATAAACGGCTCCTTGGTGAGTAGTGATATTAAGTTGCCAATATCCAATGTGACCGATGCCAACATTCCAAAGTTCAATTTTAACTCATTGACAGTAGTGATCGTCTATTGTATCCTGTTTCTCATTGCCGCTGTTGGCAACTTGACTGTTTTCATCACTCTGTTCAAGTCGAGACGCAGGAAGTCCAGAATAAGTTTGATGATCTCGCATTTGGCCATTGCAGACTTGATGGTCACCTTCGTGATGATACCACTTGAAGTAAGTTGTCAATTTTGTTCACTTAATATGTTTGAATATTTATTGTTTATCCGTTGAATATTTTTTTTAATCCTAGATAGAATTGAAAATTGCTAATGTCTAATAACTTTCGTAAATTTCACAAAACATGATCAACGCTACTATATATATTTTTTGCGATGTTCTACTGATTAGTACTGGCCTTAGTAGATGATATATTCGTAATATTCTCAATATTTTATATTTCCATGTATTTATTTCTTCTTAGTCTAGCATATTTCATTTAAAGTAGTCTCTTCAATAAAGGTTTATTACATAAATGTTACATCTTCTTCCGGAGAGGCTCTAAAAACATAATATGAAGCATCTAACCGTATTATTAACTAAATATTAATTAAATATATTAATTAGAAAGACATACATATAAAATCAATTTTATCGAAAAATATTGTTGTTGCGCCACCGGGATTCGAACCTGGATCTCTTTTCAAATCAGGGAAGGTGCATTATCCAACGACGATATTTTTAGCGACAAATTTTTGAACCTATATTTTATCTTTTTTGATATTAATATATTTAATCGTTTCATTATTTGAAAGAACCATCTACCTTATTTTTACGGAATCTCAAATACCTTTGAGTAATCTGATAGCAGACACCAGAATTATCAATTTATTTTTATTAAATTTTGGACACATTGATACAACTTTATTATTAGGAGAACACATTCTTATTGTGAAGTTATAACTATTCAGAACATAGGACTGTGATATTTTAAATATGAATTAAATACCACAGACAGTTCTTAATAACTAAAACTTCACAATAAGAATGTGTTCTCCTAATAAATATTATTAACAGATGTAGAAGAGAGACTAATAATTTTTCACTCTAGTTTAGAATATATTATCTACCCTTCAAATGTTGATACCGACCACATTAAGGAAGCTTTTACTTTTAGTTGGATGACTTTCTGAGCCGTGTTATTGAAGACTATAAAACAACTATCTTAGGAAATTTTAATGTAGGAAAATTCGAAGATTTATAAAAAGGAATAATTGAGAAGAAAAGGGTATAAACATAAAGCTAATAAGCATTTTTCTCTGAAAAAGAAACTTGCAATATATACTCATGGAAAAACCCAACATTAACACACGCGTCATAAATTTTCTTCAATCACCCTCTTTTAGGTCATACGTTCCATACGACTAAATAATCTCAGCGACTTTTTCTTAAGTCAATTTGAAATTATTTTGGAAGTGATCTCTTCTAGTTCCTTCGTTTCTTATCCAAGATTACTGCCATAATAATAACATATTGGCTCAACCACTTTTTCAAAATGTTATCGTAATGCGACTTCTAACCTGCAAGTCATTATCTTCTCATTCTGACAAATACAATAAAAAAAAGGAGAGAACCGATATTCTCTGACGTAATTAAGTTATTTGATACTGTAAATTGTGACATATTATGGAAGATCCTGCTGTGTTTAGATATCCTGAAAATCTCGTCGAAATTCTACGACATTTTAACGACGGAATAAAAAAACAGCAGTCATTAGCAATGGAACACTAATCAAACATTTTAGACTAAAACTGGAGTGAAACTAAGTTGTATATATTGTACTGTTATTAATGCTCCTAGCTGCCAAGCTGAAAAAAGTTAAGTAGAAGTTACCTGACGGTAATCAAATAGTAGACATTTAGTTAACTATTGTATTGTGAGATAACACAGGATTTGCGTTTATCTATATATTTATTAAATATATAATACTATGCTTAAGAATCGATAGGTATAAAGATACGGTCTAAAGAAGAATTAGTATAACCATGTCTGCTATCTTGAAAATATCTAAAAAAATATTTTTTTAGATTACGGCGAGTACGGATAACGAACCAAAAATATTTTCTGAAACCGATTGGTGTATTCATTAATTAAGTTGTTAAAAAGTCAAAGTGGAACAATCTATAAATGAATTTTAACCACAAAGTTGACTTTGCTAATATTATATCTCAAATTTGTAAGATTGCGTCTCAAAAAATATTAAAACAGTCTGACAGATAAGTAAGATTTAAGCCATTAGAGTAATTTGCCTCTGAAAGTTTTTCCGGCTTATATTAAAGAATAATGTGAGTGACTGAATCAAATGCCTTATCAAGGTCGGTATACAATGAATCAACCTGATATTTTTTTGCTAATTTTCGTAGGTTACAAGAATTGTTATTGTCGATCTGCCGGAAACAAAACCATGTTGATAGGGAGTAATTATTTATGTGCTTTATGTGAAATATAATCTTATCCAAGACGATACTTTCAAACAAGTTTGGGATTTTAGAAATAGTGCAAATCGGTCTGTAGTTTGATATGTCACTATTTATACTTTTTTTTAATACTGAAGTTATATAACTATTCTTCTATGAATCAGGAAAAAATCCTTCAGACAAGGCTTGATTAAAGATAGTATACAATGGATAAATTATTTCTGAGACACATTCTTTAAGAAAAATCGGGGGCATATTATCAGAACCAGTTTATTTATATTAGTGTCGCGATCTTTAATATATCACTTCTTATACGATCTATATTATACATACAGTTAGATACATACAGTTAGATACTTACAGTTAGATACATTGTGAGGTGTAGTCATGCCCCGAGTTGGATGCGCCACTGTGGGGCGACAAACGGCGGACTATCCTCCACCGACCAGAATCAGCGGTGAGCATAAACATGAGTATATGAACCAGAAGCAACCAACTTACCATAATGTTGAGATCCATCTTAAATATTTTCTGGGAAAATAAATCTTTACTTAAATCACCAAAATATGAAATGTGATATTTTAGAATAAAAGAGTGTAAACAAATTTTACCGTAAATTTTATTATAAAACATGAGAGAAAATTGTGGAGAATGATGTTTTATTAAATTAATTAAAATGAAATAAAAGTTATAAATACGAAGTTATGGTACATAGTGGGTGACGACGACAATAATAAAGTCACAATGGAAAAAACGCGTCGACCTTGGGCGAGTCCTCCTGCGTCTGCCATCAAAATTTATGCTCTTGCACAATTCCATTTTCACATCCTGGGAACAGCATCCAATGCCGATCCGATTGCCTAACAATTGGTAAAGCCACTCTTTACGGCGGTCCATACACGTCTCCTCTTCTCCCAGGTAGACAATCATCAATTTAATACTTTTAAAATTAGCAATAAAATTCATATTTTTATTTATTATCTTTGTTTTATTAACCACTTAATTGAGTTTAAATACATCTACCGCTTTCGAAAAATACCATTTTCTTCTTCAGGATGTCATAACTAACTAAAACATATATTATTGTTTCTTTACCAGAATCTATTTTTAAAAATCTATTTAAAAAATAAAAAACAATTATTTAAAAAAATAAATTTAGTACCTAACTCAAATTGTTACTTAATACAAATTTACTCGAATAATCTTTAGGAAAAAAATTTAGAATGTGACTCGTGGTTAAATTTAGTTGGTTTATAATATTTTGATTAGTTTTACATGCTTTATTTATCTCCAACGATTCCAAATTATTTAATTTGTGACCAACACCGTTTATATCCAAAAAATTTCTATCAAATGATTGGAAAATTCTGAAAACCCACTATTGTTCAAACATCTCAAATGCTCCCTTACTCTTATATTAAAATTTCTTCCCGTTTTACCAATATAAAATGCAGCACAATCCTTGCAACTAAGTTTATAGACACCAGAATTGTTAAATTTATCATCTTTGTCTTTAGAATTTATGAGTAAATTTCCTATACTATTATTTGTATAAAATGTCGGTCTAATGTTTCGTGGTAGGTGTTTAGATATTTGATTCGAAAAGTTATTTATGTATAAAATCCTACGCCAATAATCATTATTATCATTATGTTTTATCTGTGATTTTTATAAAAATTGATTATTGTATTCTTTTAATTTATTTTTTTAAATAGTGTCTATCAAATCTTTATTATACCCGTTATTAACTGCTATTTTTTTAATTATATTCAATTCAATATTGAAATTGGATGTTGACATAGGAATATTGACTAAACGATGTATTATGAAGTGGAACCCTGAATGTTTGTGTGTTAATGGATGATTAGATTCATTTATATATACATATATTTTTATTTATTTTATTACATTCAGTCATATCATTATAACACCATTATAGGTTGGCTCCGGTATCGTCGTACCAGAACCATACCTGTAAGGGTGGAATACGAAAGATCAAAGTTCAACAAGATGGACAGACCAAGTTCGAGAAATAACCGGACCTCGCTATACGTTGTACCAAATAAAGGGTCGTGAATAGCGTACGTAGCGTGATTTATAGACATAACCAAGAGAGCACACCTACTAGGAGAAAGAACAGGTCATGTGGCCATATGCTCACCATTGCGTTGGATCTTTCATCTTTCATCCCAAGTGGAAGATACTTCAGGATTATCTACTGCTGAATTACCATTAAAAATCTAAACATTGCATGATATTGGTTATCAAATATAAACAGGTAGATGCAGTCATGGCTCCTTTGATTATATTCTTCAGAAAATTTACATAAAACAGGCGATCTGTTTTAATAATATTATATATCTTCATATAAGATACTTTGTCACTTTGTTTAAACTTGTGAACAATTACCCTCATAATATTGTAATTTGCATACATTTTCATTATAATCTAAGACAAATTTTGATGGCAGCCGTGACCTATTCTGGGTTTTCGGGCTCATTTTGATGGTGACATTAAACAGAGTAGGGTATCATCATTTTGAAATCTTCGATTTGAACTTGGTTATTTTGAAAAACATTGAGTTTAAATAGATAGGTACGCATTATAATCCTCATAAATGTAGTAGTATAAAATCCATATACAAAGAGTACATAGGGATGTTAAAATTAAATAAATAGTTCTTGATTTCAGGAACGACAAATTTACGTTAAAAAAAAACAAAGTTGGTTGTCGTCTTAGATTAAAAACATTGTAAACGATATTCTGTTCTCAGTTTATAAGGACTGAATTCTCAGCCAGATCTGGTGACTTGATATTACACGAACCAATTACGTGTATTATTTGAAATTTCTGTTTTTTTCATTTCATTTTCTTTCAAATTCCCGTTTGAAATTCAAATTTGTACTGTGTTTCAATCGTGAGCACATGGGAATATTTTTGTTTTTAAAATATTTCTGTTATTTAAATTATTTTATAGTTCTGTTTAATCAATTATGTTATTTTATATTTCTGCTTTAGATTGAGATTAATTGTTTCATATTTTTTGTATTGTTAGATATAATGGATGAACCTATTTTTATAGTACAAACTTCGATCTAGTTACAGGATACACTGAAAATTTCTTACATATAGAATGTACATATTACTATGTCAGAAAATAATTAATTAGACATACTTATTTCTTCAAAATAAAAAAATACAAATTATGGGCTTATGATAAGTAAAATATGATACAAATATTTTTGTCTGTAATGCGGAATTATTTTAGTAATTTGTTTTATTAGTAGATATTTTTTGTTTCTTTTACCTTAGGTGGTTCATTTGCTCGTTTTATGTATCGCCAAAATACCGTCAACTCTTTCGTGTTAACTATTTACAAGATCATACCGCATCTTGCTCATTGCAATCGCTAAGATAAACATGTGTGTGACTTGTACGTGCGAAAGAGATGACACCGCCACCGGTATGTTAAATCCGTGTGACGGTGGCCTTGAAGTCGAATTAAATTCACTCACTGTAGCAGAAGTTTAACTTTAAAAAGTGAGTAACATTTTGTAGGAAGTTTGCGGGTGGAGAGTGCCGTATATAAGAATGTTATTACAGATATTGAGTAGGAATCTTTGCAGAGACTAATGAGGAAGAAATATTTTTACAAAATAAATACCATCTGAACATAAAACAAAATTGGGAAAATGACCAAAATCAGGGACCAAAATAAATTGATTTGTGGACGAGGTAGAGTAGGGCAAGCCAAGAAAAAAAATTATGCAGGTGGTAGTATGATACAAGTGTCTGATATATGTAATACAATCTCTAGATAAAATATTTTAAATTAATTCATTAATCATAAAAATTACGATGACGTTTTTACAAAAAAATATCATGGTGTATAAGTATAAGTTAAAAGAGATTTCATAAAGATATTCAAAGATACGATGATTATCTGTTTTAATTTGTTGTTGATAATAATGTTTAAAGAGTTTTTATATTATTTATAAAGCTTTTTAATTTTCTACCTGTCAAGACAGATATCTATTGTTCATTGCTTTTTTAAGTCCGCACTTAAAGTATGTTTCTTTTGAAATATTATTCACTATAAGGGTGGTTCTAATTAATTTAGAATTTGATTAATTTCCCCGAGAAGAATAACGAATAAAGTAATTAAATAATGTTATTCTACCTATTTGATTTTGAGTTAAGTAAAGGATTGGGTGTTTACTCTCAACATAAATAATTAATAAAATAGTACTTGTACAAATTTCATAAAAGATCTGGGAGGCGTACAAAAACAACATTTTGGTACATTTATAACGGCTTATTATTTATTTTATTAAATCTGTCAATGTTCAATTACAGTGTCTGCTGTGATAAGATATTATATAATTTAATTCACTCGTAAATGTGTCGAGATTCCCCAATAAACTATATTTTTACTGCCAATGCTATATATATAATATTAAATTATTAGACGACTATTTTTTTTGTAAAAAAACGTTTAAAAAAAATCCAAACGCTTATGCACTAAGATGTGAACCTTATTAGACTCAGAATATTATAAAAATGTTATTTTTACTTCAATAATGCACAAAACGTTAATATAAAATTGATAAACTGCAATAATTTTTATTCAGACTTATCAATTTCTTCATAATCTAAAAATGAAATTAGAGGTTTATGATTGTTTAAATAAAACTATATACTAGTTTGTGATGAACTTGACATTACTAATGAAAAATGAAATGTTATACTTTGTTGCGTATAGAAAAGATTGAAAGAGTGGGTGGATGGAGAGCCGCACGCAGGCCCGCTGGTAAGGCACCGCGGTCTTCTCCTACATAATGTCTCATACATCTCACCGGTTCGACTGTAGCAGTAAACTAACATGAGACAGAAAAAAATTTTTCGCGCGCAGTTTCTTTTATTCTGAGAAAGAATAATTCACAAATTGAGCAACATCTTAACAAACTGACATAACACAAAACGAATGTGCGTAAAAACAAACAAGTTTACTGTTAACAAGTAGAATTATATATTAACAAAACAAATAATATATTATTATTTAAACAAATAATAGATATCTCATAGAGATGAAGCTATTTTTTATTAATGGAAAAATATGGAAGTATGGGTAATTATAGGGCTTACGACCCGTCTTCAGCTGGTTTAAGTGATCACTTTACACAATGTAACGCTCACCATTCTACCCAATCAACCTCCATATCTATCAAATTTTTAAAAGTTGTATATATGTTAATATGTGAAATCACTTCGAAGACCACTACACTACCGCTATCTATGGACTAAATTTTATATTCATTTTCCCTAAAACAGCATCTACGATATGTCACAATGAGAATCTAATTATTTTTTAAAAATAAATTTAAAGCAATATTATTTATATGTAGAATGTTTTTAACATTCTATACTAGAATACGCCTGGAAAATCAATATTTTTCAATTTTTATATATTTTCTTATTTTGAACATGTCCAAGATATTAGCAATATTTGAATATATCCAAGAACACACAATTACTAGATTTTTAGCAACAAAGGCTTCGTCTCTATGAGATATCTATTATTTGTTTAATAACAGTGCCTTTGAAGTGTAATGTGAAGTGTCCAGTAATTGTATGTTCTTGGACATATTCAAATATTGCTATTATTATTTAATTTTTGTCGATCCGGAAGTCATTTTTCTGACCAGAAATGTATAATACGTGCTCTTCTTCTGAGGAACTTCCCATCAGATAATATACCAAATGGTAGTTGTCAAAGGGTTAGATCCCTTCACTAATCTCTGATGCGTGCCACCAGACTGTGCTTCAGGACCCATAAATAGGAACTGATAAATAACCAAAAGGCCATTTGTGGCAGATATTCTAGGATTCTACGGATCTAATTAGTCTGCAACATATTCAACAAACCAACGAAACTTCATCAAGCCTCGTGAGAATTACATCTAGCCCGAGAGAAGTTAGATTTATCCTGGGAGAAGCTTTTATCCGCCCCAAGAGAATTTCATCTAGCCCGGGAAATATTCGGAAAACTATACATATCAAATATTATTGCTACCACATTTTGGAATGAGACAATCGAACACGCAAACCGAAATTTCATTTATGACTTAACCCCGCCGCGGCGGGATCCGTCTAGTCGAAGGCTGCTAAAAAAATGTTAATAATTTTATTTTTCTTAACACTTTATTTTAGTAAAGACATAAACGGACACAGTAAATATTAAACAAATATCAGATATCTCATAGAGACAAAGCTATTTTTCTATTGAGTAATTACATGGCTTACGACCTGTCTTTGGCTGGCTTAAGTGATCACGTTATATATATATATAACGTTCACCAATTCTCACCTCAATCTCCACATTTATAAAATTTTTGAAAGTTGTATATATGTTAGTATGTGGACTCGCTTCGAGTACCACTACACCATCGCCATCTATGGACCAAATTTGATAATTCATTTTTTATTTTTCATAATAAAAAAATAGCTTTGTCTCTATGAGATATCTGATATTTGTTTAATAACAGTGCCTTTGTAGGTAAAAATCCAGTAATTGTGTGTTCTTGGACATATTCAAATATTGCTAGTAAATATTAAATTATAAAATAATTTAGAGTTTTAAAAAGAGATAAAATACTAATTTTAAGACTAACTAACTTATAAAGTATCAATGTGTTGAAACGATATGAGAAATATACTCTCAACACATAGAGACCACTCATATGTTTACCCCCAAATTAAAAAATTATATGGAAATATCTGAATGAATAAATACAACGAGCGGCCCTCAAAACATTAAGTAAAAATGTTCGCTTTTTCTGTATTTTGATTTCACGATCTAAGAATTTAAAAAATATATTAAATTATATCTTAACGTTATAACAATGCAAACGATATGATTTATTTAATGAAAACTGTCTTTCCGTAAAACACTAAATTGTTTTTGAAAATCCTATATAGTTTCATTTCTGCTTCTCATGAATACTAGTTTTATTTCCAAAACACACATGTGAAATATAGTGCATATACCTAAGTGAGTCCGCTTTCATATATTGCATACGCCGTTGCTTTCTGATGCGCTTATATGTTAACAGAAAATTTGTGAGAACGCCAACGCTAAGTAAAACTGTCATAGCGATAAATTTGTATGGATAAATAGTACCACGAGTTTTGTCAAACGGAAACGGAAAGACCATTTCGAGCAAAGCACGTGCTAGGACCACCGAACTAACATTATTTACTACGTATTTAATTTCAAAGAAACTTCACAGTGTTATTTTTTATATATTATGTAATTATTAGTTATTATTGTTACACTGTTTGTTTCTCTAAAAAAAAAAAAACTAATTACAATCTCATTAACAAGTAAATCACCGCCCGCTCAAGACATCTCATTTAGTAACATTATATAAACTAACTAAAATACTTATCATCATGCCGTTACTCGCGGGGATATGCATATAGGATAGAATGCCACACTCTTCTGTCCTGACACAACATTCGCCTCATTTACATTTATTCATCTTCTCATACAAGCTTGTCGCTTGTTGAAGCTTATGATAGGCTGATTTACCTGATCATACCAAGTCTTCAGCGGACATTTTATGTTGCTTGTGCCTTCAATACTCGCGTCATATATCTTTCTTATTAAATGAGCAAACCATCTAAGCGACCATATTTAATTCTATTTACTATATGTTAAAATAAAACATTTGTTTTTTGATTCGACTTGTTTAATTTACTTGAGACGCGTTTTACTTATATATAACTTATATATTACTTATATATATAACTCAACAATTTGTATTTATATCTATAGTGGGGGATAGCCATACAACTTTATTTGCATGAGATGAAAAGGGACAACATTATTCATTGAAATTCTGAGGCTTCTAATTATTCTATGTAACCATTCCGTTTCAACATTAATGATATTTTAACATCATAGGCAATATGTAAAAAAGGACAGCTATGTCATTTTACAACATAAGAAGACAACACGACCAGAGAGACAATTTTGGTATTGTGGAATTTATATAATATTTAACAAGAATAATGTTTTTTTAATTAATGCAGCAATTAGTGATGGTAAAATCGTTATTTAAACCGTTATTTTGACTGTTATTGTGACTGTAATTGTGTTCGATTGTAACGATGATTGATAACTGATTAACGTAATTAATTTAGCAATGACTGGTACGCTAGAAAGTAAGCCTCCGACAGTTAATTCTTAATTACCAATCATCGACACAATCACAGTCACGTAACGGTTTACCATTACTAGCAGCAATATCGAATTAGTGATTTTGTTCTACATCTTTGGTAGATCTATAACAGAAAAAAGGTTTCAGCAATATAAAATCCTCAAATTGTCTATAATTTACGATAGAAAGAAATTAATAAAAATTGAAAAGTAAAAAATGTATTTGAAAGATTTTATTTAATAAAAATATTATGAGTTTTTCAAAATCCCAGTTAAGGGAGATATATAATTTTTTTTTTCATTTATTATGTTACTACTATCTATTCCATGCATCATAATCGGTAATCCATCTATTTGTTCATATAATTGTCCGTTGAAGTTGGAATAGACGTCTACCAATCAAATATCCAGATCAAAATCTCAACACATGTTCATGGTGCTGAGATTTATCATAATTAAATATCTGAGATTTATCTCGTGTATCATACCATGGACACTGGCCATAAGAAATGTGTTAAAATATTTAAATTCTGATCCTCGATTGTACTGAAAAGAAAATCTATTACAATAAAATATACTATTTATTAGATTGATATATTATGCCAGGCTAGTCGTACATATCTAACGAAAAACGCGTGGCTACTGATAATATTCAAGACAGATTATCAAATACTTTTCCATAATAATAATGTTTATCTTCCAAAAAATCTGAAACTTATATGTGAGATTTTACCTTTTATTTTCCGTGAGTTAACACGCTAAACTTTGCAAGTCATACTAACCCGTATCCGTAGTTGCACGCAATTTTCAATTATGCAAAGGTGAGATTTAAAACGATTTTCAATGATATATATGTTTAAAATCATTTTTATGTTTTTGTATGTACTTACAGCTCCCGGCTTTTAAAGTAAGTCAATACTTAAAGACATCCCTACGCTATTTGGTGCTTTATATATCAAAAATGGTTTAATTTAAGCAGCTAATTTGATATACACAACGTTTTTGATATTAACAATAATCATTAAGTTTTAATGTACTTTGATTTTCAAATTTTCAATAGGTTTTTTTAAAATACTGACGTCTCAATTGTTGCGATTTTAGGAGGTAGCTTTACTTTCTACGAAATGAAAATTCAATGGTTAAATTGTATTACAGTTTAGCCGGCGGGTAAACCTGATCCAAACTAAATGAAATCCACTATCAAATAGAAAAATAATCGTAGATCTTTAAAAACTTATTGTGTATTGAATTATCTAACCACTGGGATATAAAGAAGAAATGGAATAACTGTCTACAGATTTGCAAAGAAGGGCTGGCTGCGTGTGGGCGCTCAGCCTATATTGCTGAGCCTAAATCAATGTCTACTGTATGGCAGGGAGAAACTGGGTGAAGTTTGTTTGAAAAAGGATAATTCATTTATTACATTATTCTATTCGGTGGCGTAACTACACAAATTAGGCTCCAATGTCGAACGAACAAAACGGCCCTTCAAATAAGTATTCTGTACAATTTATACGAATATTATATATTATACATTAAATATAAAGATCAAAATTAGTTTCTTATGTCACAATATTCACACGTTCGTGAAAAAAACATTAAATGTTCTTAGGCATGTACATGCATTAGGATTTAAAAAATACTTACTTGGTCTGGCCCCTAACTCGACATGCTAGCGGAACAATACTGAATCACATTACCGTTTTCAACATAGAACAATAAATGAATAGACATGAAATAAAGTGTACATATAGGTGAGGGGTTCGGAACATTAGTTGCGGGACGAGGGGCATTCTACACACGTTATTTATGGAAACATAAATCCGATAGTTTATAACATATATATCCAACAGTAAAAGTATTTACTCTTCAAAAATTAAATCTCCGTGTAAACAATGTGTATTTTTTACATTATTGCATATTATATTGTCAGCGTTTCAATTTTCGTTCCAATCGAGTCATATAATTTAAAAAAGTTGCGGAGCTATTAGATTGTATTAGTGGTACAAACGTAATTACATGAGTGATACCAAAATGAAAATATTAAAACAAGGAATTTCTGTTAGTTCATGTCTATATATTTGGCAGTCTGTGGTTTCCACGTATTTTCATGATACATGTGAAAAATGATATTTTAATAATGTGTGCTAAAAAAAACTGTATAATATGCAAACCTCTTCATATCCAAAGTAATTCTATATAAAGCATATTTATTTTATGATTTGATATTTTTAGAAAATTTTCCGTAAAAAAATATTATAAACTATCACTAATTATATCTGCATAATTCTGAATCCCATGCAATGCCGGGAACCGACCGGTAGATAGGACATAATATAAATAAAAAAGATACTAAATCATTAAATAACGGAAACAAATGCACAATAACCGTTAGTAGTAATGAATTTTAAGTGAAACCCGCCAATGACCATTGGCTATTTGAAAAGGCGTTCAATTTACATAATATAATTGATTTTATGGCAGTCACCTGACAATATATACATTTTTCTGGATATTAATTAAAAGTAATAATTAAAATAAACAAAAGTGCGTAATAGAGAAAAATTAATGGCGGCCGCGGAGCAAAACAAATTGACATTCTGATTTTTTAAAACATAACGTCACTTTGTTTTGCTAGTCCCTATTCTAAATAGATTGAAGTTCTTTGAGTGATACAACATTGCAAACAAAATGAAAAAAAGTGTTGTCACGTGTTGTTTACTACTTCGTTAAAAATTCAGAATTGCGCAATTCTTATTTAGAAACTTATGTTCAAAGTTCTTGTCCATTCAAATAACCAACGAATGGAAAAGGTTTTAGATATTAAACTGTTTGCACATAGAACTTCTGTTTGCACATATTTACGCATAAATAAATATAAAAGTATATAAATAAAAAAAGATTTTTATTGGTGAATAAATGTAGTTTACAAAGTTTTTTTTTCTTTGTCAGCATAGGTATATATCTTTATAGTACCGAATATTATTCTGTAGGGTCTGTTTTGCTTCAACACCTTGTTAAATGATTGGATCTGCGTTAGTAATGAAATCACAACCATCATCCTAAAGCTAAAGTTAAAGTTGATCACTCATCCAATGGGAATTCTTTCGTGGACATAGCGTTTTCCTGTTTTTCTTTATATAAGACGTTGCTGACTTATTTTTTATTTTATCGCAATTACATTAGACATATCATAATATATGATTTTGTGGCTATTTTATATTCATTTATTTTATCTTTATTCCTTAGAAGCTCTCATACGAATTGGTGTTTTTAATGAATTTTTTGCGACCACGATCACCGTGCTGTTGTATATTTTCCAATTTTTTCATCTAATGTTAACCATTTATTAGAATTAGTATTATTTATTAATATTAATATTACTCGGTATTCTCAATGGCATTGATTTTTTTAGACTCATATTTACGTGTAAAATGTTTTTATCTAGGACACATGTATGTTTTTCTCGTTCGCAAAAAAAATATGTTAAATAAATAAAATATAAATCACAATGAGCCGTAAAAACAGACGTACATGAATTAGTTCTTTAATATATAACTTGATACAAAAAAAAATCAAATAAAAATAAAAATTTGTATTAAAAATTGTACATCGGGATGTTCAAGTAATAAAATATAAATTAATGTATTCAATTCTAACACAAAAATCTGCATTATATATTTCTATGACAATTTGACACCTCTATCATATAGAAAAATAGCGAATTGGTAACACGTTCGCTTAACATGTGAGAAGTAGCAGGATCGATACACGGCGCCTCCAAAATTTTTGATTTTATTTCAATAAAAAACATTTATTATTATTTCACTTTAAGTTTTTAAAAAATCATATATCATATCTTCTAGAATATTTCAAATTCTTTCGGGAAACTTTGCAACCTTTTTGAGACAAGATTTGTAATCATATCACTGAAAAACTACAATGAACTATTCTTTTTTTGAGAATAAAAAATCTGAATTGCTTGCAGGACCCAATATGGGACCGAAACTGGTTGGTGAATTAAATTTAACTCATAAAAGTGGTTAAAAACAAGGTTATAAATAATTTATTTTAAAATTGATAACCATAATCAAAAGCTTGCAATATATAAATATAATAAATGCGTTACATAAAAAGCTTCGATGTCAGATATTTTTTTAAATATGTATATTAATATGCGTATATTCATTTTTATAATCTCTTTTATGTTTCACTTGAAGGCTTTGCATAGAGTGTAGTAGACCTCATCCGCTGGGAGGTTGTTATGTCACGAGGATGGTTGTTGCATTTATCTGGATATAAAATACTCACACACTCGACTTGAGGACTTAAACTCATACTACTGAACACAGTAATGAGGATTGAACAAGACTACGATGTGATTTTTTGCAATGAATTAAAATAGATATAACCTGTGACGCAAGAACCTCGGATTAAAATACTGTTACATACACACAACACATTCCATTCCGTGGATTACTCCCCTTTCACCTTCTGTCACCATACTGATCCCACAAAATATTTTCATGTCTCTTTTATATTATATTTAAAGCATTGAAGTCGAATTCTATAAATTTATATATAAATTGAAAATAGGGTAAGAAATGTAGAAAAATATTTTATAAAATTAAATATATTGTTAGAATGCGAAATTACCCAAAACAATATTTTGTTCAAGGATACAAAAGCACTTAGCCGAAGTAAGGGACGGATGGTTATAAAAACTCGTATTGTTAGACGCAGGTGTACCGACGCAGCGAGGGTACAGCAATAAAGATATGGGGCGAACGTGATTAGAGTCACGTAGGCAAATACACCCTGAGGGATGCATCACCATAGGCGACCAGTATTCTGATATTCTCCGCCGAGATAAGTGGCTCCACCTAAGACGAGATTTTATTTTCAATCAGAAAATAAAATCTATATCGTCTCTAAAAGAATCAAGCAAGTGCTTTAT
Source organism: Eubasilissa splendida (assembly GCA_031772225.1). Taxonomy (NCBI): domain Eukaryota; kingdom Metazoa; phylum Arthropoda; class Insecta; order Trichoptera; family Phryganeidae; genus Eubasilissa; species Eubasilissa splendida. The sequence goes on along the minus strand of CM062852.1, from coordinate 19,580,445 downwards.
ATATTGTAATTCCGGGGAAAATTTAAAATGTGCGCCTCGAGTTTAAGCTTATAACTACAAGCCTGAACTCCGTCACCCTACGCTGGCACCACAATGAGCTGACAACACTTCACGTCCAGGATCCAGGATCATCCTAAGAGGTAATTCCTTAGGTGATGGACCTGAATAATCTACATCAGACAAGCGTCAACATAGACAATTTGGCAGAGAAATTAATGCTGACATGATGGACACAAATATTTAATGTTAATTTTATTGTAATTATTTTTGAATAGCCTTATTTATAAGTATTAAAGTAAATTGCTTATTTTACACTTTTAACACATGCAAGTGTCTTAAAATATAGATCATAAATTTCCTTATAAGAAAAATATTATTTCATTTCATAACCATTTGACTTGTCAATATTTAAAAAAAGAACCAGTTAGGTTATATTCCTCCCCCCTGAACATGAAGCTGAGGCAGAAATTATTATCAATGGTAAAGTATTGAAAAGTATACACAAAATATTTACATATTTCATCACAGTTTATGATATTTTGTTATGTCAATATTTTCTTTCTTTTGATTATTCCAAAATATTACTATAGTGAATATAAATTTAAATGTTTAAAAATAACAAAATAAACAAAATAAAAATAAAGTTGGTATTTTGAGATGGCAGCTGTTATATATCGTCTTGAGACTATGTGCGAGATGAAGTTGCATACCATTAAAAAAATTCCAACCAAGCGACGAATGAATAGGACCATATACGAGCGTTTACTTATAAACAGTCCTGGGTAAGCGGTGGGTCCACCCCCTCCACAGACCATCTGCCCCATATAATGATCAAACGCCGGAGGACACCTCCTTTCTCTCTCACAGCCACTTGGGGAAGGATGGAGTGAGTCCATCTCCCCGTCACGGCCGTGTCCCATCTATCTTGCCATTTTCCTAACGTAATATTCCTCAATCTAATACCCAACTCCTGCTATTGTGCGTCTGAAATAGAAACAGTTTAACTTGATAGTTACTTCCAGTTCTAGCCTTGTTTATGTAAAATAAATATATTAGAGGGAGCGAATTGAGTGAAAAGTTAACAAGCGGCCGCAAAGCGATACCCACGCTTGCGACTTAACCCCGGGGGACAACTTATAAGTAATCAGTTGTAGCTAAGTACTTTTTTATGCAATATTACGGAGTATTTTTAATCTTTCTGAAAAATACATTTTTTTTTATATTCACAATATTTTGAGTATGTCCAAAGTTTTGTAAGAATACTACTGGATTTTATCCGCAGAGGGATTATTATGAATACATATGATGATGTAGATGTCTCATAGAGACAAAGTTTTTTTTTTTTTTTTGTTTTTCGTTTTTTCGGATCTTTTAAATAAATAAATATAAATAATAAATATAAATAATAAATAATAAATAGTAGTAACACTTACATTTATTTTTAATAATCGAATACCTTTGTAACAGTTATTAGAAATATGATTATATTAAATATTAGATTATTCATATAAATATCTTTGTTGAATGTCTCTCATTCTAAGTATACTTCTCGTATTTTAAATGCTTAATGAAAAATGTTAAATTCTTCGACTAAACAAAAATACAAAGAAATATTATAGATACCTTTACATTAAATATTTTTCATCAGTATTACTACAAATGGACATATTACAAATAGTGTTAGGATAAATTAGGAATTATGTGTGACAGAAGGTAAGTAGGAGAAAGGAAAATAGCAGAAATGTAACAATCTGGTGCGACAACAGAATTGATAATACCCTCTCCCCAGATCAAGATAAATGTAGTGTAGAAGGTACGAAAAGCATCAAAATTAATGAAAATAAATTTCTATCTATAAAGTTCAAGAATTCCAGATATATATTTTTTTAAAGTCTTATTAATGTTTACTTATGGATTCATTGTAGCTGTGTTGCAGTTTTTACGTATTTTAAACATACCTAGTGTCACAATCGTATTTAAAAGTGAAACGCATAATATAAAATATTTTGATCTAACCGATTTATTATACATGTACTTAATAGGCAAGACTAGCGATACACAACGGATATATTTTGTTAATGACCTCCCCTCCCCCTCCCCTCACCCTCCCCACCCCTTCCATCACCACAAATGTGAGCTCTTTCAACGATGGTCTCCATAACTGCATGCTAAACGCCTGGTTCTAAAGTTCAAATTTCTTCACGAATATTGTTCGTCAGCAAAATCAGGTGATCGTTTTGATCAGCGCGTTCCTGTAACCTCACAGCTCAAGATATTTTATGCTATGTAAAACATTATTAAAAATAATCATTTAAATGATAAGATTTATTTTGGCCCCCCTGTGATACATACCAATTCCACTTTCTCTTACTTCTTGTCGTTATTCTTAAAATTTGTATCCATCATCTTGTTGTGTTTCAATGATTTATAAATAAAAATGCTTAAAGAACGATAGATCTATAAGTAGTTCTCTCCAACCTATCTGAAATATATTAAGGTAAACTTGAATCAATTTAGTTACCTTCTTTTTTTAGGAATATAAGAACACATCGGAAAAAGAGAAAATTAATAAATTCTCGGAATATTGTTTAATGAGACCGCCATATATACATATAAAGTATTGTGTACCGCAAACGAATCTTAAATGTAATAAAATGATTTTTTTTATATCCGTAAATCTGATTTCGCTCACATCCTCGATCAGATTTAATTTTAAATTATATTTTTATTTTTTATCTTTGTTTAATTAACCACTAAAATGAGTTTAAATATATCTAAAGATGATAAATTTAACAATTCTGGTGTCTATAAACTTAGTTGCAAGGATTGTGCTGCATTTTACATTGGTAAAACGGGTAGAAATTTTAATATAAGAGTAAGGGAGCATTTGAGATGTTTGAACAATAGTGGATTTTCAGAATTTGCTAATCATTTGATAGAAAATGGTCATGATTTTGATAAAAAATTGGGATTGTCAATTTTGCATATAAACGGTGTTGGTCACAAATTAAATAATTTGGAATCGTTGGAGATAAATAAAGCGTGTAAAACTAATCAAAAAATTATAAACAACCAACTAAATTTAACTACGAGTCCCATTCTAAAATTTTTTCCTAAAAATTATTCGAGTAAATTTGTATTAAGTAATGATTTGAGTTAGGTACTAAAAAAAAAAAAAAAAATTTTTCTTTTAAAAATAGATTTTTAAAAATAGATTCTGTCAAAGAAACAATGTATGTTTTAGTTAGTTATGACATCCTGAAGAAGAAAATGGTATTTTTCGAAACCGGTAGATGTATTTAAACTCATTTTAGTGGTTAATTAAACAAAGATAAAAAATAAAAATATGAATCTTAACCACAAAGATAACATTGCTTATTTTAAAAGGATAAATTTTAAATTGAACGACGCTCAAATTTAGTTCTATTTTCATAGCACAAGTGAAAAAACAACTAAATTTTTAGCGTTGTTCAGGATGACGTGTAAGAATTAGTTAATTACACACATAGCCTATTACTTCTAATTTTACCAATAAGCGTTGGATTGGTCACTTAGCAGGTGCTAAATGGCGACTGAAAATTATGCGCAATCGATTTTTTATATCCAAAATTGATCCGTTACATTTATAATTGGCTTTCACAATAGTTAATCGTTGCTGAACCGCGTAGCGCTTCATTTTATTATTGGCATATACCGCTAAAGAAATGGCGGCAATTTAAAATTGTCTACCCCTTGTAACATCACTCTAGATATGAAATATAATTCAATGTTATTGAAATGTACGCCAACCAATGCATGATGTTGACATATTGTAATGGAAAAATAAGAATATTTTTCTCAGACCAAATTTTATCAGTTATATATGATGAATGCGAAATTCAAATTGTTCCGTGAAAAGATATACCAAATGGCACAAGTTTTTTGAATATGTATGGATTTTTTAAAATCAGTTATTCTATCACATGAAATTTTCAACATATGTTTCTCATATTACTGAATTCATGTTGATCCCTTCTGAAGAATACAATAATTATGGAGGAATTATAAAAATAATCAAAAAATAAATTCTTGTTTTATTTAAATATCGAAAGTTAAAAAAATGTTTAATCATCAAAAATCCTGATTAAAAGATTACATTATAAATATTTAATCCAATTAACTTATCTTATTTAAGGATCTCTTATAATTAATTTCTTATAAGTAAATAACATTATTTAAAAGTGAATAGAGAAGGTCTAGTGGTTACACAAGTTTCTGACACAAACGGTTAATGATAAAGTTTAATCCGTGTTCAAACTACACGATAAATATTTATTAAAAAAAAAATGTTCAGTACATTTTTTTCTCTATTTTACAAGTATGAACGATTTAAGTAGTTTGAAGTACTCAATGTATTACTGGTGAAACCATTACGGGCACTCTTCGCCAATCTCAAGTAATTCCCATTAAATATTCAAACTTTTACAGCACATAATAATAAGTAATTCATATAGTAATGTGGAGTTTAATGTTAATGTCAGAACAAATAGGGTTAAAATGTGTAAATCAATGTAAATATATAATGTGGATGGTTGCAAAATATTGCAATATCTCTCACCATAATAAATTAATCAGTACTTACTATCAAGGTGTTTCTCCGTTGGGGTAGGAAGACAATAAAATACAACACTCTTCTATTCTGAATTATCACCCTTACTTTGTTCACATATATATAATCACAGATAATGTTTCTTTGTTATCCCGCGTCTATTGGCCCTGAGAAGGACCTTTGTTGTCACAATATTTCGGATAAACCTTATTACCTATCTTCAGGGGATACCTTATCGCTGAAGTGTCGCTCCAAAATGATCGTGAAATGCGTATTTCCTGGCCGACAGTTCAGCGCTAAGTGGAATCACTAATCTTCACATTATATAATTAATGTTTGGCTACTAGTAATTCAGTGAGTCAATTGATTATTATTGTTATTTAAATTCACACAATCGTGTAGTGGAAGATTTGTATCTTATTCGAAAAAGTACTGTGCCGTAAATTTTAGCCAGTGATTGCCGAAGGGAATCAAATGGCCGATAGGTCGCTCTAAAATACATTGGATTTACGAATTTATCAAACTATGCGTAAATATATGGCAGTGAATAACAATGGTCAGAAAAAAGCCAAAAGTTGGACGCAGTTAGGGAGGTCGTTATCCAGCAAGTGGATAGAAAATATGTGAAGATATTGATGAATTATAATAGTCGACGTATTAAAAAAAATCTTCTTTTCCATAATATGTTTCTATTATTTTAAAGGAATTTATTGAAATTATTTATTTAGTTTTTAATATAAATTAAATGTATTAATTTGAAATTTCGTAAAAATAAAGAAGATGGCTTTCAAATAATGGAACGATAGATGTATTCATTTGAAAAATGTTCGTATAGGTTCGAAAATTTGTCGTCAATTCACTGTAGTGCTATAGCTGGATTGGAAGAGATGCAGGTTTGAATCCCGGTAGCAAGAACAATATTTTTCGATTAAATTGATTGTATATGTATATATTTCTAATGAATACATTTAATTTGTATTAAAACATCACAGATCTATGTTCTGAATAATTATAACTTTACAATAAGAATGTGTTCTCCTTAATAATTTAGTTTTTAACTTAAACGCTAAATTTTTCAAATAATACATACAGTTTCGCACTTCACAAAGCTTCTAAAAATATACTGATATGTATCCAACTACTTGAAATAACAACGAAACGTGCTTCTCCTTTTTTGTCACCAATCTTTGTTATATCTGTGCCCAATTGAAAATGCTAAGTCATCCAAATCGAAAATGGAGACAAAATTCCCCTTCTGGCTTAAGCTTAAAAAAATAAAAAAGATTTATCTGGCGACTGCGTAGTTGATGCCTGACCTCGAAGTGATATCACGACAGACTGACCCGGTGGAATCATAAATTATTTTCTTAATATTCTTATTATTAATATTAATATGAAATTCATATGCTTATTAAATTAAGGAGAACACATTTTTGTAGTGAAGTTGCATTTTTAGAACATACATCGTCCTGTGGTATTTTAATACTAATTAAATTAATCAACTAGAATTAAGGAGAACACATTCTTATTGTGAAGTTGTAATTATTCAGAACTGATGAAAAATATTGTTGTTGCTACCGGGATTCGAATCTGGAGCTCTTCCTATCTAGGGGATCGCATTTTCCATTTTTGCTATAGCAATCGAATATATTTTCAACCAATTATGAACTTATTTACTGCAATATTACCAATTGACACATCTACTATTCAATTTTTAAAAATGTTTTTTAATTCAATTTGTATTAAAATATCACAAAACTGCGTTCTTCTTAATATGTATGTTGTATTAAAGTTTAATAAAATTGATTAATTAATTAAATTCTGGCGTCTTCTATTGGGTTTTACTCAAAGGTATTTGAGATTCATCGTAATATAAAAATGATGGAAAAAATGGATTAGTAAATGTATCAATTGAAATATTACTGAATATAACTTCAAAATTTGTCGAAAATGTATTTGATTGTTATAGCGAAAGTGGAGAACGCGCTTCCTCGGATATGAAGAGGTTCAGGTTCGAATTCCGGTAGCAGCTAAATATTTTTTCGATAGGAATATTTTTTTCTTAATGGTTGATTTATTTATTATACATTTTACATTATACAAACTAAGAATCTTTTTTTTTTTATAAGAAAACACAGATAATATCTACCAAAGCTTTAAAATGGGTACTTTTATTCCTAATTTCACCAAGTCTGCAATTGAGAAAAATAGATAGGTGTACTCCTATCATTACTATGCTGAAAAACCTTAATATGGATCATTAAACAAAAAATATTAAAATTTATTTTTAAAATCATCACTTAAAAATATTGGCAAAATTTATATACAAAATTGAGTCAAATAAACAAGATCACGAAGATCATAAAATATAAAGAGATATATAGAATGAGACTACTATTCAAAAATAAGGCTAAATCTCAGAAATCTACATTATTGATTTCAGTGTGATAAAGATTTTCAATGAAATGCTAGATGGTATAATACAATAAAAGAGGAGAAATTACATAGATTCAAAATTAAATTAAGCAAATATGTGTTAGATAAGTCATAGTAAAAATAAAAATATTGTTGTATTATGTATTCTTATATATGCAACTAGTTAGATCGCGTTTTTTTTGTAGAATTGTGACGTTTTGGAACGGAAACACGTGCCATAGACAAGGCGTTGCCTATCAAAAAAAAAATTACGATACAACCGTACATTTTCTTAGGACACATTCGAGTCCCACAGTCGAGTGGATGGTAACTTTTTGTTAGTAGATGTGTTTCCCAAGGAACAATAAGAAAATATCAATGTTATTTAACGTAGCATAATAATTTAAAAGCAGTCTTACAACTCATTTTTGAATTGGATTATTTTTAATATACCTTCTCAATGTAAAGATAGGTATTTTTCTGTTTTTTATCATTTTATATCCATTCTGTTGTGTGATTATAAATTTTAAAAAAGGTTTCATTATTATTATTATTATTATACACGCCCTATTCAGGCATTAACATAATTTGTAAAATAACAGAAAATTTCATGTGAAATAAAGTAATCTATCTGTCACCGTTGAGTTGAAATTAAAAAAAATATAATAATGCAATCCTATAAAGAGTCAAATTTTCAACAAAAATGTCGACTACCTCCGCATATTCATTCCCCAAAGAATGCATTCTGAGGACTGCTGAGTTAGCTAATGCATGAGATCTGACATTACCACCGTAATAGAACAATGTATTGTATCTCAATAATCTCAATGGTGCGTTAAAGTTAAGCAGACCAACAATCTGGAGGCAGTCTATCATATTATTGATAACCCTGTGTAAAAATACAAGGTCGGTCATCGTACATCTCACTGATAATTTTAACAATTTCAAACGGCTAAGGATATAATCATAATTAATATCCTCAGAGCGTATATATAATTCAAAATAATGAATCTTAGTACAAATTATGTAAAAAAAATTTTATTTAATTATAAAAGAGATGTAAGTTATGAATCATAGATTCTATGGATAATTAGACAACAAAAGGAAATTATTAGTATATATAATAAACATACATATTTAATTTTCACGCTTTGTAAAATATATTCATAGTATTGTACTATTTCACAAATGTAATAATTGGTGACAAATTATTAAAACCTTTTTGCAGAACAACATATTTTAAGATATATATATACTTTCACCACACTTTCAGTATAATTATGTTTTCTAACCGGCTAACTCCTTTCTGGTTAGCGAATTACTTATTTAAATATGATATTACTACAATAAAACTTAGTTGGTAATGATTTCTTTGTATGTTAATATACCATTATGTTTGATAATTAAATTGTATACCCTGCGGTTCGCAATAAGTGGTTGGCAGTTCCTTGAAATAAATAAATAAATTTGAATTCTATGTTGGTATTTATTCCACTATATTTTATCTCGGATACACACCTTTTTAGTCTCCAGGCGCTCTGCTCCGAAATATACAGTTTAAATTGAAGTGAGAACAAATGTTTAATATTAAAATATGTTCAGACAAAAAAGGTGCTCACTTTATACAGTGTAAGCTGATACTCATTAATTCGCTCGTGAATGAGTTGTATTCGAGTACATTTCGTCCTTTTCTGTATAATGTTTTTTTTTTAACATCGTCGTCCAAATAATATGATAATTTGAAACATATTTTGGTTAAATTTTATTATTAATTTTTCACTGGACAACATAAACTGTTATTTTTCTCCTGCCGCGGTCGCGCAAAACAACTGTTCATTTTATGTTCATCATTATTTTCGGATAACGTATTGTAAACAACAAATACAACAACAATATAAATCCAACAATGTAAACAACAACAACAATATAAATCCGACACAATTCCATTCTTCATATACAACTTGATGCAAATATGACGTCAACATTTAGAATAGAATTAAACACACCTGAAATGCTTCAATCGACCTTGGTATGTAATATACAGATTAGTGATGTAATCCAGCGGCCGCGGGTCATGTATTTATGATTGTGTTATATGATTTTCACAAGTGACAGGTTTTCAAAAATGATCCCGTCTTTAAAAATTGAAAAATTATTTAAAAAAATTATGTAATAATTATCTCTCTCACTCTCAGTTGATGTGCTCATAACTGAGCATCGTGGTCTTCTATTCTGCTTCCACAGTTTTGAACACAAACTAACCGGAGAAGCCGATTGCCTCTATTATATACCTATTTTATAATCTTTAAATAATATAATTTGTTACAATCAAAAAAGAAAAGTTATTTAGAACAGCTAAACTTAACTTAATCAATTAACACAAACAATTACCCAATCAGACATATTTAACTTTTCCGGTGGCTTGCACGTACCTATGCATGCCACCTGGTGATAAATTTCATTCTCTCGCCGCCCTGACAATTTAAATTTTAAAAACTGTTTTAATATATAATATTATCAGTATGTAAGTTATAAACAAACGTTAATACGGATTTCTTGAATAAATTTTATGTGAAAAATGTCACCTCTGTGGTTAAATACTTTGAGTAAACAAACATTGGTTTTTGCTTAATTAAGCAGTGGTTAGTGATAATTCACAGCAACCTAGATCGAAAGTTCTAGTTTATTATCATATTTTTTTATTGTAGGACACACTGTAATTTATTAAGATATTCATGACATTATATTTATATATCTGCTGAAACTAGTAGATCATGTTATGAAACAGTTTTAACCATCAGCGCTCAGATGTCTGGATGATCGCGCTGTTGCGCAGGCGCGAATCAGCCACGTGCCCGAGCGCGAACGCGCCCGTTGATAAAAGTGAAGAGGCAGTGACGCGAGGTCAAGGATTGTGGATACACACATCTTCGGCGTGAATGCGTATCCCTCTCAATACATAATGGCGGCGTGGATACTTACAAATCACTAAAAGAAACCGATACAACATCCTCGTCGTTGCGCGCCGGATCTGATAAGAACAGCGCTTACCACGTTGTGTCCACCCAAGCGTTCGTTACTAAAATTGACATCGAGATATTTTCTCCACCGCTGCGGCTATCGTTCGTCTCCCGTCGACCGTCGCCTCGCCAACTTGGCCAGGGACCGGACCAGCTGTCTGGAATGGCGCCACCTCCCCGAGTAAGTCGCCTATGGATTTCAACCAGCATTTCTTTTAGTGGCAACCGTTAACCGAGATCAACCGTATTTTAGTACATGTTATTTTTTATACCACAACTCTGTAATCAAAAACCCTTGTATGTGTGTATGAAAATTGTTTAATGTGTAAGCTCTTGTTAGTCTGTAAGAATATTAGGCTCAATTGTTTTGTTAACGTTTATCATTAAACATCGCCCAAGAGGCTTTTAAGTAATATGTATTCATTATTTTATTGAAGCTATCCTTTTGGTGGCCTTCGGGGCTGTGATATCATCCTGTTTTAACAACGAAACAATACGTCATTGAATGTCATAAACCCTGCCAAGTGTCTCATGGGGTTCTCGCTGAGCAATAAGTTACGAGAAAAGGGAAGGAAATATTTTTCGTAACAATCACACAAGGCAATTCGCTGATTTGTGGCAAACACATATCGTGTGGTCTAATAATATAGTAAAGGTCTTTGATTAAAATATATTTGAAATATTATTATTATATGATAGTGTCTGAAATTGAATCGAATGAATTCCTTTGCTACATAAACAACGCTCAATATGTCAAAAAATGTATTTATGCGTCACTTTTAATTCATTATCTGATTGTGCCCTAAACTGTCTCATTTATGAGTAGGATAGGGCAGCCATGGTAATACAATAATTAACATTTCACTGACACACATACTTTTATTAATATAATATAATCTTGCGGACACAGGCTTAATTGTTTGTTCGATTAAAATAACCGTTTTATTTAAACGTTATTTTAGTGTTGTGGAGATTATATATCGACAGTATGTGTAGAGAAGTGTTAGTTAAGCTATAATTGAATTAGTGAAATTTGTCCGTACAATAAAATTACTACGCGCAAATAGTCTACGAATGCGGATCTTGTAACTGTTGCTGGGAAGGCGACTGCGAGAAGAGTGAAGTTCATTAAACGGCCTTTCGTGGTGTTACCTGGTGTATGTACTGAAAGATTTTACGGCTGCTGGGAGTTTGATTTCACGCACCAGTATTTTTCAAGGTGCGTTTGGTAACGTCAGGCGGTGATGATAATAGTGGAGGCCTCCATAGTATATTTTTTCTGCAGCTTAAATCGAGCCTCGGTCTTCTGAATTTTTTGTCTCCACAGGCTCCGGTTCTCGACGACTGTCTTCCAGTTCAACATCTGCTGCAGCTCTACTACATTCTTTTTTATGCTATCCTTCCAGCAAAGTCATGGTCTTCCCACTATTCTCCTACCACCCGTAATTTGAGTTGAATATTAATTTATAATTAAGTTGAATATTAATTTTTGAACGCGAGCTGTCCACTTGAGTTTCATGTGGATGGAGAGTTTGGGATCTTGATCAATATTATTGTTGCCGTAATTACCTTCGATAGCTAGTCCCGGGTTTTCTAATTGGTTTGTTGAATATATTAATTCAACCCATGTAAATGAAAATACACAAATTTTTAAACGAAATAATATCGAGTAAGAGTGCAGAACAAAATAAAAATATTTTTAAAGACAAATTTTTTGTTGTGAAGTTGCATTAATATACAATATATCAGTATATCTTTCGAGTTGATTCAATTTATTTGTATTAAAACTATTTTTGTCTAAACCAAAAATACGAGAGTGGTACGTACACATAGATTAGACTTGTCTCGATGTCGAAAATCGCGTAAATGACAGTACAGAATTGAGGGCGGAGCGAATTGTCAATCGTTGACAAAAGAGCAAAGCCTCATATACCGTAATTCACTAAAAAAATGCAATTTTTGTTGACATAATAAAATTTGTGGGATTTAAGAAAATCTAAAAATGTTATCGAGTTAAATAATATTCGTGATACCAATAAAAGTAATTTTTTGCTAGAAATTCTTCTTCAGCTACGTCTATTCTCTGTTAGGTAAAGTTCCATCTACATTCCCTTTTATCTTCTGTCCTGTGCATCCTGCTGCTTCCTGCAATCTTATTTTATAGCTGGTAGAACGATCTATGTTTCGGCTTCTAGTACGTGGTCTCTATTCTAGTACTTTTCTACTCCGATGGTTTTCATCCCTTTGCTTAAGGTTCTCAGCCCATTGCAATTTCAGAGTATATGGATGTTGCTGATGTAAGGAACATAGTATTATCGAAATACAGATAATGTTTTACATGTTTATTTATTACTGCCAGATCGGAGGGACCTATTTGAGATTAACACAAGCAAACAAATAATATTAATTAATATATAAATTTATAAATATAAATTATGTCGAATTATTCGCATGCATATTTAATTTAAGATTTTAAATATTTATTGCGTATTATTTTTATCGTGTGCTTTTTACTTTTATCATGTAACTACTTATTATTTTTCGTATTTACTTTATTTCATGTATTACCGTTATATATTTTAAATTAAGGTCTCAATTGGAGTCGTTATTTAAAAATAAACAAATAAATATATATTTTTTTTCAAATAAATTAAATGTATCAATTAGAAAGATATATAATAAATTTTATCAAAAAATATATTGTTGTTGCTACCAGGATTCCAGCCTATATCTCTTTCCAATCCGGGGAAGGTGCATTATTCAACTATGCTACAGCAGACAGTACCTTTGTCGACAAATTTTCTAACCCATATGTTACATTTTTCAAATTAATAAATCTATCATCTGCTGTACCATAGTTGGATAATGCACCTTTCCCGGATTGGAAAGAGATCCAGGTTTGAATCCCGGTAGCAAAAACAATATATTTTTCGATAAAATTGTTTATATGTGCATATCTTTCTAATTAATACATTTAATCAGTATTTTAAAAAATATCACAGACCCATGTTCTGAATAATTACAACTTCATAATGAGAATATGTTCTCCTTAATAAATAAATAATTATTCTGAGAACAAAATCATCATCTTTGATCCTACTGCGAATATCCAAGTACGTGTGGTCCGTTCCATGGCTCGTTGGGTTACCTGGAATTTATAGATGAGGGCGGTTGTAAGAGTTCACATTTCGGCACCGAAGAACATTGTGGAATTTTGTAACCTTTCATTTTGAGACATTGTGGAATTTTAGCTTAAGTGTAAGTTTTAATTTCCCAAAAGCTGCCCATACTAGCTGTACCCGCCTATCGGTTTATTTAGAGAGACTTTGACATCCCAGCTCTGTACAGTTCGGCAAAGATATATCTAGCTTTCCACAAACTTAATTGTGCTATTGCGGATCGATATTTCATGACTTTGGAACAACAAGGTATCATCTGAGATTTTATTTAAAATTGACTTTTTATATCAAAATTTTGACAGTTATTTTATCTTTAAAACTGTATAATAAATATATTTAATCTTCTGGTAATTTAGGAGATACAAAGAGAACTTAGACATATTTTTGTTACACTACAATTGTACATTTGAATACAAATAAAATCGATGCGGTTTTTTTTACACGTGTTTACAACTAGGAATATTTTATTACTCTAAATTATACAGTGAAATTTTTGTAAAAATGTCACTACTTGGGCAATGAGTAGCATGTTGATCTAGTGGTTATGACGCTGGTTTATTTATCTAGTGATTGGAGGTTCGCTCTACGTTTCAAGAGCATATTTTCAAAGCACAAGTATTTAGCTAAGTTTTAAAATAGTAATAATATTGATGTTGGTGGAAATATGAGGAAAAATGAGGAACTTAATTTTCGTCTGCCGGATGCTGGTTCATTTGTTGATTCCTCTCCACCACAAATACAAGCGTCGCAGGGTGTGTACTAACACTCGCGAAAAAGAATTATTACATATAAGCGGAATTAAAATAATATTAATTAATAAGTGTTAGAGTAAAGCGAAGTGAAGCGACAGTAGTTATCCGTACAAAAGTTACAAGCGCACTGAACTTTAATCACTGCGACATCTTCTTTCTTCCTTGTGCTTAAGAATAGGTGAGGAAAAAAAGGAAAGGAGATAATTTGGTTTAAATTATTTGAAGCACTAAATCTCAGTTAGTTATAAATTTGAGACGATACCTTGTTCTCCCAAGAGTACGTTTATTTTGGAGAAATAACGCGTGTACCATTTCCCTATATAGATCGGTTTAGTATTCCCGTGTTGCTGAACTATCATTGTAACAGAATTAAAGGAATAATTCAGAATATAATGCTTACCGCTATTGTGGCTCCAGTACTTACATCCTTGGTTTCCACAAAAGCCAAATTTATTAGTGTATTATGCTCCTCAGGCTTCTCGAAGCCTATTCTGAATTCGGCTTATTCTAAAGGTTGGAATCGGTCTAATTTTTAGGTAGGTAAGTCTGTGTGTTGCTACTCTAAAAAATACTTTATATACTATATGTATAAAGTTGATGCAGTACTAATGGCAAATAATGAACAAGAATTTCAGAGTCTAGTGAGTAGAATGTACGATGTATGCAAGGAAGGTGACCTTATTATTAATGTTAACAAGTCGAAAGTGATGGTAATCGAGAAGAAGGAAAGCAAGACACCGTGCAAAATACTTGTCGGTAATGAATGTTTGGAACGAGCTGATGAGTTTGTGTATTTGGGAAATATGTTTGATAGAAACGGAAAGGCTGAGAATGATATCGAAAGGAGGGTGTATGAAAGTGAGGTCTGGATCTGGTAGAAGAGGAACGAAAGTAGACTGAATGCAGTGGAAATGAAACCACTTAGGCGTATATGTGGCAAATCTATTTATAACAAAGTAAAGAACGAAGAAATAAGAAAATAATGTAAAGCTGATGTTAGTATAGTGAGTAAGATTAAGAAAGGATCACATAGGTGGTTTGGTCATATGGAACGGATGAATGAGAGGAGAATGGTAAGAAGATATTTGACGTAAGTGTTGATGGCATTAGAAATAGAGTACGTTTGCGGAAAACTTGGCATGACCAGGTAAACCAGATAATAGAGAATGGTTCTGTTAGAAGCCTCAACAATGAGATTGTATGAGAAGATGTATGATTGTGGATGAGGCGAGAATTGTGTGTCAGGACAGAGGAGTGTGGCGCTCTATCCTCTCTGCCTACTCCTGCGGGGAAACGGCGTGATAGTAAGTAAGTATTAAGTTTCTGAGCTCTTTCCCTATAGTTTTTAAGTAAAAAGAGGACACATGAAAAAATTATTGGTTTTCCTTCAATCTTTCGATTTTGTACCTTAGGCACAAAATTTAAATCTAGTACCAGGTTGAACAGTTTTTAAGATTTTCACAAACGAGTTCTAATGTAATGAAGTAATAATGAAATCTAATATTTTAATTAAATCACAGAGATTGTTTGTCAACCCATTTATATCTTCAAAGGATAAATTCTGTTTTTACGTACGCCAAGACAGAAGTAATTAACTCTTCTCTCTCTTATACATATTTCAATATATGTGTTGCCGTAAGTACCTTCGATAGCTAGTCCTGGATTTCCTATTGTTGAATATATTAATTAAATACATGTAAATAAAAAAACACCAACCTTTTGTGAAATTGGACTGTTAGACGCCGATGGTCGCACGCCTTGCAGTCTTGAATTTTTTTAAACTCTGCTGATCACTCTCCGAAACTTTATATAATCGATAACTGAAAAATAATACACAAGATATTTTTATATCACCGCCGTATAATATATTCGACTGAATCGCAAACCGTATTTCACCAGAGTAGTTTCGCTTTTGTTTTCTGTTTTAAATTTACAAAAATTGAATGCACGTATTCAAACTTCGTAACCAGACCTATATATCGAAGTACAAAAACGCGTAAACAATATGCTATCTTAAAACCTGGATGAATCATAAACGTTTCTATAAATAACTCTTGGAACCATGACCGTACATAGTAAAGTTCAACTTCCACCGTAAGCTATCCATAGGTAGAGTATGGCCAGCCTAACTTTGCGGTTCAAAAAATTTGTGCAGAAACGCATTTTGGAAAGGGGTGTGGCCTAATCCAGTACGTCGCTAATCAACTTTCATTTTACTAGTCACTGCTTATCCTTTGAGTGGTTTGTGTGCTCTGAACGTTTCTGATCGCTATTTAGTGCAGGTACACTCAACCTAATTGATAGTTAGGGAATTTTTAATATTTACATAATGTCTTTATAGTCGTATTTGGGGGGCGGACGAGCACTACGAGCGCAAGCGCGTGAAATATTATTCAACGTATACAATTTTATGTCTAATGAAGCTGCCAATGGGTTTGGTGATTCAGAAAAAAATTCAAATACGAGTTGCGGAAGCTACTGGAATTTCAATGCGCTTATTTCAAAAATGTTTAAAGAAAAAACGGACAATCGACACGACTTCTGAAGCGAACACTTCATTTTCTACATCTGAAAAACAAGAATTAAAAAATTCCCGATGACAGATGTAGATCATTTCAATAAAGATTATTTATGGCTTAATTAATTATCAAATGAAACTGAGTTTTTATTTAGTATATTTTTTAATAATTCCCTAATTGAAAAGTCAATTATATTCAGAAGATCGCTTTTCGGTTTACCTACTGTAAGCATTCGGCATGTGCACCCTTTTCCCAAAGTTTTACGAATGTCTTTGTATAAGATGCGCGTGGACAAAATCTCATCGCAAATAACCATACCGCACATCCCCGTGGCCACCCAGTCGAATCACATCTAGGCCCCGATCTATTCCCCTGTATTTGGCTTGCTCATTCCTCGTTTAGGTATTATCTATACCACACGTGATCCACAATCTACAGGGTGGCCCAAAAAATGTAAGAAAATTTAATTTAAGAAAAGTTAATAAAATAGACAAAACAAAATTATACAATTAATAAAAGGTATGCGAAAATAAATGAAAAACCCTGTTTTTTCAGAATATATGAAATTTTTGTCTAAATATCAAAGTAGGGGCATCGCGTAAAGAGTTTTACCGCGATACTTCTGACCCGGTTCACCAAAGTTACTCCTACTACTTTCCATAGATATTTCTTGACAGCAGCTTTGATCCTTGACTCGATGTTTTATATTAGGTGACCATGTCTATTTTATTAATCTTTCAAATCGGGTAGTTATTTCTGCTGGACTTTGCATGTTGATAACAGAACAACCATTTTTAAAATTCGTTTCAATAGCGAACGCGGGATGCTCACCACTCCACGCCATGATAGCAACTAAAATGGCAAAACCATGGCTCCAAAAGAGGGTGCCGAAACAACGCTCTGTACTACTAGCGCTCCACCAGCAGCGGTGGGAGCTGTTTCTGCCGGACCCTGTAATTTAATATTTTTTTTCAACTGGCACTTATTGCTCATTGATTTTTCATTATCCACCCATACACATTTTTTACAACTTTTACAAATTTACAATCATAAAAGTATTGCTTTTCATCATCTATAGCTGCCCTCGGGCGCCCCGCTCAACGGGATCCCATTTATTTACCGATTTTTGCATTTAACAAATCGGAGACAGGAGAACGTGTTCTCATCCCTCCATCCACATCCCCCGACATCATTAGCAATATATTACAGCTAGTGTACTTTTGAACAATCTTGGTTATTAGATATGTTTTCCATAATTTCTGTGTTGTTATTTATTAGAGAGCCTCCATGAAATACTATGAATATAATATATTCTAATGAAGGAATCCACATACCAAAAAATCCGAGATTTAAGAGGCCTGTTATATGTATATATTTCTTAAAACTGTGTTCAAAAGAGGTGGGATTAAAGTATGTTTGTAATCAACCTACCAACTAAAGTTTTTGTTTTCACAACCGCTGAGTTCTTAAGTAATTCTGTTGTTAAGCTATAAGTCGAGGTTTATAAGGGTCAATTTGTTTCAAGTAAGGAATCTGTATAATGTGGAGTTTACAAATTCTGTTATCGGTTTTACCGGTAAATTTACCAAAATCTACAATTGTCTAAATATTACCATTTCTATATTGATTTATTTATAACCGGTAATTTCGAATAGAATAGCTCTCAGTCGGTTAACCATTTACCGTCTATTTTATCGACCAAATTTGTATCATCGACAGCATCGCGTTGTCTTTCTATTATTATATTTATTTATTAGACTTTATTAACATACATGTTTTTGTTGTAAAATAAGTGAATATAAAATTTTATATTATAATATAACATGACAAACATAAGATACAATTATATTGCATCTTACATTTGTCAAGTATAATACTCGTAGTTCATTGTGTGGTATGGGTATGGCATTGAGCTCTGATATATACAACATTATCCTGACTACATTGCTAGACTGCCGTCCGTGTTAAAGTAGCAAATTTTTTTCGTGCTGTTGTGGTGTTAAATATTTAATATAAAAATAATAATTAATAATAAAATAGAGTAATAATTAACAACAAGCTAAAATGTGATATATATATAATAATTACAAAGAAAATGGCCATAAAAGTTAGTTTTTTAAGCAGAATAAGAAAGAAACTTAACCTAAAAACAGCGCAATTAGTTTAGATTCCAATGTCACTTCTCATATAAATTATTATTGTTTTTGGGAAAAGAAGCTGAGAAAAAAATCGAATAATTCAAAACAATGCAATAAGGACTTTTTAAATATGTAATAGATGTATAAGAATAAGTTATATGCTAAAATAACTATCATTTATTGCCATCATGCATGAATAAAAATATGAAATATAATTTTGAGGTCCATATTCATCCTATAAGAAATCGGTGGGATTTGAGACTTGAACAAACAAATCTGGTATACTATAAAGGTTTCAAATTGTTCAATGAACCGCAAGCTAATGTGAAACGAGCAACTAGTTTTGCTACTTTTCGTAGGTTCACTGCAGAATATGTAGTATCTAAATTCAATAACTGATTAATTTTCATGTGTTATCATTTTGTTTTGTATTAATAATCTCTTTACCAAATACTAATTGATATAAAATGTAATTTAATATATATTTTTAAAGTTTTCTAGAGTGCTTACTAGATGTAAGAATTTTATATAATTAAACAACTAATCAATGATAATTTAAAATTAAGAGAACACATTATTATTGTGAAGTTGTCATACGGTCTGTGATAATTTAAAAAATAATTAAATATATTAATTAGGAAGATATACATATAAAATCAATTTTATTAAAAAATATTATTATCAATATTATTAATATCAAAAAGGTGACATCGTTAATTGAATCGAATTTATCGTCGTTGTAGCATAGTTGGATAATGCACCTTCTCCGGTTTCGAAAGAGATCCAGGTTCGAATCCCGGTAGTGCAACAACAATATTTTTCGACAAAATTGATTTTGTATGTATAACTTTCTAATTAATACATTTAATTAATATCAGATTACTCAAAGGTATTTGAGATTCCGTAAAAATAAGGTCGATGGCTCTTTCAAATAACGGAACGTTTAAATGGATTAATATCAAAAAGGAAACATAGGTTCGAAAATTTGTCGCTAAAAATATCGTCGCTGTAGCATAGTTGGATAATGCACCTTCCCCGGTTTGGAAAGAGATCCAGGTTCGAATCCCGGTAGCGCAACAACAATATTTTTCTATAAAATGGATTTTGTATGTATATCTTTCTAATTAATATATTTAATTCATATTTAAGATAATTTAAAAAATTGATCACGTATTTCAGGCGCCATAAAAAATTTTCAAAAACTGATATAAAAGGAAATATAAATTCTTTGTGAAAAAAATGTTCGCAGGAAACAACTATAACTTTTTCCTAATATTAAAAAACAATTTGCTCGACTGGTGTGGAATCTGATTAATATATCCAGCCTAGTAGTATTAATTATTTGTAGTAATTTCTCCACTTCGTCGAGGATTTTGAGTCTTATTGTCAGCTTTGTGAGTGATCTTTCGTTGAATAGTGTCAGCTTCGTGAGTGATCTTTCGTTGAATAGTGTCAGCTTCGTGAGTGATCTTTCGTTGAATAGTGTCAGCGTTGTGAGTGATCCTTAATTGAACAGTGCCCGCTTTGTGAGTTAGTTCTGACCGATGGTGAGACGTTTAACGAACACTGTTAAACCTTTTTTTTTTGGTTCAATTGCCTACATTGACTGGTTTTACAGTAAAGTTATTTTTATATATTTATCTCGTTGGATGGCCCGCCCTTTCACTAATTTATTGAGGATATTGTATTCATCAGGATGTCTTGCAGTATTTGATATCATATTTCGGCCTTCTCTCGTCGTAGATTTTGTGTTATTAGACAGTTTTGATTAGTGGTGGTTGGTGTTATTTTTTAACATTTCTCATGCTGTTACATTAATTATACAAATATAAAATAATTACAAAATAAATCCATTAAGTCTGCGTTATTTTTCTTTGAAAACTAATGTAATTTTTACAGTTGTTTCTGTGTTTTCTAATGACAGTCATATAACAAAGTTAAGGGATATATATATATGTTTAATAATTATAAGTAATTTGGTAATATTATCTCAGTTTTTCTGTATCACAAATCATATTTTCAGAGCTTGTATTGAAATTTTTAGCGTTATTGCCATATAACACTTACAGTCCGGTGGATCGAAACAAAACACGTCCGGCGGTGGTGGGTCATTTTAGACTAACCTCTAGTTTTTGATTTTTCAACTGTTTTATGGGAGATTTTTTATAGATATTTCATACTAAATATGATTTAATGAAATGGAATGATGTGCCGTAATGTTTCTGCTAAAAAATTAAAGTTACAAATTAAAAAATATTCAGAATAATGTACATATTCTCACGCATCAACAGACGCCCTACACAACCAAAATACAAACATTCACTGAGCATGAGCAGGTAGTGTCATAAAACTTACAGGTAGGCGCAACGCCCCTCAAATAATTATATTAATGGCATTGTCTATAGGCCGTCAGACGAAAATAACTCAAAACAAATACATGGACGCATACCTGGTATCCTTTGTCTACCCGCTCAAAATGTTGACAATATATGTTTCGGCGTAAGCACTGAGATTCAATGCGACTGTCTTAGGTTAGTTTTTAAGTGTTTTTTCACATTTTTATCAATAACTCATTTGAATCTCGTCCGATAATATTTATTTGTATCTCAAATTATTTGAAAATATTTAATAAAATACGAGCTAGAAGGAAAACAGCATTAAACGAATATTTATAGTGTAATTCATATTTTTACAAATTCCCGAGTCAAATCTGACCCATCACCGTAGAGTATCTGATAATATAATAGAAAAAAGTGATTTAAAAAAAATCATGTGTTATGTCATACACTGCAAGCTTTTATCACATTAAATAAATTTATTATTAATAATTTCCAACTTAAATACAATTCAAAAATAAATTTTGTGAAATACCATTTTTGATTTTGGCACACCAAACTATAAAAAGAAGAACAAAGTTTATTCATCGATGACCCAATCTGTCGTCACAAAGATTTTATTGTTGTTTATTCCAACATAGTCTAGGGTGACCCATCGACCGTCTGTCACCTCTCCGGAGATACCAAGAAAATGCACCTCGGTAATCCAAGGCGTCACCTCTTGGTCCAAGTCAGATCTTTCTAAATATCAAAGTAAGGGCATTGTGCCAAGTGTTTTACCGCGGTACTTTTGAGCCGGTCCATTAAAGCTACTCCTACTATTCCCTAAAGATATTTCATGACGGCAGCTTGGATTCTTGACTCGATCTCTCGTATTAAAGTAAGCCGGTACACAGATAGCCAGTTTGGTCATGATATTTAATTCGGATTTATTTATCACTCCAAAATAATAACATTTTTTAGCATCAGTATAATTAATAATTTACTTTATTTTTCTTGCCTCATTAACTTCGAGGTACACAATTTTACGACATAGAGGGTTGTTTACAGCAAAACTTGTCAAGATCCGCATTCATCTTTAATCGTTAAATACCGGAAATAAACGTGCTGTTTACAAGCCCTACTTAATTTACATTTTCAAACAGAATTGAAGTATTAAAACCAGTAACATGATAAAAGAAATGATGACTAGTCATTAAACTCCACTGTAATTGGCTGGTAATTTCCTAGTAATGTTTTAGAATATTATTTTAGTCCTCTACTTAAAAGGACGTCTGCGTGACTACAACAAACGCATTTTTGTATTTGTATAGATACACCATCCATTCTTCTGTAGATCTACATTTAAAATGTTTCAAGTTACCCTATGCTTCTATTTCATAAAATAATATAACATCTGATTATTCAAATCTGTAATTGGAGTTTATCAGTATATCTGTAATCTGATTACAAACATACCAACAAATGCTTTGACAATTATCGATGATGAGAATATCCAGGTTCCTCAGAATCCCATCCAGCCAACGGACTCGCGGTCTTGCAATGTTTCGCCTTCCCTATAGTTTACGGAATGACACAAAGTGCACAGATGGTGAAAACTCTTCCATCGGGATCTTGATAAATTTGCCGATGTCAGACTCATCATGGAGCCTATGAGCACGAACACCATATAAGAGGAAAGACTGAGGCTGCCATTCAAGAAGAAGGCTAAATCTTAGAATGCGATGAAGATTCAATGATGAAATGATTCAAAATGAAACTAAGCTAAACTAAACTATGTGAAAGATAATTTATAGTAAAAAGGAATGACTTTGATCTTGTTTAAATTAGAATATATATAAAAATACTTATGTATGCACTATATTGAGAACAAATAAATAAATAAACTTTACAGTTATAGCGCCACTAAATCATATCATCTCAAATCAGACCAAAGGTTTTTATCAGAATTGTGCGATCTAGTACTTAAAATTTTATGGAGTCAATACAGCTTAGAGTCTAAGTTTCTACTCTGTATATCAACCTGGTATAATAAGAGTCTCGTGTAGAAGAGTTTGGTTTTTGGTGATATACGGGTGCATTTTAGGTACTCTGTTCATTTGAACATTGTTCGCTCACAATTCTTCCGTCACAATGGTTCGCCATCTACAATTGTTCTCAGTCCACAATTGTTCGCGGTTCACAATTTTTTACCAGAAAAATTATTATAATTCATAAAAAAAAATAGCACAACAGTATAGTATACGAAATAAAACAATAAAGTTAAATTGAATTAACCTAATCTAACCTGATTTAATCTAAACAGTAAAAATAAGTCATTTTCATAATGTACACCGACTAGAAGCTATGGACGAATATAAATATTTTAAGGAGAACACATTATTATTGGTGAAGTTGCAGTTTTTCAGAACATAGTTCTGTAGTATTTTAATACAAATTAAATGTATCAATTAGAAAGATATACAGATAAAATCAATTTATCGAAAGAACATGTCAACCTATTAAGTTAATGACAAATTGATACATCTGTTATTCCATTTATAAGCAATCCACTTATATATTACTAAGAATCTCAAATACCTTTGAGTAATACCCGATAGGAATTAATTAATCCGTTTTATTAAATAAATTTAAATTGTCTGTATTTCCTTTACATAATACAAGTATAATACAAATTAAATGTATCAATCCGTTCTTAATTAAAACCGCCAAAAAAGCTAAATGGTGTTATAAATTGAAACTGTCAAAATAATGTTATATTTAATATATTCGATGAAATAATTTCCTGGCCATACATTGTTGGATAATTGTGGCCGAACGACATTCTTAACACTGTCCTTAGCGACTAATTCTGCTCGCAACATCTACCTTGTTCTACGTGTAATGAAATCCCTTCTTGTAAAAAATACATTTTTGATCCCTACAAGGTCATCAGAAAATATTACGAGTTGAACAATTCGATTAAAAAACACCTCACACAATGTTTCAAACGCACGTATAACCCCACTCCTGCATGCAAAGCGTTTTTTGCTTTGCTCCGCTCCACCAAACTTATATAAAACGATGCTAACTTTCTTAGTGCGCTTTTATAACGTAGTTTTGCAACATATTTTACCTGAAAAGCCTGCGAAAAATACATATACATATAAAAATTGGGTAATAAACGGTCCGAAGTTAGATTTTTAGTGTTGGTACTAAAGACTTCGTGGTTTACTTACGTGTGAATTCGGCGTACGTTTATGATCAATTTTTGAACTTATATTCTGTATCTCTTTAAGTTTGGTACATCAATTATTCCATTTTATTTATTTATTCATATAATTACAGTTGATTCATTTTATTTCTATTAAAATACCACAGAACTTTATTCTGAAATTACAATTTAACAAAAAAATAATGTAAACAATATCAATATTTACCATTTAAATACACATAACTTATTTTACACATATTTACTTAGTTTATTATGTGTATAGTTTTCAGGACTAATCTGCCGTGTATATCTGACTTTTCTGGCCGACGTTTCGGATCCCATTGCAGGATCCATCATCAGGGCTGATGTGATGTGTTACTATTAATGTTGTGATTAAGTACTGGATTGTAGTAAGCAGAGTATCAAGGTAGCATTTTTAGATCATCTGATATTTCTTTGAAATTGCTTTCTGAGATTTAACCTTCATCCTAAATGTCGGTCTCATTCTATCTTTTTGTCTTGTATGATGATCGTACCAGTATTGATTTGTCTCAATTTGTTTTATAAATTCTGACGATATTTGTTCAATGACGATTTTTAAAATAAATACCCTAACATTGAAATAAATAAATAATTAAATATAAATATAAATAAATACCCTAACATCAATTTTCTGTTTAAAGTTCATCGTTTTAAGGTCTTTCAGCATTGCACTGATCCGAGCATATCTATTTTTTCTCAATATTATTTTTAATGATTTATTTTACAGTATCTATTGATAATTGTTGCATTTCTTTTTAGTCAACGAAAAATAGTAGTTTATATAATAGATTTACTATTTTAGAAAACCGTAGTAATGAATCTTCTATTCTTTCTTAGGAGTGAGATTTTTTTAGCAATTTTTAGTCACGTATCTTGTGTGTTGTAAACTTTTTTTTTGTAATAATGTTATGTTGTTTAGTGAATGGATGATAATTTTATATCATAAGTATAGTGATTGAAATTAAATTATATATACGACAAAAAAATGGACGGTATTTTGACGATATTGTTTATAAAACGCTAAATTAGCATCGTTAAACTCCATTTTTTATAAATAAAATATGAGAATAACATTGTAGTTTTTTAAAATTATTTAATATTAACTTGAAAATTTTCCGCTTGACACCCTTTATTATACTGTATATATGATAATTAACTTTCGTTTAACAAACATCGTTAGACAAAATGAATCAGTCATGACTCTACCATTTATTATTTAGTAATTTTTGAGTACCTACTATTTATAGTATTTTTAAAGTTTGGGTTATAACGTAAAATAATACCTAATTACCATTTAAAATTAAATATAAAAATGATTGACGTTTTTTTATTATAGAACACTTTTTATGATTGAACATGATTTTTTTACTGCTTAAAAATCTTTCACGTAATAACTAAAGAAAATTATTATTTTTATTAAAGGGAGTAGGAAATAGTTCTGCCAGTTTGCTTTTTGTTTTTCCCAAATCATAAACAAATCCATCATGCACCTTGAATGCAAAGAACGATCATGAAAACAACAGTAAGATAGTAAAATTCACGAATTAGTAAACGAGGAAGTAGGTATTTCACAATGATTTGCACGCAGCTGGCCGCCAAGCTGAAAACTATTAAAATGTTATTCTGTTAAGAAAAATCATGTACTTTGTACATCACGAATCAGCTGAGGATAGTATTTTTAATAGGAATAAAAATAATCATAACCCAGTAGTCGACTATAGCGCCCCGGCTACGGCGGCAGGATTGTCGTGGTAGTTTTTAGAACTAAGCAATTATTGATTCTACTGGTACACATATGGCGCTAGCGTAATTATAATAAATTGTCCGTTTACAACGTAAATATTATTTAATTTATATTTATTTTCCAGAATTTTCCAGAATTTTCTGTAATGCACAGCTTTTTGCTTGTATGCAGTGCACTATCGTGTTGTTTATAGACTGCAACCCTCTTGAATCTGGTTCGCGCCCCCCTCGGGAGGTCACGACCTACACATTGAAAACCGCTGCTATATATCTATAGAATAACTGGGGGGGCTTTAAATGTTTATGAAGAAAAGTGAAAACAATCTTCCTTTATTTAAATTATTTTTTTCTCCAAAAAATATTATTAATTTCTTGTCACATGACCACAATCCACATTTGATCCATCCTTGACAACAGTTAAACATTTTTACTGAAGATTCATCAGTTGAATCTCAAACCTCAGTCAATTACTGATCTTACATTTTTTTCCTATCCAGTTAAACATGTTATCATTCCACTAATCAACCGATCGCGTTTACGATAATTTTGAAATATTATATTTACAATATATATATATTTTGATACAACCATTATTCGATTTTTCCCAAATACTTTTTATTAATACATGCTAGGAGATGCTAGAAAGGAAAAAAAAATTATTATTGCTTAATTTGTATTAAAAATACCGCAGAAATGTGTTCTGAAATTGTAACTTCACATAATTTATTCTATGTTCGTCCCATATTGAAATTCTCATACAATTTAATGGTATTACCACAGACCACCAAATATATAGACATGAACTAACGCAAATTACTAATCCCAACATTTTCATTTTGGTGTTACCCACGTGATCACTCTGGTCCCACTTACGCAATCAAATAGCTCTGCGACTTTTTTTTTAAATATGACTCAATTGGAATGAAAATTTAAGCACTGACAATCAGTGGCGTGCAATAGGTATAGATTTAGGTTATGTTGTTACCAATTATATTATACAATCATATATAATATATGAACATTCGTTTAATCAACGTCTTTAGACAAAATAAAATTCGTCGTTTATACGACCCTACCATGTATTTATTTATAAATAATACCTTCTTAGCCATATAAAAAATGTTTGAATGAAAAATGACGTTTTTAAGAACATTTTCTATGATTGAACATGATTAATTTATTGTTTGAAAATAATGAGTAATATTAAGAAAGGATCACTTAGGTGGTTTGGTTATATGAAACGGATAAATGAGGAAAGAATGGTAAGAAGGATATATGACGCAAGTGTTGATGGCACCAGAAAAAGAGGACATCTGCGGAAGACTTGCCATGATCAGGTAAACCAGATAATGGAGGATGGTTTTGTTAGAAGACTCAACAATCAGCGTGCCTGCATGAGAAGATGTATGAATGTGGATTATGCGAGAATTATGTGTCAGGACAGAGGAGTGTGGTAAGTAAGTTAGTTTCTTACAAATATGAAGATACATTTTCGATGCTTTCATTTTTCAGTAGGTTCAAAGTTATTTAAGTCCATTTTACAGATTTTCAAATTCACATTCCAATACATTTCTTGGGACAAGCTTAGGGAGACACCTTCACGAGAGAGTATAATATTTTCTACACTTACGTAGTAATATATATATTTAGCGTAGCAATATATATAAGGTAGCTATATATTTTATATTAAATTGTTCTTGTTAATAAAATAATTCACAGTGCACAATATAGTTTTTTTATACGGAAAAGACTTAAGATTTTCGATCAGAACCAGTCAAAAACACAAAATATCACTTTATAGAATATTATCCACAGCAAAGTGTTTTTAAATAAGCTGAGTAAATTAACTCATAAGAGTATTTAAAAAATAAATGTTCTAAATAGCAAGGGAAATTTTGATCAACACTTATTATTAATTTACTTATAAAAAGTATCTAAAAGGAAAACTATTCTACTGAAAATTTATTTGTTGTAGTATTATATTTTATATTATTCATGTGATAATAATTAATAATACAATAGTTTTTAATTATGCAATAAACCATTAAAAATATTTGAATTTTCATTAAATTTTGCGATATCTACAATAGTATCATGTGAAAATAATCACATTTTCAAACATAATTCGATATTTTAATACATCATTGGCAGTGGCGGGTAGTAGATATAGATTTAGGTTATGCTGTTATCAATGATATTATACAATCATATATAATATATGTAATACAATAAATGTACTTTCGTTTTACCAACGTCTTTATACAAAATAAATCCGTCGTTTTTACAACACTACCATGTATTTATTTATAATTTTAGAGTACTATTAATAATTATTATAAAGTTTAAGTTTTAACGTAAAATAATACCTTCTTACCCATTTTAAAAAATTACGTTTCTTAACGTAAATTTTTTAATTCGGATGTTTTTAATAAGACTTTCTGTGACTGAACATGATTCATTTATTGTTTGAACAGCTTTTTTGCTTGTATGCACTGCACGCCCTTGATCACTGATAACATGTTTATAAATTATTTGGAATAAAATAGTTTTGATACAATTATACTAACTTACTTACGCTTTTTCTCTGCAGAGGCAGGCAGTAAAGATAGAATTTTATTCACATACTCTATTCTGCCATAGCATACCACTCCTGCCTCGTCCATTTTCATACGTCTCATCATGTACATTCTTTGTTTGTTGATGCTTTCAACAGGGCGGTTTCCTAATATCTGTTTTACTAATCATGTCAGGTATTTCGCGGATATTCTGTAATCTTAATGCCTTCGACACTTTATTTAATTATTAAATTTGCTTTCCATCCTCTTCTCGCTCTTATGTTTCACATGATCAAACTGCCTTACCGATCCTTACGTACGCCACAAACTGTGCAATAAATATATCTACACTTGCTCCTAATATGTTAATTCTTTACTATATCGTACATTTCATACACGTCGCTCCTTGAGCTTTCAGTCTACTCCATATTTTTTTGCCAATTCCAGGCTTTACTTTCAGACATTAGTGTTGGCATTAGAAGTTCATTATGCATGTTGTTAGTATTGTTTTTTATGCGTCATATTTTTGTTAGCGATAATTGCATTCAGAGTATTCTTATATATAGAAAAAAGACTATATTTTCCATGTTGTCTTTACAGGTATTATTTTTTTTTTTAGTTTTCATTTGATTTTAATGCAGTGATAATGATTTTAGAGAGATGCGTGAAGGTTATGTTTTATGATTTAAGGATGTACTCAGTAGGTTATTTATTACACATTAGATTTATTTCAGATAACTTCTAAAATATTAATCGTGTCCTAATATAGATAAATCCACGTACTGTTTACTTATGTGGCGGACGGGACATAAATTGGCCGTTATTCCACACCTAAGAAACGTGTTCTTAGGTACAGTATAACGTAGGAATTCGGTAGCGAGAATAGCGAGTGTTCCTTTTTAAACATTAAATGTGACACGTATGAATGTTTTTACATAATGCATGATATATTAGTTTGTAGGTAGATGCGATAAGCACTTGTATATAAATTCTCGGATAATATTATTATTCACGTTTGTAACAGAGCATCATTAATTTTTTTTTTCCAAAATCACCCATCTTTAGATAATATTTTAAACTCTACAAAACTTTTCAAATACATAAATTCATTCACTTATTCATGATTTACCATTAGAACATCTGTTGAAGCAAGTCGAGTACCTACTCCCTGAGCATTTTTCCTTCTAATATAAATCTTAATATATACCTTAATATATCTGTCTGTAATATAAATCTTAATATATACCTTAATATATCTGTCTGTAATATATACCTTAATATATAATAACGCTCGGACCAGAAAGAAGCTGTGTTCTCAACAGTTCTGGAAGTATAGTGATATCTTGGTTCTTCACAAAAAACGTGCCAGTTAACTGGAGGTGAAAACGACGTTCAACCCAGGACTTACGAAGAAGGTAGGCCAGACCAATCTGACATTATTTTCCTTACTGAATCCACTTCAGATTGCGTCAACTAATCATTATCATAATTGATATAGTCCACGGGATCTTATCCCAAGGTATTTCGTCTCTCAAACATCAATTTTCGATTTGGTAAAATTCATCTGAAGTTCACTTTTCATACAACTGACAACCTAGTCACTAGATACACTAATTATCTTCATTATTAACTATTAACTACCAATACTGTATCATGAGGTAGTCGGTAGGATATTGTTAAAGCGCTAATTCCGATTAAAATATTCTTACTGCCTTCAGTTATGGGTGTCTATTTTTGGTATTTTACGGAGTGGATTTTATTATTTTAATCTTTATTGAATATTGGGGTCTTTCAATGTGAGTTATTTACACAGTAAATGGATTTGACGGCTAGGGAAATTTTCACTCTCGCGCTCTACATTAAAAACAAATTCTCTATTAGAATACATACATTCTTTTTTCGGCCAGAAATATTTTTATTTGCAGTCCATTCAAATTATATAATGACGTGTCTGATCGATGAAAATAAATTAAAATAAACAAGCAGATTATAAATAAAAATAATAATTTAGTTTGCAATATTTTTTATAAATCTAAGATATTTATTATTTTGTTGTATTTGATTTGGAGATCTATCTTTTATTAGAAGATAGCTTAGTGGAAATCAAATACCAGCTATCTTTTAAACTATTGGGTGGCTATCTATTGGTTGTCTGCTATGTTATCTGCTATGCCATCTTGTCTTTTTATCAACATCGTCTCTCTAATATAGTCTTCTGTTTCTAGTTCATCTTATGATATCTTACACGTCGTATTTTATTTTATAATGACGGTATGTTTATTCCATCACTGAGGGTTTTTCCTAAAATGGAGTAAAGAATTTTAATCATTTTCATTTTCGTATAGTATTCAATGTTTGATGATGGTTTTCATATATTTGTTTCTCCTCATCACTCTTCAGCAATCGAGAAATCGAATCTACCAGATTATTTAGGCTTTTATTTCTGTTTATGTCTATGTGTGTTTTGTTTATATTATATATAGAATAAAATATATAATAAAAGATAAAATATATTTATATTTATTTATATACGCTCTGCGGATATCAATTATGATTATCTCCTTAGCTGTCTGAAATTGTTAAAATGATCAGTGAGCCGTATGATGACCGACCTTATATTTCTCTAAAGGATCATCAATGGTATAATTGAATGCCCCCAGATTATTGGTCTGCTTGACTTTCACGCGCCATTGGGGTCATTGAGACACAATTCATTGTTCTATTGCAGTGGAAATGTCAGAATACATGCATTTGCTAACTCCGCAGTACCCAGATTGCATTCTTTGGGGAATGAATATGCGGAGGTAATCGACATTTTTGCTGTAAATTCAACTCTTTACTTCACATTTTATATTTATTTTTAATTTTGATTATGAAAAAACATGTTGATATTATATATTTTTTTACTTTGTGTATTGCACTTCTGATGAAATTTTCTATTATTTTACAAATTATGTTAATGCCTGAACAAGGCGTGTATAATAATAATAAATAAATATATACGATCCTCACAAACGAGAAAGTGAAGAAGAAGTCACTAACTAACTATTTCTAATCTTCAAATTATGTAACTTACCATCACGCCCTTTCTCCGCGGAGGTATGCAGAGAGGATAGAGTGCCACACTATTCTCTCCTGACATACAATTATCACCTCATATATCTTTTCATGCAAGCTCGTCGATTATTGAGGATTCTAACGGGACCATCTTCTAGTATTTGGTTTACCATTTCTATTCTTATTCATTTCATATGTAATCACATAAGCGATCCTATATTCACTATGCCAAGGTTAGCTTAATATTTTCTACTAATTTCTTCTTTCTTTACTCTGCCAATAATATATTTATCACATTTACCCCTAAGGGATTTCATTTCCACTACATTCAGTCTACTTTCGTTCACCTTCTGCTAGCGCTCCAGGCCTCACTTGCGCACATCAGTGTCGGTACCAGGATTCCAATGTATATCGCTGGTCTTACCTCAGTTGATAAGTTCCCATTAGATATTATTCTATTCAAAGCGTACACTTTTTTATGTGCAGTGTCACACCCCTTTCGATATCTTTTTCAGTCTTTCCGTTTCCATCAAACTAACTTCCCAAATACACAAACTTATATACTTGTTCCAAACATTCATTATGTATAAATATGTTGCACTTTCCTCCTTTTCGAATACCATTTATAAGACACAGATAACACTTGTTAACACAAAGACTTCACAGGCATCGAAACGATTTTAGTATTATAGATATATTCCAATATTCAATGTTTAAATATAAGAGTGCTATTTTTGGTGCTGTTCTGGGTCAAAGATACAATCGATTTTGATACTCAGCCATTCTGTGTTAAACCTAAATTTTTATTATTTTTCTGTCTTGAACCTTAATTTTTATAGTTTGTTTTGCTATTTTTTCAATTTTTTATTAATTTTTTACGCCTTATTTGTAAATATATTCTATCAATTTCTATTTTTATATATCTTTTCTATTAAGTTCTATTTATATATTCTATGCTATTTGTGTAGCTGCTCATGTTTTTTTATACCTAACCAATTTTGGTCATTTTTTTGTATACATCGTATATCATAAGATGAATAAGGTATTTAGAAACCGCCTCTGATTCACATATATATCAATAAACTGTTACAATTCACTATTACGTGTCATGCTGTATGTTTTAACACCTCACGAGGCGATCCCGTAACGCACGGTGCAAGGCCACGAACTGCATGAATTGTGGATGTTATTATAATACCTGTATCATCTTCTTGAAACAATGGTGGCGAGCCGTCGTGATCACAAATTTACATTATTTCTATCACTAGATGCTAAGTTCGATTCAAACAACATATATGCTATTAATGTCGGTACTAGGTACAAGTTTTAATCAGAGATTTTATTGTTTGGTGTTGGATCTCTTGACAGCCAATGTGTATTCTGATAATCCATTGTAATATTGCATTTCCCCGTATATTTTATGTATGACTTTCTGGGTGTGTCGGCGGCTTCGGATATAATGTCTGTGAGACGCGAATGAAATAAAACCGAACGTGTTTTTAATAACTCTGGATTAAGATTACTTAAATTTGTTCTCTTTTATATACATATTTAATAACAGTACGTAAATATATATCCGCAAAATCGTCTTATGACTGGAAATTCTATTGAGCATCTGCCATCCTGTCATCTATAAGAAAAGCATCATGTCATCTAATCTATGTCTCATAGTTATTTCGCGTCACACTCTATGGTTGCAGTATCTTTCCTTATCTATGCTAGCACTGTTAAATGTGACATGTGAATATTTTGTTCGTATTTTTCAAAAATGTCTTTAAGTAGATACCTATATATATTTCAAAGTTAATGCACAAGAACACCGTTTGTACAATTTCAGGAAGAACAATACAAAATGTAGTAACAGAAAAACAATCGCCTGTAGCATAAAGGAATTGCTTTTTGCTGCTATAATAATAAGAGATTTCCGCTTTAAAATATAGATTCTGCTGAGACTCTGACTGCGCAGCGGTCAACAATGGTCGCGTAACGGTCACTATTGACCGCAACGTAGCCATAATACACGCCCGCGGGGATTAGCAGCAAGCTATCGGGTACAGCTTATTTACTATCTGCTAGTACTTGGAATATTATGGCAATTAATTAAATAGACACTGGTCTACGAAAAAATGTTGTTTGAAATTTATAGTTTCAAGGATACTGCTTCTAAATCTGATTACAAAAATTTTCTATCCACCCAAATTATTGAAATTTGGTAATCACGTCGGGGTCACTAGTTTGGCTAATATTGGTTTTAGTTTATAGATACAATGATGAACTCGCTGATTCAGCTTGTACTAGCCGTATAAATAATTATTAATCTCCATTATTCAGGTGGAATTAATAATATTGGTGTAGAGTAAAATGACAAGTGTGTTAAAAGAAAGAATCATACATTGGAACTTGTCGTTCGGTTTGCAAGTTACAAAATAATTTTAGAGAGAGAACTGTTGAGAGCACCAACTACAGAAGCAGAATGAATTTCTGGCCTTGCTTCTCACATCTTCCTGTCGGCGGCTGCCGCAAGCTTGCACGTAGTTAATCTGCGGCGAGGTAACGTGCTTCCGCGTACCCTTGACAGGTGTCATTATGAGTCCGCCACACTGTTAATACCTTATATTATCTAGCAATAGTTCTGTATTTTTCTCTTCTTCATATAGATTCCGTGAGTAACAAAAGTGAAATTCAATAAGTCACTAAAGAGTCTACAATACTACATATTTACTAATTTTTCAAGAAGTTTTTCATTGTTAAAGACCCTCAGCTTTAATTTTTCGAATCCTATCCCCCCAAATGAAGCATATTCACTCTGTGAAAAGTCCGGGCAACGCCGGGTACTTCAGATAGTATGAAATATTTATCACATTAAAATTTTGCATAGTGAAAATAATAATACCGATAGTGGAGTTAATTCAAACATTTTATGACAACTCTGATCAAGTTTAGTACTGTGAACTTGAAATAATGAAGACACCAATAGCAATAGTGGAATTTGCTATATATATGTATGCGCTCAATAAATCTAATAAATGTAATTTTAAATGCTATAACTTTTTGGTATTATTTTACAAATGTTTGTTCCTTAATAGGTATGCGAATAAGGAATACGTGTCACATTAATATTCATACTTAAACGCTTGTGAATATCTCATTGAATGAGGCTCGAACCCCCGACCGCCGGATCACTGTCACGTGTCTTAACCGCTAAATCAAGAAGGACGCCTCATGCATATATCACATATTAGTTTTGCTTTGTCACAATTTTTGGCAGGATATACCATAAAAATATTTTAATCTGATTTATCAATTACAATGATACATATCGTGGCTGTTACACGGCCACTATATGCCTGCGCGGAGGCTTAAATACAGGCGCCATCAGCGTCTAATAGTTATCATCATTATTTAAGTTAACTGCCCATTTTTTAAATATTTATTGTTTATTTCTGCTCTGTGCATATTATTTTAAGTGACCTTTTTTATTATTTTAAAAATGAGAGTTTATAGTGCATGCGTATAGATTACAGACTGTGCAAACATTACATGATTATGTTCAGGTTAACCTAACTAAGTTAACCTCATTATTTATTAGGCTTAAGATAACATTAATTTGTTAGCTTGGCAGAGTCAGCCACGAATATTAAAATTAAATTTCGTATTCGTTGTGCCATATTTTTCATTTAAGACTACAAAAATTTATCTTTACTCAACAAAAATTATAAATGTAATTTATTTTGATATCTAAGACCTTGTTGTTATGTTTGGAACCTTTTCATATATTATTGGAATCATTTGGAATTTTTTATGCGGTATGTGCGGTTTTTCGAAATACATCTAATTGTGTTTTTACACGACGGATACGTTCCAGAGAATACTGTGTTAAAAATACAGTGAACACATATGCTGGGTTTAATTACAAAAACCTCCCATAACGAGTTATGGATGAAATCGTATATTTTGAAAGCAAAATTACAAAATTATTGTTTTTATTTTTAAGGACACGTTATTGTGAAGTTGCAATTTTATTTTTAAGGAGAACATATTATTGTGAAGTTGCAATTTTATCTTTAAGAAGAACACATTATTATTGTGGAGTTGTAATTTTTTAGAACATTTACCTGTAACGGACACGTTATTGTGAAGTTGCAATTTTATTTTTAAGGAGAACATATTATTGTGAAGTTGCAATTTTATCTTTAAGAAGAACACATTATTGTGAAGTTGCAATTATATTTTTAAAGAGAACACATTATTGTGAAGTTGTAATTTTTTAGAACATTTACCTGTAACGTTTGTTTTTACATCAACATTTTTAAGAAGACATTTATGCATTGTAAAATTTACTGTATTTAAAAATACTGGATTTTAAATCACGTGATCATCAACAAGCAATGTGATTGGCTGATTTCTTTTTAGGGGGAAAAGTAACTTATACACTGTCTGCTTTAGGATATTTTGGAACTAATCCTGATTTCGAACATGCAATATCTAACTAATAGATAGTAGCTAACAAAAATATCTACAAAACTGCATATTTAACTCTAATTATCCCATATCCGTTTAAGGGGGTTTTGGAATTAGGCGCTACATATTGAAAAATATAAAATAGGTTTCATTGCATTATAATCAATTCAGGATTTCCCTTGTTGTTTATTATATTCATATATATATTTTTTAAATGTTAATTTAAAAAACACGGTAACTATTTATTTAGTGTTTTCGTCAGTTAATAAACGAATCTATTAACATATATTTGGTATAAAATAAGATTTATCACTTAAAATATTACTGATAGTGTTATCTGACATTTCAGCGATTAAATCGCAAAATATCGAAAAAGTCACTGACAGATCACGCTAAATGTTTTTCATGTTGGACTGCTTTATCTAGTTCACATTCCTCGTACTCTTCTCTCACCTCACTTACATGTGTAGTATGCGCATAGGGAGGTATTCAATGGACCGACATCAAGCTTCGGTGAAATTCTTAGAGTTCAAACATACAGGGTGAATATTATGTTTCAGGCGATTTTTTTGGCCGCCATTTGGTTTGGCAGAAATTTGTCAGTACGCATTTAGTAATCGTAGACAGTAGCTGATTACAATTTATTATGGAGCATTTAATGCTTTAATAACGTGTTGAAGTCATTAAAACATTTTATCTAAATAATAATTGCAATACCATCAATGGTAATCGCTATCGTCACATATTGGAAAAATTATTGGTGACCGTATTTGATTAATTGGGCCTGTAATACATGTGGTTTCAATAGAACGGTACCTCATACTCAGACTGAGCTACGCTTGAAATTTAGCGAGAAATTTTTCCCGACTGCATAATGTCAAAAAGTAATGACATCGACTGGCCTCCTGAATCATCTGATTTGACTGCTCCCATCTATTTTCTGTAGAAGTACTTAAAAAAAGGTCTACGCCAATAAGTCAACAACAATTCCGATGCTACAGGACAATATTCGAAATGAAATTGCTGAAATAACACGCGAAGTGTGCTATTTCAATATAATTGTGCACAAAAGCACGTACTTGTGCCGTTGCCAGGGGCGGCCATTTGGCCAATGTCATATTTCATGCATAATTGTAATAAACCAAATAATCGATAAATAAAAAACAAATTAAAAAATTGTGTTTCATTTCTTAGTTATTCAAAAACAACATCGGCATGAAACATATATTCACACTGTAATTTGTGTTTCGTAATTTTTTTGTACCGTGTTAAACCAAAACAATCCGGGTAAAACATTTTTTTTTAACCGTGTTTATCAAAATCGTGTATAAACAGAAATAAGTATATACCTATTTATGAAATACATATTAGCCTTCTCAAAAGGACGAGACATAATACTTTGGTTTTGAGCGCAAATCATTGGCGCTATCTTCAGAACAATATCTATTCAAAGAAAGACAAGTTTTGTTAAAATAATAATAAAGGTATGTCGTATATATAATTTTTTCTCAATCAATATACTCGTCTTTTAAATTCATTCAACAAAAAATACTTTATATTCGTAAAAGAAACAGCCATTCATTATACAACATAATACTATTCAAAATAAAAATAGTATAAAAATAATCACATTTGCAAATTTTCAAATTCATTCTATCGAATAATATAATTACGTGTAAAATACATCACTCAAATACTGGACAAAATCTATCGTCAACAGGAAGCACCCAATCTATAAATAGATCATTCATCCAATGGACGCCTGCGCGGTCTTGAATAAAGTCACTAGACATCTAAAAAAACTCGTTTAGGGAAGCAATCATTAAAGTTGTAATTCGCCTGCAAAGATCTCCCCATTGTCTCCGGCCTAAGAGTATAAAAAATCTACCCCTTCTACAAATTTCCATTCGTGAGCTAACAATTCCCTACAAAGCACGTCGGTGGTCGGAGCCAAAAACGCTTTCGTGTTCGCACTATAAATTTTTAAAAAAGTAATAGAATCAAGAATGCTTTTCCCAAGGCTTGTGTTTTTACCAATTATAATTATAATACCTGTACCTACTAACACTAACAAAGTACACCTTCAACCGTGCGTCTTGGGTTTTTCTAAATTATATTTATATACAAATCTCCGGCCACCGGCATCGCGATCTATTGCATTTCCTTGGGCAACGATCGGCATCGTGAAATATTTCATTTGCTTAGTCATTAATCAATATCCTGGACCAACTCATGTGTCTTAGGAGCTTCAAAAATATAACGAAACAGCTTTTTTTACTTTCATCTTCCTACTACCGGTACTCGCACAAGCAGGCTACCACCCACTAATAATATAATATCGTACTGGGTAGCGCCGATCACGGGTCTACCTTCCACCTTCGGAACGTTGGCATCTAAGGTATTGTGAACCAAGTGAACAAGTGATTTCTGTGACCTTACACTCGAGAAAACTAACTTTTGATCATAATCCTTTCTAACTCGCCGACACCACTTTCTTAAGAAAGAAAAATCGAAGCAATAAAAATCATAATAAATTACATTCAATCGCCCGCGCCGATATTCTAATAAATGCGATATTACTTCCTTGAATTTTATTTCACGCTTTATTAATTTTTATTTTCAATTTAACCTCTTTGGGTGTTTTCTTGATCGCTATAAAATATGACTTTTGCTTTTAATTAATTATGAAATAGTAATTATTCGTAAACCAGAACACAGTTAATTAAGATCCAATCAAGTCCCGATCAGACTTGCATGTATCATAACCATACTCAATTTGATTTGTACTTTGTTAATAATCCATCTAACATACCACTATAAGAAGGGGAATTCTCGGGTATGATTTTTTTATTGTAACTTCCTGTGCCATCACGTATTTAATTGTTATCTTGTTCATATTTGTTATCTCACTTGAATATTTAATATATGTCATTCCATACTAACTGTACATAAATCTTCCATTTTTTGATACCCCAGTCCATAAGCATATATTGAGTAGAAACCCCGAATTAACCTGGTGTTTAAACAGAAATGTTCTACATACCGTTTGAGCTCTGTTCGAGGAAGGCCGCTTCATCAAGGTAGGGTCTACAGAATCTGATC
Source organism: Eubasilissa splendida (assembly GCA_031772225.1). NCBI lineage: Eukaryota > Metazoa > Arthropoda > Insecta > Trichoptera > Phryganeidae > Eubasilissa > Eubasilissa splendida. Next base: position 19,541,345 of record CM062852.1, on the reverse strand, counting down.
AAACACTTTAATATCTGTGAATCATTTAAGTTCCTCATCTTGAAATTTAATAATAACATCGCAACCTAGAAGAGTTTTTTTAAAGAGTTTTAGAGGAAATATGTACTTGATATTATTTGTATTGGTACATTAAGTATACTAATTGGTACTTAATATATTCCACGTAACAGAGGAAAATTCTAGAGTTTCAGTATTTATTATATATATATATATATGTACGTACTATGTATATCTCTCTACAAAGGCAAAGGGTCGCGAATGGAATGCAGCAACTATAGGGAAATTAGTTTACTAAGCTCGGTTGGCAAACTATATTGAAGAATTTTAATAGAAAGAGCAAGAATAATGACGAAAGAAAAAGTATGGGACATGCAAGGGGCCTTTGTGAGGAAAAGAGTATATATGGATCAGATCTTTCTCTACGTGTGATGACGGAAAAGTTTTTAGTGAAGAACCAAAACTTTTTTGTACCTTTGTAGATCAACAAAAGGCGTATGGTAGAGTTATAGGAAAAAGGTTATGGAAGGTACCTACTCTTTGAGTACAGGGTGAATAGGAAACTTATAGACGCAATCGCATTCCTATATGAAGAAAGTTGTGTAAGGATAAATGGATCATTCACACTATGGTTTGATATTACAAAGGGTGTTAAGCAGAGTTGTGTAATGTCTCCATGGCTGTTCAACTTGTATATGGATAATTGTCTGAAAGAACTGGAATGTATGAATGTGGGAGTAAAAATGGGCGATTTTATTGTATGCTGTTTATTGTACGCCGACGATGCTGTATTAATGGCGAATAATGAACAAGAATTAGATAGTCTAGTGAGTAGAATGTACTATGTATACAAAGAAAGCAACCTTATTATAAATGTTTACAAGTAGAAAGTAATGGTATTCGAGAAAGAGGAAAGCAAAACACCGTGCAAAATACTTGTAAGTAATGAATCTTTGGAACAAGTAGATATGTTTGTGTATTTGGGAATTATGTTTCATAGAAACGGAAAGACAGAAAGATATCTAAGTGACTGCAGACAAAGTGAACTGTGCTTTGAGTGGAAATATTGCTAATGGGAATTTGTCAACCGTGGCAAAACTCGTGGTACACAATGGTGTCCTGGTACCGACATTGATGTACGGAAGTGAGGCCAGGAGTTGGTAGAAAAGAAACGAAAGTAAACTGAATGCAGTGGAAATGATATCGTTTAGGCGTATACGTGGCAGATTCATTTATGAGTAAAGAATGAGGAAATAAAAAAAGAGTGTAAAGCTGATCTTAGTATAGTGAGTAAGATTAAGAAAGGATCACTAAGGTCATTTGGTCATATGGAACGGATGAATGAGGAGAGAATGGTAAAGAAGATATATGACGCAAGTGTTGATGGCACCAGAAATAGAGTATGTCCGCGGAAGACTTAGCACGACCAGGTAAACCAGATACTGGTGGATGGTCTTGTTAAAAACCACAATAATCGGCTAGCTTGTATGAGAAGATGTGTGAATATGGATGAGGCATGAACTGTGTGTCAGGACAGAATAGTGTGGCTCTCTATCCTCTCTGCCTACCCCCGCAGTGAAACGGCGTGATGGTAATTTATTTATTTAGTTAGTTAAATTAGTACGTATAAAGATTTTATTTTATGCACTATATATTGTGGTTTTTCATAGTTATTTTTGATAAACCTGTCCATTATATATTTCGAATCACAAGAATATGACATTTTATTTATGATCTCCAAATACATTTATTTTTAGCTGCCTTGTTGAAGATTACCTGTTTAGGTGGTTTACATTTTAATACATCTTACTATAATGACAATGTCCGCCAGACGTAATCTGCACCAGCTATATTCCGCTATACATAATCTAACCGACTGCGTAATATTCTTCTGCATCAGTGTGATCCTGGCTACCAGAATTATTTTCTGATTTACAAGTCAGGGGTTTGTCTCCTGACAAATCCTAATTATTTTCCAAGTAGTGGGTCGAATAATCAACCTCTTTGTCCGGTGACAATAAGTAGTTTATTATATACTAGAATACAGTATAATTCAAGGTATAAGTTAATTATTTCGCGGGGCAGTAGTTAAGAGCTCTCACAGGAGCGGCTGCTTATATCACATTCCCCGCGCGCACACACACACACACCTGTTACTTACGTACTATCGCACTCCCGCGGACATACACACACTCAATAATACATACGACACTCGTACCTCATACTTACTATATAAAATATATTTTTGTTCACACATATATCCCCTACCTTATTTCTGTTAAATAAAAATTTACCTTTTCTCGTATTATTATCAATCCAAATTCTCTAAGAATATTTACGAACAACTCATACGTATATATATTTATTTACGAAACCAGTTGGGATTAAAATATAAAGCGTTATTATGTAACAGTTATTAAATACAAAGTTTCTTCAAGTTTAACAGTTAAAATATCTTATACAACTTTAAACATAAATGCTAAGTTTTATGTGAAATGTGAATTATGATAAAATAAGCATTTCTTCAAGAAACTCCGTCAAAAAAGGGTGGAAGAACCACAAAAACTCATAAGTCGTCTTACAATCAAAGCAAAATAATTATGTTATTTAATACTTTTACATAAACATTTTAACATCCTGTGTGATAACAAGTCGCCATTTTTAGACTACATTATTTAAGTTTAAGTTATAAAGTCTTAAACGCTTAAAAGGTGAAAACATTACTTGATTACATAGAATCCCACCATTACAAAAGTATATCGTGGAGGGAATATAAATATTGTATATGTAATTTTTTTATCGAATAAAACTAAAAAGTAAATATATTACAACTAATACAACTTAAAAGTAAATATATTAAACTATAATTTATAAATTTAATGTTTTATGAAAAAAACTAAATCATATTTAAACATATTTAACATCCCCACGGCAATGAATCGGTAAATCTTTTGATCAAATTATTTTAAAAATTAATTTCTAATTTTTATAATTAAAATAAGACGTTAAAATCAACTATTGAATGCTTTGATAGATTTACTCAAATTTAACAAAAATATAGCCTTCATATTGATATATACTAACTATTATCTGTTTTTATTTACATAATGAAATACATATCACAAAAAATACTAAATATCTACTTTTATTATTATTTTACGATATGTATAATATATTAATTACGACATACTGTATTGAACTGAATTTATAATTGTAACTGTTAATATTTTGTCTATATCTCATTGTTGTCTTGCACAATAACGCTGGAATAACGAATAATTAATATAATTAAAGAGAAACTTTTTTAAGCACGGTGTAATCAATTCAACCGTCTAAGGTCACCGTCCCACAAATTTGAAACGAAAATTAATAATTAAATGTTCTACATAAAAACTTGTTCTCGTTTTAAAAAATCACGTCGATTACCTTTGTAAAATTGTGAAATATTTCAAACCGGTGGCCGTGACTGGTCACATGCTCACACAATTTAATGCGTTCGCATAAAGCGAGATTGCATTTGTAGTGACAATCGTTATTTGCTATTTCTCTCTTTCTATATCTCTGCCTATGTAGTATGTTCTCGAACATTGTTGAATGTTGACGAAATAACTTTATTTCTACCGTTTTCTTGTAATTTACATTTCGTATTGACATTTTCCCGCTATGTTCGTTTATATCATTAATAAAAAATTGTGTCAAAATCAAATGCAGAGAAATAAATTACTTAAATAATCGAGTTTATTTATGAAGTTTTGAATTCGCAGTATTTGCATGATATTCAGTATGTTAGATATTCGCAAGTATTAAGATTACAATCAAGAATATTTGTAACATATTTTGTCATGAGCTTAAAATCCTATTTTATAAAGAAATATTATCGTTTATCGATAATTTGACAACATGTGCCTTATCGAAGTAATAGTACAAGGTTATTCAAAATGATGGACTCAATTCCATACCTCGGCATGCTGGAAATTGGATGTGCTAGGTTTTCTAAATGAATCTCTACCTCAACGATGGATAGGTCGCATTGAGAATGAATAAATGGCTCTTCAGTTCTGAATCCCGATATCTCCTGATCTCACGCCATGTAACTTTTTCTTGTGGGGGTTCGTAAAAGAAGCAGTTTATTTACCATCTCTACCAACAACTGCCTGCCGACCTGCGGAACAGTATTACAGCTGCTGTGAATTCAGTAACACAAGACGTGCTTCATCGGGTGTGGAACGAGTTCAGCTACCGATTAGATGTTTGCCGTACAGTCAAAGGGGGTCACATTGAACCTTTATTAACTGTGTTTGTAAACATTATTATATGTATTATCAAATGTAATTTATTTTATATTTGTTACTTATTTACAGTTTGAAATATAGAGTTACAAAATTGAGTCCAACACATTTTGAATAACCCTGTGTATTTTCTATATTGAGGCTTATAAGATTCACTTCGATAGTGCGTTGGCGTTATATACTCAGATTTTTACTATTATTGAATTGAAATAATTTACTGTCTGCGACATGTAATATCGATGGAAATCTAGCTCGAAATTAGAACTAATTTTATAATACTTGCACATGTGCTTTTCCTGCCCACCAGCTTTCTAAATTCTTCAAGCCACATTTGTGGCATTAAAATTGTAACATTTTGATATGTTTTTAAACATGCTGACATATCACCGAACTATTTTAGAACGTTCGATAAATTTCGTTTCATCATATTTTGCGTAGTTTGAAATATATATAATTTGATATAAGATATTATTTTATATGAAATATCTTATATTACCTATATCTTATATTACCTATAAGATATTTGTATAATTTACCTTCATCGTTCAGTCTTTCAAAAGGATATTAAAAAAAATAACTCCTTGGCAGATGAAGCTGAGCTGTACTAGTGTTCACTTTGGGCACCTATCGTAATGTTACGAACTGAGTACTTACTTACTTACTACCATCACACCAGAGACAGAGAGGATAGAGCGCCACACTTTTCTGTCCTGACACAATTCTCGCCTCATCCACATTCATACAAGTTCCCATACAAGCTCGCCGATTGTTGAGGCTTCTAACAGAACCATCATCCATTATCTGGTTTACCTGGTCGTGCCAAGTCTTTCTCAGACGTCCTCTATTTCTGGTGCCATCAACACTTGCGTCATGTATCTTTATTACCATTCTCTCCTCATTCATCCGTTCCATATGACCAAAACACCTAAGTGATCCGTTCTTAATCTTACTCACTATACTAATATCAGCTTTACATTCTTTCCTTATTTGTTCATTCTTTACTCTGTTATAAATAGATTTGCCACATACACGCCTAAGTGATCTCATTTCCGCTGCATTCAGTCTACTGAGTAAAATTACTAAAACTATTAAGACATTATTGATAAATCTATTACTAAGATTATTGATAAAATATTTTCTTTTGTACGAGCGTACTGTAGATACATTTGATTAATACTTGAAATAAAAAATATTTTGAAAAGTATTATTGTTAGGAATATTGAAGGTATATTGATCGGTATATAAAAAACGTTTTAAATTAATCAATTACATAGATATAGAGAAAAAAATATTTAGTTATCACTCGACACGAATCCGTAAAAAACATCATAAAATTGCAACTTCAAATGAGTTTTTATTTTTAAAATATATATTAATATATACCTATACATTTGCTTGTTCAAACATTTATTAGTCTACAAAGATTTTTATCAATTCATTGATTTGTAATAAACCCTCAGTCCCTGAATTAAACTACCCTTCTACCACTGCATAGAAGTTCGATGGAATTTAAAAATAAAGATTCACGAACATATTGAGAAAGTTTAGAATTCCCTGGAAACTTCATATAGGGGTGTATTTCTAACACTAAATAAAAGAGTGCTATGAGTTTGCTTCGCTGTGCTTTTTGTCGATATTTCAATGCAAAATATTCAAATACTTCTTTTTTTGAAGTACAGTAGCGAGATGTAGGTATTATACGCCCACCATTATCATTAAAGCGAAAATTCTTTTAAGGTTTTTTTTAAATCATGAAAGCACCGCAGTCTTTACATTGACGCTCACCGCTCTTTTGTATGTGAAGAACAGAAAAATGTTTCTCTCTAAATTGTTTTCTTTGTTTTATATTTATATTACGTTTCCATGGCGTAATATATGTATCGTATCATGAGTTAATTAATTTAATTAATTCTTTAAACAAATCTGTTTGACATTACACTAGAGGGAATCATTTAATAATCAAAACTGTGAACTGCCCACGTGATATTGTTCAGTCTTGGAAACTATAATTCATTCTGAATTTATTTATTTCTTGGATTTTTCTACAATAATTGTCTTGAAGAATACATCTCAAAACATTTGTAATCATGTGTAACTAAATATTTGGCTGTGAAACTTTATTTAAGAAGATCTTCATATGGCATTTCTGATAATTTATGTATTAAATATATGTTGTGTAACCATACATAAGTATTTCTTCATATAAACATTGAGGAAATTTTTATAGCGCGTGTTGTAATTGATAATGATAGTTATTGTTGTACTACTAATTTTATTATTATTGTAAAGAGTATTTTGCATTGACGCCTGGAGATATTTTAACTTTCTCCTACTGCCAGTTTGTGCTCATTTGCATTTGATTATACATTTATTGCATTTTTATTTCGTAAAATAAACTTTTTTTAAATGTACGTTTTTCTATGATTTCTGTGAAAGTATCCCTGAATTACTATAATATATTATAATGAAAGAATTCACATACCAACCCCTGAAGTATAAGTAACTGAGTTATTCATTTTTATTATATTTATTTTACAATCCAAAGATTACAAATATTTTACAAAATAGAATAATACAAACTAAATTAATCAACTAGAAAGATATTTATGTAATGAAGACAAAGACATTTCAAATAGAATATATATTTACGTACTGTTATTGAATATAAGAGAGAGAAAATATTTAAGTAATATTAATCTAGATATATTAAAAACATGTTCGTTTTTGCCCTGCTCGCGGCTTACAGACATGGCCGTTTAGGCAAGTACTTTACAGCCACAAATGACACTATGTCCTTACCAGCCACATTGAGATAATTTTGGTGTACGGCCACTAGGGCGCATGGTATCGCAGGGTACCGCGCGCGCTCGCGGGACTCTTACACTCGTCTCCGGCGCGAACTGTCGTATTCGGTAACAAATTATATATGGCTATATCCGCGTTTATATTATATAAAACCTACTAATCCTGAATATCACACTTGGCGCAGCCGTTTTAATAATTTCACGTTCCTATAGTTAGAGAATACTGAACACGTTGATTAATAGCGGATGGAAGAAGATATTACGGATTCACGAAGATTCGTTGAGAACTTTTTTTTTTTGTTGTCGATTATTGTCGTGTCATGGAAGGTGAGATAGCGGTCACAGGCTAGGAGTCAATTCATCAGAAGTGGAGTCAAGAGTCAAGACGCAACTTCGGAACCGGAGCACCCGGGAGACAGAAGCCGGGAGTCACGGAGGGCCAGCGTCAAGGACTGCATCTAGGAGCGTTGAAGGATGGCAAGAGAGAGGGCATGGACAACGGTTATCAGAAGGGCTGATCTTCGGCAGAGACCGTGGCCAGGGAGCGCCAAGCAGAGGTACGGCAGTTCGCGCCAGAGACGGTGTAATAGACGGGGAAGCGCAATATTATTATGGATATGCACAAATATTTATATTCCACTAAAATGTCTTTATTACACATCCATGATAAACTCTCAACCATTTGTCTGCGGCATATCTTCAAATTTATGGACATCCTGCAAGAAAGAGAGAGAGTCTGGAAAAATTTTGACATGTCGAAGGATGAAGAGAGGTAGAAAGTTGAACCAACCAAATAGAAAATTAACAAGTGCTTCTCTGGTGACAAATCTCAGAACTTCGGAATGACAAAAAAGTAGAGAAATTAAAGAGAGAGTTTATTATAATTCCGAACTTCGGTCATGACGGTCCAACGAGGTAAACATGTTGAGTCTACTCAATAAAATACATTCCATCAGAGCACTTTGATAATATGTAAAAATACATTTTTAATTTGTAATTCAGCGGTTAATAATGTTTACTAATTTTCCTGTTCTGTATCCGGTTACTACATAATAGCGATTATCTGTGTGAGGATATCAGCATCACGCGGGACGCTCATATAGTAGGAATGCATACATGAATGGCTTCTTGGTCTAGTAGTTAAGGTGCTGGCCTAATGATCTAGTGGTCGGGAGTTTGCGTCTAGTTCCAGAAGACCAACAAATTAGTCCTATTTTCATTGTACAAGAGGTTAGATTAGTTTGAAAATAGTAAGAATATTAATGTGACTTGTATTCCGTGTGCGCATCTCTATATTTAATATCTATACATAATATAATATTACATAATATTAGGATAAACAAGAATAATTATAAACCAATATAAATTTACCTATGATTTATTTGTTGGTAAGCTATATATTTATTTATTTCTATCAACACCCTTGTGGGGTTTCACATAAGAATAAAAATTTATTTAATTTAAATATAACAGAACATTTTTAATATAACATTTCAATATAACATGTTATAATTTTATATAAATATTAATATCTCTTCTCCAGACTAATTTTTTCAAATAAGGTACAATCGTAATTTATATTTTTTATCAGAATATGCAATTAAAAATTGATAAATGTTAGAAATTTATGTTGCACTTTATCGATTTTTATAATATATGAGCCATAGTAGGGAGACCGCAGAGTCCAGTTAAATATAAGATTTTATAGGAAACGCTTCGCATCAGAGGAAATATTATAAATTAATAGTGCGCCCACAAAAATGTATTTGTCAACAGAAAAATATTTTTATTTTTATTTATTATCTCTATTTTATTAACCACTAAATTTAATTTGGTGGTTAATAAAACAAAGATAATAAATAAAAATATGAATCTTAACCACAAAGATAGATTTTAAAAGTAGAAAAATATTTGTTATTTTATTCCTTTGACTTGAATTGATTTAGTTTGCATGATATATGTTTTTAGATAAAATAGAAATAATTAACGTTAACGAATAATATTTTACGCTTTAATAACACAAGGACTATTAAACCAAAAATAAATGTGATTTTTAATGACTAATTCATTTAGTAAACTTGTTATTTTCATTGGCTAGAGATATTATAAAAATATTATATATTATTATAATATCTCTAGCCATTATTAGTTATTGAAAATATATTTTTTAATAATTTTGCATACATAAAATAATAATTGTTAGTTGACCAATTTTGTTGTTGATAATAAAAAACAAAGAAAGATGAAGACCACTTAAAATAAAATGTATGAAAAGTGGGAAATCCTCGTGAAAAGATCTATATTTTGAGCCCCATCATGCTGAAAAACGTTTTTTATTTTTTGGGAACCACTGATTTTATAGTAATGGCAGAAACCTTTTCTCAAATTTCATGACACTTTAAGTAAGTACTGTATGTAATGCCGTAGTATTGTTTTATCGAACCGTTTTGAATTTTTCAGTTTGTGTTTATTATTGGCAAAATAAAATGGATTGTCAAGTTCAAAAAAATTAACATTTCTGGCAAAATTATTTGAGTTTAACCGAAGTGTTATGGAGTGAATTGAATACTACTAATGAATTCTGAGGAATGTGACCATTACTTCTGAGGTATATTGCTAACAATTCCGTCGCCCAAAGACCGCAATTCAAGAAAAACTACCGAGAAGACAACACCAAGTGATTTTTCAGCATGATAATGCCCGTTCGGCTATTCAAGAGCTCGGTTTTATTCCATATTCACTATATTCTCCTTGATCTTGCTCCTACAGATTTTTTATCTTTTCCGCTTTTTATACTTTGAAGATTTTATCGACTGGTTTGTATTTGGTTCGTTTGAACAAAAATCATTTATTAGATTTAATACAAACGTTACCAATAAACACATCAATCCAGTATAATTTTAAGATAATTATTTTAGTATTTCTACAAGCCATCAATTGACAAAGTTGAGTTCATAACTTGTAAAACTGATATACTGCATATTATTTGGAATAATTAAGACAATATTATAGCCATTATTTGAAAAATTGTGACCATTAAATTGGCTATTAAAGTGACCATTAAATTTTTAGTGTGTCAATAAACTCCAGTTACGAATAATTCTTATATACGGAGTATATAACGTAAAATATATTTTCTTCGATTCTAAAGTCAAAATAACAAAGATAAGTCTATACTAAATAAATTTACAATATGGTAAAAATAAATAGTATAATACGACATCATAAATTTTATAAAATATTAGGAATCGTTTTTCATTTAAATAGCGAGATCTGAGATCACATATTATTTTTGCTCTGTTTTCTGATACTTAACTATGTTATGTAATCATGTTTGTTTTGTACTAATTTGTATTGATGATCGGGTACAATGAAAGCAAACTTTGTTAGGCGGCTGCGCGGTATTGCCCTGTCACTATGTACGGGACGCTATCGAACAGCCGCCTTCGTAGCATTAAAAAAATGCCAACCAGGCGGCGTAAGAGTAATACCGACATAGAAGCCTTGAGCTTGTTAATCGGACCTGGGAATGTGGTACAGGATCTTTCAAGATATTCTGTAATAATTTTCTCTGAGCTGAACGTTCTTCACTATCTGATCTGTTATTTTTCATAGGAAAAGACTGGTGATATAATGGCTGGTGTCAAACGAAATTTTTGACTCGAGACACACTCTGAGATACAGATTTCGCTACCGTGAGATTCTTTGGAGACAACTCTCAGTTTCGTAGTCCTCAAGTGCACACCATCATTTACGTTCATTCGTCAGTTGAGTGATTTTGAATCTCTCTAGCAGCAGTTAAACTGAATAAATGTTTGTTATCTTAATGTTTAATGACTTATGTTAACATTTCTGTGATTTTAGTTAACATTTATATGTCTAACATCGCTATCAGATCGGTTTATGTACATGTGAATATTTATTATTATTTATTTTATTTTATAAAGTATTAAACATTTAAGTAATCTTAACCAAGAAATAGTAAAAGACGTTCGACGTTCTCATATAAAATGTAATGTACACAAACATATGTTTTGTAAATGTAATACGAGTATAAAGATAGATTATAAATAAATAAAAAATAGTAATCTAAAGAGTATTAAAACGTTTGAAATGTATTACATATAAGTATGAATATAAAAAAAATTCAAGTGCATTAATCAATCAATATCATTTTTTCGGTATAAATTATTTGTATATTTCTTTCGTGAATGAATACGATACGTCTATTAATATGGGAATACCTACTCTTTGTAACGTTGACCGATGATTTTCCGCTATCAGTCGAAATTATTGTGATCAATTCTGCCTTTGTTTGAATGTTTAATTCAAATATTTCATTTACACAACGTGCTTGTTTCATAATTATGCAGTGCTTCGTTCCGTTTGAAATCAATAATGGAAAATATTTTTTAATTCGCTTTAACGCGGTTAATTTAATTGTTGACATAATATAACCGATTGACGGAAATAAAATGATTTGTTAAAATTGGAAAACGCTAATTTTCGCAAATCACAGAGTTAATTTATTTCCATTTAAATCGGCGTAAAAGTTTTATATTCGTTCATATTGTAGTCGGAATAATACGTCGGGAATAATAATTTAAAAAATCTTTCTGGCACATTCTGCTAAATATTTATATGTTTCGTAGCCATACATGAGCATTTATTATACACAATTAAACATCGCATTCAGGCGTCCGAACGCATTCTGCACGACATGAATTGAACATTTTTTCCAGATATAGAAATTTGTTATTGTAGATAATTATCGACATGTTAAAACTGGGTTCCGTTAACACGAATGTCTGTCGAGTCGTTAAGCGGTTCATCGTAACTTAAACACTTACCATCTACACAAATGTATTTCTCCCCCCACTCTAGTTGCCTGAACAGGTATTCGAAGATAGTCGTAAATATTTAAGGTGACATTTTATCACCTTATCGGACACTTTTCTTGACATCGTATAGATATATCGGATTCAATAGATTTTGTCGATACGATGGCTCCCGTAGTTCACGTAAATCACCCACTGATTGTCTCCTGTTACAGAATGACGTTAATAGACTTTCAATCTACTGCCAAAAAATCGTCATTTTCTAAATAGTACTAAATGTAACCACATCTCATTTTCAAAGAAAAAATCTAATTTGTCGTATAATTATCAACTTAATAGTAACAAACTTAGCGTCCGCACTCAAGCGAAGGATCTTGGTATAATATTAGATTTTAAATTAACCTGTATCCCGCATATAGAGTCAGTAATTAGATAGACTATATACTTGGATTCATTGCTAAAACGTCTAACCCATTCCAATCACCTTTTTCTCTTATCATTTTATATTTTTCATTTGTACGCAGTCAACTTGAATTCAGATCTGTAGTTTAGAACACTTATTATTCCACCTACAGCGACTGACTTGAAAATGTTATTTATTAGAACAAATAACTTTAAACTGTCCAAATAATCTTTTTAACTCAAATTTTGGCAGAACTAATTACATAAAAATTGTTTTGTGATTCGCTCTACATCAAAATATAATGCCGCAAATTCTTCTAATAACTTGGACATTTTCAACGATAAATTGCTTTCCTTTAAAATTAAATTACGCAAACTTTTCAATAACTATTAGCATAAATTGTATATATTGCATCCCATTTCCCTCCCCTCCTTACCCTTTCCACTTTTAATATTCAGTTTAAAAATACTCTTATTTATCAGTTTTTGTTCTAATATACTATTTTTTAGTTTATTATGTTTATTTTAATGTAAAAGTCTTTTTGTTTATCAGTTTGTTTTATTTTTTAATTTATTATGTATTACATTTATTTAATTTCAAAGAAACTTACTTTTTATATATTATGTTATTATCAGTTATTATTATTGTATTAATTGTTTCTCTAAAAATAAAAAATAAAAAATAAAAAGTCTTATCTAAAATCAATGAAACTGAAAAATGTATGTAGTAAATATTTCGAATAAGTCAACTAGCTTGATCTACAACTTGATTTAAAATGTCGGCTTGTCAAAAACATAAAAAATTCATAAATGTGTTATTATTGGTTCTAAAGAACTTTCCTTATACTTCTTTTTGTGTTTTATCCAGATATATATATTTCTGAAATTACAAATTCGTCGTTCCGTTAATATTGAAACAATAGAATTGTTTGGGACATATATTTACTTGTTTTACGTAAAACAAAGAACACACTTTCACCCACAGATTAAATCTACCTGATTGAAAATGGACTAAAATGAAATTATTATTTGACGTTATTAATTATAAAGTGCATTTTTAAAGTTGTACATTTCTGAAATGATAACATTTTTAGGACCATCAATAATTGAAAATGAATAAATCTACATATAATTTTACGTGAGATTATTTATTTTGCCGCTCACGGTTGTTTTCGTGGTTTGTTGCCTTTTGCACTGTAGTAACATTTACGTAACAGAATAATTACAGGGAAAAAAAAAATATTATTGAACAAAATATTGGGTAACAGTCATCTGGTGAATTTCAAAATATTATTGCAATATCAAATAAAGGATGTCAAGCGGAAATTTTTTACGATTAAGTTGTAATTGCTTATAAACAATCAGGGTGAGGTAAGTGGGAGGGGTATTGTTCGGCGCGCGTGATTTGCGGATTTGGCAGTCGCAATGAGTCAATAGTCGGGAGCGCACTGCGCGTTCGTGGTTGAGCAATACTTAAAGTGCTGTGATTCATTTGTTCGTGCGCTTCGCGTTTTTTGTACTCACTTTAATATTCGACGAGAAAGTGATGGGCCGAGCACGTAATTTATCTGGTGTTGGGTTTAAAAGTTCAGACAAGAAGGGATAATGGTTAACTAAACTTCTCTGCGACCATCAACGCCAGCAGCGACGCCAGAACATGTGGCTCAAGTTCGACGTGAAACTATGCGCTATCCACGTAAATCGATAAGGAAGATTGCAGTCCTTACTGGAATAAAAAATAAACAGTGCACGTTATTTTGAAAAATAAACTACAATTTCACCCAAACTACAAATCGTGCAGTTTTTCAACGAAAATGACTATTCTTAATGTGAAACTTTAGTAAAAACGATGCTGGAACATTTTGGAACAGCACGAACGCTTGGAAACATATTATTTACTGGCAAAGCACATTTTCATATTGATGGCTATGTTAATAAATAAAACATGAAATACTGCTACCCCGACAACTTAAGAAAATGCCATCAAAAACGTTTGCATTGTTCAAAAACGAAAGTGTGGTGTACAATTTCTGCCCGAGGGATAATTGGCCCTTATTTTTTTAACCAGCTAGACAGTCACTAATGACGTGTATTGTCGAATGATCGACGAGTTTTTGGTACCGCAACTGTAGCTGTTTCCTAGATTCAACAACAGAACACAATTTCAGCAAGACGGGGCCACTCCACACACAGCTAGAGTTTCAATGGAGAAGCTGAGGGGAATTTTCCCAATAAATTAATACGGAAACATACTCTGGGCACCTCGGTCATCGGACCTTACACCGTGTAACTTTTTTTTTATGGGGATACCTTAAGTTGAAAGCTTACAGCAAAAATCCTCGAACAATTCAGGCCCTACAAGAAAATATCCGCTGTGAAATTGCTGCCATAAAACCAACGCATTGCTCTCGTGTGTTCGCAAATTTAAGAGTTTGAGAAAAATGGACGGCATTTAGACGATATTGTTTATCCGCATCGTTAAACTCTATTTTGTATAAATAAAATATGAAAATAATATTTTAGTTTCTTTTTTATTTAATATTAAACTTGAAAATTGTCCGTTGGACACCCAATATATATTACTGAGATTACATAAAGAAATTATTTTAAAAGATTTAAATAATTATGAAGTTTTCTTAATTAATTTAATAAATTGATATTGTGGGAGTAGAGTCCTGCATTCTTCTCACTCACTGACTAATCAGTGACAAGCACAAGATTCGCGGGTTCTTCACCTCAGAAACTCATACCCATCATATTTTGTCACATTCTGTCTTTATCCTAAACTGGGAAAAATTTATAGGTAGCACCTGGAGGTGATAATAAAAAAATGTTTTTCATTATAAAAAATGATTCTGATCAGAAAAGCAACATAAACAAAAGAAACAAAATCTAAATACAATTCTCATTTCGTCGGGTTGGGTGTGATTACGACGTTCTTGAGGCAGGCAAGTAACAGCCAGATATTCCACGAGAGGGCATCACTTCAGTACATGTCATTCGAGCATCCCACCTCCTTGGCCTATCATCGTAGATAATCTTTCGCAATCAGGCCGACGCGATAGGATCCGTAAGCGGAATTGTAGATGATTGTATCACATCAAAAATGTAGCCTCCTGTGAGGCGAAGAAATCAATGGGAGAAACCAAAGGGAATCATTTTGTTTCCTGTAAAGATTATTTACCATGCGATTACATTAACAAATTATATTATTTTATGCACTAGTGATTGAATAAAATTATTATATTCACCCTTTGGTCATACTGAATTGCTTCCCGTTACATTTTATAATCGCCGACCGTAGCAATAACCCGCGCTAATGTCACAGCTCCGTCGATGATTTTGAAAAAGAACCATAGACGGTGACCATTTTTAAAAATTTCGAAATAGATTGCGATACCAACGTAAGAGCAATTAATTGTGATTAATAAAGAGTTAAAGTTAAAGTCTTAAATAAAGACCTTTCTCCATCACTCATCTCCTTTTCTTTCTACTCTGTCTTGCATCCAGCTGCTTCCTGTATTTAATTTTATGTCATCGGCCCAGCAAGCTGGGGGATATTCTACGTGATGGCTTTTAGTACGGGGTCTCTATTATATAGTACTCAGTGGCTTGTGGCGGATGCCTGCCTACGTTATCATGTCGAGGTCATGTAATGCGCCACTTCGCGCTCGTGATGCTCAGTCTCAGTTAGTTCTGGTCGAGTCTGATTCTCCGCTCTGCTGATCTGTCCATGGATGTTGGCAGGTGACCAACTTCAACTGTCATCACTTCTTATTGGTTAGCCTGTTGCCATTTCAACTTTGTGATTTGACAAATTTTCTTCCACTTTGGTCCTATTACGAATGTCTTTTCTTATTATACCTCGTAAAAAGTTTGTTCCATATCTCGTTGGGCTATCTTGAACTTATGAATGAGGCCTAATGTGGTAAGTTTCGGTGTTTGGCAAGTTTCGGTGTTTATCATCGATCGGTGTGCAGTGCTAAGTTACATGCTCGGTTACGTGGTATATCTTGAATTTATAAAGTATTATAAAAATATAATATAAAATTAAATTAATCGAATCAATTTTTGATGCATTAAAAGTGCACAGAATATCTAAAAAGAACTTCTCAAGAGACACTAGAATCGTACCATCTCACACACATTTTGTATTGTCATTTGAATGAAAAAAAAAAAGTTTCAAAATGCTGTCAAATAATAATGTTTGCGGCGGAGAAAGCCATATTTGTACAAGCTTTTTTAAAATCGTTTTTTTTTATAAACCTCTTTCAGTAAGAAAAATTTAAAAATATCACTCTGCAAAATAAAGAATCAGAATTACGTTGAGTTACTTTTAGGGCTTGGGACAACCCGAGTTTTTTTGGACCCGAAGGCCGAGTCCGATATAGGGCCCAATTCCTTTTCTATGTATTATTCTCAATAATATCTCATTAATGAAACAAATGTATATTCAGTAAATTATTTATATTTATACATATATGTATAAACACACAAAATTTTTATCGTTAAAATCATTTTTAGAAATATACAAGTCATAACAAAAGAAAAATTTTTGTGTATATAAACTTATAAAATTAGATTCAATAAACTAATACATAATTTATTAAACGTTAAATAATAACTATTAACTTTTGTAGCAGTAGAAAAAAAAACTATTTTTACATATTTACACAAAAATTTCTAACATATTTAAAACAATAAATACATTCCTTATTGTTACGTATCTATCTTCCTAGGTCAGAGGTCGGCAGACTTTCTTGGGAGAAGAGCCTAATATTAAGTAAACAGAATCTCAAAATGTTCATTGAGCCACAACATATATTTGTACTGTAGCTATATAAATTTTAATGAAATTGTAGTAACTTCCCACTTTGTCTGCGCCAGTGTGGTGCCTTGGGAAATACTTCACAGATTCCCCTTGGGTGTTCTCTCTTCTTGGTGTACTGCTTGTAGTACACTATAATGTAATGTAATTAGTGATGAGCTCAAAATCACAAACTGTGAGTCAATCACTGATATCTTTAAGTCACACTCACTATCAATGATTGAATATCAGGGAATATCGTGATTCGCGATTCATTTATTTATATTTGGTTGTGAAAACATTTTACTCATTTGACCTGAAATGCTGAAAATTTGACTCGAAAAATAAACAATATTAATTATATATTCTAGAATATGATTTTTACGCAAACAAATTTTGAATAATATAAGTAAATATGCTAAAAAATATGTTTTTTTCTTTATTAATTTATTTCGTGTATTATGATATCGTGCGGCGCATGGGTATTAGTAATGAAACTGTGATCACAATCACAGTTTTCAATCACTGATATTATCGAATATCAATCACAATCACGCCAGTGAGTCAAAGTAGCATTTTTTCTCATCACTAAATTTAATGTAATAAATAATATGTAAGATTATTATTTAAAACTCAAATTCACAATATAGTCGTAGACTACTTAGAATATTAAAAATGGGAGTTTTAAGCCTTAGTAACCGAGTGCAGGAAAACCTAAATAATTAAACACTAATAAAATATTTTTTGGACATTGTAAAGATTACTAGTTAAAACGGTGACCCCGCATGCTATTTGTTCAATTTTAGGCAGGGTTGTAAATTATCTTCTGTTAATTTGCTTCTTAACTTATTTTTTATTTGATTCATGAATGAGAATGATTGTTTGTATATATAGGTAGAGTCAAAGATTGCCAAATGCTAGTTCTTTTATTGTGTCATATATTGCAGGAAAACTATTACATGTATCAAATACGATTATACGTGAATATATGAGCTGGATTTGAAGAGTCGCAAATGCCTACAAAACGAGCTGCGGTCTGCCACCCCTGTTCTAGGTGAAGAAAAAAAGAATTTTTTTAGAAGTATCGAACAAAAAAAATACGTTTGTTATATTTAAAAAAAATGAAATTTTTAAAAATAACTGTGTATTCAATGATGTGCCTGATAATCTCGAACGGATTTTAGTATAAAAGTTATTCGCGGCAGAAAAGGTTATTTCTACATTGGTCGACGTAGTTCCAAATCTTATTATGATTCAATAATTTACAAATTTCGTCGTTTCGTATTAGAAAATTCTCGTGCATGAAAAAAAAGACTCGGACCCACCGAGTCTAGTCCGAGTCCGTGTACCCGGACCCAATAAGTCCCAGTTACATTCATACGGAACCGTGTGTATCTACGTAAAAGTAAATAAACGTTCCATATGCACGTCCGAAACAATATTTACTTTATCGCGCCAAGCTTGATTTTATGAACGACGGCGATATTGTTTATCTCCCTGTTCAGAGCAGACAGAAATGAATAATTACAAAAGTGGTTTGGAAAATAGTAAAAAGTCCATTAAATTAAATATTATTATTTAATAACTAACTTACTATCACGCCGTTTCCCCGCAGGGTAGGCAGAAATGATAGAGTGCCATACTCTTCTGTTCTGACGCATAATTCTCGCCTCATTCACATTCATACACCTTCTCATACAAACTCGTATATTATTGAGGCTTTTTAGAGAACCATCCTCCAGTATCTTGTTTACCTGAAATATTATATTATTATCTTCTTCTTCTTGTGCCCTATCTATTCAACGGACGTTGGCTATCATTACTTTATTTACTGCGGCCCGGTAAAGCTCTACAGTAGACTGGCCAAACCATTGTCTCAGGTTCTTCAGCCATGATGTTCGCTTTCTTCCAGATCCCCGACTTCCAGTAATCTTTCCCTGCATTATGAGGTACAAGATCTCATTCTTAGTTAATCTATCTATACATATACCAAGTTATCTTTATTCGTAACTCTATCGATCCATATTATTTTGAGCATTCTTCTGTAGATCCACATCTCAAATGCTTCAAGTCGCCTTATCGTTCCTTCGATATTCATAATAATACATAATATAATCTTCTTATTTTTCTTCTTCAATGGTCCTGTAGCTCACGTCGATCCTTAGTTCCCTGGATCCTACCCCCCGGAGCCTCCACATTCTCGGCGACTATTTTCCAATTCGGATTTCAATATATTTCATATAAAATTGATTTTAAAATAATATTATATTACTTATATTGTACATCTTACAAAATAAAACTTGGAGATGTATCGACCTGACGTGGGACGCTAATAGTCGCAGATATTCGAGTTGTTTTTAAATTAATACAATTAATTTATTATGTTTAGTAAATACTCTTATGAATATGTGTAAACAGGTGTTTGTGTGTGTGTACAGTTCACAAAGATCGATGGAAGGAACGAAATATTATTAAAAATTTAATTTTTTGTAGGTGTTAGATATTCATTATTATTGAACTGAAATTTTTGTTAAGTACCATGTAAGAACTAAATTTACAACAACGTTATTTACATATATAGAAGATATTTTAATTTTCAAACATATGAGTGTTGTGAATTTTCGATTACCCGAGTTTCTAAAAAGTGTCTCGTATTTTAAGTGTCTTGTATAATATTTGTCATGTATATATATTTTGATGTGTGATATATAGCTGTAAATAAAAGGAACCCACATGCTGTAGGCAACTCTAGCTCGTATCTATATGTAATATCAGTCGATTAGTGGTAAAAATAAAGTCAGTATGTATACATGAAACAAAACATTCATTTTGTATGAATTAAAAAGTCATTAACGTATTTTTTGGTATACAGATAAATACTTAATAAGGGAAAATTATGTGGGCATTGTTTCGGTGTGAAAAATGTAGGTGAACCCTGGTAAGGAATCATTTTTATATTATGAAATTATTAAAATAATTTTGTTTAAGTTTCTTAAATTTTAACCAAAAGCCCTTCAATTTTATTGTAGCAGTTGCCAATCTAAAAATACAGATGAGTAAAAAATCATATTATCTAATTTAATTTTTTTATTTTAAAATTTTGAGAAAATGTGTCATATTCTTTATTAGAAGACAGTTACGTATTTTGAGAAACGTTTAAAATTACATATATATATAAGGGAATTCACTCCATTAGATATGTAATTACAGATTTTTATGTACAAATATGTGCCCATTATTATGAAGTAGAAATTTAAAAAAAATACTTTATCAATTATTTCGTATCACATTGTTTTAAATTAATATAATTTGAAGCGTTACATTCAGTGTAATGTTACGACGTTCATTCCACTAATGTTTATTTTGATAATAGAGTATATAAGTTATTTCAACCTAATTTTTTTTTTACTTCCTTATAAGCTACATTTATGTTTATATCGAAATATATTAAACTAAATAAATGTTGAAATATTGTGTTGTGTAATATAAAAATATTTTTCAATCAATTCAAACGCAAATCTTTAAATATCTCGATCGAAAGAAACATGACTTAAGACAACTTTCATAATACTGGGCACATATCTTTGCAATCTGATTGAGGATAAGAGTGATATCAGACTATAAATAATCTTTTTATTTGTAAGCTTATTTTCCACAACCTAAATAATAAATAAAAAATTATACAAATTTATTTATAACATATTTAACAATTTTAAGTAAATTGTACACTGATTTATTTAAGTTCTTGGAAATGTTTTATTTAACTCTGTTAATTACAACGTTTTTTATCAAAATTCAAAGTAGTTTTATTTTTCTCAAAATAACTTGAATATTCTACCTCGAGATAGGTTGAATGAATGTACTACAGGTAATTTTAAATATAATAGTACTTCAAAAATTACTTTATTTATCATATTAACGAGCGCAAGAGTAACCAATGCATTTTTTTAAGAATAAATAATCCAAACAATAGATGAAATAAATAATTCATTAAAAAAATGTTAACTATTCACTCCCAAGTGAAAATAATTATAATTTTCCTTTAAATTTCTGAGATATTAATTTAATGGATTTGACGAAATTATTCATAATATTACACAAATTAGAAAATAAATAAAAAAATTAAACATAATATTTGGATCTACTAAAATTATCATAATAAAATTATATTACTATGCTACCGAGAAAGTAGTCATTTTAAAATTAACGTTAATAATAAATATCGTAAAACAGAAACATAATATGTCTAGCAGAATATATTTACATTTATGTATATGAAACCTTAAAAATGTAATAATAATTATTTACCACGTAAATATTATATTATATTTTAATGTTCGATAAGTCTAGAGAATATCACTCACGAACATACTGGGTTATTCGAATTTCCATGCCACCAAGTGAAAATGTGTTTGTATTGACGTGAATATGCTTGAGAATTCAGCTTTTCACACAATTTACAAAATGGATTGTATAGAGACTGGTGTCTTGTGGTCAGCGTATAAATATCTTTCCACCAAAAGTAATCTAAATATTCAGTTGAATTCTTCATCAAAAATGTGAGTTTATTTGCTAATTCTTTTTCTGTCATTGCTGTAGCGTCAATATATGAGCCAGGCGGCAAAAACTTTGTAAAATTGGCCCCTCCGTATACGATTGGCACCACGTCATTCAGCATAGCGTTTGTCAATTTTTCTGTAATATAATCGATGCAGTTAGAGTTCTCGTAGCTTAAATAGAAAAAGTAATCACTTTTTAACATTTCGAAGCACATATTTTCGTCATTTCGTGGACACTCCAATGGCCCGCAATTTCCATAAATATCTACAGAAATGTATTTTTGCAATTCTTTGACTCGAACTTCTCTCTTATTTTTACTGTTACAGTTAGAGGCGAACCACGCTACTGACTTTCTTTTCGTATTAAATATTTTTGAATACTTATCATTGTTAGAATGTGTTATTCGTTTCTTCCATTGTGGGTTTTTTGACGGAGCGATGAGGTTCCCGTGCTCGTCCGAGAAGGTGAAGTAAGGCACTAAAACATCGGAGTCTAGCCGATACGTCATTGTCCAGTTGTAGAATTCATCAAAATAGGGTGGGAGAGGTCTGTTGCGAGGCGACTCCATCGAGAAGTAAACGTACCGCTGGAACGTCGATCTGTTGGGCGGCAGATCACTGCCAGTGCTCGGGACGTACTCGGGCCCGTGAAAGACGATGGCGTCATACTGATCAACCGGAACATAGTCTCTTTTATTGGTGATGAAACAATTTTTCACCTTACATTTGTGGTCTTCAAACGGTTGCGAACCGACTCCAAATTCGAAAGTGTTGTCAGAAAAAAAACTGTTCCAAAATAATATTTTTTTAACTTCTTTATTGGTATTATAATAGTAACGATATTCCATTACCTTATCTATGTTTAAAACGAAACATAACGCCAAGACCAGGAAAAAGGTCAGTTTTATTTTATTGTTGGCTAAATGAACCGAATACATTTTGATTTTTCCTCAACACTTATTGAAATAAATTATGCTCAATTTCAATTTCCCGCATTGTAAATATTTGCATTATCTGAATTCACAAAGTATTTGAACAGAGTTGTCACATTATTCTGCGACGATATCACTTTAAGTTAGATGGCTCACATATTTTGAATCTATTTTATGATAACGGGGAACAAAAATGTGGTATTACGTACACGCGTGTTAGTAACTCACTAGTATAATAAACACTATTCACACAGCACTCCGGTCGTGCAATGTGTCATATGAACGGGCGTGCGTATGCCTTGCAAATAAAAAGGTGCATTTATTGCATATCTTCATGACCGCTTTATCATTCCTTCAATGTGAATTGTAAGACGTTTCAAATACATTTTGGAAAAAATGCACTCTAAACACAAATCGATTGGTTGTGAATCTCACGTTGACTTTCACTAGCGACGTTCAACGCACGAGCGAACCAACTGACAGGTGTGAATTATTGAAAACCTTCAAAATGTTTCCGTCCAATGAAACGTTTGTTTGTATTGTTTGACAAGCTTGTTTGCCTTATAAGATAACAGTGTCGACAAATTTAATGCCTTAAAAATATGAATTTCATATATTATTAGTTCTAGTGTCCAAGTTTTTTAAATCGTGTTCTTTAGTGTTATGAAATATTTTTTATAAATCTACTTTAAAACACAGAATTTATCGGCAATCTCCAAATAAAAATAATGTATTTATTTTTATAAGAGCATTTCATCTAAGATCTCAACCCATTTCACTTAATCAGAATACGAATCAACGTGGGTAGTGTTTCTTTATTTACAATACGTTAATTACCAAAGACAAAACATGTTAAAAAAATTCTCAACTATTGATTTTGATTCAATTGATTTGAATATTATGGTATTATATTTTTGAAATGCAGTTTATTGAATATTTTGTTGTTCGGTTCCTTCATGCATTCAACCATATTGTTTCCTTGAATCATCCAAGCAATATGTAATATATCAGGTATTGGAATATTTTTGATATTAAAACTACCAAGAACTGGACTTCGAGTTATCGAACATAAATAGTCCAGCTTTTTGTCTAAAGTATTCTTCGTAGGTTAATTTGAAAGGAAACTGATACATTACATTGGATTAATGTGTCGTTTTCCTTTGAAATACGAATTAAATTAATATGTAAACATATGATTCTGGAAAAAAAATTGTTTCATTTTGACACTTTAAAAATGCAAGATTACGTTTGATTACTGCAGTCAATTGCGAAAGTTCAAAATTTGAATATCAAACCTTTACGATGTGCATCGACTTTAAAATAATCTGAAACTATAATATTCACAGATTAATAATATTATTTTACTTAAATTTTAAGGTAGCTGTAATAAGTAATAAAACGATGTGTGCGCAGACATAAAAATGAATATATACTCGTATAAATATATATTTAAAATATTGTAAAAATATATTTAATGCTATATATACTAATATAATATAATAAGGAAACATATACTGACCAGTGACTAGTTTTTTCTAAAACATGAATACTTCAGTAGTATACTATAGTCTTGCTATCTGCAATATATATATATTATTTTATGTGTTTTATCTCTCTCAGCAGCGGTTCTTAAAGTGCACTTCGGGGCGCCGCGACTGGCTTACACATTTTCAAAAATCAAAAATTGAATTTTTCAGAAAAAAATTTATACCTTAAAATATAAAAGAAAAATATATAAAGAGTGGTTTATGCCTTGTTTCAAATTCGTTTTGTGGCGGATATTTTGTGCCCTTGGAATAAAATTTAACATCTGATATTTACATCAAACTAAGATAATGTGCTTCAAAGATATGAATATTCAATTTTGATTTCTTCGGTGGTTTGAGTTATCGCCTATACGATTATTTTTACAAAAATGGCGCTATACAATTTAGAATACCTAAGAAAATAAACATATTTTTTGATTCGGAACATGTTATATAGTATAACTTAAACATTTTATTTGTTTTCAAACCATTAATTATTGTTCTAAAAAATATTAATAGCGCTACTAAAATATATCTTTGTTTTCTTGTCTTGTCTTGTTGTTATCTCCCACAGAGCAGTAAACGAATAAATATGGATAGAATGTGAAGAAAAGGGTTTAGAAAATTAATTGCGGAATATTATTTGTGGAAACATAAATCCGATAGTTTATGATACTTTTATACAACAGTAAAAGTATTTACTCTTCGAAAATTAAATCTTTGTGTAAACGAGACGTATTTTTTACATGAATGCATATTATATTTTCATAGTTAAAATTTTCAATCCAATCGTGTCATATATTTAAAAAAAGTTACGGAACTATTTGATTGCGTAAGTAGTACCAAACTGATCACGTGAGTGACACTAAAATGCAAATATTGAAACAAAAATTACGTTGGTTCATGTGTTTATATATTTGGTAATTTGTATTATCTTTTAAGTGATTTTTGACATGCTCGTAACACAAGCAAATTTTTGATATAAATAATAAAATTCTCATCTAAATGTCAGATGTTACATTATTATTCCAAGGGCACGGTCTGTGACCAAAAACATATTCATGATATAGGTACTTATGAATTTTATTAAATGATGTTTTCACGTAAACAAGTAAACAACAAACAAACAGTAATTTATGAAATATAGACCAAGATCTAATTTAAAATTATAAATAGTTTTGCTGTAATTGCTCATGATCAAGGATCGCGATCGCCGTGGATTCCTTCCCTCTTTTCTCGGCATCCTGCAGATCTTAGGGCTGTCACCAGAGAAGTGCTTGTTGCCTTTCCCACTTAGTTGATCCTACCCAGGAGGTCCTTCTTCTTCCTCTTCCCTCTTTGACGTGGCACGTTCTCATTAATTATAGTTAATTAATTAAGTATATTAAATCACGTATAAAATTAGATATTTTGTTGTCACATTCACATTTTCTCATTTCTTTCGATAGCGGAATGGATTAAGACAGCTATATTTGAGAACCTGCACATACCTGTATTATTTAAAATGGTTTAGTTCATTAAATAAAGTATATATTTTATTATTTATTTATTTGTATACAACCATGTTTTTGAAGCGGTGGCAGCACAAAAACTACATAATTGGATAATGTAAATGATAATCTTTGTTAATAAATTAATTCCAAATACGCTATCACACAAAGATACATAAACTTCATTTCATCCTTACTATTTGATTCATGGAGAATCTCGTTCAGAATTAATTTTATGTCAGTAACTCTTTGTGGATATGTTCCATATCTCATACTTTTAATTGTCACAAACCTTCCGCATTCATAATAAGTTACAAGCAGTCACATTTTAAATAATCATGTTTACAAGTTCTGTAAACTCAATCCGTAAATATATGAATCATCAGTCATCCAGAAGGATGAATTATTTCACGTAAAATTTTATGTCACGTCACTTTTTGTGCACAAAAATAATAAGTTACATTAATCTACTTATCTCGATATGGATATCTAGTGAATAATAATTAAAATTTCTGACGCATATACAAGACATCAATTGTAACTGAATTCAAGCAATAGAAGCCTACAATAAACGTTTTTGACGCAGATGAGAAGTTACAAAAGGTACAAAGTTATAGGTCCTGTCTCATTTCTGCTGCGTCCCTAATTTTTCTCCTGCGTCTACTTATCGATTCACAACACGCCATTTCATATCACCACCTTCAAAGTTCCCACCTAAATGTGATCAGGAAACCAGGAAATATCTACGCAGGGTCTGAGACCGATTTTTTGAAACATCTGCATAAATTTCGTGACCTTATAGACAGATTGTTATAAGAAATAATGTTTTCATGTTTTGATACTTTTCTGATACTGAACTATTTTATAAAAAAGTAGGTAAATGGATGATCTAACATTTGTTTAAACATAAAATATTTTTAAGGAGAACATATTTAAAAAAATAAAAATAAATTATCTCTGGTGTTTCATACCGTATTCATAACTCATGTTATTTGAAATTTGTTGCAATAAAAGGTGATAGCTTTTAAAAATGAAATTACATATGGATCATTTTGAAAGAGCTTCAGAATATAGGTTTATAAATTTGTCGTTAACTTACTAGGTTGACGTGGTGTACTGGTTAGCGCATTGTCCCGGATAGGAACAATTCCTGGTTCGAATCCTGCTGGCAACCAAAATATTGATTTTACCTGAATATCTTTCAAATTAATACATTTTATTTGTATTATTATATATTTAGTGCATGTATACGATATGCATTCTACCCAAAATGTTGGCCATATATTCAATTAACTAATCATTTATAAAATCCAAAACAAGTATTGTAAGATCTTTTAGTTAAAAATTATATGAATTAATAATTTTTAGGGAATAAAATAAAAGAGTATACCTATTGTAAAGTCGACATAACTACACATTGTTTAATGATTTTATCTTATAAATAAAACCCTATTGTATTTATGTGTTTCACAAGTAGGGAATTTTATTTCATTGGAGTGAAGTGTCAGTTTATTTTATTCCTTTTTGTACTTAATAAACATTAAATAAACAAGACTTTCGTCACAAAATTAATGTAATGTAACTGCAACCCTGCTAAGCAGTAACATTTCTACAATCACTACTCCATGGTCTCACAACTTTGAAAGCCTCAGCCTCTGTCTGCGTCATGAACCAATATATTATACTCGGAAACAGGAAAATGGAGCGCCATTTTTCACTGTTGCTTCATCTCTATCTGGGTCTGGATGGGTGGATTAAGAGATTCCTCGCAAATATGGCTCCCAGCGCACTCTATATCCGTGAGATCTGTATTATCCGCCAATTTTAAAACCTTTTCGATTTTACCACACACTAATATTTCTGATACGAATATTTTGTAAGTAGGCAAATATTATTTCTCAGCTATCGTTTATTAAAGTTAAAAAATATTTTTTTGACGTTATTATAAAGTGTTAACTTGTAGTGTTTAAGTAATTTGGAAGAAGATTCAGTTCAGAAAAAATTACTGATACGTCTTACAATTGGCTTTAATTAATAGTTAAATGTGATGTAACGATTGTATAACGCGCGCAAGTTGGCAAGAATGACAGCGCGGAAGGGATAAAAGAGCGTCGCGCTTGTGCGCGCGCTTCCCTCTCCGGAATCGTAGATCAGAACACATACCTATATTGTATTCATAATGGTGAGATCCATAATAAACTGTATTGTTGAACATCAAGTTCTTGACTACCTAGAAGAGATTGTTTGCTGCCATAATAGTCGTGTTAAGGATATAACATTAAATAATTTAATTTATTAGTTAAATATTATTTTTCTCACCTAGCTGTAAAACTTACCTCGATAAGTTCTGTTTAATAATTCCACGCGACGGCAACATAATTTGACAGGAAAACGTTCATCATAAAGTAATAAATATGTCAGTAAATCCACAAAATTTCCCGGTGGTTCAAAATAGGTAATTACAATAGTAGGTATATATTATATACACAATATATGCCTTCCAATATATAGTAGAATTTGATGTAAACATATCGATACTCGTAATTAAACAATATATCATACATGACATTGAGTGATATCATTTTAATTTTTAGAGTGCAAAAAATAACACGTGTTCAGTAAAAAAATTACATTACTATATCCATATTTATGAAGGATAGTAAATTTATTTTTCAATATAAGTGTAATTAGTCATTTTATTACTAAAAATTTAAGAGAAAAAACCACAGCATCAAAAGTTAGTTTAGAGTAGATTTATTCAATAATAGCAAACTTAGTTGTAATATTTAACGCAACAATTAATTTGACGACTACAGTGTCTAATTTATTTCCTGTATATATGTTTAAAATTAACAGGAAAAGACACACTAATTTAAACCGGGTGTACGGAAATATAATATTTATTTTACATTGGATTAGTAACGTTTTTATTACAAAAATAAAATCTGCAGGTGTATTCATGTTTGTTTTAACTATAAACTATTATATCTCAACTTGATGTTGAGGATTAAATAGAAAAAATCCTTAAAATTCAACTCAAAATAGCAGTCTCCTGGAATGAAGCTCAAATTTTTGACAACTAGGTTTGAGTTCCTTACCGTTATATCATTAACCACGTCAGTTTGTATTTTATTCTACATTAATTATTTTAATAACATCATTTTACTTTAAAATATATTATTAATTTAATTAATTATGTGCAAAAATAATTTATAGTATGTTTTAAATATGCCTATATTGATCGATTATATGTATATTTCTTCAAAAATAGTGAAAGGAGTGATAAAATGCTCGACTACCATTCAAAAACTGTAGACCGGTGATCAATTTTTCTCCAGTGCAATTCGGCTATCGTGAAAAATCGTTATCTTGAACAGAAAGTGCTAGGGTCCACGAATTATAAAATAAAAAAATGCCCTCTAAATAAAATTAAAATATTCATCGGAGTATCACTCTCAATAACAAAATACCGGTTTTACTCGCGATAAATGTGAAAGGCTGACTGGTAGCAAATTATCGGTCGACTGCGTTTCGTTTCCCAACGATATTACTAATGCCGATACTTTGTCAAACGATTGGACTTTAATATCGTGTTGATATATAAGTTCGTGGTGTTTTTATTTACCAAGGTAAGTGTGCTTAAGAACATATATTTCGTAATGTAGGTAGGCATATCAATGTTATTTTAATACTATAGTATTGTTGTATTGAATACCTTACAGTTTGTGTTAATTATAGTCTAAAGAATATGGTGTTCAACAATCAAGCAAAACATATCATTTTATTAGAGTTTATTCGAGGAGTCAAGACACAAATCGAATACTTATATAAATACTAGTGTGAATTGCCTCCATCAAATATAAATATAAACGTGAGATATAACTCCATCAAGTGATTTTTTATGATAACATGAATACTGATAACATTACAAATGTGACTATTCAAGAGCTGTGTTGGGAGATTTTTCCATATCTGCCATATTTTACTGATTTTGCATCATCAAATTTTCATATTTTAGAATCTCGGAGGAACCTCTTGATAATTGACCTGACGACTTCTTCACTTGAATTTTACTTTGAATTTCTTCAGACGTGGAATCGAAAATAATGCAGATAAATACTTTATTGATTAGTTTTAGTATGTTGTTTATTTAAAAAATATATTTAAATAAAATTAAAATGTAACGAACTACATTGTCAACTATATTGTCATAAATTCGGGTGACGGAAGTTCTCGTCACCACCGAGTAGGATGTCATGTCCCTCTTCCACTAAGTCGGTTGCATTAATATGTATCTCTACCTAGTACTACTTCAGTTCGAAGTATCACCTAATTTTTTGACAACCAGAACCTTACTGGATAAATTATAAATTGAAATAATTTTATCACTTCAATTTATATTTATTTAATTTTCATAAAAAAAATTCTATAAAAATGAAATATAAATATGAATTAAATATATTAATTAGAAAGATATACATATAAAATTAATTTTATCGAAAAATATTGTTGTTGCACCACCGGGATTCGAATCTGGATCTCTTTCCTAACCGGGGAAGGTGCATTATCCAACTATGCTACAGCGACAATTTTCGAACCTATATGTTACCTTTTTGATATTAATACATTTAATTTAATAATTCCCCGGTTAGGAAAGAGATCCAGGTTCGAATTCCGGTGGCGCAACAACAATATTTTTCGATAAAATTGATTTTATATGTATATCTTTCTAATTAATATATTTAATTCATATTTAAAATATCACAGACCAATGTACTGAATAATTACAACTTCACAATATGAATGTGTTCTCCTAATATAAAATATCGTTTGTGCGTGCCGATTTTGCACGTCACGCATTTTTTATTGGTGTTTTTATCAATATATAAATAAATAATTATCTATTACCATCACTTTTGTAAACGACTCGTTGTCAATGGGGTCAGATATACAGTGCCGCCCTTATGTAAAGTGCCGCCCTTAGACGAATTTCAGAATACCGCTCCTTATTATTATTAAAAATGTGATATTGACCATCTATAATTTGTTTATGATATAAATTCAATACAAAATATAAGTAAGTATTGAAATTAGAAAAAAGATTTAACTCACCAACAATCATCGGGTTTTGGCAATTTTAGTGGATAATGTTTCTCATTATCTATCAATCTATTTATAACCTGTGTGACATGTATTATTTAACACCATCAGTTTCTAAATATTGCACATTATTTTATACCTTTATTCAAATATTCTTAAAATATTTCTTAGCTTAAAGATACACACGAAACACCACTGTATAATATTATATATATATTACTTTTTTTGCAACAAAATCACTAACGATATCATGGAAATTGAGATAATGCGCCTTCCAGTTTTAATATAAGATATTGAAAACACATTTAACCTTTTTTCGGTCACTTATGTTTTTTAAAATGCGTGTTGTCCTCAATTTCCTTTCGGGGTAAAATGACAACAATTCTGCCGCACTTTGATGATTTTTTACAGCATACTTTTATGGTCATTGGCTCATTGATATT